>CM041776.1:205514263-206854466 GCA_023374045.1 Limonium bicolor
TCTCAGGGAAGAAACGAGGGGGCGGCTTGCACATGTAGTTCAATTACCCGGGCAGGGTCTTTAGTGGCCGAGCCAACTTTACCCTTCTTACTGTTCGGAATTTTCTTCGATGAAAGGGGTATGGTCTCTTGCCGACCCTTGCTCTTCAGCACCCTCTCAAAGTTCTTTTTTTTCCCGCAAGAGAGATCATGAGAAACGGTGGAGTCCTTACCCTTGTCGGGTCACGAATAGAGGTCCAAGAAGGGATTATAGAGGTTTGCCCTGAGCTTAGAAGAAGGGAGGGATACATAATCATTAATAGGGCATGCGGTACCTGTAGGGGAGCCTTTACTTATGGTGTCATTCCCCTAAAGGGAAGGATTTTTTTGCATGTCATGCTGGTGTTTCCCTATGAGACCACAAGCTAGCCTTCAAATGGTAGGGCTTTCTTCCGAGATTGACTGACACCCCAAGAGAAGCCCCGAGGTCTGGAGCTAGGGTCCATAGGGGTAAACTCCCCCATAGATGATCAACTAACTAGGATAGTCTTTCGTAGAGTGCTCAAAGAAACCACACCGAAAACAGATTGACAACAATCTCTTGTAGGTGATGCCCAAGGTCAGTTCAACCCTTTAAGAACAATCTTAAGGCAATGGAGAATGGGCTTGTTAACCGAGATCATTGCCTTGAATATGAGGAAATCCTCTCAAAACCGTCTAGTATCTTCTCCAGAATCTTTAAATTTTTCCAAACTGACATGCAAGACTACGTGCGGAGTCCAAATAAGAAAGAAATAGAACTCATGGTCTGAGAAGCCTTGGTCTTGTCTATCCGCTAAAGAATAAGGTGCACCCCATCAAAGGACCAAGGCCCTCGAAACAAAACTGTATTTGTCATGCTTATCCTCTCAAACTCGAGGAGAAAGATTTGCTTACCTGCTTGTTGTATTTAAGGAAACCAACATGCCACCAGACTTTGGACAGCTTGGTTTCCATTGCCCGCACGACAACCCTTCTATTGGTGAAATGTTTACCGAACAGGCACCTGTCAAAAGACGTGGCAAGATCATGCTCCATCAAGCCGTCTATCGAGAGTGGTACCGCCTCATCTTCTGTAAGCGATAGTTACTTCACACTGAAAGGAAAAGTCTATAGGATCAAACAACTGACTCCAACCATCTCAAGGTGTGAGTATGTGAGATGGTTTAACTCCATCAAACTAAGTATACTGAAACACTTGAGATGTGAAAACACTCACTCAAACTTAGTGGAAAAAATACTTAAGAAGAGGAAGGAATCAAACGAACTCAGCAAGATACATAATATAAGTTTTTTTTCATGGTCAACTGAAAACAACTTATAAAGCCACTAAGTAAAAGAGATTTACTTAGTGGTTCTCACTCACCTATCCAACACAATTTCTAATCAGCATAATGATAAGTGTGATGATACTATGACCTACCTGAAATGACTTTATCAATGTGAACAAACAAATATAGTACTTCTCTCTCTCTCTCTCTCTCTCTCTATCTCGAATATAGACACAGCTCTCTAGGATGTTTCTCTCAGAAAATTCTATTAGGAAGCGTGAAGAGATAAATGGAACTACAAGCCTATTTATACATATGCTATCTTCACCGTTGTAGAGAGTTAGTTCCTAAATTTCAGGAACTTTGTTCAAAGCGTGAAACTTGGAAGCACGAGCCAAGTCTTTCGATTACTACAATGTTGAGAGAATTCCAGTCCAAGTTTGATCGTTAGGGACCGTTTGAAAGTTGATGTAGTTGCTCCTTAATTTTTCATAACTAATCAATGGACTCTCTTGAACTTTCAAGGTTGACTGATGTTGTCTTGTTTTGAGAAGTGCGATTGACTCAATTAATCCGGTTGACTATCTTAGTAACATCTTCATACTTCAATAGTTTCCCCCTTGTTGCTGATGATAGCCAAGCCCTTGATGTGAATCCCAAATGAGTCAATCCAGCAAAAAAAGACAAAAACAAAAAGAATAGGGGAACCAACCCTATCTAAGTTCCCCCTTAATCGATGCACAAAAGATCGAGTGACTCTTTTGGCGTTCCCTCCTAAATCAGTGAGTGTACTTCAAGAAAAGTACAAATGAGTAAGCAACATTTAGTAGTAAATATGCAAAGTAGAAAACAACATAAACTTGAAACAACAAAAGAAAAACATACCAAAATAAGCAAAGCACTTAAACCACAATGCAAAAGAGAGCAGCAATCCAAAAAACAACCAAAATAACCCGTGCTTCATACGGAATTCACCGCTTCCCCATTTTTACTGTCATTAGAGGGAAGCTTGCAGAGTTGAAAGAGTTTTAGAGCAGTATTCAAAAATCCAATAAATCCTAGTGTTTGACAACCTACAACAGACCTAGGTTCTAATCACGACACACACACACACACACACACACACACACACACACACACACACACACACACACACACACACACACACACACCCCACACACACACACCACACACACACACCACACACAACACACACACACACACACACCACACACACACACACACACACACCACACACACACACACACACACACACACGCACACACACACACACACACACACACACACACACACACACACACACACACACACACACACACACCACACACACACACACACGTCACAGAGTAGCTATGGGTTAATGGGTTTCAAAAGGTTAGCTTGGGTTGGGCTGAGACATTAAGGAGCTCAACCTACAGGACTGAAATCACTGTCTCTAGATCACCGAGTATGTCTAGCACCCGCTTGTCACTTGCTGCTAAATCACCCACTAGCTTGATGAGCCAATCCATCTTTTCTTCAAGGCGAATCAGTGTGTCATGATCAACGGCAAATGAGGTTGATGGAATGACGGTTGAAGTTGGTGTAGCTGGAACGGTTGGTGGGAGCAACCGAGTCTTGTCAATCGACGTGAGGCGATTGAGGTATTTGTGATTAATCGTGTCGATCTCCTCGACAGACTTAGCCTTTAATTCTCGCAAAGGAACCTAAAAATGCTTAAAAATTCATGGAAGCCAAAAAGTATATCCCAACGAGTGTCTGGAGGTTTCCACAGAATAAGCCCTATGATTTAGAATTAAAAATGCCTGGTTTAGTTTACGATGATGCAGGATGAAGAGATCAAGTGATTTGGCAGTCAGGTTTCCTTCTTTTCTAGGGATAATATTTTTGATGACAAGAACATGGAGTAATTGGTGAAGAATAGAAAGATCAGCCCGGGAATTGGAGAACGAACTCTTCTCTTGGAGGAGAAAAAGCGGTAGATATTTATGGGGTTTACACCGGGGATTTCTGGATTGACTCCTATGTCATAAAAGGTAAGACCGTCATGGGGAACTGATAAGTGCCCAAATGAGCATGTTTTATAGGTGTATTTCATATATAATATTAGCACTTTTCTTGCTCATTTCTCTACTTCGGTTAGTTTTCCTCTAGTTTATGTTTTATTATTTATCTCACAAAATTATTGGTTTAACATGAGGAAAACCAAGCCGGGAGTAAAGTAGATGAGGAGACGAACGCATAGACGCAAACGGCTCAGAAAACGGAGTCCAAACGAAGAATCTAGAGCCGGTCAAAGTTTGTAAAATAAAATAAGTCGAGACCTTGTGTCCGCATATGACCGGGCGGACGCCAAGGCGGACAGAGGCGCGGTTGACAGAGACTTCCGCGTGAGAACTAGGCGGACGGAGACGCGGACGTGAGTGAGTGGCCGGGCGGACGACCGAGCGGACGGACACGCGGACAGAACAAGTGACCGGGCGGACAAGGTGAGGGCGTGTGAGACGTCCGCGTGGGATTAAGGCGGACGCAGAGGCGGACGCGACTAAAATCACACGCGAAACAGTTTTTTCTTCTTCGTTCTTCACGGCGCTTTCTTCTTCCTTCTTCGCGGCGCCTACAGACAACAAGATAAGGCATCCCGACAATCTTCACGCGTTCTGCAACCCCAATCCATCTACCTCCTTATCCTGTTAATACCACTTGCACGCATGCTCATCTCTTCTTCTGCTTTCTTCTTCTTCCTCTTCTCTATATAAACCCTACCACTCCATTACAAAAACCTGCGCACCCATTGCCCGAAGTAACACACGCTCACACACATTCCATCCCCAAACTCAACACTCCAAATCTCTCATTTTACTTACAAAAATCCTACGTATGTTCCCACTCTTCTTCCTCTTCATTTTCTCCATTCACCATCCACGCATCTTGTATTGTTATTATGTCCAACCTCTGTCTGACTTATTACCAGTTAATATGTCAGACTAAGGGGATTTACTCCGGGTAAAGGTTTAATTATGTATTTATATTAATTATGCAACATTTCTACCGGTTAAAATAAATTCAGTTTGTTACGATTAAAGTTTTGTTTCTCTCCTTTTTTAATAAATTTCATCGATTTATTAAAAAGCCTTACTAAGTCTGTTTTTATTTCATCGGTTAGAAACAGATGGGTTAATTAAGCCGTAAAACTGTAAGAACTTATTTTCATCGTTTAAGTTAATACATGTTGCAAGAATAAAATTCCTCACACTCCTCTGCCGTTTACACGCTTTCTGCTTGAGTTTTCATCGGACCTTGCATTACAGGTAAACGAGTTCTTATGAGTTTTCATCGGACCTTAAGAAAATTACAGGAATCTTGCCAAACTATTTTATTAAACCGGTAGAGATAGCACAATTAATTAAATCATATTAACCTGAACCCGAAGTTCCGTTTAATTCATCTTCACTTCACTAAATTAATCTGTTTTTTACTTTTCACAAACAAGTCAATTAACCCCCCCTTGTGACACGCTTAGGTACTACTTATCTCACTATAAGTCCCACGGTTCGATAATCCGGTCGCTTACACTTTTCTATACTATCACGACCGGATTTGTTTGCAGCCCGACGTTTAATTTGAGCTTTAA
The DNA here is from genome assembly GCA_023374045.1 of Limonium bicolor. Taxonomy (NCBI): domain Eukaryota; kingdom Viridiplantae; phylum Streptophyta; class Magnoliopsida; order Caryophyllales; family Plumbaginaceae; genus Limonium; species Limonium bicolor. The sequence goes on from CM041776.1 coordinate 205,519,207, forward strand.
TTTCTTTTCTTTTAATTTTACACCAGTTTAACCACTCAGATATACACGTCTGCAAAATGGCGCCGTTGCCGGGGACTTGATTTAATCTAGTCCCTAAGCCCCGGTAAATTCACCTGTTATATTATAATAATCTGTCAATATTAACTTATAATAATCTAATTTCGGTCATCGGACTTCTGATCTGACTTGGACATCTAACTTTGGACTTCTGATCTGACTTGGACATCTAACTTTGGACTTCAGACTTCTGACATTTTAATATTATTGTCATTTATTTCTGTCATTTCTTTCCATTGTCATTTCAATTCCATTGTCCTTTAATTTTCCATTGTCTCTAACTACTAACTTATAATTTCTGTCATTTCGTTCCATTGTCATTTCGTTCCATTGTCATTTCAATTTTCTGTCATTTCTTTCCATTGTCCCTAACTACTAACTTTAAATTCCTGTCTACTAATTCCTAACATTTTTATTTATTCTAACGTATAACCAGTTCTTTTCTCTGTTTTGAGTGGTGAATGCCTTTTACCAGGTCAAACAACCTCCCAGAAAATATTAATAATCACATGGTTGGTTATAATCCAGAGATTGAGAGAACCTTTCTGCGCACCCTAAGGCAGAGACGAACTCAACAGAGCATTACCACCACAGTGATAGATTCTGACCCGGAAGCTAATATGGCATCTACACCAGCAACGGTTCGAAATATCAACAGGCCGTCTAACCAAGGACAACAGCCTGCCATCATCCTTCCTCACCTTAGCCCATCCGAATACGATGAGTGGCAGAAGCTGAAGCCATATCATCAAATCCGATGTGTAAAGGAGTTGGGCATGTTTGATGGTTCCAGTCCAGACGAAGCTCTGTTACATGTTACAAAGTTCTTGTAGCATGCCAACAGTCTTACTGCAACCGACGCAGTACTCCAGTATGCAAGATTGTCATTATTCCCTCACAGCCTGACGGGAAACGCGAGCAAGTGGTATCATAGCCTGACACCAAGTACCATCGGTACATGGGATGACATGGCCACCAAGTTCTACGACAAATTTCTACCCCCGAGCCGAACATTGGAGATGATTGCTGAAATTTATAATTTCAAGCAACCAGGGTCGGAGAATATTTGTGAAACTTGGGACCGTTTCAAAGGTCTATTACTTACTTGTCCTCACCATGGTCTGACGAAAGAGCAAGTATCACAATTGTTCTACAAAGGCTTGATCGGTCCATGCAGAACAATGGTATTATCCTCCTTAGGGGCCGATATTCTCAAAAAGCCAGGAGCACAATTTCTGAATAGCATGGAGTCTCTTTGTGAAGAAATCAGAGACTGGGCCTCCGGTGGATCAAGGAGCGGTACTCCAGGTTATATCATGTTGGGGAAAGTGATAACAAGTTTGACCAGCTGATGAAAAGCCATGAGCAACTCATGGAAAGCAATGCTCAGCAGGCAACAAAAGTTAGTACTCTGCAAAAAGTGGTTGAGCAGATGGCTATGAATTCCTACCCCCAGCAAGCTAAGTCGATGATTTCCCGATCATCTACTACCCCTCCAGGCTATGCTCCTCTTTCCAATCGTCTCCAACTAATTCTTGTACGCAATGTTGCGGGCCTCATGACTATGAACAATGCCCCCAACTACAAGAATTAAAAGCAGCAGAGGAGGCAAACTATCTCACCAACAATTCAGGATACAGACAACCTTGGCAACGTAACATGCAATCCAACCTTCGCTACTCAAACACCGACAATATCCAAAACCCACTACATTTCAACCATCTCAAAATTACAGACCTCAGTCCAATTTTCAAGGAGGCCAGAGGCAGTATCAGCAACAACCTTACGAAAATGATGCTTCTTCGAGTCGACAAACTCCACCTCCTTCGAATCCTGAGTCTGGAATGTCTCAAATGCAAGAGATGTTTAAGGCAATGATGGGTAAGTCCAGAGATACACAAGAAGAGGTCGCAGCCCTGCGCAAAGACCAAACAGCCTTGTAGTCTCAGATTCAACAACTCCTTACCCAACAGAGGCCACCTGGTAAATTTCCCTCACAAACCAATCCAAATCCAAAAGAGTATGCAAGTGCAATTTACGTAGTGGACCAGCCCATCACATTAGCTCAAAAGGAGCAACAACCTGAGAGTGAAATGGTCCCTGAAGTGGAGCAGCAGGCTGAGGAAGAATACCTCGGCATGAACCAATTGAAGCTCTATGCCAAATTAGTTGCGATAAACGAAATGATGGAAGGTCCACTAGACCTTACATCACAACAACCGGAGAGCAAACTGGTTCATATAGTGGACGACTTACCTGGGGATTTGAGTTACTCTTTACCACCACCCCCGTTCGAAAATGAGCAAACGACATCAAATCTTCTGTTTGAGCTTGAGGACAAGCCATCAGAGGACAACTTCTACCTCAACTTCATGGAGTCTCCTCCCTCTGAAGTCAATTACCGTTATTTTCCCTCCTTCTCTGTGCTATATCCAGAAAATGAGGATAGTTACATCCTCAAAAATGAAGAGGAGGAAATGCTCGCTCCCGTCAGAACATCCAAACAAAATACCAAATCACCTTCAGGAACCACCTCCCTCTGAAGTTGAATTCAATCAAGGCTCTTCCTATGAGCCTCTCAAAGAAGACGAGGATTATTACATCCTCAATTTGAAGAAGAAAAGCCATCCAACTTTGATCTTCATCTGGAGGATCACAGCCTTCCCCTCTTATGCAACAAAGAAGTAGGGTGGAAACTCGAAGTCAGCTCGCTAAGTGAGAAGGCCACCTTTCCATTTGATCCAGGGTCAGAATTTGAAGATACAAATTTCCCCGAAGTTCTCCCTGAACCGCTCAACGCAGTTAAGGATGTCTTCATCCTTAAATTTGAATGGGTGTCTCCACAACTAGATGATACTCACACTAAGGAGTATCCATTGAAAAATTTGGGCCTTCGACAAAGAAAAATAATGCCCACCCAACCCACCCGTTGAAGCCCACTTCCACCTTCATTTTCCATTCCGGGGGAGGAAATTTACATCCTCGACTCTGAACAAGCACCACCACTACCATCTTGCATCCATTCGGCTAAACAACAGAGGGAGAATGTTTACATTCTCCAGTTTGAGGAAGCACTACCACCATCACCCGGTTTTCAATACAATATTAATGACAGCAAACACCTCCTTCAAAACCAGGTTTTGTGGAGTTTGAATTTTCCTACTGTAATTATTGCTGTAATACTTTGTTTTGATCCAGGTGGTTTGGTGCTACATATTGCCATTTTCCTGTTCCCGGTACTACCATTGTCAACATTCATTTATGATCCGGGATAATAAAGAAAATACGTGTAGCTAGAGACGTTAAACCAGGGCAGCTTAGTGGGAGGCAACCCACTATCTATCTTATGTCTTTCCTTTAATTTAATGTTGTTTTCCTTTTTGTACTATATTTCCCTTTATTATGTTATAATAAAATGCAGGTATTACTTGAGTTCTTCTGGCTGTGTAGAATATTCTTTACAGGTTCATTTCATGACATTCCACAGCTGCACTCAAGTGTGGGGGAGCTCTACACGCTCTACGAAATCTAGGGAGTACACTCTTTCCTTTATTAATTGCATGCCCTATTAATTTATTTCCATCTCCGCAATGAGGGCATTGCTTGAGCTTAAGTGTGGGGGAAGAGCCTTTTTAGGGCATTTTGTGCTAAAAATGTTTAAATCTCTCTGCTTATCTTGCATTTGTTCAAAAATTAAAATTATGTACCCTGCTAATATAGGTTGTTCTCTCTAAAAATAAATACTGTTATGAATTGTGGGATAAATTGTACAAATTTAAAAAATTTTCATTTGATTACTTTTGAGGAGCATTTTATATGCGGTGTGACCAAATAATCTACAAATGGTTGGATTTTATTGCTCAGGGTTTCTTTCTGTCTTCTCTCTTAGGGATTTCTAAGGGGTGCTTCTCTGTTAAAAAAAGAAAGAAAGAAAAATACAAAAAAAAGGGGACTTGCGAGACACCATTGGTAACCAACAAAAGAGAGTTGAGTGTTCTTAAATACAAAGGCGTGATGCCTACATTTTCTCATCCCTTATGCAAAAGTGAAACAAATGTATGAATCTATTTTTCCTTTTGTTTTGTCCTCAATGTCCATTCTTGAGAGAAGTTGGCCATGGTAAAAGTTCTCAGAGTCACCTAAAAGAAACATTGAGGTACCTTGGATCATACCCCGAAACTCTATATTTTATTTTTACCCTGAGCACACCGATGCCACCAGCAGTTGATTTTTCACACTCCTCAATAAGTTAAAAAGATCATGAATTGTTTACCTCTTTATCCTACCCTTCATAATAATATTTGTTAGTATTGAGCATTTCCTACTTGCTTAGGTACGTGGTTTTGCTTGAGGACAAGCAAAAAGATAAGTGTGGGGGTGTGATAAGTGCCCAAATGAGCATGTTTTATAGGTGTATTTCATATATAATATTAGCACTTTTCTTGCTCATTTCTCCACTTCGGTTAGTTTTCCTCTAGTTTATGTTTTATTATTTATCTCACAAAATTATTGGTTTAACATGAGGAAAACCAAGCCGGGAGTAAAGTAGACGAGGAGACGAACGCATAGACGCAAACGGCTCAGAAAACGGAGTCCAAACGAAGAATCTAGAGCCGGTCAAAGTTTGTAAAATAAAATAAGTCGAGACCTTGTGTCCGCATATGAACCGGGCGGACGCCAAGGCGGACAGAGGTGCGGTTGACAGAGACGTCCGCGTGAGAACTAGGCGGACGGAGACGCGGACGTGAGTGAGTGGCCGGGCGGACGGCCGAGCGGACGGACACGCGGACAGAACAAGTGACCGGGCGGACAAGGTGAGGGTGTGTAAGACGTCCGCGTGGGATTAAGGCGGACGCAGAGGCGGACGCGACTAAAATCGCACGCGAAACAGTTTTTCTTCTTCCTTCTTCGCGGCGCCTACAGACAACAAGATAAGGCATCCCGACAGTCTTCACGCGTTCTGCAACCCCAATCCATCTACCTCCTTATCCTGTTAATACCACTTGCACGCATGCTCATCTCTTCTTTTGCTTTCTTCTTCTTCCTCTTCTCTATATAAACACTACCACTCCATTACCAAAACCTGCGCACCCATTGCCCGAAGTAACACACGCTCACACACGTTCCATCCCCAAACTCAACACTCCAAATCTCTCATTTTACTTACAAAAATCCTACGTATGTTCCCACTCTTCTTCCTCTTCATTTTCTCCATTCACCATCCACGCATCTTGTATTGTTATTACGTCCAACCTCTGTCTGACTTATTACCAGTTAATATGTCAGGCTAAGGGGATTTACTCCGGGTAAAGGTTTAATTATGTTTTATATTAATTATGAAACATTTCTACCGGTTAAAATAAATTCAGTTTGTTACGATTAAAGTTTTGTTTCTCTCCTTTTTTAATAAATTTCATCGATTTATTAAAAAGCCTTACTAAGTCTGTTTTTAATTTCATCGGTTAGAAACAGATGGGTTAATTAAGCCGTAAAACTGTAAGAACTTATTTTCATCGTTTAAGTTAATACATGTTGCAAGAATAAAATTCCTCACACTCCTCTGCCGTTTACATACTTTCTGCTTGAGTTTTCATCGGACCTTGCATTACAGGTAAACGAGTTCTTATGAGTTTTCATCGGACCTTAAGAAAATTATAGGAATCTTGCCAAACTATTTTATTAAACCGGTAGAGATAGCACAATTAATTAAATCATATTAACCTGAACCCGAAGTTCCGTTTAATTCATCTTCACTTCACTAAATTAATCTGTTTTTTACTTTTCAGAAACAAGTCAATTTAACCCCCCTCTTGTGACACGCTTAGGTACTACTTATCTCACTATAAGTCCCACAGTTCAATAATCCGGTCGCTTACACTTTTCTATACTATCACGACCGGGATTTGTTTGCAGCTCGACGTTTAATTTGAGCTTTAATTTCTTTTCTTTTAATTTTACACCAGTTTAACCACTCAGATATACACGTCTGCAGGAACAACTAGGATTTTAGATAGTGTGTTGACATCAAAGAAAAGTAAGGTAACAAGAGATTGAGCCGAACCATTACGGATAACAAGGTTTTGATAAAAATTCACAGTTTCTTGTGGGTACCATTCTGAAACTTCAGAAAATAAATGGGTTCAACCCTGAACATCTAGCAGACTAACTAACTCTCCCCAGTGGTTTTCATGTGCCCAAGAAATATCTAAGTACTTTCCCTTGACCAAATTACGCTCAGAGGCGAAGTCAGTGATTAAATACCTCTAGGTTAAAATATCAATTTTTATGGTCTGGCGAAAAGACTTGGGCGAGCATCGTCGGGATCTTGTAGATGTGCCGCCGGTAGATGTATCATGGTTGGAGACCTTGACGAGCGGTTTCAGAGGGACTTGAGAGGAATCATTTGTCTCGGGGGAGACAATGATAGCTGGAGAAGGTGAAGCTTTTTGACATAACCGCAGAATTCGTTTGGGTTGGGGGGGGGGGAGTCAATGATGTATGTTTGCGGGATTTTGGTTTAAGGGATGGAGGGGGGTGGGGTTGCGGATTTGGTAGGTTCTATGATCTCTTCTTGGGTGGGTGGAGGGTTTAGGCTTTTAGGGACGAGGGTTTGGGATCAGGCTTTGGGGAGGTGGGTGAAGTTGGGGATTTATTGGGTGAAGGAGAGGGTTGGATGGGTGTTTGCTCTACCTCGATGTCATGGACTTCTATGGAGGCAACGGAAGGTGGGGTGTTTTGTGGTAGTGGCGAGGTTTTGGCTAGTGGTGACGAAGGCAGAGTCTTAGTGGGAGTGGTGGTGGTGGTGGCTTAGGCTTGAAGGAAAGCTTGCAGGCAGATGGCATTGCTGAATATTTCAGCAGGGATCTTGATGCCATTGAAGTTGATGTCTGCCATTTTGCATGTGGGAGTTTTGAGATCAGAAGGCAGAAGAACAGAGCAAATAAAGTGGTGAGAGGAGAAGGGCAATGGGTAGAGGAGTTGCAGAGCTTGAGTGTGTCAGTTTATAAAGTGGGCACACATAACGGGAAAAGAAATGAAGGGCGAAGATCAAGGGTAATGGGTTGGATCGCTGTCATGTGTGAAAAAATTGATACTAGAACATAGATACATGCAAGCAAGACATAGTCGGTGGAACAATTTAACACCGACTAACTCAATCTAACTACAAGCATTACCATCCAATGTGTGCGTCCAGGAGAAAGGAGATACCACCGCCTAGGTGGGTTGAGTCATTCCATTTGCAGATCGAAGTGCTTCAAACCGTGTTGTGGGAAGTGGTTTGGTAAAGATATCCACAAGCTGATCCTCTGTTGGAACATAGCTAAGTTGAATTAGCTATTTCTCAATACAATCCTTCAAGAAATGGAAACGACTTTCAATGTGCTTGGTTCTTGAATGTAGGACTGGATTTTCAGAAATTTTAATGGTGCTTTTGTTATCACAAAAAATTGGAATTTGTTCTTGAGTGATGTGGAAGTCTTGCAACTGCAGTTTCATCTAAAGGACTTAGGCTCAACATGTTGCGGTAGAGACATACTCTACCTCAGTTGTGGAAAAAAGGACTGAGCTTTACTTTTTAGATGAACATGAAACGAAGCAAAGACGAAGAAATTATGCATTACCTGCAGTACTTTTTCGACCTAAAGAGAACCTGGCCAATCAGAATCACAAAAACCAGATATCATAAAAGTAGGAGAACGAGGGTACCAAAGATGTAACTGACTGGTTCCTTTTAAGTATCGAAAGATGCGCTTTACTACCTTGAGATGAGATTGTTTTGATGCTTCTTGAAAGTGGACACAAAGACAGACTGAGTGAAGGATGTCTGTGTGGCTAGCAAGTAAGGTAAAGCAATGACGCTATCATCCCTCTGTATTTCGTAGCATTTAATCATATTCCATTAGCATTAAGATGTAGTTTGGTTGTAGTCCAGCTAAAGATGGACATGCTCTTAGCATTGAAGAGTTTGTACTTTGCAAGGAATTCCTTGATGTATTTCCATTGATGAATCTTTATCTCATCTTTCTCCCATTGAATTTGAAGCCCGATAATGAACCGAAGTTCACCTAACTCATTCATAGAAAATTTTTTCTTCATTAAGTTAGTAAAATGTTCATAAAGGAGGTACTTGTGGATTCGTAAAAAAATATCATCAACATAAACTTGTACTAGTAGTAAGTCATGAGATGAATGAAAAATGAAAAGTGTTTTATCCACATTACCTCTGAAGAAACCATTCTGTAAAATATATGAAGAGAGTTGCTCATACCATGCACGGGGAGCTTGCTTGAGTCCGTAGAGGGCTTTACAAAGTTTGTACACATAGTCGGGTGGACTGAGTCGGTGAACCCAGGGGGTTGTTCTACATAAACCTCTCTATCAATATAGCCATAAAGAAAGGTTGTCTTGACGTCCATTTGTACAATGTGAAACCTTTGAATGCAGCAGATGTAATACACATGCGGATTGCTTCAAGACGAACTACTAAGGTGAAGGTTTCATCATAGTCAATCCCTTCCTCTTGATTGTAACCATGTATTACCAAACGAGCTTTGTTCCTGTAAACTTGTCTTGCATCATCAATTTTGTTACGAAAGACCCGACGAGTGTCAATAGTTTGTTGATGAGTAGGGCGAGGAACCAGTTCTTAGACAGAGTGTCTTTGTAGGGAATTGAGTTCCTTCTGCATAGCAATGACCCAGTCGCTATCAAGTAGAGCTTCCTTGCATTTTTAGGTTCAGTGTTAGGGAGGAAAGCACCAAAGGAACAAAGGTTTTGCATGGTTTGTTGACGTGTTTGGACCCCTGAGTTACGGTCTGAGATAATATTTCATGGGGGTGTGCTGATACTTGTTGGAATTTTCTATATGGAGATGGATTGGGTGTGTCGTTAGGAGTTTCAAGGGAATCAAAGTCCAGTTTTTAAGGAATTAGTGTGTCAGAGTGATGGTCAGTGTCAGTATCATCGGTGGAGTGGCTTTATTTTCCTGGGTATTTTCAATTTGTGGGGATGTAGTATCTTAAAGATGACTTATAGGGACTATGATGAAATGTGGATCAGTTGGGTAATCATCTGGAGCAAAGTCAAGTTCATCAGAAGATGAGCCAATATTACTGAACTCATAGAACTTGACATGAGGGCTTTCTTCTAAGCATTGAGTCCTTTGGTTAATAACACGATAAGCTTTGCTTTTAGAAGAATAGGCAAGTAATATACCTTCATCACTTTTAGGTGAAAACTTACCTAAGTTGTCCTTACCATTGTTATGGATGTAGCATCGACATCCAAAGCATTTAAGATGGATTAAGTTGGGCTTACACTGACACAAAATCTCATAGGGAGTCTTTTGAAGTAGAGGATAGATCAAGGCGCGCTTGAGCACATAGCACGCTGTATTGGCTGCCTCTTACCAGTATGATGAAGCCAATTGGCTGTCAATAAGCATGGTGTATGCTATTTCCACCAAGGCCCTGTTCTTACGTTCAACGACTCCGTTCTGCTCAAAAGTTCTTACAGCTGAAACTTGGTGATCAACTCCTTTAATCCTGTAGAACTCATCAAAAGACTTATTAAAAAATTTAGTTCCCTGGTCAGTTCTCAGGGTTTTTAGTGTGAATAAGAACTTATTGACTAAAAAATTATGAAGCTTTTCAAACTCAACGAAAGTGTCATCATTAGTGAAGAGGAAAATAACCCAGGTCCATCTTGAATAGTCATTGCCTATGACCAAGATGTACCACTTACTGCTTCTAATTTGAGTACACATAGGACCAATGAGATACATATGAATTAATTCTAACAGAGAGCTAGTAGAGAACGTGTTTTTGCTCTTAAAATACGAACGAGTGTGTTTACCTTTAATGCTTGCTTCACAGACAAAGTCTGTATTGAAGTTCGTATCAAGTAACCCAATAACACGAGCCTTACTTTTAAGTTTGTTCAACAGCCGGTGATTCACATGACAAGTTGAGTGTGCCACAAAAGTTGACTTTTGGAATGAACATCAAGACATACTTGGTCATCCGAGTTGACTGTATTCAGACACATCTTGTAAATATTTCTTTCTCTTGCATCCAATGGCTTTTAAAAACCTTGTATGCTCATCAAAAACCTTTCAATTGGAGGATGAGAAAAGTACTGTTAAATCTATCACAAATTTGAGAAATGCTCAGAAGACTATATTAAAGTTCAGTGACTAGATGGACTCTATCTACATTAAACTTGAAGGGGTTACCTACGGATCCAACTCCCATGATTTCACCTTGATTATTGTTCCCAAAGGTGACCTTACCTCCTTTATAGGCTGAAAGAAAATGAATTGGTTAGGATCTCCTGTCATATGACATGAGCACCCACTATCTAAGTACCAGCAATCTTCATTTGCCATCACCTATAAAACAAGAAATCATTTATTAGTCTTGGGAACCCAGATGTACTTGGGTTCCCTTTTCGAACCAGATTGTTTTAATTTCTCACGAGCTTCAAGGATTAATCTAACACATTCAAGATTAAAAGACAAATATCTTCTTAATTTTTCACAGACACTATCTTGATGTCCAAGACATCCACGATAACTACAGATTTTGGTAAGGTAAGATTGACATATTTCTGATTGCCTTTCCACCAAGAGTCAAACTTCTCCTCTTGCTGTTGTCACTTGGGTTTGTTGTTGGATTTGGAAACTTTTTTGGGGATATCAAACTTGCTTTTAGGCCACCTGGGCTTGGATTGAGTGGATCCAACTCCTGATCGTAAATTAATTATCTCCTGGGAAATCTTCTCAACTTTCTTTCAGAGATTATCACAATTTTGACTAACTTCCTGGATCTTAGAGTTGACACACTCAGGAAATTTTGATGGAGTGACATGTTTGATGAAATTGATTTCTTTGAGAGAGAGAGAGCATGTTCTTTTTCTTTTAGTTTTCGGGTGAGTTGCTCAACAGAAGAGATGAGAGAGATAATCTAAGATTCTGAGCTATTTAACTTATTCTGAAGAGAACAACACTTGTTAGCAAAAATAGTAAGATCTTTTCTAAGAGAGTCAATTTGAGTCAAGGACTCTTCTTATTCCCTTTGCTTTGATTCAAAAGACTTTTGGCTTTGTTTAGCTCCTTTTGAAGGGACTCAACAGAAAGCTGAGAGTTGTGCATATCCAATCTAAGTGAGCAAGCAATAGTCTTATGCTCCTTAGTTTCATCTCTTAGAGAATGCATTATTATTCTAGATTCTCTGAGTTCTCCAGTCAACTTAGAAATTTTTATATTGAGAATTTTTCCTTCAGGGAGTTAGTCTTGGAAACCATTTTAGCAATCAGAGTTAAAAAAACCTTTAGGAGATATACGATATAGATCTATTTCAAGATGAGATCGAGTTTCCTCGTTGTCAGGGATCATGGACTGTGTCGGATCATGTGCCATGAGACAACTCAGTCCTCTTGACTCCGCATCTGGATCATCAGAGTCTAAATCACCCCATCCTACTGAGGCCACTAACTATCTTCTTTGAGGTTTTCCAAATTGATTTTTGAGGAGAGAATAGTCCTTTTTTGAAGTGACTAGGTTTGTTGCAATTGAATCAAGTGACATAATTGAAGATTTTTTAGAAGGGTTAGAGAATGATCGACTTTGTCGATTCGGCTGCTTGCACATGAATTTGTGAAAATTCTTCACTATTAAGACAAAGGCTTCCATAGTTTACGCCTCACTATCCTCAACTATAATGTCCATCAGTTCATCCTTTGCTTGCCGGATCTGATTGTTAGCAATATAAGCACCTTCTTGAGCATGTTGGGGTGTCTTGATCTGTAAGCCTTTATCATTGATTGTAGTGATCTGACTAGAAGAATATGATGTATTACCATACTTCTTTCTAACATTCTTCTTGTACTTATCTACCATCTATAAATAAGAACCCTAGTCCTGACAGCTCCACTTGGATAAGTCTTTGCAAGCTTTGGTAGAAATTATAGTTTCTACCCACTCTTCTTCGATACTGTCAAGTAGCTTGTGCAAGACACTCTCTCTGTCCGGTAGGATATTAATTTCCTGCATGGTAGTTGTTTAAGTATAATCGATCAAGTAAATCTTCTGAAAATGCACCTGGTTTTTGAAGAAAATTATCGTAATCCATTATGAGCTCTTGAGCCTTGCATTTCTTAAGTTCAATGACTCCCTCGTGAGTTGCTTGGATAAGAGTCCAGGTTTCATTTACCTTCTTGCAGTGACTGACTATTCTCTGCTCTGGGATGGACACGCATGTGTAGATGGCTCGGGATGCTTGACGATTCAACTCATAACTTTTGCGTTCATTTGCAGTCCAAGCAGATCAATCTGGATTAACTTGAATGTCTCCTCCAATGATGATCTCCCATAATTCAGAGTTGACGGACTCGATGTGTTGCTCGATTTTATTCTTCCAGTGATTGTAATTTGTGGAAGTGATTCTAGGATGCTCAAAGTACATTTTGTTGTTTTGGTTGGTGAAAAGATTAGCCATTTCTTCTAAATGGAATGTCATCTAAACGAGGCTCTGATACCATGTGTAGGATTGTACAACTGACTCAAACCAACTCAAGGTGTGAGTTTGTGAGATGGTTTGAATCAATCGAACTAAGTGTACTGAAACACTAAAGATATGGAAACACTCACTCGAACTTAGTGCAAAATATACTTAAAAAGAGGAAGGACTCAAACAAACTCAACAAGATACACAATATAAGTTATTTTTATTTCCTAGTCAAATGAAAACAACTTACACTGCCACTAAGTAGAAGAGATCTACTCAGTGGTTCTCACTCACCTATCCAACATAATTTATAATCAGCACAATGGTAAGTGTGATGAGACTAGGACCTACCTGAAATGACTCTATCAATGTTAACAAACGAATGTAGTACTCTTCTCTCTCTCGAATACAGACACAGCTCTCTAGGAATTTTCTCTCAGAAAATTCCATCATAAAGTGTGAAGAGTCAAATGGAATTACAAGCCTATTTGTACAAATGCTGGTCTTGACCGTTGTAAAGAGTTAGTTCTTAAATTAAAGGAACTAACTCGTTCAAAGTGTGAAACTCGGAAGCACGAGCCAAGTCTTTAGATTACTGCAACGTTGAGAGAATTCTGGTCTAAGTCTGCTTGTTGGGGACTGTTGGAATGTCAATGTTGTTGCTCCTTAATTTTTGCTACTAATCAACGGACTCTCTCAAACTTTCAAGGTTGACTGACTTTGTCTTGTTTTAAGAAGTTTGATTGACTCAATTGATCTAGTTGACTATCTCAGCAACATCTTTATACTTCAACAAGGTCCTTAACTGATCACCGGAGTGGAGAGCCCATTACAAAAGTGTGAGAGAGCGAGTGCAATTCAGAGGAAGGGCACTGGAGGGGAAGGAGCAAAGCGCAAATGCTGAAGCACGAAAGAACAATAGAGTGCGGAGAGTGGGAGGAGGAGGAGGGCCGATTTAATACCCCGGACTTAAAGTGGTGATTAAATTATTCTAATATGATTACTAAAGTCCTAATGGTGCCTAGAGAGTGTTGGTAAATAGAATAAAACCAAAAGAAAAGAGAAAACACGAAAAACGTAAAAACGCGCATTAAATGAGTATAGGAGGTATATGACCTCGGTTAGGGTCCCAGATGGATTCCTAAGGCCTAATTATGCCTAATTAGTATGTGGGAATGACTCCCGAAGAAAATGGATCTAAATAATGGATTAAAACGCTAACGAAGCCTTCCCGGAAACGTGACTTTAAGTGGTCAAACAGACCCGTAAAAATTATGGTTGATTAAATAACTATAATTAAACATAAATGGAAGCTTAAGAACCATTAAAATAAAGAAACGAGAAAAATCCGAAAAAAGGGTCCGGTTAGTGAATAGTGCTAAAACCGGGTAAATTAACGAGCGTTTTCTATAAAAAGTCAAAAAATGCCCTCTGTTTATATTACTATAGGGGGCCAGTTTTTAAGGTCATAAACTAGCTCTCTCTCACACTAGTCTAGCTTTTTAAATTGATGAGTCATAAAGTAAAAAGGGGGAAAGTTAAAAAGAGACTTTTTGACACTCTCTCTTCCCATTCTTCTCACTCACGTTTTGCTCCTCCCCCACCAGAGCTCTCTTCTTCCTCTCTTCTGGTCTTCAATGGCGATTTCCCAAACCCCACTCAGCTCCTCTCTTCTCTCCTCTTGTTCAAGGCTCAAATCCACTCTAAACTCCAAAAAATTATACCACTAGATTCCTCTTGACTTGAGGAACATTCTTTACCTTTCAAAAATTGGAAACCTCCATCTTCATCACCATGGCTGTAGCCATTTTGGAGCTTGAAGAAGAGCATCTTGGTCTCCATTATTTCCTTGTTACTCAAAGGTAAAACGAAGTTCAAAATTTCCCTCTTTTCTAGCCTTCCTTTGATTTTGGAAATCTCCAACGTTGGGCCCCTTTTTCTCCCATGTCCAGCCGGTTTTTGAGCTTCAATAAGGGCTGGAAATTCGCTAGCTTTGCTGTCCAAGAACTCCACCCAAGAGTGTAAGGTAATACCTTCTTGTAATCCTGGAACATTCCCTTAAGACCTAGGGTTTAGTTCTTGAGTTGATTGCTTCCTTGATACTCATTGTGCCTCATGGGAATGTGGTGGTAGCTTGGCCGATCTCAATCAAGAGAAAGGAGGAGAGAATTGGAAAGAGACAGTGGAGAAGTGAAAAGAGATAAGGCTTGTGAACATGAGGTAAATAATTTACCTTGGAGACTAATTCAATGCTTTTAGAATTTTGGGATGGGAAGTAATTGAATGAACCCAAAACTGTTTTAAATATGTACTTGGTGGTAGTTGAGAGAATCGTGAATTAATGCTTGATTTAAGGGCCTTGGAGCTAAGTGTGTTGTGATTTAAGCATTATGATGTGTGTGGAGAATTTGATGAGCATTGATGGATTTATGTGTGCTGGTAGAACCCTTGTGGGTTTGGTTAGTTTTAGGTTGAATTAAATGATGATATGAGCTTTGGGCAATGTAAGAAAAGTAGCCGGGCTATGGCGAAATTCCGGTAGAAATCTAAGTGATTTAAGTGATGTTTTGAGTGAAGAATAACCTAGGGTTAGCTAGGTATGAATGGAGATTGATTTGAGTTAGTAAACCACCTTGGTAATGCTTGTTTAAAGATAGGAGATTTGTGCGAAAATCTGTAGCAAAAGGGGGTGGTTTAAGTGCCTAGAGAGTTTAAGAAAAGAATGAGGATTTAGGGCTTTAAGAGCGAGGCACGAACCTTGGTGTGAGAAGTGCATTGTCTAGAAGGATTTGGAATGGTCAAATAGAGTGAGAACAAATGCAAAGTGTCAAGAGACGTTTAGAAATGCACCAGAGTGCATAAGTGCAAAAATGAGTATTTAACCTGTAGAAATTAAGCAAGGATTTGATAAAGGATTTGAGTAATGATTTGAGGAGGCTAGAGCATGATTAAGGAGTCTTTTAAGGCGTTAAACATGTTGTGAATGCCTTGGTAAAGGTTAGGGAAGCAATGGGTAAAGAAAGGAGCTGAAAACAATATTTAAAATAAGTATACTGGAGCCGACCGACCTTGGGACCGCCTTTGGTAAGGTCGGTCGAGCCTGAATTTGCAAGAACGGAAGTCTACTGACTTCGACCGACCTTGGGACCGCACTTGGCAAGGTCGGTCGAGTCATAATTTGTGAAGCCATGAGTCTACTGACTTCGACCGACCTTGGGACCTACGCTGCAAGGTCGGTCGAGTCATAAATCTTCATAACCAGCAACCCACTGACTTGGACTGACCTTGGGACCTACCCTGCAAGGTCGGTCGGGTCTGAATCTCCCAGAATCGTAACACACTGACTTCGACCGACCTTGGGGCCGACCCTGGGTAAGGTCGGTCGAGTCATACAAAAAAAAAGAGTAGTAATCCTATGTATGTATATATGTATATATATATATATATATATATATATATATTATCTAATTATATATATATCTATATATATATATATATATATATATATATATATATGTATATGGGGCTTTAGTAATACACCATTGAAAGAATCATGGTAA
The DNA here is from genome assembly GCA_023374045.1 of Limonium bicolor. Taxonomy (NCBI): domain Eukaryota; kingdom Viridiplantae; phylum Streptophyta; class Magnoliopsida; order Caryophyllales; family Plumbaginaceae; genus Limonium; species Limonium bicolor. Next base: position 205,535,330 of record CM041776.1, read on the forward strand.
GGAATAGTACATAGGTAAGAAAGTTAAGCACACAAGAGAAAAAACTAAGAATACGGGACAACGGGGTAAATACAGGAGTAGTAATTATTTACGTACCGTATGAGCATGGTATTAATAATAATGTTTGAAATGTTATCAGTGGAACAAGTGTGAACCAAGGAACGTGAGGTCACACGGTAAAGCTAACCCGGTGAAAGGTATGATTTTCTCATGCCCCGTATGCTAACCGTGCTACGTTGATTGGTGTGTTTGTGTGCTGGTTAATCAAGATAAAAACATGAAATGATTTATTGCATTTGATATGTATGTCTTGATGTGTAATGTATGAACTAACATACTTGAATGCCGGTGAGTCTAACTTAGTGTATAGACTGACTCATAGTTGAGTAACGATTGGCTAGAGACTCATAGATCGGGTTGTTTCGTAAAATAATGAAAACGTGCAAACACACAAGCTATCAATTAAAGAATAACGATAACGCAACCTTATGAACTCATCAGTATGTGAGGAAGTTGTACGGGTTGAGTAAACACCCGATAACGGTTAGATAACCAATTTGAAACAATCCACGAATTAAATTATAGTGGAGAAATAAAGGAACCTCAATTAGAGGTTGATGAAAGTTCAAAGAGAGGAACTCTTGAGAGAAGTAAAAGTGTTACAAGGGACCGATTAATTCCCTCTTAAAGATGGTCAACCCCCTATATGAGGATTCGACCCGGCATAAGAAAATAACCGAAAGTATAAGTATTCGGATTGTTGGGGCAACCCTTGAGTCTAAGAATACCCGAACTTAAGAAAAAAAATTCCCAAAGTCATTAGAGACATCGAGTGATGCTTCTAGACTAATATACATAATTATAATATAACTCCGAGAGAGGAGTGTATGGGAATGTGAGAAGTCCGAGAGAAATTCGGACCTATGTGAAGAAGTAGGAACTAAGAGAGAGTTCCAGGAGCTAGTTGAACCTTCCCACCATGCTAGACCAAGAGTAGGGTCGAAACCGGGGAAGTAAGACTAGGCTCGGAAGCCTGGTGGTGAGTCTTGAGTATGACTCTGCCTGAAGGCCATGTGTTTTGGCTTAAGAATGAGTTAAGAGAAAACAATCATGAAGTAAGTACGAGACATGTAGTGTCTCGAGAACTAAAAGAGCTTAAGATTAGGTAACCCAAGAGAGTGGGTGAGATATTGAATAAGTACCTAAGGCCTAGTGAGGTAGAAAACCCTCAAGGCCTAAGTAATGTATTATGAACTAACAACCCTGTTTATGTTAGCTAGAGATTGTATTCCATGATTGAATGACAAATCCTTGTATAGTGTACATATGTAATGTATTACTATTTGCAAGATGATTGTATTAAAATGAATCCCATGCTCTCGACATAAGTAGCCGGCGTACCCCAGTTAGCACGCGGGATATGCGAATTTCATATGCAGCAATATGCTGAGCCCCTAGGGGCATCGTTTTTATTTTTTGGTACACCGAAGATGTTCCGTTCGAGAGTGGGACGGGGATGGTGGTTAGCATGGGTAGCTAGATTTTAATTACTTATGTATTTGAATGAGGTGTAAGACCGAAAGTGTTATCGGCATCCGTAAGTTGTAGACTCGGTATAGTATGGAACTGAATGGAGAATTGTATTGTATGAAACTCAGTTAGAAATGATGAGTAATGTATTTGTAGTGAGTACTCGGCTATTCCGGTCCATCAGACCGTTACTGTATGTGAGATAGGCCTGGTTAGCCATATGGGTGGCTAATGGCATTGTACCGCCCTCCGTTGTATTTAGAATTCCGCTGCGAGATTGTTGATAAATGTGACAGTTTAAGAGGTGAAATATGAGTTTAGCGATGGGGTGTTATAGCCGAGAACAGCAGATGCGACGAAAGGGCGAAGAGTGAAAATTGTCGAGAAAGTTGTAGAGATGTAGGAACCTAATTAAGAAGGTAGGGCCCAGACCTTCATGCAGCTCATGATTGTGGTTCTTAAACCTGACAATGCAGACCGACAGTTTGAGAAAAAATGAGGAATGTGCTTGCATGCATGAGAGAGCAATACATCACGCCCAAGGAGAGAAAGTTGGTGCAATCAACAACCATACCTAGCCACTCTTAAATGGTTCTAATCAACCATCTAATCAGTACATGTCTTCAACTCCTTGTGGAAACGTTAGCTTGAGTGTTGTTGGTTGACTAATCTCTCTGGTCGTAGCATTAACACACTATGAAAACTATTGGTAGGTTTTGATTAAATTTCACTAGCTGAGAGTTCTACTAAGATTTTCACCATATCTGTGTCGACTGGTCATCCGTATGAGTAACTTCTTCAAAACTTCACTTGAAATCTAATTCACATTAACCTTAATAATCCTTGTCTAACATTATCGAACATCACCAAAACTTTGAAACTCAATGACTAGGGAAATTTAGTACTAACAATTTGCACTAAATAGAAAGGAAATTATTCAAGATAAATCTTGGCTAGTAAACTTACCATGCGAGATTTTAAAAAATGAAAGAAAAAAAATTTACCTTGGGACAAACTATCATGTACAACAGTGTAACTAAAAAACGGCTACCTCATGTGGCTGTATGAGGTGGCAGCTTATGTAGCGCATCAAAAGGGGAAAAATAAAATTCAAATAGAAAGATCTTGTAAAACACAACTCCTAAAAACATGAATTTTACATCATTATTCATTTTAATAAGAAACCTTCAAAACAGACCAATGATGGATAAGTTTTCGCAAATTTTAAATGTGATACTAAGTACATATATGTATGTGCGTGCGTATGGAACGAGATATTGTATTCATTGTATGATAATTATAATACATGTCAATAATAATACACTAATTTACCGCTTCAGAAAAATTATAAAGACATCTGATTAGCAAATGGGCGTGTCTTGTGAACAAGTCACTGCATTTCGGTTTTTTTTATATGAAAGGCGTGCGCACCAGAGTATTTGTTTTTTTAAAGATTTTTTTTTTTTTTTATTGCAAAAACTTTAAATTGTTGTAACTTATATATTATAGGTCCAAAATGAAAAAAAATTATATCATTTTTCATCTAATTTTAAGCTCTTCAAAACAAGACCAATCATGGATTTATTTTGACAACTTTAAAAAAAATTATTTTTACATGTAAAGTACACAAAACATAAAATAAAACTTGTACAGATAGTCATACAAACCTGTACAAATGTTCACTAAAACATGTACATCCTCACGTAAAGACATGTACATACTCGCGTTAAAAAAATATAGATAGTCATATAAACCTATACGAATCATTAAATATGTACATCCTTAGACTAAAACATGTACATATAAGGAAGAACACTTGTACAGACGATCATACAAACATGTACAGATGGCCATACAAACATGTACAGATGTTCATTAAAGAACATGTACATTCTCACATTAGAACTTGTACATTGTCACATTAAAACATGTACAATCTCACATTAAAATATGTACATCATCACATTAAAATATAAAAACATCGAATTCGCCACTTATTACTTACTAAATCATAATATCAATTTTAATGAATCATAATACAAAATTAATGAATCATATTATCATTTTAGGGTATCATCATATACATGTAAAAATATTATTTTACAAAGTTGTAAAAACATATCCATGACTGGTCTTGTTTCAAAGAGTTTGAATTTATATGAACAATGATATAATTGTTTTTCATTTTGGACCTATATTTTAAAAGTTACAATAATTTAAAGATTTTTGGAATAAAAAAAGAAAAAAAAAGAAAAGAAAAAAAAACCACTAGCGCCTCATCTTAAAAAATAAAACCCTTCAAAGTGCCAAGATGTAGCCAAAGATGGCTACACCCGGCTGTAGCCAAGAATTTGGCTTAGCCAAGCTGTCTTGGCTACACCTCACTGTAGCCAAATTGGCTACATCTGCCGTGCCGGTACGTTTTTTTTCGCGCGTCTCCGATGCTTTTCTTCTGTTTTTTTTACTTTTTTAAAATATTTTTTTATTCTTTTTCTTTTCTTTATCATAAAAACTTTAAATTGTTGTCACTTTTAACATATAAGTCCAAAATGAAAAAATATTATATCATTTTTCACCTAAATTCAAGCTCTTCAAAACAAGACTAGTCATGGATATATTTTGACAACTTTTAAAAAATTGTTTTTACATGTATGGAGCATAGAACGTAAAAGAAAACTTGTACAGATGGTCATACAAACCTGTACAAATGTTCACTAAAACATGTACATCCTCACGTAAAAACAAGTACATCCTCGCATTAAAAACATAGATACTCATATAAACTTGTACGAATCATTAAATATGTACATCCTTAGATTAAAACTTGTACATATAAGGAAGAACACTTGTATAGACGGTCATACAAACATGTACAAATGGCCATACAAACATGTATAGATGTTCATTAAAGAATATGTACATTCTCACACTAGAACTAGGGATGGCAATGGGTGATGGGTACCCGTTTCACCCGACCACCCGACCCGCAAAAATGGGTGAAAACCCCGAAATAAACGGGTGAAAAACGGGTGACGGGTGAAACGGGTGCGGGTGACGGGTCGGGTCGGGTGAAGATTTTTCACCCGGTCACCCCACCCGTTCACCCGATCCGTCACCCGTATGTACTTATATTAAATAAAAAATACTTATCTCATATTTGTTTAGATAATTTAGAAATATTTGGGCTAATACTCCATGTTTTAATTATGTATTGATTTTAGATGATGTGGTATATATTATTGAACAAATATGAATGAGTTTTTTTAAAAAATTAAGCTTATATAAAGTGTTAAAAGCAAAAAAAAAATTCCTAAAAAAAATATATAAACGGGTGACGGGTTCACCCGTTTCACCTGCGGGTGACGGGTGAAACGGGTGATGGGTGATGAAGTTGCGGGTGACGGGTCGGGTCGGGTGATGCGGGTGAAAAACGGGTGACAAGTCGGGTGGAGCGTCACCCGACCCGAACCCGGCCCGTTGTCATCCCTAGCTAGAACATGTACATTCTCACATTAGAACATGTACATTGTCACATTAAAACATGTACATTCGCACATTAAAATATGTAAATCATCACATTAAAGTATATAAACATCAAATTCACCACTTATTGCTTAATGAATCATAATATCAATTTTAATGAATCATAATACAAAATTAATGAATCATATTATCATTTTAGTGTATCATCATATACATGTAAAAATATATTTTTTAAAAGCTGTCAAAGTATATCTGTGACTGGTCTTATTTTGAAGAGCTTGAATTTATATGAACAATGATATAATTTTCTTTCATTTTGGACCTATATATTAAAAATTGCACTAATTTAAAGGTTGTGTGATAAAAAAAGGAAAAAAAAAGAAAAACCAACTACTCTCATCTCAAATTTTTTTTAAAAATAAAATAAATAAAACGTCAAAAGGGTCGGGATGTAGCCAAAGATGGCTACACCCGGCTTTAGCCAAGAATTCGCGCCACAACATTTGCTGAGTTTCCTATTAAACTCCACACATTCAGCTTACTTTCGAATGCGCCCTAAAATTTGCGCCCCTACAATGCTGAACTTTGGATTTAAAAAAAGAATTAGTGCGTACTAGTCTCAATAAACCAAGTGACCAAAGTGTCGAACAGTGATGCTTATATTTTGTTTTGTCTTATTACATGAAGGATCGTAAAGAAGTAGCATAATCTCTATTTGTGTTATGAAGGAAAGAAGTAGCATAATCTCGGGTCTGGGACAAGTGATGATAAGGTTCAGTAAAGCCACCAGTTAGAACAAAGCGTGCTTTATTAAGGTGAGGTTCAATCATCCGTCTATATGATGTAGTGTATCATGTGTGAGAACAAATAGATATTATGTGACCACTGTTTATTACTTAAAAAAAGGATATTATGTGACCACGCATTTACTTTAGGGGGCCCCATTTGTACGATCCGATCTTCATTCAAGGAGACAACAATGCACTTCTAGTTGGCAAGCATTTCTCATTGTCGATCGATTGATCGACAAGTCTAACGTCTAACTTCACATTCTGATATCGCTTCGATCAGTTGATCCATCTAATGTGTACATCATGCCAATGTAGGGTCCTAACTTGATCTGCCTGCAAGCAATAATGAAGCAATAGATGACAAAATGACAATTGACCATCTTTTAACAAAAGGCCGATCTCGTCTTCATTGACAGTGATATATGAATAGTTTTGATGAGATCAACTTGACCCACGTACAGTTTGTGAAAATGATATTATTTTTTAGTTATTTGTTTAGATATTATACATTTCACTTAGTCATTATGTCAACTTATTTCATCTTTGCTAAAATTTCGGACCCATTTTTTCAGGATCGTGGTGAGATTGACATGGTTAACGAAGAAGAAAAACCACAAGATAATGTAATGATAAAATAAGTAATACACGAATATACTTGATTCGGTCCAAACATGGTCTTCGTCCACAGAGGAGATAGAATAACTTTCATCAAGATGTTGGAATTACATATGTTTGTATCTAGGTTATCATTCTGTCAAGTGATTGACATCCGAGTGGTGGAGGACTGAAGTAGGGGACGGAAGGTCCTGAGTTCGAATTCTCTTACCACCCACTTTGGTGGGGGAAATGAGTTTATTCTCTTAGTACTCATTCTGGGGGAGTGGAGGAATGGAGTTTTCTCTCTGATTACCCAACCTGATGGAGGAATGAAGTGTCGTGAAGGACGGTGGTGGGGGAAAGGAGTTTACTCTCCGATTACCCAGCCTGGAAGAGTCGTCAGAGATGCAAGGGAGGTGCGCCGTGAAGGATGATGGTGGGGAAAGGAGTTTACTCTCCGATTACCCAGCCTGGAAGAGTCATCAGAGATGCAAGGGAGGTGCGCCGTGAAGAACGGTGGTGGGGGAAAGGAGTTTACTCTCCGATTACCCAGCCTGGAAAAGGAATGGATGGCGTGTAGGACGGTCCCAAGACGAGCATGTCCGCCATATCGTCAGAGATTCAAGGGAAAGGTTGTAAGAAGAGGTCAAGGCAGGTCCCTAGGACAAGATCTCTAGGCTTTATAGTAAGATGTTCCGTCTAATGTGTGTGTAAGATAGGACTAGAAAGGTTATGTAAGAGTTGAGTCGGTGTTGTTTGATTTGCCCTTGCGGCACCCTAGGCCATGTGCCTATAATTATCAAAAAAAAAAATCTAGGTTATCATTCTGTAATTTTATATTATAGTTTGTATCTTAGGAAAGTTGTAATTGTAGTCTGTATACTAGGGACTATTTTGTAATTCCCTGTCCCTCTATACTGACCCGTCTCCTTGCTCGCCCCATTCTATTTCTTCTCTGAAATACCTAGACTGAGAGCACACAAGTTGCGACTCTCTTTCTGCAATGTTCTTGTATCTTGATTCTCTTTCTCTCAAATAAAAGTCTTCTCTCGTTTTTCTTCCGCATCTGTCTTGTAAAACTTGACATGGTATCAGAGCGGTGAACGATTCAGCAAGCAATGGAGAACCCAAAGGACCATCGTGGAAGAAGAAGACAAGAAGGCAGCCAACTCCTCTGGTTCAGTGATCGACACTGATAGCCCTTTCTACATCCACCCATCATAACAACCGGGTCAATCCCTTGCGCCCAAGTTTACCGGAGAGGGTTTCCAAGCATGGAAATGGAGCATAAAGATGGCGCTAATGGCAAAGAACAAGTACGGGTTTCTTGACGGGAGTATCAAGCGGCCGGAGAAAGAAGACGATGCAAAGTTCTGCTCCTGGCGTCATGCCAATTCTCTCGCGGTATCTTGGCTTGTATCCTCCATTGCCCCCAACATCTCAAGGAACATTATGTTCTGTGACGATCCCGCTGAAATTTGGAGGTGGCTTTGCGACGAAACACACCCTCAAAAACCAAATAGGGAACCTCAAGCAAGAGACAAATTCTATAATCGACTACTTCACTAAGATGAGAGAAGTTTGGACTGAGTACGATTTATCGCGGCCAATCAAAGCGTGTACCTGTTGTGCAAATTGCAAGGATCGAGAGACTCAACTCAAGGAGAGGGAGGAGGACCAACTGATGCACTTCCTGATGGGTCTAAACAAAACCTACGCCTAGATCAGAGGCAGATCCTTGCTATGAAGGAAATGCCAAGTCTGGAAGAAGCTCTCGGTCTCATTATACACGAAGAAAAGCAGAAATTGGTGGATGAGGGGAGAGCTAATCCAGAAGAGACGGTAACCCTAGGCTTCAAGGTTTCCACACCAAACCTGGGTAAACAGTGAGGAAATACCTCAAATTTCAAATCTCAGAATGCAAAGAACCCTAGTAAGGGCCAGAACGGAGGAAAAAAAGGCCCTCCAAGAACGATTGCTGGTGGATCAACGGGTTTCCCAGGTCTGAAGACAAACAGCAATACAAAGAAGCTGCGGTTGTATCAGTTTCCAGCACTGGTAGGGGAGAACCAACTTCGTCAGTAACCAGGCTGAGCGTGGAACAATTGGACCAACTGGTGCACTATCTCTAACACAAATCCAACCCTAGTGAGAAACAACAGAATTTTGGAGATTTTTCAGGTAAGTTTTCGCCTGTGAAATCCATAGTTACGAATGCTACATGCTTAGTAAATGATTTAAGAAACTATTGGATAATTGACACAGGTGCTACTGAGCATGTAACTGGAAATAAGTTAACCCATAGAGATCTTGAAAATTTAACATATAAGAAAGAGATTACTCTGCTTGATGGGGATAAAAAGAATGTTTCTGCTGTGGGAAATTCAGTTTATGATGGCATTACATGTTTAAAGAATGTCATGTTTGTTCCTGCTTTCATATTCAATCTTGTTTCTGTTGGAAAACTAGTGAAAGATCTGGGTGCCTCAATTGTTTTCTGTGATGATCATTATGCTCTGCAGGACTGTGAAAGCAGAAGTTTGACTAGGATTGGGAAACAAAACTCTGGATTGTATTTTCTTGATATTCCTGCTCTACAAAGTTTTGTTCTAAATAGGGAAAAACATCATGTGTTAGCTTTTTCTGATTGTAGCGAAATAGACAGAAATGATAGAACAGAAAATCTGCTCTTATGGCATAATAAACTAGGACACATTCCTGTAAAGAAACTTTGTGAAATCAGGAAAATAAAAGGAGTTCATCCTAACATTGTTGTTCCCTGTACAATTTGCTATAAGGCCAAGGCTAAAAGAACTAAATTTCCCAAATCCACTATCAAAAATAAAGAACCTTTTGAGTTACTTCACTTAGACATATGCAGTCCTATGAGAAGTGAAAGCTCAGAGGGTTTTAAATATTTTCTCACCATAGTTGATGACTACACCAGAGGAACCTGGATCAACTGTCTAAGACGTAAATATGAAGTAACACAAAAGATTAAAGATTTTATTACTTTAGTCCAAAAATCAAATGGATAAAAAGGTAAAAATCATTAGAAGTGACAATGCCAAGGAACTTGGCAAGTCACAGGAGGGTGTTGATTTCTTTAGGAATAAAGGAATCATCCACCAAACGAGTTGCTACCACACACCACAGCAGAATGGTGTGGTAGAACGAAAACATGGTCACATAATAGAAGTAGCAAGAGCTTTTTTGTTTTAATCTGGCCTAGAAGATAAATACTGGAATTTCTGTGTTGAACATGCTGCCCATGTGATAAATAGGCTTCCTAGTAAAGTGATAGATAAAATGAGTCCATATGAGAAACTCTACCACACAAAGCCAAATAATAGTGACCTTAAGAACTTTGGCTCCTTGTGCTATGCTACAAACACTTCTGCAAACAAGAGGAAGCTAGAGTCTAGATCCTCTGTTTGTATCTATCTTGGCATGGGAAGCAATACTAAAGGTCATAGAGTCCTTAATATGGAAACTGGAGAAATAAAAAACTAGTAGGGATCTCACTTTTTTTGAAAACATCTATCCTTAGCAAGATAGCCACTGGAAATCAGTATGGCATGAGAACAGAACCTCTCTTTTAGACACTTCACAAGAATACAACAAGGCTCGGTTTCATCTTCCTGAAAAGGAAAGTAAAAAACAAAAAGAAACAGAAAAAGACATTCCTACTTCCATCCACATACCTGAAACTACAAATTCTGCAGAAACTAATGAAACAGAAACATATAATCTTTCTGAAACTGAAAGTTCCCCCACTCATCTAGAAGGTGAAACTCTTAGAAGATCCACACGTGTTACAAAACCACCAATCAGACTCCAAGATTATGTATGCACCACAATTTCTGATCATGATGACCTTTTCAGTACCATCATAGCCAATAGATTAACCTCAGAGAAAACAGGCCATAGTGATCAAAACATAAGCAGCCTAACTGATATCACCCCCTCTAACACTGTCTTAGCCTGTGCTTTACATAGCAGTTCTGGGGATGTTTCAACTCAGTTGGAAAACTTGCAAGAATATCAAAATTACACCACTGCAAGCCAAGATCCTAGGTGGGTGAGTGCCATGAATGAGGAGTTCCTAGCCTTAAAAAACAACAATACATGGACTATAGTTGACCTTCCTAAAGGCAATCGTGCCATCAGATGCAAGTGGGTCTACAAGACCAAACTTAAGGCAGATGGGAAACTTGAAAGATTCAAGGCCAGACTTGTGGTTCGTGGTTTTACCCAAAAAGTATGGTTTAGACTACGAGGAAACCTTTTCCCTAGTGGTAAAACTCACCACAGTCCGCGCCCTCATTATAATTGCCATAAAGAAAGGCTGGATCCTTGATCAATTGGATGTAAATAATGCCTTCCTTCATGGAGATTTACATGAGGAAGTGTACATGAAAATACTTGAGGGCTTAAAGGTACAAGGAGAAAATAAGGTTTGCAAGTTACATAATTCACTTTATGGTCTAAAACAAGCTTCTAGACAATGGTACGAGAAGCTTGCCAAATTTCTTATGAGTTTAGGCTTTACCCAGTCCCAAATGACTATTCTCTGTTTAGAAAAAGAAAAGGAAGCAATGTCACATTTCTAGGCATCTATATAGATGACATTTTGGTTATAGGAAAGAATGAAAAAGAGGTAAAGTTTCTGAAAAAACAATTAGACAGAGAGTTCAAAATAAAGGACTTAGGAAGGCTTAACTTCTTTTTAGGAATGGAATTTCTGGAAACAAAACAAGGTATCATCATGACTCAGCAAAGGTACATAAAACAGATCTTGACAGATTTTGATATGCTAGATTCCCGCAGTTCTGTTACCCCTCTGCAACAGAATCTGAAACTCTATAGTGACTCAGGTGCTCAGTTAGACAATCCTACTGTTTACAGGAGTATTGTAGGGAAATTGAATTTTCTAACAAACACAAGACCAGATGTCTGTTACACAGTTCAATATCTGAGTCAATTTTTACAGAAACCTACCACAGATCACCTAAAAGCTGCTTATCATACTCTCTCTTATGTGAAAGGAACCATTGGATACGGTTTATTTTTCAACAAAGAACCGGTATATGATTTAGTTGCCTTTTGTGATTCTGATTGGGCTTCTTCTCCAATAACAAGAAGATCAATATCAGGTTATTATATCCAACTAGGAGGATGTCCTCTGATTTGGAAATCCAAAAAACAAGTTTCCATAGCCTTATCCTCGGCCGAGGCAGAATATAGGGCTATGAGATATGTAACAAGTGAACTCAGCTGGCTAAGCAGATTGATACATGAGCTAGGCATAATAGACATCAATCCAATCCCTCTAAAATGGATAACTTAGCTGCAATCCACATCGCTAGGAATCCAGTATCTCATGAAAGAACTAAACATATAGAATTAGATTGCCACTTTGTCCGTGAGAAATTGCAGGCAGGATTGATCGATGTTCAACATGTCCCAAGCAATCAGCAAGTAGCTGATATCATGACAAAGTGCTTGACAGGTAAGACTTACAAGAACAGCCTCCCTTCTCTCGGTCTACAGGAGCAGTAGAAAAAAGATTAAAATTCTTCATCACCTCAGATTTGTAATCTTTGAGGGGGGGGGGGGGGTGTTGGAATTACATATAGTTTGTATCTAGGTTATCATTCTGCAATTTTATATTCTAGTTTGTATCTTAGGACAAAGTTGTAATTATAGTTTGTATACTAGGGACTATTTTAATTCCCCATCCCTCTATACTGACCCGTCTCCTTGCTCACCTCATTCTATTTCTTGTCTGAAATCCCTAGACTGAGAGCACACAAGTTACAACTCTCTTTCTGCAATGTTCTTGTATCTTGATTCTCTTTCTCTCAAAAAAAGTCTTCTCTCGTTTTTCTTCTACATCTGTCTTGTAAAACTTGACACAAGATGGTAAGGATTATAAGTTTACATGAGGATTACCCATCGATCCATATTTATTTTGTTTTCCTTGGTGTTTTTACCGAGTCCCTTTGAGTTCTTATAGAATCACCATTGACTCTTTTGGATGTGATTCCACGAGTAGAAATGATTCTAAGCTACAGGTTACTAAATCTATTTAAAATGATAAATCTAAACCCTTTACTTATCCCAACATTAAAGAGTAACAACAACCAGATAATGGCTCACAAGTTACACTGGTAACAACCTCATTAACACCATCCATTAACACCTATGATGAGCTAACACTCGGGTATCTAGAAAGACAGAAGTCTTAACTTCTTGTTTCAAGGATTTTATCTTTCTTATAACTCTCCTCATAATGTTAGAAAATCAAATGCTTCAGACGCCATTAATTTGCATCGCATAAATTCACCAATTCATCGTCAACTTCAGTGAAACTTTTCATGAATAAGATATTAATTGGAAAACATAACCATTTAACTTCACAAGAACTGCTCAGTGAATTTAACATTAATTCTAACAATTTGTATTCTTAAATGTTTCTATTTTTTTGTCTCATTTAAACTGATATTTGATGTTGGTACTCCGAAAAAATGTATAAGTATATAAAAAGAGTTAATTTTTTTGAGTAATTACTGACAACCCCATTAGGTTTTGGTGATAATACAAGTGATTCCATTATCTAAAAATTCCAAATTTTCCTTAGAAAAATCAGAAATATATTCCTTTACATGTTGGTAAAAAATCATAGTCAGATTCCTTTGGGAATTTACCCAACCAAATCCCGGTAAAAACTTTGGTCTTTTAATGATTTTAATCTATCTTTCGTGTTGTCTATATAAGGATCTTTTCTCTTGACTAAATCAGATCATCAAGGACCCTAGGCAATCAGAACTCACAGCCATCGCCATTCTCCAATGTTTTGAACTCCCGAGCCCAGTAAAAAACCAAAAATCCACCAAAATCACCACATAAACGAGTTTCCTAACTCCCATTGCCACCATAATCATCATAAAGCCATAAAACCACAACCAAAACATGAAGAACACCACCGAGGGTCAGAAGCTCGGGTCGAACTCAATCCAGGACCGACATCAACGAAGCTTCAAAGGATTCCCGACGGGAAGGAACCCTGTAATCCCAAAGGTAAAATAGGTTAGAAAACATATTTTCTTACTATTTTTTACTTAATCTACTCTCTGTTAAAATTTGGAATTGAACCAACATTTTTCGGCTCCCAAATTAGCGTTTTCTTACGTTTCTGATCAACACCTTGTCTCTTAAGTTCCAGCATTAATTCGATGTCAAATTGAAATCTTTCAAGTGCTAACGTGCTTAGAATCTTTCAGGCTACACACCCATATATTTTAAGGAGAAAACACCATCGAGAACAGCCCGAACGCCATCGTCTGAGGGCAGTCCACACCCACGGACATAATGTCGAGGGTCCCGGACACCCTGTCTGAGTGTTAGTAAGCTCGGACGCCCCCGGACGGTGGAGGAACATTGGTTTTCAAATTTTTAAGGCTTTTCAATACATGTCCGGCCCCACGGATACCCTGCCCGTGGCCTCAGACTTTTCAAAATAATATTTTTCTATAATTTCAACTTTTGTGTATAACTAGCTTAATTAAGGTCCGTAGGTTTGGACATTAGGTCCGTGACCATGAACATATCTAAAATTTGACCTAATTCGGCCTTGAAAACCCTAATTTAGGTCATTTTATTTTCCATTTTAAATTTCAGTTAAAAAATGTAAAAAAATAGAAACTTGCGAATTTAAGTTAAAATGACTCCCTAATAAGCCGTAGACAACAAAAGTAGAGGAAAAACGACTTAGAAGGGTAGTAAAATTAATTAGGGAAACCAGCAAGTGCTCCTGACGCGTCCACGACACGTCATGAACGTATCGTGGACTTAAATAAAACTTTGATAGTTAGGAATAGACACGAGATAAACTTAAACTGGAAACTCCATTTTCATTGAGAATTTACACACACGAAATTCACTCAATCTCCCTCGCCCCACACACGGACTCCCGGGACAGTTTCGACTTTACCCCTAAAGTCCTTAACCCTCACCTGACTATCGGCCTACGGTTCACCGACCGCTCCCCGACCTGTCAGTCTATCAAATACCCAAAGTATTGACACTCTAACCAGTCCTCTCTAGCTCACCAACTCTCTAGCACTTACACACACTCTAGTATGATCCACACTTGTCCAGATAATCTCTTTCTTTTTCTCTGGTACACGCTTACTTACATATGAAATAAATGAAAGTATATATACGGTTTAGTTAGGGTGTAACTACCGTCCTATAAGTGCCTAGACTCTAGGAGTCGACTACAACTTCTATTATTCACATAACATCCACACTAGACTTGTAGAGAGTCTTCAACTTGATTTGAAGGCCTTTGGACTACGTGTCGCCTTATGGTTGGTCACGTCGGCGGAAGCCCTATCCATTGGTCGAGCACCACTTGTGTGCCCCACTTGCTTGATTCTGTCTGGCTCATTAAAGGCTCATTAATTCTCCTATAGTCTTCATTACGGCTATACACTCTGTTCTGATAAGTAGCCCTTTACTTATCTTGTCCATTTGCACATTAATGAGTTGTGTTCTTATCGTGTGCTTAGTTGTTTATGTGGGTATATAAGTCTGTCTGAATGTGTCGATCCTCTTGCAGTCTTTTGTTTTTGATTTTCTTCTTAAGCATGAGAGATATCTTCGTGCGGTGTCTGACTTGTTGTATGTGCTAGAAGTTCTACGGAGCTCTCGTAGACAGGTGCCCGACTGGTTGGGCACATGTCGTGAACCGAGTGCGCTTGCAACCTGGCGTGCTAAGCCACTCTTTTTCCTGTCTATCTGAATTATAAATCTTGACAAACATATTCGATAGACAACACAAGGTTTACTCTCATCAAAACTAAGGGATCTTGACTTAAACATTTCCCCCTTTTTGATGATGGCAACCTATACAAAATTA
Organism: Limonium bicolor; assembly: GCA_023374045.1. NCBI lineage: Eukaryota > Viridiplantae > Streptophyta > Magnoliopsida > Caryophyllales > Plumbaginaceae > Limonium > Limonium bicolor. The sequence continues at coordinate 205,550,657 of CM041776.1, forward strand.
TATGTACTTGGCAATTAAAAATTTGAGAGATTCCCCCTAAATAGGATTCCCTCTGAGTTTGTAAAGGGTTTAAAGTAAGAAAAATTACAACAAATGACAGCACAACAAGTGATAGCTGTTATGTTATACTATAGCCATAGTAGAAAGTTTTCATTAAGATAATACATAATACAAGGAAGATAGACATAGTTTAAGTACATATTCTTTCTTTCCCCCTTTGCCATATAGCAAAATAGGAAGCAACTACACGACTTAAGATATTGTAAAGGCCATAACATTCCATAGAGCACAAACCACAAACATGATCAAGAAAATCTAGATAGAGAGGCGTGTCTAAAGATCTCATTCAATATCATCTAGGCCAAAGGGTTCATCCACTGAAAAATAAACTTTTATCCAAGGTTTCTTAGTTGTAATAGATTCGATCGAGGGTGATTCGGTTGTGGTGGAAAGGTCTGACTCCTCGGAATCTACTGTGAATTCTAAGCAGAGTGAAGAACGAGTATATGAACAAGTAACACTTGAAGTGATAAACCAAGCTGTAAGTGAGTCGGAAATTGGTTGAACATAGCTTTGGGCAACATATTTCTTGGGATTTTTCGTAGCCATGAACTTGCGAATGGTGGAATGGATAGTTTTCTCATTTGAGCTAGATGAGCTTTATGGAGTTTGAGCCATTTCGTGAGATGTGTAACAATGATTGTGAGTGGCAAATGAAGTGCACAAGTATTTGTAAACACCTTGGATATGCTCAATGATTGATCGATGAGTGGTATTAGATGAGGTGCTATGTCTCTAAGAGACAAAGAACATTTAGGTTATGTGGGAGTCTATAAAATCTGTTGCTCCTTGAACCATGTGATGGACACTTGGTTCAGTAGAGACAGCCTGAACAATAGTAAGGGTGACCCTTACACGCTGAAGAACATCTCTAGCTGAAGTATCCAGACTGGTCCCCGACCTATCGTGGACCGGTGAGAGACTTTGCTTCCTTTTAAGGGCGGATGTCCGTGCACTTGGTCTAGCCTCTGACTTGGAGTCTTCACTTTTGGTGGGCTTCTGAGCAACCACGATCTTATCCTCCTTTGTTATTATCCCCATCTTGGACAACATCTCTTAGCAGATGCTGTCCTGAGTGATCCGCGCGTATTCGTGGAACCTGTCGGTGTCCACTCCGTTTTCCTGTAGTGCCATGGTTACCACTCCCCCATGTACTAGACCTTGGCTACCACTCCCCCATGTACTAGACCTTGGTTCACGAATCGACTTTCTTCTAATGTAAGCAATATCATTGTATGTAGATCGATTTTCTCCTTGGTCTTGAGGGCATACAACAGTCTTACGTCCCTTGCATTCACAATGTGAGTACGTTGATTCCTTAGTGTGACGTTGTGGGTGAGTAGACTTGAGAGCACCCTCTCAAGGATGGACATCTTTATGGCATTGAAGTTTTTCATTGTGGCCCTTTTGTTGAGTAGCTGGACCATTTTTCCTTCTTAGTGTCCCAAATCATTCTAGGTGGTTTCTTTTGGAACCACTAGTCCTTCTGGTTCCAAACCAAAAGTCTTGCAGATCTAAGACTTGGTGATGTTGATGGTGACGCCTTGAACTGTGGAGATGAGATAGTCGTCATTGTCGTCACTTTGGAGTGGTCCAAGATACGTCATATACTCTTTGAACATCTCAATGAAGATGGGATGGGCTCCTGAAAGAATTCCACCCATCCTTGGAATTCCAAGAGCTCCTGAATCTTTCCACGACCCATTTGCTCCATCCAGTCCAAGTCCAACGTCTTTGGTAAGACGGGATAGGACTTATCGTTGACATTCTCTGCTCTGAACATCGCTGGCTTCAACTCTTTGAGCTTCTTCAGACGCTTGAGAGCTTGAGGTGACTATGGCTTCGCAGCCTCCTTCTTGGCTTGGAAGAGCTCTTCCAACGCTTGACTATATGGTGAGAGCACCAACTTTGGCTTTCCTTTAGCCTTTTCAGATTGTTGTCATTGCTAGCTAGGCTGTAGGTATGATTGGTGAGAACTTTGTGTTGCTAGCACCTTCATGAATGGATTGTTGAGGTGTCGGCAACCGGTCTTCGACTGGTATTATGGGTTGAATGTTTGGTTCCACTTCTTCTTCGGAGTCTCGGGCAGTCATACCTTCGTCATGATCTTTTTCTACTTTTGTAACACCTCTACTCTAATCGGCTCCTAATCGTCTTACTTAACATAGTAATCGCAATGGTAATCTAAACAATCGAACTACTGGTGTCACCGTCCTCACTTGCCCATACGAGTAATAACGTTCTTACTAATACATTCTTAATACAAAACAATTTCCCACAGTGAGAACAAGAGATAGATTTAACTTTCTGTTCCAACATAAATACAACCCTAGTAAGCATTCTAAGTATCCCAGTCTATACATGTTTCTATGTTCGTATCCAAATACGACAGTACAAACTTAAACAACAGTTACTACATTACCCAGCGCGTCCCAATCTCTGTCGGCACCGGAAGCTGCATACCTACAAAATATTTGTTTGTGGTATGGAATCAGCCCCTGCTGAGTATGTTACTACATGACTGTCATGCCCCCTCAGACCCTCAGTTAATTGGTCGAGAGCACGCAATTCATTTTCATGCATGTAGTTTAATATAAAAACTGTAAAGCAATAAATATTTTGCAGTAACTCAAATAGCAAACAAGCCCCCGGCTTCACATATCACACCACAACCAGCTGAAAACGTCATAACACATTTATGAGTATGAAGACTCCACTCCACCAAACATTTAATAGTTCATATTTGAGTACATCGACTCACTCGACCAAACACACAATAATCCACACACGAGTACATCGACTCGACTCAACCAATTCACAACATACATATGAGTACAACGACTCAATTCAACCAATTCAACCAATTCACAAACACACATACGAGTGTAGCGACTCAATTCCACAAATCCACAAACATACATCACATAACCACATAGCAAAACTAATGAACAACAAGGTGAAACAATGAGGATTATAAACAAGTATAGATTCTCGTCTTTGGCATACAAGCCCAAATAAGGTTCGCCTACTGTACGAGCTAATATAGCTATTCGTAATTGTTCAGTCATACCTAATGACAACGTCTTGTTAAAATAACACGTCTCTAAGTTACCCATCTCTTATGGCGGGTCACCCACGGCAGTAGCCACTCCAGCGGTAGAGTCTCCGACCAACGAACCATCTGTAGTCCGTTGGAATTTATCTTGATACTTACGGATACCCACACGGCATCCTAGTATCGTTAATTGATCACAATTCTCACCAAGAGCCACATCCTCTTGATTAACTTATCTATACCATCGCATCACATTACCATTTTCCTAACACAGCTAACTAAGGTCATTAGTCCAATCCTGAGTATGTCGATCCGGGATCCAGTGTTAGATACGAGAGCGGCGCTAAAAAGGCCAATGCTCCGTATATAAGTCTCGGATAATATATATATATGTATATATCTTATTATCCTAATGCTACAACGTTTTACTTACGTTCCTTTTATTACACATATAAGATAGCATCATTGCCGCTAGTTCGTTTTATAATATGTTCATATATACGAACAATACTGTTATCGTACAACAGTAATAATAATAAAGCAGCAATAACACACAACTCATGCATATTAATTCACCCAAGTAGACATTCAATCTTAGCACAGATTTTCATACAATGTCTGAACTGAGAAAATCCTCAGAGACAATCAAGTCACATAATAACATACCGTGCATCAGGATTATAGAACAGTGGAGTATGAATCAGCTAAATCCTCTGGTGATCCTCGAGACGCCTCTAACAATCTAATAATATCTATCACACTACGTATTAGCATCTCGTACAACAATATTAATCTACGGTAATCCATACTGTCGCTAATCCCTTCCCGTTCATTCCCCATTTCCACTAATAACGTCTATCGGGTTTTCAGCTTAATTCGGGATTAGTTTTACATAAACATTATAGTACATGCATAGTTACGTCATTGTATATTAATATACTTAAACTTATACGTTCATTATCGCATGTATATTATATAGTTTGAAACTATATTGCATGCATAATCTTTATCCTATATTATACATCCCACCTTAGTATTTATTTCTCTAAGGTTAGTTTATCCAAGTGCAAAATGTGGTATATTTCGCATTTAAAATACTTTGAAATATATAAATCCTTATTATTTCATGTACACATTTAACATTAGAATTTCCTTAACTAATGTTATAATTCTTTTCTCCTTATCTTATATCATCCCACTTATAATATTATATGGTTATTGAACCATATTATATTTCTCACTCGTGTCAAATTAAGACACTAATTGAGCTCACTCGTGTCAAATTAAATCACGACCTGGCTCAATTAGTGATTTAATTTGACACGAGTGAGCTCAATTAGTGTCTTAATTTGACACGAGTTTTGGCATTTTTTATTTCCAATATTTTTTCATATAGTTGAGTGATTTTAGGATCTAAGAAACCTCCTATACAAATCAAAATATATTTTTATGTAAAAGAAGTAATATTCATGATCATTTCCTCACAGACAATGTAACTTAGGATCAAGAAAGTGTTTAAATGACTACTGCTCGGAATGAACCCTAACTTTCGGTTCTCTGATGCATGAGGTTTGAATCATAGGACATTTGTTAGGAATTTCTACGTGTGGATATTCAGTTCTCATGACATAAACATTGGGTTTATTTCACTTAGTAGAATGGCTCAACATATAGTGTTCTTCGGTTTCATGTTATTAACATATACCGTATTACTAAATTAAGAGGACAACTATGAAGACTAGGATTCATTCATGTTGCAATGGATCTTAACCGTGTTGTTATACTTTTCTGGATTTATAACTTCTTTTGTACATCCAAGCCAAAGTTGAAGCAATAGAGGTCCAACACTGAATTACTCCCTAACGAGGAGTATTAGAATGTCATAAATAGTAGCCAACACTGAAAAAACAGAGGTCCAACACTGAATTACTCCTAATGAGGAGTATTAGAATGTCACAAAATATTCTTCTAGTAAAGCACATTGACCATCTTGCTAAAACAAATTATCTCATATTTCTAATCATTTTATTTCAAGAATGCTGAAAAAAAGTAACCGTCACTCTCACTATATTGTAGGAAGAGATGGAGGGAGCTTGATGTTCGTAGGAAGTATGTGAAGAAGATGCGGATGAAAGTGATGAAAAATGAGCGCAATCAGGATGTCATTACAAATGAAATAGATTATATGAAGCGAAAGATTGATTCAATCACTACGTTTTCTTCCGGTTTAAGTTCTAATCTCACGAAAAAGATGAAGAACAACAAAGACGGTACAATGGGAGAAGAAGGAGTAGAGAAAGAAAAACAAGAAAAGGTGGAGAAAGGTGAATAATTATAACTATAAACAGTTTAGTCAAGCAAATGTACAAAGTAAATAATCTATCCATACTGTATCTTAAAACAACAAAAACATAAAACCCTAAACTATGGTGTGCTGTACTGGTGATAGTATGAATCCTATATAGATAAGGTACTAAAGACCTAATCTATCCCCTGTTCAGTTTGCCTATGTTCCTCGTCTAGCATCTCCTCACAGTAGTAACGCCAGTCCCAGCTACGGCTCCCAGGAAAGTAAGGCCTACCAACCTCAGTTGCCTCACTCATTAGCTGTAACATAATATTATAAAGTTAGCCTAACATTCATAAAATGCTATAATCAACTGAAATTATACAAAGGAAGAGATCAGCTTACTAAGGCTGGATCTGGCCGATGAACGAAGTTGTTGTTTTACAGGATTCAGGATCTTTGGATGGGTGTGTTTGACGTACCAATCCAGGTAATCTCTATCACATGCATTCAACGCCGCCCGTGTCTTAGTGAACTCCGGAGCAGGACCACACTCACGTGTGGTGTCCCAAACACTATACATGGGCAGGGTACACACATTTATAGGGGGATCCCTTTCTCCCTCATTTTTCGGATCTAATGTTTGGTCTAATAGGGGAGATGGGATAAACTGAATGTACCCGAATTGGCGGAGACAACGCTCCGGCATATATGGCTCATTCTCGCTCATGTACTGCAAGGTACCCCTATACCAAGTGGACCCCTGTTTTCATTCACCTTCTCGCGACCGTAGGACAACCAATCAATCTACATTGGATCACAGGGAAATGTAAGCATCAATAATAAACAATAACGTAAATAATTCAAATTGAAATTGTTATATGCAGACGTGTTATCGTGAGTGGTTAGAACTGGTGAAATTAAAATAAAAGAAAAGAAATAAAAACTCAAAATAAACATCGGGCTGCAAACAAATCCCGGTCGTGGTAGTAAAGTAAAGTGTAAGCGACCGGATATCGAACCGTGGGACTTATAGTGAAATAAGTAGTACCTAAGCTTGTCACAAAAGGGGGGAGTTAATTGACTTGTTTCTGAAAAGTAAATAACAGATTAATTTAGTGAACTGAAGTTAAATTAAACGGGACTCCGGGTTCAGGTTAATATGATCTGATTAATTGTGCTATCTCTACCGGTTTAATAGAATAATTTGGCAAGATTCCTGTTATTATCTTAAGGTCCGATGAAAACTCATAAGAACTCGTTTACCTGAAAATGCAAGGTCCGATGAAAACTCAAGCAAAATACGTGTAAACGGCAGAGGAGTGTGAGGAATTTTATTCTTGCAACTGAGTACTAACTTATCCGATGAAAATAAGTTTCCTACAGTTTTACGGCTTAATTAACCTATCTGTTTGTCACCGATCAGATTAAAAACAGATTTAGTAAGGCTTTTTAATAAATCGATGAAATTTATTAAAAAGGGAGAGAGATAAACTTTAATCGTAACAAACTGAATTTATTTTAACCGGTAGAAATATTGCATAATTAATACAAATACATAATTAAACCTTCACCCGGAGTAAATCCTCCTTAGCCTGACATATTAACTGGTAATAAGTCAGACAAAGGTTGGACGTAATAATAAAACGGAGGTGTGGATGGTGAATGGAGAAATGAAGAGAACGAAGAGTGGAGCGAGTACGTAGGATATTGTATGTGGAATGAGTGATTTGGAGTGTTTTAGTTCTGGGGACTGAATGATATGTTGTGGTGTACGGGAGAGAATTAATGGAAGCGAATGGTAATTGTGGTGAGAGATGGTCTGATTTTCTGGTTTTCTCTGTACGCCTGTTTAAGGTTGCAGGTGCTGGGTTTATATAGAGGAAGGGAAGAGGCAATCTGGAGTGGAAGAATTGATTGCAGATTGAGCTCATTGATTGCAGGGGACAGAGCTGGAGACAGACGCATGAGGGAATTAAGGTAGGCGCCGCTCGGAGTAGATGGATATGGCAGAATCAAGTTGCAGACAGTCGCGAAGAAGAAAACTGTCGCGTCTGATTTTTAGTCACGTCCGCGCCTGTGTCCGCCTAAATCTATGCGGACACAACTCCTGTCCGCCTAAACCCATGCGGACACTCATGCGGTTCCTTGTTCTGTCCGCCTATCTCCATGCGGACACTCATGCGGTCCCTTGTCCTGTCCGCCTATCTGTCCTCGTTGTTTCATGCGGACACAAGTTCTGTCTGCCTAAGCCCTGCGAGTCTTGTCCGCCTTGTTCAATGAGGACACAAACGTGGACAGTTTTTGACTTTTTTTCTTCTATGAACTTTGACCGGCTCTAGATCCTTCGTTTGGACTCCGTTTTCTGAGCCGTTTGCATCTAGTTCGTCTCTTCGTCTACTTTACTCCCAGCTTGGTTTTCCTCATGTTTAAACAATAAATTTGTGAGATAACAATAAAACATAAACTAGAGGAAAAACTAACCGAAGTGGAAATGAGCAAGAAAAGTGCTAATATAATATATGAAATACACCTATAAATCATGCTCATTTGGACACTTATCACACCCCCACACTTATCTTTTTGCTTGTCCTCAAGCAAAACCACGTCCCCATGTAAGTAGGAAATGCTCAATACTAGCAAATATTATTATGAAGGGTAGGATAAAGAGGTGAACAGTTCATGATCTTTTTAACTTTTTGAGGAGTGTGAAAAATCAACTGCTGGTGGCATAGGTGTGCTCAGGGTAAAAATAAAATATAGAGTTTCGGGGTATGATCCAAGGTACTTCAATGTTTCTTTAGTTTAGGTGACTCTGAGAACTTTTACCATGGCCAACTTCTCTCAAGAATGGGCATTAGAGGAGAAAACAAAAGGAAAAATAGATTCATGCATTTGTTTCACTTTTGCATAAGGGATGAGAAAATGTAGGCATCACGCCTTTGTATCAAAGAACACTCAACTCTCTTTTGTTGGTTACCAATGGTGTCTCGCAAGTCCCTTATTATTTTTGTATTCTTCTCTTTTTTTTTTAAACAGAGAAGCACCCCTTAGCAATCCTTTAGAGAGAAGACAGAAAGAAACCCTGAGCAATAAAATCCAACCATTTGCAGATTATTTGGTCACACCGTATAAGAAAAATGCTCCTTAAAAGTAATCAAATGAAAAATTTTTAAATTTGTACCATTTATCCCACAATTCAAAATAGTATTTGTTTTTAAAGAGAACAACCTACATTAGCAGGGTACATAATTTTAATTTTTGAACAAATGCAAGATAAGCAGAGAGATTTAAACATTTTTAGCACAAAATGCCCTGAAAAGGCTCTTCCCCCACACTTAAGCTCAAGCAATGCCCTCATTGCGTAGATGGAAATAAATTAACAGGGCATGCAATTAATAAAGGAAAGAGTGTACTCCCCAGATTTCGTAGAGTGTGTAGAGCTCCCCCACACTTGAGTGCAGCTGTGGAATGTCATGAAATGAACCTGTAAAGAATATTCTACACAGCCAGAAGAACTCAAGTAAAACCTGCATTTTATTATAACATATAAAGGGAAATATAGTACAAAAAGGAAAACAACATTAAATTAAAGGAAAGACAAAAGATAGATAGTGGGTTGCCTCCCACCAAGCTGCCCGGGTTTAACGTCTCTAGCTAGACGTATTTGACCAAGCCTTAGGTTGGAGAAGAGTTTGAGGGCGAGGTATCTGAACTGCTGGTGTTAGGAAGTTTGTACACTTTTGTAAACTTATGATGTAGAGGTGTTGTCTGCTGTTCCTTTGGGGTGGAGGCTTCCTCGTATTCCTGTAAGAAAGAAATTACGAACAGAGCATTATTATTTTCAAGAATTCCGGCATACCTTTTTAGACGGGATCCATTGACTTTGAAGCATTCTCCTTTTTGATTCTGGAGTTCGTAAACACCAAAAGGAGTGGTTCCAACGACTTGAAATGGGCCAGTCCAGTGAGATTTGAGTTTTCCAGGAAATATTCTCAATCTGGAATTATAAAGTAGCACCCCGTCGCCAACCTTAAAGTCGCTTTTGCGGATCATTTGGTCATGATGTTTCTTGGTGCGTTCCTTGTATATTGTCGCACCACGGTATGCCTGATCTCTTAACTCCTCGAGTTCAGAGAGTTGAAACTTTCGCTTTTCTCCTGCGGCTTCTAAATCGAAGTTTAGGGCCTTGAGTGCCCAATATGCCTTATGTTCCAGCTCTACAGGCAGGTGGCATGATTTCCCATAAACAAGCTTAAAAGGAGACATCCCGATGGGAGTCTTGAATGCGGTGCGGTAAGCCCAAAGCGCATCATCTAACTTAAGTGCCCAATCCTTACGTGATGAGTTAACCGTTTTCTGGAGAATCCATTTTAACTCACAGTTCGAAACTTCTGCTTGGCCGTTTGTCTGGGGGTGATAAGGTAGAGCTACCTTATGACGTACCCCGTACTTACCCATAAGCGCTTCAAATGAACGGTTGCAGAAGTGAGATCCTCCGTCACTGATAATAATTCTAGGCACGCCAAAACGGGTAAAGATGTGCTTCTTAAGGAATCTGGTTACGGTCTTTGCATCAGCATGATGACAGGGTATGGCTTCGACCCATTTCGACACGTAATCCACTGCCACTAAAACATATTGGTGGCCCTGTGAGGAAGGGAACGGTCCCATAAAATCAATGCCCCAACAATCAAAGAGCTCCACTTCTAGTATTCCCTGTTGTGGCATTTCATGTCTCCTAGATGTGTTACCCATTCTCTGACAATTATCACATTGTTTGCAGAATTGGTAAACATCCTTGTGAAGAGTCGGCCAATAAAATCCTGAGGCCAGGATCTTAGCAGCGGTCCTTGTGGGTCCATGGTGACCTCCGGCTTCCCGTGAGTGACAAAAATGTATGACGCTGTAAACCTCATCTTCAGGGAGACACCGGCGAATCAACCCATCAGCACAGACTCGGAACAAATACGGATCTTCCCAGAAATAATGCTTTGAGTCAGAAAGAAATTTCTTCTTCTGGGAGTAAGATAGATCATAGGGTATTGTTCCGGAGACTAGATAATTGGCCAGGTCCGCATACCATGGCTCTTGTACTTTGGTGATAGAAAAAGAAGTCTCATCGGGGAAGAATTCGTTGATAGGCACACTATCAGTAGGAGTGACTAACCGGAGAGATGGTCAGCGACGACATTTAATTTTCCGCTCTTGTCTTTGACTTCTATGTCAAACTCCTGTAGTAGAAGAACCCAGCGCAACAAGCGAGGCTTGGCTTCTTGTTTTGCAAATAGGTATTTGAGAGCGGAGTGGTCTGTGTGCACTATGACTTTGCTTCCCCATAAGTACGACCTGAACTTATCAAGGGAGAACTATAGCCAGAAGCTCTTTTTCAGTGGTCGTATAGTTCTTCTGGGCGTCGTTTAGTGTCCTGCTGGCATAAGCAATCACTCTCAAAATTTTCTCTTTTTTCTAGCATAGAGCTGCCCCCACGGCGTAGTCACTTGCATCACACATGATCTCAAACGGAAGAGACCAGTCGGGTGGTATGACAACAGGTGCTGATACCAATTCTTGTGTTATAGTTTTGAAAGCAGCTGAACACCTTTCATTAAAATGAAACGGGGCATCTTTCTGTAGCAGGTCGGTCAATGGTTTAGTGATTTTTGAGAAGTCTTGTATAAACCGCCGATAGAATCCTGCATGCCCGAGAAACGCTCGAATGTCTTTAACAGTAGTTGGTGCCGGTAATTTCTCGATAACCTCTACCTTGGCCTTATCCACCTCTATTCCTTCTGCCGATATTTTATGTCCAAGGACAATCCCGTCCTTGACCATAAAATGACATTTTTCCCAGTTCCAAACGAGATTTGTATCCTCACACCGTCCTAGGATCAAATCAAGTTGTGCCAAGCATTTATCAAAACTAGAGCCATAGACCGAGAAGTCATCCATAAAGACTTCTATGCTTTGTTCAATGAAATCAGCGAATATTGCTTGCATGCATCTCTGGAAGGTAGCAGGAGCATTACATAGACCGAAGGGCATTCGTCTGTATGCAAAGGTACCGTATGGACAAGTGAAGGTGGTCTTGTCCTGGTCCTCTAGTGCGATTGGTATTTGGAAATACCCTGAGAACCCATCTAAAAAACAGTAGTACTCTTGCCTTGCTAGTCTCTCCAACATCTGATCGATGAAGGGGAGAGGGAAATGATCCTTCCTGGTTGCCAAGTTTAAGCGCCGATAGTCGATACACATGCGCCAACCTGTGATTTTTCTTTGAGGGATGGCCTCCCCCTTATCATTTATAACAGCTTCGATGCCCCCTTCTTCGGGACAACTTGTACAGGACTAACCCATGGACTGTCAGAAATTGGATAAATGATGTTTGCATCTAGGAGTTTCAGAACCTCCTTTTTAACTACCTCCTTGAGGTTAGGGTTTAGCCGACGTTGGGGTTGCCTGATAGACTTGTAGTTTTCCTCCATATAGATGTGGTGCGTGCAATAGGAGGGATCAATTCCTTTGATATCAGCAATAGTCCACCCGATCGCCGTTCTGTGTTTCTTTAATACCTCGAGTAGCCTTGTTTCCTCCCCGGAATTCAGAGAAGAGGAAATAATGACAGGCAAATGGTCATCTTCAGCTAAGAAGGCATACTTGAGTTTAAAAGGTAGCTCTTTAAGCTCGAGCTCTGGTGGTTGTTCTATTGATGGAATTGATTTTTGAGGTTTTCTGTCGAGTTCTTCGATTGGTGGCCGGTAGGCTTGATAACCAGCCCTCCCTTTCTCCACATACGCCAGCATGGCATTAACTTCTGGATCTTCCACCTTTTCTTCTAGAGAAGTAGATAATACTTGCTCTAGTGGTTCAGCTTCAGCTTTCGGGATGGAAGATAGGGAATACATATCCTCATCTGTAGAAAAATCGCCATCTTCCTCCTCATCATCTGTTAATCCCACTGTCTTAGCATGAGGAGAAAAGTTAGAGCTTTTCTTCATCATTTTCTGCATGTCGAATTCGATCGTTTCGTCCTCGTACTGCAGAGTGATTTTCCCATCGTGGACATCAATGATGGCTTTGGCAGTACTCAGAAACGGTTGACCTAGAATCAGGGGAACCTCAACATCGTCATCCATTTCTAGAATGACGAAGTTAGCTGGAAAGATAAAGCGAGACACTCCAACTACTAGATCTCGGACTATTCCCATGGGCTTGATCTCTGATCTGTCTGCTAGTTGGAGTTGGAAAGGAACCGGTTGCATCTCTCCTCCTTTTACTTTCAAGAAGGTGGCGTAGGGCATGATATTAATGCTGGCTCCCAGGTCGCACAAACCGCTTCCACAGTCCACTCCTCCTATAAAACACGGGATTACGGGATTTCCCGGATCTGTTTGTTTGGGAGGGAGTGCTCGAAGAAGGGCAGCTGAGCATTCCTCCGTGAGGTGCACTGTTTCTTTTCCAGGTTTCTTCTTCTTCTTTGTTAAGAGATCCTTTAGAAATTTGGCGTAGTTAGGCATCTCTTGCAAAGCATCAATAAGCGGTATGTCGAGAGTCAGTTTCTTGAAAATGCTTAAGAATTTGGAAAACTGCTCATCTAGGTGTTTCTTTTTCATTCTGTTGGGAAACGGTAGTTCACTGTTTTTAGGAGTGGAAGTTGGGATTTCGATGGTAACTCGAGATGGAGGTGGAGTAGCAGGAGTAGGAACTTGGATTTCCGAGGGAGGTGAAGCTGGATTGGTAGTTTCTTCATCATTGATGTAGGCCTCTTCAAGATTTTCTTTTTCTTTTCCTTTTCTGGTGGCAAGTTCCCTTCCACTCCTTAAGGAGACTGCACACAAGTTTGTTGATTGGTATGTGTCATCTTCTATAAGGATTGAATTCGCTTGTTCTGAAATACCCCAAATCTAAATAATATTATTAAATCATTATTTATTGGAATATAATCCAAACATAAATCAGTTCACGTATGCATGCAAACCCATGCATGAAAACGTTACGTAAAAATAGTCGTTTCTCCATAAACGCTAAAACGCCTTAGAAGAATATGGTCAAACATGACCTTGTATGACCCTCTAATATTCAAATCAAATGGTAATACAATTATTATATGAATATACAAATATATTCACTAAGCTAAATTCAGTCAAAAACGCAAAACGCTCGGGAGTGCTCACGCCCGCTCCTTAAAGCACGAAAAGTCCGGAGGAGTGCCGAGGGTGGCACGAACTCCTATAAAATTAATTCCTTGAGTTCCTAACAATATTAAACCATAATAAAGAGAACCCACGAAGTGGTTTCTCAAAATTCAGCAAAAACCAAAGGAGGATTTCTTAGCGCTCCTTTTGGCCCGGGAGTGTCCCGATGGCCCGTAAATTATGTCACGGGTTGATATAACCCCATATAACTCAATGTAACATCTTAGTATATGTTTAGTAGATATAATAAGTGTTTACAAACACTTGGAACTCATAAGAACAATTGGTTTCCCAAAATTTCCTTAGAGCACAAAAACACCCTTCGGGTGTCACGAAAATGCGTTTTACGCAATTACCTTGTAGTTTTTGACATGCCACGAATTGGTAATCTTAAAAAGGGTTAAAATGACCTTCTAAATCAGTTGGTGTGACTAGTCAACAAGGTGCTCTATAGGGGCCGATTTTAAGGGCAAAAACTAGTATAAAATTTGCTTTAAAAATTTATAAAAGGCTTAAAACATGATGACTCATCATCCATGTGTTACATTACTTAATGCCAAAGTATGTAGGTCTCATTTGACCAGAGAGCTGTCGAAATTAGGTCATGGAACAAGGCCATGTGAGCTAGATACAAAACAAATGCTAAAAGCAAAAAGTAGATTCCTTTTTCTTTTTTGCCTTTTGATTCTTAAGCAAGTAACCTTCCTTGCTTCTTCCTTGGCTCTTCATGGCCGGTTTTTGAACCCCATTCAGACCTCCATTTCGTGACTCCACATGAAGAAGAAGACAAGCCAAGTAGTAGCATTGAAAAATCAAAGGAATATACTCACCTTTTCTTACCTTGTCTTCTAGCCAAAATAATTGTCTTTCCAACTCTTGCTTAGTCACACCACATGGCCGGTTTTCATGCTGGAAAGGAGGCATTTATTGAGCCAATAATCAAGGTAATAAACTAAGGAAAAAGAATTGTCAATTGACATTAAAATTTGAAAAACAAAATCAATTTCCAAATGCTTCTTTCATTTACGTGAGGAGCTTCATTTCCCTCCTTGCACAATTCTTGCACGGTTTGGTAAGCTTCTCTCCTCTCTCTTCTAGCTTCATCTTCTCTTCCTTGAAGCTCTTAAGTCCATTAATGGAGTTTTAACTTATATCTTCATCTTTAAGGTAAATTCCTAGCATTTCTTGGCAAGTCTTGAAGCAAAACTCTTCCTAGCATATCAAGGTGGGTTCGGCCATATTTAGTTCTCCAAGGAGATTGTCCAAAAACATTAAACCAAGGAGCATCTCAAGGTAGGTTTTAAAGCTTGGAAATCCTTAAAACACATTTTGTGTGTAACCAAGTTCTACCTCTTCTAAGTCTTTTCTTCTTCATTTTGATGAAGGAAAACTTGCTCTCATCTACCTTTGGTGAGCCGAAATTATAAGAGAAAAAGTCTAAGGTAAAGTATTGAAAAACTACTTAAAATCTACTTAAGATCTTTGTTGAAGATCTAACTCCTAAACACCTTCCTCTTGCAAAAACCGAAGAGGAGCATCAAGTTTACCTAGGAGAAAGCTTGGAGATTCAAGAAGAAGTTCAAGCACTTAACCACCTTTGTTAAGAAGTAAGTTTACTAAGTAAATCTTATATTATAAGCTTTGTTAAAACTTCTAAAAATTGTACAAAAATTATGTACACCACGTAGGGTTATTATAATTAATACCGAAACTACTTGGTTTTATATGCCAAAATATAATCTATAACATATATAGAAACAATTACCTTAAGGACACATTTTCGTGTCACAAAATTTATTTATGTTACAAATAAATTTTAGGCCGCGAAAAGTCTTAGGCAAAAATGCTTTATTTTGAGCTTAGAATTTATATAAGACATTACAATAATTTATACATGAGTTATATAACTCCTAGGAATTTATTTATAATTATTTAGACATATAAATCCACTTTTATATACTATATGGTCACCAAATATTTATGGCCGAATACTCTAATTGAAAAATAGGTTTATGACCTACTTAGGTATATAAACTTATACTATAAAGTTTGGGAATTAAAAATATTTTATTAGAGCTTTTAAATGGCTAATTAATTAAGTTATGTGGTTTAAATGTAATTTTTACAAAGTTTAGTGTGTTTAATATAAAAACCGAGAGTTAAGGGTATTCTTGGAATATATATGATATAATATAAGGTTAGGAATTAAGTTTATGAATTTTAGATAATTTAAACAAGTGTTAAAAGTACATTTCATAAAGTTTTGGGCTATTATGTAATTTATAAAAGATGTTATGAAAGTTTAGAATCTATTAGTGGGCGAATTCATAAATAAGAGAATTATTAGGATCACTTTCGAAATTTTAAGAAATTAAGTATTTACACTATAGTTTATAAGTTATTAAGAAACTATTATAAAGTTTTGGGGTGAAAATGTAATTAAGGAAAAATAAATGACAAAGCCGAATTACTTTGGGGTTAGTTTGGTAATTTAAGAATTTATATATATATATTCGGCATTTATGGAGAATTAAAATTAAAACTATAGTTTACATGACATTATGTAAAGGTTATAAGATTTTGTGGTTAGATTGTAATTATAAGAAATAAATTATTAAAGCCGAGAATTTAAGGGGCTAAGTTGTAATTTTTGAGAGTTATAATATTTAAAAGCTATATACCAAAATGTTATGGATGGCTTTGTGATTTAGCTAAATAAGAAGTTAAAACTCTATAATACAATGAGATTAGAATTTAAATGTAAAGTTTATGAATTAATATGGTTGTTTTGTAAATAACCGAAATATAAGTTTAAGAATTTAGATTTAAATAAATATAGGTCCTATATGGATATTTGGAGGATTTAGAAGAAAGAATTTTGATTAAAGGAATTATGGACTTTAGAATTATGGCTTATATAGTTATAAGGAATCTAAAGGTAACCAATAAATAATATTTATGGTTAAAAGAAGAATAATAGAAACTATAAGAATTTTAATGTCCATGTATGACATATAAAATATAGTCAAGGTATTACAAGTTGTTATATCACCTAGACAATTGGAATAAACAACAAATATAGTACATGAATATATAAATACATATATGTACATTAAAGGATTTATAAATAAATCAAAAAGGAATAACAAAACAGTTATACATAAAATCATGAGGTAACTAAAAGAAATAAGACCTCACATGAAATAACAAATACGAGATTTGTTAAAAGATTCAATAGAATCATTATATAAGGGTAACATAAATTAACCCTCTCAGTTAATCCTATTCTAGGACTTTGTTTGACCAGACGTTGACCGGGAATTTACAAGTACAGTCTACGGTGAACGGTATGGGATTCTTGCAACCTGTTTTCTAACGGATTACACTGGCTTGTGTGCTATCTGTTATTTGAAATAACGACCAAGATAATTAATGTAAACTGTTGTTTTACTCTTGCACACTGTGGTATTATTTTATGTGCGTGATTGTTGCTGACTACAACGTGTATGTCCCACGCATACAAACACTACTATACCAGTGGATTAAATACCTGCGTTTCAGTATACCGAGGACTTGTACTCAAGTCTCTCACTAACTTCACTTTATAACATACGTCATTATCCTAAACGTGATAATTGACAATACACATTGTGTTCTTGTTTAACGTCTTTATATGACACTTAACAATTATATACTTCGAGATTGAGGAGCCCAGTTGGATCTGGCCATGCATGCTACGGGAGTTGTACCTGTCTCAGGTCGTCTCCTACTACGTCGCGACGGAACATTCAGTTGGGAGGAAGACTTTATTCCTTCCGGGATTCAAATGCCCTTCAGTTCGAGGAAGACTTTATTCCTCTAGTGGGTTCTTATTTCCCACGCCATTCAGTTCAGGGTTTGACTACGTCATCTCCTGGGGTTTTTATACCCAACCTTTCTTTATAACGAGGTCACTATACCTCCACTATTTCAGATATTCAGTTATAACGGTCAGTCCCATTGTGTGGACCGACTATCAGTAAAGAATTTCAGTTCAGCTAACTCGACCTTCTGTGTCTTGTTCTATGTGACATTATTGTCCTTGTATGGATACTTGTGATTATCAGACTATGCTTGTTTACAGCTTTATAAAAATGAACTGCATGTATTCGACAAAGTAGTTGGTGTGGCCCGGTAGACGATGGGCTGCACGTTTTCCATACCAGCATTGTTTGCTGAGCCCCTTTGGGGGCACCCCCATTTTTCAGGTACCTGAAGTTGAGGAGATCACCACACTGAGAGTAGGTGGGGTAGACCAAGCTTGGGAGTCTACTATTAGTTAATTGTTTTATTTCAGTATTGTACTTTTGAGTTTGATTCCTAGTATCTCGGGTTGTATCTGTATTCCAGACCGTGACATTTGAGGACTGTATTTGGACTTAGCCTTGTTGGTCACAAGGGTGGCCAACGGCATTGTAATACCGCCCGGTTGTTGTATTTATTTCCGCTGCAGTTGTATTTTATTTGGGAGTGATCGCCGTTCAGTTTATTGGATTTCGGGTTGGGGTATTACATGTTCCTTTGGATTGGGGTTAGTCTGTGAAGGGAAATGACCAGGTGGCCTTTGTTGAGTGAGTTACTGTTGAATCTGAGACTGCAGGGCTTTTTGGTCTTAGCGCAGAGCTGCGACCTCTTCTTGCGTATCTCGGGACTTGCCCATCATAGCTTTAAACATCTCTTGCATTTGAGACATTTCAGACTCAGGATTCGAAGGAGGTTGAGTTGATCGACTCGAAGAAGCTTCATTGCCATAAGGCTGTTGTTGGTATTGCCTTTGGCCACCTTGGAAATTGGACTGAGGTCTGTAATTTTGGGATGGTTGTAGTGTATGTGGGTTTTGGATATTTTCGGTGTTTGAGTAGCGAAGATTGGATTGCATGTTACGTTGCCAAGGTTGTCAGTATCCTGAATTGTTGGTGAGATAATTTGCTTCCTCCACTGCTTTTATTTCTTGTAGTTGGGGGCATTGTTCATAGTCATGAGGCCCACAACATTGCGTACAAGAAATAGTTGGGGATGATTAGGGTAGAGGAGCATAGCCTGGAGGGGTAGTAGATGATCGGGAAATCATCGACTTAGCTTGCTGGGGGTAGGAATTCATAGCCATCTGCTCAACCACTTTTTGCAGAGTACTGACTTTTGTTGCCTGCTGAGCATTGCTTTTCATGAGTTGTTCATGGCTTTTCATCAGTTGGTCGAACTTGTTATCACTTTCTCCAACATGGTATAAACCTGGAGTACCGCTCCTTGACCCACCGGAGGCCCAGTCTCTGATTTCTTCACAGAGAGACTCCATGCTATTCAGAAATTGAGCTCCTGGCTTTTTCAGAATGTCAGCCCCTAACGAGGACAGTACCATTGTTCTGCACGGACCGATCAAGCCTTTGTAGAACAATTGTGATACTTGTTCTTTCGTTAGACCATGGTGAGGACAAGTAAGTAGTAGTCCTTTGAAACGGTCCCAAGTTTCACAAATATTCTCCGACCCTGGTTGCTTGAAATTATAGATTTCAGCAATCATCTCCAACGTTCGGCTCGGGGGTAGGAATTTGTCGTAGAACTTGGTGGCCATGTCATCCCAAGTACCAATGGTACTTGGTGTCACGCTATGATACCACTTGCTCGCACTTCCCGTCAGGCTGTGAGGGAATAATGACAATCTTGCAAACTGGAGTACTGCGTCGGTCGCAGTAAGACTGTTGGCATGTTGCAAGAATTTTGTAACATGTAACAGGGCTTCGTCTGGACTGGAACCATCAAACATGCCCAGCTCCTTAACACATCTGATCTGATGATATGGCTTCAGCTTCTGCCACTCATCGTATTCGGATGGGCTAAGGTGAGGAAGGATGATAGCAGGCTGTTGTCCTTGGTTAGACGGCCTGTTGATATTTCGAACTGTCGCTGGTGTAGATGCCATGTCAGCTTCCGGGTCAGATTCTATCACTGTGGTGGTAATGTTTTATTGAGTTCGTCTCTGCCTTAGGGTGCGCAGAAAGGTTCTCTCGATCTCTGGAATGTAACCAACCGTGTGATTATTAATATTTTCTGGGAGGCTGTTTGACCTGGTAAAAGGCATTCACCACTCAAAACAGAGAAAAGAAACTCGTTATGTGTTAGAATAAATAAAAATGTTAGGAATTAGTTGACAGAAATTTTAAGTTAGTAGTTAGAGACAATGGTAAGAAATGACAGAAAATTGAAATGACAATGGAAATTAAATGACAAAAAATTAAGGTTAGTAGTTAGTATACTGGAAATTTAAAGTTAGTAGTTAGTATACTGGAAAATTAAAGGACAATGGAAATTAAATGACAGAAATAAATGACAATAATATTAAGATGTTAGAAGTTAGATGTCCAAAGTCAGAAGTCCGAAGTCCAAAGTCAAATGTCCGAGGTCAGATGTCCAAAATTGGATTAACAACAAAATAATATTAACAGATTATTATAATTTAACAGGTGAATTAACCGGGGCTTAGGGACTAGAATAAATCAAGTCCCCGGCAACGACGCCATTTTGCAGACGTGTTATCGTGAGTGGTTAGAACTGGTGAAATTAAAATAAAAGAAAAGAAATAAAAACTCAAAATAAACGTCGGGCTGCAAACAAATCCCGGTCGTGGTAGTAAAGTAAAGTGTAAGCGACCGGATATCGAACCGTGGGACTTATAGTGAAATAAGTAGTACCTAAGCTTGTCACAAAAGGGGGGAGTTAATTGACTTGTTTCTGAAAAGTAAATAACAAATTAATTTAGTGAACTGAAGTTAAATTAAACGGGACTCCGGGTTCAGGTTAATATGATCTGATTAATTGTGCTATCTCTACCGGTTTAATAGAATAATTTGGCAAGATTCCTATTATTATCTTAAGGTCCGATGAAAACTCATAAGAACTCGTTTACCTGAAAATGCAAGGTCCGATGAAAACTCAAGAAAAATACGTGTAAACGGCAGAGGAGTGTGAGGAATTTTATTCTTGCAACTGAGTACTAACTTATCCGATGAAAATAAGTTTCCTATAGTTTTACGGCTTAATTAACCTATCTGTTTGTCACCGATCAGATTAAAAACAGATTTAGTAAGGCTTTTTAATAAATCGATGAAATTTATTAAAAAGGGAGAGAGATAAACTTTAATCGTAACAAACTAATTTTATTTTAACCGGTAGAAATATTGCATAACTAATACAAATACATAATTAAACCTTCACCCGGAGTAAATCCTCCTTAGCCTGACATATTAACTGGTAATAAGTCAGACAGAGGTTGGACGTAATAATAAAACGGAGGTGTGGATGGTGAATGGAGAAATGAAGAGAACGAAGAGTGGAGCGAGTACGTAGGATATTGTATGTGGAATGAGTGATTTGGAGTGTTTTAGTTCTGGGGACTGAATGATGTGTTGTGGTGTACGGGAGAGAATTAATGGAAGCGAATGGTAATTGTGGTGAGCGATGGTCTGATTTTCTGGTTTTCTCCGTACGCCTGTTTAAGGTTGCAGGTGCTGGGTTTATATAGAGGAAGGGAAGAGGCAATCTGGAGTGGAAGAATTGATTGCAGATTGAGCTCATTGATTGCAGGGGACAGAGCTGGAGACAGACGCGTGAGGGAATTAAGGTAGGCGCCGCTCGGAGTAGATGGATATGGCAGAATCAAGTTGCAGACAGTCGCGAAGAAGAAAACTGTCGCGTCTGATTTTTAGTCACGTTCGCGCCTGTGTCCGCCTAAATCTATGCGGACACAACTCCTGTCCGCCTAAACCCATGCGGACACTCATGCGGTTCCTTGTTCTGTCCGCCTATCTCCATACGGACACTCATGCGGTCCCTTGTCCTGTCCGCCTATCTGTCCTCGTTGTTTCATGCGGACACAAGTTCTGTCCGCCTAAGCCCTACGAGTCTTGTCCGCCTTGTTCAATGAGGACACAAATGTGGACAGTTTTTGACTTATTTTCTTCTACGAACTTTGACTGGCTCTAGATCCTTCGTTTGGACTCCGTTTTCTGAGTCGTTTGCGTCTATGCGCTCGTCTCTTCGTCTACTTTACTCCCAGCTTGGTTTTCCTCATGTTTAAACAATAAATTTGTGAGATAACAATAAAACATAAACTAGAGGAAAAACTAACCGAAGTGGGGAAATGAGCAAGAAAAAGTGCTAATATAATATATGAAATACACCTATAAATCATGCTCATTTGGACACTTATCATTATACCACTTACATTTCTTGTTGTTAGAGCATCTAGATGCTTGCTGTAGTTCTCCAGTGAATCCTTATTCTTCTACTGGGAGGTCGGCCTGACCCATCTCATAGCCCACGATCTATCATCCCCATCACTCCAGTCAGCATTAACTGCTGGTCTAAGAGTGGGGAAGTACACATATATCCAGTACTACATAAATTAAAAAAAATTATGCCAACTATTAATGTGAATTCATGAAAGTTTATTACACATTGTTGTACATTAAAACACTTACCTCGAGAAGGGTCAAAGGGCCAGCAATGCTAGTACAGTCAGCACGAGATGCTATCCCCAACTGGTGATACAACCACGCAAGAGTACCTGCTCCCCATGTGTACCTCTTTAGCTTCGCATGTTTACTCATGGGAGTGACTAACCAGAACGGTAAAGGACTTATTCGTGAATGCCCCTTGTTATCAAAGATGGTAGTACCGATCGCATAGTAGAGCCAACCGCACGCCTCATTTATAGGTACCCTCTGCCCGGTCGAACACCACTCTATAAGTGGACATATCTGAATAGCAACAGTATGTCACATGAATTCTATCATCTGCTCAATGCCGTTTTGAAAATATAACAACATAGCCATCGTCTCCTTAAGCTCACTGTTTGACGGATTCCCCACAACCGGATGCCCAACGATTTGGATCCTCAGTATCTGCCACACATCATGAAGTGTGATCGTCATCTCTCTAAAAGGCATGTGGAAAGAATTGGTGTCTAGCTGCCACCTCTCCACAAAGGTTGAGATCAATGACATGTTGTTGTAACCCCATGTGACATCTAGTAGATGATCCAACCCTGAGTGCATAATCATGTTCCTTGCCCTTTTGCAAGGAACCCTGGTAAATGGCTAGTTCGTGATTATAGGGTTTCAGGGTTTAAATCCCAAAACACCCTGGTCCTAGATAATTACCACAAATTTTACACACGCATGAAGAAATAATTAAATATACTTGCCAAAGTGAAATATAAGACAATACATACCTTAGTCATTGACCAAAGGTCAATGGCGACATACCCCCCGAAACTGGTGATTAAATTTGACATGAGTGAGCTCAATTAGTGTCTTAATTTGACACGCGTGAGCTCAATTAGTGTCTTAATTTGACGCGAGTGAACTCAATTAGTGTCTTAATTTGACACGAGTGAGCTCAATTAGTGTCTTAATTTGACACGAGTGAGCTCAATTAGTGTCTTAATTTGACACGAGTGAGCTCAATTAGTGTCTTAATTTGACACGAGTGAGCTCAATAAGTGTCTTAATTTGACACGAGTGAGCTCAATTAGTGTCTTAATTTGACACGAGTGAGCCCAATTAGTGTCTTAATATGTGTGTGTGTGTGTGTGTGTGTGTGTGTGTGTGTGTGTGTGTGTGTGTGTGTGAATGTGTGTATAAATTGCTTATTTTTAAAAGGGATGACATGCATGTACATTATTACACAGCTACTACATTCTGGTATGCCAACCCATAAGATTTCTTATAGGACTATAAAAGGTACGCAATGACATTTCAATTTTATGGGGAATACAAGTATGTACCTTCTTACATGGCTATTTAGCTTCATCATTACATGTAAGCACACAGTTACTATTAGACATGATCGCACACAGCCACCATGTAAGGACTATACAAGGTACGAAATGACATTACACAATTTTATGGGGAATACATGTAAGGACACAGTCACTATTAGCTTCAGCATCAACTTTAAGAACAGAGTCACTATCAGACACAAGCACAATGTTTTTAGCAAAAATCTAGAGCTTGTGCTTTCTCTATAAAAGGAGTAGAGTTGCTACTGATTCCTTACAATTCATATTTCCACACCACCAACTCCTTCAAATTCATAACCCATTCACATTATCATGAGTCACTCATCAAATTTCAAAAAACACTTCTAATATGATATGGGAGCATGAATCCCTTTTCAACACAGAAGAGAGTGATGTTTCAATGGTGGAGAATGAATCACTCCACAACTAGTAAAATTCCGAAAACACTTCTACTATCATATGGGAGCATAAATCCCTTTCCGATACAGAAAAGAGTGATCTTTCAAGGGTGGAGATTGAATCACTCCACAACCAGGAACTCCACAACCAAGAAGAATCTACTGGAAGTAATGACTGGGTGGGGGTGTATGAGAGTTCAATACTGTGGGAAGTAGAATCACTCCCAGATTCCTATGAAGACAACAATGATTTTTTAATGAAGTCGGTTACAAGTAATGAAGTGTATGAGAGTTCCATTTTGTGGGAACTCAAATCACTCTCTAATTCATATGAAGGCTAGAGTGATGAGTCAGTTGGTAGTAATGATGATTGATAAAATCAATTATGTTTTTTTCCTAAAGATGTCTTTACATCAAATGTCATCTTGTAATATGGTATATAACTTAGTTGTGATTCAAGATATTCAATGAAAGTTGTTTCAAATGTCCATTTGCATTATTCAATGAAAAAATATCGCCATAATACAATCCAACAAAAAATTTCGATAGAAAAAAAAACTGTGTACTACATGTTAGAAAAAATGAAATGACTGTAAAAACTGTTACATATATCAATTTTTTATTTTCTTGAACAAAAGCGGGCGCCCCAACACATTATAATGTATTCCGGATAGTTTGGCTAAAAAAATTTTGTACTGCACTTAGTAAAATCACTATTCATCAAGTATAAACTTCTTTAATTAAATCACAAGTGGATGTCAATTAATGAAACAAAAAAGTTGCACCCAAACTTTGTTACATGTTTACAACGTTAAAATGATTTAAAAAAATTTTGTACTATGGTGATTAGTAATTTTGTACTGCGAATAGCAACCCCCATTGATAATTAACTTAATAAATCATCAAATCTGGTCAACGTCTTCTACTTGGTCAATGTTTGACTTCCAAACATCATTTTGACCCCACTTTCTTGGTAATTACAGAAATTACCCCAACTTTCCAATATTAACAATTTCACCCCAAAACTTTATAAAATCTTATAATTTTTATTTAAATTCATTTTAAATCCTAATTTTTGGCTATATTCACCTACAACCCTCTAGTTTTTGTTTATTTATGGCTTTGACCCCAAACTTAATAGTAAGTACATAAATTAAATTAAATAAGCTTTTAAACTTAAATAAAATGGCCTAATGACATGGCCTTATTACAACCTTGCTTTATAACATAAAATTACATTTAAATGTTACCCAAAACATTGTAAACTCTTGGCCCTCACATAGAATTCTTCATTAATTACCAAACTTCCACATAATATCTTAAATTTGACAATTATGCTAATTAATCACTTAATTAATTTATCCAAGGTTTCTATAACATTTCCTAGTCATTTTTGAAGCTTAAATGACTATTATAAACTGTCCACTCATGGCACACATATAATATAAGCTCCAAAGCATATAATATATGATTAAGAATGTTATACCTTGATTTAGGTGCCTAAATGCTCTAAACCCTCACGGCAGCTTGGAGGAGAAATTATCTCAGCACTTTGACATGTTTTATACACCAAAATAAGATATGGTTACACTCCAAGCATGAGCTAACCATAAGGAACAAATTAATGTAAGATTTAAGGCAAATCTTACCTTAAAATGGAAAGGCTAACCCAAGGAACTTTCGGCCTATATACACAACATCAAAGGGTGTTAAAATCACCATAAAAACATGGGGAATACCAAGATGACAACAAGGTGATATGGTAATAGGTCTTACGTTGGCAAAATGCCTTAAAGTATGAATTTTTCTGTTGTTTTCAGCCACTCTTGATCTAAGGGGTTAACACACTGAAACGAAATGATAATGGGAAGATAATTAGTGTATAAACTCATGGAAATCAAGCAAAGAAAACCAGATGGAGAAAGGAAAGCCTTAAGGTATGTTTTTACCTTAAAATGGAAATTTTGACCACCTTGGTCCCAACGGTTGCTTCAGCCGAGAATAGTCCTTAATCAAGGTTGAAAATACCGAGATTGAGACATGGAAAGTGATAGATTATTAGCTTCATGTGTAGGTAATGAAGAGATGAAGAAAATAGCTAAATTATGACTTAAACCATTACCTTAGGTGGGAATGAGTTGGTTTTCCCTTTATTGCTCAAGAAAAAGCCTTGAAAGGTTATGATTGAGCAATTTACTCAGCTGGAATGGGACAAGAGGAAAGAGAATGGCTTATTTTGTGTTTTAAGGAATGAAAAGTATCAAATGGAATAGTAAAGTGATGATTCACTAAATTGCCTTGATATTTTGGTTAAAGCAACATGTGCTGTCCTCCTCCCTTAATTATTCCGCCTCCATATAGATAAGGATGGGTCAATTCTTGACCATTGACTTGGCTTGGTCAACATTACTTAAAAATGCACTATTTCAGTTACTATTAACAAATGAATGCCATATTTGTGATTTTTTTGAAATTCTTTGAATTAGACCTTATAATGTGGTAAATTATAGTACATTAGTATAGCAAGGTGTAATCCAGCCCTTAACACCACTCAAAACCCACTTAGAAAGTCAATTTTCTCAAAAACGTGCTTTAAGGAGTTTTAAAGCACAATTTGTGTTAGAACATGTTTTTGAGCTTGAATTCCTTTGAGAATATTTTTATAGTGTTCATTACTTAATTATAATACTTAGGATTCCACTTTGGATCCTAATTAAGGTCACACAATCTCTATGGTTTCTTAAAGCACATTTTTGGCTTTACCGATCATAAGGCATGTTTTTGCCTTATTAAGATCTTAGATTGTTCCCCAATGGTATTAAGATGATTATTAGTCTTATTTGATCATTAATAGATCATTTAATTAAGTTTTTAAGGTTAGGGGTATTTCATCTGCTGTATCCTCCTTCTGTGACTTGTCGTCACTTTGTACTTCCTCCTCTATCTGTTGAACAACAGCCTCGATGACTGCTGAGGGAGTGATGTCCTCGTGTCGGTGAATTGTAACCTGCGAGTCGCTCTTTCAGGTGTAGAGTAGGCCTTTTGAGGAATTTCTTGTTCGGTTTTGGTTCGTTTGGAAGCACAAGTTACGCGAGTTATGTGACTCATTGTAGCAGTGAAGAGATCGTGATCCTTTGGGATTTTTGGCCTTTGAATGTTTGGTGCTGATTTTTGGTGAAGGATTGGGAGAAGATATTTCTGGTTCTTTGGTTGGGGTTGAAGTGGGAAGTATTTTTGGTTTGAGAACTTCGGCCTGAATAAGATGGTGGAGCTTGGGTAGGTAAAGGCTTATGTAGTGTACCTCTTCTTGTTGCATTTTTCCTTCATCTGTCACCCTTCACACAAGTTGATCTTTTCGTTCTTGAGACAGACGAGGTTCTGTTGGACGCATGTCGGCCGCTTGCACTGATGAGGCTTCCTTGAGGATAGCCTTCTTCTTTGAACGGAGAGTGGATTTTGATCCCATGGTTGGTCGAAGGATTTTCTGGAATTTATGAACTTTTTGCTAGAGAATCCTTAGAGTGACTGTGAGGCAGGGGTTCTTTGCACTAAGCTCACAAGAGTGTTTTGTAAGGAAGAAGAGAAATTACTTTGAATGCACTGAGAGATTAAAGAGAGTGAGAGCAAAAGTGTGACAAGAGCAAGACTCTCGTCGCCCTTTTATAGATATCAAGTAATGGTCGGCGACCACTCCTCGTCTGCTCGCTGACATGTCCCAACGGTACTACTCATAATGGGCAGCGGTCGTGATAGGCTGTCAGCGATTGTTGGCAATTTTCCCGTTTCTATCCGTTGGACCTTCTCTAAACTAACCTCACTTGTTGTGGAAAATGACATATCTGTTTCAAGTAGTCGTTTGACATAACTTCTATGTGTTAAACTGATCGTTGACTACTGAGCGACAATATTATAGGTGTTGCTCATATGTCGGTGACCGATCATGGGAAATAAAAGACAAATTAATTGTGATTAATGAATATCATTCCAAGATCATGAACAAACTTGGTGAAACTTTCTCTACTTAATGACTTAGTAAAAATGTCAACTTGTTGGTCTTCAGTAGAAATATGCCTTAAACCAACTAATTCTTTTTCACAACAATCTCTAAGAAAGTGATGTCTAATGTCAATATGTTTGGTACGAGAATGATGCACAGGATTTTTGAAATAGAGATGGCACTTGTATTATCACACATAACTGGTAAAGTACCTGTTTTGACGCCATAATCACCAATTTGTTGTTTAAGCCACAGGAGTTGAGCACAGCAACTTGCTGCAGCTATGTATTCAGATTCAACCGTTGAGATTGCAACACTTTGTTGTTTCTTTGATCCCCATGCGATCAAACATGACCCAACAAAGAATGCTATTCCTGACGTGCTCTTTCTATCTGTGATAGATCCTCCATAATCTGCATCTGAAAATCCTACAATGTCACAGTTAGTGAATTTAGGATAAAAGAGACCAAGATTCATGGTTCATTTTAAGTAACATAGGATTCTTTTCACAACTGTGAGGCGACTTTCTCTTGGATCTGCTTGAAACCTGGCACAAAAGCAAACACTATACATAATGTCAAGTATACTAGCAGTTAAATATAGTAGAGAACCAATCATCTCCCTGTATGATTGCTGGTCGACCAGTCAATCACCAGTCATGATGCCCGTTTTTGTGCCAACTGACATTGGTGTGTCAAACATTTTACACTCCTCCATTCCAAATCTCTTTAGCAAATCCTTTACGTACTTCTCTTAGGATATGATAGTCCCTTCAACATTTTGCTTGACTTGAAGTCCTAGAAAGAACTTCAATTCTCCTAGATCACCCATCTTAAATTCCTTTTTCATCAAAGCTTCAAACTTCTTGTAATATTTCTCATCAGAGGCTCCAAAGATTATATCATCAACATATACTTTCACAATTAAGAAATCCCTTTTGTTGTTGTAAACAAACAAGGTTTTATCCACATTTCCTCTCTTGAATTGGTTTTCTAAAAGATAGGAAGATAGACTATCATACCATGATCTTGGAGCTTGTTTAAGCCCATAAAGAGCTTTGTTGAGCTTAAGTACCATGTCCTTTCCTTCTTGGGTCTCAAAGCCTGGAGATTGTTCAACATACACTTCCTCTTTGACGAACGCATTAAGGAAGGGGGTGGATTTTGTGACGGAAAGCTAATTTCCGTCTCTGACGGAAGCGACTGGAAGAGAGCCAGAGCGCTCAATCCATCTTTTATGATCTGTAGTAATGTACTGATGAGTGCATTATTTGTAAACAATACATACTGATATATACTTCCGACAATAGTTTTTTTAAGCTGTTTATTTTATCACTTTTTTTATATTTTACATCTTAATATATAATTATTGTTTTGTACATCATTTAAAACATTTGAAAGTGGTTTATTTTTATAGTCAGATCATTTTACAATATATGTAGTTAGTTTATTGTAATTTACATACATAAATATGTAATTAATTTTTAATAATTTTTTGTCATATATATATATAAAATTTTATAAATATTTTTTAATATATTTCATATATTTTAATTACATGTGTTTTTTAAGAACAAATTTTGCACACAAATAGGAATTGTTTTGAACAAATTGCTAATTTACAAAACACTTAGCTAATTATATTTTTTCTAAATTAAATAAGTGACATATAATGATTATAAAAATATTGACATACAAATATGAGCTTTCAAGTTATATGTTATCGTACATACATAAAACCAAAGATTTAATAAAGGGAAAATTACATCCCCCACCCACGGGGTTTGACAGAATTTCACAGCCCACCCATGTAGTTTCTTTGCCCACCCATCACCTTATAACCGTTTTGCATCCGTCACATTAATCCTCAATTCCGTTAGTATTGTCCATATGGCGTCCCATTATTAGTTCCCCACATGCTGACGTGTCGACATGCGTGTTTAATTTGGGGATTTGCCTCTCGTTTCTCTCATTCCCTCTCGCTGGCTCCTCCATTCTCGACTCAATTTGTCGAGCTCGCCTGCAATGGTGGCTCTCCCGCATCTGCACCTCTTTCTGCTCTTCCTTTCTTCATTGCGCGAGTTGGTTGGTTTTCCTCTGCATCTCCCCGCTCGAGTTGATTGCTGCTCCTCTGCGAACCCTAGCATAGTGGTACCTTACTCGAACCGTAGCTTTTCTTGCTGTGGTTGTTGTGCTCTGCCTGTTGCTATTTTGGTCGATTCGTACCCTAACTATCTGTACTCTGGCTCGATTGTGAATCGCTACCTGCTGTTTATGATTTTTGAAAGAATTGCCCCCATATACGGTGATCCCAGTTCTGTTTTGATCCTTCAGATGCATCAGTGTTGTAGCGGTACAATTTATTTTCTGATCTGGTTAAGTTGTAGCGATTTTGGTATGTATGTTTACATTCAATTACCATATATTGCTCCTGGCCATTTGAAGAAAACAATTGGAATTGCTCCACTTTGCTGTATGATCTACTGGTTTTGCTGCACTGAAGCTGTGATGATGGGGCTATTATCCTTATCTGAGCTCACTTTTTTATCATTTATTGATGTTCCCTACTGGTTTCGCTGCACTAAAGCTGCGTAACTTGCTCTTCCTGCTGTTATATTGGTCGATTTTGTACCCTGGCTCTGCTTGCTCTTATGCGGGTGGATTGTGAACCGTAGCTCAACTTGATGTTGTTTATGGCTTGTTTAAGAATTGCCCCTATACCCGGTGATCCCAGTTCTGTTCTGATCCTTCACATGCATCTGTGTTGTAGTGGTACCATTTATTTTCTCATCTGGTTAAGTTGTAGCGATATTGGTATGTTATCAGTTTTTTTTCCTGAGTTGAGAATCTGGAAAAATCATATGCAATTACCATATATTGCTCCTAGCCATTTGTAGAAAAAATTTGGTATTGCTCCACTTTGTTGTATGGTCTACTGGTTTTGCTGCACTAAAGCTGTGATGATGGGGCTATTATCCTTATCTGAGCTCACTTTTTATCATTTATTGATCTCAGTTCTAACTTCTAACGACTACTCTTAATGGTGAGCCAAAGCAATGATCGTACTGGTTGAGTTTCAGATTTTGTTTGATATGATTTTGATAAACTTCTTTGCTACTGATGTTGTTTACTGAAAGTAGGCTAGTTGCTCACTAAACTTGATGTTGTTTATGGCTTGTTTAAGAATTGCCCCTATACCCGGTGATCCCAGTTCTGTTCTGATCCTTCACATGCATCAGTGTTGTAGTGGTACCATTTATTTTCTCATCTGGTTAAGTTGTAGCGATATTGGTATGTTATCAGTTATTTTTTCCTGAGTTGAGAATCTGGAAAAATCATATGCAATTACCATATATTGCTCCTAGCCATTTGTAGAAAAAATTTGGTATTGCTCCACTTTGTTGTATGGTCTACTGGTTTTGCTGCACTAAAGCTGTGATGATGGGGCTATTATCCTTATCTGAGCTCACTTTTTATCATTTATTGATCTCAGTTCTAACTTCTAACGACTACTCTTAATGGTGAGCCAAAGCAATGATCGTACTGGTTGAGTTTCAGATTTTGTTTGATATGATTTTGATAAACTTCTTTGCTACTGATGTTGTTTACTGAAAGTAGGTTAGTTGCTCACTATGTCATCATCAAACAGCAGAAGTAATGCTAGTCGCAGCCACTTTACATTTGTTATTGTAAAGTGTCGTTGCAAGAGGAATGCTCGGTTTTCATGCTGAGACATGTGACAATCCTTCAAAATTGTTTTATCGATGTGATTGTGCTAATGGTATCTTCAAGTGGTGGTATGAGGTGGATCACAATATGCATTTACTAAGGCCTGAAGTCTACAGTGGGGAGGTTCAATTCAAATGGTTCCAACACCGGTATGATCATTGAACAGCAACTGTGTCAACTCAAAGATGAGCTAGTGGAGCTGAAGAATGTTCTTCAAAGAGATAGAGCTGATCTTAAGTCTCTCTGTTATGTAGTTGTTGGTGTAATCGTGTTGTTTTTGAAGCAAATTTAGTGTACTTGTTATTGTACGCCATTTAGGATGTACTAGTTGTTCAAATGTATTAATGGCGAACCAGAAAATGCGTGACATTGTGTATGCTACTCCAATGTATCTGTTAATGCAAGGGTTATCCTTCTGCCCAGTAATGTAATGGTTATCCTTCTGTCCAATACTCAAGTGTATCTGTTGATGCAAGTTGTGTAATAACAACCAGGAACTGAAATTTCCTTCAAATATCAAACTGAAAGCAAGGGTTATCCTGCAGTTCCAACTTAAAGTAACAGTAGCAAAATTTCAAGACAGCTGAAGCACAGCCATCAAATGAATAAAGCAACAGCAGCTCAAGCACAACAGCAGGCTTCAAATGAGTAAAGCAACAACAGCTCAATTAATCAGTATCATATTGTTGCAGATCAATATTCTGTTTACTGCAACTACAAGATATATCAATACAGATAAAATTGCAGCTAAGCTTTTGAAAACATCAATGATAGGACATAATTCAGATAGGTTCTGGTCATCATCCAGACCTCAAAATAACTACTACATAAGCAAAATCAACAACTCTATTCCCAATGAAAACAAAATAAGAAAATCAACAACTCTATTCCCAAACGCCTCCATTATCCGTTGCTCCGTCGAATTTTCCCAAATGCCATCTTCACTCTACTTCATAAACCTGCAAATAAAAGGACATCGGTATCAACTTAGTACGTATATTTGTGTCTATGTATTCAGATAAATAAAACAGCAACCAAAAGAGTCGACAACTATAACAGCAACCAAAATAACACTACAAAATCGACAACTATAACAGCAAGCAGAAGAAGGGTACAAAATCGACAACTATAACAGCAAGCATAGTTAGGGTACGAATCGACCAAAATAGCAACAGGCAGAGCACAACAACCACAGCAAGAAAAGCTACGGTTCGAGTAAGGTACCACTATGCTAGGGTTCGCAGAGGAGCAGCAATCAACTCGAGCGGGGAGATGCAGAGGAGCACCAACCAACTCGCGCAATGAAGAAAGGAAGAGCAGAAAGAGGAGCAGATGCGGGAGAGCCACCATTGCAGGCGAGCTCGACAAATTGAGTCGAGAATGGAGCAGCCAGCGAGAGGGAATGAGAGAAACGAGAGGCAAATCCCCAAATTAAACACGCATGTCGACACGTCAGCATGTGGGGAACTAATAATGGGACGCCATATGGACAATACTAACGGAATTGAGGATTAATGTGACGGGTGCAAAACGGTTATAAGGTGATGGGTGGGCAAAGTAATATCCTAAACTACATGGGTGGGCTGTGAAATTCTGTCAAACCCCGTGGGTGGGGGATGTAATTTTCCCTTTAATAAATACATAAAACCATAAACTCCGTTTATCATTTTTAACGTTTATACCCTTATTGTTTTTCAATCAATCAAGCTTTGTAAAATGAAAAAATGTTAATAAAATGTTATTATTAATAATCAAAATGTTAAATTGCAATCGTGGATATAAGTAAAAACCAATGTTAATGAATACGTAACATTGAATTTAACAACTCAGTGTATCGTTTCCAAACGTTTATTGTCTTTCGGTTTATCAATCAGTCAACCTCTGTAAACTAATAAATACCAAAAAAATATTCTTATACACCATGATTAAATAAGAATGGTCATAGAAAAAGATATATAACAATTATTGTCATCTTTTCTATAATAGTCATGGACATAATTATAGAAGGTTGTTTACATGTTAATAATCATCAGTGGAACGTTTATAAATTATCGTGGATACGTAAAAATCAAGGTTAAATGACTACGTAAAATCGACTCCAACAACTCAGCTTATTGTTTTCAAATGTTTATAGGCTTTACGTTCATCAATCAGTCAAGCTTTGTAAACTAATAAAATGGTAAGATAATATTCTTATACACAATGAATCGACCAGAATGGCCAAATGAAAAGTTTATATATAATTGTGGAAACGTTCATATATAATCGTGGTGGATACATTTATATATAATTGTGGAAACTTTTATATATAATTGTGGAAATGTTTTATATATAATCATGGAAATGTTTATATATAATCGAGGAAATGTTTATATATAATCGTGGTGGATACATTTATATATAATTGTGGAAACGTTTATATATAATCGTGGAAATGTTTTATATATAATCATGGAAACGTTTATATATAATCGATGAAACGTTTATATATAATAGTAGTGTGGAAACATTTATATACAATCATGGAAATATTTATACATAATCGTGGAAACGTTTAATATAATCGTGGCGTGGAAACGTTTTACATATAATCATGGCGTGAGAAACATTTATATACAATCGCGTAAACATTAATATATATAATCATGGAAACGTTTATATATAATTGTGGAAACGCTTATAAGTTATCATGAATACGTAAAAGCTCAAGGTTAATTATATATTTAGGGTTTATGGTGGATGGTTTAGTGCTGGTCTCTAAACACAATTTCAAACAATACAAAATGAAAAAACATTCGAATATCATTTCCATTATTTTACAAATTAAAAAATTGATGTATAATATTTTAAAAAATATTTCCGGTTAATTTTTAACCTTCATGTTATAAGTTATCGTGTAGTGCATATATAAAAATCAAATGTTAATAATTATGTAAAGTCGACTCCAACAATTCAGTTTATTATATAATGTTGGAAATGTTATGTATACTCATGACGTGGAAACGTTTATATATAATAATGAAATCATAGAAACGTGGAAACGTTTATATAAAAGCATGGAAACATTTATAAAAAATTTGTGGAAACGTTGATATAAACTCGTGGATACATTTATGCATAACGGTGGAAACGTCATACTTGATAGTGGCGTGGAAATGTGTCATAGAAACGTTATATTTAATTGTGGCATAGAATATATAATTGGGTAAACGTATATATGTAATCATGGCGTGTAAACATTTATATATAAATCATGGAATCGTATTGTGGCATGGAAACAATCATATATAATTATTGAAATGTTTATAAGTAATCATACCATGGAAACGTTATTATATAATCATGGAATCCTAGAAACGGGGAAACATTTAAATAAAAATGTGGAAACGTATATATAACAATGTGAAAATATTTAAATAAAAAGGTGAAAATGTTTAAATAAAAAGTGGAAACATTATCCGAACTTGTGGACTCCTTTATGTATAACGGTGGAAACATTATATACTTGTGCCATGGAAACATCATATATAATTATAAAAATGTTTATATATAATCATGTAGTGGAAATGTTTATATGTACTCGTGATATGGAAACATTATAGATAATCATGGAATTGTAGAAACGTGGAAACGTTTAAATGAACATGTGGAAACATTTATTTGAATTTATGGACTCCTTTATGTAAAACATTGGAAACATTATTTATAATTGTGGTGTGGAAATCTATCGAGTTAGTGACAATAATATAAAGTGTAGAACTAATGCCAAAAAGATTACCCTACCCCCCAAACAACCAAAAAACCACCCTAAGATAGCTAAAAACGTCGAAGACATTTTTATGGTTTGTAGTGCAGGGTTTAGGGTGACCCTAAACCACAAACCCTAAAATCTATCGAGTTAGTGACGACAATATAAAGTGTAGAACTAATGCCAAAAAGATTACCCTACCCCCCAAACACCCAAAAAACCACCCTAGGATAGCTTAAAACGTCGAAGGCATTTGTAGGGTTTGTAGTATAGGGTTTAGGGTCTAACGACCCTAAACCCTCCTAAAAAACTGTCGAGTCAGAAACGACAATATAAAGCGTAAAACTAATGCCAAAAAGATTACCCTACCCCAAACACCATAAAAACCACCATAGGAATGCTAAAAACGTCGAAGACATTTTTATGGTTTGTAGTGAAGCGTTTAGGGTCTAACGACCCTAAACCCTAAACCACAAATCCTAAAAATTGTCGAGTTAGTTGAGACAATATAAAGTGTATGTAAGCCTAATTTTATTAGAATAATTATGGTTATTTAGTACATAGATTTACTAGTAGTTTATATACCACATTTATTTATTGTTTGTACATTATTTCATGTGAATTACCTTACTTATAGTAATTCCATTTAAATCACATTAATACCATATAATTGTTATAACATTTATAACATTATAGACCATAGTCTAAAATTCATTTTCCAACTCTTATATTTTTGGTACAGCCCCTTATACCTCTTTTATTTACAAAAATAACACATTAGATATATAATGTTACCATTATATCCTTATATCATATAATATGGTATTTTTATTTCTTTATAACTTATAACCTATAGTTTTTATACAAAACTATATAATTGTCGAAAAGGCACAAATAATATAATCTACTTTTATCAACTTCCCACATTCTTTTAGTTATTACAATATTACCACACATTTTATACAATGTTATATATACCATATAATATAACATTTTTAACTTTATAAAAGGTATAACCTAAGGTTATATATATTGTAAATATCCAAAAAAACCTATATTTTGTTCTTTTTATTTTCCAGCACCCCTAACATTCCAAATTTACAAATTGAACGCATATATAATATTATGTTATATATATCATATATTATAACATTTTAAACCTTAATATAAATATAACATATAGTTATATATAATCCAAATTGCCGAACTGGCCTTAGGGTTGTTCTATATCATTTTTCAACCCTTTAACTTTCTATATTTACCAATTCACCCCTTTTTATAACATATAGTTTCTAATGATATCAAAACTATATGTTATACACATTTCTTATTAAAACCCCTTATATTATTCTAAAAATCACCAAATTACACCAGAAGGTTATAAATAATATTTCTAATCCATATACTTTCGGTAATTGCATTTCCACCCCATTTATTATTCAAAATGTAATGATGACATAAATAACTATATATTATACATATATAATTCATTTTAACTCCAAATTTAACCCAATAAATTTCTAAAAATTCCTAATAGACCATGGGTGTTTAAAATACCATTTCATACCCCTAAGTTTTGGTAATTCCAAATATACCTCAAATATTATACAAATGTTACAATTTAATACCTAACTTATTATATGCTAGAATTTAATTCAATAAATTACCAAACTTGGTCAAAGTCTCCTATGTAGTCAACATTGATCTCTAAATTCAGTTTTGAGCCCAAACGCTCAGTAATTACCAGATTTACCTTAAACTTTCCTATATATACAATTTTACCACAAAACTTTATAAAATATTACAATTTTTATTTAAATTCATTTTAAACCCCTAACTTCATTTTTAATTGCCCATGGCTTCACATATTTTTAGTAATTCCCGATTTGACCCCAATCTTTATGCTAAGTGCATAAATTAAATTAAATAAGCTTATAAACTTAAATAAAATGGCCTAATGACATGGTCTTATTTCAACTTTGCTTTATAACATAAAATTACAAATAAATAGCTTAAAAGTACTATAAACTCTTGGCCATACCACCACCATATTTACCAATTTTTCCACATAATGTCTTAATTTGACAATTATGTTAATTTAATCACTTAATTAATTTAACCAAAGTTTCTATAACATTTCCTAGTCATCTTTGAAGCTAAAATGACCATTTTAATTATGTTCACTCACGACATACATATAATATTATCTCCAACAGCATATAATATATGATTAAGATGTTATACCTTGATTTAAAAGCTCCTTAAGGATTGTTTGGCCACAACAAGATGGAGAAAAATTTGTACAACTTCTAGATATGTTCTAACAGCAAGAATAAGGTATAGTCAGGTTCCAAAAATTGAACTAACTATATGAGTGATTATAACTCATAAAAACCTAGATTTGTACCTCAAAATCTCAAGGCTTTCCCTAGCTGTTCTCGGCCCTATTTTCCAGAATAAGAAGAGTATCAAAACACTCTTTAAGCTAAGGTATATAACCGCCAATGATCAAAGTAGAAGCAGGCTAGGTTTTACCTTAATTAAAAAGCCAAAATGGTGTTTTTGGCATGGATTTGGCTAGGACTTGCTTCTCTTGATATACCAACTGAATAAACATGAAAGGTAGGAGAAAATAAGCCTAGGAAGTCATGGTTTGCAACCACAAATTAAGAGAAGAATGAGTTATGAGCTTAAAGCACATTTTTACGTTAATAAGTGTTCTTGCCTTACTTCCCCCTTTCTTTTGTGATTCAGCCGAGATTTCCCCTTCACCTTGAACACCAACTCGTGCTAGATGAGTGGATGGAAGTGGTTGGAAGTCAGCTTAATGGAAAGAGGAAGGAAAGATGAAGAGAATGACATACACTGCTGGAAAAAAAGAATAAACAACGCCCTTTTAAAAACGGTTATATTTGTAAATAATTTTTTACCATATTAAAGAACGATTATAAAGTAAGGCGTTGTATTTGGCCGGACATTTTAAAAAATGCTTCACTTAAGAAGCGTTCTTTATTGTATCGCGCCCAAAGATAAAAAAAACGCTTGGGAAATAAGTGTTCTTTATATGAAACATATAAAGAACGCTTCACATAGAAAGCATTTTTTATGTCTCTGAAACGCTCAACATAAAGAACGCTTCATTTTAGAAGCGTTCTTTATGTTTTTTACTCTCAGTGTAAAAAACGCTTCTTAAGTTAAACGTTCTTTATGTTGCCTGAATAACACCCCACTTTCCTGAAAAATTTTAATCTCTCCCGCGCTCTCTGTTACAACCCTCTAGATCTCACTCGACTGAGCTCATGAAATACGTACCCCAGTACCATCCGCTAGCTACTGCCATCGCCGCCACTGCCGTAGCCGCCACTGCCGTAGCCGCCACTGCCGTCGCCGTCCATGCCGTCGCCGCCGCTTTTCGGCCGTCTCTCGCGCCTACTAGCGCGTTGCTTTATCCCGATCGATATTTGTGCGCGCGCATGCATCTTCATTCTCTGATATCATCGATCGACCCAATCAAACTGGTGAAGGCCATATACATGCATGCCTGTTGCTTCTCTTTCGGTAATTCATCAAACCTGCGAACAGGAACATATATATGTCTGCTCTTTCACTCTTATTAATTTTGTAACCTGCGATCGAACAAGAACATACATGCCCGTCGCCTCCCTTCGATCAGTATGTACTACTGATCTGCAGTAATTTTACAACCCAACTGGCGTAACATCGATCCATGCTCTATCGCCTCTATTCTTGATTCTGTGTGTTGGAGGTAATTTTGCAAACCAAACTGATCGATCAGGAACATATAAACATGTTGTGGTTGGGATTAATGTGTTTATTAGGATTAAGTGTTTGGGATTAATTAATTTTGCAAACCAATTAAACTGTCGCCTGAGCTGATTTTTGGTACTTGCTGGTTGTGTCCAAATGGACTTGAGATTAATGTGTTTATTAGGCTAAAAATATAATGTGTTTAGGCATACAAATATAGCCACGTAGTTATGGCGAAATTTTGCAAAACCAAACTGTCGATCTGGAACATATATACATGTTATGTTTGAGATTAATGTGTTTATTAGGATTAAGTGTTTGGGATTGATTTTGCAAACCAAACTGTCCCCTCTTGTACATGCTCTATTGTGGTGAAACCCTATATTTTTAGGGGGGATTCTGTCGGATTTCCCAGAAAATTTTGTCAAACTATTGAATTATTGGATTCGTAATGTAATTATTGTTGTGTACAAACTATCTCCCGTCGGGACTGTCCAATCACGTTTGATCACACCTTCTAGGTAGTGAACAAGTTTATAAAAAACAGTTCATTTAAAAATTCGGTAGCTTTTCTCTTTTGTTCTTCGAGTGTATACATTCATATATACACTAGAAGAACGGAAGGGAAATGCAGCCGAAATTTTCAATGAATTGTTTTTTATAAACTTGTTCGCATGTGAGATTGAACGTGATTGAATGGGTTTAGGTTGTAAAATTTTTAAAAGTAACTAGACTAATATCTGACAACATATGAACGATATTGATTAGCTGTAAAGTAATACATCGATCTTACAGAAAGAGATGGAGCGTTCAAAGATGTACAATGACAGACTTGACAACGATTACCTACAAGGGGTCGATAGGTTTTGTAAGATCCTTGTCAACAATATTCAACCGAGGGATAAGGGATATATTTTGTGTCCATGCATCAACTGGAAAAACGACTTCAAGTATAGGGATATTAAGAAAATTAAGGACCATTTTATTCGTCGTGGGTTTACAAAAGATTACGAAGACATAGCATTATGGCATGGTCAACATGCAGTGGATGTGTTTGACTATGATACAGAAGCTTCAATAGAACAATCAGAATTCGACGACACTGAAAACTTTGGGGATGACACAGAAAACTTTGGGGATGATGACAACTGCATGGTTAATGACGAAACAGAAGATGCGAACCTTGACACACTGTTGGAAGATGTAGAACAATACTTTACCAACAAATCGAGTACACATGAAAATTTTATGCAGTTATGTAAAGAACCGCTGTACGCTGGATGTGATGCACTGACGCTGAACAAATTAAGTGTGACCGTGAAACTATTTAATGTCAAATCGAAACACGGATGGAGCAATGTAAGTTTCATGGAACTATTGCAAATTATTAAGAAGATACTACCAGCGGACAATGTCATACCTACAACTACTTATGATGCGAAGAAGTTAATGTGTCCAATGGGTATGGAGTACAAGAAAATACATGCTTGTCCATTGGGGTGTATTTTGTTCTGGAAGGAGTATAAGCTACATGATTGTTTTCCTAAATGTGGCCAATCACGTTATGTAAAGAAAGATCATCTGGATGGCAACAAGCCAAAGATTCGTTCCCCAGTGAAGGTGTTATGGTATTTGCCAATAATCCCAAGGTTTAGGCAGTTATTTGCAGTTTCGAAGGATGCTGAAAAACTTAGGTGGCATGCAACACATAGGGTGGACGATGGTAAATTAAGACATCCTGCTGATTCACCGTAATGGAGAAACATTGACAGAATGTATCCCGAGTTTGGTATAGAATCAAGAAATGTAAGACTTGGCTTATGCACGGATGGAATGAACCCGTACGGCACTTTGAGTAGTGTACACAGTACTTGGTCTGTTCTACTGACTGTATACAACCTCCCACCATGGTTGTGCATGAAGCCTAGGCATATTATTCTATCAATGTTGATATCAGGTCCAAAAAGAGCCAGGGAATAATATTGATGTGTTTCTGCAGCCGCTTATTGATGACTTGAAACTCTTATGGAATAAGGGAGCAACAGTATATGATTCTTATGCAAAGGAAAACTTCGCACTGCGTGCTAAGTAGTTTTGTACGATAAACGACTTTCCAGCATACGGAAACCTATCTGGATATACAATCAAAGGAGCATTAGCGTGTCCTTTTTGCGGTGATAACACATGCAATATCCGATTGAAATATAGTGGAAAAAATGTGTACATAGGTCATCAAAAATTCCTTCCAAGACATCATAAGTACCGAAAGATGATAGATGAATTTGACGGGACGACTGCTTATGTTGTAGCTCGGCAACCTTTATCAGGTGTCGATGTTTATAACCGGGTGAAAGATATTGTGAACAACTTTGGTCCTCCAACTAAAGATACAGAGAATAGTGTTTGGAAGAAAAGGTCGATATTTTTTGATCTTGAGTATTGACAGCATCTGCAAGTAAGGCATTGTATTGATGCCATGCACGTCGAGAAAAATGTGGGAGAAAGTCTTGGTGGAACGTTGCTAAACATTAAAGGGAAAGGAAAATATCATTTAAAGGGGAGAAAAGATTTAGTAGAGTTGGGCATACGAAAAGAGCGTCACCCGCAACAAAGAGGAACACGTATCATCTTGCTTCCCGCATGTCACACTCTACCCAAAGAGGAGAAAAAGAGTTTTTGCAGTGCCCTTTCTAACATCAAAGTACCATCAGGGTACTCTTCCAACGTAAGAAGTTGGGTGTCCATGTCTGAACTCAAGTTAGTAGGGATAAAATCTCACAACTACCATGTTTTGATGCAACATTTGCTTCCCATTGCAATTCATGGGATTCTCCCACATGATGTCAGGAAAACCATTACAAATTTGTCCGTGTTTTTCAATGGAGTTTCTGCCAAAGTTCTAGATGTGCAGACACTGGACAAGTTGCAAGCTGAACTAATTGTCACTATGTGCCAGTCGGAGATGTATTTTCCACCTTCATTTTTTGATATTATGGTGCATCTGCTTGTTCATTTAGTAAGGGAGATCAAGGAGTGTGGCCCATTATATCTCAGGTATATGTATCCATTCGAAAGATACATGGGTGTACTTAAAAAAAATGAAAAACCGCAGACGTCCAGAGGGAAGCATTGTTGAAGGATATGTAACTGAGGAACTGATTGACTTTTGCACCCACTACTTTGAAGGCGTGGACCACATAGGACTTCCGAGATCAAGACATGAGGGCAAGTTACAGGGTGTAGGTACAATCGGGAAAAAAATGGGTAGACAACAGGCGTAGTTACCGTCAGGTGGAACACGGTATGAAGTTGGTGGACCTAAATGCATTTGATATACACAGAAGAACCGTTTATAGTTGTTTCTAAAGCTAGACAAGTGTTCTACTGTCGTGATCAATGTAATCCCAGATGGTCAATTGTATTGCAAAGTAAGCGACGAATAGTTGGTGTTGATGGTGTTATGAACGAGGAAGATTATGACTGTGAAATGGACAATGTTCCCCTCCAAATGCCAATGGAAGTTGATAATGTGACCAACTTTCAGTGCACAAG
The DNA here is from genome assembly GCA_023374045.1 of Limonium bicolor. Taxonomy (NCBI): domain Eukaryota; kingdom Viridiplantae; phylum Streptophyta; class Magnoliopsida; order Caryophyllales; family Plumbaginaceae; genus Limonium; species Limonium bicolor. Next base: position 205,593,283 of record CM041776.1, read on the forward strand.
ATCAGATCATGGAGAAGGGTTGTGGGTGGAAAAATGAACAAAGAGTAAGTCTAGCATAAAAGTGAATGCTCAACACATGCGTATACAATTTATGTTTATTTATGACTCTATTTATGACACTGACTATATATTTATGTAATGATATTGTGCAGATTATGGATCGAACGATCATGAGATGCTCCTACAGTGTGATGAGGAGATGAAGATAGATGCAGAGATGCAGTTAGCGGAGCGTACACAGATCGTCGTTGCCGCTGATGCTCCTACGACCTCTTAGGACCCTTCTACGACCTCTCAGGGCCCTCCACGAAAGACATGAGGACCGTCACGTGGTCTAAATGAGAAGAAGGAGAGTGACATGATTGATCTGGTGTGGGATAGGTATATGTTACACCTATATGTTATTTTGTTTTATTTTTTCATATATATACTGATATTTATACATTTATATGTAGTACTATATATATTACGTATGACTAACATATATACGTATGTATTACAGGTATCTTAGACCCACTGGCGCGTCTAAGCAGAAGTTTGCCAGCGCCATGGGTCGATTGGTTAAGACCCATTGCTGTATCAACAAAAACCGGAGGAACCAAGATCCGAAAATAAAGAAGATCATGTGGATGAGCTTGAAGAAGAAGTACCAGATCCCAGATGAATATTATGATAAAATGTTGTCACTGCTTGCTTTGCATATGCGATCGTTCAAAAATAGGCTGGTGGCTGGTTGGATCAATATGAACAACCCGAAGAAGGTGCCTCTCTATGAGTTGTACGCTGGCATGATCACTAAGGAGGAGTGGAAGGAATTCCATGAAGCACATATCACCCCTGAGTTCAGGATAAGTAATTGTTTTCATAGATTAACTCTTAAGTTTATGTTGTTAATATAACAGGATAAAGTTAAAATGAATTGTATTCTTTCCACAGGCAGTTCAGGAAAAAGCCCGACAAAATCGCTTGAAAGATCAGAACCCACACTATATGGGCTGAGTTGGGTGCGCGGGACGTATAACAAGCTGGACTAAAAAGGGGTATCTGAAGCGTATGCGTGAGGATGGCAAAGTTGAGCCGATTCAGAGTCTGGATGAGGTGAATCGGGCACAAGCATACATGTTTGGCCGGCAATTAGAGAAGGACGGTGAACTGTATTATCCGCGGAAGAAGACTGCAGACTTAGCTGCAAAAATTGTGAGTGTCGTGAGTAATATTTAATAGTTTATAAAATTTTCTTACAATTTATGTATGTTTTACTTATTTGATCTAATTCATAATTTACATGTTTTTTTTGCATGTACAAGACTGCAGATGGTGCTGATTCTTTTCTTGGTCAGCCTCATAGTCAGGATGATCCATTGAACAAAGCGCTTGGCAAGAAGGATTACCCTGGGACAGTTTGAGGATTTGGATCCACAGTGCGTCAGAGGAATGTTTTTCCTCGATCCCAGCGGACGGGGAGGGAGGAAGAAATGAGGGAGATCGAAAGAAAGTTGACACAACAGTTCCAATCTGATTTGCAGCAGCAGATGCAACAAATGGAAGCGAGATTGATGCAACAGCTGAGTCAGTGGCATCAATCTTCTAGCTCATCAGTGTCCGCCCCTGCACCCGCTTCCACCCCTGCACCTGCTTCCATCTCTGCACCTGCTTCCACCCCTGCACCATCTCAGGTTTCGGTTTCTTACACTGTACCTGCACCGTCTGATCCATTCCCATATGCCAAGCTTTAGGTAAGTGTGAATTTTAGTGCTTTGTTGTTATTTATTTTTTCAATTAATTCAAAAGTATGCATGTTGTAATGTATGAATCTAATTTTTTTGTTCGTTTATTAGGGTACCAAACAGTGTCATCTTCTGCAGATCAGTGAACATGGCACCTCTCTGGTTGCATTAGGCACAATTCTACAGACTGATTCGACGTCACTGTGTCGTTATAAGCGGATTCCGGCCTGGTACGTCCGTGTGTTCTTAGACAGTGTCTGTGAAGGTTGTGATCACATTCCACTACCGATAGAGTGGAATGATTGGAGCACTGTCATTGAAGCACGTGGCTCATAAGTACCGTGGCCTTGCAATCTGGTGGATTTATCTGATAGTAGGGTAAGTAGAAGAACTTAAATTTGTTTACTAATTACCATTTCATATAAATGCAGTTTTGGGAATAGTTTTGTTACATATAATAACTTGTCATTTCTTAGACACCTGTTCTTATTGCTGACAAAGGTAAGCGAGTCAGTGCGTCGAAAGGAAAGGGACCATCGAGTTAGCAGGATGATCACTACATCAGTCCACTTCGACAGGATTTCATTCTTCTTGAAAATTTGGTGAATACACTGGGAAAGCGTCAGCAGGTCCTATATAACACGATACTCGGGAAGGGTGATGATTTCATTCAGTTCATCCTTAGGGTTCCGCCGTCTTTGTTCCACAGCGAAGAAGTCATGGACTTACTGATCAGTATTAGCGATGTCAAGGAGCTGTTGCTTGGTGATATGCTGAACATCTCGGTGATTCAATCCTACTGCATGTAAGTATCACATTTTTTCTCTCTCAAAGTTAATAGTAAGTTTTATGTGTAATTTTAATTTAATGCCTTTGTCATCAAAGGCCCTTACTATCGAGGCTGGTGGCAAAGAAAATGGAAAATACGATCACCTTCCTATGTCCACAAATCATGTCTTCTGATGAAGCTATGAGAGATGGTGTTGCGTGTCAGAGCCATATGCGCAATTCTATAATTGCGGCGGTTAACAGGAAAAGCCGATTTGTGCTCATACCACATCATCAGATGTAAGCGTGCTTGACCACCTTATGCTTTTGTCTTTATTGTTTTATGTTAAGTACTCATATACATTTCGAAGCTGAAGTTGATTTGTTGTTGTTTTAACTTGTAGCAATCATTGGTTATTGTTAGTGGTGTGTACTTACTCATCATCCTGTATAGTGATTGACCCTATTGATGGAATTAGGAGAAACATCACCATTTCTATTCTGTTGACAAAGTAAGTAAATTGTGCATATTTTCATTTCAAAAATAAAATTTTATACTTTTTTTATTACTTGTCACTTAAATGCTTGTTTTAATTAATTTCAGTGGTTTTAGAGATGGTATGGTCAGTGTTCGTGCTATGAATTTTCCTTTGGATATACAATATATGAAAAAGGTAAAAATACATTCTATTTACTCATGCGCGCATACTTAAATATATTTTGTATATTAGTGTGTATATATAATAATATAATTTTATTGAAAATAGTGTCCCAGGCAACCGGATAGCAGCAGTTGTGGATATTTTATGATGTGATACATGTACGACATCGTGTCCAAAATCGAGAAAATCAGAAATGACAATGAAGTACGTATTATAAGTTTTGTGTTTGAATTGGTAATTTAACTGTTTATGCATGGTTGGATAAGTTTAACTGGTGTACTTAATTGCTTTTATAATTCTTGCATGCAACTTATTGACTTCTTTGCAAAACAAGGAGCTACTTATTCACTTGCCGATCTAGAGTTTGTCAAGGAGCACATGTGCGCTTACTGGACAAAAGCAATAAATTATGAAGATCAACAGAAGTCATGAGTTGCGCGCTGCAACTATTTCTTTTCTTTTTTGAACTTGTCTGAACTGAACCAATTTGCAACTGTAAATGCTGTTTGTTGCATTATGTCAAGTACACTTGCATTGTGTTGAAAAATGCAGTTTCTTGCATTATCAAATTTCTACAGATTGCAGTACAACACAAGTACTTAGTAGCTTCCATCTATGTTTGGATTTTAATTGTAATTAAATTTTGTCTACATTTTTGGTACTAATACTGGCAAATCTGTCTCTGTTAATTTGGTACTAATATTGGTTGATTGTTGCAATTGGCCTGTGATCTGATGTGTTTTGCTGTAAATTTAATTTGTAGATTTAATTTCTCTGTTACAGTTTGTTGTAATGGCTTCTGATGTGTTGAAAATGCAACAACATGCATTAATCTGTGATGTGTCATGATATCTGTAGCATTTGTGTGGAACAAAGATTTCTGAAAAAAAAGGAAGATATAAAGAACGCTTATCCATATAAGCGTTCTTTAAACTCTCCCGCCAACCATCATAAGAAACGCTTATATGTGATAAACGTTGTTTTTGTCATAGCATAAAGAACGCTTGTTCGGCTAAAGCGTTTTTTATGTTCCCATCGTTCTCGCACTACAAAGAACGCTTTGCAAATAAGCGTTCTTTAAAGCTAGTATAAGGAACGCTTTGAAAGCGTCATTTTAAATGTTTAATCATTTGCGTCGCTCGAATAAACTACGCTTTATAAACGTTATATATGCCAAATTTAATCACTTATTCTTTTTTTTCCAGCAGTGATATAACATGTTTTGAATGTTTACCTTATGCCATGAGAGTTGCTCTTTAAAGTTGGATGCTTCCTAGCTCAAAAATGAAGGAAGGGAGGGTCTGGTTTCTGAACTCATGGCTGGAATGGGGTGAGAGGAAAGAGAAAGTGTAAAATAAGCTTATAAGGTAAGATTACCTTACTTTATGGAATAATTAACTATGAGTCATCCTTAGATATTTTGGAACTTGGTAATGGATAAGGAGAACCTCTTATGAAGGCGGCAATGGGTGGTCAAAGATGAAATATAGTGTTGACCATGATTTAGATTAGGTACTTAAGTGTTATTTTGGGTACTATTCACACCTAATTCACCATTTTGATTTTATCTGAAAACTTTGAATTAGACCTTATAATTTGGTGTATCATGTCACATTAGTCTAATAAAGAATGTAATCTACCTCATAAAGTGACAAAACCAATATTTTTGAGGTCATACACAAAAATGTGCTTTAAGGAGTTTTAAGACACATTTTGTGTTTTACTTGTTTCTGAGGTTGGTTTTCTTTGGTAATGGTTTTATTACGTCCATTACTTTATTATAAAGCTTAGGAATCCACTTTGGACCCTAATGGAGGTCACAAAACCTTTAAGGTTTCTTAGAGCACATATTTGCTCTAAGTGACTTTTAAGCATGTTAGTGCTTGTGTTTGATGTGGAGTGTTGTCCAGTGGTGTTAAAACATGATTTAACCATAATATATCATTTTTTATGTTTAAATCACAATTTTTTAGTTAGGGGTATTTCATATTAAGTTCTCAAACCTTATTATATAATTCATAATACTCTAATATATGCATACTCTTTCATATGAATTATAATATCCTTTAAATTATGCCAACTTTCACATATTGACATTAAGACCATATTCTTAATGCAACATTATGTAATCCTATATATTATATTAAAACTTCACTCTTAACCCCCTATAATTCACGGTTATACCCCTCATTTATTCATTATCACATTTTTGCCCACCAAATGATTTCTAACTTTTACAATTACATTCTAAATCACATTTTATAATTCTAACTCCATACTTAACCTATTCTTGGGTCTCAACCCAATTTCATAATATTGTCGAAGAGGCCCCAAATGTCATTCTCAAATTTTCACTCCATTTTTCTCAAATTTACAACGTGACCCCACATCTTTTCATAAGCTTACAATTTACCACTAATCTTTAATAACTCATATTTTCACCATTTATTTCTTTTACTTAGTCAAACCCTCAAGTTACACCTAGGTTTGACCTTAATTATTCTGTATTCCCTCATACTTTTGAATTTACAGTTTGGATCCGCATATTTTCTAAACCTACAATTAACTCCTAAATTCTTCCTAAGTTCCAATTTTACTCTTTTTTTTTCTAATTTGGTCAAAGCCCCAAAGTCTTCCTAAGTTTGACCCAATATTTTGCCTTGATCCTTAATTTTCCAGAATTACGAATTGACCCCTACTTCTTTCTAGGATTTTCATTTAACTCCTAAAACTTACAAAAACTTACAATTTACAATCCTTAACCAATCAAGGCCTAAATTTCGGCTTACTTATTATTTTTCTCTGCATATATTATTTATTTGAATTTACCCACTCATCCTTTACTCACTTAATTACTAGAACTTCTCATAAATTCCTAATCACTTTTAAATCGGCTTTTATCTCTAAACTTCATCAAAACACCACCTATTTTGTAGGTATTTTTACACCAACCTTTTGAGGTGGTTTTACTCACCCATACTACCCCTTAACATCAAGTCTACACATCTAATTAAATACCATAATAGTCCTTAACATTTAAAGCATTAAAACATCAAAATGCTTATAAACTTGGCCTAAAGACTTGGCCTTAATACAAAACATAAACTTAGCCTTATATAACCATAAAATGGCCATAATAACACACTTATACTGGGCCAGGTAAGTACCCATTCTGCCCAAGGTTATAATTTATGTAAAACTACTTAAAATTATGTAATATTGACTTTTAGGTCCTTAATTCCTTAAAATACATAATCAAATGTTCTAATATAGTTTTTTGACCTATTCTAAGTCATTTTAACTCTTTTTTTTTGAGTTTCTTCTCGGTCATGTTCAATCACCCACCATAAAACACTTATAACTTGTCAACGGTGACATTTAAGGTCTTAAGTCATCTATGAACATAACCTAAAGTGTTAGCATAAACTTATGTTCATCTTTAGGTAATTATAATCCCTTTTACCAGCATCAATTAGACCATAGCTTAATACCCCATAAAACAACTTAAAACAAAGAATAACCTTAAGTTCATAACTTACCCTTTTTATGCTCCAAAGATGAGTTTCTTTTGCGTAGATTCTCGGCGCTGTTTATACATAAGGGGGAGCTTATGTTTTTGCATGAATCCCAAGGTTTAAGATATTTTCTAAGCACCAAGGCTTGGATTAAGAAGTTAATCTTCTTAATGTTTATTTTTGTGCTCTTTCCACCTTGTTTTCTCCTTTAACTTTCGGCCAACAGTCCAAATGGGTTCCACTCCACTTCAGTCATGAACAAGAAGATAAGGAAAGGAGCCAAGTTAGGATCTTAAGCTCCAAAACATATTCAAAGGGAAAGACTATAAATGAGTGCTAGAAAGAAGATTTACCTTAAATCTCTTGAGGAGAAATTTCTGTCCAGATTTTTTGCTAGCTCTTGGAGCTTGATGAAGCTTGAGATTTGTGTGGAAAGATGAAGAAAAAAGAGCTAGGTAAGTGGTGATTTTCGGACAACATAAGAGAAAAGGAAAGAATGAGGCTTAAAATATGTTTTTCTTACCTTTATCCTAGGCTACAAGGTGGTTGTTTACATCCTTGTTTTCCTCCAATTTTGCCCTTGAAATGATGTTAGATTCTCAGTATTAGCTCAAGAATATTGAAGCTTGGTGTTCCTCCTTGCCGTAGATGAAAAAAGGGTTCAAAAGGAGGAGAAAGTAGGTCGTTTAATGGTGTTCTTCACCTTGGTGCTTGAGTTCCTCCATTGGATCAAGGGAATAATAAAATATCAGCTGAAAGAGAAGGGAGAATTTGACAGTCAAGGGGGTAGTGAGATTGAGTGTGTAAGAAGAAGTGATGTGCTTTAATGAAAGGAAGACTTGTAAGTCATAAAAGTGACTTTGCCTAAGGAAGAAGAAGCTTTTGATGAGGTCAGTCATCCAAGGAGCAGCCAGCTAGCATGAGATATTTGTTAGGGTATTTTGGTAATTAACAAAGATGAATGAAATTAATGCCTTGTTTGGCATTTGGATTGGTGCCACTTTTGATTTTTTTGTTCATTATTAGGCTATCTCATGTTTAATTGTAGTTCATTATGTCACTACAATTTATACAAGCCATAATAACCACCTAAAGTCAATTTTTAAACTTTTTTCATAAAAATATGTCTTAAGGAATGTTTTGTGTTTTAACCCACTTTTTGAATGAAATTTTATATGTAGTTCTTACCTCTCATTAATATCTTGCATATGAGGTATAATAACCCTCCTTGGACCTCACTCAAGGTTCCATAATCCTTTAAGGGTCTTAAAGCACATTTTTGCCTAAAGTGGTCATAAGGCACATTTTTGCCTTAAATGGTTCTAAATTGTTCCTAAATGATCTTAATCAATATTTTGGCCTTCCTTAATAGTTTTAAGGTATAGGTAACCTTAATGGCTCAATAACTAACTCTTAATGATCTTAAGGTACATTTTTGCCTTAAATGATCTTGAATTGATTTCTAATGGTTTTAAGGAATGTTTTCTTGCCTTATTTGATTCTAATTGATCCTTAATAAACTTATGTTTATTTAGGGTATTTTAAAGAGTGGTATGCCATCGGTTAGCTGAAAAGGTGTCGTTCTAGTTTGCAAGTAAATTTATACTTCATCTTCCCATATATACCCTGGTATAGTATCAATTCCCTGTCATATTTTGTTTGTTAATTGGAAAATATAATTGGTGTTACTTAGAATTAATTACGCGTGCAATTATGTGTGTTGTACAGTCATATTACATGCGGATTATAAAGTTTTAGCTTTTCCAATTGCGCACTATACTCTGACTAAGCAAAATGATACTTTTCCATTATCAAGCGAGGGTTGCGTTCAATAACTGGTTTACCTATTTTACTTAATGATATGAATAAATTGATTCAAAGCCTTGAATCTAAATTGATGTCCACGCTTACTTGTAGCATACACTAATATTACCTATTAGTTGAAAAACCTTTTTTTCTAGAACTGTAACCTTGTACCTCTTTGGCTTAGTTTGTACACTGGTTGGAGAGAAAATTCACTGAATGAACATCTATAACAATTTAATTTGTTAAATTACTGGCTGCAAAATAATATCAAGAAGTGTTGTGACAATTAACTTGATTTCATATTGCAAAGCTTTTCCTTCTGAATCCATGATCAAGTAAACTATATATTACATTGACCCACAAAATAACAAACAAGATCAGTTTTAGAAAGTAATTTAGACGCTCTTATGCCATGGTTGATATGGGGGTAGGGATGAAGTGTTACAGACACTATTGAGCAGGGTTGTGGAATATGGGTGAGGATTGGTAGAAGAGTAATCAGGTATAGGCACATCTACATGTAAGGTGTTGTCATTGCATTGAGTTTCTACATTTGTGTTTTTGTGTGAAAATTCCTCCCTTAGATGTGATGTGTGATACCTTTGATTTCTAATTTCAGTAGTAAATCGTATTCTCTTTCGATTACATGGGGATCAAGCCTCTTCTTTATCCCAGGTGTAAATCGTCTTAGCCCAATTTCACATACATCTAGTTGATCTGTAGATTCACCACCGTCTCGAGCTCTACTTTCATAATAATATATGACGTACTACAAAATCCCTTTAACCTCATGTTAAGTCAAGATCCTTTAAGTTTTGATGATAGCAAACCTTGTATTGTGTATTTAACATGTTTCTTAACCTTCAATATTCAGATAGACATGCTAAGGAGTGGCTTCGCACGCAAGGTTGCAAGCGCACTCGATTCATGACATGTGCCCAACCGGTCAGGCACCTGTCTGGGAGAGCTCACACTAGAACTTCTAGCACATACAATAAGTCAAGCACCACACGAAGATATCTCTCATACATAAGAAGAAATTCAAAGACAAAAGACTGCAAGAGGATCGACACATTCATACAGACTCATACATTCACACTATCAACTAGCACACGATAATAATACAACTCATTAATGTACAAATGGACAAGATAAGTAAAGGGCTACTTATCAGAACATATGCATAGCCGTAATGAAGACTAAATGAGCATTTATGAGCATTTAATAAGCCAGACAGAATCAGGCAAGTGGGGAACACAAGTGGTGCTCGACTAATCAAGAGGGTTGCGGCCGACGTGACCAACCATAAGGCGACACGTAGTCCAAACATTTTCAGATCAAGTTGAAGACTCTCTACAAGTCTAGTGTGGTTGTTAGAAGAATTATAGGAGCTATAGTTGACTCCCAGAGTCTAGGGATTTATTGGACGGTAGTTACACCTTAACTAACCGTATATATACTTGCATTTATTTCATATGTAACCAAGCCTGAATATAGAGAAAAAGGAGAGATTATCTGAGCAAGAGTGATTCAAACTTAAGTGTGTAAGAGCTAGACAGTTAGTGAGATGGTTAAAAGTGATGTTGTGTGTCAACACTATGTATTTGGTAGACTGATTAGCCAGGGAGCGGTAGGGAAACCGTAGGCCGACTGTCAGGAGAGGGTAGAGGACTTTGGGATAAAGTCCTAATCTGACCCGAAGTCTGTGTGTGGGGTGAGGGAGATTGAGTGAATTTCTTGTGTGTAAATTCTCAATCGAAATGGAGTTTCCAGTTTAAGTTTATCTCGTGTCTTTCCCTAACCATCAAAGTTTCATCTAAGTCCACGACACGTCTACGACACGTCGGGGACGCATCAGGAGCGCTTGCTAGTTTCAATTAGTATCAGAGTAGGTCTCTTCTAGAAAGCTAACTGCTTTGGAAGATGGTCAAAATGTCTCACGCAAGCCTTCTAGCGGCAGAAGAAGGTTCTGCATCAAATCGACCACCACTCTTCAATGGAGACAACTACACTCACTGGAAGAATAAAATGGAGTTTCACATCAAGTCTGGTGATCCATAAATGTGGAGGGTGATAACACATGGAGAGTACACCTTCCAGAACGCTCAAGGACAAGACATATCTGTTGACAGCATGACGGATGATCAAATAAAAAAGGCGGTATTCAATGCTCGAGCCGTAAGAATACTACAATGTGCACTACTAACTTAGCAATACTCTAAGATAGCCTCAGCCAAAACAACTCAAGAGATTTGGAAAACTCTTGAGGTCATGTATGAAGGAAATGATGAGATTAAAAAGACTTGCATTAAGTTGCTGCTCACTCACTAGGAGCTATTCAAAAAGGAAGAAAAGCAGAGCATTTCTGAAATGCATACAAGGTTCCCCAAGCTGATCAATGAAATGTTGGTACTTGGAAGAACTATCTCAAACGAGGATCAAATTTGGAAGTTCCACAGATCTCTTACTCCATCTTTTGACATCAAGGTCAATGCCCTGCAAGAAGTCCATGATCTATCTAAGATGTCCTTGGCAGACATGCTAGGTTCCCTAATGGCGTTTGAAATAAAACTACAACAACGAAACTCAGAAGGCTCAATAAAAGAAAAAGGGAAAGGCATAGCCCTTCAAGTAGCTGAAAACTCCGAAACAGGAGAAGAAAATGATGAGATGGTCCACTATGCTAAGAGGTACTTTCAAAAGTTCATGAGAAAAACATGAGGAAAAGAAGAGAGCCCAAGGAGACCGACGATCTTTGCAAGACGAAAAATGATAGGTATTTCGGGTGCTCAAAGCGTGGACGTCATATCAAAGACTGTCCTCAACAACCCCGAGACGACAACGACAAGGTCAGGAAACCCGTCCGAAGATTGTTCAACAAAGGGCCAAGGAAAGAAGCGTTTGTTGCTGCATGGGGAGACTCAGAGCTAAGTGACAATGATCAAACCTCAGATTGTAATTCCTCGGAGGACGAGAACACTCACCTATTCCTTGAAGAAGTTTGCTTGATGGCGCAAGATAAGAATACTTCAGAGTCGAAAGAAGAAGATCAAGACAAGGTAAACTACTCTAAACTTAGAAAAAGGATTCTAAAGGCTGAACTTCCTAGACTTAGAAAAATTTTCTCTTATATTAGTTGATCAACTTGAGGCTTTGGAAAATAAAATAAGGAACTTTTGGAGGACAATGAGAACTTGGAGAAAAACTCAGACAAGAATAAGGTAGAAAATCTCATAAGAGCACTCATGACATTGCAAATTGATTATAACAAAATTCTCTCTGCTCATGAAAAGATGAAATTATGTAAACAACCTGAAATCGATGAATTGATTGCTGCACTTAGTACAAAAGAAAAAGAACTAGCGTTAGCCAAAGAAAAACGTGCAAAGCTAGAAGCTGCATCTAGGACACCCATATGGAGAAACAAACGACCAGTCAGGTATCAATCAGCAACCAGTCATGGAGGTGTCAGTAACCTATGCAGCAAACCCGGTCATCATGAAGCCAATTGCTATAGAACGCGTTTTATGAGACATTGGCAACTCAAGAAAATAGGACTAAAATTGGTAGTTAAAAATAATCCTAGGAACATGAAGACTGGTGGAGATGGGTCCAAACCTTCTATGGACCCTAACCCCACATTACTAACATGTTAAGTGCAGAATCAAGTGGGAATGGACCCCTGCTGGTACATCAACAGTAGGTGCTCTAAACATATGACAGGAGACAAGTTGAAGTTCTTCTGACTCAAACCAAGAAGCCAAGGAACCATTTCCTTTGGCGACAACAAGAAAGGAAAGATCATCAGTGTAGGTAAGGTTGGTTTCACCTCTGAATATGTCATAGATAATGTCAATTTAGTTAATGGTTTAAAATTCAATCTGCTCAGTGTATCTCAAATATGTGACAAAGGAATTTCAGTTCACTTCTATCCTACGCATTGTAGTATAGTAAGTCAGGACAATGGCAAAGAGTTGTTAAAGGGAAAAAGGTAGAAAAACGTTTATGTAACTAGTTTGGAGGATATTGACAGTCCAAACCTTCCATGCTTGCCTGCTTCAATAGATGACTCCACTCTAAGGCACAAAATATTAGGGCATGTTAGCACTTCAATGTTAAGAAAATTTGTCAAGAAACGGTTAGTAAGAGGTCTCCCTGAGATTAAAGAATCTAAGACCAATCTTTGCGATGCTTGTGTTAGAAGCAAGCAAACTAAGACTTCCTTCAAATCAAAGAACTTAGTTAGTACATCCAAGCCACCTGAATTACTTAACATGGACTTTTGTGGACCTATGAGAATCAAAAGTTTTGGAGGAAATTGGTATGTGTTTGTGATTATTGATGATTACTCACGATTTGTTTGGACAATCTTTATTGCTTCCAAAGATGAAGTCTTTGAGAAATTTCAATTCTTTGCAAAAAAGTACAAGTACAACTCAACCATAAAATCAAGGCTCTTCGGTCTGATCATGGGTCAGAGTTTGAGAATCAACAATTCATGAATATATGTAAACAACATGGAATTAATCACATATATGCAACACCAAGAACACCCCAATAGAATGGGGTAGTTGAGCGTAAGAAGAGAGCACTACAAGAGGTAGCCAGACCATGCTATTGGGGAGCAGTCTTCCTCAGGTCTTCTGGGCAGAAGCAGTGGCGACTGCATGCTACATCACAAATAGAACGCTCATACGACCTATCCTCAACAAAACTCCTTATGAGCTAATCAAGGAAAGAAAACCAAACATAAGTCACTTCAGGATATTTGGTTGTAAATGTTATGTCCACAATAATGAAAAGAATCATCTAGGAAAGTTTGATGCCAGAAGTGATGTAGCCATCTTCCTTGGGTACTCTGAAAGGAACCGGGCATACAAAATATACAACAAAAGGACTCTGAAGGTGGAAGAAAGTGCGCATGTGGTCTTTGATGAGGCTGATGTTCACAAAATCAAGATAAAGAAAGTGGATTTGATCTAGCTGATCAGGATCACACAGATAATCTCAAAGATGAATCACCGACCGAAGAAAACCTGCCCGATAGGTCAGCGATAGGTCAACAACAGGTCGACGATGGAAACAATGATGTTGAAGATCCTCTATCACCATCAACCATTCATCAATCTCATACCTTGTACAAAGATCATCCATTGGGGAACATCATATCAAATATCTCCCAGGGAATTCAAACCAGAGCACAAGCTCGAGATCTTCTAGCATTTTCAATGACTATTGAACCCAAAAATGTCAAAGAAGCCCTTCAAGACTCAGATTGGATTAAGACAATGCAAAAAGAATTGAATCGGTTTGAAAGATGCAAAGTCTGGCATCATGTGCTTCATCCCACACATCAAGGAGTACTTGGCACCAAATGGGTGATAAGTGAGAAATACATAGACATTTAAGGGTTTAATTTACCTTGTACTTACTTACTTTCAGGATAATATTACTCACTTATCGTATGGTTTTCCTCTAGTTATGTTTTATTGATTATCTCACAAATTTATTGGTTAAACATGAGGAAAACCAAGCTAGGACAAAAGTACTCGAAGAGACGAACGCGTAGGCGAAAACGGGGATCAAATCGGAGCTAAAACGAACATTTTAGAGGCAAAAAACCCTTGGTCCGGATCACCTAGTCCGGACGAAGACACGCCAGCGCACCCGAGAAGAAAATCGACATGTCCGGACCATTCTGGTCTGGACGGTGGTCCGGACATGTCGATCTTGCCAGCGTACAGGGCGCAACAGCAGCAGTGTGAAGAGATAAAATCATTATCTCTTCACACGTTAACACCACCGCCTTACCTCCCCCTTTTACCTATATTTCTCTATAAATACACCTACAACCCTCCATTAATCCATATCTCATTCCACCTCCAAACTTATGCCATTTTTCCTCCATAAAATCTCCATTTTCTCTCCAAAAGCATACATCTCATCTACATAATCTCCACATAAATCCTCACTTCATCTCATCCCATAAAAACATTCCATTTTCCATACCATTGCTCTGTCCAACCTCCGTCCAAATATTTTCAGTTAAATCTATTCAGTTTTAATGTTTGTCATACTTACGCTGTTTGTTTTTATAATTATGTGTGAGTAATAACTTTAGCCTCCCGGGTTGGAAAGCAAGCTTATTTAATACAATCGTGTTACGTATATTTTCTACTATAATCTGTTCAAGCAATATTTTGATTCTCGTTCTTAATGCGCTTTAATATTCAGGCCGATTATTAAAGTGATATTTGTAGTTCTCTTGTTAAAATGTGGTGCTGAGACAAGGTTCCAGACAGAAGAAGTCAAAACGGGTTAATGACTAGAAGCCAGGTTCGCCTATAGGTTAATCTGTCTCCAACAGGAATTGTTAATAAAGCGATTAATTTATAATAACTTGGGCAAGGATTGCAGCTTGTTATTTAAATTAATCAGGGTTTATTGTACAAGGACCGGTCAACGAACTAATTAAAATTCATGAGTTTATTGCTAAAATGGTAGAAGTTTATAGTAATATAATTGGATAAAATAGGTGAGCAGAACAACCCAGGGTGCTTCTTAAAAACAAAAGAGTTTTATAAACCGCTATTATTATTCTGTTTTGATTAACTGTTATTTTTACTGTTTTATTTACATTAAGTGTTAAACCATAACCTTCCTAAAAAATGATGAGTTTCTATTCAACAGTCTAATTAGAATTCTCAGTTAATTTACACTATCAGTTAAACCACATCAAGGTCCCCAAGAGTTCAACACCCCATAATTCCACTATTCCGCAAAACGATTAGGTACAATACCTAAGTGGTAGAAGTTGTAACACACTTTTACTCCAACAAGTTTTTGGCGCCATTGCCGGGGACCTCCGGCACGGTTAACTGACAGTTTCAAAATTTTATTGAGTTTTATGTGTAGCTTTTGCTGCTCTTTGATTTTAATTTATATTATTTTGTTGTTTGTTTAATTTCTGACATCTAACTTCGGACATCTAACTTCTGACATCTAATTTCAGCTCTTTATTTTATTGTCATTTATTTTTCTGTCATTTCATTTCCATTGTCCTTTAAATTTCAGTAAATTAACTTCTAACTCTTAAATTTTTGTAATCCAACATTTAAATTTCAGTACTCTAACATTTAAATTTCTGTCAGTTTATTTATGTATACTAATTACTAACTTATAATTTCTGTCATTTAAAGTTTCTGTCATTTAATTTCAGTAACTAACTTATAATTTCCAGTATACTAACTACTAACTTCAAATTTTCAGCAATCTAACTACTAACATTTAAATTTCTAGTACACTAATTTCTAACATTTAATTTCAGTTCTTTAAATTCCCCTGTCATTTAATTTTCTGTTCTTTAAATTCCCTTGTCATTTAATTTTTCTCATTATTTAATTTTCAGTTAATTAAATTCCAGCAATTTAACTCTGTCTTTATTTTAGTTTAGTTTTTAATTAAACTGCATTTAATTTTCGTTCCTTTTTGTTCATTTAGTTTCGCTTTATTTACTCTCAAAAAAAAATATAGTTCTTTGTTTTGTTAATTGCTTCTTTCTAATTTGGTTATTTAATTTTCTTTAGTTTATCTTAACCTCTTAATTATCGCTTTTGTTTCTTTAGTTGTTTTATTTTTCAACTGCATTTATTTCTATATATGCGTCGAACTCGATCTGCAGGTAGTCCTCAAAACGATCTTGAACCTGAGATTGAGAGATTTCTCCACCAAAGAAGGGACAACAACAAATTGAGATGACAACTCGTCAAACTCTTGCGAGTACCAGCAACCATCAGTTGAAGGGAGGCCTTCTGCTATTGTCCTTCTCAAGTTTCACAGGCTGAACTGGATGCCTGGCAATTAAAACAGTTTTATCACCACACTCTACCACCAGGGCCAATACAGCGGGCTAGATTCAGATGATGCTCCACACCATATATCTGCATTTCTTGATTTCTGTAACACTTTTAATAAAGCAGGAAATCTAAACGAGCGCATCCGTCTGCAATTGTTCCCCTATTCTTTAAAAGATGGCGCCTCCAGGTGGCTGAGAAGTTTACAACCCAGCAGCATCCACAGTTGGGCCGAATTAGCAAACAAATTTCTAGCAAATACTATCCCCCGTCCAAAACAAGAGAGAAAATTGCTGAGATCACAAACTTCTATCAAGAACCAGGCGAGTCTCTTTATGATTCGTGGGATAGATTCAAAGAATTACAGATATTATGCCCACATCACGGTATGAGTAGCCAGGAACTTGTGTTATCATTCTTTAGAGGTTTAAATGATTCTAAAAAATTGTTGCTAAGTTCCTCGTCTGGAGGAAATTTTATGAAAATGACCGGAGAAGAAGCAGTTGAACTACTGGACCAATGACCGCCAGTACCAGACAATGTGTGTAAAAACAAGGGAAGAGGTGAAGCCAAGAAAGAAACCGGTATCTACAGTATTCCCCCGCAGGATCATGTATCTGCTCAACTAGCTGCACTCACAAAAGTTGTGGAGAAACTAACTCTTAGTCAACCGCAACAAAAAGCTGTGAAAATAGTGGCCACTTCCCCATATCTGACTCCCTGTTGTGAAAACTGTGGAGGAGCTCATGAAACCCAGACTGCGATGGTTCAGGTTGCAACAGGACCCTTGAGGAGGTAAGTTTGATAACAACAGACCACCAAATCCTTATCCGAACTCCTACAACCAAAACAATTGGAGGAGTAATCAACAACCATGGAGGAATTATGATCCACAGTCAAGCAACCAAGGTTTCAACCAAAACCGTCAACCTCAATACAACCGACAACAGGAGCAGCCAACCAACTCACAGGGAGATATGGGCGAACTGAAAGGCATGATGAATCAGCTTTTAAACAAGGTCAGGCAACAAATTCAAAATTTGCTGAGATAGAAGCCAAAGTTGCTGATCAGGCTACCATAACCAAAATTTAGAAAGACAGATAGGTCAGATTTCCAACACTGGCTCAAAGACCAACAGGGTCACTCCCGAGCCAGACTGATCCAAATCCCAGGGAGCATGCAAAAGCGATAACTAAGAAGCGGAAAAGAGCTGGTATCCGATGTCCCTGAAGCTGAGAAGAAATCTGATGAACAAAAATCTGACAAAGAAGAGTAACAATTCCCAAGGAGAAGGAGTCTCCTGCATCCCTTACTATTAAACCATCACAGGTTTCATATGATATTCCAATCCATTTCCTGATAGATTAAAGAAAAAGAATTTGGATGACCAATTTGGAAAATTTCTTAACATTTTTAAGAAATTAACTATTTATATTCCTTTTTCTGATGCCTTAACTCAAATGCCTATTTATGCAAAATTTATGAAAGATATCTTGTCTAACAGGCGATCTTTACAGGAAAATGACATGGTGAAATTGACCGAGAGAGTGTCTGCAGTACTCTTAAAGAAGCTACCACCGAAGTTGGGAGATCCAGGTCTCCCTATCATTCCTTGCGCAATTGAAGACATAAATTGTGGTAACGGGTTATGCGATTTAGGAGCAAGTATTAACTTAATGCCTTTATCTATCTTTAAGAAATTAGGCATAGGTCAATGCTCTCCTACTCCTGTTCAACTACAACTAGTTGATCGTTCCATAATCCACCTTAAAGGAAAAGTTGAGGATTTAGTGGTTTTTGTTGGCAAATTTATTTTCCCTACTGATTTCATTGTTATTGACATGAGGAAGATAAAGATGTTCCACTAATCCTAGGTAGACCTTTTATGAGAACTGCAAGAACTTTAATTGATGTTGAAGGAGGTAAAATAATTTTAAGACTTCATGATGAGCAGGTAGTTTTTGACATGACCCGGAACATGAAGCGTCCTTCTGATACACAAATCTGTTTTTCTATTGACACTATTGACTCTTTATTACAAGAGACGTTCCTCAGCAAAGATGAAGAAACGATTAGAAAGATGTCTTATGGCATTGTGAAGCTGATGACGAAAATCCTGATATTGCTCTCATGGCTGAAGAGTTAAACAAGCATAAGCCATATTTCCGTTCCTACCAACAAAGATTCGAGCCAGTAGAAAGAAACGCAGACAGACCAAAGCCATCCATCGAAAAGCACCTACAGTCGAAATGAAACCTCTTCCCCCTCATTTAAAATACGCTTTTCTAAAACAGCCATCTGATTTACCAGTTATTATCTCATCTAAATTATCAGATGTGCAGGAAAGCAACTTTTAGGGGTACTACGCAAACATACGACCGCTATCGGTTGGTCGATAGCGGATATCAAAGGAATAAGCCCATCTCTGTGCTCTCATCGAATATATATGGAAGATGACTTCAGGGCATTAGCACAACCACAGAGGCGTCTCAATCCCGTTCTAAAAGAGGTGGTCAAGAAAGAGGTAATAAAACTACTTGACGCTGGCATTATTTATCCAATTTCAGATAGCAAGTGGGTAAGTCCAGTGCAGGTAGTTCCAAAAAAGGGCGGAATAACTGTAGTTCCTAACGAGAAAGGTGAGTTGATTCCTCAACGCACTACGGATGGAGAGTTTGTATAGACTACAAAATTGAATACTACACGTAAGGATCATTTTCCCTTGCCCTTTATTGACCAAATGCTGGAAAGGTTAGCAGGTCAAGATTACTACTGTTTTCTAGATGGCTATTCAGGATACTTTCAGATCCCAATTGCTCCAGAAGATCAGGATAAAACTACTTTTACCTGTCCTTATGGAACATATGCTTATAAAAGAATGTCGTTCGGATTGTGTAATGCACCAGCTACTTTTCAACGGTGCATGATGGCTATTTTCTCTGACTACATTGAAAAATGTATAGAAGTCTTTATGGATGACTTCTCTGTCTTTGGTTCGACATTTGACACTTGCCTGGAGAATCTTGATCTTATTTTGGCCAGGTGTGAAGACACAAATCTAGTCCTGAACTGGGAGAAATGTCACTTCATGGTTCGAGAAGGGATCGTGCTAGGACATAACGTGTCTTCAAAAGGTATTGAGGTGGATCGCGCTAAGATTGAGGTAATAGAAAAACTCCCACCTCCTACTACTGTAAGAGGTATTCGAAGTTTTCTTGGACATGCTGGTTTTTACAGAAGATTCATTAAAAACTTTTCCAAGATTTCTAAGCCTCTCTGTACTCTACTGACTAAAGATGCTAAATTTCATTTTTCTGATGAATGTTTAGCAGCTTTTAATTTGTTAAAAGAAAAACTTGTCTCTGCTCCTATTGTGGTATCACCCGACTGGTCCCAACCTTTTGAAATCATGTGTGACGCCAGTGATTATGCGGTGGGTGCTGTTTTGTGCCAAAAAATGGATAAAATTCTGAGAGTCATTTATTATGCAAGTCGTACTCTAAATGATGCTCAGAAAAATTATGCCACCACCGAAAAAGAATTGCTAGTCGTCTTTGCTTTGGATAAATTCCGTCCATATTTATTGGGTAGTAAGGTTATTATTCATACTCATCATTCTGCCCTCAAGTATTTATTTGCCAAAGCAGATGCAAAACCCAGGTTGATAAGATGGATACTTCTCTTACAAGAATTCGACATAGAGATAAGAGATAAGAGAGGTATCCAGAATGTCGTGGCTGACCACTTGTCAAGGATGGAGGGACCAGAAGACGAAAGACCCATCAATGAGTTTTTCCGGACGAGGCAGTATTCACAATCCAAACGGCAGGAGACCCTTGGTTTGCCGATATTGCCAATTATCTGGCTACAAAGATCATCCCAGCTGATATGACATATCAGCAGCGAAAAAGGTTCTTTTCGATTGTCAAACATTATTTATGGGATGATCCATTTCTTTTCAAAATCTGTGCAGATGGTATTATAAGGAGATGTGTGCCACAGACGGAAATCAGAAATATCCTTCTCCACTGCCATTCTAGAGAAACCGGCGGACATCACGGTGCAACCCGTACAGCTGCTAAGGTACTTGAATCCGGTTTCTATTGGAACACCCTTCACAAAGATTGTCATGCTTTTGTGTCTACTTGTGATCGGTGTCAAAGGCAAGGTAACATTTCTCGCCGTAATGAACTACCCTTGAACAATATGCTGGAGGTTGAATTATTTGATGTTTGGGGGATTGATTTTATGGGACCCTTCCCAAATTCTTGTGGAAATTTATACATCTTAGTAGCAGTTGATTATGTCTCTAAATGGGCGGAAGCCCTTGCTTGCTCTACTAATGATGGTAAAGTTGTGATGAAGTTTATAAAGAAGAATATATTCACTCGATTCGGCGTTCCTAGAGCAATAATCAGCGATGGTGGATCTCACTTCTGCAATCGCCAGTTTGATGCTCTCCTGAAGAAATATGAAGTCCGACATAAGGTTGCTCTACCATACCATCCTCAAACGAATGGTCAGGCAGAGATAACAAATAGAGAGCTAAAATGGATTCTGTAGAAGACGGTGAGCTCTTCTCGAAAGGATTGGTCTCTGAAATTGGACGATGCACTATGGGCATACCGTACCGCCTTCAAAACACCTATTGGCGTGTCTCCCTACAAACTAGTTTTTGGGAAGGCATGCCACTTGCCTGTGGAATTAGAGCACAAATCTTATTGGGCTCTGAAGGTGTTAAACTTTGATCTACAACAAGCCGGTGAAAAGAGGAAGTTCCAGTTGACTGAGCTAGAGGAACTTCGGAATGACTCATATGAAAATGCAGTGATTTATAAGGAGTAGACCAAGCGTTGGCACGATAAGATGATTGCCAAGCGAGAATTCAAAACAGGAGATCAGGTCCTTCGTTATAACTCCAGACTTAAGTTCTTCCCAGGTAAGTTAAAATCCTTTTGGTCTGGACCATTTACAATCATATCCACCTCTCCTTATGGAGCTGTGGAATTGGACAATAAGAAAGGAGGATCGTTTAAAGTAAATGGAGCTCGAATAAAATATTTTGGGAACCACATTAGACAACGAAGAGGCTTCTGCGCTTCTTCTCAAAGATCCAGTCACAACTTAAAGTACTCAGGTACGGTCTAGCCAAAGACCATAAAGATGGGCAGCTTGGTAGGAGGCACCCTACTATCTATCTTTTTAATCTATATTGTGCTTATATTTGTATCTTATTTTGATAAAAAAAAGAGTGAAATAAAAAGAAAGGAGAGAGAACGAGGAGAATTAACTTGAGTTCTTCTGGCTGTTTAGAATATTTATTCCAGGAACATCTTGCACATTCGACAGCTGAACTCAAGTGTGGGGGAGCTACACTACATATTCTGCATAAATCTGGGGAGTACACTATCTTTACCTTGCTCTTTAAATTTTCAATATTTCCTATTACCATGCTTTGTGATCATTACCCAGGTAGTTTGCATGCCCTGTTTTTTAATTTTCTATGCAATGAGGGCATTGCTTTGGTTCAAGTGTGGGGGAGATAGAATAATAATCAAAAGCTTGCTCTTAAGTTGGTCTCTTTTTCGACACTGTGTTTAAATTTGTTAAGTGATTAATAATCAAAGAAGGAGCCATAGGGAGTAATGGGTGTTAACAGGTTTAAAGGGTACACAAAAAAAAAACACTCTGCTCCTTACTCAATGCTAAAAAATTCTGAGGAAATTATCATTTGAATTTTGTTTTGACTTTGAGCCTGGATTTGATTTGGAAAGAAATGGAAAAAGAACAAGGCAAGGTACTCCTCTGATCCAAACAGGCATATTCTGATCCTAAACAGGCCTCGTCCACTCGGTTATTAAGTTCTTAGGGGTGCTTCATCACCCGGCTACCTAAGGTACTCGGTATCTGGGATAGTAGACCCAAAACCGCTACAAGGGTGGAGAGAAAAGTCTGAGGTAAAAGAAAAATGAACTTCAAAATTGAAGTATCTGTGCATTCTGTACCAAAATGATAAAAACTTCTTCATGGATCATGAGTATGGTGGCATTGAAAGGTATAATGGAATAAGATTTTACTTCATGCCCCTTGTCGTTCAAAGGAAATGTGAAAGAAAATGGTGGATTGGCTCAGGGTTAAAAGCAGAATTCTCATGGTACTTTCTCTTTCTTTTGTAGGACTTCAGAGTTATTCTCAGAAATGGAGAAATATATCTAAATAAATTTAATGTTATTAGTACCCTTTTAAAATCTGAAAAGATTGGCAATTACCTCTTCTGTGCTCCTTACTTGATTATTGTGTTTAACTTGTTTAAACATTATGTCAGAAAGATTTGCTTGAGGACAAGCAAAAGATAAGTGTGGGGGAGTTTGATAAGTGAGAAATACATAGACATTTAAGGGTTTAATTTACCTTGTACTTACTTACTTTCAGGATAATATTACTCACTTATCGTATGTTTTTCCTCTAGTTATGTTTTATTGATTATCTCACAAATTTATTTGTTAAACATGAGGAAAACCAAGCTAGGAGCAAAGTACACAAAGATACGAACGCGTAGGCGAAAACGGGGATCAAATCGGAGCTAAAACGAACATTTTAGAGGCAAAAGACCCTTGGTCCGGACCAGTGTCCGGATCACCTGGTCCGGACGAAGACACGCCAGCGCACCCGAGAAGAAAATCGACATGTCTGGACCAGTCTGGTCTGGACGGTGGTCCGGACATGTCGATCTTGCCAGCGTACAGGGCGCAACAGCAGCAATGTGAAGAGATAAAATCATTATCTCTTCACACGTTAACACCACCGCCTTACCTCCCCCTTTTACCTATATTTCTCTATAAATACACGTACAACCCTCCATTAATCCATATCTCATTCCACCTCCAAACTTGTGCCATTTTTCCTCCATAAAATCTCCATTTTCTCTCCAAAAATCATACATCTCATCTACATAATCTCCAAATAAATCCTCACTTCATCTCATCCCATAAAAACATTCCATTTTCCATACCGTTGCTCTGTCCAACCTCCGTCCAAATATTTTCTGTAACACCCCAACCGCTCCTTCCATTATCCTCTAATCACTCCCATACTTACCTTACTCGCAGCGGAATACTTACTTACTCCCGGCGGGTGATACAACGCCGTCAACCATCCCATGGTTAACAAGGCTACTACTACTTACCGTGTCGGTCTGATGATTAGAATAAACTAGATACATACTACTTACTTTACAATACCACATACGTACTTACATTTGATTACCGAGTATACTGAATATATGCATTACATTCCATGACTACTTCCCAGAAATGAAGAGTTTATACATCCTCTTTTTACTACCCAATCAAGATTTCAATATTCAAAAAGGAGTACCACATGGTACACCGGCTACTCAAAATGGCCTAGCCGTGTACAACTCAGTACACTATTCCAGTCCTACGGCTACATCCCAAAAAGAATCACATCACGTCCTTACCCTACCGTCACGCCTCGCGGGTACCTGTGGAGTAAAAACATTCCCCCTAGGGGGTCAGCTTACGCTGCATATGATAACCGCATACCCCGCGTGCTAGCGAGGGTACGCCAACTAATTGGTCGAGTACATGTGGTTCGTTTCATTCATACATACATACATGTTTTATGCAGTACAATTCAATACATTCATTTCACAAGCATACATACAATACAAACAAGGAAGACAATTCAAGTCAACCGTCCATACTTACCATACTCACCGCATTACGGAGATACAATTCTCCAATACATACAAAGGTCTGGTTAGCCTCATTACACACCCGGGTTAATCGGGCGTTCAATACTCTTTTACTCCGGGTCAATGACTTACAATAGTCAAGACCAATACAAATACAATACTTACTTCTTACATACTTTACTTCCAGTTAAGTCGGTATGACCTCCGGGCAGGGATTACTACATCCCACCACCGGGCTTTAGGGTGGCCCACTAATCCAGGATGCTACCCATTCAAGGGGATTGGTCCATGGAAAAAGATTATAGCCGGATTCGGATCCAACTCTTGTGTTTCCTTATCCTCACGCGTGGCCGAAACTATATCGGACTTCTACTCATTCCATTATACTCATTACTCAAGTTAGGAGTTAGAATGTTA
This sequence comes from Limonium bicolor, assembly GCA_023374045.1. Classification (NCBI taxonomy): domain Eukaryota; kingdom Viridiplantae; phylum Streptophyta; class Magnoliopsida; order Caryophyllales; family Plumbaginaceae; genus Limonium; species Limonium bicolor. Next base: position 205,617,749 of record CM041776.1, read on the forward strand.
GGAATTAGTAGAAGTCAGTACTTTATTTCCATACATACATACAATACACAAGTACACAATACTTACACATACTTCTCAATTCCATTCATTCATTTCATGAATTATACAAACTAATTGTTCAAGGAAATACAACAAGAACAACATAGTTCAAACACAATTACGTGCAATAAAAGACCGATTCATGCATTTATCTTATTGGTGATCACATAAGCACACAAATCGGGGTAACCAAGTTAGGATACAGGGCATGAAGAAATCATACCGTACACCGTCGGTTCCGTACTACCGGTTCCTTTGGTGTTCAACTAATTGATCCTATACATACATGAAGTTGTATGATCAATGATCCAACTGACTCTTCCATTAATACTCCTAATGTATACTTACTACTCCTTTACATTCATACTTGATTATAAAACCATTCTTTTCCTTACTACATCTTAAACTTGCTTCCTTACTCATTTACTTACTTACTTACCAATACTACTTCATTAATGGTGTGTTACTACATACATATGCATATTTGTGTATAGGCATATATATATATTCGATTACTATAATCATATAATAAAACATTTTTTTTTGTAAGTTATGGGTCGTCCGACCCAGCGTCCGACCTAAGCCCTGGGTCGGACCATTCCAGTAGATTCCCGTTCTCTGAAATTCTTCCCGTCCGACCCAGCACTATTTCCGTCCGACCCATACCCTCTGGGTCGGACCGTTCCAGAAGGTTTCGGTCCCGTGTCCAAGCTCCGTCCGACCCACTGTCCGACCCAGACTCTGGGTCGGACGAAGTCAGAAACTTCGACCACTATTTTTTTTGCCTGTCCGACCCACGTCCGATCCACGGCCCTGGGTCGGACCATTCCAGAAAGGTTGATTATCGTTTCTTAAGCCCCGTCCGACCCACCGTCCGATCCAGACTCTGGGTCGGACGGTAGTAGAACCTTGCTACAGACCTTGTTTTCTTTCCCCAATTTCACCCATTGCTTCCCCAATCTTCCTACATACATCCTAACATGTTTTAGTACAATTTAAACACTCCAAATCATGCTAATTCATTTCCTAACTCATTATACAATTCTATACTAACTTATATACACAATTCCTTAAGTTTCAACTCAACACCTTCCCAGTTTTCTTTCTTAATGCATTTTGCTACAGATTTCCACTCACACTTCTATCATTCATTACTCATTCAACTAATGCTACTCCTAGCATCCAAAATGCCTTACTTTACATCTAGCTTCATCCCATTAACACACTCATCTCCAAATCTGTTTCAAACTACAAAACTACTCCCATTATACTCTCCAAATACACCTAGTTATCACCTAGGTTACTCCCTCTTCTTAAACAACTTAAGTCCTCTCATTCCTAAGTAAAATTGGACATAGTCTCCCCTATATTTTTAACATTCTCCACACATGATTTCAGCTCACATATTCTCATTCTCACAACCTGTTTATACACACATTATTCTCACATCTCAACACTACTTCAACAACAAAAAATTCCTGCACCCTTACACATACTACCCATGGTTTTCCCAAAATTTTAACCATCTTTTAAAACTTCAAAAACTGTTTGATTCTCTTCTCAATTACACTACTACATTACTACTACTCATTACTCAAATTCACTACTCATTTTACCCCTCCAAAAACTGTTACAATACCATACACAAACTAACACAAGGTAAGAGCATTTACCTTGTCTTGCTAGTTTTTCTTTCTTTCTTGCCATCTCCTCTTTTCTTCTTTCCTTCTTCTTTGTTCTTCCTCACACAATGCACAATACTACAACCACCATACCAATCCACACTAACCATTTAGCATTCATTTATACTAACCCTAGAATTTAGGTTTTTGGGTTTAGAAAAGAATGTTACCTTCCAATGGATGAATGAAGTTCTTGACTAGCAAGAGAGCAATATTCCTAGCCCAAGAAGGAGCCAAAATCGGCTGAAGCATGAAGAACAAGGCATTCAAAAACTGAAAATTCTTATAATGCTAATGAGGGCTAGAAATGAAGAATTTCCGAACTTCTTTTTACCTCAAGATGACAAGGAGGTGAAGGTGCTTCTAATGGTGGACTTGAATCTTCAAATGGAGAATACCCATAAAAACAAAAGTTGAGCTTTTGGATTTTTGAAAGGATGAAAATGTTCTCCTTTGCAAGGGGATTCCAATGGTATGGTTTTTATAATTTTTGGACAAAGGATGAAGGCACAACAATGGAGAGAAGGTGAGGTTTGTGGGGGTTTTCTTCAAATCTCCATTGTCATCGCAGGGAAGAAGAGAATAGAGAAAGAGAGGGAGGGGAATGCGTGAGAGGAAGAGGGGGAGTAGGAGAGAGAGTGTGTTTTTTTTTCTTTTACTTATTTCCCTTGTCTTTTAGTAAATAAGGGAGTGTTAGGTGAGTGTGGGAGGGAGGGGTAGATCGGATCCCACACACACACACACACAGATTTTTACTTTTTATTTGCAAGGTGGACACACTAACTTTGTTTATTTGCATTCTCACCCCACAACTTCCCGCTTGTTACAGTTTTTACTAATCGGTACCCGTTTTCCGGAATTTTCTTGTTTAATTAATTTCATTGGTTCTAAAGCTCCACTAATATTTATTAATGATTATTTAGTTGACCAAAACTATTACGAGTCTATTTGACCCGCTTAAAGTCGCGTTTTCCCGGTTTCCTCAAAAAACGCGCTTTAAGGTTCGTTTATGCTTTTCACCCATTTTAACGGTCCGTTTTCTTCGGGATTTGTTCCCTCGTATTTATTTAAGTGTAATTAAGCCTTTAAAAATATAATTAGCCTAATTAATCACTGTTTTTAATTACGTGGTATTTCAATCTACCCCCCTTAAGAAACTTTGCCCTCAAAGTTGCTCAAGGTTTACGGTTTACTACTTCTACTTATTTGGCAAGCCAATTGCCATAATACATTCTACTACCACCTTACAAGGTGTTCGCCATTCTTACTCTACCAACATACACAATTCAGATACCATACACCATACTCAGTTCAATCGTCATACACAATACTCAATTCAAATACCATACACAATACACCATTCAGCTCGTACGTTCCACAATACACTTCACAATGTCATTCGTGTCATATACCGTACTACACAAATGCATTACTCATTACACACATACCATACTCATTGTACTACATACTGAATACTACTAGCACTACTTTGTGCCAATAAGATACAATTAGCACTACGTGTGCCAACAAAATACAATTACAATGCCAACAAAATACGATTACAATACATACATACTACGCAATGCTAACCCGAAGCAATGCAAAAGCAAAAAGGCTCTACCCCCTCAAAAGGGGTACGCCCCGTACCCTCCGTACTATACGGATACTAGACATCTAGTCTACAAATAGATTCGGGTACTTCGCCTTCATGGCGTCCTCTAATTCCCAAGTCGCTTCCTCGACATCGTGGTTAGACCACAAGACCTTCACCATTCGTACAGATTTATGGCGAGTGTCTCTTGTCTTTGTATCAAGGATTCGCAATGGAGTCTCGACATATCTCATCGTCGGCTCTAGGGATAGATGTTCGGGTTCTAGTACATGAGAGGGATCGGCTATGTATTTCTTGAGTTGTGATACATGAAAGACATCATGAACACGCCCCAATTCTTCAGGCAATGCTAGCCTATAAGCTACAGCTCCAATCCTCTCGGTAATGGTGTACGGGCCTACAAATTTCGGGCTCAGCTTGCCCTTTTGGCCAAATCGAAAGACACCCTTCATAGGTGAGACACGCAAGAACATCTGGTCGCCCACGGCGAACTCAAGGTCGCGTCGTCACACATCCGCATAGGATTTCTGTCTATCTTGGGCTGCTTTCATATTTGCTCGGATTTGTTGTACCTCAGCTTGTACTTGTTCCAAATACTCCGGTCCTATGATGACCGCTTCACTTGACTCATCCCAACACAACGGGGTACGGCAAGGTCTACCATACAAATCTTGGAATGGAGACATCTTAATCGAAGCATGATAGCTATTGTTATACGAAAACTCGATAAGATGAAGCTTGTCGATCCAGCTCCCCTGGAAGTCTAAGGCACATGCCCTTAGCATATCCTCTAGTGTTTGGATGGTCCTTTCTGTCTGACCGTCGGTCTGTGGGTGGAAGGCGGTGCTAAGCTTCAACTTAGTACCAAGCGCTTCCCGTGTTGCTCTCCAGTATCTCGAAAGAAATCTGGTGTCGCGGTCAGATACTATAGTTTTCGGGACTCCGTGGTGTCGGATGATCTCCTTGTCGAATAGCTCCGCGAGCTTCGCCACCTTCCAGGTGTCCTTCATCGGTATGAATCGGGCAACCTTGGTGAGACGATCGACAACTACCTAGATCATGTTGAGTCCTCCCCTAGCAGGTGGGAGTCCAACAACAAAATCCATAGAGATATCGTGGAATTTCCATTCCGGAATGGGCATGGATTGCACCATTCCTCCCGGTCTTCGGTGCTCGAACTTCACCTTCTGGCATGTGAGACACCTTAGAACATACTCAGTCACGTCGGATTTCTTTCCTAACCACCAGAAGTACCTCTTCATGTCTTTGTACATTTTAGAGGCTCCCGGATGGACATGCAATGTCGAACAATGTGACTCTCGCAGAATGCGATCCCTTAGCTCAACATTGCTTCGGGGGACGCATAATCTGCCATTCAAATGGATCAGACCATCTTCATGCAGTTTGAAGTCGTACTTTCGGCTCTCGAAGGTACCATCTGTGATTTTCTGTCTGATCTCTGTGAAGTAAGGGTCGCTCAACTGAGCGTCTCGCACCTCGTCAACCAAGCTAGAAGAAGCGAGTAGCGAATGGAGCGAGTGTGCTCGACGACTCAGGGCGTCGGCTAAAACGTTTACCTTCCCTTCTTTATACTGGAGGCTGATGTCGTAATCTGAGAGGAACTCCATCCACCTCCTCTGTCGTAGGTTCAATTCCTTTTGTGTGAATACGTACTGCAAACTTTTATGGTCAGAGTAGATGGTGATGCTTACCCCATAGAGATAGTGTCGCCATATCTTCAAGGCGAAGACAATGGCTCCTAACTCTAGATCATGTGTCGGGTAATTCTCCTCATGCTTTTTCAGCTGGCGGGAGGAGTATGCTACTACCTTGCCATGCTGCATGAGTACGCATCCCATGCCCTTGCCCGATGCATCACAATACACCTCAAATCCCTCTGTGCCCTCTGGAAGTGTGAGAACTGGCACTGAGGTCAATGAGTCTTTTAGTCTCTGGAAGGATACCTCGCACTCGCTTGTCCATACAAACGGTGCATCTTTCTTCATCAATGACGTCATGGGCTTAGCGACTTTCGTGAAGTCCTTTACAAACCTCCGGTAGTAACCGGCTAAACCAAGAAAGCTCCGGATGTCGGTAACAGTCTTAGGTCTAGGCCATGATCGCACTGCTTCGATTTTGGATGGGTCTACTGAAATGCCCGCGCTCGAGATGACATGACCGAGGAATGATACCTGATCTAGCCAAAACTCGCATTTGGAGAACTTTGCATACAGCTGGTTCTCGCGCAGTGTTTCAAGTACTCTTCTCAAATGGTTTTCATGTTCCTCTGCTGACTTCGAATACACAAGGATGTCATCAATGAATACTACTACTGAAGTGTCCAGCTGATCGCTGAATAACCGATTCATTAGGTCCATGAATTTGGCTGGTGCGTTAGACAAACCGAATGGCATCACTATGAATTCGTAGTGGCCATATCTTGTTCGGAATGCTGTTTTCTCAATATCTTGCTCTTTGATAGCAATTTGGTGATATCCAGATCAGAGATCAATCTTAGAAAAGACCAAAGCTCCCTTCAACTGGTCGAACAGGTCGTCGATGCGTGGCAATGGATATTTGTTCTTTACAGTGACCGCATTCAATTCGTGGTAGTCGATGTAGAGGCGGAGACTACCGTCCTTCTTCTTCACGAAGAGAACCGGTGCTCCCCAGGATGATACGCTCGGGCGTATAAACCCTTTGTCGAGTAGATCACGTAGCTGCTCTTTCAGCTCTGTCATTTCTGCTGGTGCCATACGGTATGGTGCCCTAGCAATGGGACTAGTACCCGGTACGAGGTTGATTTCAAACTCTACTGCTCTCTGTGGTGGCATACCAGGTAGCTCTTTCGGAAATACATCAGGGAATTCTGAGACTACTGCTACATCATCACTGAATTCTGGATCTCTCTCCAGATCTTGCACATGGCATAAATACACTTCATGTCCTTTTCTGAGCTCCTGGTACATTGCCATAGCGGAGATGACTGTAGTTGAAGGCTTCCTTGGTCTCTGGCGGTATGAAACAGTGACCCCAGATGGATTCTTGAGCAGCAATCGGTGCTCGGCGCATAGGATCCGTCCTTTGTGCCGCTCCAACCAGTTCATTCCAATTATCAAGTCGAATCCCAATCCGTTGAATTCAATGAAGGAAATGGGAAACGCTTCACCTTTGATTTTAATGGTGGCTGTGTGGTAATACTTAGTACACTTTACCCGCTCCTTCGACGGAAGAGTAACCAGGAAATGGGGTAACTCATCTGCGTCTAGCCCCAACCTTGTAGCGAATGACGGCGATACGAAGGTGTGAGAGGCGCCGGAGTCAAATAATACTGCGGCTTTGATGCCGTTTACTGGGAATGTTCCCGTTAGAATGGTGCCGCTCTTGCCGGCTTGTTCTTCGGTGAGGATGCTCAGGTTACCTTCGGTACCGAGTCCACAACCTATTGATTCATGAGATGATAAGTAAAGATGGTGGAACGCAAGTGGAATTTAATAACCAACACTGCTTTTATTGAATAACCAACCATCATACTGTGTCTCTAATACACGTTACTACTGGATTACATGCTACTACAAGATTAATACTTTCTAAAGGTAAGGTTCAGGCGTCCTGGTTTCATGTGGGTGGCATTGATTATTGCCGGTGGTGCCGTATTCAACTTGATCTTCTGGATCCCGTGATACAGCAACCTTGATTTCCCACCCATGATTAGGACATCTCCTGATCTCAATACCAATTTCTCTGCGAGGTCCACACACTTCTGCTCGCTATACAAAAATACGGCGTCGTCACCAATGGACCAAGACACTACGGGCACTCCTAGTTCAAGAGATTCCGATGTCTCATCCTTATCTTGGTGCAAGCCAAGTCGTCCTTCTTTCTCATAGAAGTTGACGATACATAGATCTGCTTCAAGTGCAGGGATTGGTTCATCTTCACATTGTTGTGCGATTTCTACGGCTTGCGTGACAAGCGTTTGGAATTCCGGGGGTATTGATGGAGGTGTGGCTTCGTCTCCTGAACGTGTTGTTTAGTATGTCTTGGTATAAGGGTTCCAATCCTTTCCCAAGCACATCATTTTCAGCTTCATTGTAGCTCCACCGGGGAATTCGGGTGTATAAAATCCTCCTGGACCCATTCCTAACTCGTTGCATCGTCGGATGATTGAAACTTGTGCTTTAGGTGTCAGGTATCCTTTTAATAAGATCATACCTGGGCGGATGACCTGACACTATTTGTTGTCGAAGTGGTGAGTGGCGATGTCGGTCTCTTCATGAGGTGAGTTTGAAGGTATTGGGTAACAAATAAGGAATTTCCCTAAGGTGGTAATCACATCTAGTGTGAGTTCTAGGCTTACTAATTCATTTCATGTTCAATACGTACTTCCATGTTACTTACTCATGCTCAATTTCATACTTCAAGTACTTACGCATTCATACTCCCATTCACACAATTACTTTAATACTTAGTCATGCTCTTCAAGGATTAAAGGTTTCAGTTATTACCTGGGCCGGACTTAGTCCCGGTCCCATCACGATCAATGATGTGTAAGGCCGGCTGCCTCTGCGGTGCGCCCTTCTGCGGACCTCGGGATCCCTGTCCCTGTGAGGCATGCTAGGCATGAGCATCGCCAGATGCAACCTCCTTGCCCTCACGCTGCTTGTAGCCCTGATAGTTGCCCTTGGGCTTAGAGTTTTCTGGGCATGCATTGGCATGGTGCCCCGGCTTCTGGCAAGTGTAGCAGCGGATCTCCCTTCCTTGGCAATCTGTGCCGGGATGATCCTTGTTGCAGTTGCGGCATAGGTAACTGCGGCCATCAGATTGGTTCTTGCCTTGGCCAAACCCAGAACCTATAGCTCCTAAGTTAGCGAGGTTCGGTATACTTACAATACTCCATATACATACAAATTCACAAGTGTACTAATTCAGTTTCGGGTTCTTACCCCTGTAGGGATGAGACCTCAGTAGCTTCGCTGCCACTGGTGCGGTGTAGGCAATCTGTAATGGCTCAGCTGCCTTGCCCTTCTCAGCATGGGCACCGCCGTCTCCAGAAGTGTTCTTCTGATGGGAATGCTTCCCCTTCCTTTTCTTCCAAGGTTTGGATTGGTTTTGGTCATCGGAGGTGTTTTTGTTGCTTGCCTTGCGCTTGAGCGCTTGATCTTCATCCCTCAGCTGGCATGTGATCTCCACTCGGGAGGCAGCATGGTAACACTCCTGAATTACTTAGGTGTTAGGTTACACTTACATACGGGAATACTAATTCACATTACTCATGGCTTTTAAGGGTTCAATGATGTTTACCTGAAGGGAGGTGAACCGTGTGAAGCCCATGCCATACCGGAGTCGATGGCTCAATCCGCCGTAGAAGCGGTCGACCAGGACTTGGCCGGTATACCCAAGGTCGGGTAGAAGTCTGAGAAGAGAGGTGAAGGTGCGGGAATACTCATCAACCGTCATCTTCTCGGTCATTTTCAGTGCATCGAGCTCAAGCCTTTTCTTGGTCTTGACATGCTCGGGGTAATACTTAGATCGGAGGAGAGAGGTGAATGCTTCCCATCCGAATGCGGGATCAGCTATGTGCTCGGCCTTAATGAGCTTCCACCAGTCCATAGCCGCGTCTTTGAGGTAGTACGCAACTATCCTCACTCGAACTCCAGCGGGAGTCTCAAGTGTCTCGAAGGCCGTCTCCATCTCGGAGAGATAAGCCTCGAGTTTGGCGGGGTCGCTCTCGCCTCTAAGCATGGAGGTCGAAGGTCGGCGCTTCTTTTACCCAATTGGTCTCACGGGGATGAGGTGGGTCGGGCTGCTGCTGTTGTTGGGTTTGTTGTGTTTGCGTACAGCAGTGATTAATCCGTAGCATCTATGCTACCGTGGCGGCGACGATTTCAGCTATCGTCTACGCGCTTGGGTCCGTCACGTCCCCCTCTGGGACGAACTGGGACCTCGTCCTTGACATCTGAACAAGTGGGATTGAATTAGATGTCGTGATTACTATGACTCATGGTTTGATTCAAACAATGGTATCGTCTTTCAGACGTTAAGGGTATCCGTTGTTAACAACGGTAGTTCCTAGTTAGGTTTCTAAGTATCCGTCTTAAGACGGTTGAAATCCTAACTCGGTAATCACTACACTTAGATTCTAATCATCAGAGCGAGACTTCGCTCTGATACCACTTTTTGTAACACCCCAACCGCTAATCCTTCCATTATCCTCTAATCATTCCCATACTTACCTTACTCGCAGCGGAATACTTACTTACTCCCGGCGGGTGATACAACGCCGTTAACCATCCAAGGTTAACAAGGCTACTACTACTTACCGTTGGTCTGATGATTAGAATAAACCATACATACTACTTACTTTACAATACCAAATACTTACTTACATTTGATTACCGAGTATACTGAATATATGAATTACATTCCATGACTACTTCCCAAAAATGAAGAGTTTATACATCCTCTCCTTACTATCCAATCAAGATTCAATATCCAAAAGGTGTACCACATGGTACACCGGCTACTCAAAATGGCCTAGCCGTGTACAACTCGGTACACTATTCCAATCCTACCTACATCCAAAAAGAATCACATCCTCCTTACCCTACCGTCACGCCTCGCGGGTACCTGTGGAGTAAAAACATTCCCCCTAGGGGGTCAGCTTACGCTGCATATGATAACCGCATACCCCGCTGCTAGCGAGGGTACGCCAACTAATTGGTCGAGTACATGCGGTTCGTTTCATTCATACATACATACATGCTTTATACAATACAATTCAATACATTCATTTCACAAGCATACATACATACAACAAGGAAGACAATTCAAGTCAACCGTTCATACTTACCATACTCACCGCATTACGGAGATACAATTCTCCAATACATACAAAGGTCTTGTTAGCCTCATTACACACCCGGGTTAATCGGGTGTTCAATACTCTTTTACTCCGGGTCAATGACTTACAATAGTCAAGACCAATACAAATACAATACTTACTTCTTACATACTTTACTTCCAGTTAAGTCGGTATGACCTCCGGGCAGGGATTACTACATCCCACCACCGGGCTTTAGGGTGGCCCACTAATCCAGGATGCTACCCATTCAAGGGATTGGTCCATGGAAAAGATTATAGCCAGGATTCGGATCCAACCTCTGTGTTTCTGTGAGCCTCGATTTTAAACCCTATCCTATGTGGATTAAGTTGATTAGGATCTAATCGGGTTTTAGGTCCACTTATAACCTAAGATTAATAACTATGTCATATAACAATAATTATTAAAACCTAAGCTAGCTCACTGGAACCTATTATGAGTCGCCACCTAATTTTAACCTAGACCAAATTAGGAAAGGAGAGTTCGGGTTCGGGGGCTTGATATTCGACTTATTTAGGGTTCAATTACTTTCATTACCCTTCCTAGGTCGTTTTTCCTCTACTTGGTTCGTTTACGGCTTTCTACAAAGTTGTTTTAACCTAGGTGCGCGCTTCTGTTTTTTTTATTTTTTAACGTTTTTTGACAGAAAATTAAAGTGACATTGAAAGTTACCTAAGCTAGGGTTTCTGAGGCAGAATTAAGTCAAATATTTATTCCGTCCGTGGCCACGGACCTAATGTCCGAACCCACGGACCCCAGTTAACCTAATTACACAAAAAAGTCAAATTTAAACAGAAACGAGATTTTGAAAAGTCCGGGGCCACGGACAGGACGTCCGTGGGCCCGGACATGTTTTATAAAACCCTAACTTTTGAAAATAAAAATACCCGCCACCGTCCGGGGGCGTCCGGCTTTCGGACAGAGCGTCCGGGACCCCGGACATAGCGTCCGTGGGTGCGGACCGACCTCGGACGGCGGCGTTAAGGCTGTTCCCGGCGGTGTTTTTGGCTCAAAATTTATGGGTACGTAGCCTGAAAGATTCTAAACATGTTAGTGATCAAAAGTTTTCAATTTGACTACGAATTAAGGACGAAACTTATTGAACAAGTTAGTGGACAGAAACACAAACAAACCTTAATTCAGAAGCAAAGAAAGTCAATTCGGTTAGCAATTTCAACCAGAAGTGTATTTAGACCAGAAGGGTTAGAGAATTTGGTTTTTACCCTGTTTTGATTTCGAAAACTTGTTGTTCCTTCACGTCGGGAATCTCTGAAAGCCTCGTTGTGGCCGATCCGGTTCGACTTTGACCCGAGCTTCTGACCTCTTCTTCTTTGTGTTGTTAAGCACGTTTTTGGTTCTGTATTTGTGGTGTTTTGATGCTTGGAAGTTCAATGGGAGAAGAACGAATGTGTTTTTGGTGATTTTGGGGTGATTTCGGCAGAGTTTCGGTGTTGGAGTGTTGAAAACGTGGGAGGCAAGTGGACGGCTGTGTTTTCTGACTATGGGGATGTTCTCCCCTGCCCCAGGTCGTTTTTTAGAAGGCCTTTTATAGAAAGAGCATGGCCAAGTTGATAGAACAAGATTTTTATCTAAAACCCTGATTTGTGCTCTAAGAGAATCTGATTTTTTAAAACGTGCTACAGGTTGATAAAAATTCTGAAATTTTAACCAAAGATAAAAGACGATTTTTAGGAATTTGAGAGTTGGAATCAGGTTTTTTCGATAAATAACCAATTAGATAAAAATCTTACAATCTGGAATCTCCCATAATTCATAACTTACGATTGGTAAGTCGAAAACGAAATTCCAACGGCATTAGTCTCTAAAATTCATCCTCTATCTTGTGTTAAAATTTCATGACATTTTGTTTTGATTTAGGTATTTTCCAGAGGAGAGAGAAAATTGCAAAAATGATTGAATTTCTCTTTTAAATTTTGGGATAAGGTTCCAAATAAAATAATTTCAGGTTTATGACTGTGTGTAGTCATGCTAACCATGTGACAATTTTATTTTAATTTTGAAAACCCTTTTATTTCTATTTTGAGGTTATTTCATGTGTTAATTATTAAAGAAACTAGCTTATTAAAAGCTTAATTTCCAGAATAAATATTATCAGAAAATCATGAAATACCTTTCATAATGACTATGATATTTGGAAGTGTTTGGATATAATGAACAAGTCATATGAAAATAGAAAATCCCGAGATTGTCCTTGGAAAATCCTGTATTGGTGCATTTGACCATTTTGCCCTTTGTGACATGTATGCCTTAGAGACTACTCCGGGGGTTGAAATTTTGGGTATAACAGTTTCCTTATCCTCACGCGTGGCCGAAACTATATCGGACTTCTACTCATTCCATTATACTCATTACTCAAGTTAGGAGTTAGAATATTAGGAATTAGTAGAAGTCAGTACTTCATTTCCATACATACATACAATACACAAGTACACAATACTTACACATACTTCTCAATTCCATTCATTCATTTCATGAATTATACAAACTAATTGTTCAAGGAAATACAACAAGAACAATATAGTTCAAACACAATTACGTGCAATAAAAGTCCGATTCATGCATTTATCTTATTGGTGATCACATAAGCACACAAATCGGGGTAACCAAGTTAGGATACAGGGCATGAAGAAATCATACCGTACACCGTCGCTTCCGTACTACCGGTTCCTTTGGTGTTCAACTAATTGATCCTATACATACATGAAGTTGTATGATCAATGATCCAACTTACTCTTCCATTAATACTCCTAATGTATACTTACTACTCCTTTACATTCATACTTGATTATAAAACCATTCTTTTCCTTACTACATCTTAAACTTGCTTCCTTACTCATTTACTTACTTTCTTACCATTACTACTTCATTAATGGTGTGTTACTACATACATATGCATATTTGTGTATAGGCATATATATATACGATTACTATAATCATATAATAAAACATTTTTTTTTTTGTAGGTTATGGTCATCCGACCCAGCGTCCGACCCAAGCCCTGGGTCGGACCATTCCAGTAGATTCCCGTTCTCTGAAATTCTTCCCGTCCGACCCAGCACTATTTCCGTCCGACCCATACCCTCTGGGTCGGACCGTTCCAGAAGGTTTCGGTCCCGTGTCCAAGCTCCGTCCGACCCACTGTCCGACCCAGACTCTGGGTCGGACATAGTCAGAAACTTCGACCACTATTTTTTTTGCCTGTCCGACCCACGTCCGATCCACGGCCCTGGGTCGGACCATTCCAGAAAGGTTGATTATCGTTTCTTAAGCCCCGTCCGACCCACCGTCCGATCCAGACTCTGGGTCGGACGGTAGCAGAACCTTGCTACAGACCTTGTTTTCTTTCCCCAATTTCACCCATTGCTTCCCCAATCTTCCTACATACATCCTAACATGTTTTAGTACAATTTAAACACTCCAAATCATGCTAATTCATTTCCTAACTCATTATACAATTCTATACTAACTTATATACACAATTCCTTAAGTTTCAACTCAACACCTTCCCAGTTTTCTTTCTTAATGCATTTTGCTACAGATTTCCACTCACACTTCTATCATTCATTACTCATTCAACTAATGCTACTCCTAGCATCCAAAATGCCTTACTTTACATCTAGCTTCATCCCATTAACACACTCATTTCCAAATCTGTTTCAAACTACAAAACCACTCCCATTATACTCTCCAAATACACCTAGTTATCACCTAGGTTACTCTCTCTTCTTAAACAACTTAAGTCCTCTCATTCCTAAGTAAAATTGGACATAGTCTCCCCTATATTTTTAACATTCTCCACACATGATTTCAGCTCACATATTCTCATTCTCACAACCGGTTTATACACACATTATTCTCACATCTCAACACTACTTCAACAACAATAAAATTCCTGCACCCTTACACATACTACCCATGGTTTTCCCAAACTTTTTACCAGCTTTTAAAACTTCAAAAACTGTTTGATTCTCTTCTCAATTACACTACTACATTACTACTACTCATTACTCAAATTCACTACTCATTTTACCCCTCCAAAAATTGTTACAATACCATACACAAACTAACACAAGGTAAGAGCATTTACCTTGTCTTGCTAGTTTTTCTTTTCTTTCTTGCCTTCTCCTCTTTTCTTCTTTCCTTCTTCTTTGTTCTTCCTCACACAATGCACAATACTACAACCACCATACCAATCCACACTAACCATTTAGCATTCATTTATACTAACCCTAGAATTTAGGTTTTTGGGTTTAGAAAAGAATGTTACCTTCCAATGGATGAATGAAGTTCTTGACTAGCAAGAGAGCAATATTCCTAGCCTAAGAAGGAGCCAAAATCAGCTGAAGCATGAACAACAAGGCATTCAAAACTGAAAATTCTTATAATGCTAATGAGGACTAGAAATGAAGGATTTTCGAACTTCTTTTTACCTCAAGATGACAAGGAGGTGAAGGTGCTTCCAATGGTGGACTTGAATCTTCAAATGGAGAATACCCATAAAAATGAAAGTTGAGCTTTTAGATTTTGAAAGGATGAAAATGTTCTCCTTTGCAAGGGGATTCCAATGGTATTTTTTATAATTTTTGGACAAGGATGAAGGCACAACAATGGAGATAAGTGAGGTTTATGGGGGTTTTCTTCAAATCTCCATTGTCATCGCAGGGAAGAAGAGAATAGAGAAAGAGAGGGAGGGGAATGCCTGAGAGGAAGAGGGGGAGTAGGAGAGAGAGTGTGTTTTTTTTTCTTTTACTTATTTCCCTTGTCTTTTAGTAAATAAGGGAGTGTTAGGTGAGTGTGAGAGGGAGGGGTAGATCGTATCCCACACACACACACACAGATTTTTACTTTTTATTTGCAAGGTGGACACACTAACTTTGTTTATTTGCATTCTCACCCCACAACTTCCCGGTTGTTACAATTTTTACTAACCGGTACCCGTTTTCCGGAATTTTCTTGTTTAATTAATTTCATTGGTTCTAAAGCTCCACTAATATTTATTAATGATTATTTAGTTGACCAAAACTGTTACGAGTCTATTTGACCCGCTTAAAGTCGCGTTTTCCTGGTTTCCTCGAAAAACGCACTTTAAGGTTCGTTTATGCTTTTCACCCATTTTAACGGTCCGTTTTCTTCGGGATTTGTTCCCTCATATTTATTTAAGTGTAATTAAGCCTTGAAAAATATAATTAGCCTAATTAATCACTGTTTTTAATTACGGGGTATTTCATCTTCAGTTAAATCTATTTAGTTTTAATGTCTGTCGTACTTACGCTGTTTGTTTTTATAATTATGTGTGAGTAATAACTTTAGCCTCCCGGGTTGGAAAGCAAGCTTATTTTATACAATCGTGTTACATATATTTTCTACTATAATCTGTTCAAGCAATATTTTGATTCTCGTTCTTAATGGGCTTTAATATTCAGGCCGATTATTAAAGTGATATTTGTATTCTCTTGTTAAAATGCGGTGCTGAGACAAGGTTCTAGACAGAAGAAGACAAAACGGGTTAATGACTAGAAGCCAGGTTCGCCTATAGGTAATCTGTCTCCAACAGGAATTGTTAATAAAGCGATTAATTTATAATAACTTGGGCAAGGATTGCAGCTTGTTATTAAATTAATCAGGGTTTATTGTACAAGGACCGGTCAACGAACTAATTAAAATTCATGAGTTTATTGCTAAAATGGTAGAAGTTTATAGTAATATAATTGGATAAAATAGGTGAGCAGAACAACCCAGGGTGCTTCTTAAAAACAAAAGAGTTTTATAAACCGCTATTATTATTCTGTTTTGATTAACTGTTATTTTTACTGTTTTATTTACATTAGTTAAACCACAACCTTCCTAAAAAATGATGAGTTTCTATTCAACAGTCTAATTAGAATTCTTAGTTAATTTACACTATCAGTTAAACCACAGCAAGGTCCCCAAGAGTTCGACACCCCATAATTCCACTATTCCGCAAAACGATTAGGTACACTGCCTAAGTGGTAGAAGTTGTAACACACTTTTACTCCAACAATGGGTCTTTAGAAATAAACTAAATAAGATGGGAGAAGTCGTTAAAAACAAAGCTCATCTGGTAGCTCAAGGATGTCGTCAACAGGAAGGGATAGACGTCCAAGAAACATTTGCTCCTTTAGCAAGGATGGAATCTATTCGATTGTTGATAGCATTTTCTACACATAAGGGAATCAAACTCCTCCAACTTGACATCAAGAGTGCCTTTCTAAATGGGTACGTCAAAGAGGAAGTGTATGTTGAACAACCTCCAGGCTTTGAGACACAAGATAGGAAAGGACATGGTACTCAAGCTTGACAAAGCTCTTTATAGGCTCAAACAAGCTCCAAGATCATGGTATGATCATCTATCTTCTTATCTTTTAGAAAACCAATTCAAGAGAGGAAAGGTGGATAAAACCTTGTTTGTTTACAACAACAAAAAGGATTTCGTAATTGTGCAAGTATGTGTTGATGATATAATCTTTGGAGCCTCTGAAAAGAATTATTATGAGGAATTCGAGACTTTGATGAAGAAGGAATTTGAGATGAGTGATCTAGGAGAATTGAAGTTCTTCTTGGGACTTCAAGACAAGCAGGACAGCGAAGGGACTATCATATCCCATGAGAAGTATGTAAAGGATTTACTGAAGAGATTTGGAATAGAGGCATGTAAACCGTTTGACACATCAATGGCAGTTGGCACAAAGATGAGTATCATGACTGGTGACCGACCGGTCGACCAGCGATCATACAGGGAGATGATTGGTTCTCTACTATATCTTACTGCCAGTAGACCTGATATCATGCATAGCATTTGCTTATGTGCCATGTTTCGAGCAGATCCAAGAGAAAGTCACCTCACAGCTGTAAAAGGATACTACGCTATCTCAACGGGACCATGAACCTTGGTCTCTTCTATCCTATGTTTACTAACTATAACATTGTAGGATTTTCAGATGCAGATTATGAAGGATCAATCACCGATAGAAAAAGAACGTTAGGAACAACATTCTTTATTGGATCGTGCTTGATTGCATGGGGACCAAAGAAACAACAAAGTGTTGCAATCTCAACTACGGAATCTGAATACATACCTGCTGCAAGCTGTTGTGCTTAACTCTTATTGCACAAACAGCAAATTGGTGATTATGGAGTCAATACAGGTACGTTGCCAATGATGTGTGATAATACAAGTCCAATCTCTATTTCTAAAAATCATGTGCATCATTCTCGTACCAAGCATATTGACATAAGACATCATTTTCTGAGAGAATGTTGTGAAAAAGAATTAGTTGGTTTAAAGTACATTTCTACTAAAGACCAACTAGCTGACATTTTTACTAAGCCATTAAGTAGAGAAAAATTCAACAAGATTGTTCATGATATTGGAATGATATTCATTAATCACAATTAGACTATCTTTTGATTCCCACAATCGGTCACCGACACGTGAGCAACACCCTTAAACTAGTCGTTCAGTAGTCAACTATCAGTTTAATGCATAGAAGTTATGTCAAACGACTAATTGAAACAGATATGCCATTTTCCACAAAAGTGAGGTTAGTTTAGAGAGGGTTCAACGGATAGAAATGGGAAAAATGCCAACAATCGCTAACAGCCTGTCAGGACTGTTGCCCGTTATGAATAGTACCATAGGGACATGTCAGCTAGCGGACGAGGAACGGTCGCTGGCCGTTACTTGATATCTATAAAAGGGTGACAAGAGTTTTGTTCTTGTCACACTATTTCCCTCATTCTCTCTAATCTCTCAGTGCATTCAAAGCAAATTCTCTTCTCTCTTACAACACTCTCGTGAGATTAAGTGCAAAGAACCCTTGCCTCACAACCGTTAAAGAACACTTTATGGAAAAGTTCTAAAGTCCAGTATAAATCCCCTAAACCAAATGGCACCCAAGATTTCTCTTCGATCTAAAGCCGTCCTCAAGGAAGCTTCACCACAACAAGTGGCCGACAAATAGTGAAGGGAGGAAGAGGATGAAGATGGTTGGAACAAGGAGAAAAGAAGAGAATGGGGTGAGAGGTAAGTTTGTGAAGATATTTTAACATAAAGCAAATAGTGAATTTACTTTATCAATCTTCCTTCCTTATTTAACTTGCCAAGTGTGATGAGTCACGCTTAAAAACTGGCCCCCTTATCCTCCATGGGATATTTTTGGTCTTTGTTGACCATTTAATTGACTTATGTTTACTTAATGCTAAACTAGCACCATTTGAGCACTATTCACAAATTAGTGCACATAATTGTGAAAATTTTGATTTCCCATTGATTTAGACTTCCTAATGTGATACTAAGTAGTACATATGTTGATTAAAGAGTAATGATGGGCATTTAGCCACTCAAAACCTATTTCAAAGACAATTTTTCAAAAATGTGCTTTAAGACTCCTTAAAGCACATTTCGTGTTTTAACTTGTTTTCAAGCTTGGTTTTGTTTAGTAAGTGCTTTAACATGTTCATTAACATGTAAATAAAGTCATGGTAGGCTCTTAGAGTCTTAACCAAGGTCATCCCAAGCTTAGAGCACATTTTTGCTCTAATTGCCTTTATGGTACTTTATTTTGTTTTCTATGGTTTAAATTGTTCACTAACATTTCTAAGGCACTTTTTAGCCTTAATATACCATAGTTTAATATTTAAACAACATATCAAGGTTTGGGGTATTTCAGGTAGAGTATGTAAGAACCCATATTCCCAAAACCCACTACCTCATTGAATCCGGCACCTTCAAACCTACTATTCTTCCTAACCCTACTCCCACAGAAAAACCTAATATGTCCTCTCCTGCTGCTTCACCGACAACTTTCAAAATCACCAAAAAGAAATCTAAAAGCCATTCAACTGCTACAACCAGTCATGTGACTCGCGCATCCAAGCGAGCTCAAAAACAAAAAGATCCACAAAAGGCTCACTCAACTCCGGAAAGAGCTACACGTAGGTTACACTTTACCGATAAAGAAGAAGCAACTCCCTCAGCTATTGCCAAGGCAATTTTTCAACAACTGGAGGTAGAGGAGGTTCAGAGTGACGAGCCCTCACAAAAGGATGCCTCAGTAGAAGAGAAAGGCCAAGAAGAAGGAATAACAGCGCCTGACTTAGAAGAAGAAGTGAATCTCATTGCCACATTTGGGGAACCAGTCATCGACAGGTCTTTGACACCTCAGCGATAACATAAGGATGGAAATAGCGACTCAGAGTCGATGTCACCTGTCATATACACGTTCGAGGAGTGTGAGCACCTGAATAAGGCATAAGGCAAAATAAAGATGGGCCCTTCTCTACGTACCAAAGAACTCAAGGAGCTTGTTCAAGCAGGAAAGGCAGTTGCCAAGTCCTAACCACATTAGTCCTTGAAGCGTTTAAATAAGCTCAAAGGGCTAGAGCCAGTGTGACCAAGGCTGCGAATGTCAACGACCGATCCTGTCCCGTCTTACCAAAGGCGTTGGACTTAGAATGGATGGAACGAATGGGTCTAGGAGAGATCCAGGAACTACTGGAGTTCCAGGGATGGATTGAATTCTTCTAGGAGCCCATCCCAGTCTACACGGAGCTGCTCAAGGAACATATGCGACATCTAGGACCTCTCCAGAGCAAGGATGACGATGACTACCTCACCTCCACGGTCCAAAATGTCCAATTCACCATCTCGAAGTCTTGGATTTACAAGACTTTCTACCTAGAGCCCAAAGGTTAGGTCATTCGCAAGGAGGCTACTTGAATGACCTTGGACATCACGGATGGAAGATGGTCAATCTGCTCAACAAAGGAGCGACCATGAAGAACTTCCATGCTGCGGACATGTCGATTCTTGACAAGGTTCTATTTAGTCTGGTCACCCACAACATCACCCCAAGAAATCAACGCATTCATATAGTCAATGCAAGGAATGTGAGGTTGATGTACGCACTAAAGACCAAGGAGAAGATTGATCTCCCGGCAATGATTCTGCTCACAATTGAGGAGAGTCGCTATGTCAACCAAGGTCTAGTGCATGAAGGAGTGGTCACCACGGAAATAGTAGAGAAAGGAGTGGACACCGACAGGCTCCACGAGTACGGCGCACCACTCAGGATTACATCTGCTCCGTGATGTTGTCCAAGATGGGGATCAAGACTAAGGGAGATAAGCTCATAGTCCTCCAAAAGCCCACTTGTAACACACCTACCGCTAATCCTCTAATTATAGCCTAATCATCACGGTTTCTAATCTAATCACAACGGAATAACCAAACCAAACGGCGGGTGATACAACGCCGTTAGCCGCCTATACGGCTAACAAGGCTTCAAATACAATTAGTAACGGTCTGATAGTAAAGAATGTACCGAGTTTCCATTAATCAAACTACAAATATATCTCTAACAATACTTACATCCTTGTTCCCCACAACAACTTACCAAAATAGATTACCGAGTACTAAGAGTTAATTCAAATTACAACCATTCTCAAAAGTCTACAAAGTACTAAGGGTTTAACAACTACCCATGTCTGATAATGGTTATAATTCTCAAAATGCCAAAAGGGTGTACCACATGGTACACTGGCTAATCAAAAGCTTCCAACCGTGTACAATTTGGTACACCAATCAAAATCACTAATCTAGCAAAAGTGTGCATCCCGGTCATTTTCCGACCGTCAACCATTTTGAGTACCTGTAATAAAAATGGTGCCCCAAGGGGCTCAGCAAAACATGCTGGTATGAAATTCGCATACCCCGCGTGCTAACGGGGGTATGCCAACTAATTGGTCGCGTATATGGAGTTCGTTTCGTTTAAAACAGCATGCTAAGATAAGTAACATCATAAGCATGCATAGCGACAATTATACAAGCATACCATACAAGCAAGGGAGATATTTCACAGTTGACCAATCAATAATCACTTCTAAATCAAACTTCAACACTTAGTTAGTACAATTTCTATCTGGGTTAATTGGATGTTCTTATCTCTTTTACTCAAGATCAATAACTCACACAAGCCAAGATCTTTTCTTATACAATTATCCTTCCCTAAATAATTTTCCAGTTAAGTTTGTATGACCTCTGGGCAGGGACAAGGCTATCCCACCACCGGGCTTAAGGTTGGCTTACTTCCCCGGGTTGCAACCCATTTAAGGGGTTTGGACCATGGTGGGAAGGTTAGGCCCGGTTCGGTTAACAATCTCTCTTGTTACCTCATCCTCACGCATGGCCGAAACTATATCGGGCTTCTCACAAACTCCAATTTATCAAATTCTCAAAGTTAGCAAGGTCACCAAGTTAGGGAGTTAGCGAGAGGCCCACAATCATCAAGTCAAGGTTTCCACAACCAATCAATCAAACACTTCAGCTTTCAATCACAACTATCAAGTTCAACCATAACTCAATCAAGGCATAATATTCACAAGATAGTCAGAAGTGAAATAAACCAATTACATGCATTTATCTTGTTTAGGTGATTGCACATAAACACACAAACAAACATGCCGAGGTAGCCTCGGTAGCATTCAGGACATGAGAAAATCATACCGTTCACCGTCGTACTCGGACTTCTGTTTTCCCTTCGTGGTTTAACTATTCGAGTCCTATAACATACATAGCATCGGATGGTTAATTATCTATCATTAACCTAAATTGTTTCATCTTTAATGTTTCCCTATTTATAATTACTATTTCCTTACAATTCTTACTTAATCACACAAGTCATTCACTTCTTAATATTTCTTAAGCTTGTTTTAACACTAATTTAACACTCTAAACTCTCTTAATGGTTTACTACTAATGCCACATTTTTTTTATTTGACCCGACCGACCCAACCAAGGGTCGGTCCCCAGGGTTGGTCGAAGTCAGAAGGTATCCGGGCATGGAAGTTTTAACTCGACCTACCCAACCATGGGTCGGTCCCTTGGGTCGGTCGAAGTCAGAAAAAACTTGGGTTTGAAAATTTTAACTCGGCCAACCTAGCCATGGGTTGGTCCCTTGGGTCGGTCGAAGTCAGAAAACACTCAGGTTTGGAAATTTTAACTCGATCGACCCAGCCATGGGTCGGTCGAAGTCAGACCCATTTTCCAAGTGTTTAGTTTACTCAAATCCTTTCCACAAGTATTCTAGCATGTTTTAACATCATTTTGGCACTTTAAAATCCTCCTAATTCATCCACCAAACTCATACTCAACTCCTTGATCGATTTACACAATTTCTCCCCTTAATTTTCCTAGAAGCTCCTAAGTGGAGTTCTTGTTTTCTTTCTTTTCTCTATCTCATTGGTTCACCAACTAATGTCATTCTAGTACTCTTCTTGCATTATTTTCTTTCCCATATCCTCCCCATCTACACAATCCTCTTTAACCTAGTTTCCTAGGTGATTTTTTAAAATAATAATTATTGCCTTTGTTATACCCAAAATTTTGACCTCCCTGTTTAGGGTCTACGAGGTTTTGGTGTTGTGAGGGGCATTTCAATCAAGTAGTGAGAGATTCCGGCTCGATTGGCGCATTCTAGGGCATGGAGAGCAGTTTCGTCATTGTCAGGAGCGTTTTTGTAATTTTTAAAGCTCCCGAGACCTCCTTTAGGCTTTCTCTCTCCTCCAAAGGATGCCCAAATCAGCTTGAAATGCTTTGATATTTTAACCCATGATAGAGGATGACATTTTAAGCATAATGGCGTTGGAAATTTGATTTTTTGAATTTCCAATAATTTTCTAGCAATTTTCGATTGAATCTGATGAGAAATTGAATTTAAAAATATTCCAACATTTAAAAAATTCGATTCCACTTCAGAAAACTCATAATTGCCATCCTTGACACGTGGTTAAAATTTCACAGCAAAATTCCTTTAGGAAGCCATTTAATTAAAATGTCAAAAAATCTTACTTTTACTAGATTTTTTTTATCTTTAAGAAAGTCTATATAAAGGGATAGGTCTTTTGATAAAATCAGAATCTCACAAGCTCTTAGAACCCTAGGCAGTCAAAAATCTTCTCCATAGCCAGCCTCCCACGTTTTTGCACCCTCAAGCACCAAAACGACATTGAAATCTCACCGAAATCAACACCGAAACACGTTTTTCAATTCCCGACACATCAAAAATCATCAAACATCAACCAAACCACCTCCAAAACGTGAAGAATACCTTCAACAATCAACAACCAGAAGCTCGGGTCGAACTCAGTCCGGAACCGGCACCATCGGAGCCTCCGAAGAATCCCGACGTGAAGAATCCTCTTGAATTTGAAGGTAAAACAGGTTGCAATTATACTTTTCTAACTCTCCACGACCTTATTAACTCTCTGTCAAATTTTGGGTTCAAACTAACCTTTTTACGCTTCTGTATTACTAATTTCTTTTGCTTCTGCCTTGTTACTTGTTTGTCAAGTTTCGTGCGTAATCAGACTTCCAACTGCAATCTTTCAATTACTAACGTATTGTATATCTTTCAGGCTACACGTGCATAATTATTTAGCCGAAAACACCGTCGGGAACCACTAGAAAACCCCTGTCCGTGGGTGGTCCGGGACCCCGAACCTATGGTCCGGGACCACGGACGGGTTGTCCGTGGCCACGGACACCCACGGTCGGAGCAGATTTTTAAAATTTTAAAATTTAGGTTTTTTCTAAATAATGTCCGGGCCCACAGACAGCTTGTTCGTGGCCCCGGACTTTTCAAAATTTTATTTTTTCTGAAATTCGACTTTTATGTATAATTAGGTTAACTGGGGTCCGTGGTCTCGGACATGGGGTCCGTGGCTACGGACGTGAACAAAGTTTGACCTAATTCTGCTCCGAAACCGAAACCCTAGTCTACGTACTTTCAGTTTCCACTTTAATTTTCTGTCAAAAAATGTTAAAAAATACAAAAAATCAGAAGCGCGCACTTAGGTTAAAAAACGACCTAGGAAGTGTAATGAAAGTAATTTGAACCCTAAATAAGTCGAATGCCAAGCCTCCGAACCCAAACTCTACCTTTCCTAATTTACTCTAGGTTAAAATTAGGTGACGACTCATAATTGGTTCCAGTGAGCTAGCTTAGGTTTTAATAATTATTGTTATATGACATAGTTATTAATCTTAGGTTATAAGTGGACCTAAAACGTGGTTACATCCTAGTCAGCTTTAATCAACATAGGGTAGGGTTTAAAATCAAGGCTCACAGACTGGCGACTCTGCAGGGGACAAACTCTTAATTTTAACTTGTTTAATTTTAAGAAAGAGGGCTTAACTCGAAAATTGTTTATTTATGGCTTTATTAAATTGTTTGTTTACCTCAGTGCGCAATTTAAATTTTTGCACCCTTGCATCATATGAGAGCGAGGGTCCACGCAAGCTGATTTCACCCCGGGACCCGTTTGAGGGTCCCCTGTCAGGGACTCACACCTTTTAGGTGATGTGAATAAGTGGGGAAAAAGAGGAGGATGTCGTATAACCATATCCCCTTAATACCTGGGCCTTAGCCCCAAGCGTTTTCCTGGCAATGCCCTTACCTAGCCCATTGTTTGGTGAGTCAAAGACCCGACCATAGACGCACACCTTCAGGTGATGTGAAAAGAGTGGGGAAGCCCAAAGAGAATAGCGTGCAAGCCCTATTTCTTTGTGGTGACCTGGGCCCATGCCCCAAGCACCTATCCGGATCGATCCATACCCGGTTTGATTTAAACATCTAGTGAGGACATGTTGAATCTGTGTGGGCCTTGTTTGCTTGTGTGATCGGCCCACTACCTAGCCTATAAACTAATAGGAATTTCTCCTACATCAACCTAGCCCAACCCGAATTGTCAGTTCTATTTGTTTGCAACCCAAAGGCTCTGTTTGGTTTAACATGTGAGTTATGTGGGCTTCGGCCCAAAAGTTTAGACTTAGGTGGTTTTTTTTTCAGCCCAATTTGGTTTATCCATTTAGTTCTAGGCCCATAAAAGTCCACCTAAAAGTAATCCATGAGACATGTAAACCAACCAAGCCTTCCACTGAAATTCTTCCGACCCAAGGCCTATCCTAGTATAGGAAAACTCTTCACTTGTGCTTTAGCCCAAAATCCTAGATCTAGGCATCATCTCTCAGGTTCAATCAATACTACTCATTCAGGTTTCAGTCCAAATTCCAACCTAGGGTTTTGTTCAGCAATCATTCTGGCACAAATACCACACTCATGACTCATCCTATTTGGGGCCCTTAGACCAATTCATAGTTTTGGCCCATAAGCTTCGCTCTCAATCCAGAAGTTCGGCCCATAGCACAAAACATTTGAATCCAAGATAGGTTGCATAACTCATTCATTCCAGTTTCTAGCGTCAAGGCCCGACAAGAACATCAAACCAATCTCAGACTTCAAGGTTTTCCCTCTCGGCCCAGTGGCCCATTCACGGTTCGTGTGGCCTCCTTCAGCCCGTTTGCTTCACTTCTAGATTAAGGGTATTCAGGCCCACAAATCTGTTCTATCCTAGGAGTCACTCTAGCTCATGCACTTCACTCGTAGCTTGGAAAAGATTCAGACCCGGGTTCCTCCTACATAACCCATAGGCATTCCTAGTTCAAACATTTTACGAGGCCTATTCAAAGTTCAGAAAGAAGACAATCACGGTCATCTCAATGGCGTCCCGACGTCCCAGAACTCGAGTCTTCAGTATGTTGGCATCGGACAGCCCAACATCACTATTTTAGAAGTTTTCTCGATTTGGTAGTTTTCTTTTCCCAGTCGTTCTTCCAACTTTTATGGTAGCTAGCTTCCTTTATCATTTTAGGTAGCTTTCTTAAGATTATAATTTTTGATGTTGTCTTTTCATTCATGAATTAGAGCATAGTTCCATTTTCATTATTTTTTGTGCATTTATTCACAAAACCAGAACACCAAAAAATAAATAAGTCAACACGTCATTTCACCCACATCCACTACCTTCATCACATACATCCCATGTGTCTCACCACACTCCCCTCTCCACATGAAACTCATTCTTGCGCAAGGAATGTCTCACCACCTTGTTGGCTTCCACCACTCATCACCTCTCAATGGAAAATTTCACCATACATTGAAGGCATCCTACTACCATGTTTTACTTTCATCACCACATCACTCCACCCAAACAGCAAGACTTCATCGCCATGTACCACCATACATACAGCCACCCCCAACAAATAACCTGGGTATTCAAAAGGCTTGTCAAAAGACCCAAAAACAATACTGGGGGCAATCTGAGTTAAGGGTCGATAACGTTTATTTCATTGGTTTAAATCGCGCGAACAAGTCTCTGAGTGAACATTTCGCGAGAGTGCCTTGAGCGGTAAAACAGTGAGTGAAAGAGCATGTCATTTTTACATGGCTCTAGAGAGATTACATTCAAAGGTAATGTAAACGGCATGACTCCAACCGAAGGAGATAATTTGTAAATTTACACTTAAACCTATGAAAAGTAACAAAGAAAGGATACATAACTATTAGGGATGACGAAGCACCTAGGTACAGCACCACACAGCCAAAAGCTTGTGAACCCTGACATTACACCCTAGGCACCCCCGCTGAGCTTTTCGTGTACATCCACTTTTACAACACTACAAACTCCACAAACAAGCCAGCCAATGATGAACAACCGACCCGGTGGCCAAAGGAAGCAAGGAGCCCAACTTCCGAACAACAACTTCACAAGTCCAAAGAAGCAAAACTGCTACCAACATGACGAAACGATCCGTCAATGGTCCCAGAGTGACACAGGATCCAAATGAGCTAACATCAAAAACAGCTCTCAAAGTTCATAACCGGGAAACACAATAACCCCGAAGGAAAAGAGATTCAAAGAAAGGCAAACCTAAAAAGCCTCAAAGAAATCCAAAATTGGAAGAAAGAGAGAAGGTGCAAGGAACAACCCAAAAGTCCCAAGTTCCAAGCTCACAAGCGAATTCATCACGAAGTAGCCAAATGACTTCAAGACCAAGAAGACAAGTCCAAGAGAAGGTGCAAGTTGTAGCTTTGGTCACCCTTATAGCTCCACATATCCTAAACATTCCTCCATCATCCCGTAGTCTTTCATTACACCCCATAGCCACATTATAAGCTCAAAAGACTTCTGACTTAGTAGTTGTGTATCCAATCACGTGAAAATAATAGGTTGAATGCGTAAATCTAACAAATGTCAAATTCAACGGTTGAGATGTTTTGACCAGAAGGAGAGCACGAGTGCAAGCATCAAACACTTTGAGTGTAGGATAGAAAGCACCACATCAAGATAAACCCTGACCATGTGAGAGTGAGCTTGTTTTTGTGCAATTAATCAAAGAAAATACTGGGGGTAAAATCCTAAAAAACTCAGATTGCCTTAAGGAAAAATACTGGGGGCAATTGTTGGTCCCAACAATTTCAACAACGACACCGATTGAGGCCCAAAAACCCGAAACCCAAAGGATCAAACCCTCCTTATATCACACAGGTCCGTCATAAGCCCTACCTCCACATCAAATTTCCTCAGGCCCGTCCTAAGCCCTACCTCCACATCAAATTTCCTCAGGTCCGTCCTAAGCCCTACCTCAACATCAAATTTCCTCAGGCCTGTCCTAAGCCATACCTTCACATTCAAACATCCACAGGCCCGTCTTGTGCCCTAATCCTTCTACATTTTTTTGGACCCATCATACACTTGACTCACTTTCACTTAAATCCCATCCTTAGGCTCGTCATAAGACCTAGATCCCATCTTTAGGCTCGTCATAAGACCTAGATCCAACCTTTAGGCTCGTCATAAGACCTAGATCCAACCTTTAGGCTCGTCATAAGACCTAGATCCCGTCTTTAGGCTCGTTATAAGACCTAGAACCATCCTTTAGGCTTGTCATAAGACCTAGTTGCATACCTTTAGGCTCGTCATAAGACCTAGAACCATCCTTAGGCTTGTCATAAGACCTAATTTCAAACTTTAGGCTCGTCATAAGACCTAGTTCCAACCTTTAGGCTCGTCATAAGACCTAGAGCCATCCTTAGGCTCGTCATAAGACCTAGATCCCACCCTTAGGCTCGTTATAAGACCTAGATCCATCCTTAGGCTCGTCATAAGACCTAGATCCATCCTTAGGCTCGTCATAAGACCTAGATCCCATCCTTAGGCTCGTCATAAGACCTAGATCCATCCTTAGGCTCGTCATAAGACCTAGACCCATCCTTAGGCTCGTCATAAGACCTAGATCCCATCTTTAGGCTCGTCATAAGACCTAGTTGCATTCCTTTAGGCTCGTAATAAGACCCTTAGCTTACCCACTCTCATCAAACACATTGCATTCATCTCATTCATATAGGCTCGTCATAAGACCTAGTTGCATTATCCAGGCGCGTCACAAAACCTGGCGACAGAAAAGTTGACGAGGTGATGGCAATAAATCCTCCTGTGTTATGTCAGCTTACTTTGGGATCAACGAATGGTGGACAAAGGCAATAAGTCCCCAAAGTTTTTACCAGGAGTTATCCCTGCACACCGGCTTGGGGGCGATGGCAATAAGTCCACATTGGGTCCAGCCAAGAGCATTGGCACGGGTTTCGGTCCCCAGAAGCATCCGGGCATCATCAACGTCATCAGCATCATCAACATCATCATCAGCATCAGCATCATTAGCATCGTTAGCATTTCAGCATTCTTGCATTTACGTACAGTTTTCACATCCTAGGTAGTCAACGCCTTAGAATCGCTTGACATTGCTTTATTTCATTTATTATAGGTAGTCAGCGCCTTAGAATAGTTTGACATCATTTCATTTGTTATAGGTAGTCAACGCCTTAGAATCGCTTGACATTATTTCATTTTCGTCACCTAGGTAGTCAGCGCCTTAGAATAGCTTGACACATTTTCACTTATAGGTAGTCAGCGCCTTAGAATAGCTCAACAACGTTTTATTGCTTAGGTAGTCAGCGCCTCCGAATAGCTGGACGTAGTCAACGCGGTTTCACATCCACTGCAAAGTCTAGTTGACGGGGGGCAATCTGTTATACCCAAAATTTTGACCCCCCTGGTTAGGGTCTATGAGGTTTTGGTGTTGTGAGGGGCATTTAAATCAAGTAGTGAGAGATTCCGGCTCGATCGGCGCATTCCAGGGCATGGAGAGCAGTTTCGTCATTGTCAGGAGCGTTTTCGTAATTTTTAAAGCTCCCGAGACCTCCTATAGGCTTTCTCTCTCCTCCAAAGGATGCCCAAATCAGCTTGAAATGCTTTGATATTTTAACCCATGATAGAGGATGACATTTTAAGCATAATGGCATTGGAATTTTGATTTTTCAAATTTCCAATAATTTTCTAGCAATTTTCGATTGAATCTGATGAGAAATTGAATTTAAAAATATTCCAACATTTAAAAAATTTGATTCCCCTTCAGAAAACTCATAATTGCCATCCTTGACACGTGGTTAAAATTTCACAGAAAAATTCCTTTGGGAAGTCATTTAATTAAAATGTCAAAAAATCTTACTTTTACTACATTTTCTTTATCTTTAAGAAAGTCTATATAAAGGGATAGGTCTTTTGATAAAATCAGAATCTCACAAGCTCTTAGAACCCTAGGCAGTCAAAACTCTTCTCCATAGCCAGCCTCCCACGTTTTTGCACCCTCAAGCACCAAAACAACATCGAAATCTCACCGAAATCAACACCGAATCATGTTTTTCAATTCCCGACACATCAAAAATCATCAAACATCAACCAAACCACCTCCAAAACGTGAAGAACACCTTCAACAATCAACAACCAGAAGCTCGGGTCGAACTCAG
The DNA here is from genome assembly GCA_023374045.1 of Limonium bicolor. Classification (NCBI taxonomy): domain Eukaryota; kingdom Viridiplantae; phylum Streptophyta; class Magnoliopsida; order Caryophyllales; family Plumbaginaceae; genus Limonium; species Limonium bicolor. The sequence goes on from CM041776.1 coordinate 205,647,710, forward strand.
TCCGGAACCGGCACCATCGGAGCCTCCAAAGAATCCCGACGTGAAGAATCCACTTGAATTTGAAGGTAAAAAAGGTTGCAATTCTACTTTTCTAACTCTCCACGACCTTATTAACTCTCTGTCAAATTTTGGGTTCAAACTAACCTTTTTACGCTTCTGTATTGCTAATTTCTTTTGCTTCTGCCTTGTTACTTGTTTGTCAAGTTCGTGCGTAATCAAACTTCAAACTGCAATCTTTCAATTACTAACGTATTGTATATCTTTCAGGCAACACGTGCATAATTTTTTAGCCGAAAACACCGTCGGGAACCACCAGAAAACCCCTGTCCGTGGGTGGTCCGGGACCACGGACGGGTTGTCCGTGGCCACGAACACCCATGGACGGCGGCAGATTTTTAAAATTTTAAAATTTAGGTTTTTTCTAAATAATGGTCGGGCCCACGGACAGCTTGTCCGTGGCCCCAGACTTTTCAAAATTTCATTTTTTCTTAAATTCAACTTTTATGTATAATTAGGTTAACTGGGGTCCGTGGTCTCAGACATGGGGTCCGTGGCTACAGACGTGAACAAAATTTGACCTAATTCTGCCTCCGAAACCCTAGTCTACGTACTTTCAGTTTCCACTTTAATTTTCTGTCAAAAAATGTTAAAAAATACAAAAAAATCAGAAGCGCGCACTTAGGTTAAAAACGACTCGTAATAGGCCGTAATTAAACCAAGTAGAGGAAAAACGGCCTAGGAAGGGTAATGAAAGTAATTTGAACCCTAAATAAGTCGAATACCAAGCCCCCGAACCCAAAATCCACCTTTCCAAATTTACTCTAGGTTAAAATTAGGTGGCGACTCATAATAGGTTCCAATGAGCTAGCTTAGGTTTTATTAATTATTGTTATATGACATAGTTATTAATCTTAGGTTATAAGTGGACCTAAAACCCGGTTAGATCCTAGTCAGCTTTAATCAACATAGGGTAGGGTTTAAAATCGAGGCTCACAGCCTTAATGCTACAGCCACCCACAATAACAATACCAACTTAGAAGCTACTCCTTAATTAACCTAGGATTTAAGAACATGTTTAAGGCTTAAGGGAGGCATTACCTTACCAATGTCTAGATGGAGTTTATGGACAGCAACAATGACAAGATTCCAGCTCCAAGATTAAAGACAAAAAGCGGCTGGAATGGGAACAATAAGGGGTTCAGCTTGAGTTTTTTTTTTTTTGCAAAGGAAGAGCTATAAAAAGAGAGACTTTAAGTCCCTTTCTTACCTTAAAACAACTAGGAGATGATGGATTTCAAAATGCTCTACTTCAAGCTTCAAATGGGGCTACATCCATGGTGATGAAGATGGAGGTTTTTGGTTTTTAAAGGGTGGAAATTAATCTCCAATAAGAGAGGAATTTAGTGGTGTGATTTATGTAGCATTTGGAGGTTGTTTGACCCTTCAAAAATGACAAAAAAGAGAGGGCTGGAAGGAGGGAAATGAAATCTCCATTAGAGAGCTTGGAGAAAAAGAAGATGTCTGAAGGAGGGAGCAAAACGTGAGAGAGGCTGGGAATAAGGAGGAGAGAGATGAAAAAGGTGAGTTTTGTACTTTCTTTACCTTTTTCTTTATCAATTTGTCTCTTCCTCACATAAGGAGTCAGATTTTTAATTACAAATGGGGAGGAGTATTTTGGTTTTGTTACACTTAACACCCCACAAGTTCTCGTTTTTGCACTATTCACTAACCGGAACCCGTTTTCCAGAATTTTCTCGTTTAATTAATTTTAATGGTTCTAGACTTTCACTAATGTTTAATTATAGATATTTAATTGACTATAATTATTACGGGTCTATTTAACCCGCTTAAAGTCACGTCTTCCCGGTTTCCTCGAAAAACGTGTTTTAAGGTTCGTTTGCGTTTTTAACCCATTTTTTGGATCCGTTTTCTTCGGGAATTGTTCCCACATATTATTTAGGCATAATTAAGCTTCTAAAATCCTCATTAGCCTAATTAATCACTATTTTTAATTTCAGCGTATTTCATTCTACCCCTTTAAGGAACTTTGCCCTCAAAGTTGTTCAGGGTTGGTGAATACTTCTTTGTTCAATTGACACCTCAATTGTCAATGATCAGACATCGCTACGCCTTTCAGAATTTCAATTATGTCAAACAAAGGTATTCACATACAACGCAAACACATCACAATGCAAGCACAATTCTCAATACAATGCAAGCAATACCATTCAACTTTAAGCACTACACAATTCAACTATTACAACCAACACTCTACAACCAACACCCAGGTTGTTACGCTTGCTCATTAAATGTAATACAAACTTACATACAACGCAATGCTATCCCGAAACAGTGCGAAAGCAAAATGGCTCTACCCCCCTTAAAATGGGGTACGCCCCTTACCCTCTAAACACTAGACAATCTAGTCCACAAATAGCTATGGGTACTTCACCTTCATGGCGTCCTCTAATTCCCAAGTCACTTCCTCGACGTCGTGGTTTGACCACAAGACTTTCACCATTCGCACTGACTTATGGTGAGTGTCTCTAGTCTTGGTATCAAGGATTTGCAATGGAGTCTTGACATATCTCATCGTCGGCTCTAGGGATAGATGTTCTAGCTCTAGAACATGAGAGGGATCGACAATGTACTTTTTGAGTTGTGAAACGTGAAGCACATCGTGAACACGTCCCAACTCCTCAGGTAAGGCTAACCTGTAGGCTACAGATCCAACTCTCTCCGTAATCGCGTACTGCCCTACAAACTTTGGGCTCAGCTTGCCCTTCTGGCCAAATCGAAACACGTCCTTCATTGGTGAAACACGCAAGAACACTTAATCGCCCACGGTGAACTCAAGGTCGCATCGTCTCACATCAGCATAAGATTTTTGTCTATGTTGGAGTGCTTTCATATTCGCTCGGATCTGCTGAACTTCAGCTTGTACTTGCTCAAGATATTCCGGTCCGATTATGACCGCTTCACTCGACTCATCCCAACACAAAGGGAGACGGCAAGGTCTGCCATACAAAGCTTGGAATGGCGACACCTTAATTGAAGCGTGGTAACTATTATTATATGAAAACTCGATTAGATGCAGCTTATGAATCTAACTCCCTTAAAGTCTAAGGCACATGCTCTAAGCATGTCCTCGAGTGTCTGGATGGTCCTTTCTATCTGACCGTTGGTCTGTGGGTGAAACCCAGTGCTAAGCTTCAACTAAGTACCCAGCGCTTCCCGTGTGGCTCTCCAGTATCTCGAAAGAAATCTGTTATTGCGGTCAAATACTATAGTCTTGGGCACTCTGTGGTGTTGAATAATCTCTCTGCCGAATAGCTTGGCAAGCTTTGCTACCTTCTAGGTGTCCCTCATCGGTATGAAACGGGCAACCTTGGTGAGGCGATCGACCACAACCCAGATCATGTTGAGTCCTCCCCTAGCAGGTGGGAGTCCAACAACAAAATCCATAAAGATGTCGTGAAATTTCCACTCCAGAATTGGCATAGATTGTACCATTTTGCCCGGTCTTCGGTGCTCAAACTTCACTTTCTGGCAAGTGAGACACCTTAGAACATACTCAGTCACATTGGATTTCATTCTTGACCACCAGAAGTACCTCTTCATGTCTTTGTACATCTTGGGGGCTCCCGGGTGGATGGATAATGAAGAACAATGTGATTCTAGCAGAATGTGATCCCTTAGCTCAGTATTTCTTTGGGGCACACATAGTCTGCCATTCAGCCGGATCAGACCATCTTCATGTAGTTTGAAGTCGTACTTTCGGCTCTCAAATGTACCCTCTACGATTTTTTGTCTGACCTCTTTCATGTAAGGGTCGCTCAACTGAGCCTCTCGCACCTCATCAACCAAGCTAGAAGAAACGAGTAGCGAATGGAGTGAGTGTGCTCGGCGACTCAAGGCGTCGGCTAGAATGTTCGCCTTCCCTTCTTTATATTGAAGGTCGATGTCGTGATTAGATAGGAATTCCATCCACCTTCTCTGTCTGAGATTCAATTCTTTCTGTGTGAAGACGTACTGCAGGATCTTATGATCAGAATATATGGTGATGCTAACCCGGTATAGACAATGTCGCCATATCTTCAATGCGAAGACAATGGCTCCAAGCTCTAAGTCATGAGTAGGGTAATTCTTCTCATGTTTCTTCAGCTGGCAAGAGGCGTAAGCTACTACCTTGCCATGCTGCATGAGTACACATCCCATGCCTTTACCAGACACATCACAATACACCTCGAATCCCTCTATGCCCTCGGGGAGAGTGAGAATGGGCGCTGAGGTCAACGAGTCTTTCAAGCTCAGAAAGGATTCTTCACAATCGTCTGTCCATACAAATGGCGCATATTTCTTCACCAGTAACGTAATGGGCTTCTAAACTTTAGAGAAATCTTTCACAAACCGTCGGTAGTAACCGGTTAGACCAAGAAAGCTACGAATGTCGGAAACGTTCTTAGGTCTAGGCCATGACCGTACTGCTTCTATCTTGGCTGGGTCAACTGAGATACCCGTGCTCGAGATCACGTGACCGAGGAATGATACCTGATCAAGCCAGAACTCACATTTGAAGAACTTCATGTACAGCTAGTTCTCACGCAGTGTCTCAAGTACTCTTCTCCAGTGGCTCTCATGCTCATCTCTCGACTTCGAATAAATGAGTATGTCGTCGATGAAGACTACAACCGAAGTGTCCAACTGATCGCTGAACAAACGGTTCATCAGATCCATGAACTTAGCTGGTGCTTTTGACAGTCCGAATGACATCACTGTAAACTTAAAGTGGCCATATCTCGTTCGGAACGCTGTCTTTTCAATATCGGGTTCTCTGATGGTAATTTGATGGTACCCAGATCGGAGGTTAATCTTGGAGAAGACTGAGGCTCCCTTTAACTGATCAAAAAGGTCGTCGATGCGTGGCAATGGGTATTTGTTCTTCACAGTGACCACATTAAGCTCGCGGTAGTCGATGCAGAGGCGGAGGCTACCATCCTTCTTCTTCATGAAGATGAACGGTGCTCCCTAGGGTGATACGCTCGGGCGTATAAATCCTTTGTCGAGTAGATCTTTAAACGGCTCATTCAACTCAGCCATTTCTGTCGGTGCCAAACGGTATGGTGCCCTAGCAATCGGACCCGTGCCCGGCACAAGCTCAATCTCAAATTCAACTGCTCTCTACGGTGGCATGCCGGGAAATTCCTTCGGAAACACATCCGGGAACTCCGACACTACCGGTGTGTCGATGTTGAATTCAGGGTCTCGCTCTAAGTCTAGCACATAACAAAGGTATACCTCATGCCCTTTTCTGAGCTCTCGGTACATGGACATGGCGGAGTTGATCATAGTTGAAGGCTCTCTAGGCCTCTGGCGGTATGAAACTGTAACCCTAGATGGACTCCTGAGCAACAATCTATGCTCGGCGCAGAGGATTCGCCCCTTATGCCGCTCCAACCAATTCATCCCGACTATCAGATTGAATCCTAAACCATTGAATTCGATGAAGGAAATGGGGAACTCTTCACCCTTAATCTGAATAGTGGCAGCACGGTAATACTTTGTACAATTCACTCGCTCCTTTGACGGGACCGTAACCATGAAATCTGGTAGCTCATCTACGTCTAGCCCCGACCTCTTGGCAAATGATGGCGAAACAAAGGTATGAGAGGCGCCGGAGTCAAATAGTATAGTGGCATCAATGCCATTCATCGGAAAGGTACCCGTGATGATAGTGCCGCTTTTATCAGCCTGTGTCTCTGTAAGGTTACTTAGGGCACCTTCCGTACCGAGTCCACAACCTAATGGTTCACAAGCCTTGTAAGAATTGATGGTATAATTCAAGTGGAATTTAATAACCAACACTTCTTTTATTGATAAACATTCATCGTACATTGTGTGTCTCTAGTACACATTGCTATCATAGTGCATGATGTTACATGATTAATACTTCCTATAGGTAAGGTTCAGGCATCCTGGTTTCATGTGAGTGGCATTAATTACTGTCGATGGTGTCGTATTCAACTTAATCTTCTTGATACCGTTATACAGCATGCTCAACTTTCCACCCATGATCAATACTTCTCCTGAGCTAAGTACCAGTTTCTCGGCGAGGTCCACACGCTTCTGCTCGCTATATAGGAATTCGACATCGTCACCAATGGACCAAGACACTACGGGCACTCCTTGTTCAAGAAATTCCACTGTCTTGTCCTTATCTTTGTGTAAACCAAGTCGTCCACCTTCCTCGTAGAAGTTAATAATACAAAGGTCCGCTTCAAGTGTAGGAATTGGATCAGCTTCAAGTTGTTTTGTGCATACCCTACAACTTGTGCGTTACCCGCTTGAAATTCTTTGGGTATTGCTGGTGGTGTTGCTCTGTCTTCTGCTCGTGTCTTCTGGTATGTTTGGGTATAAGGATTCCAGTCCTTTCCCAAGAACATCATCTTCAGATTTATCTTCGCTCCACCGGGGAATTCGGGTGTGTAAAATCTTCCTGAACCCACTCCTAGCTTGCTGCAACATTGGATGATGGCGATCTATGCTTCAAGTGTCATGTATCCCTTTAATAAGATCATACCTGGTCAGATGACCTGACACTGCTCGTTGGTGATGTCGGTCTCTTCTAGGTTTGGGTTTGAAGGCATCGGATAAGAGATATTGAAAGTCCCTAAGGTTATAAACTTATCTAACGTGAGTTCTAGTTTTAACTAGTTCGATTCATGCTCAATTCATACTAGGATTTCTATGACATTCAAACCTTCATCCATGCAAGTAATTAAAGCAATAGGCATGTTCTCAAGGATTAAAGGTATTCGAAGGTACCTAAGCCGGTCGATATACCGGTCCTATCTTGGTCTATAATGTGCAAGGCTGGCTACCTTTGTGGTGCGCCCTTCTGAGCACCTCGGGACCCCTGTCCCTGCGAGGTCTGCTGGGCTTGAGCATCGCCAGATGCAACCTCCTTGCCTTCTCTCTACTTGTAGCCTTGGTAGTTTCCCTTCGGCCTTGACTTGTTTGGGCACTCGAAGGAACGGTGTCCCATCTGGTTGCATTCGTAGCATCACACTTCCTTTCTATGGCAATCTGTGCCGGGGTGGTTATTCTTGAAGATCTTGCAGTTATAGTAACGGCCTTCGGAGTTGTTCTTGCCATAGCCGGAACCAGAACTTGTGGTTTGAGTGTTAGCAATGTTCGGTGCGGTAATACTAAATTTCACATGTGTACAAATTTTAATTTGGAGTCTTACCCTTAGGCTGGTGAGATCTCAGCGGCTTTGCAGCCACCGGCGCATGATAGGCAAGCTGCAATGGCTTAGCTGTCTTGCCCTTCTCAGCATGGGCACTGCTATCTCCAGGGGTATTCTTCTGGTTTTGATGGAGGTGCTTTCATTTCCTCTTTTTCCAGCCTTTGTTTTGATGCTGCTCCTCTGAGCTAGCATTCTTGGTGTTAGATTTACGCTTGAGCGTGTTCTCCTCGTCCCTCAGCTGGACGGTAATCTCCACACGAGATGCGGCATGGTAACACTCCTGGAGGTTTATGGTGTTAGGTGCTATTCTTTGCATAAGATACTAATTCATATTGACAATGGCTTTAAGGGTTTAAATCAATGTTTACCTAGAGAGAGCTAAACCGGGAGTACCTCATGCCGTACCGGCGGTGATGGCTCAGGCCACCATAGAAGCGGTCGACCAAGACCTGTCCGGTGTACCCAAGGTCAGGTAGTAGTCGGAGGATGAAGATAAAGGTTCGGTAGTATTCGTCGACGGTCATCTTGTCCGTCATCTTCAAAGCGTCAAGATCCAAGCGCTTCTTGGTCTTAACATGTTCCGGGTAATATTTTTGATCGAATAAGTGAAGTGAAGTCTTCCCAATCAAAGGTAGGATCGGCGGTGTACTCGGCCTTGACAAGTTTCCACTAATCTATAGCAGCATCCTTGAGGTAGTAGGCGGCTACCCTCACTCGAACTCGAGTAGGAGTCTCGACGAAAGCCGTCTCCATCTCGAAGATATAGGCTTCAAGCTTGGCGAGGTCGCTCACGCCTCTAAAGTAAGGAGGTCAGATATCTGCGACTGCCTTTACCCAGTTTACTTCTCGGGCTTGAGGTGGGTCGGACTGTTGTTGCTGCTGGTTTTGTTAGTTTTGCTGAGTCCGTTGTACATCCGCTATAACCTGAGGTAACATCTTCCCTACTGTCGCCGTGATGATCTCAGCTATCGTCTACATGTGCGGCTCATCAGTAGACTCTTCATGGCTTTGGCCACGGCCTCGGCCTCGTCCTCGTCCTGACATCTGAACAAGTAACGATTTACATTAGGCACTGTGATCAGGTGGTCTTAAGTTTAAGAAATTGTATCGTCTTTTCAGACGTTAAAGGTATTCCGTAATCATTACGGTTATTCAAGGTTAGGTTTCTACTTTTCCGTTGTAAAACGGTTTGTAATCCTAACTCGGTAACACCTATACTCGGTAACACTTGACTGTCAGAGCGATTCTTCGCTCTAATACCACTTTTTGTAACACCCCTACGGCTAATCCTCTAATTATAGCCTAATCGTCATGGTCTCTAATCTAATCACAGTGGAATAACCAAACCAAACGGCGGGTGATACAATCCCGTTAGCCGCCCATACGGCTAACAAGGCTTCAAATACAATTAGTAACGGTCTGATAGTAAAGAATGTACCGAGTTTCCAATAATCAAACTACAACCATATCTCCAACAATACTTACATCCTTGTTCCCCACAACAACTTACCAAAAGAGAATACCGAGTACTAAGAGTTAATTCAAATTACAACCATTCTCAAAAGTCTACAAAAGTTTAAGGGTTTAACAACTACCCATGTCTATTAATGTCTACAATTCTTAAAATGCCAAAAGGGTGTACAACATGGTACACCGGCTAATCAAAAGCTTCCAGCCGAGTAAAATTTGGTACACCAATCAAAATCACTAATCTAGCAAAAGTGTGCATCCCGGTCATTTTCTGACCGTCAACCATTTCGAGTACCTGCAATAAAAATGGTGCCCCAAGGGGCTCAGCAAAACATGCTGGTATGAAATTCGCATACCCCGCGTGCTAACGGGGGTACGCCAACTAATTGGTCGCCTACATGGAGTTCATTTCGTTTAAAACAGCATGCTAAGATAAATAACATCATAAGCATGTATAGAGACAATCATACAAGCATACCATACAAGCAAGGGAGATATTTCACAATTCACCAATCAATAATCACTTCTCAATCAAACTTCAACACTTAGTTAGTCCAATTTCTATCCGGGTTAATCGGATGGTCTTATCTCTTTTACTCAAGATCAATAACTCACACAAGCCAAGATCTTTTCTCAAACAATTATCCTTCTCTGAATAATTTTCCAGTCAAGTCGATATGACCTCCGGGCAGAGACAAGGCTATCCCACCACCGGGCTTAAGGTTGGCTTACTTCCCTAGGTTGCTACACATTTAAGGGATTTGGACCATGGTGGGAAGGTTAGGCCAGGATTCGGTTAACAATCCCTCTTATTGCCTCATCCTCACGCATCGCCGAAACTATATCGGGCTTCTCACAAACTCCAATTTATCAAATTCTCAAAGTTAGCAAGGTCACTAAGTTAGGGAGTTAGTGAGAGGCCCACAATCATCAAGTCAAGGTTTCCACAACCAATCAATCAAACACTTGATCTTTCAATCACAACTTTCAAGTTCAACCACAACTCAATCAAGGCATAATATTCACAAGATAGTAAGAAGTGCAATAAACCAATTACATGCATTTATCTTGTTTAGGTGATTGCACATAAACACACAAACAAACAAGCCGAGGTAGCCTCGGTAGCATACAGAGCACGAGAAAATCATACCGTTCACCGTCGTACTCGGACTTCTATTTTCCCTTCGAGGTTCAACTATTCGGGTCCTATAACATACATAGCATCGAACGGTTAAGTATCTATCATTAACCTAACTTGTTTCATCTTTTATGTTTCCCGATTTATAATTACTATTTCCTTACAATTCTTACTTAATCACACAAGTCATTCACTTATCATTATTTCTTAAGCTTGTTTTAACACTAATTTAACACTCTAAACTCTCCTAATGGTTTACTACTAATGCCACATTCTTTTTATTTGACCCGACCGACCCAACCAAGGGTCGGTCCCCTGGGTCGGTCTAAGTCAGAAGGTATCCGGGCTTGGAAATTTTAACTCGACCGACCCAACCATGGGTCGGTCTCGTGGGTCGGTCGAAGTCAGAAAACACTCAGGTTTGAAAATTTTAACTTGACCAACCCAGCCATGGGTCGGTCCCTTGGGTCGGTCAAAGTCAGAAAACACTCGGATCTGGAAATTTTAACTCGATCGACCCAGCCATGGGTCGGTCGAAGTCAGACCCATTTTCCAAGTGTTTAGTTTACTCAAATCCTTTCCACAAGTATTCTAGCATGTTTTAACATCATTTTGGCACTTTAAAATCCTCCTAATTCATCCACCAAACTCATACTTAACTCCTTGATTGATTTACACAATTTCTCCCCTTAATTTTCCTAGAAGCTCCTAAGTGCAGCTCTTGTTTTCTTTCTTTTCTCTATCTCATTGGTTCACCAACTAATGTCATTCTAGTACTCTTCTTGCATTATTTTATTTCCCACATTCTACCCATCTACAATCCTCTTTAACCAAGTTTCCTAGGTGATTAACTACTCAAGTTCAACAATAACACACAACTAGTTATCCTAAGTTATTTCTACTCATTAAGCACCTAGGTCATTTAGTTTCTACCCAAATTTTGACAGAGGTTCCCCTACAATCCTATCATTCTCACAACATCATTTTGCTCACTCATTTCAGTTTAGCATCCCTGTTTATTCAAGACAACAACAACACTTATTTTCCAGCACATTAACAATTTAAGTAGCTAGACCTCAAGGCTTTTGATCATCATTCAAACAACACTAAAAATAACCCAATCTCTTACTCAATGTGTAGTAGCCTAAAAAACTTAGAGAATAATGTAAATTTCTCATACTCAAGCATTAAAATCTGTTTCACAAGACATATGAGATTTGCTCAAAGGTAAGTTCATTTACCTTAGATTTTCTAGTTTGCTTTCCTTTCTTTCCTTTCTTCCTTCTTCTTCTTCTTCTTCTTTTCTTTCTTCTTGTTCTTGACTTCCCAAACCGGTCAAGAGCACTTGTTTGCCTTAATGCTACAGCCACCCACAATAACAATACCAACTTAGAAGCTACCCCTCAATTAACCTAGAAATTTAAGAACATGTTTAAGGCTTAAGGAGGCATTACCTTACAATGTCTAGATGGAGTTTTTGGACAGCACAATGACAAGATTCCAGCTCCAAGATAGACGACAACCATATAAATGGGAACAATAAGGGGTTCAACTTGAGTTTTTTTTATTTTTCAAAGGAAAAGCTAGAAAAAGATAGACTTTAAGTCCCTTTCTTACCTTAGAACAACTAGGTGATGATGGAGTTCAAAATGCTCTTCTTCAAGCTTCAAATGGGGCTACAGCCATGGTGATGAAGATGGATGTTTTGGTTTTTAAAGGGTGGAAATTAATCTCCAAGAAGAGAGGAATTTAGTGGTGTGATTTTTGTAGCATTTGGAGTTTGTTTGAGCCTTCAAAAATGACAAAGAAGAGAGGGCTGGAAGGAGGGAAATGAAATCACCATTAGAGAGCTTGGAGAAGAGAAGATGTGAAGAAGGGAGCAAAACGTGAGAGAGGTTGGGAATAAGGAGGAGAGAGATGAAAAAGGTGAGTTTTGTACTTTCTTTACCTTTTTCTTTATTAATTTGTCTCTTCCTCACTAATAGAGAATAAAGAGAGTTGGGAGGGGGGAAAATGTGGCTATACACACACATAAGGAGTCGGATTTTTAATTACAAATGGGGAGGATTATTTTGTTTTTATGACACATAAACCCCACAAGTTCTCATTTTTGCACTACTCACCAACCGGAACCCGTTTTCCTGAATTTTATCGTTTAATTAATTTTAATGGCTCTAGACCTTCACTAATGTTTAATTATAGATATTTAATTGACTATAATTATTACGGGTCTATTTAACCCGCTTAAAGGTTCATTTGTGTTTTTTACCCGTTTTATGGATCCGCTTTCTTCGGGAATTGTTCCCACATATTATTTAGGCATAATTAAGCTTCTAAAATCCTCATTAGCCTAATTAATCACTATTTTTAATTTCAGGGTATTTCACCACTAAAAGTGAGGAAGCAAGGTCTGAGTCTCGACCACTGGCAAGGACATCAGCACATAAGAGAAAGCACGGTCTTTCACCGGTCCACGACAGGTCGGGGACCAATCTGGATACTTCAGCTCAGGACATTCTTCAGCGAGTAAGAGTCACTCTTACCTCTGTGCATGTTGTCTCCACTGCACCAAGTGTTCATCACATGGTTCAAGGAGCAATAGATTTTATAGATTCCCACATAGCCTGAATGTTCTTTGTCTCTTAGAGACATGAGTGGAACCGTGAGAAAATTAGCTCTAGGTTAGATTTTCCTTTTCTTTTAAATGATTTCGCTGCCATTGACTATCTATTTCTACAAAAATATTTTGAGATCAATGACAATGCAACTGTTCTTTTGTCTATATTGAATGATTATATTGGTTACGAAATAATTTATTGTATTGGCTGGCTGCTTCTTCCTTGATTTAAAATTATAAAATGATCAGAGATATTAGTCTCATCCATTCCACTAATACAATCTCAAACGTGACACCTAAAAAGCCTACAAACATAACCCACAAGATATAGCTCCTCATTTATTACCACTCACTGATCAGTCGTTGATATCCTCAAGTGTCTATAAATACTTGCTCACTTCATTTGTCACTCATAATCATTACTGCACATCTCACGAAATGGCTCAAACTCCACAAAGCTCATCCAAATCAAATGACCAAACTGTTCATTCCACCATTCGTAAGTTTATGTTCACTAAACACCCGAAGAAATACGTCGCCCAAAGCTATGTTCAGCCAGTCTCCGACTCACCTGCCGCTTGGTCTATCACCTCAAGTGTAACTCCATCTCAGTCTCGAACTCCACATTGCTTAGAGTTCACATTAGATTCTGATGAGTTAGACCTTTCCACTGAAGCCGAATCACTCTTGATAACTTCCACCCCAGCTGACAAGAAACCTTGGATCAAGATTTCCTTTTCAGAGGATGAACCTTTGGCCTAGATGATATAGAATGGGATCTCCAAACTCATCACTCTATCTAGCCTATCTTGATCATATTTGTAGTTTGTAATCTATGGAATGTTATGGCCTTTACAAAATCTTACGTCGTGTAGGTGCTCCCTATTTTTGCTGTATGGCAAAGGGGGAAAGAATAAGATATGTACTTGTGAGTTAATGACTTTTGTCATTCTGTTGTGTAACGTCTTAGTGAAGAACTTTCTACTACTATGGTTATAGTAATAAAGTTATCTTTGCTTCGAAATTAAATTTGTTCATCTTTAACAAACTCAGATGGAATCCTTCTTAGGGGAATCTCTCAAATTTTCAAATCGCCAAGTACATATATTTTTGCATAGGTTGCCATCATCAAAAGGGGGAAATTGTTAAGTCAATATCCTTTAAGTTTGATGATAGCAAACCTTGTATTGTGTGTATTTAACAAGTTGTTGTAAGCTTCATTTCATATAGACAGGCTAAGGAGTGGCTTCGCACACAAGGTTGCAAACGCCTTAGAATCGCTTGACATTATTTTATTTTCGCTTTTAGGTAGTCAACGCCTTAGAATCGCTTGACATTATTTTATTTTCGCTTTTAGGTAGTCAACTCCTTAGAATCGCTTGGCACCATTTCATTTTCACTCATAGGTAGTCAGCGCCTTAGAACAGCTCGACACAATCTGCATGCAGAGTCTTTTAAGATCTGAAATTTTGGAGTATCACTCAGGCATCAACTAGACTTTTCATATTCATTACAAAGTCTAGTTGACAGGGGGCAATCTGTTATACCCAAAATTTCAACCCCCCCCCCCCCGGGTTTAGGGTTTGTTAAGCTTTGGTGTTGTGAGAAGCACTTCGTTCAAATGGTGATGATTCCCGGTCCGATCGGAACATTCTGGAGCACTAGAGGCAGCTCAGTCATCTTCAGGGGTATTTTTGTAATTTTTGAGGCCCTTAGGACCTCCTAAAGGGTTTCTCTCCTCCGAAGAAGGATCAAATCAATTCAAAATGCTTTGAAATTTTAACCCATGCTAGAGGATGACATATTGAGCATAATGGCGTTGGAATTTCAATTTTTTGATTTTTCAATAATTTTCTAGCAATTTCTAATTGAATCTAACGATAATTGAATTTAAAAATATTCCATATTCAAAAAATTCGATTCCACCTCAGAAAAATCATATTCTCATCCTTGACACATGAATAAAATTACTTAGTCAGATTCTTTTGGGAAGTCACTTGATTAAAGTTCCAAAAATCTCATTTTTACAAGATTTTTTCTATCTTTAAGAAAGTCTATATACAGGAGCAAATCTCTTAATAAAATTAGGATCACAAAAGCTCCTAGAACCCTAGGCAATCAAAACCTATTCCATAGCCAGCCTCTCACGTTTTTGCACCCTCAAGCACCAAAACAATACCGAAATTCATCTCAAATCCACACCTCCACATAATTCTCAACTCCCAACATCGTTCTAACAATCAAACAGTAGCTAAATCACCACCAAAACGTGAGGAATACCATCAACAATCAATAGTCAGAAGCCGGGTTTGAACTCAATCCAGAACGAGATCAACGGAGCTCCCACGAATCTTGACGTGAAGAATCATTGTGAATTTGAAGGTAAAACAGGTGGGAATCTCACTTTTTTGACTCTCCATCACTTTACTTATCTTATTTCAAAATTGGGCTCAAACCGATTCTTTTCGGCTTCTGTATTGCTATTTGTTTTCGCTTTTGCCTTGTTACTTGTTTGTTAAGTTTTGTGCTTAATTCGAATTCAAACTATGAATATTTAATTACTAATATCTTGGAAATATTTTAGGCTACGCGTCCAAATTTTGAGCAGAAAACACCGTCACGAACCACCAAAAACCCACTGTCCGTGGGTGGTCCGTGACCTCGGACTCATTGTCCGGGACCAGGGACGGGTTGTCTGTGGCCACGGACGCCCAGAGACGGTGGCGGGATTCTTATTTTTCAAATTTTCAATTTTGGGTTTTTAACAGTACATGTCCGGGCCCACGGACACCCTGTTAGTGGCCCCGGACTTTTCAAGTTTATGTTTTTTTTAATTCGGTTTTTATAATCATGTAGTTCAACTGGGGTCCGTGGTCTCGCACAATTAGGTCTGTGGCTACAGACATAGTTAAAATTTGACCTAATTCTGCCTCTGAAACCATAGTTTAGGTAGTTTTATTTTTCACTTCAATTTTCTGTCAAAAAAATGTTAAAAAATAAAAAAGTCAAGCGCGCACTTAGGTTAAAACGACTCGTAATAAGCCGTAACTAAATTAAGTAGAGGAAAAAACGACTTCGAGGGGTAATGAAAGTAATTGAACCCTAAATAAGTCGAATACCCTGTCCCCGAACCCGATCTCCTTTCCTAATTTAATCTAGGTTAAAATTAGGTGGCGACTCATAATAGGTTCCAGTGAGCTAATCTAGGATTTAATAATTAGTGTTTATGACATAGTTATTAAATTTAGGTTATAAGTGGACCTAAAACCGATCAGATCCTAATCAACTTGAATCAACTTAGGAAAGGGTTCAAAAATCGAGGCTCACAGAATGGCGACTCTACTAGGGACAAACTCTTAATTTAAACTTGTTTAATTTTGAAAAATAGGACTTAACTCAAAAATTGTTATTTATGGCTTTTATTACATTGTTTGTTTACTCTCATGAGCAATTTAAATTTCAACAACTTGCATCATATGAGAGCGAGGGTCCACACAAACCGATTTCACCCCGGGACCCCGTTAAGGGTCCCCTGTCAGGGACTCACACTTTTAGGTGATGTGAATAAGTGGGGGAAAAGAGGAGGATGTCGTCTAACCACATCCCCTTAATATCTGGGCTTTAGCCCCAAGCGTTTTCCTGGCAGTGTCCTTACCTAGCCCTGTTTAGTCATCAAAGACTCGGTCGTAGACGCACATCTTCAGGTGATGTGAAAAAAGTGGGGAAGCCCAAAGAGAATAGCGTGCAAGCCCTATTCTTTGTGGTAACCTGGGCCCACGCCCAAGCACCTCTCTGGATTGATCTGTACCTGTTAGATTAAATCATTTTGTGAAGAAATTGGCATAGCTTTCTTTGTACGACCTCTGTTGTATATTTTTATGGGCCTCAAGCCCAATATTCGTATCAAGTCCCCGATTGTTTTTATCCCAATAAGACATACAAAAGAAAAACTTGTGACTCACTTCCCTAAAGTCATCTCCTCAAAATGAGCTTAATAGTTTCAGCTGAACCCCTCTAGATTACAAGTCCCAATCCACGTTCCTGGATCTTTTGACCCAAGTGGATCATATTCTTGAAGGACCAATATATTTTATGGCCTGGCCTTCCAGCTCAAAACAAATCCCTCTGAAGCTTTAAATGAAACATTCATCGTGAGCGCCCGATGTCTTTTGATTCAAGTACACTGGCACTCGGCTCATGTTTCAAAAGTTTAGTTCAACTTCATCCACAATGCTGACTTATCTCCTTCTGTTCGAAACATGCCGAAACCTTTGCAGTCAGGATGTTGGTCCGGGACTAATGATAGAAGTGCCCAGCTTTCTGAGCTGGTGGATCTGATTAGGAAGCTTGCTGAACTGGAATTCGTCCACAGGAGCGCTCTGGAGGAGCTAAGCTCAAGAATCATGTCGGCTGTAAGGGAAGCAAGGTCGCTCATCCATGTTCTCGAGGAATCATCCTCTAGATCTTGCTCCCAAACATGGACGAGATCAGACCACATGAGGGCCCAAAAATCATAACAAGAGCAGGTCGCACAGATACCCATTGTAGATCTACAACAACCGTAGATAGGATTCTGAGGACTTTTAGGACAAAGACTAGTTCAACTCAAGATCCTGCGGTTCCGTGGAAGGAGTCTAAGGGAGCATCCTGAGTAGTTTGTCGTTTCCACCTGCTCCCGGGTCATTCCACAGATGATTTCCACAATCTAATGTCCAAGATTTTGTCATTGGCTCAAGAGGGGAAAATCCAGATTGCAGCCCCGATACAAGAGCCTCCTCGGAGAACCAAAAGGGAATTCACACCCATTGGATGTTCCATAAGCCCAACCCTCGAGGAATTGCAAGATGAAGGGATCAACTGACCCTCATATTCATCTAGCCATGTTCGACCGAGTGATGTGTCTCTCCCAAGACTCAATGGCATGTAGGAAAGCTAAGGTTTTCACCCGGTACCTAGACGAGATTCCCCAACGGTGGTACCTAACTCAAAGGATGAATACCAAGACATACAAGGAAATATGCGAAGCTTTTCTGACCATTTCGAGTATGCGAAGAACTTGGAGATCACCAGGTTTGATCTCGCTAGCACTCGCCAAACGGGAAGTGATTCTATGTCTGACTTCATAAAGCGGTGAAGGAGGAAGGTAGCAGGATGCCTACAAGGATGGATGAACAAGAACAAATTTACATGATCATTGAAAACATGCAGAGCTGCATAATGACGAACTAAAGTACATGTACTTTCCAAGCTTTGATATGCTTATGGGCCAGGAGGGTGTGCTAGAAGAGAAGGTCCACAAGGGAGACTTGAAGCTCGGATATCCTCGGAGCCCCGGGGGATTTAAAGGTCCTAAAATCAGAACTGGCTGTAACACCCATCCAACATTAACACACTTACAATAAACTGCAGCGGCAAAAACAAACCTCATCACATTAATTAAATCGTTGGTGTTACGCCGTTAACCACCACGTGGCTAACAAGGCTAATACATGTACATTGTACCGGTCTGATGGACTAGATCCCGAGCGACTACACATTACTATCCCTTTCATTAACAACAATAACAACATACACCTTCCAACTGTACCGAGTATTCACAAACTGATGCCGATAACAATTTCGGTCTTACTACGCCTACTGTATATATACACTTAAATGATTTCCCATGTACAATGACTACCCCGTCCTACTCTCGAACGGCTTCCAGCTCTCTGTACCTGAAATAGGAAAAGAAGAGAAAGGGTGGCCCCAAGGGGCTCAGCACTTTGCTGGTATGGAATCCTGCAGCCCACATGACCGGGCCACGCACAACTAATTGTCGTCTTAGCATGCGATTGATTATATTTAAATCATGCATACAACTGTAAACACACAACACATAACATTTCGCCTCAATGGGCTCAAACAAACGGATAATACATCCTTACTTGATAAGTCACTCATGGTATCATTATCCCTAGAGTGTTCCTCCTCTAATGGAGCTACTTCCTTAATAGCCGAGACCTTCCACCTTAAATCGGGTTATCCTTAAACGCCTCTTATCACAAACTGGGGTTCATTCCATGATCCACACACTCCATATCTTACAACATATCACATTCCTCACATAACAAAACATAGCAACACTTCTCTCGTTTCGACGTACACATGATAACATCGCATTCATTTTGAACAAATAACGTATACATATCATAGCATAGCAAGGGAAATGCCTAGCACAATAGCAACACAAACCACCATGAGATCGGTTCACACAAGGAACCTTCACCATAGTTAGTATACATAGTGAGCCTAGAGATTATTGCCAATCTCATGCTAAGCTCGTTACCAACCTCGTTACCGTCCAGTTATATCGAACGGTTAACTTAAACCCAAGGTGTGGCGGATATAGTAATCCCAAGCACACGAAATAACATTTGTATGCCCTGGGGCCGACGTGAGTCAGTAAACTAGCTTTGGATAAGCTAAGGGAAGGTCGAAACCAAATGGAATAAACCTATACATACACAAGAGAGCCGAACCGGATATGACATCGACTCCCGTCCTCACACGCGTGGCCGGAACATGACCGGACTCCTCACCCCCATTAGTACATATATACTTATAAATAAGTAGTTAGAGATCCATTATGGAGCCTACCACATCCACACACCATACGGTATCATAACCGAGTTAAGCACACAAGGGAGGTTCACACACTTGCATACAACAACAATATCAAACTAACTCACACATAGCCGTGGTTAGAACGTTCCAAGGTTTGGGTCATTAACTCCGAATACCGATCTCTCTCGTGTTTCTAGTTCTAGTTAGCTAAGGTTCGACACTTATTTGAGGTTAACGGTAGCGGAGACCAGATGCGCCACATAAATGAATTACTATAAACTCATTACATGTTTTAATCTTACAAGGTGGCAAACACTCAGAAAAACACATTGGCATACAAGCCGGTGTAATCCGGTAGGACAAGGTTGCAAGAAAACCATACCTTTCACCACGGTCCACTATTTTGTGTCCTCCTAGGTTCCTCGAACAAATCCCGTACAAATGGTAACATCACAATTACTGTCATTAACATCGGGTGACATGATTGTTTAATATTAATGCCCATAGTTAACACCATCATCCTGTGTACTTAATTTATTTATGTGATCTTAAGTTCACAATTACACATTTCACTCTCACACTTGTTTATACTTCCAATGGCCTTTAAAAGTCACCAAACAAGGCCTAAACATCATCTAAAACCATTACCATTCAATTCCCCATCATTAGGAGCCTTAAACAAATTTTTTTCTTCATTTCTGGTCTGGACCGCCCCTGGGGGGGGGTCCCAGGGGCGGTCCACAACAGATGCTACACGTTTCTTTTTTTTTTCACTTCTCTGCACTGGACCTCCCCACAGGGGCGGTCCGTAGGGGCGGTCCACTGCCGAACCAATTTTCTAATGGCTTTTCTCCTCTTTCTGAACTCCAAATTCATCCCAATTTTTCCTATGCTTTACACATGTTCTCCCACATGTTTTAACATCTTTTGGGCACACTTAAACCCTCTCGAAACATCCCAAAAATTCCTTAAACTTTTACTCAACTTTTACTAAGTCCTTAACACTTAGAACATTTTTTTCTTACACTTGTAACTTGTATTCTTGCCTAAAACTTCACCTAACCAAAGTACTCCCTCACTACCTTATAACCACCCTTTTAAACATCATTTGCACTACACTCATCCCCTTTACACACACTCCTCAAGTTTTTCCCACAAGTTCATAATTAAACCTTCACAAGGCGTTACACTTTCATTGTTCACCAAACTTTGCACAAGACTTTACGACACCTCCACCATCACCTTGGTGTATCAAGAAATCATCCATTAGTTCCCTAAATCTCCAAGACTATGCCTAAGGCATCTTAACACCTAAGAACACCTTAATTCACTTTCTTTCACCATCTTAACACTTAAAAATTCCTAGTACCTTCTAGGTCATAAAATCTCATTACAACACATAAACTCTTTTGTTTATCAACTAAATTTCGCCATAGCTTCTCATGTATCACCTTACACCAAAACACATTGTTTTTCACCTTTTGACAATCAAGAACATTCAATCTCTTAATACACACTCTTATACACAAACATATGGTTTTTCATCCTTTAACCATCAAACACATTCACCTTCACAAGAGATGTTCTTTACACACAACTAAACCTTTAAACTACACTACATCACAATATAGTGCATAAACTTAAATTGCTTGGCACTTAGGCCCTTAAATAACATGGCTCTTAGGCTCTTAAATTGCATAAACCTTAAACACTGAATTTCCACATAAATAATGCCTTTGACCTGCAATTACATACAACAATGCTCCCATGTCCTTTTAGTCCACCTTGTGGATAGTTTTTGTAACACCCCATCCAAAGCCTATCGTGGTTTTCGCGATCTGAACACTTAATCGAATACGTCGCAGCGGAATTAAACAACACCTGGACCTTGCCACGGTCTGATCGTTAGAATATACCGGCTTAATTGCTTACAATACTTATCCAAAAATACTTATCCAGCTCAAACATCAACATTCACAGTACCACAACCAACCGAGTACTAGTATCTTAAACATAATCTCAACTTACATCAGTTTAATATAAACAGTCGGGTGCACAGGCGCAACCCGAACTCAAAATAAATGTCCCACCCTAAGACTAACCGCTCCTACTCTCGTAGTGCGTCCTCATGGGCCTCTTACCTGCAAGTGTAAAATAGCCCCCGAGGGGGTCAGCACGAATGCTGGTACACCCTCTCATGGCCCCCAAGCTAACGGGTCTACGACGACTAATTGTCGATAGCATGGAAATTGATTACATACACAAACATAATATGAAGTGCAATAACAATAACCACAAATGAACATATAGAGTTCACAAACAATGAACGACTCAAGCGTTCCCTTATCAAGTGGGTTAGTAACCCCCTCCTTAGTCCTCATTTCCTTAATCTCATTTCCTTACCTTATCTCAATCTTAATCTTAATCTCAGTATACAAACCTTTCCTGGAAGGGATTGGTTGTAGCTTAATTCGAACCTGGGATTTAGGTGATCCCACCGCACCATCTTAATGCCACCTACTTCGGACGGGAGTCCAGCGTAGCTGAGCCGGCAACCGGCCCTAGGCTACAAGTCCGAAGACAAGTCCTTAAGCGGAGGGCGGATCTGATTCAGATATTGTCCCCCTTTTTCCTTAGCATGCATGACCGGAGATCGGTCCCGGGTTTCCTCACTCAAGTTCCAGTTAGTAGACATCTTAACCCCATGTGCTAGCTAAGCCTTAACGGGCATTAACCAACAACCATCAAATTTAACTCTTATTCTTAACTCAGTAAGTACTAAACTTGGTTAGTAACTATCTCAAGTCTCGCGGGTTAGTGTAAAGACAACACAAACAACAACGAGAATAAAATAACCGGTTGCATGCTTTATCTTATTAAGTCATAGCAAGTAAACAGATAGCACACAAGCCGAGGGACACCTCGTTAGCAAGCAGGTCACAAGAAGGACTGTACCGTTCACCGTCGATCGTTGTTTGTTTAACCTTCATCGGGGTCCCAATTCATAAACCTAAAACATTCATTCATTTTTAGGTTATTAGTTATTTGTACCTTGCTTAACTCACTTAGTTCCTAAAGATTCCCATTTAATAACCTCTAAAGTCTTGCCACTTAGCTCACAAACTTATTTTTAAACATTAAAACTTATACTTAATCTTAACTTAATTCCTTAAGTTCTTAGTGTCCCAATCACTACCACCCTACCAAAGGTATACCTTATTACCTAGTACCCATCTTAGAATTTAAAATTTCTTTTTTTTTAAGTGTTAAGGGCCGTCCGACCCACCCTCTGGGTCGGACCATTCCAGTAACCTTCGGATTTGGAAAACCCTACATGTCCGACCCATGTCCGACCCAACCAACTGGGTCGGACCATTCCAGAAACTTTCCGTCTTCTAAAACCTCTCATGTCCGACCCCGTCCGACCCAACCTTCTAGGTCGGACCATTCCAGAAACTTATTTGCCCTTTGAAAATCACCCGTCCGACCCATGTCCGACCCAACCTTCTGGGTCGGACCATTCCAGAAACTTTCCCTGGCGTTAAACAGAGGCCGTCCGACCCAAACTTGGGTCGGACCCCCGGGTCGGACGCCACTAAATCATGCCCAAACTTTGCCAAATCTTTTCCAAACCTTTCCTCAAGCCATCCAATATGTTCTAACATCATTTAGACCCATAAACCCACCTTAGAGCACCCTCCAAACACATTAAATCATTCACCAAGTTTCACCTTGATCATTATACATTTTCCTTGTAATAATGCCAACACTTGTAATGCTTTCCTCTAGGTTTCTAGGTGGTGGTTCATACCTAATGTAGCCACTATACCAAATGTTTTCCTCACCACTATAACATCATCTCCCAAGCATCTTTCACTATCTAAAACTCTCTTAAGCATTTACTTAATGTTCCTTCACAACTTAAACTTCCTTCCTAGTTGTTTACCAACATTTGCCTAAGTCCTAAATACTCAAATACATTCTCTTGCTTCCTAAATCCTCCATGGTGATACCTAAGTCATTATAAGTCATTAGAACACCTTAACTTCACCCTTTTTCACCAAGACAACCTCTAGAACATCCTAGTACCTCCTTAGTCATTAAATTCCCTTAGAATGTCTTAAACACTTAAGCTCTCCTTTAAATTTTGCCATAGGTTCTCTAGTATATAATACCACCTAATACATGGTTTTTCTCCATCAAACAACCAACACCACACAATTCTCACACACAACACCATAACACACAATTAACACTAAAACTTTACCACATCATCATATATTGCTTAAACTCAAACTGCTTGGCACTTAGGCCCTTAAATGACAATAATCTTAACCACTGAATTTCCACATATATTTGCCTTCAACCTGCGAATACACTCAACAAGGCTCCCATTGAAATAAAATGCTTCTTGTACTTCACCTTGATATTCTTAAACTATCTCTTTTTCTCATTTGCTCTTTAGTCAAAAGTTTACAAGTATAGTGATTGTTTCTTCTAGGTTTTATAACACCTTCCCAATATAAACTCTACACTAAACTCATCGTATACCTAAATCCCATTCCCTTAAACAACAAAACACCTTAAGGTAAGTAATTTACCTTGTTCTTTTACAAGCTTAAAAGCTTTCTTCCTTAGGTTTTTCTTTGTTCAATCTCGGTCACCAATGTGTATCTCCTTGCCAATGTTCTAACCAATATCCAATGACTCCAATGAGTACTAGATAACACATTAACCCTAAGGAACAAACCCTAGGTTAAAAAATATTTTAAGGTATTAATGTGATTGTTTTACCTTGGTTTCTCAAGACAAACTTGGATATGAAGCAAGAAGGACCTCCTCTCTCCTTTGAAGAGTAGAAACAAGCTAGAACAAGGCATAAACATGGAGTTCCATGAGTATATATTTTCGGACATGTGAAGAAAATGGTGGAAACCTAGATTTTCTTACACTTTCTTTACCTTAAGAGAATGGAGATGCCAATGGAGTCTCCAAACTTGAATTTCCTCCTCTAATGGTGGTTTGACTTGGCACCAAAATGAAGCTCTTGAAGTTTTGAAAAGATAGAAAGAAGGAGCTTGAGCTAACTAAGAAGAATATGTATTTTGTTTTGGATTTGAGCTTAAATGGGCAAGTTGTGAGCAAGAGAAGGTGGAGCTAGCATGGAGTTGCTCTTCACGTTAATGGAGAGGGAGAGAGCTTGAAGAAACCGTGTGCAACAAGAAGAAATGAGGAGATGAGGAGAGAGGTAAGTAAAATGTGATATTTATGTTAAAGGTAAATAGTACTTTATGCTTTATAAGACTTATTTGCTTTCTTAATTACTTAATGAGTCATGAAGGTGGTGACTCACCTCCTAAGAAACCGGCCCCCTTTTAGTAATGAGGGTAATTAAGTCTTTGTTGACCAAATGTCTCACTTATATAGACTTATGTTATGAACTAGCCTAATTAATTCACTATTCACCAAAACAAGGCACATTGTTGTGAAATTTTTGATTTCCCATTGATATAGACTTCCAAATGTGATACTATATAGTACACATGTTAATTAAAGAGTAATGATGGACATTTAGCCATTCAAAACTCATTTACAAGACAATTTTCCAAAAACGTGCTTTAAGACTCCTTAAAGCACATTTTGTGTTTTAACTTGTTTTCAAGCTTGGTTTTCTTTGGTAATTGATTTAAAATGACCATTAGGATATTACTAAGGTCTTAGAACAATATTTGGGTACTCTCCCAAGTCTCTCCAAGCTTAGAGCATGTTTTTGTTAAAACTGCTCTTTTTGGTGTTTCCTTATATTTTCTTTAATTAGAAATGTTTCTAAGGCATTATTTAGCCTCTTTATATCTTAGTTTATCGTTTAAACACCATATCTAAGTTTGGGGTATTTCAATCTACCCCCCTAAAAGAACTTTGTCCTCAAAGTTCACACATGTGCTTAACCATTCACGGTACACAGTTCTCTTAACCTTAATACCACATCTTATATTCGCATTCATACATCTCAAGACTCAAAGGTCAATCTCAAATACAATACATAAGTATTATACATAACTCAGATTTACACCGAAGTGTAGCAACTTACACAAATTCACATCTTAAACAACCAAGCAAACGACAAACATGATTGTTTCCTAACTCAAAAGCGAGCAAGCTCTACCCCCCTTAAAGGGGTACGCCCCGTACCCTATACAGACGATCTAGTCAGTAAATAAAGAAGGGTACTTCGCCCTCATCTTATCCTCTAATTCCCACGTGGCCTCTTCGACATCCTGGTTAGACCAGAGAACCTTCACCAGTCGCACTGACTTGTGGCGAGTGTCCCTAGTCTTGCTATCCAAGATTCTCTGAGGAGTTTCCACGGATCTCATATTTGGTTCTAAAGTCAACCTCTCAGGTTCTAACACATGGGAGGGGTGGTGCATGTATTTCTTTAGCTGTGAAACATGAAAAACATCATGCACTTTACCCAGCTCAGCAGGTAAATTCAACCTGTAAGCAACTGGGCCCACCCCGCTCCGTAATCTCATAAGGACCAACAAATTTCGGGCTTAACTTGCCCTTCTGTCCAAACCTGAATACACCCTTCATCGGTGATACTCGCAGAAATACCTGGTCGCCCACTGCGAACTCCAGGTCCCGTCGTCGAACATCAGCATACGACTTCTGCCTATCTTGAGCAGCTTTCATGTTCTCCCTAATTTGCTGAACTTCAGCCTTAACTTGTTCTAAGTACTCTGGTCCTATAATGACCGTCTCACTCGACTCATCCCAGCAGAGCGGTGTACGACATGGTCTACCGTACAACGCTTGAAAAGGTGCCATCTTGATCGAAGCGTGATAGCTGTTGTTGTATGAGAACTCGATCAGATGCAATCTGTCAATCCAACTGCCCTGGAAGTCTAAGGCACATGCTCTCAGCATGTCCTCGAGTGTCTGAATAGTACGCTCAGTCTGACCATCTGTCTGAGGATGGAACACGGTACTCAGCTTGAGTTCTGTACCCAACGCTTCTCTGGTAGCTCTCCAGTACCTCGAAAGGAATCTGGTATCTCTATCTGACACTATGGTCTTTGGTATGCCGTGATGCCTCATGATTTCTTTCTCAAATAACTCAGCTAATTTGGTCACCTTCCAAGTATCCTTCATCGGTATGAATCGGGCTACTTTGGTAAGGCGATCCACCACCACCCATATCATGTTGAGACCTCCCCTAGCAGGTGGAAGCCCAACTACGAAGTCCATGGAGATATCATGGAACTTCCACTCCGGAACTAGCATCGACTGTACCATTCCGCCCGGTCGTCGGTGCTCGAATTTCACCTTCTGGTATGTGAGACACCTCAAGACGAACTCGGTAACATCTGTCTTCATCCCCGACCACCAGAAGTATCTCTTCATGTCTTTATACATTTTAGAGGCTCCCGGATGGATGGAAACTGAAGAACAGTGTGATTCTCTAAGTATACGGTCTTTCAGATCCGTGTTGCCTCGTGGTATGCATAATCGGCCCTTAAGTCTGATCAGATCATCATCATGAAGTCTGAAGTCGTATTTCTGACTCTCAAAGGTACCATCTGTCAGCTTCTGTCTGACCTCTCTCATATACTCATCTGTCCTCTGAGCCTCTCGCACCTCATCAACCAAGCTGGAGAAAGAAACTAGCGAATGGAGTGAGTGTGCTCGACGGCTCAGGGCATCTGCTACAACATTGGCCTTCCCTTCTTTGTATTGGAGGTCAATGTCATAGTCTTTCAGAAACTCTAACCATCTCCTCTGTCGAAGATTTAACTCCTTCTGAGTGAATATGTATTTCAAACTCTTGTGATCGGTGTAGATCGTGAGACTAACCCCATATAAGTAGTGGCGCCATATCTTCAAAGCGAAGACTACAGCTCCCAGCTCTAAATCATGTGTGGGGTAGTTCTCCTCATGTTTCTTCAACTGGCGTGAGGCATATGCCACCACCTTGCCATGTTGCATGAGCACGCAACCCAGCCCTCTGCCGGATGCATCACAATAAACCTCAAAGCCCTCTGTACCGTTTGGAATGGTCAGTACCGGTGCAGTGGTCAGTGAGTCCTTCAAGCGCTGAAATGATCTCTCACTGTCATCTGTCCACAGAAACGGTGCATCTTTCTTCATCAGACTGGTCATTGGCTTCGCGACCTTGCTGAAATCTCTCACAAACCTCCTGTTGTAACCTGCCAGGCCGAGAAACTCCGGATGTCGGTAACAGTCTTCGGCCTTGGCCAGGTACGTACGGCATCAATCTTTGCTGGATCCAGTGCGATCCCAGCATCTGAGATGACATGACCTAGGAAAGAGACCTGGTCAAGCCAAAACTCACATTTGGAGAACTTAGCATATAGCTGGTTCTCCCTCAATATTTCCAATACCTCCCTCAGATGTTCCTCATGCTCAACCTTAGACTTCGAATATATCAGAATGTCATCAATAAAAACCACAACCGACTTGTCCAGCTGCTCCCGGAACAAGCGGTTCATCAGATCCATAAACTTCGCCGTGCGTTCGACAACCGAACGGCATCACTGTAAACTCATAGTGGTCGTATCGTGTCCGGAATGCCGTCTTCTCAATGTCTCCCTCCTTAATGGCTATCTGATGATACCCCGATCTGAGATCAATCTTGGAAAACACAGATGCTCCCTTCAACTGATCGAACAGATCGTCAATGCGGGGTAGTGGGTACTTATTCTTCATTGTCACTCTCACTGCATTCAGCTCTCTGTAGTCGATGCAGAGGCGGAGACTACCATCCTTCTTCTTCACGAAGAGGACTGGCGCTCCCCATGGTGACACACTTGGTCTAATGAATCCTTTATCCAACAAATCTTTCAATTGTTCTTTTAACTCAGTCATTTCTGCCATAGCCGGTATACGGTATGGTGCTTTGGCTATCGGTCCGGTACCAGGTAGCAGCTCAATGGTGAACTCTACCTCCCGAGTGGGTGGCATGCCGGGCAGTTCCGGTGGGAATAAGTCGGGGAACTCCGACACTACCGGTAAGTCGGGGTCGAACTCAGGGTCTCTCTCTATGTCCTGTACATAGCAGAGGTATACTTTTCTTCCTTTCTTCTTAATTCTCTATGCATTGCCATGGCGGTGATGATCTTAGTCGAAGGCTCTCTGGGCCTCTGGCGGTATGATATCGTTATCCCAGACGGACTCCTGAGCAGCAATCTATGCTCGGCGCAGAGGATACGTCCCTTGTGCCGCTCCAACCAGTTCATCCTGAAGATAACATCAAATCCTAGCTTACTGAACTCAATGAAACTGACTGGAAAGTCTTCTCCCTTAATTCTGATGGTGGCTCCTCGGTAGTGACGAGTGCAACGAACTTTCTCCTTAGATGGGAGCGTAACCGTGAAGTCGGGTAGCTCCTCAGCGTCTAGCCCCAACCTGCTCGCAAATGATGCAAAGACAAAGGTATGCGAGGCCCCTGAGTCGAAGAGAACTGATGCCTCAATCCCATTGATCGGAAAGGTGCCGGTGAGGATAGTACCGCTGGCGTCGGCCTGTGCCTCTGTGAGTATGCTTAGTGCACCTTCCGTACCGAGTCCATAACCTAATTGTGTTCACAAGCTCCATGAGTATTGATGGTATAACAAGAGTCGTAATCAATTTATATGAACAACACTGTTATTTTATTCATGACCATCCTGTTTACAAACATGTGCTTCAATCTTACATCTCATTTCTCATCTCATTCTAACATTACATGGCTAATATTGTCTAAAGGTTAGGTTCAATCTTCCTGGTCTCAAATGCGTCGCATTGACTACTGCTGATGGTGCTGTATTCAGCTTGATTCTCTTAATCCCATGGTATAACATCCTTGATTCTCCTCCCAAAATTAATACATCACCTGACTTAAGTACTATCTTATCTGCACGGTCCGCACGCTTCTGCTCGCCGTATAAAAACTCCGCATCATCTCCGATGGACCAAGACACTACGGGTATCCCTCTTTCGAGAGACTCCGTCGTCTCGTCCTTATCCTGGTGTAGTCCCAGTTTCCCGTCCTCTCGTAGAAGTTTACAATGCAAATGTCTGCTTGGATGTCAGAAATCGGTTCAGCCTCCAACTGCTGAGCGATTTCCACGACTTGTGTAACAACTGGAAGGAACTCTTCGGGTATTCCCGGTGGTGAGACTCCATCTTGCTCCCTCATGGTTTGGTAATTCTTGGCATACGGATTCCAATCCTTGCCCAAGCTCATCATCTTTAACTTCATCCTTGCTCCCCCTGGGTACTCCGGTGTATAAAAACCTCCCGGTCCCATTCCTAGTTGATTGCTTCTCCTGATGATGGCTATTTGTGCTTCGGGTGTCAGGTATCCCCTTAATAAAATCATACCTGGGCGATAACCTGACATTGTTCGGTTGGAAAGTCTATGGTTTCGATGTCGGTGTGCTCCGGGCTAGATGTAGATGGTATAGGGTAGCAGATGTTGAATCTCCTAAAGTGGTAGTAGGTTATGTCTTACTTAAGTTCTAATCTCATCTTATTCTTACTTAACTCATTTATTCACCAAACATGCATGATAATGCGGTAAGCAGGTAGTTTTTATTACTAAATGGTTGTAGTGGTACCTGGTCCTCGATGAGGGTTCAGGCTCATCGTCCCGGTCCACCATGTGTAGAGTGGGTCCCGTCTTCTGGGTCACCCGTGGGTTCTTGTCCGCCGGCTGCTGCACTTTCCTCTGACCGTCAGATCCAGCTCCCTGATCGGTCTTGCCCTTGCCCCTGCCCCTGGTATCGGGCCTATAGGCTCTGCTAGCAGGGTTCCGGTAACACTCGTATGCCCGGTGTCCATACACTCCACAGAAGTTGCACTCCACCTTATTTCCCTTACAGTCGAGCCCGGGGTGGTCCTTGTGACACCACCTACAAATGAAGCGTCGCTGGTAGCCACCACCGGCTCCCATCTCAGTCTCAGATCCTGATGATTCATATTGTCAATTCTCATATCTCAAACGGTTACTAATTTATTTCTTAACTCATTCAATATTAATTTCCTTACCCTTTGGCGCCTTAGAGCACAGGGGTGTAGCTGCAATAGCATATGTCAGCCTCTTCAGTGGCTCTTCCGAAGCCTTCTCCTTTTCCTCCTTCCCCTTCGGGTTCTGATTTTTCTGGGCCTGAGGCTGGTACTTTTGTTTCTTGTACCCTCCTTGCCCCTGACTTTCTGAGCTCTTACCAGCACTCTTCCTCTTTGCATTCTCCTCGTCCCTCAGCTGGACGGTAATCTCAACCTTAGCAGCGGCATGATAGCACTCCTGCTTTTCCATAGTATTAGTCTCACTTATTTCTCATAATCTAAATCTTATTCATCACTTACTCAAATCTCAATCATTCTTATTACCTGCAAGGTAGTGTAACTCGTCGGCCCCATGTCGTAGCGGAGTCGATGGCTAAGCCCGCCATAGAAGCGGTCCACCAAGATCTGGTCAGAATACCCAAGACCTGGCAGAAGACGGAGCAAGGCGGTGAACTCTGAGTAATACTCGTCCACTGTCATCTTGTCCGTCTGCTTAAGCACATCCAACTGTAAGCGCTTCTTCGTCTGGACATGGGCGGTGGTAGTACTTTGCTCGTAGCAAGGCGGTGTACTGCTCCCAGCCGAACTCTGGATTGGCCACATGCTCGGCCCTCACCAGCTTCCACCAGTCGCCTGCCGCCCCCTTCAGATAGAAAGCAGCTAAGCGCACCTTGATCCCAGCAGGGACATCAAGGGTCTCGAAGGCGGTCTCCAGCTCGGAGATGTACGCCTCAAGCTTGGCGTGATCGGTCTCCCCCTTAAAATGCGCGGGTCGAAGATCTTCTAGACTCTTCACCCAGTTTGGTTCCCTAGGTTGTGGCGGTGGAGGTGGTGCACCCACACCAGGCTGATAGCCCATGTGCCCTAAAGCGGCAGCTACGATCTCTGCGATCGTCTGCCCTCCAGGTATTCCTGAAGTATCCTCACCCCGGCCGCGACCTCGGCCTCCTCTAGGGCGTCCTGCCATCTGAACAAGCATAACTCACATTAGACTCGTATTCACCACTGTTTTGGTTAGTAAATTTATAACGTCCGTAGACGGTAAAGACAATCCACACTTATTAGTGGTCATCTGACTCTACTCACTCTAACTTCTCACACCCTTAACCCATCACTTATTCCTTAACTTATATCCTAACTCGGTGGTTACTCATGTCCGGTATTTCTTGATCAGAGCGTAACTACGCTCTGATACCACTTTTTGTAACACCCCATCCAAAGCCTATCGTGGTTATCGCAATCTGAACACTTAATGGAATACGTCGCAGCGGAATTAAACAACACCTGGACCTTGCCACGGTCTGATCGTTAGAATATACCGGCTTAATTGCTTACAATACTTATCCAAAAACACTTATCCAGCTCAAACATCAACATTCACAATACCACAACCAACCGAGTACTAGTATCTTAAACATAATCTCAACTTACATCAGTTTAATATAAACAGTCGGGTGCACAGGCGCAACCCGAACTCAAAATAAATGTCCCACCCTAAGACTAACCGCTCCTACTCTCGTAGTGCGTCCTCATGGGCCTCTTACCTGCAAGTGTAAAAATAGCCCCCGAGGGGGTCAGCACGAATGCTGGTACACCCTCTCATGGCCCCCAAGCTAACGGGGCTACGACGACTAATTGTCGATAGCATGGAAATTGATTACATACACAAACATAATATGAAATGCAATAACAATAACCACAAATGAACATATAGAGTTCACAAACAATGAACGACTCAAGCGTTCCCTTATCAAGTGGGTTAGTAACCCCCTCCTTAGTCCTCATTTCCTTAATCTCATTTCCTTACCTTATCTCAATCTTAATCTTAATCTTAATCTCAGTATACAAACCTTTCCAGGAAGGGATTGGTTGTAGCTTAATTCGAACCTGGGATTTAGGTGATCCCACCGCACCATCTTAATTCCACCTACTCCGGACGGGAGTCCAGCGTAGCTGAGCCGGCAACCGCCCTAGGCTACAAGTCCGAAGACAAGTCCTTAAGCGGAGGGCGGATCTGATTCAGATACCGTCCCCCTTTTTCCTTAGCATGCATGACCGGAGATCGGTCCCGGGTTTCCTCACTCAAGTTCCAGTTAGTAGACATCTTAACCCATGTGCTAGCTAAGCCTTAACGGGCATTAACCAACAACCATCAAATTTAACTCTTATTCTTAACTCAGTAAGTACTAAACTTGGTTAGTAACTATCTCAAGTCTCGCGGGTTAGTGTAAAGACAACACAAACACAACGAGAATAAATATAACCGGTTGCATGCTTTATCTATTTAAGTCATAGCAAGTAAACAGATAGCACACAAGCCGAGGGACACCGCGTTAGCAAGCAGGTCACAAGAAGGACTGTACCGTTCACCGTCGATCGTTGTTTGTTTAACCTTCTTCGGGGTCCCAATTCACAAACCTAAACATTCATTCATTTTTAGGTTATTAGTTACTTGTACCTTGCTTAACTCACTTAGTTCCTAAAGATTCCCATTTAATAACCTCTAAAGTCTTGCCACTCTCATAAACTTATTTTTAAACATTAAAACTTATACTTAATCTTAACTTAATTCCTTAAGTTCTTAGTGTCCCAATCACTACCACCCTACCAAAGGTATACCTTATTACCTAGTACCCATCTTAGAATTTAAATTTTTTTTTTTTTTAAGTGTTAAGGGCCGTCCGACCCACCGTCCGACCCACCCTCTGGGTCGGACCATTCCAGTAACCTTCGGGTTGGAAAACCTTACATGTCCGACCCATGTCCGACCCAACCAACTGGGTCGGACCATTCCAGAAACTTTCCGTCTTCTAAAACCTCTCATGTCCGACCCACGTCCGACCCAACCTTCTGGGTCGGACCATTCCAGAAACTTATTTGCCCTTTGAAAATCACCCGTCCGACCCATGTCCGACCCAACCTTCTGGGTCGGACCATTCCAGAAACTTTCCCTGGCGTTAAACAGAGGTCGTCCGACCCAAACTTAGGTCGGACGCCACTAAATCATGCCCAAACTTTGCCAAATCTTTTCCAAACCTTTCCTCAAGCCATCCAATATGTTCTAACATCATTTAGACCCTTCAACCCACCTTAGAGCACCCTCCAAACACATTAAATCATTCACCAAGTTTCACCTTGATCATTATACATTTTCCTTGTAATAATGCCAACACTTGTAATGCTTTCCTCTAGGTTTCTAGGTGGTGGTTCATACCTAATGTAGCCATTATACCAAATGTTTTCCTCACCACTATAACATCATCTCCCAAGCATCTTTCACTATCTAAAACTCTCTTAAGCATTTACTTAATGTTCCTTCACAACTTAAACTTCCTTCCTAGTTGTTTACCAACATTGCCTAAGTCCTAAATACTCAAATACATTCTCTTGCTTCCTAAATCCTCCATGGTGATTGAAGTGGAGTTCCACCGCACGGAGTAATCAAATGGCTGAGCAAAAGAGTATATGCTGCCTACGGAGACAACAGATGGATCTCTCTCCGACCAAACCCCCTTCCGACTCCAACGAACGGACTCTTACGACAAGGAAGCTATACCACAGACAGACTGCGGAGGAGTAGTCGCCTCCAACGCAAAGCAAAGATCCTCTCCGAAGAGCTAAAAGTCATTCGCCTCCGAAGCGAAGCAAAACCCCTCCGAAGGGTTGGGAGTAATTATTCAAAAAGAAGGGTGAAGTTACACAAAAAGCCTTGTATAACTAAGAATATTCTAGAATAATGTAGGCCTACAGAAACGGTTATACACTGTAGAAGAGCCTATAAATAAGAACCATAAGTTATGTAATAAGGTACGCTTTCATCAATACAATACTTGGAGCTCTCTTTGCAATCTGAGTCTGAGTGCGAGTTCGATACGATCTCACTCCAAAGTAGTTGAAAGGGTGCGCCGTCGGCTCCGGCACACGAATCTTCGACCCCAGTGGGACTTGTATGCCTTTCATGAGCTTCTTCAAGTCTGTCACGGTGAGGCTGGAGCCGGTTCCCTGGCGAGGGTAGTCCCCACAGATATCTTCAGAAGGAACGGCAGGATCTTCGACGACGACGACGCACTTTCCCCGTCGGTGAAAAGTGTCGACCCCGCCGGTGCTGGGACAGAGGAGCTTGGGTTTGACAGAGCCATTACAAGCAAGAGAGGTTGACAGAATATGGACGATCGAGTAGAAGGGAAAAGGAGCGCAAAAACGAGAATCGGGAAGTTAAAGGGCAGGGAAGACGAAGGAGGACGGTTGCTGTGTAGAGAAAACGCAAGAGGATAAAGACACGAAGCAAGGAACGAGACAGGGAAGTTCAAAAGTTTGAGAGGATCAAAGCAGAGAAGTTCGAAAGTTTGAAAGAATAAGAAAAAGGGGAGAGGGAAGAGAATGAGTTTAAATAGACGGAAATTGGGCGCGCTTTACCCCAAAGTAATCATGGCCTACTCCTGCAAATGTGTCAGGAAAATAGTTACAGAAGACGAGGAGGCGGCGGTTGCAGCGAGGCACGTTGCTAGGCCTCCGCAAAGTCTCAAACGGTAGGAAATCTACAAAAGCAAAAGCACAACTCCGAAGACCCCTTCCTTTTTTCCGAAAAGAAAAGAGGTCTTGTGGGACTAGGGGGAACGGAGCGGAGCGGGCCACCAAAATTAAAAACAAAAAGAAAGAGCAACAACGAAAAGATCTTTCCTTGCAGAACAAGAAAAGATCTTGTGGGACTGATGAAGTGGAGTTCCACCGCACGGAGTAATCAAATGGCTGAGCAAAAGAGTATATGGCCTACGGAGACAACAGATGGATCTCTCTCCGACCAAACCCCCTTCCGACTCCAACGAACGGACTCTTACGACAAGGAAGCTATACCACAGACAGACTGCGGAGGAGTAGTCGCCTCCAACGCAAAGCAAAGATCCTCTCCGAAGAGCTAAAAGTCATTCGCCTCCGAAGCGAAGCAAAACCCCCTCCGAAGGGTTGGGAGTAATTATTCAAAAAGAAGGGTGAAGTTACACAAAAGCCTTGTATAACTAAGAATATTCTAGAATAATGTAGGCCTACAGAAACGGTTATACACTGTAGAAGAGCCTATAAATAAGAACCATAAGTTATGTAATAAGGTACGCTTTCATCAATACAATACTTGGAGCTCTCTTTGCAATCTGAGTCTGAGTGCGAGTTCGATACGATCTCAGTGATACCTAAGTCATTATAAGTCATTAGAACACCTTAACTTCACCCTTTTTCACCAAGACAACCTCTAGAACATCCTAGTACCTCCTTAGTCATTAAATTCCCTTAGAATGTCTTAAACACTTAAGCTCTCCTTTAAATTTTGCCATAGGTTCTCTAGTATATAATACCACCTAATACATGGTTTTTCTCCATCAAACAACCAACACCACACAAATTCTCATCACAACACCATAACACACAATTTACACTAAAACTTCACCACATCATCATATATTGCTTAAACTCAAACTGCTTGGCACTTAGGCCCTTAAATGACAATAATCTTAACCACTGAATTTCCACATATATTTGCCTTCAACCTGCGAATACACTCAACAAGGCTCCCATTGAAATAAAATGCTTCTTGTACTTCACCTTGATATTCTTAAACTATCTCTTTTTCTCATTTGCTCTTTAGTCAAAAGTTTACAAGTATAGTGATTGTTTCTTCTAGGTTTTATAACACCTTCCCAATATAAACTCTACACTAAACTCATCGTATACCTAAATCCCATTCCTTAAACAACAAAACACCTTAAGGTAAGTAATTTACCTTGTTCTTTTACAAGCTTAAAAGCTTTCTTCCTTAGGTTTTTCTTTGTTCAATCTCGGTCACCAATGTGTATCTCCTTGCCAATGTTCTAACCAATATCCAATGACTCCAATGAGTACTAGATAACACATTAACCCTAAGGAACAAACCCTAGGTTAAAAAATGTTTTTAAGGTATTAATGTGATTGTTTTACCTTGGTTTCTCAAGACAAACTTGGATATGAAGCAAGAAGGACCTCCTCTCTCCTTTGAAGAGTAGAGAAACAAGCTAGAACAAGGCATAAACATGGAGTTCCATGAGTATATATTTTCGGACATGTGAAGAAAATGGTGGAAACCTAGATTTTCTTACACTTTCTTTACCTTAAGAGAATGGAGATGCCAATGGAGTCTCCAAACTTGAATTTCCTCCTCTAATGGTGGTTTGACTTGGCACCAAAATGAAGCTCTTGAAGTTTTGAAAAGATAGAAAGAAGGAGCTTGAGCTAACTAAGAAGAATATGTATTTTGTTTTGGATTTGGAGCTTAAATGGGCAAGTTGTGAGCAAGAGAAGGTGGAGCTAGCATGGAGTTGCTCTTCACGTTAATGGAGAGGGAGAGAGCTTGAAGAAACCGTGTGCAACAAGAAAAAATGAGGAGAGATGAGGAGAGAGGTAAGTAAAATGTGATATTTATGTTAAAGGTAAATAGTACTTTATGCTTTATAAGACTTATTTGCTTTCTTAATTACTTAATGAGTCATGAAGGTGGTGACTCACCTCCTAAGAAACTGGCCCCCTTTTAGTAATGAGGGTAATTAAGTCTTTGTTGACCAAATGTCTCACTTATATAGACTTATGTTATGAACTAGCCTAATTAATTCACTATTCACCAAAACAAGGCACATTGTTGTGAAATTTTTGATTTCCCATTGATATAGACTTCCAAATGTGATACTATATAGTACACATGTTAATTAAAGAGTAATGATGGACATTTAGCCATTCAAAACTCATTTACAAGACAATTTTCCAAAAACGTGCTTTAAGACTCCTTAAAGCACATTTTGTGTTTTAACTTGTTTTCAAGCTTGGTTTTCTTTGGTAATTGATTTAAAATGACCATTAGGATATTACTAAGGTCTTAGAACAATATTTGGGTACTCTCCCAAGTCTCTCCAAGCTTAGAGCACGTTTTTGTTAAAACTACTCTTTTGGTGTTTCCTTATATTTTCTTTAATTAGAAATGTTTCTTAATGCTTCTAAGGCATTATTTAGCCTCCTTATATCTTAGTTTATCGTTTAAACACCATATCTAAGTTTGGGGTATTTCAGTTTTCTATCTCATTTCCCATTGGCTCTTTAGGTTAATTATTAAGCAAATATAGCTCAATTTCCTAGTATATAAAACTACATTAAGAGAGGTCATTTACCTCTTTGTTTTCCAAGCTTTCCCACATGTTTTTCTTTGTTCTTCCTTGATAGAAAATCGGCAAGGGCTTTTATCACTTGTCAATCTTCTAACCAATACACATATAAGGGTAATGAGCATTAAGTTTAATACTCAAACTCATAGTTAAACCCTAGGTTTACATAAGTGTCTTAAAACACTAAAATTTGATGATTACCTTTGGAATTCGAAAGAGAGCTTGGTTAAGTGGCAAGATAGGACTCCTCCTAGTCCCTTGAAGATTGAATTAAGCTAAGAAAATAGCAAGACAAGACACCATTGTAAGGTGAATTTTCGGTTATACAAGAAAATGGTGGGAACTTGGATTTTCTTTGATTTTCCTTACCTTGAAACAAAGGAGAATGACAAGGCCTGGAAATATGAGCTCAAGCTCCTTCAACGGTGAATCTCCATGGCACCGAAATGGAGCTTTTGAAGATTTGAAAAGATAGGAATGTAGAGCTTACTCTAACTAAGACAACGGTAGTCTCGGAATTGAATTCGGAGCTTGGAGCCATGAGTTACAAGCATTTAAAGATGGAGAATGGCTACTTGCTGTAGCAAAACGAGAATGGAGAAGGGAGGATGAGGTTGGAGACGGTGGGAACCAAAAAGAAAAGAAGAGAAAGTGAGGAGAGAGGTATGGTTTGGATATATTTAAGTTATAAAGCAAAAAGGTATCCTTTACTTACTTTTCTTTCTTTCTTTTAATTTGCAAGCCAAGTGTGATGAATCACACACCAAAACCGTGGCCCCTTCAATATATAACATATATATGGCCTTTGTTGACCAATAAAACAACTTATGTTGACTTATAACTTAAACTAGCACTATTTGAGCACTATTCACAAATTAAGGCACATATTTGTGAAATTTTTGATTTCCCATTGATTTAGACTTCCTAATGTGATACTAAGTAGTACACATGTTAATTAAAGAGTAATGATGGTCATTTAGCCACTCAAAACTCATCTACAAGACAATTTTTCAAAAATGTGCTTTAAGACTCCTTAAAGCACATTTTGTGTTTTAGCTTGTTTTCAAGCTTGGTTTCTTTGGTAATTGGTTTAATATGTTCATTAACATATAAATAAAGTCTTGGTAAGCTTATTAGGTTTTAACCAAACTTATCCCAAGCTTAGAGCACATTTTAGCCCATATTGACCTTAAAGTATTTATTTATGTTTGTTTGGTTTCATTGTCTACCAAGGTTGCCTAAGGACTTAATTAGCCCTATAAAATCATAATTAAATATTATTAAGTCTTGGTAGGCTTTGGGTCCTAGCCAAGTTCACTCCAAGCTTAGAGCACGTTTTTGCTCAAACCGTGCCTTAGTGTTTTATTGTGTTTTACCATGGCTTAAATTGTACACTGATGTTTCTAAGGCACTTTTTTAGCCTTTAGATGCCATATTTCAACATTTAACCAACATATCAAGTTTGGGGTATTTCAATCTACCCCCCTTAAAAGAACTTCGTCCTCGAAGTTCATATTTACGGGAATTACTTTAAAAAAACTTCCATTACCAAACACTCTTTACATCCAACCTCGGACTTGACGGTCCGGGCAACATATCCACATCCATACATAACCACCTCGTAACATACTTACATGATAACCTCGGACTCACGGTCCGGGTACCTTAATAACATTACACTTATATAACAACCCTCAGACTCTCAGGTCTGGGTAACAATACAACAGTTAGACTCATAGGTCTGAATAACATAACACTTTCGAAACTACCACATTAGGACTCAAGGTCTTAAATAATATCTCTTACTCATACCACACACATGTCTTAGCATGTATAACAAACAGAAATACATTTTCCATCTCTTCATGGGCTCAAGTCCCATGTCGAGTACATATACACTGTGATCCCGCAGAACCCGGTCGCGATGGACACCTTCTGGTCCCCGTTCCTTTGGGAGGTCAAAACAATCACATACATTTTTTAAAAATATACTTCTCATGTCACTGGTCCGAAGACAAAGGCTCATACGTCCTCAGTTCGTGAGCAAGTATCACAAAAGTATTCTTTACTAGGTTAAGTATATAAGAGAATCCTTTACTCAAAATATGAATCGACTGTTTTGGAAATGCCATTTGAAAAACCTTTTGAAAACGCAATTCAACTCCAAGTCAACTCATGCTCCTTGTATCTTTCTTAACGTGGTTGTTTGTGACCACTTACAGGGAGCTTCAAGAGTCATCCAACCCTGATGTGATCAGCATCAGTGTTGAACTATCTTTCCACCCCAATTTGTGTTCGGCTTCCCTTGATCTCATGATAATCAAGTTTCACCTCCCACTTCATTTTCAACCAACAACTAATTCAAGCATATCCCATTTTCTATCTTTAAATCCTTCTAGTCATAATCATTACATCTCCAAGGGATAGAACTCCGTCTACCAATCGTCACCCAAATCCAACTTAACTCAAGTTACCTAGGGAATTTAATTCTCACTAGGTTCTATGTCGGTCTCATACCCCTTCATAAATCAAACATTGTATATATATTCATATATATTTTTTTAAAATACAATACATGGTTTACATTTATGCACCCTCGGGGTTTTAGTCCCCGGGAGTTTCTTTGCTCCTTCCACTTGTACTCTCACACCCACTGTTAACAAAATAAACACACTTCCCACAATGGTATTCGCATCTTCTATGCGCAATTACCACAATTTAACCATAAATGAATGCGTATGTTTGTATAACACACGCGCCAACCATCATAACAAATTATTTTTGTGCTATGCACAACATAGTTCACGTACACTTGTACGGTAAAACACACTAAGCGGCTTTGCGCTCTACCCCCTTAAAAGGGATTACGCCCACGTAATCAATCACTAAACATTGGTTTAAAATGTTCTGCCGTCGTGAGGTATTTTAACTTCCACGCGGTCTGGTACACAATGCGATTGGTTAGAGGATTTTAACCATTTTAGCGGTTTAATCCCTAAACCAAGAATTCTTATTAGAGTTTATCTAACTCATAAACGGTTTCGGTCCTGGCCTGTGAGGCTTCTAGGCATTGATGACTAACCATTAATTCATATTCACAATGTATATTCGGTATCTGATGCATGGGCTCACTGGCCTCTGTTGCGCAACTCTGATAATTATAGGGCTAGTTTGCCCCATTCGTTACTGTTACTGTATTGTACACCTCCAATGTATTACCCTTATCTTGGTAATGATGGTTTCTCAACCAACGCATGGTATCTCTTACCCTGAGCGAATTCGGTGAGTTTCAAAACTTTCCATCCACTTCTCAATAGCTTACAGCGTAAACTACTATGTAATTCACAATGATTGACTTGCTTCTACCGACTTACTGTCGGTTGAGATTGAGCTACTACCTAATGTGTAGTGCTTTCTCGGTTATTTCCCACACGTGGGGTATATTTCATACCGACATTTGGTATTTAGTGCCACTGTTATCACTTATTCTTAATCATACCTCCACATTGGTTTCGTACAAGTACTCTTCCATTGGTATGACCTTGCATTCCTATGCATCGGTCATTATAGCGTTAGAAGTTTCTTTCTACATCCACCACAATTAACATTCCCAAATCCTAGCTATCCCACTCGATCCTTACTGCGCAAATGCAATACCAAAACACTCAGTCATACAGAGTGCAGAGGTGTAAACTCTTGACAGTAAATCTCTTATGCGATTGCAATAGGAGTTTACACTATGTTTACTGGAATTCTTATCACATAACACTTGCCACCGGCTTACTGCTCGGTTCCTTTGCTATCACACTGTTGTACCTCCACTGGGGTTAACTCATAACTCTGCTCACTCACCATTTTATCATCTAACAATACTCATACAACGGTCGCTTATGCGCACCGTATCCTTACTCATTATACAACATCAACTTATACCGCACCCGCTATTATATTAGCTTCCGCTATTACACTGGGTTATCTGGCCACTATTTGGCTGATTTTGAAATACTATTTTTTTTACCTTTATGTTACTTGAGCGTTGTTCGCTACACATTCAGCGATCACACACCTGTGGTGGTTGCTATCAGACTTATCACTCTTCCTGTCTACACAACTGGTACAAACATTTCCTTTCGTATTAGTCTCATTCAAATCACTCCTGGGTAACAACAATATGGTTAATCCCTGGCATATCTCTTGAACTTGGTTCACCTAACTACCGCTCCTGCGGTTTCACAATATCGAGAGGTATCCCCACTCTTAATGCAGTGGTTCGTTCTCCGCTCTATTTCCTTGTGTAACATATACTTCTGCAACCGATCACATTACATAACACAAGTTGTTGTGGCTTATAAGCCTTACCGTCACGATTCCTTCCAAGTTGTCTCTTTGGCAAC
The DNA here is from genome assembly GCA_023374045.1 of Limonium bicolor. Taxonomy (NCBI): domain Eukaryota; kingdom Viridiplantae; phylum Streptophyta; class Magnoliopsida; order Caryophyllales; family Plumbaginaceae; genus Limonium; species Limonium bicolor. The sequence goes on from CM041776.1 coordinate 205,689,432, forward strand.
TTAGGGTCTTACTGTTAAGTAGGTTATCTTCAGCGTTTAATCCGAGTATTTGTTTCAACTCTTGCGTTTCTGTCATGTTATTTCGTGCAACAATTGTTGATGCGGACACCCTTTAAGGATTGCTCCTGGGTGTTGCTAAGTCATACCATTACATCTGGTTCGCACTTATTGGTATATTCAGTTAGCCACGCCGTTTGCGTTCTTAACTGGCTTATTATCTCCTCCTGTGAAGATCAACATTTCCTGGTAGTGTAGGTACTCATTCTGGGAGTTTCATCCCGTTCATTGCACATTAATGTGTCCACATTAGGCATCTGCTTAGCCATGGACAGGCTGGGTCATCGTTCCAGCTAACATGTTTATCCCTGAGGATCCTTAAGACGTATACGATGTCTTTACATTACAGTTGGTGCACTTCGCGCCTCCTGACTCTTAAGCATTTCGTTGAAAGGAATTCACTAATTCCTTTAGTCTCGTCAACTTAACTGAGTTCCTTAACTTCAACCATTCATGGTAATCCTTAGTTGTTTGACTTATACTGCTGACCGTAGTATGGAGTCGACTACTTCCCGTGTTCCGGACTCTACTCGTATACATATGTGGGGTACCATACTGATACATTACTACTTACCCAACTAACCCATAAGTAGGTCTGTCAGGCCCACAAGCTCCTATCGGAGTGCGGTCGTCCCACATTTCAGTTGGTATACTCGTAGTGTCCGTCACACGCCTAGGTGAAGTATTCTGTTGTCAACTCCCTTATATTGTCCTTGACAATATTCATTCCATGCTTCCCGAACTTAATCGAGGGAAAGTTCATCCATTGTTGAATTCTTATCAACTGCCCTTGGTTTTACTGGTTTGGTTTAGAAGAAGGTTAGAAAGAAGTATTGGTTTGAAAGAAATTTGGTTTTGAAAAGAAAAGAGTTTGAATAAATCTGGGTTGAAAGAAAAATTTTCATGGTTCTACAATGCCTTCTTGCCTTAACCAAATCTAGCTTCTTGCTGACTGGTGTACGTCCAATTACAAGGGTCAGGCTGTTAAGCCCTTCCATGGTTATAATGATCACACTTAACTTCGTGGTATTTTACTAAGTACTTTGTAGTGGTTATAAATTTCCCGAACAGCCCTGTTATAGCAGCACTTGCCATGGCAAATGCGCCATGCTAACTAGCTATCGGTTCAACACATACGGTTGTAGTATTGTTTTTACTCATACTGTCATCAGTGGCCTTGTTGGCCCTCACTGATCTTACTGTCTTGATAATAACTCTCTGGGTAACTTCAACTTCTCACTGTCTTCATATGATAATCATTAACTAGGGTGTTTCCCACTCTGGAAGACCCCTTTTACTTAGTATTGTATCCTCTTTGTAGCCCGTTCCACGTATTTGTCGTGGTTGCTGAGACTTGTCTCTTGTTTGGGCACTACGTTGTAGTTCCCTTGCCGGTTGGTATACCGTCGGTGTGTCATTTACAACTGTGGTCCCGTAGACACTCGTCTCGGGTTTTATTAATCCACTTCTTGCCCGTTGCACGGTTGGTGCGTTGCAAGCTGGTTATCCTCGACTGCTCGGCATGTCGACCCAGGTTGCCGGAAATTCTATTCTCTCATACATGAAATTCTTCATTCTTTGCTATTAAATGCGGTTAACATTGTTCAGATGGAAACCGTCTCCGGGATTCCCAGTTTTCGGGATCTACCGTATGACAGGTCTTCCGTACTTTAAAGGTATTTAATAACAGCCAGATCGGGTATTCCCGAGTAGGAGTGGACTTCCATCTCTCTGGCGTTGTTTTCCCAAGTTATAAAACAGGGATTGTGGAGGGCGGGAAGGATATTGTAGGTTTCCAGTACACACTGGTAATACCTAACTAGCGTATCTCTCAAGCTATCACTCAGCCCTTAACCCAAAGTACTAAAATCCTAACTCGGTACTTCCTATGCTCGGTAATTCAGTCATCAGAGCGATACTTCGCTCTGATACCACTTTTTGTAACACCCTATCTAACATTAACACACTTACAATAAACTGCAGCGGAAAAACAAACCTCATCACATTACTTAACTCGTTGGTGTTACACGCCGTTAACCACCCACGTGGCTAACAAGGCTAATACATGTACATTGTACCGGTCTGATGGACTAGATTCCCGAGCGACTACACATTACTATCCCTTTCATTAACAACAATAACAACATACACCTTCCAACTGTATCGAGTATTCACAAACTGATGCCGATAACAATTTCGGTCTTACTACGCCTACTGTATATATACACTTAAATGATTTCCCATGTACAATGACTACCCCGTCCTACTCTCGAACGGCTTCCAGCTCTCTGTACCTGAAATAGGAAAAGAAGAGAAAGGGTGGCCCCCAAGGGGCTCAGCACCTTTGCTGGTATGGTAATCCCGCAGCCCACATGCTACCGGGCCACGCACAACTAATTGTCGTCTTAGCATGCGATTGATTATATTTAAATCATGCATACAACTGTAAACACACAACACATAACATTTCGCCTCAATGGGCTCAACAAACGGATAATACATCCTTACTTGATAAGTCACTCATGGTATTCATTATCCCTAGAGTGTTCCTCCTCTAATGGAGCTACTTCCTTAATAGACGAGACCTACCCTTAAATCGGGTTATCCTTAAACGCCTCTTATCACAAACTGGGGTTCATTTCCATGATCCACACACTCCATATCTTACAACATATCACATTCCTCACATAACAAAACATTGCAACACTTCTCTCGTTTCGACGTACACATGATAACATCGCATTCATTTTGAACAACTAACGTATACATATCATAGCATAGCAAGGGAAATTGCCTAGCACAATAGCAACACAAAACACCATGAGATCGGTTCACACAAGGAACCTTCCACCATAGTTAGTATACATAGTGAGCCTAGAGATTATTGCCAATCTCATGCTAAGCTCGTTACCAACCTCGTTACCGTCCAGTTATATCGAACGGTTAACTTAAACCCAAGGTGTGTCGGATATAGTAATCCCAAGCACACCGAAATAACATTTGTATGCCCCTGTGGCCCGACGTGAGTCAGTAAACTAGCTTTGGATAAGCTAAGGGAAGGTCGAAACCAAATTGGAATACAACCTATACATACACCAAGAGAGCCGAACCGGATATGACATCGACTCCCGTCCTCACACGCGTGGCCGGAACATGATCGGACTCCTCACCCCCCATTAGTACATATATACTTATAAATAAGTAGTTAGAGATCCATTATGGAGCCTACCACATCCACACACCATACGGTATCATAACCGAGTTAAGCACACAAGGGAGGTTCACACACTTGCATACAACAACAAATATCCAACTAACTCACACATAGCCGTGGTTAGAACGTTCCCAAGGTTTGGGTCGTTAACTCCGAATACCGATCTCTCTTGTGTTCCTAGTTCTAGTTAGCTAAGGTTCGACACTTATTTGAGGTTAACGGTATCGGAGACCAGATGCGCCACATAAATGAATTACTATAAACTCATTACATGTTTTAATCTTACAAGGTGGCAAACACTCAGAAAAACACATTGGCATACAAGCCGGTGTAATCCGGTAGGACACAGGTTGCAAGAAAACCATACCTTTCACCACGGTCCACTATTTTGTGTCCTCCTAGGTTCCTCGAACAAATCCCGTACAACTGGTAACATCACAATTACTGTCATTAACATCGGGGTGACATGATTGTTTAATATCTAATGCCCATAGTTAACCCCATCATCCTGTTGTACTTAATTTATTTATGTGATCTTAAGTTCACAACTTACACATTCACTCTCACACTTGTTTATACTTCCAATGGCCTTTAAAAGTCACCAAACAAGGGCTAAACATCATCTAAAACCATTACCATTCAATTCCCCATCATTAGGAGCCTTAAACAAATTTTTTTTCTTCATTTCTGGTCTGGACCGCCACTCTGGGGCGGTCCCAGGGGCGGTCCACAACAGATGCTACACGTTTCTTTTTTTTTTCACTTCTCTGCCCTGGACCTCCCCACAGGGGCGGTCCGTAGGGGCGGTCCACTGCAGAACCAATTTTCTAATGTGCTTTTCTCCTCTTTCTGAACTCCAAATTCATCCTAATTTTTTCCTATGCTTTACACATGTTCTCCCCACATGTTTTAACATCTTTTGGGCACACTTAAACCCTCTCGAAACATCCCAAAAATTCCTTAAACTTTTACTCAACTTTTACTAAGTCCTTAACACTTAGAACATTTTTTTCTTACACTTGTAACTTGTATTCTTGCCTAAAACTTCACCTAACCAAAGTACTCCCTCACTACCTTATAACCACCCTTTTAAACATCATTTGCACTACACTCATCCCCTTTACACACACTCCTCAAGTTTTTCCCACAAGTTCATAATTAAACCTTCACAAGGCGTTACACTTTCATTGTTCACCAAACTTTGCACAAGACTTTACGACACCTCCACCATCACCTTGGTGTATCAAGAAATCATCCATTAGTTCCCTAAATCTCCAAGACTATGCCTAAGGCATCTTAACACCTAAGAACACCTTAATTCACTTTCTTTCACCATCTTAACACTTAAAAATTCCTAGTACCTTCTAGGTCATAAAATCTCATTACAACACATAAACTCTTTTGTTTATCAACTAAATTTCGCCATAGCTTCTCTTGTATCACCTTACACCAAAACACATTGTTTTTCACCTTTTGACAATCAAGAACATTCAATCTCTTAATACACACTCTTATACACAAACATATGGTTTTTCATCCTTTAACCATCAAACACATTCCCTTCACAAGAGATGTTCTTTACACACAACTAAACCTTTAAACTACACTACATCACAATATAGTGCATAAACTTAAATTGCTTGGCACTTAGGCCCTTAAATAACATGGCTCTTAGGCCCTTAAATTGTATAAACCTTAACACTGAATTTCCACATAAATAATGCCTTTGACCTGCAATTACATACAACAATGCTCCCATGTCCTTTTAGTCCACCTGTGGATAGTTTTATCTCATTTCCCATTGGCTCTTTAGGTTAATTATTAAGCAAATATAGCTCAATTCCTAGTACATAAAACTACATTAAGAGAGGTCATTTACCTACATCTTACATGTTTCTTTCTCGTTTCACATTCTAAAACATGTCTTACATTACATTAGTATATAGAAAATTATATCGGCACTTTTATCACTTGTCATCTTCTAACCAATACACATATAAGGTAATGAGCATTAAGTTTAATACTCAAACTCATAGTTAAACCCTAGGTTTACATAAGTGTCTTAAAACACTAATTTGATGATTACCTTTGGAATTCGAAAGAGAGCTTGGTTAAGTGGCAAGATAGGACTCCTCCTAGTCCCTTGAAGATTGAATTAAGCTAAGAAAATAGCAATACAAGACACCATTGTAAGGTGAATTTTCGGTTATACAAGAAAATGGTGGGAACTTGGATTTTCTTTGATTTTCCTTACCTTGAAACAAAGGAGAATGACAAGGCCTGGAAATATGAGCTCAAGCTCCTTCAATGGTGAATCTCCATGGCACCGAAATGGAGCTTTTGAAGATTTGAAAAGATAGGAATGTAGAGCTTACTCTAGCTAAGACAACGGTAGTCTCGGAATTGAATTCGGAGCTTGGAGCCATGAGTTACAAGCATTTAAAGATGGAGAATGGCTACTTGCTGTAGCAAAACGAGAATGGAGAAGGGAGGATGAGGTTGGAGACGGTGGGAACCAAAAAGAAAAGAAGAGAAAGTGAGGAGAGAGGTAAGTTTTGGAGATATTTAAGTTATAAAGCAAAAAGGTATCCTTTACTTACTTTTCTTTCTTTCTTTTAATTTGCAAGCCAAGTGTGATGACTCACACACCCAAAACCGTGGCCCCTTCAATATATAACATATATATGGCCTTTGTTGACCAATTAAACAACTTATGTTGACTTATAACTTAAACTAGCACTATTTGAGCACTATTCACAAATTAAGGCACATATTTGTGAAATTTTTGATTTCCCATTGATTTAGACTTCCTAATGTGATACTAAGTAGTACACATGTTAATTAAAGAGTAATGATGGTCATTTAGCCACTCAAAACTCATCTACAAGACAATTTTTCAAAAATGTGCTTTAAGACTCCTTAAAGCACATTTTGTGTTTTAGCTTGTTTTCAAGCTTGGTTTTCTTTGGTAATTGGTTTAATATGTTCATTAACATATAAATAAAGTCTTGGTAAGCTTATTAGGTCTTAACCAAACTTATCCCAAGCTTAGAGCACATTTTAGCCCATATTGACCTTAAAGTATTTATTTATGTTTTGTTTGGTTTCATTGTCTACCAAGGTTGCCTAAGGACTTAATTAGCCCTATAAAATCATAATTAAATATTATTAAGTCTTGGTAGGCTCTTTGGGTCCTAGCCAAGTTCACTCCAAGCTTAGAGCACGTTTTTGCTCAAACCGTGCCTTAGTGTTTTATTGTGTTTTACCATGGCTTAAATTGTACACTGATGTTTCTAAGGCACTTTTTTAGCCTTTAGATGCCATATTTCAACATTTAACCAACATATCAAGGTTTGGGGTATTTCACTGGCAAAGGCTTCTTACTCGACTACAGCTTACACATAGGGCACAGCGCAGATATACACGTGGTAGTATGAAGAGAATGCAGTCCAGCAGCCAAGGGAGCAAAGGCGAAGCTATAGGGCAGCGCCACCCCCCAGACAAGACTTTAATCAGTGAGAATTCACAGATATCGGCCGACCTTTGAGTCAGGCTCTGAAAAAGCTTCAGGAGCAGAACATCCTACAACCTATTCCGCCTCGGCAAGGGGTTACCCGGCTGGGCAAGAATCCAAATCAATTCTGCCATTACCATCAGTTGCCTGGCCACAACACCGATCATTGCAGGGCCCTACAACATAAGATCCAAGACTTGATTCACCAGGGACTTCAGTTTTTAGAGCGCGGGAATATTTTTTGGAATCCAATGCTAGAGCACCATTAGGAATCTTTGTTACTTTTCTTCTCCTTCAAGTTGTTCAGCGTAGTTTCCTTTTTCTTTCTTGGTTATTTTCTTTTCTTTAGCTAGATCAGTTGTTGTTTTTCTTCCCTTTTAGATAGCGCTTAATGTTGTTGTTGATCCTTTTGGTTATTAATAAGAGAAGTATCCGCTTTCTTTCTTTGTTCATGTTCTTCTATGTTAAGCTCGGATCAAAGTCTGCACATTCATTCATGCACTAAAAGGAAGAGTTAAAAAAGAGAAGGAAAGAAAATGTTGTCGTATGGAACATACATGGAAGCGTCATGAAGTAAAACCTTTGTTCTTTTATACAAAACCACATTTCCACCACCACCTCCATCACATGTACCTCACATATATCACCCCTCCACCTCTCTACCATTCCACCAAAAAAACAAAAAAAAATAAAAAAACTCCTAAAAAGAGACATGTCATTCAGTCACCACTACACTCGTTACCTCCTCACATACGGTCACCTCTCCACAGGAAAATTTCACAAAGAAAAAGGCATTCAAAGGTTTATTAATTAAACCCCGAAACAATACTGGGGGCAATCTGAGTTTAAGGACCAACTATGATTATTTATTTTGTTTAATTGTGTGAACAAGTCTCTGAGTGAACATTTCGTGAGATTGAGTGGTAAAACCAAGAGTGAAAGAGTGTGTCATTTTTTACACCACTCCGGTAAGACTACATCCAAAGGTGAGGTAAACGGCGTAACTCTGATCGAAGGAGATTATTTGTAAACTTACTTTCAGACCTGTGTAAAGTAGCAAAGAACAGATACACAACTATTAGGGATGACGAAGCACCTAGGTTCAGCACCACACAGCCAAAAAGCTTGTGAACCCATACACTATACCCTAGGCACCCCCGCTGAGCTTTTCATATATCTCCATTTTCTCAACATTGCAAAACTCCACAAAACAAGCCAGCCGATGATGAATAACTGACCCGGTGACCAAAGGAAGCAAGGATCCTGACTTCTTGACGACAAATTCACAAGTCAAAGAAGCAACGCAGCTACCAAAATGATGAAATGATTCGCAAATGGTCCCAAAGCGATACAGGATCCAAAGAGCTTACATCAAAAATAGCTCTCGAAGTTAAAAAATGGGAACCACAAGAACCCCGAAAAAGGAAAAGGACACAAGGAAAAACTAAAAGCCCGAGAAAAGTCTAAACACAAAACAAGAAGGAAGAATGATGTAGAGGACAACCCCAAAGTCCTAAGTTCCACAACTCACCAACAAAGTCATCACGAAGTAGCCAAACAACTTTAAGATAAGAAGAAGTGAATCTAGAAGAAGGAGCAAGTTGCAGCTTTGGTCACCCTTACAGCTCCTCACATTCCAAACATTCCTTTATGATCCCATTGTCATTTGTCATACCCCATGACCACACAATAAGCTATAAAGACTTCCGACTTAATAGTTGTGTATCCAATCAAGTGAAAGTAATAGATCGAAAGCGTAAGACAAACAAATATCAAATTCAGTGATCAAGACGTTATGACCGAGAGGAAAGGATGAGTGTGAGTGCTAGACACATCGTGTGTAGGATAGAAAGCACCACAGCAAATAAATTCTGACCCTAGGAGAGTAAGACTTGTTTCACGCGGTTAAACCGAAAAAATACTAGGGGCAATCAATCGTCTTGATCGATTGCCACAAACCCTAAAAACTCATATTGCCTTGAGGAAGGATACTAGGGGCAATTGTTGGTTCCAACAATGCAGTAGCAACACCGATTGAGGCCCAAGAGCCCAGGAGTCGAAAAGCTTAAGTCTAAAAAGTCCAAGCCCTTTCCATGTCAAATCTCCTAGGGCTCGTCCTAAGCCCTACCTTCACATCAGAGCATCTCCAGGCCCGACATAAGCCCTAACCTATCTCCACGTGCGTTTAGGCCCATGGTAAGACCTAACTCATCTAAATATCACCCACTCAGCTCACTTTCATGTAGAATTATCCTTACGCTCGTCATAAGACCTAGTTCCAACCTTTAGGCTCGTCATAAGACCTAGATCCAACTTTTAGGCTCGTCATAAGACCTAGATCCAACTATTAGGCTTGTCATAAGACCTAGATCCAACTTTTAGGCTTGTCATAAGACCTAGATCCAACTTTTAGGCTCGTCATAAGACCTAGTTCCAACTATTAGGCTTGTCATAAGACCTAGTTCCAACTTTTAGGCTCGTCATAAGACCTAGATCCAACTTTTAGGCTTGTCATAAGACCTAGTTCCAACCTTTAGGCTCGTCATAAGACCTAGATCCAACCTTTAGGCTCATCAAAAAACCTAGTTCCAACCTTTAAGCTCGTCATAAGACCTAGTTCCAACCTTTAGGCTCGTCATAAGATCTAGTTCCATCCTTAGGCACGTCATAAGACCTTGAATCATCCCTTTAGGCTCGTAGTAAGACCTAGCACCACTTCTTAATTTACCTGCTTCCATTAAACACATTGCATTCATTTCATTCATATAGGAGCGTCACAAGACCAATCTGCATTATTCAGGCACCTCACAAGACCTGGCGACAAAAAAGTTGGCGAGGTGATGGCAATAAATCCTCCTGTGCTATGTCAACTTATTTTGGGATCAACGAATGGTGGGCGATGGTAATAAGTCCCCAAGGTTTTTACCAGGAGTTATCCCTACACAACGACTTGGGGGGCAATGGCAATAAGTCCATATTGAGTCCATCCATGAGCATTGGCACGGGTTTCGGTCCCTATAAGCATTCGAGCATCATTAGCATCATCAGCATCATCACCACATCATCAGCATCACCAGCATCATCAGCATCATCAGCATCATCAGCATACCAGCATTCTTGCATCTTGACATTATTTTTTTGTTTTTGCTTTAGGTAGCCAACGCCTTAGAATCGCTTGACATTATTTTATTTCGCTTTTAGGTAGTCAACACCTTAGAATCTCTTGGCATCATTTCATTTTCACTCTTAGGTAGTCAACGCCTTAGAACAGCTCGACACAATCTGCCCGTAGGGTCTTTTGAGATCCGAAATTTTGGGGTATCACTCAGGCATCAAGTAGACATTTCATATTCATTACAAAGTCTAGGTGACGGGGGGCAATCTGTTATACCCAAAATTTCAACCCCCCCGATTTAGGTTTGTTAAGCTTTGGTGTTGTGAGAAGCACTTTGGTCAAATGGTGGTGATTCCCGATCCGATCGGCACATTCTAGAGCTCTAGGGGCAGCTCAGTCATCTTCAGGGGTATTTTCGTAATTTTCGAGGCCCTTAGGACCTCCTATAGGCTTTCTCTCTCCTCTGAAGAATGATCAAATCATTTCGAAAGGCTTTGAAATTTTAACCCATGATAGAGGATGACATTTTGAGCATAATGGCATTGGAATTTAGATTTTTGAATTTCCAATAATTTTCTAGCAATTTCTGATTGAATCTGACCAGAAATTGAATTCAAAAATATTCCAATATTCAAAATATTCGATTCCACCTCAAAAAAATCATAATTCTCATCCCTGACACGTGACTAAAATATCTTAGTCAGATTCTTTTGGGAAGTCACTTAATTAAAGTTCTAAAAAATCTCATTTTTACTAGATTTTTTCTATCATTAAGAAAGTCTATATAAAGGAGCAAATCTCATGATAAAATTAGGATCACAAAAGCTCCCAGAACCCTAGACAATCAAAACTCTCTTCCACAGCCAGCCTCTCACGTTTTTGCACCCCAAGCACCAAAACAATACCGAAATTCTTCTCAAATCCACACTTCCACACAATTTTCAACTTCCAACATCATTCTAACCATCAAACAACGCGCTAAATCACCACTAAAACGTGAGGAATACCATCAACAATCAATAGCCAGAAGCCAGGTTCGAACTCAATCCAGAGCCGAGATCAACGGAGCTCCCGACGAATCCCAACGTGAAGAATCATTGTGAATTCGAAGGTAAAACAGGTGGGAATCTCACTTTTCTGACTCTCAATGACTTTACTAATCTTATTTCAAATTTTGGGCTCAAACTGATTCTTGTCGGCTTCTGTATTGCTGTTTGTTTTGGCTTCTGCCTTGTTACTTGTTTGTTAAGTTTCATGCTTAATTCGACTTCAAACTGTGAATATTAATTATTACTAACATCTTGGAAATCTTTCAGGCTACGCGTGCATAAATTTTGAGCAGAAAACACTATCGGGAACCACCAAAAACCCATTGTCCGTGGGTGGTCCGTGACCTTAGACCCATTGTCCGGGACCATGGACGGGCTGTCCGTGGCCATGGACGCCCACGGACAGTGGCGGGGTTTCTTATTTTTCAATTTTTCAAATTTTCGGGTTTTTAACAGTACATGTCCGGGCCACAGACACCCTGTCCGTGGCCCCAGACTTTTCAAATTTACGTTTTTATTTTAATTCGATTTTTATAATCATGTAGTTCAACTGGGGTCCGAGGTCTCGGACATTAGGTCTGTGGCTACGGACATAATTAAAATTTGACCTAATTCTGCCTCTGAAACCCTAGTTTAGGTAGTTTTATTTTTCACTTCAGTTTTTCAGTCAAAAAAAAATGTTAAAAAATAAAAAATCAGAAGCGCGCACTTAGGTTAAAATGACTTGTAATAAGCTGTAATTAAACTAAGTAGAGCAAAAATGACTTCTAGGGGTAATGAAAGTAATTGAACCCTAAATAAGTCGAATACCAAGCCCCCGAACCCAATCTCTCCTTTCCTAATTTAATCTAGGTTAAAATTAGGTGGCGACTCATAATAGGTTCTAGTGAGCTAATCTAGGATTAATAATTAGTGTTATGACAGTTATTAAATTTAGGTTATAAGAGGACCTAAAACCCGCTCATATCCTAATCAACTTGAATCAACTTAGGATAGGGTTTAAAAATCGAGGCTCACATGTATATATATTTGCATTTATTTCATATGTAAGCAAGCCTGAATATAGAGAAAAACAGAGAGATTATCTAAGCAAGAGTGATTCAGACTTAAGTGTGTAAGGGCTAGAGAGTTAGGAGTGTCAACACTTTGTATTTGGTAGACTGATTAGTCGGGGAGCGGTTGGGGAACCGTAGGCCGACTGTCAGGAGAGGGTAGAGGACTTTAGGATAAAGTCCTAAACTTTCCCGGAATCCGTGTGTAGGGTGAGGGAGATTGAGTGAATTTCTTGTGTGTAAATTCTGAATCAAAATGAAGTTTCCAGCTTAAGTTTATCTCGTGTCTTTCCTTAACCATCAAAGTTTCATCTAAGTCCATGACACATCTACGACACGTCGGGGATGCATCAGGAGCACTTGCTAGTTTCACCTCACCAATGACATAGTTGTAGAGAGCAGGGTCCAAAGAAGTTGTCGAAGCCAATCAAGTAGTAGGTGCTGATAGCGACATATGAAAGATGATGTTTCTGGCAGTGTTTCATGAACATCGTCAGCATGTTGAAGAATGGTAGCCCTTGCATTTAGCCTCCATCGGTTCTTTATGTAATCGGCGGGTAATGTCTTGCACATCATCTTGCCCGTTGTGCCAAAAAGATCCATCAGTTTAAAAATATGGTGGCATAATATACCCGTTGCCTCAAACTGATAACAGCTACATTTAAGCACTATATCGTCAATGAAACCAACATGGACTACCCTTTGATCAAACACATAATTGTCTATGTCCATTATGTACACTTTCTAAGCGTCTAACGCACACTTTGTTGGTTCAGGAGTTGCGTCAACAATGTAACCCATGCTCTGTTCCCTCTTGTAATGAAGTGCACTGAATATTGTAGGTGTATACACACCGCTAGCACATTCCATCAAAGGGCACGCGGTGAACGTGTTGTAGTCATCTTAGCTTTAGCGTTGAACTCTGCACTATTTTCTTGTTCTCTGACAGAGGTGATCATATTATTAAAATGGGGGAAAACTTAGTAAGGCCGTGATCAGACTTCAGATAGGATCGAATACTACTATTGATTGATTCACTTGCTTGCGTTGGGCACATACCGGCGGTGAAGTGCTTATTAACCCATGCAGCCGACCAATGTTGTCTCTTCTCTTTTATGTGGAGGATTCACTGCACGGACTTAACATAGCTAGGCCCATGACCAGAAGACTGCAGTCTGGAAATACAACTATCCCAAACCGTATCAAACTCTAACTTGTCTTCAATCCCATACATCACTAAACTTATTGTCTTGGTTACATCAAGTATTATGGCACGAATGTTCTTCTTGGAATTCTACAGGTGTTGCCAAGAACAAAGCCCATGAATGTGGTAGGAAGTCGAGACTATAGTGCAACTGACATAGTTGTATCCTAGTCTGTGAATATTGTGAATGGTGTCTTTTGTCCCATTCATCTGACAAACGCTTCAAACAACCATTTGAATGAAGTTATTGTGTATCGAATACCAATGCGGCCCCAAAAATGATTATTTGTCAGTGATGATTAAACCCACTAAAAACAGCTCAGTAAGTAATAATGCTCAAGGCACGTTATAGTGCAAGCAATAAGTATTGAACACACAATGGTATGTGTATAAACAAGTGTAATTTAGATTCATGTTTATCGAATTATTATAGGAAGATAAAATCACCCATGAATTCGGGGAACAATCATAATTGTACAATTTATAGCCATTAAATACGATCTAAGACGACACAATGATTCCTGATCTAACACGACACAATTGATATATATAAGTAGTATATTGTCCATGTGAAGAGGGTAAATACTGAATTAGATTAATGTACCTAGAGGCTTGTATGCATTGTTAGTGTGGAATGTTGTACCAAACGTGACCGCATCACCTAACAGAGAGGAATTCACCTTCATTCTGTGATCAACCTAGAATTTTTTTACTATCAAGTCCTCGCAGTCATACTGCATGTCATAGTGAAATTCAGGAGTTCACAATGCAGTACGCCTAAAGTACTTTTGTAGGTATGTGGCTTCGGACGAATGCATATTCTTCTACCTCTTTATGCAAAGATGGTTCTTAAGGTCAACTTTTGTACAACCAAGGTTCTCCAACCCCCCATCACTTGTTGCAAGAAATCTTGAACAAGGTGTCTAGCTTAACCCCTGCACTAGCTTTCAACTCAGCTTGCAGTCCAACTTCAAGATTGACATTTCTGTTTGATCGTAGTAGATACCTTAGTGGTTCCGGCATTGGTACGTGTCCATTATGCTCGTCGACCCACTCTGTTATTGAATATTGTCCTTTGGTACATAGATATTTCAGCTTCATCCGAGCCTTGCACCCACACCTTTCCTCTACACAACGCCTTCAAACCTTGTATTGTAGCTTAGTGATATCTACAGCTGACTGCTCGACATATCCAGGGTGACTCTTTCTATTCACCCTGAAACCTTCTTGCTAACAGGAAAACAAAATGTAAGGTCATACTATCAGTACTCTCTTCTTGCTTTTGCATTTGTTGCTAGCTTTAATTCGTATCCCAAAACCAACTCTCTGTGCATAAGTGAAATAGAAGTTGTAAGCATCTCTAACACTATCAAACCTAAGAGATTACTAGCGCTCAACATCCGTTGCTTCAATTGGTACATCATCACCACAATGACCGCTTTGAACACTAGATACATGACATAAATACTTCATTACCTTATGAAACAGAAAGTATATTGGATCTATAAAAATTAAAACTCGGTATACCTGAATAATTTTAGGTATCGTTGACTTTGAATGTGGCGTACGAACAAGATGTAGTAAAAAGGTGATGAAATTGGGGAAATGGTGATGTCAAAAAGTAGGCCAATTATGGTGTATGACGTTTTAATTCAACTCACTGAAAATTTTGTTTAATGAATAGAGAGAGAGACACATTGTGAATAGTTATTGATCCGAGGGTTTGGGAGGACAAGGAGGCGGGATTGGGGTTAGGGAACACGGGCGGGTTTGGGGGTTGTCACGTGCGATGTGTAGAAAATATGAAAATATGTCAGATTTTACCCATAAACTTCTGTAAACACCTGCTCTAGTGTGGACTGTAGAATGAATTTTGATGATTTATTTTATGTCAGACCGCGAGCTGATAGACGTAATTGAAGATGTCACCATGAGATTGATATTAATTTGGAATGTGACCGGAGCCAGTTCGATGGTTTTAGGTAAGTGTGTTAATCAAATATATCCACACCCCTAATTTCAACATAAGATGAATGAACAGATAATGCGCAGTCGGACACGGTATCGCGCGGTCAATGATTATCACAGCGAACGTACGGTGGCTTATAGACTAAAGGCGTAAGTACCACAAGAGGCAGAATTCATCCATCTCTCACGGCCAAGAAAGGAAAGCTTGTTCATCCACTCACACTCTCTTTCCCTCTTTGTCTCTCACGGATTGAAGCTTCACATAACATAATAAAGGAATCTGCCGACAGAAAGAAAGGTATTTTCGGATGAGCTACTTCAGTTTCATCTCTCCGCTTTTCTTCTGCTCTTCTAACTCTGTGGCTCTGCTGCACCAGTTAAACCTACCCATATCTTCACCCCTATGATTGGAGACAGAGACTGTAAAGCTTGATTAGCTTCAGAAGCAAAGAAAGAAGTGAATAATTATTCACTTATTTTGGTATTGATATAAAAATCGACCTAGTTTGTGCCCTTTTTCGGATTTATTTCAGTGTTTCCACTTCCTTCTTCTTCCCCTTCACCTCTCACTGTCAGTTTTAGTTTCCACCCTTCCTTTTTCTTCTCTTTGTTCTTCAGAAACAATCTTTCTTTTGTTCTGTTGCAGCTTAAGTACTTGAAATTTGTCGTATCAAAATTGGAAGTTTAAAATTTTCTATAATTATTTATCATCTGTATAGCTATTTCTGTAAACAAAATTTTGTTTCATATATAGAAATATTTAACTTAAATGCACAACTGTGTGGACAGATATAAGTATGGGAAGAGGAAAGGTTGTGCTGAAGAGGATAGAAAACAAGATAAACAGACAAGTGACTTTTGCAAAGAGAAGGAATGGACTACTCAAGAAAGCTTACGAACTCTCAGTTCTCTGTGATGCTGAGGTTGCCCTTATCATCTTCTCCAGTCGTGGGAAGCTCTATGAGTTTTCCAGCAGTTCCAGGTACATCTTTTTCTTTTTTTATATATATATATCATTTCAAATTTGTCGTTTTGAATTGTTGAATTAGCATTCAATTTCATGTTCTACGTACGAAACCTGTTGGCTCTCTTATTTTTTGTCCTTGCCTCTTCATCTTAATTTTTGTCTTTACCTCTTCATAGATCTTCTGCTATTTTGTTTACTGATGTGGTCTAAGAAAAAATTTACTGTGATTCTCCATAAATATATGATTCTGTTCTCCAGCTCTGGCTTTCATCTAGGTTTAGAAAGTGGGTTGTGATACATCACAAAATTTCACTATTGCTCTATTGAATAAAGGGTATACACATCTTTCCCTTACTAATTAAAATATTACATATGATGAACAATTAACCCTAGCTAGCGAACCCCCCGATTTTGAACAAGAAATATATCACTTCTTTTTTTCACAAAAGTTACTAAGGAATATAATAGTGTTCCTCATAGAATACCTTAGAAAATTATGAACCGTGCGTACAGTCAAAAGTGCTCATATTGGTGTCTTGTATCGGACGTATATGGTGTTGGGATCACATCATCATCATGTATGTATAAAATTCACAGCCACGTGGTTAAAGGAGGAATATCACTGAGTGAGTTGGAGTGACTACTAAACTGTACTTCCTATTTTCAAAGAGTATCTAGTAAAGAGTAAACTATAGTAGTAAGGTTTTATTGGTAACTTAGTTCCCATATGATTGATTAGATTTACCTAATGATACGGTTGATGCGTAGCATTAAGAACAACTTTTTCACTACTTTTTACTCCCTCCGTCCTGAATTGACCGTCCTGTTTGCTTTATGGCACGTTTTTCCACTTCAATATTAAGCATATAAGATAAAATAATTTTATAAAACTATTTTTGTAACATATAGTTTATCATGTAAGGATTCATATGCAAAATTTAAATTTTCAAAATAAATTTATCTTATATGTTAAAAATGAAGTCAAACGACATATCCAAATAGTAAACAAGACGGTCAATTCAGGACGGAGGGAGTAATAAATTCAATTTCTAGTTTCATTCCAGCACTTAGTCTCATATACCTTTCTATTCAAAGTACAGATAAATTTGGACAAATTTAAAACCAGATTCATCTCTAAAATGACAAATATTTTGAATAAGATGAAATAGTTAAGAGAATAACTAGTCACTAAACGAACCCAATATTAGTGAGATTGTTTTACTTAAATTTAAAAGATGATTTGGATCTAAATATTTCAAATACGTTTGTCTGAAATGTTGAATTAGATGATGACTAAGGATAGTATATAGTAGTTCATATGTTATCAATAGCTTTTTCTAGCCCTAGCTCTAGAGCATAGAGTATTTTCCCATGCCTTTATTACTTCTTTAGTACTTTAATATATTATTTGTATCTTTTAAAATATGATAAGTAATAATAATCGTTCATTAGTCTTTTCTTATGTATATTTTCTTTATTTTAGACTTTTTCCTTCGGTAAAAAAATCACGTCTTTAGAAATGTTTCTACATTTGAATCATAATAATATTTAATAAAAAATTGTGTGAAATCTGTGATGTTATTTAGCTAACAAGGTAATTAAATACATATAAATGAGAAATCGCCATTTATAAAAAAATGGATATAAATGAGAAATTGTACAACGAGTTGATATGGGAGGGAGCAAGGGCAGAAGGGTGCACCAACTAAATAGAAAAATGTTTCTCGCCAACTTAATATACAAGAACCAAGAAAATTTGGGAAGGGGGTAAAAACATGTAAACAATCCAGAAACGAACAGCTCGGAATACGCTCCAACCAAATCATGATCATGGGAGGTCTCAAAGATCGTATGGTGAGAATCTAAGAGATCAGTATGAGACTGATAGTAGATCACGATGAACACGATCAAGTTGTTTGAAAAGTTCCGCTACTAATCTTTTTTAATGGTTTGAAAACTTCTTATGTGATGTATTCACATTTTAAATAATCACACTCACGCCTAATTCTAAGACGTTGATTTGCATCAACTAGAGACTCTTCTCAAAGAAATTTCTTTTTCTTTAAAAAGCGCTAACATTTCTTATGTTTTTTCTATACATATATAGTAAAGATAAATCTAACAACTCATAATAACTATACGGAGATTCTCGTCTAAAGAAGTTACTTACAAGCCCAAAGGACCTATAAGTATGAAGCTGTAAATCCTAGCTTATATATTCTCGATTATATTAGTTATTATCTAGATCAAGCTGGTACCTAAGATCTTTTACACAAGGCAAACCACAAGGGTTGTTGAGATAAAAGCACCGAGTTCTAGTCTCATAGTTTTGCCACATCAAAAATCGCAAGTAAATATACATTTACAAGGTCTCCTTGAACTTCTACCTGATGACGGACTTGATGATAAACTTGAATTCAGAGAAAACGTTTGAAGCATCCCTAGTTTAACTCGCCATTGCCAAATTACCTTTAATTCAATGACCATACACTATGATGTCACAAGTTATCCGTCTCACAAAACCAGTGAGCCTCTTACACTCAATTCAAAACTTTTGGAGCATCCCTTAAGGATTATAATGCAAGAGGCCCATTAGTGTACAAAGCTATACATAACCAACTGGATGAGGGTAAGATGACCCTCAAAAGAAAAGGAGCTTCTCTTATCAAAACAAGATTTTCCTATGAATATTGTCGATCAAAGAGTTAAAGTAGGAGGTTTAGGCATCCACGGGTGATGAAGATGCCATGGTAACGTAAAGGAAGGAAACCTTCCTTCAAGCTAGATAAGTGAGTCATAAAAGTAGCCTTGGGAGTAGAACCTGTCTCAAGAGTGTCTAATTTTACGAGATTAAGTTTAAGATCAGGAGCCTCAAACTCAAGAAACCCGAGGAACCTGCAGTCCACCCAACCCCTTTCCTTTTCAACCGCCGGGTGCCCCTCCCTCTCCCCTCTCCCCGCCCGCTTCAAATATCCCGGGTATTAATTTGGAAGTTGTACTTTCTCCTGATAGCTCGTCAGCAAGCTTTGGTCCATCAACTGCTAATTCCTCTCCCTCTTCTCCTTGTAGCCCTTCTCTTGTTGAAGCCCAAGCCTGACTTGATTTTGGCCGAAAGTTAGGCTGTCATTATCCACATCCAGAAATCTCCTTGCAAAACTTTAGGAGTATCCTTAAGCGTAATAGTGCAGCCCGAGATAAGCCCGCTCCTAAGCAGTTCTCGAGACCTTCTCCTCTGGTCAAAGGCGGCATTTGCAAGCTCTCCCGTCCGGTTAAAGCTAGAGTGAAAATTCCACACCCCCGCCATCAGCATATTCGGAATTCCCGGCATTAGAATGCCAGCCAATCAGCCGCACTATCCCATACTTTTTGGGTCAAGACTTGGCATTCTAGATAGTAATCAGCAGTGAACTCAGTTCAATTTCAAGCCTATGGTAGAATCGACAACCTCGCTACTTCCGTTTCTAATTTGTGTGCCGCTTTCTCTTTATATGTTATGTAATTGTTTTCCTTTGTTTCTATGTCTGGCGAGAAGGGCTTTATGCCATAGTATTGACACTGTAACTGGTTCTCCAATAAACTATCAAAAAGATCAGGAGCCTCGGAGAAGAGGCTAACTTTATTACACATGAGGGACAAGAACTTATCGTCTTCCTTGCGGAAATGGAAAACATCATCCTCAAATATAATGTAAGAAAATATGAAGATTCTTACTAGATGGATAATGATGTAACCTAAAGATATTTAGAGTTGGTTAAGAAAACATATATGTTCATGACTAACATAATGAGATAAGAGATGATGAGGTCAGCCGTCAGAGCTCACACTCACCTTAAAGAACCCAAAAGAGAGCCAATTCACTTTGACTTTACTATTAATCATAAAAAAACACTTATGGCTAATTATTAGGAAAATCTTCTTTTATTAATATTTTTTTCAAAGGATGTGTGTAATCCTATGTTTTAATAGTTGCTTTTCCACTTTTTCCATTTAGCATACAGACTAGTCTAATATAATAAAGAATATATGAAAATATATAAAACTTATTTATATTGATAAATTTAATCTATATCCTATTTTAAATATTAAAAGAGAGATGCGAAATCTTTGAAAACGATCTATGAGAGAGGACTCGAGATAAAATAGCTATGTCCTCTTTTGATAAAATTACTGAAATAAGGTACAATAAAATCTTCGATATATTTGAAATCAAACCTATGAGCCTTTCATCAAGTGACAGCGCAAGGGCTTTGATCATTACGTCCTGACGGGCATTGAGCTTTCCGACCCGTGCTTGTCAATCGTTTCTGATCTTCCTTCTTTTCTAAAAGACCGTCCTTTGCTCTTTCTGTCCAATTGAAACCTCACGTTACACGTATCCAATTTTTTTGATAAGTAGGCTACAAACATAGTAAAATAACCGAACAGCGGTTTACACAGCATTGGACCGAGAGTTCCAAGCCAAACAGAACAGAACCGAGAGCTTGGAGAAAGCGCTACACTAGAATATGGAGACAGCCACTTGCCGTGCTATGATTGGAGGAAATAAATAAAAAAAAAAAATGAAGTAAAAAATAGTAGATTCACGTGCGCGTTACTGGAGTTTTGTGGGGAGGGCTGAATGTGTTTTTGTTAGTAGGAGAGAGAAATTATTTTTTTTTTCAAAATATTATAACTCACAAAATATAAGTGCAAAAATAAAACACATTATATCATTGTTCATCATTTTTCGTGCTCTTCAAAACAAGATGCATCATGGATATGTTTGGTAAACTTAAAATTTTATATTTTTTGAATGAGTATATACTCCCTCCGTCCCTTCTTGACCGTCCTGTTTATTATTTGGATATGTCGTTTGATTTCAATATTTAACATATAAGATGATATAATTTTATAAATCTAAGTTTTGTACTAGATTCACTAGGTGATAAAGTTATATTACAAAAATAAATTTTATAAAATTATTTTATCTAATATGTTTAATATTGAAATGGAAAAGCGTGCCAAAAAGCAAACAAGACACTCAAACTGGGACGGAGGTAGTATTAGGTATTTTTCAAGTGAATCGTATTCATTAGCAAAATGAATATTCTTAAATAATAAACTGAACTTTATGCATTAACAAAATGAATCATAACCCCGGACACTCTAAAAACCACCCTAGAAAAGTTAAAAACGTCAAGGTATTTTTATGGTTTGTAGTGCAGGTAGATCCTAAACCCTGTACCACAAACCCTAAAAACCTGACGAGTCAGGAACGACAATATAAAGTGTAGAACTAATAACAAAAGATTACCTCACCCCTAAACACCCTAAAAACCACCTTAGGAAAACTAAAAACGTCGAAGGCATTTTTGGTTTGTAGGGTATGGTTTAGATTCACTTTTAAAAAACACAAAAGATTCAAGATTGTGCTAGGATTAACTTTTACTAGTATTAAAACAAAATTCACTTTCTTTTTCTTAAACCTTTAATTCACCTTTAAAAAACCTTTGATTCATTTTTCTTAAACATCTGATTCACTTTTCTTAACCTTTTATTCACTTTAGTTAAAACAATCTCTGTTTACGAGAATCTCTTTTCTTAAACCTCTGATTCACTTTTCTTAAACACATGATTCACTTTATAAAACCTCTGATTCACATTTTTTAAACCTTTTAATCACTTTAGTTAAATAATCTATGCTTACGAGATCCACTCTTATTACTTTGATTCACTTTGTAACAACTAGTGATTCACTTTTAAAAAACTTTTGATTCACTTTTCTAAAACCTCTGATTCACATTAGTCAAACAATCGGAATCACTTTAGTTAAACAATATCTGATATTCACTTTTAAGCAACTCTCTGATTCACTTTTTAACAACCTTTGATTCACTTTTTTTAAACTTAAGATTCACAATTAATCTTAAAAAATATGTATATACAAAAAATAAAAAAATAAAAATTTATCAAAACATATTCATGTTTGGTCTTATTTTAAAGAGCTTGAATTATGATGAACAATAATATAAAATTTATGTTATTTGGACTTATATCTAATAAACTATAACATTTAAAGTTTTATAAAAATATAAAACACAAAAGAACAAAAAAAATAACAAATGACTAAAATAGCCATCACCGAACACCAAGCGCTACCATCGAATTCGCGAATCAGAAATGACAGAACACACATAAAACACACACAACGAAACACATCATAATCACCAAACTAAACAGCGAAAATCTCATTAGTGCTGCTGTCTACATCAAAACTAATTGTGCGATAATCTCTGTACTGCTGCTGTCAATGTATATCAATTTTACGTTGTCTCTGATGTTGTCTGATGTGACCGTTACACGTATCCAATGACAATTTAGAACCCAAGCGCATCGCAGGCAGATCATACTCTTAAAGAATGGTCTTTTACAAGGAACCCCCCAAATTTCTGTTGGTATTTTGTTCTTCTCATCCTTATGTGAATTTGTCAATGAGCTCGTTTGGGGAACAGCTTCCAGCAGCAGACAGTTTCTCAATTTCTAAAATCAGCAGGGTTCCACCAAACACCAAAACCAGTAGCTGACAACTTCTGCAAAATCATCAGCTAACAGCTTCTCAATTTTCAGCAGCAGGACCTAACAATTGTCTTTGCTTTTTAAAACCATCAGCAAACATTCCACCAAACACCAAAACTAGCAGCTGACAGCTTCTACAAAACTATTAGCAGACAACTTCTCAATTTCCAGTAGCAGGACCCAACAGCAACCCAGCAGCTGTGCCCAAACGAACCTGCGGTGCTCTAAATTTTCTGAAAATAGAACTCAACTTGCAGTAAAATTTCAACACGTAATACTGCCTCAACACGAACACTTTTTCTAAAGGTCTATCCCATGCTTTTTATTACCCACTGGATAATACCTTTTTGTTACTCTTTTTTTCATTATTATGACTGCACATATGTATATCCACGATCCCTCGTTATGTGAGTACAGCAACCACAGCAGTGGTTTCTTACCAATTCCTTACCGACACACTAAACAAAAATAAAAGGAAAGATTAGGTGGAGGAAAGAGGGATACACATGGGGTTCTTAGTTAAGAACCGTTTTTTACTGACATTTTTCTGTTTAAAGAGAGAGAATGTGAGACAAAGAATAAAATAATAATATATAAAAAAGTTCTTATGATTCAACTGATGTGGTTGCTCTAAGTAGTACTACTACTATAACGCTGATTCCGAAGATTGCTGAGCCTAGAATGATAGAGGAGTACCGCCCTATAAGCATGATTGGGTGTATGTACAAAGTTATTTCAAAAATACTTGCAAGAAGGCTAAGTGAGGTATTGCAGGCTTGATAGGTGAAACACAATCGGCGTTTGTGAAAGGGAGGAGTATATTGGATGGACCGCTTATCGCAAATGAGGCCATTCGATGGCTACGAAAGGAGAAAAAGAAAGGTATACTACAAAAGTCGACTTCCGTAAAGCTTATGATTGTGTCTCTTGGGGTTTCGTAGATAAAATGCTGGTGGCCTTTGGCTTCGGTGTTAAATGGAGAAAGTGGATAGAGGAGTGTGTGACAACGGTTAAGATCTCTATTCTAGTTAACGGGTCACCAATGAAGCCATTTAAACCGAGAGGGGCTTAAGACAAGGAGACCCACTGTCACCGTTACTATTCGTCATGGTGGTGGAAGCGTTAAGCTGGATGATTGGCACGTCAATAAGCTCCCAGCAGTTCAGTGGTCTAACGGTCGGCGCATATAATGTAAGACTTTCGCACCTCCAGTTTGCAGATGACACCATGCTCTTTAGCGAGCCTAGAATGGAAAACATTCTAGAAATAAACAGAATACTGGCTTGCTTCGAGGAGATGAGTGGCCTGAGGATAAATCTAGACAAAACAGTAGCATACTGTATCAATATGTCAAATGAGGAGGAAGCGCGTATTGTGCAAGTGCTTGGATGCCAAACAAAACCTTTACCGGCGATGTATTTGGGCTGTCCTCTGGGTGAAAACATGAAAAGAGTGAGTGCATGGGACCCAGTAGTACGCAAAGTTGAATCCAAGCTTGCTCAGTGGAAGGCAAGTACTCTCTCAAAGGGGGTCGAGCAGTGCTGGTACGCTCGGTGTTAGAAGCAATACCCCTCTATTTTGCAGTCTGTTCCCAATACCAACCAAGGTGAGGAACAAGCTCATAGCTGCGCAACGGAGATTCTTCTGGGGTAAAAAGCAAGGTAGGTTTCATGCCCCGGTGGCGTGGTGTAAGCTGACGAAACCAAAAGATCGGGGGGGGCTGGGCTTCACACCAACTTGGAGGCGAAAAACACATGTCTACTAGCAAAATGGAGGTGGAGGTTTGCGGAAGAGGAGGGTGCCCTCTGGAAGAGAATTATCCTAGCTATACATGGAGATGATGGGGAGGGTGTAAACCAGGTGCGAACAACAAATGAGTCGAGACGGACAAGTGTATGGGGGCGTATCCTGGAAACTACCGGAACTGGTACGAGAGCCCAAACAATACTCAACAACCATATGTATGTAAGACTTGGTGACGGGAGGAGAACTAAGTTCTGGCTTGATCGCTGGCTGACAGAAGGGGTACTAAAAGATATATTCCCGAGACTGTTTCAGGTAAGTTCTCAGCAGCACGCCACAGTGGAGGAACTTGGTATGATGACTGCAGAGGGGTGGATATGGCATGCCCAGTGGAGACGCCGACTATTCAGTTATGAGACCGAATGGAAGGTAACTTGATGGCACTACTTGCTGGCCATAGTACTTAACTGGAAGGAGAGACAGGCTGGTCTGGGGTCAGGAAGGTGAGAGGTTCACTACGAAAAAAATGTACAATGCGATAGTGGATACTGAGATCCAAGACGTAAATGTGAGTGTTGGAAATGAAGTATGGAAACTGAAGACAGAGCCTCGAATCAACATGCTGATCTGGTTCTTAGTGGAAGGAAAACTGATGACAAAAGATGTGTTGTTTGAGAGAAGCATAATACCGATCGGCAACAGTTGGTGCCCTCTATGTCGAGGCTGTATGGAGTCCGCCAATCATTTATTCTTGACGTGCAGGTTTGCGATGGAAGTGTGGAACCAAGTACTAGATTGGTGGAAGGTGCGTTTCACCGTTATGGAGACTCCAGTGATGACTTTCCAGAGCTGGATGGCAGTACCTATGCGCACGAAGGTAAGAAAAATCTGGCGCGCCACATTCTGTTTTACTATCTGGCATATGTGGTGTGCAGAAATGGGACGGTCTTCAGATCGGAAGATTTTCAGGTCAGCAAGGTAATACTACGAGTTTAAATTGGAATTTGGGTTTGGTCCGGTGCTGGTGGCGAGACTTCCCAATTAGGTGCGAGAGATTTTGTAAGTTCCTGTAATTTTGCAAGAAGACCTATCCTATCTATTGTGAGTGCGCAAACGAGGAGGGAGGATGGCCATGTAATGCAGTGGGTGGAATCGACATGCATGAGACTGGTCTGCCTCGGCTCTGTTTTTTCTCCTATCTGTTATTTTCTATCACCTGGTCGCGGTATACATGCAGTAATTATCAAATTACAATCGGCATATTAATGACTACAGTGCGTGGATCTCATGGCTATGCCTCTGAATGGCCCGTGGCTGGCTAGTTTTTTTTTGATAGTTTCTTTTCTTTACGATTATTGTGCAAATGACTGTAACAGTGGGGATGAGAGCACATGGTGCTGGTGTATTAGCTCAGGAGTGCTAGTGCTTAATGATGTTAAAAGGGGGAGGGCTGGGTACTCTTTTTCCTCTTTGGGTTTTTTCCCACCGGGTTTCGCCCAGAGAGGTTTTAATGAGGCCCGTGTGCGCTTCCCGACTGGCTACTTCTATTTGAGCCAGGTTACCACGTTTGCCTACATTTAATGACAAGTGTCTAATTATCAAAAAAAAAAGTAGTACTACTACTACTGGCTTGGAGAAAAACATGCCCAATAAATTAGGTGATCACGGGTGTTTGGCAAATCTACTAATTGATAACAAATTCGCTCTCCCGATAACAAAAGCGACGTGATAGTTAATTAATGCGTTTTCAGCTAAAATTGACAGTTTTATATGTTTCATTTTGCTACTCCCCTCAAAATCAAACGCGAGCAAGAACGAGAATGAGACAAGGAAGAAGACAAAGAAGAAAGGACTTTTGTATTTCTAACCCCAGAGCAGAACAGCTAACAGTAGAATAGCTAATAGTCACACCCTTGGCAGCGTATGAATTTTGCATATCAAACTATATCAGAATACTCCCTCCGTCTGAATTGACCGTCCTGTTTACTTTATGGCACGTTTTTCCACTTTAATATTAAGCATATAAGATTAAATAATTTTATAAAACTAAATTTTGTAACATATAGTTTATCATGTAAGGAATCATATGCAAAACTTAAATTTCAAAATTAATTTATCTTATATGTTAAAAGTTGAAGTCAAACGACATGTCCAAATAGTAAACAGGACGGTCAATTCAGGACGGAGGGAGTATAAGTTAAGAGAGCCTAAACTACTAATAAATACAAATAGACATAATAAAATAACAAAAAACATATTATATGGTATAACTTAATAGGCCCCCTCAAAACAGACACACAGTGGGTGTTTTGAACCTTTAGACTCAGACTCTAAGAGACCCATATTTTTCAATGTCTTAGGATAATTTTTTCGTGGCAGAAACTTTGTAAGAGCGTCAGCAAGTTGTGAGTGTGTAGTGACAAACTCGACGGCAATCAGACCTTCCTCCA
The DNA here is from genome assembly GCA_023374045.1 of Limonium bicolor. NCBI lineage: Eukaryota > Viridiplantae > Streptophyta > Magnoliopsida > Caryophyllales > Plumbaginaceae > Limonium > Limonium bicolor. The sequence continues at coordinate 205,716,320 of CM041776.1, forward strand.
GCTTCTGCCACACAAAATGCACATCATGTAGCACAGGTTCCTAGCTATGTAAATGGCTGATTGTGTACTGTCAGATTTAACAGGAACGGTACTATATTTCCACTCCAAGCTCTGATAGCAATCTCGTAACCTAGCTTCTTTCGGCTGTAAGATGCCTCAAGGATCTATACTCAGCCTCTACTGATGAAAGCGCCACTATTGATTGCTTCTTTGACTTCCAGGACAAAGGGCATCATCCCAACTGTATAAAATATCCACTGAATGATCTTCTTGTTTGGGGCAACCAGCCCAGCCTGCTGTCATAAAAAGCCAATAGATTTAATGATCTTTCCTTATTAAAGAACATACCATATATAGTTCAGGGTATCTTTAATATATCTTAGAGTGTGAAGCGAGTAGTATAATGTAAGTATGTGGGATTTTCTAGAAGCTGGCTTAACACTTGTACAGAGAAACTTAAGTCAGGTCTAATGTGAGAAAAAAAAACTAATCTTACCTACGAGCCTTCTGTAAATAGAAGCATCAGGAAGTGGATGTCCTTGATTCCTAATGAGTTCAGTGTTCAGTTCGAAAGAACCAACTACTGTTTTACCTTCCCATGAACCAAATTCCCTCAATAAATCTTCTGCATATTTCCTCTATGTTAATCCCACACCTTGTGTAATGTGCAAAAACTCCATTCCAAGAAATAGACTCAAACGACCCAAATCTTTGATTTGAAAATTTTCATCCATACTATCTTTTACAATTTGAATCATCCTAGTATCACTACCAGTCAACAGTATATCATCTACGTATACTACCAGAAAACAAACACCATCATTACTGTTTATGTAGAAAAGTGAATAATCATTAAAGGACTGAGAAAAACCAATATCTTTAAGAAAAATGCTAAGTTTTTGGGGTCACTGTCTAGATGCCTATTAATGCCATATAAAGATTTTTTAAGAAGATAAACTTTGTTAGTGTCATCAGCATTAAGCCGCTCAAGTACGTAACTCCATATAAACTTCTTCTAAAAGATCCTCGTGTAGAAATGCATTGTTAACATCAAGTTGGTTCACAGTCCAACCCCTTTTAGTTGCAATAATGACTAAAGCTCTAATGGTAGTGAACTTAACTACTGAAGAAAATGTTTCTTGGTAATCTATACCATGCCTTTGAGTGAAACCCTTTGCAAAGCCTTACACCTTTCTAGGGTACCAATAGATTTTATACTTATACTTGTACACCCACTTGCGCACTTGACAACCTTTTTGCCTTTGCGCAGATGAGTAACAACCCAAGTTTTATTCCTTTTTTAAGGCAGGAAACTCTTTTGCCATTGCCTTTCTCCATCTAGCATCCTTTACAGCACTATGATAGTCTATAGGCTCTACTTCTCTATCTAAAGTAGTTTTCTGATGAAAGTTATTATTTGCAAGAAAATAAAGAAAATCAACAGGAGAAATAGATGAGACCAAACAATCACTATCATCAGTATTGAGATAGTTTTCATCATTGTTCTGATCGTACAAGGGATCAATACTTTCAACATTTGATGCAATAGTTGTTGTTGCGTTAGCCTTCTTGTTCCTGTTGCCTCTCCAATTCTGGGGGAATTCGTGTTTCTGAAAGCACTTGTCTTCTTGGTGCCCAGTTTTTCCACAGAAGGTACAAACAGGTTTGAACGCTTGGAAAAAGTTCTTGACAGATTTCTTGGTGTTGGTCTCCTCAAATTATCGGCCACAAAGGATAAAGATGCTCCTTCTGAGAGATTTACCACGGTTAGGGTTTTCTGTTGTTCCTCTTGTATTAGGAGGGGAGAAGACTTGTTCAAGGCTTGGAAAAGGACTAATCATTAGGATATCCCCCCTTATTATGGAATATTGTTCAGTAAACCCCATAAGAAACTTGATTAGCCGCCTCTCCTTGATATAGGTCTGAAATTTTTCAAAATTGTTGCACTCGCACATGGGGATTGAATTCATGGCATCAATTTCGTCCCAGAGTTTCTTGATGCGCCCAAAGTAAACACACATGGTGCCTTCGCCCTATAAGAGCGAGCTCAACTATAGCTCCAAATCATATATCTGGTGGCGGCCTTTTGCTCATACCGTGTGCACAGTTGCTTCCAGATCTGGGCTGAGATTAAAGATCACTGTCTCTGCTATTGTCTTTTCCAGGCTCGAGGAAATCCAGGACATAACCATCTTATTACATTTGTCCTAGGCTTGCGTCTTGTGCGAAGGAATTTGGATCTTGTAAGGGTGCCGTCTACGAACCCAGTCTTGTTCTTAGCGTCGAGGGCGATGCCGACCTGCTGTTTCCAGCACGGGAACCCCGTTCCATCAAACTTGCTCGCCAAAGCTTGTCCTGGCTGATCCGAACTCCCAAGGTAGAAGGCGTCACTGACCGGGATACTATTTTTCATCGGCTGGTTTGGGACCCTTACTCTCCTCTTGAGGTGAATCTTGGAGAATTTTGGACATCTTGCTGACGATGAGAGACTTGCAAAGACAATCACCAGATTAGGGTTAGGAACCTTCGATGTGATGAGGAACGAACAGGGAATCAAGCACGGCGCCTTTGATGCTCTAATACCACATTACAACTTGCTACTCCCCTCCAAATCAAACGTGAGAAAGAACGAGAATGAGACAAGGAACAGACGAACAAGAAACGAAAGAAATGACTTCTGTATTTCCAAAACCAGAGCAGAATAGCTAACAGTAGTATTGCTAATAGTCACACCCTTGGTAGCGTATGAATTTTACATATAAAACCTAAGCATTTGACCGTTGGTCAAATGACTACACAACATATACAAACTATATTAGAATATAAGTTAGATGACGCCTAAACTACTAATAAATACAAATAGACATAATAAAATAACAAATAACATATTACGTGGTATAACTTAATATTACAGCTAATTTATTATGGCTTGAGAGCATCTAAAGAGGGTTGCTCATAAGTTTTTTATCTTTACATTAAACAATTGTTTTCATAAACATCAAGTTTTCATTAGAAAAGACTCATGATATGGTTCAGAATATTATTACAGCATATGTCTTAATAAGCTCCTCTTCTTCCTAGATTTGCTGAAAGGTCAGCCTCAACATTAGCTCCCCTAGACACATGTGACCATATTACATGATCGAAGTCATGAGCACAAGAGCAAATGCTTGGATAACGAATTCAACATCTACTCCTATGTCCTCTTTTTCATGTAAAGGGATAAGTATTCCAAGACAGTCAAGATGAACACGGGGCAAGTCAACTCTAAGCTTATTAGCAACTTCAAGCCCAAAACAGATAGCTTTTGCTTCAGCCACCTGAGGTGACCATGAAACCGGATCCTTTGCTAGCCCAACCGCAATGATAGATCCCACAAGATCCTTGCAAATCACCCTAAAACTTGATCATCCCAAGCCCGTACTTTCATCAACGTAAATTTGAACTGCAACTGTAGAAGAGTCAACATTATTCATGGAAATGTGTGAGGCAGATGAGCTACTAGCTTTTAAGGCCGTGTCTAGGAAAGACTCCGCCAGATAACAAACTATGGTAGAAAGCTTGAGCTTCCCAAGTCCCACTTGGAACCTTGCAAACCAGAGCTTCCACAAAAATTATATGGTTTGTTATGATGGAAGGTCATTTTCATTATCCATGCAAATCGACGTAAACCGACCCCTGATAGCCGCATCATCTTTGATGCCTTAGGATGGCGAAGAAGTTTAACTTCCCAACATGGCTTAGCCTCGAGCATGAGAGAAAAGCATGAGTCAAACTTTTGTAGCCACCGCAAATCACACAGTGGGCAACATTATGATCAGAGGAGCGGTGGGTAATGAGGGCACCACATGGAACATTTCCTTGGGGAAATTTCCAAGAAAAAAGTTTGATTTGAGGAGGAAGATAGAGCTTCTTAACCATCTTCATGGCTCTTCTGATTCTTTTTCTGGAGGAGGTTGAGGAGAGAGTGTTATGGATTTACAAACACACCATGAAGTAGGATGATTTTAATATAAAATTACCATTTTTTGTGCCAGCCATGACCATCCATCCTTTTTCCTGACCGGATCATAATTTTCGGGATCAACACAACATCCTCTTTGATAAACCAACCTCTAACTCTTGTTTCATCCCAGCGAGTCTCACCATCTTTAAAAGCCATGAGATCATCCCAAACCTTCATGTAATGTCAGATAGGTTCCATACCCATGACCGTCCTTCTTTCTTGTCCAACAATAATGGGTCCGTAATTCTAATGGATGAACCATCGCCAACAACGCGTGGGGCTCCCCTCTAGACCATAGGTAATGCTGACATGAGTGACCTTCATATTGGGCTTGGTCACGAACGAGCGTTGCAAATATAAAGCTATTAGTCAAGTATTTTGCTTCCAAAACTTGTGAAACTAAGAGCTAAGAGTTATGCAGAACCCGCAAGCACTGCTTTGCCAAGAGAGCATCATTAAAGTTTCGTAGGTCTATGAATTCCAGACCACCGTCATCCTAGCTTTTATAGAGGGCGTCTCAACTTCTCCAACAAATACCTATATTCTTCACTCCACCAAAAACGTCTTATTATTCCTTGTATTTCCCGGATGATGATCAAAGGCATATGGATGACACTCATAACGTAAGATGGAATTGCCTGAAGTATCGACTTAATAAGGTGATAGAGGATCACCCTTTCTGAGGCTTCTTTGGGGTCTAAAAGATGCCCCCTATGTGAATTATGTCCCTTATATATATAGAAAGATGCCCCCTATGTCTCCCCACCGAGCATGGGAGCCCATGATAAAGGTGCCAAGTCATTTACCTCATTAACCCCAAAGATAGCTGAGATTTGATCTCTAGCTAAAGGTAAGAGGTTGGAGAATAACATCAATCCCGATTCAACAACATTAACACTTTGTCCCTAAGCTTTGTGAAAATCCTCAATAACGCTCATGAAGCCTCTAGCATTGTCAATACTTGTCTTTCCGAAAAGGACACAACCATTAGCGAAGATAAGTTAGTGTTATCGAAGCCAAGACCCCTCATAGATAAGTCGATGATTTTTGTGGAAGCACCAACTAAGAGCCGGGGACAAGGCCTCCATGCAGCATACAAAGAGAAGAGGTGATAGAGGATCACCCTTTCTGAGGCTTCTTTGGGGTCTAAAAGTTCTCCCGCGGCACCGGATCAAAATTGCATATGATACGGTAAAAATATATTTCTCAAAATCCACGACCCATCGTTCGTGGAACCCCATTCTTCTCAATATCACAATGAAAAAGGACCATTCATCTTTATCAAATGCCTTGTCCATATCCAGTTTCAAAGCGAAGTATCCCTTCTTAGTAGCTTTTGACATTTTCATGGAATGGGTAACTTCATGGACGATGATAATGTTACTATGAACGAGTCTTCCTGGGACAAAAGCCCTTTGGTCCTCGAAGATGACATAATTTAGCACCTTTATGGCTCTGTTCGAGAGGGCTTTATAGATAACCCTGTAGATAGTGTTACAAAGGGAAATTGGTCGAAAACCCTTCAAAGAGTTAGCTACTATGCGCTTGGGAATTAAGGAAATGTTAGTATGATTTAGATAACTCGGCATCAAATTAGTATTGAGAACTTGCAAGGCCATGCTAATGAAGTCGTCACCAACTATATCCAGTAAGAGCTTAAGAACACACCATTAATTCCATCCGGTCCCGGAGCCTTCTTTTGGTTAATGTCCTTAAGGGCTTGCACGACCTCTGGTTTACTGAATTTTTGCCCTAGATCCTGTGATATGTGTGGTGGAACTCTTCCAGAAACACATGAAATTAGATGATCGATGAAAGTTGGGTTACTGGTGTGGAAGAGGTCTTCAAAATAGTCAATGGCAATCTCCGTAATTTCTGCCTAGTTAGTTGCTCTTCTACCTCTATCGTCTTTTATTTCATGAACAACATTCTTTCTTCTTTTGCTTGTACTTTCTGATAGAAAAAAGCGGATTTTCTTAACCCCTTCCCTATCCATTCGTGCCTCGATTTCTGCGCTCAGTAGGTCTTATCCCTCAGAAGAAGTAAATTTATTTCTTTATTTAAAAGGTTTACCATGCAGTCATGTTCTCATTTGATTGATTTGAGTTATCAAGCCAATCAATTTCATCCTAAAGTTTATTATACTTTAATATTTTCTTCTCCAAACTTTCTACTTCCCCAACCCTTTAGCCTTCTTTTGGAAAGTGCAACTTTCCTTAAGTAATCTCTATAAACCAGACTGCGCCTAGAATCACCAATAATAGCTCTACATCCAGGTTCATCGATCCAGCAATTTTTGAACATTAAGAGAGATCTTCCACCTCTTCGCAGATTATCAGTAAGAAACTTAATCAGACGATGGTCCGATCTGCCCTACCAAAGATGTATATTGCAAGCATTCGGGAACAAGTCTATCCAAGCTGAATTGGATAAGAATCTATCAAGTCTTCTCCTAGTATTATCCCTTCCGCCTCTTTTGTTAGTATAGGTAAACATGTCTTCGACATAGCCTAGGACTCTTAATTGATTGTCACCTAGGAATTCCTGAAAGTCGCCATTCTAGCTTGGTTTCTTTCACCCTTTCCACGGAGTTCATGTTGATACATATTGCCTTGAAATCACCAAAAGAATCCATGACACAGAACCAGAGAATCTGTCCAGTTACTGAATTAGAGCCCAAGTTCGCCATCTTTCTAACGAATTTGACCAACCATAAATTTATGTGCAATACCAACCATTTTCCAAATCCAACAATGCGACAGCCAATGTGATGTATCGAATATGAGAGAATCTCCATATTAATGCATTCTCTCCAATAGATCACAATGTTGCCACTCCTTCCAACACTATCAACTGAATACCATGATAACCTCTTTCAGCTCGATGTAAACCAGCCATTTCTCTTCCCAATCTCTTAGTCTCACATAGAAACACAATAACCGGGGATTCATTTATGATGACATTCAAAACCCACCTTCTTGATTCTAGCCTTCCCAAACCACGGTAGTTTAGCGATATAATGCTTATCGTAGATAATAAAGAGATATTGATATGCTCTAAATTAGTAAAAACAAGCTCGGCTAATTCTAGATAAAAAAATCACCCTCAAAGTTGGACTGTAGAGAATAGATTTAAACTTAGATCAAGCATGCAACTGTAAATAGCTACTTGATCAGCCTTAATTTTCACATGCAAGTTGAGCAAGGGATCCGGATTTAGACAATTTTATTGAGAAATTGAGTAGTGGAAACCCTAAAATAGATGAAAGATTAAATTACCGATAATCTTCGAGGAGTAAGGATGTCGATAATACTTAGATGGGGAGTTTCCGACTTGGAGGAGACGCAAAGCAACAACCAAACCATCAACGGGGAAGGTGGGGCCTCCCAACTTGGAGAGAAATCCGACCGCTTATGTTGTTGATTGTAAATCTTAATACTACACATTAAACAATTGGAAATTTAAATTTTATGTTGGACAAGAAAGGGTAAGAAATAAGTAGCTAATGACATCAGTATCAAAATTGAATAAGCTTTATTAAAATTCACAAGAAAAAATAATTTCTTGTGTAGAAATGAAGGATTCACTCTCGATGATTTCTTATTTTATTCCTTTCCACATAGCTTTCCCATTGTGTGAGTAATAAGACAACCGGTCCTTAGAGAGAAGGGTCTAGTCAGGATGTAAGAAAAAACACTCTCTTTCTCATGGCGACCTCCCAGTTACCATCTGCGTTATTTCCAGTTCAAAGCTTAACTTTTATCGAAAATCCCTTGACTTTTCTTGAACAATCACCTACTCTAAACTGATATTTTTTTAATACTAATTATAATTTAAGTTATGCTATCATTGACGTTTTCCCCTCTATGTTTCATCTCATCGTCTCCCTGAGTGGGAGGTCCCTGCGAATTCCTCCGTAGCAATGATGGCATGCAATCATCCTCGTATATTGAGGAAAATCATTGTCTCTGGTCTCTTGTTCTTGCAATATCACTTGTGGGTGTAGGGATAATCTACTTTGTTTGGGTAATAGTTTTTTTGCCATCTATCTTTAATCATATCAGTCACTAAGACATGTAAGGGCTCAAAATCGGCCATCCTTCTAGCTTGCAAGTGTCTCCTCGATTTACACTATGCTATTTGAAGGAAGGAGAAATAATTGGGATTGGGGTATACACCACTCTTCTGGTTTCAAACTTGAGTCCACCCTTTTTCCACCAGCTCTTCCCGATCTCGTGTTGCCTTTTACTCTAAACTTGTAACTACGGACCACATGGAGATTAATGGTATCAAGATGGTGTGTGAAAGGTGCCTGATTGCTCTGCTCTTCTCAGTCATGCCAATTTTTGTCTCCTCTTTAGCTTAGATCCTCCAAGATGCATGGACAGACTTCGAAAGTTTCCGTTTCACGAAAGTCGGGCAAAATCTCTTCATGTTCAAATTTGACTCCATGAAAGCAATGGAAGCTATCAGAGCTCGGGGGCCTTGGATGATCAATGGCAGACTCTTCGCACTTCAAACTTTTGATCCTATAACACCCCTTTGCCACCACATTTTCAACTGGATCCCCTTCTGGGTCCTCATTTATGACATACCTCGGCACCTCCACAACCTTGATTTTGTTTGCAATGCGGCACAAAAATATAGAACTTCACGGGGGCTGACGATGACAGAGTAATCTCGGGTATTCCCTACTTACGGTTCAAGGTCTTAATCAATATAAATCCCCGGTGCAGAGAGCTCTCCAGATGGTTGTTGATGGGCACGCATGCATCTTTCCCATAACCTATGATAACATGCCCTAGATTTACTCGACCTGTGGCTTGTTCCTTCACACCTCAGACGTATGTCCCTATGGTCTTTTCGAGCAAGTCCCGGGAATTGCATACGGTATGTGGCTTCATTCTGAAAATTTTATTTTGAGAAGAAGAGCTTTGGACATCCAAACCTTGCTTGGGTTAACTAAAAAAGCCTTGATATCGTCCCTACGGGTACTACCTCCTCTAGCATGCATTCTTTTTGATCAAATAAGCACAATCTCTCTAAGGAAATCCAAGAACTAAGTGACTTTTTTTATCATTCCTCGGGTTCAAACAAGAGGAAGTACAATGATGTTCTTGCAGGGGGCTTCCAGAGAAGAATTATGGGGCATGCGCTTACCTGAGGCTAGAAGGAAGACTAAAGGAAAGCTTTTTTAGGGTTGTGGAGAGGGGAGATCGGGTGTGGATGATGAATAAAGAGTCAAAGATCAGAATAAGGGCAAGGTGATCTTGGGCTTAAGCCAGATTCTCCACAATGGCTAATTGCATAAGCTGTAATTGTGAGAGGATGGATGGTCCTCTTGAAATCACAAAATTGGTTTTATCACCCTGTATGTCGCCCTATGGTCTAGATCTCGGCATATCGATTACGCTAATGTTGTCTGTTTTCATATTAACCTTATCGATTTTGGCTTATGTTATTAGTTTGTTAGTTGGTCGTGTGAGCCTTGTTACCGATTATGGTAATGGTTGTCATGGTGATGTGTTGATGAAATTTGAGTTGCCCTACCTGAAGAAGTGGCAGAGGTCGTAGATTTTGCAAACACATGTGAAGGTAGTTGGAGAAGAAGAGGGCGAAGGTTTAGAGTTTGAGTTGTTTAGCTTAAGTGATGATTATGGTGAAGGTGAGAATCATCTTAATTTTTTAGTGGTTATCTAGGTTGTTAAAATTCTAGAACTTAAGCCGAGGGATATTTGCCAATTTTTAAGGAAACCTCAAATTTATCTCAATTCAAGAGATTAGATCAAATATTCTTGTCCATGGAGATCAATAACGAGTTATAAGTGTCATGGTTTACATTACATTGGGTTATTAACAAATAATCTCTAAAATTTAGAACTTAAGGAAAGGAAACCATTACTTAAGATCCCAAACTTTTTATGGGTTGTAGAGCCATATTCACCATAAAGCACCATATTTTGTACAATGAGCCTTTTGTCAAATGTAATTCAGATGGGGTAACGAATGGAAGGGGTGATAAGAAAATTTGTGGAGAATGGATTATTGGATGAAGCGAGAAGCTAGGAAAGAAGCCTAGTATGGAGATAGATTGAGCTCAGAGGTATTATTCAAATGATGAAGATTGCATGGCCTAGGCAATATATAAATCAATAATTTTTGAATCAGACTCAAAAGAAGCAGTAGAGTTGATCATATCTACGGAACACACGGCGCATCCCCATGGTGCATTAGTACAGTCTTGTAAATCTTATCTAAAAGAGAATTGGAGTGTACAAATTGTTCATATTCATAGAGAAGGTAATATGGTATGTAGCGGATATTGGCAAATGAGGCATTACGCATAGATTGCTTGCGAAAGATTATAATAGAGATATGAATGGTCTTAATATCCTTTTTATTATCTCAATGTGGATTAAGAGGTGTATTTTCTATAAGATTGTTAGTTTATGTAAAAACAAGTACTTAAAATAGAAATTTGTATGATATTACTACTTGATGTTAAGTAAGATTTAGTCTTATACTACTTAATGTTAGTTACTGTGAACTAATGTAAAGTAACTACTTAGCATTGAATACTCAATAGTCAATTATTTATTTACTCTTGGTGAAATATAAAATTATATATTAATTACTATAGCATATAACCAAACTTAATGCTACTGACCTTTTTTGTATACCAACTCGATTTATTTACAACCATTCAGTCTCTCTTTCCGTCAGCGTGATATGCTTTGTGAAATAGAAATGTTGGATGGAGGTGGTTTATCTCAACAATGTGTTTTCTATCCTTGAGTCGTTTTTATGATTTATTGAACTTGTATTCATTCTATTTCAGCATTCAGAAAACGATTGAAAGATATCAACAATGCAGCTACAAATCTATTGAATCAAGCAATCCATCCAAGGAAACCCAGGTAGTAATTATTAATTACTTGTTTAGGTCCTTTCTTCTATACATCTAAATGTCAAACCACTTCTTCGATTCAGTTGCATAATTAATACTATAACTTTTAAGGATTACAATCTCAAATTTAAGCTTCACACTTAACAAAAGAAGCAAAGATGCAAAAAGTTGTAGTGAAGAACTATAAATCTCTAGACCAAAGATTTTTTTTGAAGAAATCTAGAACACAATTTAATTGAACATAGTTACTTACTATTTCAAATTTACTAATTAACATCTTTTGAAAAATACTTATTCTATTGATAAAACTAGATTGAGTCAATAAGTTTAGTTACTAATAGTTACAAAGTTTAGATGATTATGTCCTTAAGTTTTCTTGAGAGACATTTGATTTTCAATAAATGATTTAGTCGGATGACTAATCAACCTATTCTTGAGGCAAACAAATCTGGAGCTTTTAGTGATGTGATGAGTTGAAGTTTGCTTTGATTATTGGTAGCTGAGAGTTTTTGTTTTGTTTCAAAACGACTATGCTATATTAAGAAATAAGGTTTAGGATACATCTTGGGATGTTGTTACACCATACTTCTTCATAAGTGCCAAGTCTACTTATGTTAATTAGCTTTTTTTGATAATTGCTGGTTGTCCAGCTTACATAGCAGTACTGAGGCATGAATGCCTTTCCCGCTTAAGGACATTACAAAGAACAAAATACATATTGTAATAACGTTACTAAAAGGGACAAAATCAAAGTAAGAGCAGCTGATCAGGCTTCGCAGATGAGGTGAGCTGTCAGACTATGTGTTGAAAGTGGATCTTGCTCCATTCGTAGGCCAGACGCTTGTTGGTAGTTGCTATATTAATTCTCCAAACTGTGTGTATATCCTGCACCCCATTCGAAAACATCCATGAAAGACCAGGCTAAGTATCCTTTCTTTGAATACATTTCTTGGGTGCTGTTTGTTTCATCTTGCTGCGGTATGATGTGACAATCGAAAACGATATCTCTTGAACCATCTAATGCCGGGTGTTTCGAATATGTTGATGGGGTGTGTGGTTTTCTTTCTAGCTGTGGTCGCTGGTCGGGAGATCTTGCAAGTGCCACCTTTTGCCAAAGGAGATGGTCTCGCAAACTGCTTAGGGGCTGGCTTATTCCGGGCTTGGTTATCACGCTTAAGGATATGTCTAAAGTTTTGCAAGGACACTTCTGGATGAGGGTAATGACAGCCAAGCCTACGTCCAAAATCAAGGCAGGCTTGAGCTTCAGAAGAGAAGGGCTAGGGGGAGCGGAGGTGAGGTAGAGGAAATATCAGAAGGAGAAAGATCAAAACTCGAAGACAAGCTATAGCATCAGGAGAGAGGACCACTTCTAGATTAATGCCCGTGATTTGGTAAGCGTGACAGGAGATAGGAGTGGCAGGGTCATTCGACAATCGAGAGGGAAGAGGGTTGGGTAGGTTGCTTTGGTGACTTGCCTCTTGGGTTTGTGGGACGGTCGTTTGAGTAGAGAGAGAGGGAGTGCTTGGGGAATGAGTGAGAGAATTGAGGGAAGAGAAAACAGGGAGTAGTGGAGTTGTCTGAGATTGAGGATAGGAAGGCTGAGGGTAAGGATGGGGTGTCTCAGAAGTTGGAACAGGGGGAGGATGATGTGTAGGAGAATGTATAGCTTCCATTGAGGGACACGAAGGGATGGGATTTTGGGAATTATCCACAGTGGGCGCCACAGTCATAGAGACTGGTTTCGGGGACTGCTCCTGACAGGGGGAAAAGAATAATATTTTAAGGTTTGGTACTGCAACACTTAGGAACCGGATCGCTTCGTCCACGGCTCGAGGAGAAAGCATCCCAGGCGTCGCGAGGAATCTGTCCACAATTCTCATCCTCGGGGCCTGCACCTGAAATAATGGCAGCACATTTTCAAAGTCTTCACCTGAATTAAATAATCCTTTCCTCCCCTTCCCGATTTCCCACCCATGCCTCATCAGATTCTCCGGTCCTCCACCTGCTATGTCACCCTCAGCACCACCATTCGACGCCTGTGGTGAAGCGTAGCGAGATACCGCACCAGGTTGTACTTTGGGCTGTTCTTTGGGCGGAGGTACTCTATCGTTCAAGTCCTCCGACTAAACTTCCATCACGCCCACTGTCGAAACTGTGCTATCGAACAGGACGTCTACCTCCTCATTGATAATTCTGAACAGACTGGTTTCCATTGTGACAAAAACTTCCAAGCTTGTCGGGACATTCTTCATGTCTGTTTCGAAGCTTAGAATCTTCCGTAATTCTCCAATATTCTTCTCACAGACGTCTCTGACCAAGCCTGCGGCTGTATACCCCTTACTGCTATGTTAGCCACTCGACTCGCTTGAGTTACTCCATCCACCCATTCATCTATCTTCCACATATCCTTGTTCCAGTTGCCTTTCCTTAGGAAGCTGATTTGCTCTTCTTTCTTTGAGAATATCACTATGAAGTCATAGGCGGATGAGCTTATAACGTGCTCAATATCCCCATTATTCTCTAGTGCTTCACGTACTTTGTTGCATGTAGTTTTTTCGCCGCATCGGACTTTGACACTTTTGTCAAGGCTGGGAATGAGTATTTCGGAAGGAGCTAACTTAATAGGCCTCCGGTGGATTCCATCAAATCCCTCATTAGAGTTTGTTGGTGTCTCGGTTTGGACAGACGCAGGCTCCCCTTGGGGGTGGTGAGGGGGGAGCGGATGGTGGATTTACGTGGACTGGACTCCTTACCATTGGCTTCCTTTTGAGGGGGCGAGCATATTGTGTGCTAAGTCTTCTCCCATCTAGCCAAGTGCCATTCACCTCCCTAATAGCCTCTTCCGCTATATTGACATTTTCATACTCCACGAAAGAAAGCATATCTTGTGTTGGTAGCGATACGCCGCTTAACAGGTCGATTAATGCTGACAATCCTTCCATATTTGTCAAACGTCCTCCATAGTGAGCCGAGGGTCGTACAATCATGAATATTGTCAATGAATACGGTGGTTGACATAAACTGTATATTTTGCTGCATGTGTCCTAGCCCCGCCATGAATGGACTCAGGAGACCAGCAAGGTTTAGCTTGGTTGGAAGATTTGAGGAGCTTGGGAAGGAGACGGTTTAGTGGAGAGTTGATGTGGAGTTAGTAGCGAGACTATTCTTGCTGTTGGATTTACGAAGGGTTTTTTGTGTGGGTGTTTACGTGACGGTTTGTGAACAACAATAGTGTAGAGTAAAAAGTGGAGCTGGTTTCAGTGGTGGTGGTTTTTGGTTTCAGAGGTGGTGATTTTGTGGTGGTGATGATGTGAGTAGTCGCGGTGGTTGGTCATAGTGGCGGAGGTGGGCTGTTAAGGCCAGCTGGTGAACGAGGAAGAGTAAGGATGAGAGAAGAGAGAGAAGGGAGCATGGTTCGGAGAAGGGAAGGCGCGTATTGTTGGGTTGCTGGTAAAAAAAAACTGAAAGATTGCCAATGCCACTGTTAACCTGAGGATGAAGGTTGGAAAGGCTTGCCATAAGAAGATGAATTGGGAAGGTTAGAAAGTGTTAATGCAAAAGTTTTGATTGACCAAACTCAGTAACAGACACAGAGATCTGAGTCTTGACCTGACCAAGGGAGGTAGGTGCCGTCAAGAGAAGATCTCGCAGAGTGACTAACCGTCTCTAAATATATTCTGCACAGATTTTATCTTTAGTAGATAATCTAGACAATATCTTTTCTGTTTAATATCTAAGTCGGTTACTAGGATTTTATCTTTAAAGAAATATATCTTTAAAAGATTGTTTTATGTAAATCGATAACTATATATAGGAGACGTTAGAGAAGGAGAGAGTGACAAGTTTTGGTTGAGAGAAAATCTGAAAAGGGGGGGTGTTTTTAATAAAACGTTGGTAGAAGAATCACTAGAGAGCTAGAGATCTAGTGTTTTACGTGTTTATGCTTGGAGAGCTTGTTCTCCTAGTACGTGAGGGTGTATCCTGTTTTGATACGAGCTAATATAGTGAGGATTCACGTGTATCTAATATCCTTCCCTCTGTTGCTGTTCTCTGAATATCGAGTTCGTCTTCAGACTGTTACTCAGCACCTAGTTCCTCGTGAGTAACAACCTCACTAAGAACAACCGTTGTAAGATCCTACAATTGGTATCAGAGCAGGTTCCCTTTTTCACTGATTTAGAAGAGAAATCTTCCAAGGGTGATCGATATGGGTTCTTACAACGTCAAGGCACCCAAGCTTACCGAATTCAACTATGCTTGTTGGTGTGAACAGATGGGACATCAACTGATGTCAATCGACTATGATCTGTGGACTGTTGTCACTGAAGGAGATCTGGTACCACAGATCACTGAAGGAGGAGTCACCAAGCGTAAAGAGAAGAAAGATTGGAATGATAATGATAAGAAGCTACTCAGCAAGAACAAGCAGGCCTTGAGAGTGATGTCTCATCACTTTCAGAGGGTGATCAGCAGAAAGTTCTGGCATACTAACTGCTAAAGAAGTTTGGAACTTTCTGAAAGTTGCCTATGAAGGAACAGATTCGATCAGAAAGGCAAAAGGAAAACAGTTTGATAATTTCAGAATGCTTGAAGGTGAGTCTGTTACACAGACGCTTGAAAAGTTTGACAAGATACTAAGGATATGAAGACTGTGGGAGTCACACTGGATAATCAAACTATCAATGAAAGGTGTCTGGACAGTCTTGGAAAGGATTGGCTGCACATACAACTTTGCTAGAAACAACCAAGGATTTGTCAAAAATGTCCCTCGAGGAGTTAGGCTCTAAGCTGATGGTCTATGAAGGTAAGATGAAGGGAGCAATCTCTTCGCCAACAACATGCAATGATCTGGCCTTGAAAGCTTGGAAGAGTAATGCTGGTACAGATGAAGAGGAATTGAGTGAAGAGGAGAGAAATTATCAAGATAGCTGATGGTATTCGAAGGATTTTTGGAGGACGGAGAGGTCAGAATTCTAAGTTTAATCGTAACAAATCAAAGAAGGGTCCAATAATCTGTTTCAGGTGCAACAAACCTGGACATGAGGTCAAAAAATTGTCCTTTGCCACAAAGGGATAATTTTCAGGAGAAGGTCAAGAAATTCTCAACAACAGCTGCTGCGGCTTGGGGAGAAGATGGTTCAGGTACAGACTCAGAACCTGAGAATGAAGATCAAGTGTGTATGGCAGCAATTGTCCAAGAAGATGAGAAGAGTTTGGACACGGAATTCTGTTTTATGGCGGAAGAAAAGTTAAACAAGACTCTCCCAGAAGATGAGGTATGTTTAACTCATGTGAAAGAGTCTTTTGATTCTATGTCAAAGACACAGTTATTTGATCTTTTGTCTGAAGCATTGATGAAACTGAAATCGCAAAAACTTGGGTATGAGGATAAGATAGTTAGGATGGAAGACAAGACAAAGAGTCTTGAAAGTCCTTCTAGCTCAGATGAGGATTTTGACGTAGATGAGTATGTTACTGACATCAGAGAACTCAAAGCTAAAGTGGAAGATTTGAGTAAGTCTTCGACTGAAAACAAAAACTGTGTCAAAGAGGGTCTGGATAAGCCAAGGATCAACTTTGTTAGTTCTTTGGAGACTAGAATTCTCACTCTTCCATGTTGGGCACAAGAAGAAGAAGAATTCCCTTTTAGATCATAACAAATCACTAAAAAGGGAATGTGAAACTCTCTTGGGCATGTTAGCTGATGCAAATCGGGAAGTTAGAGCTTCAGACACAGACAATCCCACTTGGTATACTGGAAAGGTAAATCTGAATCAGATGTTGTTCAATAACAACTCCAGTAAGTGCGGTTTGGGATTTGAACTAGAGAAATCCACTCAATCTAAGAAGAGAAAAGAAGAAGCTCCCCTGGTCATTCTAAGTCTAGACTGAACTCGTGCTGGTACTGTCATCAACTAGGACACAAGGTAAGATGGTGTCCCAAACTGTTGAGAAAACAATTGCGGCAGAATCATCAAGGCAAAAGCTTATATAGAGCCAACAGATTCCACACTAAAAGATGGGTTCCTATAATTCAGTCTAAGTGTGTGCCTACAGTGAGCCTAAACAAATTTGGGTACCAAAGTCTAATAAGTCCTATCAGTTTTGTCAAGAAGGCATTCTATCTCCTTCAGATTCTTCATCTTGTTCTCAGTGATCAGTCGTGTGACACACCTATATTACCCCTATCTTATTGAGGGTTCACACATAGTGTTTTTTTGTCGGCAAAAGGGGGAGGGGAAAGATGTCTTTGAACACATATGTTGGTGTGTGGTGTCTAAATCTATCTGGCGATAACAAAGATTGCAATAATTCGGGGGGGGGAACGTTCTCAGGTTCCAGACACAAGCTTTTTGAGTGATGACAATGGGTGAATACAGAAAGCAGTGAAGCAGCGAATAAGGGGGAACATGCATCAGTTCAAGACTCAGAGTTTGCCCAATCAAAAAGGGGGAAATTGTTAATGCAAAAGTTTTGATTGACCAAACTCAGTAACAGACACAGAGATCTGAGTCTTGACCTAATCAAGGGAGGTGCCGTCAAGAGAAGATCTCGCAGTGACTAACCGTCTCTAAATATATTCTGCACATATTTTATCTTTAGTAGATAATCTAAAGAATATCTATTCTGTTTAATATCTAAGTCGGTTACTAGGATTTTATCTTTAAAGAAATTATATCTTTAAAGATATTGTTTTATGTAAATCGATAACTATATATAGGAGACATTAAGAGAAGGGAGTGGCAAGTTTTGGTTGAGAGAAAATCTGAAAAGGAGGTGTTTTTAATAAAACGTTGGTAGAATCACTAGAGAGCTAGAGATCTAGTGTTTTACGTGTTTATGCTTGGAGAGCCTGTTCTCCTAGTACGTGAGGGTGTATCCTGTTTTGATACGAGCTAATATAGTGAGGATTCACGTGTATCTAATATCCTTCCCTCTGTTGCTGTTCTCTGAATATCGAGTTCGTCGTCAGACTGTTACTCAGCACCTAGTTCCTCGTGAGTAACAACCTCACTAAGAACAACTGTTGTAAGATCCTACAGAAAGGCTTCCCATGTACTTACTTGTGAAGAAGAAAGTGGAGGAGAAGCTGGGCAGAGAAGGGAAGGAGACGCTGCTCGTGAGGAGATAATTTTGTAAGAGCCATACTGAAGAGGGCAAACTGAATGTCAGAAGTGTCTCCCAACTGAAGAACTACTTATGTTAATTAGCTAAGGTGTAGGCATCAATATTATCATCCGTGCAAATATGTGACCAAGAGATTCAGCCAAAATGAGTAGCCATAGATAGTACATCTTCTTTCTAAAAAAAAAAGATAGTACATCTTCCAAACAATTTGAACGTCAATCTAAACTAGGATGTCACCCTTTAGGAGATTAATATTGAGAATACAATCTGAAAGCAAATGCACTGCTTGAGCTCCAATGGATCTAGAAACTCAAGGCCAAAATATTGCCTTAGCTTCAAATCTGTGGGGCCCAAAGCTTGTGGCCTCTACCAATACCTATGGCGTGAATTCATCTCGATTCATCTTGGCACATCACCCCTGTTCCATAGCCTTTTTTACCAACACTACCATCAACAAAGATTTGGAGAGCCTGAGGTCTGATCTCTGACTGTTGGATATCATCAACTGTTGTTGAATCTGTGAGCTGACAAAAAATGTGTTTTCAAGGTACGAGTCTACCTAGTCCATGCCTTGGCTGAAAGAGTATGTCTTGTTACGTTGGAGTTGGTGTCTCGTAAACCATAATTTCCAAAGAAACTGAATAACTCTTTCAATCAATCACAGATCCTGATGCATAAAATTGACCAACAACCAATCCTTGAATACTCCATCATCAACAATTCCGCACGGCTTCTCAAGGTCACCATACAACCACCATTTTCCTACCAAAAAACAAAAGAGGAAAAGTGGACTTTCATTACCTCCACAAAAAGATCACAGCTTGACAAACTCTCCCTACATCGCGTTTGAATATTCACTTTACAAGGGAGGACTCCTTGCAACAATTTCCAAGGAAACAACTTGACTCTCTGTGGGAAATTGCATCTACGCATCTTCTAGATAGCTATACCAATTTGGTTTCTATAGGAAGCGAAGTCACTATAGTTAGATATCATACAACTAGCCAAGAAATATGCAGACTTAATAGGGAACGCATCATTCTTCGTCCCACCCTAGCAACAACCATCGGGTTGTGCCGTACGGGGGAGGACTGTAGGATATTGTCAACATCATCAGCTGGAAACCAGCTTCTCACTCTTTCCTAGTCCTAGGTGTGGTTCTCATTGTTAATAAGCCATGAAACATATCCCTGGGTTCTGGCATGGTCTGGGAGGTTCCAACCCCAAGGTCTCCCACCCTTTTTGTCTAAGAGATATCGATCTGTGATACAAGTAGTGGTTACATCTCCACTCACTCTCCTAGATCCCATTGAGAAGGTCCAAAGCACCTCCCGGAGTGATCTTCACACCGGGCTTGGGCGGGTGCCCTGTTGCAATCCTAAGATATTTCCATTAGTAGAGTATCTTCCCTTATTAATACAGGAAATGAGAAGATCGGATTGCTGGAGAATACGCTGGCATTGTCTAGCAAGGAGGGCATTATTAAAGCGACGTAGATCACAAAAGCCAAGACCCCCTTTATCTAAGCTCTTACACATGGCATCACTTCTCCGGCACAATTCTGTTTTAATTAGAAAGCCATACACTACAAATTTCTAATGGTAGATTGGATCTCTTTGACTAATGAGAGGGGAAGTTGAATCACACACGTAATATAAGAGGGGATTGCTTGCAAAAACCGATTTAATAAGAATACATGTGTCTGCCCAAGAGACCATACATTCCGAAGATTGCACCTTTTTGTAAACTCGGGTTTTTTTATTCTTAACAAGTGAGCTCGGAAAGCCCAAATAAAGCCTAAGGTAGTTGAGAGTTGATTACGCGGTTCTTTCATTCTTTAATTTTTGTTTTTATTTTATTTTATGGTTTTAGAGTTGGTGGTTATCTGGATAATCTTATACTTTCTATCTTTTCACTAATAGTTAGGATAAGGCAAGATCAATCTAAACATTTAGAATTTGTTCTTGCAAATAATTAATATTGTTCTTCGCTTTTATACTAGATATTCCTAACCTTAAAATTTGAAGCTTCCAGATTGGTAATGAAAACATGGATAGCATAGGAGATACTATAGTTCAGTGGAAAAAAATTGAAATTGTAATTACTTAATGAAGATCTCAAATCGTTTCAATGAACTTAAGTATAACGTAGATTGAACAACAAGGCTACAATGAGTTTGAAGGGAATCATTAGACAATGACATATGGCGAGTTAGTAATGGTATTCATGTTCATGGATTTTGTGGTAGCTATGTATTGCGCCTAATTATAGTTTTTGACAAAAGAATGGATTTTTTTTTGTGATTTACTGCAAACACTAATATCTATGTCATTATATTGGTTGATCAGAGCTACCAAGAGTACACACAGTTAAAAACAAAGGTGGAACTTCTCCAACGATCCCAAAGGTAATTTCTTTTTTAATATCAATGTATAATAACAAGAGAAAGACCTCTGTTCTTACTTATATGTGTTATTTCCTTGAATACAATTTTAGAATATATAATAAATATCTCAAGTGTGTATTATCTCCTGTTATATTTGACAGAAATCTCCTTGGTGAGGACCTTGTTGATATGGGATTAAAAGATATCGAGCAGTTGGAGACTCAGGTTGATAAATCCTTGAGGACCATTAGATCTACACGGGTATGTGATACCACTCTACAATAGTACATTCATTAATAGAATATGAAAACCCAAAGAGAGATCTATAAACTCCCATCCAATGAGCCCCACTAAAAAGCTAAGTGGGTTTTAATTCTACATTCAACTGGTAATCGATAAAACAACTCACGTTCTTATAAAATGCTAGGTTACTTTTTATATCCTTGTTGTACGTGACACCTTGAATTGAAATCTTCCCCTAAATTTATGTCTTTTCGGCTTCAATGTTTTCTAGCCACCTTAACTTCTCATAGAGTCTACATGCTAGTCCAGCCAAAACCAAGTTTTGATATCATTGTTAGGGAAAAACATAGCCCAACAATAAAGTTTAGAAATCTCATCAAGGAAGATTCACTAATAATCTGGGAAGATTCCGTCCAAAAACAAATTATGAAAAGGTACCGAGTTACTCTTTTTTCTTCCTAAATGGTATGCATCGCTTGAGCCCTCACACTCATAAATCCATTATGTTGTGCTCATTTATTGTTGAAATTTCCCTTGATTATGCTTTCTTATTTTTAGTTACTTCATTTTGTTGTGATATGTGGGCTACTAGAAAATGGGAATATATTATAGCAATTAACAAAATACGTATACATATTCAAATGAATTATGTGGTTCAACAAATTCCCTACATCCATAAAAAGGAGATAAGTGACTTAATCAAGAAAGAACTAGATAAAAACCAACTTCACTATTTTTGGTACCAAGTAAAAAAAAAACAAACTTCATTGCTCGTGTTCTTCCGCTATCATACAAAGCTATGCTTTCATGGATTTATTTTTTATTCTAGGTTTGTCCTTTAAACTATCTTTACATATTAGTACCAATAACACTTAGAAAGAGAAGTAAGTTACATTGTAATAGTCCTTAATGATAAAAATGGCTTCTAGAAACGTCATCATTAAGTTGAAAATAATGAAGTTACAACAAAGTTCATCAATGAGGAGATCTACGTCTTGTCCTAAGCTAGAGTAGGAAAATTAGCATAGGGAGACAAGCCCTCTAAGCTATCCAAACTGTAAAATCCATCATTGTTGGTTCGTTTCATTACTGGTGGGTTTCAAGTAGGATTGTCGATTTCGGGTTTTGGGTCGACCTGCTCATGTTTCATCCCAACTTGAAAGTGACCCGAAGCCGAAACGGGTTGTTCAATGATCCGAATCAAAAATAATAATATAACCTATTACTCCCTTTTTTTTTGATAAGTATAACCTATTACTCCCTTTTATGTCAAAACATAATAATCATCACCTTGCTTTTAAAGTTCTAGGCAATCTAATCAGCTAACATCTCATGACATAGACATACTGTCGCATTAGGGTACTAGAATAAAATTATGGTTGCCTTCTCTGCCCACATGTAATTTTCTCATCATTTTTGGTGTATGTCCGAATTTTTGTTGTCCCCGTAAGCACTGCTCTGCGAACCTCATCTTGACTATGATTCCTTCTCCAACAGAACACTGAGTAATGCAGCCAAAAGGGCCAAAAAAAAAGAAGAAAATTAAAAGGTGCTGCAGAATTGCGGCAGTGGGATTTTCTCACTATCTGTAGCCTTAGTCGTTCCTATGGGGGCTACCGGAGATGAACCCTCCCTCCCTCCTCTCTCCTCTTCTCCCACCCCCGCCGCACTCCCCCATCATCAAGCCCCAGCCATGCCTACACCACCACCACCACTGAAAACGACCGCACCACCATCGCATCCACCACCACATATCAGCCTTCTCGAGCGTCCACCAGTCTCCACCTCCCTCGCATCACCACCACTGAAACAGCCACATCACTGTCACACCAGGACACGCACCACTGTTAACGACCTCAACACAAACGCATTCACCGCCACCAACGCATCAAACTGATATGTAACTTAGGTGTTCGTTAAATCATTATTGGGAGCATGGGATACAATAGCCTGCGCCTTCACTCAGCCAGGGGAAGAGAGCGGCTTCCTGCATGGAAAAGCAGTAGAAGTAAAAGTCAGCACGTTCGTCCCTCCCGGAAGGTGCGCACCAACAGGACGTGTGGCGAAAACGACAGAGATCGGAAGTTCAAATTGAGTCGTGACTCCCGCAGATACCTCGACCCCTGGAGACATAATGCAAGGATTGAGCGCGAGCCAGGCTCTGACAGATCGTCACGAGGTACTTCCAGACCGCATGATAACAATACTACCACGGTTTTTATTGATAATATTCATAGAGAGGTGTCGGAATATCAACTGGGTAGGATAGTCCGAAGATTTGCCCGATGGAGTAGACTATACATTAGTAGAAAGGAGAGGTCATGGAACCGGAATGCGTGTGCGTTTGTTGATGTTTATCATGTTGATGATGCCAAAAGAGTAATTGATGGCATACGAGGTTGGATTGTTAACGGGTGTAGTCTTTGGGCAAGGATGGAGTACCAAGGTCACAAAGCTAAAGAGAGAAAAGAGGCTCGGGCTAGGAAGACGTCTTAGTCCCAAAAGTCTTCTACTCATGTCCGTAAGGAGTATGGCAGTACTACATCCAGGCTCTCGGTTCGGATTAATGCTGACGAAGAGATGAAGGCATGTCTGTCTAGATGTGCGGTTTTCTCCCTCCAAGAGGATAAAAACCCGAAGGAAGCCTTGGAATCCAGTCTTAGTAGGTGGCCAAATCTTTCAGGGTTGCTAGCTTTATCAAGGAGAAAATTTCTTATGCTTTTTAAGTCAATTCAGGAAGTGAAGGATATTGTTAATCAAGCCCATTCCATGGGTGATAAGCTGGATATTCGCAGATGGGGAAAGGAGGATCAAGTGGAAAAACGTAGAACGTGGGTTGTCCTCCGTGGGATACCCCTGCACGCTTGGAATAATATTAACATGCGTAAAATCGCACAAGTAGTCGGTGATGTTATTAAAATTGAAGATGAAGAGAACCACTTTGTAGAGAATGCTGAGATTCGCATATACATTGAGACTTCAACCCTCCAACAGATCAACTGGAAAATTGCGGTTACAGTAGAAGAACACTCATTCCAGGTTTCAATAGTTGAAATTGGTGACGATAGGGTTGTTTGTAGGAACTTAGAACCGAGCGAAAGTATTGTTCAGTGTCCGAATGATGGGAGGGGCCATGAGAAGATTCAGAATAATGACAGCTCGCGTAAAGGAGGGGATGGAGAAGTTAACTCTCAAAATGTAGTGCAGGTCGGTGCTTCCCATTCGATTACTGATGTAGAAAGTGAAAATCAGTGTGCTTCCAACTTGGGAGATAGGAAGTTGAATACTATTCAGACACCACAGTCCCTGTGTCAGAAGTCTGTCCCAGTGCAACCTACAGGCGCAACGTCCCCGAGGAAGAGCAAGTCCCTGTGTGAGGAGGATAGTGTACAATCGAGAGTTAAGACTCCAGAGAAAGGGGTTAGTGTGGAAGAAAATATGGCCCACGTGGGCGCCCCACCCCTGTTCGAAATCACAACCGACCAGCACTGTCCCGAGGCGCGGTTAGGAGAATGTAAAATTCCATTAGCAGGCGGCCTGAACTTCCCTTTTGATGCTGCCACGCCTACTCCCACCCAGCCTGTCGCAATTAAAGATACTAATGGGATGTGTGAACAGGTCGGCAACAAAATAATAAAAGAGGAGGGAATTAAATCTTCTCAGGCGCGTCAAGACCAAGATGAGCAGGAGGAGGAAGTGCTGTTGATTCCTGAGGACTTTTTCAAAGAGGCGCCGGACAAGGCTCTGTCCCCCACTAGCCATTTGCATATTACAATATCCGGGACTGATAAAGTAGAGAGGGGCGAAAGTTCCGAGGCGCCGTACCAACTGTCAGTAGTGGAAGAGACACCAAATAAAAGGCAGGGCGAAGTGTTATCTTTTGTTGAGGCGTCCGATGAAGAACAAGCAATAGCAGATAATGACAAAAAGGGAAAGAACAATAAAAACCGGCGCATATACATGCAGAAATCAACGCCTGTTAATGCTGACCAGTTAAGCGTCCAACCACAGTTAGACTCGACACCTACGAATCAAGAGAGTACGCCTGAAATTAACCCAGTTAATTCAAAGTTACTAGATAACAGTATTGGGCTAGTTGTTGATCTATTTCACGATACGCCCCCTTCATCTTTACCAAACAAGGAACCAGCAAGGGATGAAAGGGGTAAAATCATTAACGCAGAAAGAGAGGCAGAAGAATGCCTTGATCTACTACTGCAACTAGGATGTCAAGTTCCTAATCCCAGTCTCACCAAGGCCAACCTTCTCAGTAAAATCCAAGCTCAAATGAGCAATCAAAGGAGCAATTAAGATTGGATAGCTGTCAACGGCAAAGACCCAAAAATTTCAGGAAGGGTCAATATTCATTCTATGTTTTTAATCCTGATACTCGGTGACTGAGATCTGTTAGGAGTGGCTTGATACCCTCCATTGGTCACAAAGCTAGGTGAATTGGGTGGCTAATTCTATGTTATGGAGTATATTTCATTTGGATGCTTCGGAACGTAGTGGCTTTACGTAATGAAATTCAAAATGCGACCCGTCTTGGCCTATGAGTATAGTTGGGAGTCTGGAGATGGACGACGGTTGGTGGAAGGACTTGCCGGTTTTCAGGTGGATTTTTGCTGGTTTGTCATCCCTCAAGGAGTGAGTAACAATGTTAGGTAGGATGATTTGTGATATCTGTTTTGATATATAGCTTATGCTATTCGCTGGTGTTGGTACCCAGTCCTAAGCTTTGGTGTTTAGGCTTGTACTAAGGACATGGTGGGTACTCTTTTTCCTTCTAAAGTTTTTTCCCCTTGGGTTTTATTTGAGGAGGTTTTAATGAGGCCCGAAATACCGGTCCGACAATCTTTATTAATCAAATGGTGAAAGCCTAAATTATATATAAAAAAAAAAGAGTTGTTCCTATGCACATTTTGTCGTTGCGCTTTAAATAAGTCTCCTGAGATTGGTGGGAAAGGAAATTTCTGAAAGTTTTTCAAATTTTTGCATTTTGGTAAAGATATACCATTCTGATTTGCCCCGTTTGGTAAGCTACCTAACTCTTCTGTCATTAAATTTCGCTTCATGCAGACTCAAAATTTGCTTACTCAGCTGGCTGATCTTCAGCAAAGGGTAATTACTTCGTCCTTTCCTTTTCAGCCTCTCAGTGCTACTCAATCAACTACGCGTCCCTGATTACATCTTTCTGTTTTTAATTGATACTTTGCAGGAAGATGAGCTGATCCAATCTAACAGAGCACTGCAGAGCAAGGTAGCATACTTGAGAAATTATGTATGAAATCTTAGCTTTTGATCTTGCTTTCCTGTACTGGCTTTTGGGGTTTCCTAGCTCTTTACAAGCTCCTTTGCTGATTGGACTCGCTACTTTTGCTTGGGTAGTTGAAGGAAATTTGTGGAGAGCAAGACGAGATTCCAAGTGGGAGTGAAGGCCAACAAAATGCGGCTAATACCTTTTTTGAACCTTTTCAACCCAGCAATATGCAAAATGGGTAACTAAAAAAAAATCGATCTCTGTTTATATCATATTATTTTGCCAATGCAATTGATCAAACTGATTATTTCATATTCTTTTCTGCTCTGATCATGTGTTCATTATGCTCATACTGCGACTGAAGCTATGCACAGGGTATGCCACCACTTGAGCAATTCAACGCCTCAACATCATCTGCTCAACATTTGGATAATGAATTTGCCTCAACCAGTTGGATGGTCTAAATATTACAGAGATAGAAGAAAGATATAAGAAATAATCACAATACACCAAGCTTGGGTTTGTAATTTTGTGGAAGAATGTTAGGCCTGTTTCTTCAAGAAATAAATCATCAGTTTCCGTTGATGCATGCATCTGTCAGATAGTTGACATATTTGTAATATATTTCCTGTGTTTTTTTTTCTCATATCACACCTGTAAATCAGTATAGTTGCGAGGCGTTTTTACACATGAAGAGAGTGGGGCTTCAAATTTAGGTCTCACAAAGACAGACAGTCAGGGTTTGTATTATTTAAGAGTTAATTAACATTTTATCTAGCTTTAATGGTGTGAATCATTTTCCCGTGTTTTTATTTTGGCTGATTTATAGACTTTGTTAATTAATGTGGTTCCAATATTGATTTTTTTAATTCCCTTTGAATCAAACCGTTTAAGTTTCTCTAATTTATTAAGTGAGAGAGCTACAAATATTAATGCATTTAGATTAATATGTTGAAACTCGAGATGTTACGGGGATACAAGAGATGTGTCTTTTGAGTTTTCATAAATGGCTTGTCTTGGTAACTATATATACGTGGCATATTTGGTTAGTTTTGGTCATTCAACAAAAGATCTATAGTATTGGAAAGTTGGGTGATAAATTTGAAAGATTTGTATTTGAGAGTGCGGGAGAAAAGAAGTTGTATTATCCTACACCAAGTTGTGAATTCACTTCGGGCTGGTGTTAGAAAGTCAGTGAAGATTTGGTGCCTCTTTTGTAACTTGACAATATTATAGTTGAAGTTTAGATCGTGCTTTAAGCCTTTAAATCTTCATACTTAACCAAACCTTGTCGTTTCATTTCAAATTTCTTCCCCATCATTAAAGTATCTTAAAGGTATCTAATTTATGGTTAGAAATCATATTTTAAAATCAAAGTACTTCAAACCACTCAAAATTACCAAAATACCCCTTAAAGAAAAAATGTGAAATAGGCAACTGCTTCCTAAATGAATACTCCGGAAGCTTAACTCCAAATTCGGAGTCGGAGGTAATCCGGAGATAATCCGGGAGGATTACATCAGAAGATCGACTCTAGTCCGGAAGTAATCTAGAAGAATTACTTCAAAACGACTCTCATTCTAAAATCCTCTTTAAAACTACTTTTTAAGCACAAAACATAGGTTAACATGCTAATACAAATCTATTATATTGGGGTATTTCAGAAGGAAGCGGTACAGCTCATTGAAAGGGTCTATGATGTGCTAAAAATGAAGATTCCACCGAAGCTTGACGATCCATGTCTACCGATTACTCATGTGCTATATGTAATGTTGATTGTGGTAAGGGACAATGAGATTTAGGTGCAAGTATTAATCTGATGTCTTTGTCTATGTATACAAAACTTGATTTGGGAGAGTTTCAGCCCACTCGTATAACATTGCATCTTGCGGACTCGTCAATCATTCTACCAGAAGGAGTGGTAAGGAATTTGATTGTGACAGTTGGTACATTTATTTTCTCGACTAACTTTGTTCTCTTAGAGAAGGAGGTACTACTCATCCTTAGTTGTCTATTTATGAGAACAGCGGGTGGTAAGATTATTTTGAGAATTAACGATGAACAACTGGTCTTTGAGAAGTCTAAGGTTACCAAGCACTCTTGCGATGGGCATGCTAGTTTTAGTGTGGGTGCAATTGTTTTGTTTCCAGGATTATGTGTTTAGTCCATATGAGGTAGATGAGCTGGAGAGATGCTTGGTTGAGTCTATGGCTGGTGCTCCTAACGACCATAATTGTCTATTGTAGCCTTTCAGCTATCAACCGGGAGAACATACCGCAAGAGTTATAAAGTGGAGCCAGAAGAGTTAGGGCGGAAGCCTTAGAAGCTGATTGCTTCCATTGAGATGCCACCTTAGAGCTGAAGCCTCTTCCTAGTCCTTTGAAATATGCTTTCTTGGTTTAACCCTCTTGTTTACCTGTTATTATCTCTTCAAACTTGATAGGTATTCAGGAGGAGCAATTATTGCAAGTATTAAGAATGAACAAGGAGGTAATAGGATAGTCTATTTCTGATAGCAAGAGGAGTGCTCACAGTGAAATACCCCTAAACATTAAAACGCATAAAATCATAACGCGTTTTATAATACGTACATGAAATAACGTACGAGCAAATAAATCTAGTATATGTATATATATGTACGAATACGAAAATACACGTACGTAACGTTACGATATTATAACGTCGTGAATAAGTAACAATGTCGTCACACAATTGGTTAAAAAAAAAAGTATATAATAACACGATATAACATATAGTCGTGTATATATCGTAACGTTGTAAATAAGTGACAATAACGCCGCATAACTGCGTTACAAAAAAATATTGAATCACATGATATAATATATAGTCGTACTTATATAAATAAGCAAGTATAACTCATACAAAAAAAAAGGAAGAAAAAGGGGCAAGACACTCCCACCAAGATTCAAACCTCGCACCTCTCGTATACACCCAGAACGCTTTAACCGGTTGAGCTATGCTCATATTCAGTATCTAACTCACGGGAATTAAAACTAGTATCAAAAATAAAACTAAGCTATTACAAAAAAATAATACCGGTTCCTTCCTCTCCTTCTTCCTCGTTTCAGAACTCGATCAAACAAAAAAAAAACACAGAAACCGTGATATTCAACTCAACGACAGCAACGTCTTGTATATTCAAGTACCCATGACTTCTCTTGAAACTTGAGACCCATATCCCCTTGTCTACCCCTGAGCTTATTACTCCCTCAATTGCCCTCTGTAATATCGACTGAAGCAGACAAAACAAACACCACAGGACACCATATCTCCTTCTGTGTCTGATAACCTGAAACTCCAGGGAAACGTTTTTGGATTCCGGCAATGGTGCCCACATGAAAAGCATGAGCAGAAGCTCCCTCATCTCCCTCTGATTTTCTGTTTTTTTCCCCCACGCAAATGACTCCCTATCTCATCGATCTTCTCTTGCCTTTCTTATTCGAGAATTATTCCCTGGAACACTCTCTTCTTCATCGGTACTTCTTCCCACTAACAGGTGCTTAGTGTTTCTCCATGTAAACTCCTCTTCATTTTCATTCCTTGCATGCACCAGTTCCTGCAAGTCCAGAAACTACCTTCACGCCCTCTGGTTTCTACACTCAAGCCCTCTAAACTTGTTGTAGTTGGCTCTCAGGAACTCTGCATGCTAGCTACGCATGGAGCCCTGGAAACTCTGAAACAAATTATCTTCAAGAACTTCTGTAGGTGAGACTATGAGACCAAAAGAAATCTGGTTGTTTGAGCCTCCTTATGCTCCTGTCTTGTATCCGGCAGTTGGTGAACTAACTTCCCTTTTCTCAGCTGTCCTCTGGTGTGGTTTTCATTGGCAAGACCCTTCTGGGTGTGAGTAAGAGAAACTCCAGGGAACTACCTCCTAACCAAGGTAAGAGGAACTGCTAATAAAAACAAAAAAAAAAGAACTGTGCTTCCCAACATTTATAAAACGAACAGAAACCAGCTATAACTGAACTGTGCATTTGGCTCCTGTCTAGCTGCGACTGGATATCGGGGAAAACATCAAGAGATACTCAGGAGGGACAAGTACTTAATACCCAAGGTAGTATTCCTAACCCTTACTTGATGCATGCTTGATAACATTACAAAAAAAAGAGAACTAAGCAACCTGAAGTTTGAAAAGTTCTGTCGACCTGATAATCAATGCAGTGTTTCAGTGTCATAGGTTTGTTTCTGTAAAGAATATTCAGAGGTGTTACCCATGAGATCTTGGATCTGCTTAAGCTTAAAACTACTGATAAGATACTCAGCCAAGTGGGAAAGCAGATGGAGGGGAGATTAAGAAACAGAATCGTAAATAACAGAAAGAAATTAGAGGAGAGTTATCAGTTTCTGCTGATCCTCGTCTTTCTGTATAGTGATACATCAGGGGGTTAACAGAGTGGGTTAGTGTTGATTGGAGATTAAAATATAGCTGGAACGTTTAACTAGTGACCAAATAACTTGAGGGAAACCTGAAACCAGATTAAAGAGAAAAAAAAAAAACAAGAAAGAAAGAAAACACTAACAGAGATTGTGCATCAGTTTCAGATTTTAGTTCTACAGTTTTATTTTGGGTTTCTGTATACTAAATCTTCAGAAGCAATATGGAGATGGTATTAACCTGATGATGAACTTAAGATCTTACTAACCCAATTATCTAGGTAGTAAACAGCCTTGAGGGTTAGAGAAAAACAGGAAATTTATTAAATATCACAGAAAAGAACAGGTTTCAGTGCATGGTTTCAGGTCTCAGATTTTCTCTCTTTTGTGCGAATAAGTTTCGAGGATGTTACCTAGATGGCTTCTGTCTGTCATGGATTTATAATCATGGTAACCCACTTAATTGAAGGAGAAAACACACTAAAGTGAAACAATTAAAAATGGAATGCTTCAGTTCAACCTCCAGTTTATTAGTCCTTATCAGTTCTGTATAACCGTGAGCAGTGGGGTTATGTAAGACGTTTTGAATTCGTTTTGGGGGTTAAAACTGCATTTAGGTTTTTACCCACACAGCTAAATTAATTGAGGAAAAATTAAAGGCAGAATCATGAACAAACAGAGAGCTGAAGAAGGTAAATCAGTTACTGTTTTTCAGTTTTTCAAGTTTCAGTTTTCTGGTCTCAGTATACGCATGTCCCATTGGAATTAACAGCATGGTGTTGGGTTTGTCTTAAAGATTAAAACGGTATTAAAACTTTAACTAAACAGCTGAACTCTTGGAAGGAAAGTTGTAAGCCAGCCTAGAAAAGAAACAGAAGAAAACAACAGAAGGAATGCGAGAGTTAGTCATCAGTTTCTGGTTTCAGGTGTTGTGTAGTACTTCTCAGAGGTGTGGTTCCTGTTTCTTTGGGTTAGTCCTGTGGTTAAAACTGTGCTAAACGCCTAAGCCTACGTGTAGATAATTGGGAAAAGAAGAAAAAAAAACTGAAGAGAATTTAGCTGTTACAGATCGTGGGGGACAAGAGAAAAGAAAATACAGAAAAGAGACTAAGAGTGCAGAGAGTTAGAAGAGGATTATACCAGTCTAGTTTCAGTTGCACGATTTATTGTTTCAGTATAAGCAAACAATTACCCAGAGATAAAGGGAAAGACAGACTCATAACAGACAGGAAAAAAAAGAACAGGAGAGAAATGCATTAGCTCTGTGGTTCTGATTAACTTTGGGATGTGTTTCTGTGTGATTAAGGACAAGAGATCTATGAGGGTGACATAGGGTTGAGAATGCACTTGGAAACGTGTTAACTGACTTAACTAAATAGATGAGTAACTGTGGGACAGGTTGGAAGGAACATTAATGACTAAGCAAAAACAGAAAGAAAATAATAACAGAAAAGGTGTATTGGTTCAGATTTCCGGTTCTGAAATTTCTGTTTTGGGTTTCTGTTACAGGTAGGATAAGAATGTTGTGGTGGCTAGATTATGAACTTTAAACCTAACTAGAGTACTTACCTAACGTAAGTAAGTACCTTGGGGAAAATGGGAAGACATGTTTGTGAGTAAACTGAGAGAAAACAAAGGAGAGTTATCAGGTTTTATTTAAGTTACAGTTTTATCAGTTTTGTCCAGTTTCTGTTTTGGGATGTGTCTGTGATATTACCAAGGGTGTGCTGGGATCTAAGTTTTATTAAGACACTTAACTACATAAGCAGACATAGAGGGAGAAGCTGGTGGTTATTCCAGGAACAAGAAAGAAAAACAGAAGAGGAAAGAAGGGAACATATCAGAGTGTGTACTTCAGTTCATAGTTTCAGAAAAATATGTTCTGATAAGCTTGATTTCCGGTGGAATGAGTATGTGTGTTGGTTATTGAGGAACCTGAAACATTTCAAATACATGTAAGCAAGCTTATAAGGTGTTTAGGGGGAAGAATTAAAAGTCAGTCTTGCCACCTAGCAGAAACAATCAAGGAGAAATATATATATATATATATACCAGTTCTGTTTTCCAGGTTTTGGGCTTGTAGGTTGTTCCAGCTCTGTATAATAAGTACATAAAGATTGCAAGGAATCATATGGTGTTGTTCCTAAGACGGGACTATACTTAACACATAACTAAGAAACTAGAAGTCAAATGATAGACAATAAGGAAACGGAAAAGGAAAGGAAAATCAGTTTCGGTGTTGTTTCAGTTTTATCAGTAGTTTGGTCTGGTTGCCTTAGATCTGTTTTGAAGTTTTAAAACTATACTAGGACCTTTAACTGAGTAGCTAGACGATAGAGGTGAAGTAGAGAAACCAGAATCATGGATCTACAGAAAACAACAAAGTGGAATTATCAGGGTGAGGTTTTCTGTTTCAGCTTTACAGTTTTTCTGAAGCAATAGTTTCTGTACAACCAAGTGACAGAGGGTGTGTAAGGGGTTGTACTGAGGAAGTTATGAGCTTAAAGCCTTGATAACTTACCTAACTAAACGTGTAAACACTTTGGAAAAAAAACCGAGGTCAAAATTCAAGAGTAAAGAAAAATTATAGAAGTGATGATATCAGTTTTTGTGTTTCAGTTTTTGTAGGATTGCTGTTTCTGCGTGACTCATCACAGCAGCTATTTAGGTGACTTATTGGGTTAGTTTGGAGTTAAAAACATTATAAACACCCATATCTGGTGGGGTAAAAACTGTGGGCAAGTTTTAAACCTTAGCTGAGTTAATTAGAAGCAAGAAACACAATGGAAACATGGAGTTGGTTGCCACGGTTTCCAATATTCTGTACTGTATAACTAGACTTACAGGGAGATTATGAGTGAGCTGTTAGGTTATCAATGAACCCAAAACAGACCAAATCCACCTGATTGTGAGTGAAGAAACGTTTGGGCAAAATAAACATGGTTTGATATACTAAAGGAGAGGTTAAGTAAGAATAAACACTAAGCTTATGTTGCGGTTTTATAAAATTGAGATTTCAGTTTTCTGAATCTGGTATTCAGTATGGTGAACTTCTCGAGGTGCTTGGTGTGTGGTGTGGGTTAAATAATGAGCCCAAAACAGTACTAAAACATCCAGTTAAGTTTATGAAACATTTTGGGAAAGGTTACACATCAATTAATACATTAAAAGTGAAGCTAGATAAGGTGTTACATGGGGAATGTGCTTCAGATTTTGAAACGGTTGGATTTCTGCATAAATGGGTTCTTGGGGGTATACTATGATTTATAGTATCGTTACAAGGGTTAAAATATCACTCACCTATCTATCTAAGGAAGGAATACACCTTAGATAAGCCATATATACGTTATACAAACTTGTTACATAAATTATCTCCTAAAACCTAACTAAGGAAAAGGGCTTGGTTAACATGTAAATAAAGATATGAAATATCCTAGGGGTAAGTTAAGCCTAGGATTAATGCTTGTGGAATTCCAAGAGTCAATCTAACTAAGCGTGTAACAACATACCTAAGAAATAACATACGTAATAGTGTCGTCACATAAAATAATGAGCTGACACAGTGTTTTAATTAACTCTAGGATCGTAGCGTGCTCCGACCGGGACTCCGAGTGTGAGACAACCCGAGCTAGCGAAAAAGGTATGGACATGTGTGGTTCGTATGTTGCCGTGTTACACGGCTTGTTTGCTTTGTGTGCTGTGTGCTTTGTGTGAAAATGACATAAGATCAAAGCATGGAATTGGATTGCTTGTTTAGCATGTTGTATGATTTCTATATCATTGTTGAATATATCATTGCGCGCACACAGTAGTTTAGTCCCTTTCGCGTTATCGAACTTTGGGATGAGTCTCAACGAACTATGTAAACAAAGAAATTACCTAAAGGGAAAACTATACGAGAACTACTACGAATTATGAAAATAAAGAAAACACTATAAGGGGAACTCCTCTCTAAACCATTGAGGACTACCATGACACCCACTATGGTGTCTATGCTTTAGTGATAATGAAGAGCAAGTCTCCTTTGGTGAGACATGACGAACCATGTAGACAAAGCAAAAGAACTATACAAAGAGACAAACCCTCTCTAACTTTAGAGGACCGCTAATGACACCCACTATGGTGTCGAGATTATAATAATAATGAAACGAAAAGTATCAACTGTGAAACATGTGAACAACCCGGGAAGACAACAGCTCGGGCCGCGCGGTATGGATGATCGGGAGTTGGTATCTGCATCAGATCCTTCGACCGTCTATGATGGAATATATTTTGGTGAAGCACATCCCGGAGTCCAGAGGTGACTACCGCTTCCTTGACCTTGGGTGTCGGGAATGGGGGAGTGACAAATTGGTGAAGCACATCCCGGAGTCCAGAGGTGACTACCGCTTCCTTGACCTTGGGTGTCGGGAATGGGGGAGTGACAAATTGGTGAAGCACATCCCGGAGTCCAGAGGTGACTACCGCTTCCTTGACCTTGGGTGTCGGGAATGGGGGAGTGACAAATTGGTGAAGCTTATCCCGGAGTCCAGAGGTGACTACCGCTTCCTTGACCTTGGGTGTCGGGAATGGGGGAGTGACAAATTGGTGAAGCACATCCCGGAGTCCAGAGGTGACTACCGCTTCCTTGACCTTGGGTGTCGGGAATGGGGGAGTGACAAATTGGTGAAGCTTATCCTGGAGTCTAGAGGTGACTACCGCTTTCTCGACCCTGGGTGTCGGGAATGGGGGACTAGCTATGGAGGAGACGTCCTCCAACGTGCGGTGATAAAAGAATTCACAAATAATCCTTAAAGAAACAAGGAATGATTAGCACCTACATAATAGAGCCTCGGGATCTAATCTATATCCCCTGACTCGGTGCCAGAGAATAGAGGAAAACATGTGTAACGAAACCAAGCAAATAAGAAAATTCACAAATGTGATCATTTAAGAAACAAGGAATGAATAGCACCTACATAATAAAGTCTCGGGATCTAACCTACATCCCCCGGACTCGGTGCAAAAGAAGAAAGGAAAACATATGTAATGAGAACAAGAAAACAATACGCAATCTCTTGAATGATCCCATAGCGAGGATCGACGGTATAATGTACCGACGCACACGTTCTATAATTACTTGACTGTTGTTGCTACACTAGCAGCTTATTGTGTTGGACTGCGTGTTTGACATTGTTGTGTTACTTGCAAGATGTGCTTGGTTGCTTGCTGATATTGCTATGCTACCGATGAGTGTGTATGATATCATGATGTACTGATGGGTGTTTTATTGCTTAAATATAGCATGTAAATTGACTTAATAATATTCGACCAAGTAGTCGTGTGGCCCGGTAGCATGCGGGCTTCACACGTTCATACTCAGCGTAGTTTGCTGAGTCCTTTACACCCAATTTTTTTCAGGTCTTGTGCCAGACGATAACGGAGAGTAGGCAAGGGTGACTATCCTAGGGGTAGTCCACATGGCAAGACTTAAGTAGTATGCTTTTAATGTATGGGTTGTACTTTCGGTTATGGTGTTGGATTATAAGTTGTTAACTAAACTGTAGATGCTCGGTACTTGAGTTGTACTTTATATTGTATTTGGATTTCGTTAAGTTGGACTTCCAGTCATTCAGACCGTAACTTGGAGTTGGTATTGTGGTCTGTCAACCACATGGGTGGTTGGCGTCTGTGACACCCGGATGGAGGTTATTCCGCTGCAAGCTAGTTTACATTATCGTCAGGCGTTTCAATTAATCTAGGGATGTTTTATTTGGGGGTGTTACAGAAAGTGGTATCAGAGCGTAGTTGCGCTCTGATGACTGGAACAGAGGAGTACCGAGTATAGGAAAACCTAAATTTGAGAAACGGGGTTACGGGTTAGTTTGTGAGGCTCGTTAGTTAGGGTCCATTTCAATCCGTAGGACAACGCTGGAGAGGTAGAAAGCCTCCTCACACTCGGGAAAACCCGATCTGGCGTTTACACAATGGCATATAATCATTCCGGTAAGGAAAAACTAGATACCCCTATCTTTTCATCGATGTTCGGCTTAGTGTAGGGTACGAGGGCGTACCCCTCTTTTAAGGGGGGTAAGCGCGTTTTGTTTTGGAAGTGTGTTTGATTTATTATGATGTATTCCTACAACCACTCGTGGTTGGTTGGTAGGTTTGTGTGTTTGGACTGTGTATGCGAATGTTATGTACATGTATGTACACCCTATTATGAATGAATGTCGTGTGCCTTGGGTTGCACTCTAGCATGTATACACATTGTTAGCTTCTTGGTCTACTATGAGAACTTGTGTGAAGCCACTGATGTGACACGGTGCTTAGAAGCACCGAGCATTATAACTATGGACTTAATCCTTTGGGTATCGGTAATGAATGCGGGACTGGAACCCTAAGATTACCAAGAGTGGAAAATATAAGTTAAGGAAGTAAGACTTCGGGACGAAGTCTCTTTTAAGGGGGGTAAGCTGAAATACCCCTAAACATTAAAACGCATAAAATCATAACGCGTTTTATAATACGTACATGAAATAACGTACGAGCAAATAAATCTAGTATATGTATATATATGTACGAATACGAAAATACACGTACGTAACGTTACGATATTATAACGTCGTGAATAAGTAACAATGTCGTCACACAATTGGTTAAAAAAAAAAGTATATAATAACACGATATAACATATAGTCGTGTATATATCGTAACGTTGTAAATAAGTGACAATAACGCCGCATAACTGCGTTACAAAAAATATTGAATCACATGATATAATATATAGTCGTACTTATATAAATAAGCAATAAACTCATACAAAAAAAAAGGAAGAAAAGGGGCAGAGACACTCCCACCAAGATTCAAACCTCGCACCTCTCGTATACACCCAGAACGCTTTAACCGGTTGAGCTATGCTCATATTCAGTATCTAACTCACGGGAATTAAAACTAGTATCAAAAATAAACTAAGCTATTACCAAAAAAAATAATACCGGTTCCTTCCTCTCCTTCTTCCTCGTTTCAGAACTCGATCAAACAAAAAAAAAACACAGAAACCGTGATATTCAACTCAACGACAGCAACGTCTTGTATATTCAAGTACCCATGACTTCTCTTGAAACTTGAGACCCATATCCCCTTGTCTACCCCTGAGCTTATTACTCCCTCAATTGCCCTCTGTAATATCGACTGAAGCAGACAAAACAAACACCACAGGACACCATATCTCCTTCTGTGTCTGATAACCTGAAACTCCAGGGAAACGTTTTTGGATTCCGGCAATGGTGCCCACATGAAAAGCATGAGCAGAAGCTCCCTCATCTCCCTCTCCCTCTGATTTTCTGTTTTTTTCCCCCACCAAATGACTCCCTATCTCATCGATCTTCTCTTGCCTTTCTTATTCGAGAATTATTCCCTGGAACACTCTCTTCTTCATCGGTACTTCTTCCCACTAACAGGTGCTTAGTGTTTCTCCATGTAAACTCCTCTTCATTTTCATTCCTTGCATGCACCAGTTCCTGCAAGTCCAGAAACTACCTTCACGCCCTCTGGTTTCTACACTCAAGCCCTCTAAACTTGTTGTAGTTGGCTCTCAGGAACTCTGCATGCTAGCTACGCATGGAGCCCTGGAAACTCTGAAACAAATTATCTTCAAGAACTTCTGTAGGTGAGACTATGAGACCAAAAGAAATCTGGTTGTTTGAGCCTCCTTATGCTCCTGTCTTGTATCCGGCAGTTGGTGAACTAACTTCCCTTTTCTCAGCTGTCCTCTGGTGTGGTTTTCATTGGCAAGACCCTTCTGGGTGTGAGTAAGAGAAACTCCAGGGAACTACCTCCTAACCAAGGTAAGAGGAACTGCTAATAAAAACAAAAAAAAAGAACTGTGCTTCCCAACATTTATAAAACGAACAGAAACCAGCTATAACTGAACTGTGCATTTGGCTCCTGTCTAGCTGCGACTGGATATCGGGGAAAACATCAAGAGATACTCAGGAGGGACAAGTACTTAATACCCAAGGTAGTATTCCTAACCCTTACTTGATGCATGCTTGATAACATTACAAAAAAAAAGAGAACTAAGCAACCTGAAGTTTGAAAAGTTCTGTCGACCTGATAATCAATGCAGTGTTTCAGTGTCATAGGTTTTTTTTGTAAAGAATATTCAGAGGTGTTACCCATGAGATCTTGGATCTGCTTAAGCTTAAAACTACTGATAAGATACTCAGCCAAGTGGGAAAGCAGATGGAGGGGAGATTAAGAAACAGAATCGTAAATAACAGAAAGAAATTAGAGGAGAGTTATCAGTTTCTGCTGATCCTCGTCTTTCTGTATAGTGATACATCAGGGGGTTAACAGAGTGGGTTAGTGTGTGATTGGAGATTAAAATATAGCTGGAACGTTTAACTAGTGACCAAATAACTTGAGGGAAACCTGAAACCAGATTAAAGAGAAAAAAAAAAACAAAGAAAGAAAGAAAACACTAACAGAGATTGTGCATCAGTTTCAGATTTTAGTTCTACAGTTTTATTTTGGGTTTCTGTATACTAAATCTTCAGAAGCAATATGGAGATGGTATTAACCTGATGATGAACTTAAGATCTTACTAACCCAATTATCTAGGTAGTAAACAGCCTTGAGGGTTAGAGAAAACAGGAAATTTATTAAATATCACAACAGAAAAGAACAGGTTTCAGTGCATGGTTTCAGGTCTCAGATTTTCTCTCTTTTGTGCGAATAAGTTTCGAGGATGTTACCTAGATGGCTTCTGTCTGTCATGGATTTATAATCATGGTAACCCACTTAATTGAAGGAGAAAAACACACTAAAGTGAAACAATTAAAAATGGAATGCTTCAGTTCAACCTCCAGTTTATTAGTCCTTATCAGTTCTGTATAACCGTGAGCAGTGGGGTTATGTAAGACGTTTTGAATTCGTTTTGGGGGTTAAAACTGCATTTAGGTTTTTACCCACACAGCTAAATTAATTGAGGAAAAATTAAAGGCAGAATCATGAACAAACAGAGAGCTTGAAGAAGGTAAATCAGTTACTGTTTTTCAGTTTTTCAAGTTTCAGTTTTCTGGTCTCAGTATACGCATGTCCCATTGGAATTAACAGCATGGTGTTGGGTTTGTCTTAAAGATTAAAACGGTATTAAAACTTTAACTAAACAGCTGAACTCTTGGAAGGAAAGTTGTAAGCCAGCCTAGAAAAGAAACAGAAGAAAACAACAGAAGGAATGCGAGAGTTAGTCATCAGTTTCTGGTTTCAGGTGTTGTGTAGTACTTCTCAGAGGTGTGGTTCCTGTTTCTTTGGGTTAGTCCTGTGGTTAAAACTGTGCTAAACGCCTAAGCCTACGTGTAGATAATTGGGAAAAGAAGAAAAAAAAACTGAAGAGAATTTAGCTGTTACAGATCGTGGGGGACAAGAGAAAAGAAAATACAGAAAAGAGACTAAGAGTGCAGAGAGTTAGAAGAGGATTATACCAGTCTAGTTTCAGTTGCACGATTTATTGTTTCAGTATAAGCAAACAATTACCCAGAGATAAAGGGAAAGACAGACTCATAACAGACAGGAAAAAAAAGAACAGGAGAGAAATGCATTAGCTCTGTGGTTCTGATTAACTTTGGGATGTGTTTCTGTGTGATTAAGGACAAGAGATCTATGAGGGTGACATAGGGTTGAGAATGCACTTGGAAACGTGTTAACTGACTTAACTAAATAGATGAGTAACTGTGGGACAGGTTGGAAGGAACATTAATGACTAAGCAAAAACAGAAAGAAAATAATAACAGAAAAGGTGTATTGGTTCAGATTTCCGGTTCTGAAATTTCTGTTTTGGGTTTCTGTTACAGGTAGGATAAGAATGTTGTGGTGGCTAGATTATGAACTTTAAACCTAACTAGAGTACTTACCTAACGTAAGTAAGTACCTTGGGGAAAATGGGAAGACATGTTTGTGAGTAAACTGAGAGAAAACAAAGGAGAGTTATCAGGTTTTATTTAAGTTACAGTTTTATCAGTTTTGTCCAGTTTCTGTTTTGGGATGTGTCTGTGATATTACCAAGGGTGTGCTGGGATCTAAGTTTTATTAAGACACTTAACTACATAAGCAGACATAGAGGGAGAAGCTGGTGGTTATTCCAGGAACAAGAAAGAAAAACAGAAGAGGAAAGAAGGGAACATATCAGAGTGTGTTACTTCAGTTCATAGTTTCAGAAAAATATGTTTCTGTATAAGCTTGATTTCCGGTGGAATGAGTATGTTGTGTTGGTTATTGAGGAACCTGAAACATTTCAAATACATGTAAGCAAGCTTATAAGGTGTTTAGGGGGAAGAATTAAAAGTCAGTCTTGCCACCTAGCAGAAACAATCAAGGAGAAATATATATATATATATATACCAGTTCTGTTTTCCAGGTTTTGGGCTTGTAGGTTGTTCCAGCTCTGTATAATAAGTACATAAAGATTGCAAGGAATCATATGGTGTTGTTCCTAAGACGGGACTATACTTAACACATAACTAAGAAACTAGAAGTCAAATGATAGACAATAAGGAAACGGAAAAGGAAAGGAAAATCAGTTTCGGTGTTGTTTCAGTTTTATCAGTAGTTTGGTCTGGTTGCCTTAGATCTGTTTTGAAGTTTTAAAACTATACTAGGACCTTTAACTGAGTAGCTAGACGATAGAGGTGAAGTAGAGAAACCAGAATCATGGATCTACAGAAAACAACAAAGTGGAATTATCAGGGTGAGGTTTTCTGTTTCAGCTTTACAGTTTTTCTGAAGCAATAGTTTCTGTACAACCAAGTGACAGAGGGTGTGTAAGGGGTTGTACTGAGGAAGTTATGAGCTTAAAGCCTTGATAACTTACCTAACTAAACGTGTAAACACTTTGGAAAAAAAACCGAGGTCAAAATTCAAGAGTAAAGAAAAATTATAGAAGTGATGATATCAGTTTTTGTGTTTCAGTTTTTGTAGGATTGCTGTTTCTGCGTGACTCATCACAGCAGCTATTTAGGTGACTTATTGGGTTAGTTTGGAGTTAAAAACATTATAAACACCCATATCTGGTGGGGTAAAAACTGTGGGCAAGTTTTAAACCTTAGCTGAGTTAATTAGAAGCAAGAAACACAATGGAAACATGGAGTTGGTTGCCACGGTTTCCAATATTCTGTACTGTATAACTAGACTTACAGGGAGATTATGAGTGAGCTGTTAGGTTATCAATGAACCCAAAACAGACCAAATCCACCTGATTGTGAGTGAAGAAACGTTTGGGCAAAATAAACATGGTTTGATATACTAAAGGAGAGGTTAAGTAAGAATAAACACTAAGCTTATGTTGCGGTTTTATAAAATTGAGATTTCAGTTTTCTGAATCTGGTATTCAGTATGGTGAACTTCTCGAGGTGCTTGGTGTGTGGTGTGGGTTAAATAATGAGCCCAAAACAGTACTAAAACATCCAGTTAAGTTTATGAAACATTTTGGGAAAGGTTACACATCAATTAATACATTAAAAGTGAAGCTAGATAAGGTGTTACATGGGGAATGTGCTTCAGATTTTGAAACGGTTGGATTTCTGCATAAATGGGTTCTTGGGGG
Organism: Limonium bicolor; assembly: GCA_023374045.1. Lineage (NCBI taxonomy): Eukaryota > Viridiplantae > Streptophyta > Magnoliopsida > Caryophyllales > Plumbaginaceae > Limonium > Limonium bicolor. The sequence goes on from CM041776.1 coordinate 205,758,232, forward strand.
TATACTATGATTTATAGTATCGTTACAAGGGTTAAAATATCACTCACCTATCTATCTAAGGAAGGAATACACCTTAGATAAGCCATATATACGTTATACAAACTTGTTACATAAATTATCTCCTAAAACCTAACTAAGGAAAAGGGCTTGGTTAACATGTAAATAAAGATATGAAATATCCTAGGGGTAAGTTAAGCCTAGGATTAATGCTTGTGGAATTCCAAGAGTCAATCTAACTAAGCGTGTAACAACATACCTAAGAAATAACATACGTAATAGTGTCGTCACATAAAATAATGAGCTGACACAGTGTTTTAATTAACTCTAGGATCGTAGCGTGCTCCGACCGGGACTCCGAGTGTGAGACAACCCGAGCTAGCGAAAAAGGTATGGACATGTGTGGTTCGTATGTTGCCGTGTTACACGGCTTGTTTGCTTTGTGTGCTGTGTGCTTTGTGTGAAAATGACATAAGATCAAAGCATGGAATTGGATTGCTTGTTTAGCATGTTGTATGATTTCTATATCATTGTTGAATATATCATTGCGCGCACACAGTAGTTTAGTCCCTTTCGCGTTATCGAACTTTGGGATGAGTCTCAACGAACTATGTAAACAAAGAAATTACCTAAAGGGAAAACTATACGAGAACTACTACGAATTATGAAAATAAAGAAAACACTATAAGGGGAACTCCTCTCTAAACCATTGAGGACTACCATGACACCCACTATGGTGTCTATGCTTTAGTGATAATGAAGAGCAAGTCTCCTTTGGTGAGACATGACGAACCATGTAGACAAAGCAAAAGAACTATACAAAGAGACAAACCCTCTCTAACTTTAGAGGACCGCTAATGACACCCACTATGGTGTCGAGATTATAATAATAATGAAACGAAAAGTATCAACTGTGAAACATGTGAACAACCCGGGAAGACAACAGCTCGGGCCGCGCGGTATGGATGATCGGGAGTTGGTATCTGCATCAGATCCTTCGACCGTCTATGATGGAATATATTTTGGTGAAGCACATCCCGGAGTCCAGAGGTGACTACCGCTTCCTTGACCTTGGGTGTCGGGAATGGGGGAGTGACAAATTGGTGAAGCACATCCCGGAGTCCAGAGGTGACTACCGCTTCCTTGACCTTGGGTGTCGGGAATGGGGGAGTGACAAATTGGTGAAGCACATCCCGGAGTCCAGAGGTGACTACCGCTTCCTTGACCTTGGGTGTCGGGAATGGGGGAGTGACAAATTGGTGAAGCTTATCCCGGAGTCCAGAGGTGACTACCGCTTCCTTGACCTTGGGTGTCGGGAATGGGGGAGTGACAAATTGGTGAAGCACATCCCGGAGTCCAGAGGTGACTACCGCTTCCTTGACCTTGGGTGTCGGGAATGGGGGAGTGACAAATTGGTGAAGCTTATCCTGGAGTCTAGAGGTGACTACCGCTTTCTCGACCCTGGGTGTCGGGAATGGGGGACTAGCTATGGAGGAGACGTCCTCCAACGTGCGGTGATAAAAGAATTCACAAATAATCCTTAAAGAAACAAGGAATGATTAGCACCTACATAATAGAGCCTCGGGATCTAATCTATATCCCCTGACTCGGTGCCAGAGAATAGAGGAAAACATGTGTAACGAAACCAAGCAAATAAGAAAATTCACAAATGTGATCATTTAAGAAACAAGGAATGAATAGCACCTACATAATAAAGTCTCGGGATCTAACCTACATCCCCCGGACTCGGTGCAAAAGAAGAAAGGAAAACATATGTAATGAGAACAAGAAAACAATACGCAATCTCTTGAATGATCCCATAGCGAGGATCGACGGTATAATGTACCGACGCACACGTTCTATAATTACTTGACTGTTGTTGCTACACTAGCAGCTTATTGTGTTGGACTGCGTGTTTGACATTGTTGTGTTACTTGCAAGATGTGCTTGGTTGCTTGCTGATATTGCTATGCTACCGATGAGTGTGTATGATATCATGATGTACTGATGGGTGTTTTATTGCTTAAATATAGCATGTAAATTGACTTAATAATATTCGACCAAGTAGTCGTGTGGCCCGGTAGCATGCGGGCTTCACACGTTCATACTCAGCGTAGTTTGCTGAGTCCTTTACACCCAATTTTTTTCAGGTCTTGTGCCAGACGATAACGGAGAGTAGGCAAGGGTGACTATCCTAGGGGTAGTCCACATGGCAAGACTTAAGTAGTATGCTTTTAATGTATGGGTTGTACTTTCGGTTATGGTGTTGGATTATAAGTTGTTAACTAAACTGTAGATGCTCGGTACTTGAGTTGTACTTTATATTGTATTTGGATTTCGTTAAGTTGGACTTCCAGTCATTCAGACCGTAACTTGGAGTTGGTATTGTGGTCTGTCAACCACATGGGTGGTTGGCGTCTGTGACACCCGGATGGAGGTTATTCCGCTGCAAGCTAGTTTACATTATCGTCAGGCGTTTCAATTAATCTAGGGATGTTTTATTTGGGGGTGTTACACACAGTGTCTACACCCACCGCATTTTCCTCGAAGAGAAATACAAGCCGTTGGTTCAACCTAAGAGAAGGCTGAACTCAAACATGAAAAGGTGGCAAAGAAGGAGGTTTTTATGATTTTGGATGCATGTGCTATCTATGCTATTTCTGCAAGTGAATGGGTAAGTCCTACACAAGTAGTGCCAAAGAAAGGAGGAATCACTATAGTTCCCAATGGAAAAGGTGAGTTAGTTCCTCTAAGAACTATTATAGGGCACAAGGTCTGTATTGATTACAGGATTTCATATGCTACTACTACAAAAGATCAATTCCCTCTTCTAATTATTGGTAAAATGATTGAGAGACTTACATGGCAAGATATTACTGTTTCTTGGATGGTTATTGTAACGACCCCAAAACAGGCCTAGGAGTTAGGGACGTTACACGCCGTGCGCTCACTACCTAAGACACGCAAGGCTACTAAAATACCCCGAACTTAATTAGGGTGATTAAATTACTCTAATATGATATTTGAAGGCCTAATAGTGCCTAAATGATCTTGGTGAAGAAAATAAATCCAAAAGAAAAGAGAAAACGCGTAAAAGCACAAAACGAGAACTTGTGCGTTACGTAACTCTAGGAGGTGTGTGACCTTGAATAGGATCCTAGAGGGATTCCTAAGGCTTAGATAGGCCTAATTGATATACGGGAACAATTCCCGAAGAAAACGGATCCATAAAATGAATTAAAAACACTAATAAAGCTTTAGTGCACGTTTTTCGAGAAAGCCCGAAAGCGTGACTTTGAGTGGTCAAATGAACCCGTAAAAATTATAGTTAATCAAATAACTATAATTAAACATTAATGTAAGCTTAATAACCATTAAAATTAAAGAAATGAGAAAAATCCGGAAGATGGGCCCGGTTAGTGAATAGTGCTAAAACCGGGCAAATTAACGAGCGTTTCTTGTAAAAGATGAAAACGCCCCTCCCTTACTAACATATTGGGGCCGGTTTTTAGAGGGGGGAAATCAGCCCTCACACACTCACCTAACTAGCTAGAAAGAAAAGAAAAAGAAAAAGAAAGAAAAGTAAAAAGGTGGAAAAGTTACAAAAGTAACTTTCCCCCTCTCTCTCCTCCCTCATTTCCTTCTTCTTCCTCTCTTTCCTTTTCTTCTTCCCACCGTCACCTCCCTCTTTCTTCTCTGCTGAAGCGATTTTGAAGGAGCATTCATGGCTTCCCTCCTCCTTCTCTTGCTTGCCCAAGCTTCATCCAAACTCCAAATGCAAAATAAATTACATATTTGAACTTCTCTCACCAAGCTCTACATTTCCCTCTTTTCAAAATTTCAAAATGATGAATTTCATCTCCATGGGTATATCCCATTTGAAGAGAAAGCTACCTTTTCTTGAAGCTTGGAGTCTCCACTTTCTCCTAAGGTAAAAAGTTCCAAGAAAAATTCACTTTTTTTGCATCCTTCTTTCTTGGCCGATTTTGCCCCTTTGTAATGCCTTGTTCTTTCTTCATTTGAGCTATTCTCCAAGCCTCTAATGGTGGATTAGAGCCCCTCTTTGATTCATGGAAAGAAACCAATTCTAAGGTTTCAAGGTAATGACCAATCTTAGTGTCCTAAGCATTTTAATTAAAGAGTTTAGTGTTTCTACTTAAACTCATTTCCTTTACTTGAATGTTGGGCTGGAGCATTGGCAAATACATTGCCCACTTGACCGAAAATGGATGGGAGAAGAGAAGGGGAGAATTTAAAAGGGGATTTGAATATTCAAGGTAAGAAAATCTACCTTAACTACTATCTTGATGTTTTAGAATTTTTAGGAATGGGAAAACCCAAAGAATGAACCAAAATTGGATGGAAATGTGTTTGGTTTAAGTTAGAGAGAATTTGTGAATTTTTGTGTGAATTAAGGGCCTTAGAGCCAAGTAATTTGAATATGCATTGATATTGTTGATTGGTGAATTTTGATTGGAAACTTGAGTGCTGGTAGGACCCTTGTATGGGTGTGGCTAGTTTAGGATTGAAAAAGGTGAGAATTGATGTATTTGGATATGTTAGGTTTGTAGGCAAACTATGGCAAACTATTAGTAGAAAATAAGCATTTTTTAGATGACTTGGTGAATGGGAGAACCTAGGTGTTTATTGAGTTGAGTTGAGTTGATTGATAACCATGGAATGGTAAATGGAGAATGGATTGGAGAGAGACAAAAATATGTAGCAAAATGGTTGTGAAAACTTTAGAATTTTTAGAAAAAGAGTTAGTGTTTATAATATTGGAAATGGAGGTTGGACTTGGGTGTAGTCAATGCAATTGTCTAGGATGAATTGGGAATGGTCAAAATAGGTGAGTACAAGAGGTAAACCACCAAGAGGAAGTTAGAAATGCACAAGTGTGCAAAATGTAAAAGTGAGGATGAAAATTTGTTGAATTTGAGCAAGAAGTTGAGCAAGGATTAAACCAATGATTTGAAGAGGTTTAGAGCATGTTTTAAGGTGTTTAAACATGTAGGAAACTTGTGGAAAGATTGGGGAAAGATTGAGAGTGGATTAAGGGTTGAATTGGAGTTGAAAAATTACACAAGTTGCAGGTTTTAGCAGGGTCCGGAACTTGGTCCATGGACAAAGTCTCGGACCACCCTCAAAATAAGGCCGAGAGTTGATGTTCATACTTGGTTCAGGACTTAGGATGGGTGTAAGGTCCTCGACCACCCCCATTTTTGTGCCGAAAGTTAAGCCTTGTATTGGTCCGGGACTTAGGGTAAGGACCAAGTCCCGGACCACCTCTATAATTTCCCCGGGAGTGTTTTAAAGGGTTCTAAACATGGGGGATTGATTGGTAATGGTTTTAGATGTTGTTAAGGCCTTGTTTGGTGATGTGTAAAGGTCCTAAGAAGCATAAACAAGGGTTGGTAATGAGTGAGAAGTAAGAACATAAATTGACAAGAGTAAAACTAAGAATAACGGGACAACGGGGTAAGTACGGGAGTAATAAGTTTACGTACCGTATAAGCTTGATATTAATAGCAATGTTTGAAACATTATCAGTTGATCAAGTGTGAACCGAGCAATGCTAGGTGACACGGTAAAAGTTAACCAAGGTGTAAGGTATGATTTTCCCATGCCCTGTATGCTAACGCTGCTACTCTGATTTGTGTGCTTGTATGCTTTGTGTTATCACCTAAACAAGATAAATGCACGAATCAGAATGATTGCACCTTCTTGTGCTTGTATTGCATTGTTCCCTGTTGGACTGTGTTTTGAATTTGAAGTTTTTATAATTCATGAAATGTGGTTGTGGATGAGGTGCTTGAATGTTGAATGTGTACTATAGTTCGACTCATAGTTGAGTCTTGTTTGATTAGAGATTCGAAGAAAGAGTCATGTTGCGAATTAATGAAAACGTGGTAACACACTAAAACTATCGAACCAAGAAATGATAACGCAAACCTATGAACTCACTAGAATGTGAGAGAGTGTACGGGATTAGTAAATTCCCGATAACGGTTAGAGAACCGAATTGATTTAACCCACAAACCAATTAATAGTGGAAGTATATAAGGAACCTCTATTTAGAGGATTGATGATTGTTCAAGACATGAACCTTGAGATAAGTAAAGAATGGTAAGGGATCACCAAACCCTTAGAAGGATAGTCGACCCATAATGAGAGGATCCGACTAATATAAACAATGTCCCGAACATGAGAGTATTCGATACGTTGGGGGAACCCTTAAATCTGAGAATACTACACATTGGAAATTCCCTAAGCTATTTGAGGATATCGAGAGAGATACTTCTAGGCTAATCCATGTGATTCAAATATAACTCTGAGAGAGAAGTGTTGGGAATTTGAGTAATCCGGTAGAAAAACGGACCTTGAGAATTTGAGGAACTAGGTGTATAGTTCCGTTTGATTGTAAGCCCGGGGGTGAGTGTAACACCCCTACTCTATTCGGCTCCTAATCATCTTACTTAACAATATAATCGCAGCGGTAATCTCAACAATTGACTACTGGTGTCACCGTTCTTGCTCGCCCATACGAGTAATAACGTGCTTCCTGATAAGCTCTTAAATACGAAACAATTTCTCGTAGTGACAACAAGAGATAGATCCAACCTTCCAGACCAATATAAAATTACATTCACAGTGAGCATTCTAAGTGTCCCAACCCTATACACGTTTCTAGGTTTGTATCGAAATACAACAGTGCATATCAAAACAACTGTAATTAAACTACCCAGTGCGTCACTCTCTTTGCTGACACCGGAAGTTGCATACCTGCAAAAATGGTAGTTTGTGGTATGGAATCAGCCCCTACTGAGTATGTTATTACCTGACTGTCATGCATCCTCGGACCATTCAGTTATTTGGTCGAGAGCATGCAATTCATTTCCATGCAAATAGTTTAATGTTAAAACTGTAAAGCAACAATATATATTGCAGTAAACTCAAATAACAAACAAGCCCCCGGCTTCACACATCGCATCGTAATAAACCACTGAAAGCGTTTACAGCGCTTATATGAGTACAGAGACTCCATTCCAACAAACACTTAATAATTCATAATTGAGTTCAGCGACTCACTCGACCAAACACCCAACCACAATCCACACATGAGTACGGTGACTCGACACAACCTGTTCACAACACACAATATGAGCACAATGGCTCGTTCAAACAAATCCACCAACATACCACACATAACCACAAAGCACAACCAATGAACAACAAGGCGAAACAACGAGAATCATAAACGAGTATCAACTCTCGTCTTTGGCATGCAAGCCCAAACAATGTTCGCCTAATGTACGAGTTAATATAGTCGTTCGTAATTGTTCAGTCATGTCTAAGGACAACGTCTCGTTAGAATGACGTGTCACTAAGTTACCCATCTCTTATGGCAGTTCACCCACGGCAGTAGCCACTCCAGCGGTAGAGTCTCCGTCCTACGAACAATCTGTAGTTCGTTGGAAATTTATCCTGATACTTACGGTTACCACACGGTATCCTAGTATCGTTAATGGATCACAGTTCACAGCAAGAGCCACATCCTCTTGATAACTTATCTATACCATCGCATCGTTTTATTATTTTTCCTAACACAGCAGACTAAAGTCGTTAGTCCAATCCAGAGTATGTCGACTCGGGATCCGGTGTTAGATACGAGAGCGGCGTTAAAGAGGCCAATGCTCCGTATATAAGTCTCAGGTAATATATATATATCTTATTATCCTGATGCTACAACGTTTTACTTACGTTCCTTATGTTACACATATAAGATAGCATCTTTGCCGCTAGTTCGTTTTATAATATGTTCATATATACGAACGGTACTGTTAACGTACAACAGTAATAACCAAGCAGCATTAATACACAACTCAGGCATATTAATTCACACAAGCAGACATTCGATCTTATCACAGATTTTCACACAAGGTCTGAACTGAGGAAATCCTCAGAGACAATCATGCCACATAAATAACATACCGTTCACCCGGATTGTATTACGGTGGAGTATGAATCAGCAAGATCCTATGCTCCTTGTGTCGTCTCTAACAGTCTAAACAATACATAACGCTACTGATTAGCATCCCGTATAACAATCATAACTCCACAGTACCCCGTACCGTTACTAATACCTCCCGGTTAATCCCCCGTTACTAACTGTCAATGTTTGTCGGGTTTCCGGTTTAACTCGAGATTTGGAAAAACGTTACATTACATGCGTAGTCTCGTATTGCACATTAATATACTGGATGTTGAACTTTGTTATCGCATGTAGCTTAATGTATATTTGTACATCATATAGTTTGTTTCTATATTGCATGTATGATTCTTTATCATGTATCATGCATCTCACCTTAGTATTTATTTTTCTAAGGTTTGTTTTTCCAAGTTTAATGGAGTATAATCGTGTATAAAATATCTTGAATTATATAGATCCTTGTTATTTCATGTATACTCCTAACATTAGAATTCCATATCTAATGTTTATAATTCTCTTCCCTTTATCTCATAACATCTCAATTATGGTAATATATAGTTATTGAACTATATTACATTTGTCTACACCATAACATATATTCATTTACATATATGTATCATAGGACTATTTATTATATGGTAAGCCTTATATATATATTCATTCTTTTTAATGAATACCTCTCATATTATAAATGTCATAATCCTATAACATTAAAACCATATTATAAATTCCATTAAAAATGTTAATATTTCCAAACAGCACCTACCTTTCTTAAGTATTTACAAAATCCACCACACATTTTACATAATGTTATATTATAGTTATATAACATGTATTTTGACATTTATGTCATTAAAACAATTATAACCTATAGTTATATTTTGTTATAAAATACCATACAACACTTAAAACTCTCGGTATTAATTAATTCCCACCAAACTTCCATAATTTACAAACCAGCCCCAAATTATATTTCCTTGTTATACTTATAGTATATACCTTATATTATAATCCTTATTCCTTAATATAATTATAACCCATGGTTTATTTTCTCAAAACAACCGAACAGACCCCATAGTCTATTTAAATTTAATTTCCACCACTTAACTTCTTATACTCACCAAATAACCCCATCTAATAACATATAGTTTCTAATATCACCAAAACTATATATTATACATATATCTTCATAAAACTTCATATATAATTCCAAAAATTACCAAACTATACCAAAAGGTTATAAATATCATTATTAACCTTATACTTTCTCTAAATCTCGGTTTCACCACATATGTTACCCATTTGTAATTATTTTATGAAATATCTTATATTATACTCATATAATTCATATAAATTCCAAATTTAACCAAATCAACTTCTAAAAATTCCTAATAACCCAAGGTTTGTACTACACTCCATTTAGTACCCCAAGTTTTCGGAAATCAAATATCACCCCAAGGCTTATAAATCTTTTACAATTTAATAAGTATCTTTTTATAAGGTAGTATTTTAATTTCTTAAATTCTCCAAATTGGTCAAAGTCTCCTATATAGTCAACTTTGACTTCTAATACCAAATGGGAACCAAATTTTCGGTAATCACCAACAATACCCCATATTTTTCTTTTTACAATTTTGACCCAAAACTTTATAAAATGTTATAATTTTTATTAAATTCATTTAAAAACCCTAAACTCCTCTAAATTAAGCCCACGACTTTATAATTTCCAGTAATTATGATTTGGCCCCAACTTAATTATATAAGCATAAATTTAACTAAATAAGCTTATAAACTTAAATTAAAATGGCCAAATGACATGGCCTTATTACAACCTTGAACTTGCAAAATAAATTACACATTAAATGTCTCAAAACATAGTATAAACTCACGGCCTCACCATGGTTTAAATATTTTTCCACATAATGTCATAATTTGACCATTATGTTAATTAAGTCACTTAAATGACTAGCTTAATTTATCTTAGTCATTTTTTTCCATTTTTAGGTCAATATAACCCACATTAATTTCTCCACTCTCGGCACAATTTATATATGTGCTTAAAAATCATAAAAATAATAAGTTTAAGGTGTTTATACCTTGATTATTCCTTGTATGAGCTCGGTCACTTGTAGGAAAATTCACCAATTCATTTAGACATGTTTAATACACCAAAACAAGATATGGTTATACTCCAAGCTTGAGCTTAACCATAAGGAATAATTAATGTAAGATTTAAGGTAAAAATCACCTTAAAAATGCAAGGGAAGTTCCAATGGTTTTCGGCCTGTACCAAGCACACCAAATGGTGTTAAATTCACCATATCAACATAGGAAATAGCTAGACAACAACAAGCTGCTATGGTAATTGATTTTACCTTGGCAAAATGCCTTAAAAGGGGGTATTTCCTTTGGATCTCGGCCACCCTTGCTCCAAATGGATAACCAACTGATTGAACATGTAAATATGAAGATTATGAGTGTTTAAACTCACAAAAATCAGAAGAAAAAACCGGATGAAGAGTGGAGATCCTTAAGGTATGTTTTTACCTTAAAATGTAGATTTGAACAACCTTGGTCCCTATACCTGGTTCAGCCGAGTTTAGCTCTTGTTCTAACCTTAACACTGAGAATAAGCCATAGGAATTGATGAGCCACGAAATCTAGGTGTAGGTAGTGAAGAGATGAAGAAAAAGAGCTAAAAATGACCTTAAAACCTTACCTTAAGAGCTTAGGAGTTAGATCTGCCTTCCATGCTCAAGAACAAGGCTTGAGAGGTTCTAGGAAGGGAGGAGCTCGGCTGGGATGGAGGAAATCGGACAAGAGCAAGAGGGATGATTGGAAATGAGCTTAATTATTGAAAAAGGTAAAAAGTAACTTTTACTATTTCAAATTTGGTATTAGGTAGATTTTGTCTAATAATGATTGTGATCTGTCTTCCCACCTCCTTGCCAGCCGATTTCCATGGGGTCAAATGGGTCATTAATTGACCATTGACCAAACTTGGTCAATTTGACTCAAACGGGCCCCCTTGTGGGGTTTTATTAATATTTTAATATTAAATTGTAAAAATTTGTAAATTTCTGGAATTAAATTCTAATATGATATAATGTGATATATTATCATATTTAAGGGTAATTATAACCTTTAAGCCCATTAAAAATCAATTTAGAAGGCAATCTCACAAAAACGTGCTTTAAGGTGTTTTAGTGCACATTTTTGTGTCACAGGGTGTTCCTGAGCTTAGTTCTCCTTGAGAACGGTTTTGTTGTGTTCCTTACTTCATTATAATCCTTAGGAATCCACTTTGGATCCTATTTGAGGTCATACAATCTTTATGGTGCTTTAAAGCACATTTTTGGCTTTACCGATCTTAAGACGTGTTTTGCCTTGTTGAGATCTTTTAGATTGTTCCCCAATAGTAATTAGATGTTTATTAATCATCTTAGATCATTAATAGATCATTTAATTAAGTTTTAAAGGTTAGGGGTATTTCAGTCTACCCCCCTTAAAAAGGCTTCGTCCCGAAGTCCTTAATCCTCTACAGTTCACCTAAGGAATCAAGTTCCACTAAGTAACCAAACAGTCCATTGCTAGGGAGTAACTCCCACTAGGTTCAGACCTAGTCCATACATACAGCATATATCAAGTAGTCAAACTCATGGTGTAAGCTCATTCGTTTCATAGCACTAAACAAGGTGCACATCCAATTCATCCACAAAAGTACTCAGCGGTACTATTTATATATTCAACCAGGTGCAAAACTTATAGTACACAGCACTAGACAAGGTGCAAAACTCATGGTACACAGCACTAGACAAGGTGCAAAACTCATAAAGTACTCAAAGGTGTTTGCAAGGGATACTCCACGCATCCCTATCTACATATTTGTATCTCGCGAGGATACCCACACATCATTCCACATGTATGTGTGCACATATAGTTAACGTTGACAGTTCACAGGGAAGCAGTCTTAAAGACTAGGACTTGACGATCCCCAACCCCAGCCAACGTCTACTACCCGCGGACACACCGGTTTAATAACGAAGGACACTGCGGTCCACGGCTCCTTGGACAGTATCACCTTATTTCCTTAGTCACCCACAGACACACCGGTCTAATGACAAAGGGCTCTGCGGTCCACGGCTCTCTGGGTGATGTCACTCGCAGACACACCGGTCTAATGACGAAGGGCTCCACGGTCCACGGCTCTTCGAGTGACGCCCTAAATTCCAATTTCTATTCATATCTGTGTCCACTTGTAGGAAGTTTCGAGAATCATTTAACCCCAACGTGGTCAGCGTCAGTGTTGAACTATCTCTCACCTCAATTTATGTTCGGTTTCCCTTGATCGGACCAGGATCAAGTTCAACTTCCCACGTCAATTTCAATCAATCAATTGTTTATTCACTTCTAATCTTGTTTCCTCTTGATATTTGCCACCTTGTGTTCTATAGATACACAAGTCAACTAGTGTAATTAATCTAATCGACTTATAATTATTCATACAATTCCTAGAGGTTTTACCTCCACTAGGTTATACATCGGTCTCATGCCGACTCACTCATCGCATTCCAATAATCGGTTTCATACCGAGTCACAAGTCATATAGTATGGAGCTTTTTACTCCTAATATTTGCCATCTCCCACCGAAGCAACCAGATAGACCTACTTGAACTCTCAACCGGAGATAACAAGTTAGGCGTTTATGTGTTTAGTGTTCGCAACGTTTGCATAAATAATCGGAATTAGGATAAGAACACTCTATCTGTTCTCCCTTTCCTATTCACCACAGGAATGCGAACTAATATAATATATATATATTCATACACATAATACATCACAATATTACCTCAAGTAATATAACACAATCATAATACTTGTGCTCTACGTACAATAATAGTTTGCAGCATGTGTACCATGCACTACGTACTCCTACGTACGGTATAATTTCATCGCTCTACCCCCCTTAAAAATGATTACGCCCACATAATCTACGAATATATCATCGTGAAGTAATAAGTTCAAGGTGTACCATTCCCGTGGAATTATTCGTGCACTAATGTGCTACATATTTCATTTCCCCTTTTTTTTATAGGGTCGGGCTTTAGCCCCTCAGGTTATACTGTCTATCTTGGTTAGGTGTATGTATATTCATATACGGTTTGATCGGGAGATGTAAACACGTCATTTGTTTCCCCAAACTCGCTAGGTACGTCAAACCTAAGCAATATGGGCCCACTCGCTCCGCAAGCAGTATGCCCAACTACCTTATGATTAGTTTACCCCTCTTAGGTAGTAGTCTTATGTCGGTTTCACTGGTGGAACGTGACCCATTAATTACGGTCCAAAACCGTGTATAATTACGGTTCGGGACCGTAATCTATGCGGGCGTCAATAAAGATGGCGTTTCTTTAATTACGGTTTAAAACCGTAATTAAAGTCCCTTTTCTGGCCCGCGTGTCATTGACTTTACATTACGGTTATTTGTAAAACCGTGATCTAAAGTCCTTTGGCGCGCGCGAACCAAAGGACTTTAGATCACGGTTTTACAAATAACCGTAATGTAAAGTCGACACTTTAGATGACGGTTTTGGCAATAACCGTCATCTAAAGTCTTTTGGCGCGCGCGCCCAAAGGACTTTAGATTACGGTTATTGTTAGAACCGTAATCTAAAGTGTAATTTTTTTTTTACAAATCTACACAATTGCAACAGAGACAGAATTGTAACAGATAAGCAACAAAGGGCAGAAACTGCACAATTGAACCACCTGAATCAAATACCAACAACACAAATTCATTCTCTGCGCACAATTGCAACAGAGATAACATCTAATAAAGCACCAGATCGAAAATCTGTAACATATTCAATTTGTTACACAATTGCAACAGAGATAACATCTAATAAAGCACCAGATCGAAAATCTGTAACATATTCAATCTGTTACACAATTGCAACAGAGATAACAATTGCAAATTCATTTCTGCGCACAATTGCAACAGAAACATTCAATACAACAGCTAGAATCTGTTACAGCAGCAGCTAGCATAATTCATTACAAACAGAATCAGAGCAACTAACAAAAAGTATAATTTGTTACACAATATAATCTGTTGCAGCAGCAACTAACAGAATCAGAGCAGCAACTAACAAAAAATATATGTTACAGCAGCAGCTAGCTAGTCTACCACTCCATTCTCATAAACATGGCTGCCATGCTCTCTCTGACATGCAACAAGTCGGCAGGAGCATAAGTCTTGAATCTGGCATAATGCTCTTTAATCTGCAACAAGAAAAGGAATGGAACACATAATGAGATTAAGATAAAGACACAAAAAATCTGCCGAAAGAATTAAATACAAGACAGCGTTCGTATTACCTTGTCAATATCATTCTTAAAACTTGGGAAGTACCCGCAGAACTCGTACATATACCGCATCACGTAGTACCCGCAACTCTTAGAATCCTTTTGGGTAGGGCACTAAATCACCAAAATTCACAAATGTAAAACAATTGTACAAAGATAATAGCAGCACGAATGAAATACATGAATTACCAAACCATGATGTAATTGACGGTCAAATCACCAAACTCTCCCTGAGGGGTTTTTTTGTAACAACTGTTACATATATTAACAAAAGCGTTTAGCAAAATGAACAAGTACATTAATTTTGCTTCAAAAAACTTACAAACAATTAAATAGTAATAAAAACTTACTTTGATTAAGTCTTCAGTGTTGAATTCTGTCCACTGCCCTAGTGGATCTAGAACGAGCAGAGTAGCGGTGGCAGCGCAGAATATAAACAAAGCCCAGTGGTGGCTACAATGTCAAATACAAAATGAAATGAGAAATGAAGGTAAAAAAGTTAGCTAATTAGTATGTAATTTTATATTAGAACTCACGTTTGGTGATACGGCATTAGAATGAATAATTTATTCTGTTGATCAACAACATTGAAGCAATGAATCATGTATTCACAAAACCTCCCCGGGTCCCTAGTGACTGAGTCGTACGATAAACGCTCTGGGCACACCGCAGTAATGGAGGTCATGTCCTTCTCAGCACATCTCTCAAGCAGACATCTATTATATCACATGTGAAATACCCCTAATTAATTAAACCATGTTTAAACATATAATTAATTAAATTAAGGCCTAAACATGCCTTAAAAATAAATTAAACACAACAGTATTCGTCAGAAAGCAAGAATTGCACCCTTTGACCGTTTAGGGTGATTATATGCCCAAACGAACTCCGTTTGACTTAAAATTTTGACCTGAACTTTATAACTCATAAATGAACATATTAAAACCATTTCCAAGGAAAACCAAACTCAGGAACTCACTAGAACACAAAATGTGCTCTAAGTTTCTTAAAGCACGTTTTTGTGAGATTGTCTCCAGAATGAGTTTTATTCGATTTTAGGGTCTTGAATACCCTTAAATATACTAATGTGACATAATGTACCACATTAAAATTCCTAAATCAATGTTTTTCAAAAAAATCGAAAATATGTGCCTTGGTTTGTATATAGTAACCAAATAGTGCAAAAATAACATTTAATCTCTTAATCTAGACTATGGTCAATATGTACCCTTGACCTTGGATAATAATTGCCGTCAGTTTAAGGTTATTAACCAAGCATGTCACCGTTTCAGTTTACAAATAAATACGAGTCACCACTTTTTACTTTATTAAAGTGATGATAACTTCTTTTTTTTTTAACGTAACATACTTTGCCATCTTGCTGTACTATTACCGCCTGCTTGGCATGTTTAATCTTATCCTCTTCCAAGCTCTGAATACCTGCAAAAGAAAAAAAAAAACCACCGAATGCTACATGTGAGATATGAGTATATACATAATCAGTACGTAACTTATATTATACAAAAGTAAACGGTTCCTATCTTCCTTACCTACTTCCGCCAGTCCTCATGGGTTGCTTCATCAGTAGGGAAACCTCCAAAGTATCTAATTATGAGTCATCCCATGCTGTGACCAAACTAAGACCATTTACCCCTTATAACCGGTTTCTTTTCTTCCTCTTCATTTACCCTGCTTTCTTCTTCAACCGTCAGCCTCCCAGCCTTTCTTTGCTGCTCCAAACCGTGAGTGAACACCTAGCTTCCATGGCTGCTAGCTCAAGCTCTTGGTAAGTGTTCATGGCATAAATAAGCTCTTTTTCCTCCTCTCTTCAAGGAGCTTACCCATCTCTTTTTTTTTTCCAGCAAAACAAGCTAAGCTGGTGTGTGTATTAGAGGAGGTTGTCGGCTGGTAAAAAAAAAAGGGAAGGAGGGGAAGCACTCCATTAACAAAGCTAAGGTGAAAATGGGCATAAAAACCTAGCCTAAATCTTCTTCTTATTTCCGGTTGTAGACTACCAGTTTCCCAGCTCATTCTCGTTTTCTTCCATGTGAAAATCAGAGGGATAACATCCATCCATCATGCAGTAGCATTACCCATGCTAGAAGCCTCACTTTCATCCATCTCGGTAAGAAAATATTACTACTCTCCTCATTGTTCTACCGGGTACATGCGCTGGTACAATCACTAGTTTAACACTCCATTTTTGCCTTGGAAAAACAGGCGTGAACAGCCTTGAAAACCAGTCCCAAAACAAGGTAAAGATCTTGCATTTTCTTAGCCAAAAACAACCTATAACAGCCTTGTTCATTTGGCTAACATACGTTTTTTTTTATGGCTTGATATGTTGCTGGAAAAGAATCCATGAAGACCACCTGCTCAACCGTAGGAAGATAATACCAAATATAAGTACCAACAAAGTGAGTATTATCACCTTAATGATGTATATATCAAGCCTATGTTACTAACACTTTAAAAAAAAAAACTAATTTAACCTTATGTTAAATAGGCCGAGAGTTCCAAGGGTTTTTGAAGTGCTTGCTGGCTTGAAAATCACAAGCTAGGTGAGGAAATCCTATCCTATATTACAATATAGTTTTTATGACATTTTATTTCATATTCATACCATCCGTGGGGATATATAAGGGTGAATAATTTAATTATGTATTAAAACATCTTATAATACTTTTGGCTGGTTAATATATGGTATTCATGACCTATAAGGTCAAGGAAATAAATTAGGGGTCAAAAATATGATTTATAAAATATATGGGCAAGGGTAAGTATAAGCCGTAATGATATAAAGTCATTTGGGACATTTATGTGTAAATTTTATTTTATGCAAATTATTGTAATAAGGCCATGTATTTTTAGGCCATTTAATCTATGGTTATTAAGCTTAAAATGAACTCAAAATGTTAACTAAACATTACCGAAATATTTTAGGGGTTTTACTGTACATAAAATGATTTTAGGGACTAATTATAAATTATAACCAAAAACTAAGCACTAAAACCTTATTTTATGAATTTTATAAAATTTAATTAAGTTTTGAGACAAAAATGTAATTTATAAAAAATTATAGGGGCCAAACAGTAATTAAAGAAACTTCTGGTCAAACTAAAAGTCAATAGGTCAATATAGACCATATTAGGAGGTTTGACCAATCTAATGTCATAAATAATTAAATTATGAACTTATAGTAACATTAAAGGTGAAATGTAGAATTTATGAAAATTTTGGGGTATGAGATGCAAGTACCAAAAAGTTGGGGTATAGATTGGTTAATATGATGATTTATATCCTAAGTATAAAATTTGGGAATTTTTGGAGTTATATAAGTGGTTATATTAATAAAAGTGTATAATATATAGTTTTGTGACATATGAAAGTATATCATTAAAGATGGGGTCAAAATGTAAATAAGGAAAAGTAAGGTGGGGTGAAAAAGGGATTTAGAAACAGCATGGGGGCTGTTTGAAATAAATAACAAAAAACTATAGGTTATGTCAATAATAAATATTGAAGCTGTATAATATAACCTATATATGTAACTTAGTATAATATATGTGGTCATGGTGTAAATATGGAAAAAAAATTATGCTGCTAGAAAGAGATATACCAAACAGACCTTGGTCTGTTCGGTAATTATACAAGAAATAACATGTTAAAACTATATGTTATAAACAATATAATGTTTGGATGATATAACATATGTTATGTAAAATATTATAAGATTTGTGGTAAAAGTGTAAATATGGAAAGTTAAGTTTTAAACAAAAAAAAAACAGAACCTAAGGCTATGTTTGGTATTTTCGAAAATTTAAACCATATTGTATACATACTATATGATTTAAATGTTATAGTACATAATGAGTATGGTATGTTATAAAATAGGTGGTGGAATTGTAATAATTAGAAAGTGTGGGGTTTGAAAGGGAATGAAATATAAAATATATGCCATTTCGGTAATTGTAAAGAGATATTAAAATCTTAGGTTATATCTTGTTACAAGTTTTGATGTTATAAAATAAGGTGTTTATAATATGGTATAAGTTATGTGGGCATATTGTAATTAATGAAGATTATAAGAATAAAAAGGTATAAGTGCGTTGTATATATATGCTATTTTCGGTATATATATATATAGTTACCAAAACTATATGCTATTAAGTTTAATGACATATAAAATATCATACTATATGATATCATAAAATGAGTGTAACACTTAATAATACTAGTGGGCAAAAGCATAGTTTATTAAAAACCACCATACCAAAGCGTATACATATATATAAAAAAAATGAGAATATAAACTATAGTATACAATGACATAAACAATATGGTTAATAAATGATTTTGGAATGGTTAAATAAACCTTGCATAAGGGATAACATGTACATTACATAAAGTTTCATATTTCATTAAGAAAACAATTTATATGTAAATATACATTGCTGGCGCAAGCATAACATGTATATATATACTACGGTTTACAAACTATATATTAGTAAATAATGAATGCTAACTTATTAATATAACTATATACTATAAAGTTATAAGGTTTTAAATGAATACAACTTGATACGTAATGGAGAAATTGTATAATATAAGGTATATTAAAGAGTAGTAATGTACCATGCAAAATAAATTAACGTTGCACGGAATCCATGCAACCATAGGTTATAAACAATAACCATGCATGCAACTATAGGTTATAACATACACCTAAGCATGCGACGTAACCGTGGAATTAAACAAACGGGTATGAATGAACTTATATTAAGCGTAACGCTTATGAAATACTACGAGTTGGAAAAATATAATTCCTACGTTTGAAAAAGTAAACTACGGCCTTCTTATGAAACCGACGTCTTTGTTAAACCGAATATTATTACATACTACGAGTGAGGAGTTTTAAGGATAACGATACCTTAACTAATAACTGTTGAAATCCGGGGATGAAATGCTGGGATTATTGACGTTATTCGGAGATACCGAATCATATTGTCATGTGGATTGACACCTAGCGTTCTTCATGTTATAGATCGTCTTCCAGACGTACGAGCTCGATAGGCATAGTGGTCTACACTGCGCAACCTTGGACACGGTGTACGGTATGTAAAGGAGTTTGATCCGGGTTGTCCTGAGGAATTCCTCGGGCTCGGATTTGTTTGCTATAATATGATTGATATGAGTGTGGAGGTGTGTATGGTTGTTTTACTGATGTTTACTGCATTATTTATCATGCACGAACGTCCTTCGGGACTAATACTACGTCGACTATAGATCGACTTATATAAACTACATATACGTGTAACGTGGTTGTGTTTGAGATTGTCTGTCATAATACGCTAAGTATTATCAAGTATGTAGTTATAACCTAAGCAAAATTACTTAGGGGCGGGACATGACATAGTCGGTCCCTGGAGCTTGACTCGAACATGAATACTACCTAGGATGATTCTAGGCATGCGTAAGACCTACGGGGTAGTCAACAAATAAGTAAGATTCTTCATATTTAAAACTGTAACGGTTTAACGACTAACTAAGTTAACAGTGGAGTGTGGATAAAAGATATGGTTACCTTAATCCAGTTAGTATCGACTACTGGTCGCGCGTTGAGATCTCTTGAGTTAACCCGGATTGGGCTTACTCTGGTTGACCTGGTCGAGCCTAGATAGATCGACAGGTTTGGTGATAACATGGGAGCCTTTAAAAAGGCAATATATGGACGCTTTTAAAAAAGCTAAGTGATTGAGCACCTTATGTGCATGGGACTACTGTCCACGTGAGGTTGTTCGGGTTGTCCTAACTGACACCCGACAGTGCTAACTGAATTATTGGTTTATGCGAGGGCCGGGGGCCGAATGTTGTGAGACGATGGTGTTAACCCACGTGTGCGAATTATCGCCCTGTTGTGTTGCTTGCTGTATTGTTGTGATGGGTGTATAATTGCTGTGATTGTTGTGTGTTATTTGTATTTACAGTTTGTCATATATCTGTAAACCGGCAATGCATGTAATGAACCTAATGTGAAGACGGCTAATACGATTTAATTGACCATTAGGGTCCAGACTCGGCATACTCAGCGTTTATCGCTGAGCCTTTATGGCATTATGCAGGTTGATGAACGCAGATGAAGCCGGAGTGCGGGACCGGGTAGCTAGGCCTTCTGATTTTGAAATTACCGCACGTACTCCTTAAGATCTTTTGAGACTGTCTTTTAGTTGCTGACGTTGGTGCTGTACGTATTCGGGATATAGCTAGTCGCTCACTGTAAACGTTATGTTTTGTAGACCTGGATGATTGTATAGGCGGTATCTCGTTATCACCGCGGGATTTGGATCCTTGTTGTGTTTCGTTGTTGGTTTGTAATGCTTCATCTCTCGCATGGGCGAGGGGTGGCAAGTAACACCCGTGTGAGTTTTATTTTACCGTTGTTACTTCCGCTGTGAGACGCGTTTATTACTGTTTACGTGAGTGATTGCTACATTGTTACCGAGTGGGGTGTTACAAAAAGTGGTATCAGAGCGGAGTACCGCTCTGATGACGAGATACTAGGTATTAAGCAGTGAGCTTAGGATTGGGGAAACACGGGACACGTCTGTGAGGTACGAGACGACTCGTTAGATGAGATTAATTTTAATGTCGCACTACGCGTGTACTTGCTGGCCTTTAAAGGCAATCCAATATCTACTGTGTGTTTACGGTATAACTACCGACGGGTAATACAATAATCTGCACTACAGATGTCTGGTAGACCGAGAGGCCGCGGAGCCGGCAGAGGGGCCGGTGGCGATACTGGTATCCCTGGTGTTGCGGAAGCAGTTACTGCTATACTTACCCAGCTCGGAGGAGCACTACCCCACCCACCTCCGCCCCGTGAGACGAATTGGCTGAAGGCGGTGTCCGAGACACGACCACCGACCTACTCAGGGGAGCCGGACCCCGTTGCCTTGGAGCGCTATATTGTGGAGCACGAGAAGGCCTTCGAAGCCTTGAGAGTACCTGACGACCAGAGAGTCACGATTGCTGCATTCAACCTGAAGAACGCAGCCAGTACATGGTGGAGACTGACGAAAGATCAGCACTTAGCTACGCCCGACTTCTCATGGGCTATGTTTGTGGAGATCTTGCGAGGGAAGTACTATCCTGCTCACCTCAAGCAGAAGAAGCGCCGGGAGTTTGAGACGCTGACCCAGGGGAGTCTGTCCGTGGATGAGTACTATGCTCGTTTCATCGGTCTTCTTGACTTCATCCCCGGAGTCGATTACTCCGAGACCGTTAAGGTCGAGAAGTTCAGGGGGGGTCTTCTATTTCGTATCCAGACAGCCATGGGCGCCACTCTTTATACTACCATTCAGGTATAATTATAAACACTGTTTAATCTTACTAAAATTCTACCTGCCCGATTACAATGAACGTGTAAAGGCTTACCAGTTTAAATTCCAGGAGTGCTATGATGCGGCCTCAAGGACGGAGCTGATGCTCCAGACTCGGGATGAGACTCTGGGCCAGAAGAAGAGGAAGAAGCCCGAGAAGGAGACTGAGGATGGGGGAGTGAACCGAGGCGAGGGCTCAAAGAAAGGAAAGTAAGGAAGTATTTCTGTTTGTTGGTTTTATTCATGGTTGATTATTGTGTATGCTGATCACGAATCTGTTTTGACAGAGGCTTCTTTAAAAAGAAGGGAAAACAGGGGCAGCAGGGCCAGCAGAGTCAGCAGGGTTCCAAGGGGAAGGATCCGGTACCGAGATTGACAGGCCCGCCCATTGACGCCCAGCCACTGAGATCGGTTCCTCTCAAGGGTGAGAATACCACCTCACAAATGTAATCCGGTTATTTTTTTTCATGTAAATTTGTAGTTTGTACTAACTTAAACCCGGTTGTTAACAGGCACCGGAAGCCCCAGCGCCATTTCTACTGTAAGCGCTGTGGGGGAGACCACCCAGGTGTGGATTGCAGCGGCCGCAAGGTGGAGTGCCGTCACTGCAAGAAGATGGGACACCGCGAGTTTGAGTGCTACACCAACCCTGATAGCCGCAACTATGGAGGACCAAAGCCTGCGCAGAAGCCCTCTTCCGGAGGATCTGGAGCACCACGGGGTGGCCAGGGAGGCCAGACGTCCACTGACACGCGTTTCCAGAAGGGAAAGGGAGTCGATCAGGGACGCGCCACTCTCAATTCAGCCGGAACCTCGGGCGCTGAGGCGGGAGCCCAGCGCGCTACAGGTAATTCTAATACCCAACTGTTATTGCTTGGAAACATGGTGTGTTAAACGCTTTTATAGCATGACCAATGTGTGAACCGACTTTAGTAGTAACTTACCTTAGGAGAATTTCCACATCTTAGGTAGTTTCGACATTTGCTACCCCCTACCTACAAGACCAAGGTCACCAAGACCCGAAGCCGAAAGACGGGAGTATCCAGAAGAGAATAGTCAAGTCATCCGACCGGGCATGATCCTACTTAGGGAATTCCTAACCTTAGATGAGCAAACGGACATCATAGAAGAGTGTAGAGCCTTGGGTAGAGAACTAGGTGGGTTTTACATTCCGGGTTTTACGAGCGGTTCGAGAATGAGATTACACATGATGTGTCTAGGCAGGGATTGGGACCCGCAGACTAGGACATACCAGGAAGTGAGGAAATTAGATGGGGCGAGAGTACCTAGGTTACCCGAGAGGTTCAAGACCTAGCACAGAAGGCGGTGGAGACCGCGCAGCAGTTTGAAGACGAACCAGTACCCGGCATTGAAGCCGACGTTTGCATAGTGAATTTCTACGAACAAAATGGGCGACTGGGATTACACCAGGACCGGGATGAGACACCCGAGTCCATTGCCAAGGGTATTCCCGTAGTGTCATTCTCCATTGGAGATGAAGCAGAATTTTTGTATGGCGACCAGAAGAGAATGGATTTAGCTAAGAAGCTAATCCTTAGATCTGGAGATGTTTTGGTATTTGGTGGGGAGTCGAGGTTAGTGTACCACGGGATCAAGCGGGTTAAATTGAACACCGCACCACCCGCCTTAGTAAACGCTACTCACATCAAACCGGGGCGACTAAACCTGACCTTTAGAGAGTATTGATGTAACGCTGTAAGCCATTAGCTCTGTATGCAACCACAATGTAATGTTTTGTTGAATAAATAAAAGTGGAGTTTCGAAGTTCTTTCGTACGATTGTTGTCAGTCTTGTTCTTATACGACTCGTTAAATTCAGGCCATGAATCTGAGAAAAGAGGGAACCTCAACATTCTGAATGCGGCGCAGGCCAAAGAGTTTGGCAACGTCATCACTGGTAAGGCTAGTAACAAGCCCAACTAATAAATATAACCTTTGTAACCATAGTGCTAATGTAAACCGATAACAATACAGGTACTTTCCCTGTGAATGGCACCGATGCATCAGTCTTATTTGACTCAGGGGCGTCTCACTCTTTCGTTTCCTCTTCTTTTGCAAAGAAGTTGGGACTGACCCCGGAGCACCTCTCCGACTTCACCGTCACGTTACCATCTACGGAGAGAGTGCGATGCACGGGATGCTACTGCGACCTGCGGATTGTGATACGGGAGGAGATTTTCCCCGTCGACTTGATCGAGTTCAGAGGGTTGGGTTTCGACGTCATCATCGGTATGGATTGGCTTCAGAGACATAAGGGCCGGTTACATTGTGCCGAGCACCGACTATTACTCAAAAGCCCGGGGGGCAAGGCTATTTCCTACCGTAGTGTGCCGAAGGAACCCACCATCAAGATTGTATCTGCTTTGACATTGATGAAGGAAGTGAGGAAGGGCCATACCGCGTATATATGTTATGTCCATGACACGAGGCAAGAGGAGCAGATGGATTTGGATATACCAGTGGTATCCGAATTCCCTGATCTGTTTCCTGAGGAGTTACCAGGCATGCCACCAGTGCGAGAGGTGGAGTTTGCCATTGATCTTATGCCGGGAACGGGGCCTATCGCCAAGGCACCCTACCGGATGGCGCCGGCAGAAATGAAAGAATTGAAGGTCCAGTTAGAAGATCTACTGGACAAGGGCTTTATCAGACCGAGCGTATCTCCATGGGGAGCGCCGGTATTGTTTGTCAAGAAGAAAGATGGGAGCATGCGACTCTGCATCGATTACAGAGAACTAAACGCCGTATCAGTCAAGAACAAATACCCTCTTCCACGCATCGACGACCTGTTTGATCAGCTCAGAGGTGCATCAGTGTTCTCAAAGATCGACTTGAGATCAGGCTACCATCAGATTCGCATTGCAGAGAGAGACATTGAGAAGACAGCATTTCGGACACGCTACGGTCATTATGAGTTTACCGTGATGCCTTTTGGATTGTCAAATGCACCTGCAGTATTCATGGACCTCATGAACCGTCTGTTCAGAGAGCAGCTCGACTCATCAGTGGTGGTATTCATTGACGACATCCTAGTATACTCTAAGACTAAGGACACGAAGCACATCTCAGACGAGTTCTACAGATTATGAGAGAGAACCAGCTATACGCCAAGCTCTCGAAGTGTGAGTTTTGGCTAGACAGCGTGGCATTCTTAGGGCATATCATTTCAGCCAGCGGCATATCCGTCGACCCTGCGAAGGTAGAGGCAGTCAAGTGCTGGCCAAGACCGAAGACAGTGACCGATATCCGCAGTTTCTTGGGGTTGGCTGGTTACTACAGGCGTTTTGTGAAAGACTTCTCCAAAGTAGCCAAGCCTATGACTAATCTGATGAAGAAGAACGCTCAGTTTGTGTGGACTGGGGATTGTGAGCGTTCCTTTCAAACACTGAAGGACCTTCTGACGTCGGCTCCCATACTCACCATTCCTGAAGGGACTGACGGGTTCGAAGTGTATTGTGATGCCTCAGGTACGGGGCTAGGGTGTGTACTCATGCAGCACGGGAAGGTTGTTGCTTACGCCTCCCGACAGCTGAAGAAACATGAGGAGAACTACCCGACACATGATCTGGAGCTGGGAGCAGTTGTTTTTGCTTTGAAGATATGGAGACATTACTTGTATGGTGTTACAGTGACGATATATTCTGATCACAAGAGCCTTCAATATCTATTCACCCAGAAAGATCTGAACATGAGGCAGAGGCGATGGGTCGAGTTCTTGAAGGACTACGACATCGACCTCAAGTACAAGGAGGGGAAGGCAAACATTGTAGCCGATGCCCTGAGCCGGAGAGCTCACTCCTTATATGCCATGTCAGCCAGCAGTAGCCTAGTCGAAGAAGTACGCTGTGCTCAGGATAGCGACCAGTACATACAGACCATCAGGCAGCAGTTAGTTGACGGCACATTTGAGGGGCAGAAATATGACTTCAGACTCAGTGATGACGGATTGATCAGATTGAATGGTAGATTATGCATCCCAGAGTCCAGCCCAGAGTTGAAAGAAAAGATACTTAGTGAAGCTCACTGCTCTTCCTTGTCCATCCACCCGGGATCGTCGAAGATGTACAAAGACCTGAAGACTCACTTTTGGTGGAGTGGTATGAAAAAGGATGTAGCAGAGTTTGTCACCCGCTGCTTGACTTGTCAGAAAGTCAAGTTCGAGCACAGAAGACCAGGAGGTTTGGTGCAACCTATGCCCATTCCATACTGGAAGTTCGAAGATTTATCCATGGATTTTGTTGTCGGCCTTCCACCGACTAAAGGAGGAGCGAACACCATTTGGGTGATCGTCGACAGATTGACGAAAGTGGCCAAATTTATTCCTATCAAGGACACCTGGAAAGTTCCCAAGCTAGCGGATCTTTTCCAGCGAGAGATCATCAGACACCATGGCGTGCCGAAGACGATTGTGTCAGATAGAGACCCTCGATTCCTATCACGGTTTTGGGGGCAAGTTCAGGAGGCTTTGGGTACGAAGCTGAAGCTAAGTACCGCCTTTCACCCGCAGACGGATGGTCAGAGTGAGAGAACCATTCAGACATTGGAGGACATGCTCCGAGCATGCGCCCTAGATTTCCAGGAGAGCTGGATAGACCGGTTACACCTGATCGAGTTCGCCTACAACAACAGCTATCACGCGTCGATTCAGATGCCACCATTTCAGGCGTTGTATGGCAGACCATGTAGGACACCTCTCTGCTGGGACGAGGCCAGCGAGAACACATTCCTTGGACCCGAGTACCTCGAGCAGGTGAAGGAGGATGTCTTACAGATCGTAGGAACATGAAGGCTGCCCAGGATAGACAGAAGTCATACGCAGACGTCCGACGGAGAGACCTCGAGTTCGCAGTCGACGACCGAGTCTTCCTCAGAGTGTCACCTATGAAGGGCATCTTTCGTTTTGGACAGAAGGGCAAGTTAAGCCCGAAGTATGTTGGCCCGTATCGTATTACGGAGCGAGTGGGCCCGTTAGCTTACAGGTTAGACTTACCTGCTGAGCTCGGGAGAGTGCATGATGTATTCCACGTTTCTCAGCTGAAGAAATACATCCCTCACCCCTCGCATATTTTGCAGCCAGAGCATTTAGAGCTAGACCCGTCTCTCAGATATGAGGAGACTCCACTCCGTATTCTAGATACGAAGACGCGGGAGACCAGGAACAAGACCGTCCGTATGGTCAAAGTCCTTTGGTCGAACCATGAGGTCGAAGAGGCCACTTGGGAGTTAGAGGATTCGATGAGAGCCAAGTATCCAGCGCTTTTCGAGTAGCGTCTGTGCATACTTGTGGGGTACGGGGGCGTAACCCTTTTTAAGGGGGGTAGAGCCTCTAGTTTTTGTGTGTTTGTATGCGGGGCATACGTGTTTTGTTGTTGTTGTATGCGTTTTGCGCACATGTGTTTGTTGTGAACATGTATGTATGAATTCGTTGGATGGTTTATATATATGTGTGTGTTTTCTCCTATGAATTCAGTTCATGTTGTATCGTTTAGACACTGATTGAATCATAGAGATGGAATATGGAATGTTGGGTGATGTGGACACCTCGGGGAGGTTGTCAGGATTTGTAGAACTGATAGGAAATGACGTCATACTTAAATTAACACCCCAATTGAGGGTTACGTGCGTCACAAGCATTACACTATATGCGTGAATGTACATCAAATAGATGTACATCATGGGTTATATGGGTAGTTATTACAAATCATTCGAGAAAGACGACTTCGGGACGAAGTCTTTTTAAGGGGGGTAGACTGAAATACCCCTAATTAATTAAACCATGTTTAAACATATAATTAATTAAATTAAGGCCTAAACATGCCTTAAAAATAAATTAAACACAACAGTATTCGTCAGAAAGCAAGAATTGCACCCTTTGACCGTTTAGGGTGATTATATGCCCAAACGAACTCCGTTTGACTTAAAATTTTGACCTGAACTTTATAACTCATAAATGAACATATTAAAACCATTTCCAAGGGAAACCAAACTCAGGAACTCATTATAACACAAAATGTGCTCTAAGCTTTCTTAAAGCACGTTTTTGTGAGATTGTCCCCAAAATGAGTTTTATTTGATTTTAGTGTCTTGAATACCCTTGAATATACTAATGTGACATAATTACCACATTAAAATTCCTAAATCAAAGTTTTTCAAAAAAATCAAAAATATGTGCATTGGTTTGTGAATCGTAACCAAATAGTGCAAAAATAACATTTAATATCTTAATCTAGACTATGGTCAATATGTACCCTTGACCTTGGATATTAATTGCCGTCAGTTTAAGGCCATTAACCAAGCATGTCACCGTTTCAGTTTTCAAATAAATATGAGTCATCACTTGTTACTTTATTAAAGTAATGATAACTCTTTTTTTTAACGTTAATTAGTCAACATACTTTACCACCTTGCTGTACTATTACCGCCTGCTTTGCATGTTAATCTTATCCTCTTCCAAGCTCTGAACACCTGCAAAAGAAAAAAAAAACCACCGAATGCTACATGTGAGATATGATTATATACATAATCTACTAACTATACTATACAAAAGTAAACGGTTCCTATCTTCCTTACCTACTTCCGCCAGTCCTCATGGGTTGCTTCATCAGTAGGGAAACCTCCAAAGTATCTAATTATGAGTCATCCCATGCTGTGACCAAACTAAGACCATTTACCCCTTATAACCGGTTTCTTTTCTTCCTCTTCATTTACCCTGCTTTCTTCTTCAACCGTCAGCCTCCCAGCCTTTCTTTGCTGCTCCAAACCGTGAGTGAACACCTAGCTTCCATGGCTGCTAGCTCAAGCTCTTGGTAAGTGTTCATGGCATAAATAAGCTCTTTTTCCTCCTCTCTTCAAGGAGCTTACCCATCTCTTTTTTTTTTCCAGCAAAACAAGCTAAGCTGGTGTGTGTATTAGAGGAGGTTGTCGGCTGGTAAAAAAAAAAGGGAAGGAGGGGAAGCACTCCATTAACAAAGCTAAGGTGAAAATGGGCATAAAAACCTAGCCTAAATCTTCTTCTTATTTCCGGTTGTAGACTACCAGTTTCCCAGCTCATTCTCGTTTTCTTCCATGTGAAAATC
Organism: Limonium bicolor; assembly: GCA_023374045.1. Taxonomy (NCBI): domain Eukaryota; kingdom Viridiplantae; phylum Streptophyta; class Magnoliopsida; order Caryophyllales; family Plumbaginaceae; genus Limonium; species Limonium bicolor. The sequence goes on from CM041776.1 coordinate 205,787,063, forward strand.
AGGGATAACATCCATCCATCATGCAGTAGCATTACCCATGCTAGAAGCCTCACTTTCATCCATCTCGGTAAGAAAATATTACTACTCTCCTCATTGTTCTACCGGGTACATGCGCTGGTACAATCACTAGTTTAACACTCCATTTTTGCCTTGGAAAAACAGGCGTGAACAGCCTTGAAAACCAGTCCCAAAACAAGGTAAAGATCTTGCATTTTCTTAGCCAAAACAACCTATAACAGCCTTGTTCATTTGGCTAACATACGTTTTTTTTTATGGCTTGATATGTTGCTGGAAAAGAATCCATGAAGACCACCTGCTCAACCGTAGGAAGATAATACCAAATATAAGTACCAACAAAGTGAGTATTATCACCTTAATGATGTATATATCAAGCCTATGTTACTAACACTTTAAAAAAAAAACTAATTTAACCTTATGTTAAATAGGCCGAGAGTTCCAAGGGTTTTTGAAGTGCTTGCTGGCTTGAAAATCACAAGCTAGGTGAGGAAATCCTATCCTATATTACAATATAGTTTTTATGACATTTTATTTCATATTCATACCATCCGTGGGGATATATAAGGGTGAATAATTTAATTATGTATTAAAACATCTTATAATACTTTTGGCTGGTTAATATATGGTATTCATGACCTATAAGGTCAAGGAAATAAATTAGGGGTCAAAAATATGATTTATAAAATATATGGGCAAGGGTAAGTATAAGCCGTAATGATATAAAGTCATTTGGGACATTTATGTGTAAATTTTATTTTATGCAAATTATTGTAATAAGGCCATGTATTTTTAGGCCATTTAATCTATGGTTATTAAGCTTAAAATGAACTCAAAATGTTAACTAAACATTACCGAAATATTTTAGGGGTTTTACTGTACATAAAATGATTTTAGGGACTAATTATAAATTATAACCAAAAACTAAGCACTAAAACCTTATTTTATGAATTTTATAAAATTTAATTAAGTTTTGAGACAAAAATGTAATTTATAAAAAATTATAGGGGCCAAACAGTAATTAAAGAAACTTCTGGTCAAACTAAAAGTCAATAGGTCAATATAGACCATATTAGGAGGTTTGACCAATTAATGTCATAAATAATTAAATTATGAACTTATAGTAACATTAAAGGTGAAATGTAGAATTTATGAAAATTTTGGGGTATGAGATGCAAGTACCAAAAAGTTGGGGTATAGATTGGTTAATATGATGATTTATATCCTAAGTATAAAATTTGGGAATTTTTGGAGTTATATAAGTGGTTATATTAATAAAAGTGTATAATATATAGTTTTGTGACATATGAAAGTATATCATTAAAGATGGGGTCAAAATGTAAATAAGGAAAAGTAAGGTGGGGTGAAAAAGGGATTTAGAAACAGCATGGGGGCTGTTTGAAATAAATAACAAAAAACTATAGGTTATGTCAATAATAAATATTGAAGCTGTATAATATAACCTATATATGTAACTTAGTATAATATATGTGGTCATGGTGTAAATATGGAAAAAAAATTATGCTGCTAGAAAGAGATATACCAAACAGACCTTGGTCTGTTCGGTAATTATACAAGAAATAACATGTTAAAACTATATGTTATAAATAATATAATGTTTGGATGATATAACATATGTTATGTAAAATATTATAAGATTTGTGGTAAAAGTGTAAATATGGAAAGTTAAGTTTTAAACAAAAAAAAACAGAACCTAAGGCTATGTTTGGTATTTTCGAAAATTTAAACCATATTGTATACATACTATATGATTTAAATGTTATAGTACATAATGAGTATGGTATGTTATAAAATAGGTGGTGGAATTGTAATAATTAGAAAGTGTGGGGTTTGAAAGGGAATGAAATATAAAATATATGCCATTTCGGTAATTGTAAAGAGATATTAAAATCTTAGGTTATATCTTGTTACAAGTTTTGATGTTATAAAATAAGGTGTTTATAATATGGTATAAGTTATGTGGGCATATTGTAATTAATGAAGATTATAAGAATAAAAAGGTATAAGTGCGTTGTATATATATGCTATTTTCGGTATATATATATATAGTTACCAAAACTATATGCTATTAAGTTTAATGACATTAAAATATCATACTATATGATATCATAAAATGAGTGTAACACTTAATAATACTAGTGGGCAAAAGCATAGTTTATTAAAAACCACCATACCAAAGCGTATACATATAATATATATATAAAAAAATGAGAATATAAACTATAGTATACAATGACATAAACAATATGGTTAATAAATGATTTTGGAATGGTTTAAATAACCTTGCATAAGGGATAACATGTACATTACATAAAGTTTCATATTTCATTAAGAAAACAATTTATATGTAAATATACATTGCTGGCGCAAGCATAACATGTATATATATACTACGGTTTACAAACTATATATTAGTAAATAATGAATGCTAACTTATTAATATAACTATATACTATAAAGTTATAAGGTTTTAAATGAATACAACTTGATACGTAATGGAGAAATTGTATAATATAAGGTATATTAAAGGTAGTAATGTACCATGCAAAATAAATTAACGTTGCACGGAATCCATGCAACCATAGGTTATAAACAATAACCATGCATGCAACTATAGGTTATAACATACACCTAAGCATGCGACGTAACCGTGGAATTAAACAAACGGGTATGAATGAACTTATATTAAGCGTAACGCTATGAAATACTACGAGTTGGAAAAATATAATTCCTACGTTTGAAAAAGTAAACTACGGCCTTCTTATGAAACCGACGTCTTTGTTAAACCGAATATTATTACATACTACGAGTGAGGAGTTTTAAGGATAACGATACCTTAACTAATAACTGTTGAAATCCGGGGATGAAATGCTGGGATTATTGACGTTATTCGGAGATACCGAATCATATTGTCATGTGGATTGACACCTAGCGTCTTCATGTTATAGATCGTCTTCCAAACGTACGAGCTCGATAGGCATAGTGGTCTACACTGCGCAACCTTGGACACGGTGTACGGTATGTAAAGGAGTTTGATCCGGGTTGTCCTGAGGAATTCCTCGGGCTCGGATTTGTTTGCTATAATATGATTGATATGAGTGTGGAGGTGTGTATGGTTGTTTTACTGATGTTTACTGCATTATTTATCATGCACGAACGTCCTTCGGGACTAATACTACGTCGACTATAGATCGACTTATATAAACTACATATACGTGTAACGTGGTTGTGTTTGAGATTGTCTGTCATAATACGCTAAGTATTATCAAGTATGTAGTTATAACCTAAGCAAAATTACTTAGGGGCGGGACATGACATAGTCGGTCCCTGAGCTTGACTCGAACATGAATACTACCTAGGATGATTCTAGGCATGCGTAAGACCTACGGGGTAGTCAACAAATAAGTAAGATTCTTCATATTTAAAACTGTAACGGTTTAACGACTAACTAAGTTAACAGTGGAGTGTGGATAAAAGATATGGTTACCTTAATCCAGTTAGTATCGACTACTGGTCGCCGCGTTGAGATCTCTTGAGTTAACCCGGATGGGCTTACTCGGTTGACCTGGTCGAGCCTAGATAGATCGACAGGTTTGGTGATAACATGGGAGCCTTTAAAAAGGCAATATATGGACGCTTTTAAAAAGCTAAGTGATTGAGCACCTTATGTGCATGGGACTACTGTCCACGTGAGGTTGTTCGGGTTGTCCTAACTGACACCCGCCAGTGCTAATGAATTATTGGTTTATGCGAGGCCGGGGCCGAATGTTGTAGAGACGATGGTGTTAACCCACGTGTGCGAATTATCGCCCTGTTGTGTTGCTTGCTGTATTGTTGTGATGGGTGTATAATTGCTGTGATTGTTGTGTGTTATTTGTATTTACAGTTTGTCATATATCTGTAAACGCAATGCATGTAATGAACCTAATGTGAAGACGGCTAATACGATTTAATTGACCATTAGGGTCCAGACTCGGCATACTCAGCGTTTATCGCTGAGCCTTTATGGCATTATGCAGGTTGATGAACGCAGTAAAGCCGGAGTGCGGGAGGGTAGCTAGGCCTTCTGATTTTGAAATTACCGCACGTACTCCTTAAGATCTTTTGAGACTGTCTTTTAGTTGCTGACGTTGGTGCTGTACGTATTCGGGATATAGCTAGTCGCTCACTGTAAACGTTATGTTTTGTAGACCTGGATGATTGTATAGGCGGTATCTCGTTATCACCGCGGGATTTGGATCCTTGTTGTGTTTCGTTGTTGGTTTGTAATGCTTCATCTCTCGCATGGGCGAGGGGTGGCAAGTAACACCCGTGTGAGTTTTATTTTACCGTTGTTACTTCCGCTGTGAGACGCGTTTATTACTGTTTACGTGAGTGATTGCTACATTGTTACCGAGTGGGGTGTTACAACATGTACTATAAAAAGTTAGCCAATGCAACTTCATAGATACTTATTCTATATGTTTTTACAGTATGAGGAAAGAACACTTACTTTAGATAAGCTTGAATAATGTTAATGTTCAGATAATCTCCACACATCATCTCTCTGATGTCCTCAAAGTTGATTGCCGTCATCATATCTTCTTCGTAGTGAAACATCGACTTTGGAAGCATCATCATGAAGTTGTTAGTTTGAGATGACTTCAACATGATCTTGTCGTAGAGATTCATCTGCTTGGCCCCCAAAACATTAACAAGTTTTTGTGGCAGTGCGAGCTTATTTTTAGGCGCCTCAGAAGTCCTGGTGCGACCCCGGACGGGCGCTGGATTCTTACCTTTCGCACCCCGACTCACTGGATTCTTACCCTTCACACACAAACAGTAAAGCATCAATGTAAAGATAATTACTAATTGATTATTATAGTAACATTAAACAATTATCTAGAACATACCCTTGTACTTCTGACAGGATTCGCCGGCGCGCAGATCTCTTCTTCTCTGGGCCGGGATACGCGGCGAGGAAGCTCAGGGATCAGGATTCGCCGGCGCGCTGGTCTCTTCTAGTCTGGGCCGGGTTACGCGGCGAGGAAGCTCAGGGATCTATAATAGATTAGATTAGACACTTAATGCTAAATAATGCATTTTATTAGATACTAAATGGTTGTCAAACAGTCTTACCTCATCGGTGACAACAATATAACATGCTGGCCAGGGCAATATGTCTCCCTTCGCTTCGATCAGCGTGCATTTGTTGTCAAACGCCATCGGAAGGTATGCATGCTCAAATCCATCAACTATCAGGTCCAAGGTCACACGCGCGTAGAATGGGGGTAGACGTACGAAACTGATGAGCGTGAGTGGACCTGATGGCAACACCGTCCCGTAGGCCGCATCTACAGGGTGCCCGTCTAATGGTATTTGGAGACGACATTTTTTTTGCTCCTTTAATAAACAGAGATAATACGTGAAATAAATAAGTGAGTCCAATCTAATACTATTTAAATAACTTTATTTTAGGAGAAAAATAGTTAAACAAAGTTAACCTGGATGTTGGCAAACGGGTACGGGTCAGCGGCCGGAGCACAACTAGACGAGGAAGACAGTCGAGGAGGATCTAGCTGCTGCTGCTGAGTAGTCGCATGTGCAATCGCATTCAACGCTTCCTGCAGCCTCTCCTCGATAGCCCGGCGCTCAGCAGCCTGTTTCTCGTCATTAGCTTGGCGCTCAGCAGCGAACTTACGCTCTACCATCGCCTCGACTTCAGCAGCACTCATCTGACCCTTCCTAGCAGATGGCGGGAATACGTTCTTCTGACGTACTTCTCCCCCAAATCCTCTAACACGCCCCGGGTGATCCTTCTTCCCAAGCATTTGATTGAGCGCGTCGTCTTGAGAAGGAGGAGCGTGTAAGTCTACTTCTCCTCTCTGTGCCGCTTCGTACTGTCCAATTTTCAAAGAAGTTAACACTAAATTTAAGATCAACAAACACTTGAGTATATAAGTAAATTATTTAACAGCTACTTTCAAATACTTACAATTTGGTTAGCCAGTTGTTCCATCGCAGCATTAGGAAATATCCTCTGACCTTCGCTGGTCGTTTTCTGGCGTCCCAGTATGTACATCTGCACCCTCCTCGCCTCAGAGACATCCTCGATCGGGCATTCACTTCCATCCTCGTTCCTCCGTGTCAGCAAACCAGCTTCTTTCCATCCCTCGAGGCTGCCCACATATCCCCTTCGTCCCATGGTGTGGGGGTAGAGATTAGCTTCACGGTTTTGCCGTGCTTGTTCTTGTACTTGCTGTTAAGAAAGTACAACAGGAAATTAATTAGAAAATCAGGGATAAAGCATTATGAGCATTAATTAAGAAAAGAGTACACACAAACATACCCTGAACTCGGGGGTGGCGTGCCGCTCAACGAACTCCTTCCACTCCTCTTCAGTGATCATGCCGTTGTACACAACATACGGCGGAGGCTCACGTGGGGGCACCCTGTTGATCCAATGCTCAACCAAGTAGTGGCGGAATGATTTAGCTTTGCCGGCCACCAAAGAAAGAACGGTCTTCTTCACTTCTTCTGGGATCTTGTACCGTTCTTGCACCTTCTTCCAGATGGTCTCCTTTACTTCTTGCGGGACTTGTTTCCATGTGTGGTTGATGCAGCAATGTGATCTGGCCAGAGTCCCTAGCATACTACCGAACTCTGACCTGCTGCCCCCACCATACCTCCCATACTGGTCCCACAGAAGACTAATCTGATCCTCTTTCTGCAGTTTCAACCCACGGGTCGGACCTCTACCTCTGGGTCTCTGAGTAGCACTCGTAGAAGGTGCACTCATGGAAGGGCCAACAGCATCAGCGGCAGATGTGGATGGGACAACAGTAGCAGCGGCAGATGTGGATGGGGCAACAGCAGCAGCGGCAGATGTAGATGGGACCGGTACCATTCGCTGCTCATTTTCCTCCTCTCACGACAAAATAAATCGAACTCTGCATCAGCCATGTCCTGATCAGCCATGCCTGCAAGGATTGAAATACAATTTGAATTAAATTAAGCATTTCATAATGGTCATAAACAAGCAATAAATAAAAGAGTGGTAATTTCATATAAATTTTTATAGTAATAACTTACATACACCATTATCTCTCAACCCACATTCCCTCGTTATGGTCTGATCGTATATACTCACGATGACCTGTGACCTCAGCCTCTTCCAATGAAATAGGAACAGTTGGAGGTTCATCTTCTGCATCATACTCATCCTCATCAACCACACCATCCACACCAACTATTCCTCTTCTCCCTTTAAGCACAACAGACCATCTAGGATTACAGGGATCAGTTACATAAAATATCTGCTTAACCTTCGTCCCAACAACGAATGGCTCAACCGTGGGAGTAGCTCTAGACAGATCAACCAGTTTCATACCATGCTCCTCCTCACGGTAGCCATGAATGTTGTTAACCCAGTTACAGCGGAAAACACACATTTCGTAGCTGTTGTAGTCCAATACCCAGATGTCTTGTATAACACCGAAATATGATTGTTGTACTGAGACAGGACTATGACCCACGACACCGACGTCATATAAGTTTTGATAAGCTTCAAGCTCTACACCACTGTTTTGATTCGTTGACTTCTGATCCTGACGTTCTGTGAAAAAGGTGAATCCGTTGACATCGTACCCCTCATAAGAAATTACATCCAGATTTGGTCCAAATGCAACTACTTTAATCAGTTCAGGCACATTCGTGGACTGATCGGACAACACTCTCTCTTTGAACCATCGGACAAATGTCCTATTCTGCTCATTTTGTAGTCTGACGTCACTCATGTTTGGATATTGTGCTCTTAAAACACACAAGTGTTCATCAAAGTATGGTTCAACATCTTCAAGATGACTTAGCACAACTAAATGAGCTTTGTTAAGAGTGTCTATGTCAATTCTTTTCAGTTTCCTTCCAACCGTGCCAACACCCTTCAATCTGCCCTCGTGTCTAGAACGTGGAAGTCCAATGGTATCGACACCTTCTAGGTAATTGGTGCAGAAGTCTACAACTTCCTCTGTGATAGTGCCCTCTATAATACTACCCTCTGGGTGACGACGGTTCTTCATTTTCTTCTTCAGGACACCCATGTACCTTTCGAACGGATACATGTAGCGAAGGTACAAAGGACCACACATCAGAATCTCTCTTACAAGATGCACGAGGAGATGTATCATTATGTCGAAGAACGATGGAGGAAAATACATCTCCAGCTGGCACATTGTCACAATAAGATCCTTTTGTAATTTAGACAGAGTGTCCACATCAAGAACCTTAGACGAAATGGATTTGAGGAAGACACTGACGTTTGTGATTGTGTGTCTGACAGCATCCGGCAAGATCCCACGTAGTGCAATTGGCAAAAATTCTTGAAGTAGGACATGATAATCGTGAGATTTCATTCCTACTAATTTGAAATCTGTCATGGACACTAGGTTTCTTATGTTTGAGGAGTAACCTGATGGCACCTTGATGTTGTAAAGGGTACTGCATAGACTATGTTTCTCTTCTTTAGACAGAGTGTGACAGGCAGGAGGCAAGAATGTGCGTTTTCCACGTTCTTGCGGGCCAAGCTCTGTGCGTATGCCCAACTCAATTAAATCTTTTCTTCCTTTCAAATGATCCTTTGTCTTTCCTTTTATGTTCAAAAGGGTGCTAGTGATACTTTCACCCACGTTCTTCTCGACATGCATCCCATCGATACAATGTCTAACCTCCAGATGCTGCCAGTACTGTAGTTCCCAAAATATTGATTTCTTTTTCCAGACACTTTTTTCACCACTTTTGGTTGGCGGCCCGAAGTTGTTCACAATATTATCCAACTTTTTGTAAATCTCTGTACCTGTCAAAGGCTGGCGCGCCATGCTGTGATCAGTTTTCCCATCGAACTCTTTCGCCATCTTTCGATACTTATGTCCTTTTGGAAGCATTTTTCGGTGGCCCATATACACGGTTTTCCCACTATGTTTCAAGCGAATGCTACAAGTGTTTTCACCACAAATCGGACACGCCAACGCCCCCTTGATTGAATAGCCTGAAAGATTACCATAGGCGGGGAAATCATTGATTGTGCAGTACAACATAGCACGCAAATTGAAGTCCTCTTTACTGAATGAGTCGTAAACCGTAGCCCCTTCATTCCACAAGAGTTGTAGATCCTCTATCAAAGGTTGTAGGAATACGTCAATTTTGTTGCCCGGTTGCTTTGGACCAGATATTAACAAAGACAACAAGATGTGTCTTGGTTTCATGCATAACCACGGCGGTAGATTGTAAATAACCAAAAGCACAGGCCAGGTACTGTGTATGCTACTCAAAGTACCGTAAGGGTTCATCCCATCCGTGCACAAGCCTAGCCTTAGGTTTCTCGGTTCGTTACCAAACTCAGGAAATTTTACGTCTATGTTTCTCCACTGTGGTGCATCAGCGGGATGTCTCAATCTGCCATCCTTTTTCCTGTGAACTGAATGCCACCGAAGATTCTCTGCGTCTTTCTCAATGGAGAACAAACGTCTGAACCTTGGAATGATGGGCAGGTACCACAATACCTTAGCTGGTGAACCTTTCTTACTACCGCTGATGTGAGTTTGTTGTTTCTTATACCGTGACGCTCCACATGCTGAACAGCTTTCAGCAAATTCATCCGATTTCCAAAACAGCATGCAACCATTTGGACAAGCATGAATTTTCTGGTACCCCATACCCATTGGGCACATCATTTTTTTGGCTGAGTACGTAGTCGTTGGTAAAACGTTGTCCACCGGAAGAACGTATTTCAATAGTTCCAGGAGGTCAGTGAAACTTACGTCGCTCCAGCCATGTTTCGCTTTCAAGTTGAATAGCTTGAGGACGACACTCAACTTGCTTAACTTTGTAGGGTCACACCCGGGGTACAACGGTGTTTTGGATGAATCCAACAAATTTTCATGCTTGTCTGGCGTGTTAGAGTAATGTCGTTCCACATCTTCAAGCATAGTCTCAATGTCATCATCCCAGAAATCTGGCACAACGTTCGCTGTAACGTCTTCTGGATCACCAGCAACTGTATCATCTCCAAGTTCTGTTTCTGTGTTTGCCTGACCATTATCCCCTTCGTCAGGCTTAATAACATCGAACGCACTCTGACCATGCCATCGGATTATGTCTTGGAAATCTTTTGTAAAACCGCGGCGGATCAGATGTTCCTTAATTGTTTCAACGCCGCGATATCTCAGATTGTTTTGGCAGTCGATACACGGACAAAATATGTATCCCTTGTCTGTAGGTTTCAGATTGTTCGCCAACACCGTGCATAACTTATCAACTCCTTCTAAAAACTTGTCGTCCAAATTTCCGCTGTAAATCCACGAACGTTCCATCTCCTTCTAGCTATTTATATGAAGGCAGCCATTTCATACCGTCACCCGTGGCAGAGTCTTTACACTTTTGTATCTTATCAACCTAAATCCATCCATGAGTATTAAATCCCACCGGTGAACGTGTTTTTAATATGTAATTTATTGAAAATTTCGGCAGCATCTCCCTACAGTTCTTCAAATGCACGATATTATGATATTAATCAATAATATATGCATTCGAAGAACAATAAAGAGATACTGCTGAAATAATCAATAAAGTACAATTAAAAACACATTCACACCCTAGGTGTGAGATTTAACAATCATGGACAGTCCCGACAGGGACTGCCGAAGATATACCTCTATTAGGTATATCTTGGGCGGATAACTATGTTTGGTAGTTTGTCAAATATTATATGTATATATAAATCTTACCTCTGGTAGACGATTAGCCGATGCTAAGACGGTTGAGGTCGGAAGCCAAATAAAGTCGTAGTCCTGATGCATAAATGAAAAACGACAACATTAGAATTCATCAAAAAATCAAGGTTAAATGCTAGCTAAACCGCGGAAAAAAATCGACAGCATCTCCCCTATATTTCTAACGTCTCCAAATCAGTTTTATCAAAGTCAAATTTGCACGCACCATCTAGAACTAGTAACATACATAAACTTATCTTATTCTACTATATATGAAGTTTATTTATGACCTTCTCTGCAGTACTTCAGATTGAAGGACTGAAACTAGTCATTCTAGAACCATTAAAATACCGAAACTCATCTTATTCTTTCTGGTGGTTATAACAATAGCATTGTTGATTCCTGTCACAGATTGTGAATCAAACAGAGAGCATCTGGCATAGCAGATTGAGCAGTTGAAAATGAGCTATTTTCAGGAATCGGTAATATACTTGAACTTACTTTCTTTCCTGTGGCAGTTTTAAGTAGTAGCATTTTTAAAACTACACTATTATTTATTAATTGTAATACTAAATGCTAAGAATAAATAAATACAGCAGTTTACAGTTTGCTTTGCAAAATTACCGTTACTAAGCACCGAAGTGGGCAAGTAGTGTAGAAATCAGCCCACGAACTAGGTTGCAATTAACTGTGAATCTGGGCACAAATATATGAACAAGGTTAGAACATTTGCCATTACACTCTCAGGATTCGATAGAAACGAGGTTAGAACTTGCAATCGAAATGCATGTATATGAACAAAGTTAGAAAAAAACGACAATCAATCGATCGCATACCCAATACGCGATAGAGAGGTCGACGGTGAGACCAGTGGTAGATGGGTGGTGACCGGCGGCGATGGGAGTGACAAAGGTGGTGGGAGCGACGGCGGCGATGGCCGTTAGCAAGGTGACGGGAGAGAGGAGGCGATTTCAGTGAGGAAGATAGCGCGAAAGAAGAGTTACTGTAAGTACAGTGTGCAGAGTAAACGGGCAAATGTTGTAGTTAAAAGGACTTTAGATTACGGTTTACATGAAAACCGTAATGTAAAGTCACACTTTAAATGACGGTTCCTAAAGAACCGTAATCTAAAGTGTAACGAAATAAAAAAATAGCGCGAAAATTATTTGGCCTATGCTGGGTTTCGAACTCAAGATCGATGGTGTTGACTCATGTACCCACGGCCATTAAGCCATGAGTCTTATTCGATCAAACATATGTAACACATTAATATAAAGTTATTTTTAATCTAAAATACACTGATAAACGACGTCGTTAACTATAATTAGATTACGCGCGGCGTCGAAAAAATCAAATAACACGGGAAATATTTGGCGTCAGGTGAAAACGACGTCGTTGACCATCAGTCGGAGGTAGGCGCGCCTTTTTTAGGACGGACTTTAGCTGACGGTTATTAGTAAACCGTAATCTAAAGTCCGTTGACCGTAAAGCGCGCGTCAACACGGGACTTTAGATTACGGTTTCACTGATAACCGTCATCTAAAGTCCGTCCTAAAAAAGGCGCGCCTACCTCCGATCGATTATTGCTTACGGTTAATTCAATAAATGTCGTTAATTAACTCCGGCCTTCATATTAATTACGGTTTCTGTTAAAGCCGTGATTAAACCACCGTCATTAAAGGCTTCCGTTCCACCAGTGTTTCAACTGCATGCGACGGTGTTTTCTACACGGTCTTCCATAATTATGGGAATGGAGTAATTTATTTGACTGCGTGGTATCGTTAGTCACACATGCTTATTATTTCGACTAGCCATTCTATTCAATCCTCCTGAATTCTATACATGCTCATGGTATATTCCCATGAGTTCATGTCTCCCTACCGAACTAACTTTCGGTATAAGTGTTGTCGAGCTATGCTCTAGCATCTAGTGCTTGCAACCGTTGTCACTAAAATATCAAGACGAGTCTGATATGCGCATCTAACTGGCGCCTCATGACTCCAAGTTATTTCCCTCTGGAATGAGTTCGTTCTTTGAGTACCTTGCAGGTCCGCTTTTGCTAGTGTGAACTCGTATCCCTCGTGTGTTGGTATTTTAGTATCCGCATATATGGTTCATCCCTCTTCTCCATTAGGGGAATCCATTTGTTTATCTGATCTTCCACCTTCTGATTCTCACCTGCATAATTCGGTTAACAGTTATTATAATGGTCGCTTGTTGCGCACCATGTACCAGTCGATTGGACGGTTATCCGCCATTGCGGTTTGCATGGAGTATCTAATCTCCAGCTTAGAGATCTCTTGTAATGCTCGCTTTTGCCCTTCGTCTGTTGTAAACATACAATACGACTGTGGATTTTAGCTTGGTATTCATTTTCTGTTCAAACCTAATTGGTACTAACATACTAACGTTTATGGATTGAGCATGTGGTTATTATTATTTAATGCGATATCATCGCAGCGCCCTCAGCGCGTGGTATAACTCTCTCTGTGCCCCCTTTTTGGGTAGCATCTATTATCACAAAGGTTTCTCTAATATAACTTCCTTAAATACCACAATTCCTTTTCTCAGTCATGAGTTCAACTTGCCATTACCATTAAATTGGCCTTAGTTTCCTCGTTTACCAAAATCCGTAAAACTTATGTTTTGACTCCTCCACTGTGGAGTTGCGGCCTTATGTCACTTTATTATTAAGCTATCCTTGATTTTCCTAACCTTGCTAGTTTGACTAAGATCTCTCTCGTCGTTACATGGTTTACCTAGTCAGGGTTCCATTCGCTGACTTAGACACAGAGTTGATTATCTCCTGGGTCCTTACACTACTCGTTTACATGCATGGGGTACCATACTGATACATTACTACTTACCCAACTAACTTAATATAGTTTGTCAGGCCCACAAGCTCCTAGGAGTGCGGTCGTCCCATGTCTCGTTTAGTGCACTCGTAGCGTTCGTACCCGGTGATTATCGTACTTTTAGTCTCGGTACTTTATGTTTGAGTAGCTATGCTGCCAATTCTTAACCTTTAATGTCAGAATGGCCCTAATATTAGGTCCTATGGTTTCCTTTATTAATGTGTATTTCCTTTACTTTCTCCAAGATAGGTGTTTGCGACTTATCGCTCTAATTCTGATTTCCACATGCTCGTCCTCTGGTATTTGTGAGTGGGGATCAGTAACTACTTATTGTCTCTCCCGTTCACTCCTAGGCTGTTAACGCCTTCAGATATGAGTTTTCAGTATTCGAATTCCACCCAATCTATTGGGTTACACCCCATGGTGTAGTTCGGACTCCATGATAAAGGTTGACACCTCGTGTTTCCCCTGTCTTATGGTAGTCCCGTTAGTCTGATATTAATCAGTACTTGTGATTCATCACCCTTGTTCCCCTAGTTTTGGGTCACTTTGGTGGTGTTAAGGTATCCCTCTGTAGGCCTATGCCGTACGATATTCAGACTCAATACTTATTCTGATAGTTAAATGATTGTTAGTCTTGTTATTTAATTTATTCCTAGTTGGTTCTAATACTTTCTCTTGAGGTTACAATTGGATACCCACAACTTAGTGGTTTCCGCTAATCATTCCTCTTCATTGCGTGGTCCTTACTCTTATTCAACTCATATTTCCTCCATCCTCTTTGAGGTAACGGTATCTTCCGTCATCAGACAATTTTCACTATTTTGTTTATATCCACTGCCCTCCATACGGGAGTCTAGCAGCATAATGGATCACAACACCTCCGGTGTGTGTGGTGCGGGCATTACATCGGCCCCTTTTTATTGCACGTTCACATCTGCCTATTAATTATTATTATTTTTTTAAGGTCCTGACTCATATAGCTCACTTCTTGCCCTCTGGCAATGTTCGATGGTAGTGGTTTAACCACGAGTGTCACGCACTCTCTAAATATGGTTATACTGGTCATGAAGACCCGTCACTCCCCATCGGTAATGATTGACGTTTAATGTCCATACCGGCACTGGGGTTAGACTTGTAGGCACTAATTATTGTTATTCTCATTTACTCCCCTTTTAATATTCTACTAAATGGTGTATTATTTTTAGGTTTAATGGCCAGACCGGCTAGGTCTTCTCGAGGTTTAATCGACCTTAAACCCAAGGGTTTCGTACCCCTGCCCTTAAGAAGGCTGTGTCCTGCTTTATCGCATTACGGACTTACATAAGATTTAGTGTTTATTGGTAACCGCCTGGACCACCACGTCCTTTAGGGTTAGTTTACCGTCGCTGCACTTGCTGTAGCAAGTGCGCAAGGCAGGTTGAATTTTAATGCTTTGGTTAATGTGGCACTTGCAGTGGCAAGTGCACCATGCAGACTGAGCCACCAGTACGGTGTGTCAGTGCAGTGTTATTCCCTAATCAGGTTCCTGTTCTGGTCAAAAGTTCTTGTTCAAATTGATACAGTCTCACTCCCGCACTCGTTCCCACAAGTTTACCGTGGTAGTAAGTTCTTACTTTCCTCACGAGGTGTTGCATGATAGCAACTTAGCGAGTTTTTTTTGTTGCTACAGTTCTCATGATCTCTCCTCATGCACGTCGGGCCATCTTGAACCTTCAGTGTTGCATGGTTTTAGATTTACTCGCTTCGGGTGAGACTTCTATAAGGTCATCCATTCCGTCCGTTACATATATCATAACTAATCATTACTCGCCGTTTCTACCTCTTTTCTCCCCAAGCACACCATCGGTGCTTCCTGGATGTAAGACAGGGTTGCCTTGCTTATAGCAAGCTAGCCCCATTAGTCCTACAGGGAGTGTCTCCTCAAACTCGGTCTATTATTTATCTCAGCCTCGTATGGTAGACATTACGTCATTACCAGGACCCCCGGTCCTAAACATTACATCAAAACACAAAGTCTTATTTTCTACCTTTAACATAATCCTTTTAGCATCCACATCGGGTCTTTCCGATCAGGAGAGTTATCTCCGTGGTGTTTCTCATTTCATTATTTCACTAGATAGCACTCGAGTTACGGGCTGCGGCGGGTGGGGTACCATTGCAAATTTCCCGGGATGCTCTCCCATCGAGTGCGAGCGGTTCATACCATCTTCGCGTTACTTGGGGTTGCTGGACCTTCACCACCTTCCGCTGCTCCGTATTCTTCCTTAGTACTGTTACCCTGACCTCTCTCTGACATAAGTCAAGAGGACAGGTTAGACCTTTACTTGGTCTAATACCGTAGTCTTGGTCATTTATTATTGAAGTGCCTCCACGGCTATGGTGTGCAATCTTTAAGCATTGCATCAACCCCGCAAGGTCACGTATCCTCACAACGTTTCCCGTATTCCCAAAACCTATTCTCACTGTATGAATCCTACTATCTCTTGTCATCAGAGCGGAACCGCTCTGATACCACTTTTGTAACACCCCTACTCTATTCGGCTACTAATCATCTTACTTAACAATATAATCGCAGCGGTAATCTCAACAATTGACTACTGGTGTCACCGTTCTTGCTCGCCCATACGAGTAATAACGTGCTTCCTGATAAGCTCTTAAATATGAAACAATTTCTCGTAGTGACAACAAGAGATAGATCCAACCTTCCAGACCAATATAAAATTACATTCACAGTGAGCATTCTAAGTGTCCCAACCCTATACACGTTTCTAGGTTTGTATCGAAATACAACAGTGCATATCAAAACAACTATAATTAAACTACCCAGTGCGTCACTCTCTTTGCTGACACCGGAAGTTGCATACCTGCAACAATGGTAGTTTGTGGTATGGAATCAGCCCCTGCTGAGTATGTTATTACCTGACTGTCATGCATCCTCGGACCATTCAGTTATTTGGTCGAGAGCATGCAATTCATTTCCATGCAAATAGTTTAATGTTAAAACTGTAAAGCAAAATATATTGCAGTAAACTCAAATAACAAACAAGCCCCCGGCTTCACACATCGCATCGTAATAAACCACTGAAAGCGTTTACAGCGCTTATATGAGTACAGAGACTCCATTCCAACAAACACTTAATAATTCATAATTGAGTTCAGCGACTCACTCGACCAAACACCCAACCACAATCCACACATGAGTACGGTGACTCGACACAACCTGTTCACAACACACAATATGAGCACAATGGCTCGTTCAAACAAATCCACCAACATACCACACATAACCACAAAGCACAACCAATGAACAACAAGGCAAAACAACGAGAATCATAAACGAGTATCAACTCTCGTCTTTGGCATGCAAGCCCAAACAATGTTCGCCTAATGTACGAGTTAATATAGTCGTTCGTAATTGTTCAGTCATGTCTAAGGACAACGTCTCGTTAGAATGACATGTCACTAAGTTACCCATCTCTTATGGCGGTTCACCCACGGCAGTAGCCACTCCAGCGGTAGAGTCTCCGTTCTACGAACAATCTGTAGTTCGTTGGAAATTTATCCTGATACTTACGGTTACCACACGGTATCCTAGTATCTTTAATGGATCACAGTTCCCAGCAATAGCCACATCCTCTTGATAACTTATCTATACCATCGCATCGTTTTATTATTTTTCCTAACACAGCAGACTAAAGTCGTTAGTCCAATCCAGAGTATGTCGACTCGGGATCCGGTGTTAGATACGAGAGCGGCGTTAAAGAGGCCAATGCTCCGTATATAAGTCTCAGGTAATATATATATCTTATTATCCTGATGCTACAACGTTTTACTTACGTTCCTTATGTTACACATATAAGATAGCATCTTTGCCACTAGTTCGTTTTATAATATGTTCATATATACGAACGGTACTGTTAACGTACAACAGTAATAACCAAGCAGCATTAATACACAACTCAGGCATATTAATTCACACAAGCAGACATTCGATCTTATCACAGATTTTCACACAAGGTCTGAACTGAGGAAATCCTCAGAGACAATCAAGCCACATAAAAACATACCGTTCACCCGGATTGTATTACGGTGGAGTATGAATCAGCAAGATCCTATGCTCCTTGTGTCGTCTCTAACAGTCTAAACAATACATAACGCTACTGATTAGCATCCCGTATAACAATCATAACTCCACAGTACCCCGTACCGTTACTAATACCTCCGGTTAATCCCCCGTTACTAACTGTCAACGTTTGTCGGGTTTCCGGTTTAACTCAAGATTTGGAAAAACGTTACATTACATGCGTAGTCTCGTATTGCACATTAATATACTGGATGTTGAACTTTGTTATCGCATGTAGCTTAATGTATATTTGTACATCATATATTGTTTCTATATTGCATGTATGATTCTTTATCATGTATCATGCATCTCACCTTCGTATTTATTTTTCTAAGGTTTGTTTTTCCAAGTTTAATGGAGTATAATTCGTGTATAAAATATCTTGAATTATATAGATCCTTGTTATTTCATGTATACTCCTAACATTAGAATTCCATATCTAATGTTTATAATTCTCTTCCCTTTATCTCATAACATCTCAATTATGGTAATATATAGTTATTGAACTATATTACATTTGTCTACACCATAACATATATTCATTTACATATATGTATCATAGGACTATTTTTATATGGTAAGCCTTATATAATTATATTCATTCTTTTTAATGAATACCTCTCATATTATAAATGTCATAATTCCTATAACATTAAAACCATATTATAAATTCCATTCAAAATGTTAATATTTCCGAACAGCACCTACCTTTCTTAATTATTTACAAAATCCACCACACATTTTACATAATGTTATATTTAGTTAATAACATGTATTTTGACATTTATGTCATTAAAACAATTATAACCTATAGTTATATTTTGTTATAAAATACCATACACTTAAAACTCTCGGTATTAATTAATTCCCACCAAACTTCCATAATTTACAACCAGCCCCAAATTATTTCCTTGTTATACTTATAGTATATACCTTATATTATAATCCTTATTCCTTAATATAATTATAACCCATGGTTATATTTTCTCAAAACAACCGGACAGACCCCATAGTCTATTTAAATTTAATTTCCACCACTTAACTTCTATACTCACCAAATAACCCCATCTAATAACATATAGTTTCTAATATCACCAAAACTATATTATATACATATATCTCATAAAACTTCATATATAATTCCAAAAATTACCAAACTATACCAAAAGGTTATAAATCATTATTAACCTTATACTTTCTCTAAATCTTGGTTTCACCACATATGTTACCCATTTGTAATTATTTTATGAATATCTTATATTATACTCATATAATTCATAAATTCCAAATTTAACCAATCAACTTCTAAAAATTCCTAATAACCCAAGGTTTTGTACTACACTCCATTTAGTACCCCAGTTTTCGGAAATCACAATATCACCCCAAGGCTTATAAATCTTTTACAATTTAATAAGTCTTTTTATAAGGTAGTATTTTAATTTCTTAAATTCTCCAAAATTGGTCAAAGTCTCCTATATAGTCAACTTTGACTTCTAATACCAAATGGGAACCAAATTTTTGGTAATCACCAACAATACCCCATATTTTCTATTTTTACAATTTTGACCCAAAACTTTATAAAATGTTATAATTTTTATTAAATTCATTTAAAACCCTAAACTCCTCTAAATTAAGCCCACGGCTTTATAATTTCCAGTAATTACGATTTGGCCCCAACTTAATTATATAAGCATAAATTTAACTAAATAAGCTTATAAACTTAAATTAAAATGGCCTAATGATATGGCCTTATTACAACCTTGAACTTGCAAAATAATTACACATTAAATGTCTCAAAACATAGTATAAACTCACGGCCTCACCATGGTTTAAATATTTTTCCACATAATGTCATAATTTGACCATTATGTTAATTAAGTCACTTAAATGACTAGCTTAATTTATCTTAGTCATTTTTCCCATTTTTAGGTCAATATAACCCACATTAATTTCTCCACTCTCTGCACAATTTATATATGTGCTTAAAATCATAAAAATCATAAGTTTAAGGTGTTTATACCTTGATTATTCCTTGTATGAGCTCGGTCACTTGTAGGAAAATTCACCACTTCATTTAGACATGTTTAATACACCAAAACAAGATATGGTTATACTCCAAGCTTGAGCTAACCATAAGGAATAATTAATGTAAGATTTAAGGTAAAAATCACCTTAAAATGCAAGGGAAGTTCCAATGGTTTTCGGCCTGTACCAAGCACACCAATGGTGTTAAATTCACCATATCAACATAGGAAATAGCTATACAACAACAGCTGCTTTGGTAATTGATTTTACCTTGGCAAAATGCCTTAGAGGGGGTATTTCCTTTGGATCTCGGCCACCCTTGCTCCAATGGCTAACCAAATGATTGAACATGTAAATATGAAGATTATGAGTGTTTAAACTCACAAAAATCAGAAGAAAGAAACCGGATGAAGAGTGGAGATCCTTAAGGTATGTTTTTACCTTAAAATGTAGATTTGAACAACCTTGGTCCCTATACCTGGTTCAGCCGAGTTTAGCTCTTGTTCTAACCTTAGAACACTGATAATAAGCCAAAGGAATTGATGAGCCACGAAATATAGGTGTAGGTAGTGAAGAGATGAAGAAAAAGAGCTAAAAAATGACCTTAAAACCTTACCTTAAGAGCTTAGGAGTTAGATCTGCCTTCCATGCTCAAGAACAAGGCTTGAGAGGTTCTAGGAAGGAGAGGAGCTCAGCTGGGATGGAGGAAATCGGATAAGAGCAAGAGGGATGATTGGAAATGAGCTTAATTATTGAAAAAGGTAATAAAAGTAACTTTTACTATTTCAAATTTGGTATAAGGTAGCTTTTGTCTAATAATGATTGTGATCTGTCTTCCCACCTCCTTTCCAGCCGTTTTCCATGGGGTCAAATGGGTCATTAATTGACCATTGACCAAACTTGGTCAATTTGACTCAAACGGGCCCCATTGTGGGGTTTTATTAATATTTTAATATTAAATTGTAAAAATTTGTAAATTTCTGGAATTAAATTCCTAATATGATATAATGTGATATATTATCATATTTAAGGCTAATTATAACCTTTAAGCCCATTAAAAATCAATTTAGAAGGCAATCTCACAAAAACGTACTTTAAGGTGCTTTAGTGCACATTTTTGTGTCACAGGGTGTTCCTGAGCTTAGTTCTCCTTGAGAACGGTTTTGTTGTGTTCCTTACTTCATTATAATCCTTAGGAATCCACTTTGGATCCTATTTGAGGTCATACAATCTTTATGGTGCTTTAAAGCACATTTTTGGCTTTACCAATCTTAAGACGTGTTTTGCCTTGTTGAGATCTTTTAGATTGTTCCCCAATAGTAATTAGATGTTTATTAATCATCTTAGATCATTAATAGATCATTTCATTAAGTTTTAAAGGTTAGGGGTATTTCAGTGAGACTTGTGTATGACTCTGCCCGGAGGTCATGGGCAATGACTTAAAAGATGCCTTGCGAATTTGATAATTTGATTGAGTATTTAATTTGAGAATTTGATTGAGAAGTTGAATTGAGAATTTGATTGAGAAGTTGAATTGAGAATTTGATTGAGATTTGAGAATTTGAGTATTGAGAATTAAGTTGAAACTTGAGAGACTAGAGAAATTGAGCTGAGTAGAGAATTGAGTTTGAGTATTGTAGAACTTGATTGAGGTTGAGAGTAAGAGAATTGAGTAAGAGTACCCAAGAGAGTGGGTAAGACAATGAGGAATTGAGTAAGGCATAGTGAGGTAGAAACCCTCGAGGCCTATGTGTAGGATAATATAAACTAACCCTTGATGTGTGAGTTATTGTTTGCATTCGATGTCGAACATTGATTGTGCGAATGTACATATATAAGGTATTGTTGCCTTGCATGTTGATTGAATTAAAACGAATCGCATGTTCTCGACCAAATAGTCGGTGTACCCCCGTTAGCGCGCGGGGTATGCGAATTTCATATGCAGCAATTTGCTGAGCCCCTAGGGGCACCGTTTTTATTTTCCAGGTACATTGAAGCCGATCACCATTCGAGAGTGTAAGACGGGGCTGCTATATAAGCTTGGGTAGTTGGTTAGGAATGTTATATTTATTGTAATGTTGAATTGTGAGTCCGATTGGTTATCGGTAGACTTGAGAACCTGTAGATACTCGGTATAGACAAATAGGTTGTATTGTATATAAATGGAGTTGAAGTTTGTATTTGGTTTGAGACTTGATTAAGGAATGGAATGTATCATTTGTATAGAGTACTCGGTATAATAATCCATCAGACCGATATTTGAATTGCTGTATTGGATTTGGCCTTGTTAGTCACATGGGGACTAACGGCATTGTAATACCCACCGTTGATAGTTTGATTTCCGCTGCTTTGATGTTGGTAATTGAGACGGGTTAGGAGTTAATGATTGGATTAGCGGTAGGGGTGTTACAACTACACTCACGGAACCCAAAACAGATGCAAAATGCCCTTTTATCAACTAAGTAATGGATACAACGATTATACGAACATTTACATGCGGAAGCCAAACTATATTAAACAACATAATCAAAGTACAAAAGGGCCTCATCCCACAGCTACAAACACAAACGAAAAGCAAAACTGAAGGCAAAGTGAAATTTTCGATGGTAGCTTAAACCTGCAAACCATACGGAAATAGGGGTGAGCCAAACTATAGCTCAGCAGGTGATAAAATGCATCAGTTGAGCATGCTCAAAACTAATACTGAACATATACATAATATATACATAAGCTTAGCAAATTAGACCAGAAGTCGAAGCAGAAATCAGAAAAAGAGATAGATCTGAACAGAAGCAGAAGCTTGCCAAATCAGAGAGGAAAAAGGAGAAGCTGAGAAAACTGAGCGGAAACCATAAACCAGGGCAGAGCGAACAGCAAACACAGAGGTTCAGAACAGCACGCTTAACAAAACAGAGGTGGGACCCTAGACACCAGCTGGCACATCTGATGGGCAACGTTATGGCACTATGGATCTGAAGATCCCACACAGAAGCCGTAGAGACAGCTATGGACCCGTCGGTCACTAAGCATCCAAGGGACCCTGAGAGACAGAACAGAAGGGAACTCGAGGAACAAAACAGATGGAATTCCTGCGTAGCATGCGACAGGACAGCCAGACCCGACTATCCAAGGCTCAGAAGCTAAACATCTAGGTCCCAAAACAGAAGCTTTGCAAAATAGAGCAAAAGCCTTTAACAAAACAAAATAGAGCAGAAAGCAGAAACTTATCAAAACAGATCAGAAGTCTCAACAGAACGGAATTCGTATACCGACTATCATATACGAAAGCCAGACAGAAAGTAGAAGTCCAAATGCTCTTTCAGAGCAAGACAGAGATCGAAAACTTAACGAAGACTTTTAAAATGAAAATGCTCACAATCATAAGCTAAAACACATCAAAACAGATAGTACTCAGCAAGAGGAACACAACGCCGTAAACAGTGGTCAAAACGGAGCTAAAACACAAAAGTTAGGCCAAAACAGACCCGTGTCCGGACATGCGTCCAACCTTGCATGTCCGGACACACGCCGAGGACAGGTTTACACACGTCCTGACTTACGTTCGGGTCACAAGTTCGGACGTAAGTCAATTTCAGAAAAATAAGAGGTGTTCGAACATATGTCCGAACTTACATGTCCGGACAAAGTCCGTAAAACAGTATACACGCGTCCGAACTTGTGTCCGAGCTTACGTGTTCGGACACAAGTCGAACAGTAACCCCAGAATTCATCCTCGTATCCCGTCCGAACTTACATGTCCGGACAACACACATAACAAAGCATAACAGGGGTGTCCGAAGCCACGTCCGGACTCGTCCGGACACTGCAAAAACTGCAGAAAAACAGTGCGAATGAAGAAGACAACAATGGCTAAAATCTTCCCCAATTTATACAACTTATCATAGGAAAGTATCACAACGAAAACACATTTCCACGGGGTTTGGACAGATCAAAACACAAACAAAAATCAGCCAAAAACATCACAATCAGAGGAGCGCACAAACATATACTGAAAATGACAAAACTGAAAATCCCTGTGGTTGAACATACACAACCGAATTCATCTGCCACCTACCTCACATCCGATGCAAAGCCATCTCAGCGGACCCGACAACAAGCTCTACCCGAATCCAACCCGAAGCACATGCTTGAACATTTGGAAGAAATAGGAACTAGAAGGAGGAGCGACATATGAAATGGAGATCGACAATCCAAACTCGGAATCCTCTCCCTCGAGATCGATGGACTCGGATCACCAACACCGAAGCAAGAACCTTGGATTAATTGATTTGAAAGATGGAGGAGTTGAGAGGAAAAGCAATGGGGGAGGTTAGCAAAGCGACAGTTCATGATGTATGTGGGAGAATGAACGAGAAAGAAAGTGAAGGAAGGAGAAATAAAAATAGAAATTAAGAAGGGAAGTTAGGAAATAGTAAAAGAGGGAATAATTCCTAACTCATTAATTAAACAACAAAATTAAAAAGACATATTTGACCCTCCTTCTTACTAGCTTGGAATGATATGTCACATATGACATAAGTCCACTTAATTAAGATGAAAATAACATAAAACTCCCTTTGCGAATTAGATATGAAATAAAATAAATAAATAAAAACTAGGGCATAACAGTTATTCTAGTTATTTTTTATTCCTATTCCTTTATAGGTGTAACACCCCATCTCAATCCAATCGTGGTTATCGCATCTTAACAAAACATATATAAATGTCACAGCGGAATTTAACAAACACCAGGACCTTGCCACGGTCTGAACTAACAGAATATACCGAACTTAACCATTAACAACCATTAATCCAAAATACATGCCAACTGAGTCTCCAAGTATCTCAAGCAACAACATAATTCTCCACAAGTTCTAATATTAACTGACAGGTGTACATGCACATCCCGTACTCGAAAAAAAGTCCTGACCTAAGTCTACCCACTCCTACTCTCAAGGTGAGTCTTTTGGGGGCGCTTACCTGCAAAATATAAACATTTGCCCCCGAGGGGGTCATCACCATTACTGGTACGATTCTCTTATAACCCCCAAGCTAACGGGGCTACGATGACTAATTGTCGATAGCATGAAGTTGATTAGATACACAACATAAGTAAGAAGTGCAATAAACAACAAGCCACATATGAACAAACTTAGTTCACACACAATTAACGACTTAAAAGCGGTCCCTTAATAAGTGAGTTAATCTTTTAACCCCACAAGTTATGATTTCTCTTAATCTCAGTCCATTCTTATCTTACCTCAATCTTAATCCTTATCCGAGTCTCAATATACCAACCGTTCTTTAATTAGAATTGGTTGTTTCCTATCTCAATGTTTATTTTGTCGGGTCAAAAGTAACCCGAGCCAATGAGCTATTAACTCCAATGGTTGAATAAACAACTTATCTTAAAATTTGGGATTTTGGTGATCCCACCGCACCATCTTAATCTGCCTCCCACCTTGAACTGTAACCCAAGGTGGCTGAGTCGACATTCGACTCTAGGCAACAAGTCTGAAGACAAGTCCTCAAGCGGAAGTCAGATCTGATTCAGATACCGACCCCCTTTTCCTTAACATGCATGACCGGAGTCAGTCCTGGATTCCTCACTCCCCCCAAGTTCCAGTTAGTAGAAAATCTTAAAGACGAAGTGTTAGTTAAACCTTTCTCGGGTATTAACCAACCAACAAATTTGGGATTGAATTTCTTATCTCATCCAATGTTACTAAGTATTGTTAGTAACTAATCTCTAGGTCAAGTGTGTTAGTACAATGCAAACACACAAGAAGATAAATAGTCCGGTTGCATGCTTTATCTTGTTTTAGTCGAAGCAAATAAACAGATAGCACACAAGCCGAGGGACACCTCGTTAGCAAGCAGGCTACAAGAAAACCATACCGTACACCGTCATTTTGTGTCGGTTGTCTAATCTCCTTCCGAATCCCAATTCTCAAGTCCTAAAACATTAATCCAATTTAGGTTGTTAATTAACTTAACTCAACCCAACTTACTTAACTCACTTAATCATTAATGATCCCCATCTAATACCACCTAAGTTCTTATAAACTTAAACTTAAACCATTTACTTAACTTAATCTCTTAAGTCCTTATATGCTTATCTTTCTAATCATCATTGCTCTCTTAATGGATTACTACGAATACCTCTTATCATTCTTAAAATTTAATTTTTTTTATTAGACTGGACCGCCCCTACCCTGGGGAGGTCCCCTGGGGCGGTCCACAACAGAAACAATACACCCTGGAAAATTCAACTGGACCTCCCCACAGGGGCGGTCCCTTGGGGCGGTCCGAGACAGAACCCATTTTTCAAAGTACTTTTCTACTCACTTTGAACTCCAAATTCACCCCAATCTTTTCCTAATCATTCCACATGTTTCCCCACATGTTTTAACATCCTTTTGGCACATTAATACCCTCTTAAATCATCCCACAAACTCCTTAAACATTTACTCAAATTCTTACTAAATCCTTAACACTTAGCACTTAATCATCCCACAAACTTGCAATTTTTGCCTAAAACCTCATCTAACCAAAGCGTTTCATCACAACCATTATGACCACTCCTAAAGCCTTATTACTCATTCCTATTTCCTTTACACAAACTTCTCAAACTTCCTCAAGGTTACTTACTGAAATACCCCAAACCTCGGTATGTTGTTTAAATGTTTGAATATGGTATCTAGAGGCTAAAAAGTGCCTTAGGAACATCAGTGTATAGTTTAAACCATAGTTAAAACACAATAAAACACTAAGACACGGTGTGAGCAAAAACATGCTCTAAGCTTGGAGTGAACTTGGTTAGGACCCAAGGAGCCTACCAAGACTTAATAATATTTAATTATGATTTTATAAGGCTAATTAAGTCCTTAGGAAACCTTGGTAGACAATGAAACCAAACAAAACATAAATAAATACCTTAAGGTCAATATGGGCTAAAATGTGCTCTAAGCTTGGGAAAAGTTTGGTTAAGACCTAATAAGCTTACCAAGACCTTGTTTATATGTTAATGAACATATTAAATCAATTAACAAAGAAAACCAAGCTTGAAAACAAGTTAAGACACAAAAAGTGCTTTAAGGAGTTTTAAAGCACATTTTTGAAAAATTGTCTTGTAAATGAGTTTTGAGTGGCTAAATGTCCATCATTACTCTTAAATATATATGTGTACTATATAGTATCACATTTGGATGTCTATATCAATAGGAAATCAAAAATTTCACTTCTATGTGCCTTGTTTTCATGAATAGTAACTTTAATAAGCTAGTTTGTAACATATGTTGTTATAAGTAATTAAATTGGTCAACAAAGACTATTATACCCCTAGGTGATATAAGGGGGCCGGTTTTTCATGTGTGACTCACCATATTTGAACAAATAAATAAGTTAAGTGATGACAAAGCAAAAGTACTATTTGCTTTTAGCTTAAATATCCCCAAAAGCAAGTTTTATCTTCATTCTCTCATTTCCCTTCACTTCCAACGTCTTCTTCCTCCCTTCTTGCTGTTCTCTCACGGTAATACTCACCACCACCATTAAACTCAAGCTTTGACCTCTTGTAAAATCTAGCTCACTTGTCCAAATCAAAAACAAACACCACCAATCTCTTCCTCTCATCAAGCTCTTCATTCCTATCTTCTCAAAACTTCAAGAGCCCCATTTCGGTGCCATGGAGTTCCACCATTGAAGGAGCTTGAGCTTGTGTTTCTACATATTATTGATCTCCTTTGCTTCTAGGTAAGGAATCTCAAAGAAAAATCAAGTTTCCTCCATGTTTTTACCTTGACCGAAAATCACCATTAATGGTGCTCATTGTGTTGCTTTGTTCTAGCTCCATTTGAATCTTTCATGGACTAGGTGGAGTCCTCTCTTGATAGATATTCAAACTCTCTTCAAAGACCAAGGTAAAACAACTACATTAATGTTTTTGAAACAATGTAAACCTAGGGTTTACAATGAGATGAAGCATAAAGCTTATATACTCATTTCAATGTTGGTATATTGTTTAGTAGTTGACAAGGAATCAAATATCTTACTGGTTTTATAAGGAAACAAGAAAGAAGTTTGGGTGGAAAAGAGGTAAATATGCTATCTCAATGTGGTTTAATGCCTTAGTAGAAATGAGCTTATAATGCTTGTTAAAAACTACCTAAAGAGCTAATGGTACATGACTTAGGAAAATGTTCTCAAGGAGACGAGTAAAGGACATATGTCTTGTTGTGTGTATTTGCAGGTCAAAGGCTTATATATTGTGGAAATTCAGTGTTTAAGTTTAATGCAATTTAAGGGCCTAAGAGCCATGTTATTTAAGGGCCTAAGTGCCAAGAAATTTAAGTTTATGCACTATATTGTGATGTAGTGTAGTTTAAGGGTTTAGTTGTGTGTAAAGAACATCTCTTGTGAAGGTGAATGTGTTTGATGGTTAAAGGATGACAAACCATATGAGTGTGTATTAAGAGATTGAATGTTCTTGATTGTCTAAAGGTGAAA
This sequence comes from Limonium bicolor, assembly GCA_023374045.1. Lineage (NCBI taxonomy): Eukaryota > Viridiplantae > Streptophyta > Magnoliopsida > Caryophyllales > Plumbaginaceae > Limonium > Limonium bicolor. Next base: position 205,815,358 of record CM041776.1, read on the forward strand.
AACAATGTGTTTGGATGTGAGTATATACAAGAGAAGCTATGGCGAAATTTAGTTGATAAACAAAAGAGTTTATGTGTTGTAATGAGATTTTATGACCTAGAAGGTACTAGGAATTTTTAAGTGTTAAGTTGGTGAAAGAAAGTGAATTAAGGTGTTCTTAGGTGTTAAGATGCCTTAGGCATAGTCTTGGAGATTTAGGGAACTAATGGATGACTTCTTGATACACCAAGGTGATGGTGGAGGTGTCGTAAAGTCTTGTGCAAAGTTTGGTGAACAATGAAAGTGTAACGCATTGTGAAGGTTTAATTATGAACTTGTGGGAAAAACTTGAGAAGTGTGTGTAAAGGGGATGAGTGTAGTGCAAATGATGTTTAAAAGGGTGGTTATAAGGTAGTGAGGGAGTACTTTGGTTAGGTGAAGTTTTAGGCAAGAATACAAGTTACAAGTGTAAGGAAAAAATGTTCTAAGTGTTAAGGACTTAGTAAAAGTTGAGTAAAAGTTTAAGGAATTTTTGGGATGTTTCGAGAGGGTTTAAGTGTGCCCAAAAGATGTTAAAACATGTGGGAGAACATGTGTAAAATTGGGATGAATTTGGAGTTTAGAAAGAGGAGAAAAGCACATTAGAAAATGGGTTCTGCAGTGGACCGCCCCTACGGACCGCCCCTGTGGGGAGGTCCAGTGCAGAGAAGTGAAAAAAAAATATACGTGTAGCATCTGTTGTGGACCGCCCCAGAGGGGCGGTCTAGAGCAGAAATGAAGAAAAAAATTTGATTAAGGCTCCTAATGATGGGGGATTGGATGGTGATGGTTTTAGATGATGTTTAGGCCTTGTTTGGTGACATGTAAAGGTCTTAAAGTGTGTAAACAAATGTCATATTTGGGATTCTATTACAGTGGTCCGGGACCTAGGTAGTGGATGATGTCCCGGACCATACACAAAAAAGGGCCGAGAGTTCACAAGAGCTTTGGTCCGGGACTTGGGGTTAGTACAAGGTCCCGGACCACCCTGTTAAAAATAGCCGAGAGTTTCTGCAAGTGTTGGTCCGGGACTTAAGGTAAGGACCAAGTCCCGGACCACTCTAAAAATGTTGTTTAAGGTATGAAATTGATGTGTAATGATGGGGATCGATCAGTAATGATGATATAAGATTGTTAAGGACATGTTAAGTGAGTTATAATGACAATTTAGTGGAGGAAAAATTGTATTAAAATGTAAAAGTAAAACAAGTTAAAATGTGAAGTTATATAACTAAATTAACGGGGATAAGTTATAAGCATTAGACTTTAAACAATCAAGTTACCCCGAAGTTAATAAAAGTACATGTAATGTTATCAGTTGTTCGAGAATTGCTCGAGGAACATAAGTGGACGTGGTAAAGTGGACTCCGGTGACAGGTATGGTTTTCTTGAAACCTGTGTCCTACCGGATTACACCGGCTTGTATGCCAACGTGTTTTTCTGAGTGTTTTGCCACCTTGTAAGATAAAAACATGTAATGAGTTTATAGTAATTCATTTATGTGGCAAATTTAATCTCTAATACCGTTTAACCTCCGATAAGTGTTAAACCTTAGCTAACCGAATCTAGGAACACATGAGAGATCGGTATTCGGAGTTAACGACCCAAACCTTGGGAACGTTCTAAACACGGCTATGCGTGAGTTAGTTGTGTATTGTTGTTGTGTGCAAGTGCGTGACCCTCCCTTGCGTGTTTAACTCGGTCGTAATACCGTATGGTTGTGGATGTGATAAGTTCCATAGTGGAACTCTAACTACTTATTTATAAGTATATATGTACTAACGGGGGGGTGAGGAGTCCGGTCATGTTCCGGCCACGCGTGTGAGGACGGGAGTCGATGTCATATCCGGTTCGACTCTCTTGGTGTATGTATGGGTTGTATTCCAATTTGGTTTCAACCTTCCCTTAGCTTATCCAAAGCTACTTTACTGACTCACGTCGGGCCACAGGGGCATACAAATGTTGCTTCGGTGTGCTTGGGATTACTATATCCGACGCACCTTGGTGTTATGTTAACCGTTCAAATTAACAGGACGGTAACGAGATATGTAACGAGCTTAGCATGGGGTTGGCAACAATCTCTAGGCTCACTGTGTTTATTAACTATGGTGGAAGGTTCCTAATGAGAACCGTACTTGTGGTGTTATGTGCTGTTTGTTATGGATTATGGATGCAAATTCCGGTTTATAATAAGGAGCGTTTAAGCATAACCCGATTAAAGGGTAAGTGTCGTCTACTAGGGAAGTAGCTCTGTTTAGGGGAGAGCCACTCTAGGGTTAAAGGAAACGATGAGTGTTTTGCTAAGTGTGGATGCGTTGGATGCTTGTGGTGCCCTATCGTTGGGTATATGCTATGTGATGTGTGTTTATGGGTTGTATGCATGATTTAAATATAATCAACTACATGCTAAGACGACAATTAGTCGTGCGTGGCCCGGTAGCATGCGGGCTGCGGGATTACCATACCAGCAAAGGTGCTGAGCCCCTTGGGGGCCACCCTTTTCTTCCTTTTCTATTTCAGGTACAAGGAGCTGGAAGCCGTTCGAGAGTAGGACGGGGTAGATGTTTATACATGGGTAGCCACTTAAATGGCGTAAGCATTGTAGGCGTAGTAAGACCGAAATTGTTATCGGCATTAGTTTGTAAATACTCGGTACGGTTGGAATGTATAAAGTATATGGGTTGTTGTTAAGGGAAGCAAATGTAACGTGTTGTTGCTCGGGAATCTAGTCCATCAGACCGATACAAAGTACATGTATTAGCCTTGTTAGCCACGTGGGTGGTTAACGGCGTGTAACACCATTGAAATAAGTAATGTGATGAGTTGAATTTTCCGCTGCAGTTTGATGTTATGTGTACGGTGGTAGTTGGGGTGTTACAAAAAGTGGTATCAGAGCGAAGTATCGCTTCGCTCTGATGACTGAATTACCGAGCTTAGGAAGTACCGAGTTAGGATTTTAGTACTTTGGGTTAAGGGTTGAGTGATAGCGTGAGAGATACGCTAGTTAGGAACTACCAGTGAATACTGAAAACCTACTATATCCAACCCGCCCTCCACAACCCCTGTTTGATAACTTGGGAAATCAACGCCAGAGAGATGGAAGTCCACTCCTACTCGGGAATACCCGATCTGGCTGTTATTAAATACCTTTAAAGTACGGAAGACCTGTCATATGGTAGATCCCGAAAACTGGGAATCCCGGAGACGGTTCCCATCTAAACAGTGTTAACCGCATTTCATAGCGAAGATTGAAGAATCAGTGTATAGAAGAATAGAATTTCCGGCAACCTGGGTCGACATGCCGAGCAGTCGAGAACAACCAGCTTGCAACGCACCAACCGTGCAACAGGCAAGAAGTGGATTAATGAAACCCGAGACCATCAATGTTAAATAATACACCAACGGTATACTAACCGACAAAGGAACTACAACGTAGTACCCAAACAAGAGACAAGTCTCAGTAACCACGATAAATGCGTGGAACGGGCTACGAAGGAGAAACAATAAAAAAAAGGGGGAGACTCCAAGAACGGGGAACACCCCAGTTAATGAATATTATGTGAAGACAATGAGAAGATGTACAGAAGATTAGTTACCAATTAGAGTATCCAAGTAAGGGCCAATAAGGCCACTGCTGTCGGCGCGGGTAAGAACAAAGACACAACCGGTGTGTGTGTTTAACTGATAGCCAGTTAGCATGGCGCACTTGCCATGGCAAGTGCTGCTATAACAGGGCTGTTCGGGAAGTTTTAGCAACTGCTAGTACTTAGTAAAGTACCATGAAGTTAAACGAGATCATTATGACCATGGAAGGGCTTGATAGCCTAACCTCTGTAACTGTAAGTACACCAGTCAGCAAGAAGCTAGACTTGGTTGAGGTAAGAAGATGTTGTGAAACCATGAAAATTTTCTTTCAAAACCAGATTTTCTGTCAAACCAATACTTCTTTCAAACCTTCTTCTAAGCCAAACCAGTAAAATCAAGGGCAATTGATAAGAATTCAACGATGGATAAACTTTCCCTCGATTAAGTTCGGGAAGCATGGAATGAATATTGTCAAGAGACAATATAAGGGAGTTGTCAACAGAATACTTCACCTAGGCGTGTGACGGACACTGCGAGTGTACCAACTGTAATGTGGGACGACCGCACTCCGATAGGAGCTTGTGGGCCTGACAGACCTACCTATGGGTTAGTTGGGTAAGTAGTAATGTATCAGTATGGTACCCCACATATGTATACAAGTAGAGTCCGAAACACGGGAAGTAGTCGACTCCGTACTACGGTCAGCAGTATAAATCAAACAAGAGCGACGCATTACCATGAATGGTTGAAGTAAAGAAACCTGGTCAAGTTAACGAGACTAAAGGAATTAGTGAATTCCTTTCAAGGAAATGTTTAAGAGTCAGGTGGTGCGAAGTGCACTAACTGAATGTAAAGACATCACATATGTCGTAAGGATCCTCAGAGATAAACATTATGGCTGGAACGGAGACCCAGCCTGTGCATGGCAAGGCAGATGCCCAATGTGGACACATTAATGTGCAATGAACGGGATGAAACTTCCGGAATAAGTACCTACACTGCCGGGAAATGTTGATCTTCACAGAAGGAGATAATAAGCCAGTTAAGAACGCAAACGGCGTGGCTAACGGAATGTACCAATAAGTGTGAACTAGATGTAAAGGCATAACTTAGCAACACCCAGGAGCAATCCTTGAAGGGTGTTTTGCAACAACAATTGTTGCACGAAATGACATGACAGAAACACAAGGGTTGAAACTAACACCCAGTTCAGACATAAGTTGTCAGGAGACGGACTGACAAACCTAAGGGGCATCCCATGAAAGGAAACGGAATGCAACGACCTTGTCATGGAGCTCAATATAATATCCAAACCATGTAATGTGGTACAAAGAAGTACATGTATGTGGACAGCCTATAATGAGCGCAGCTCAAGGCAAATAAGGCTTACAAGCCATAAACAAGATATGTTATATAAATTAGATTGATTGCAAAAGTTTATGTTATATAAGTGAATAGAGTGGAGAACGAACCACTGCATTAAGAGTGGGGATACCTCTCAATATTGTGAGACCGCTGGAGCGGTAGTTATGTGTATCAAGCCCAAGAAATATGTTAAGGATTGACCATGTTGTTATTGAAAGAGAGCAGTTAGCTTAGTAGTATGTGTGTATAAAGTGAAACACCGAGCTGAATAATGCCGGCTTGTGACTCGAATGAGCAACGCTCCAGGAGCATTCAGTAGTCGTCCAAATGGATGGCGAACCATAATACGAGTGATGTAAGTATATGTGTGGAAGTTAATATGACAGTAAATACCATATAAGTTATTGTTATGCAATGAGTAAGAGCACGGTTCGCAGCTGGCGACCGTTGTATCAATGTTATTGAGTGATAATGTGGCAGATAAGACCAGTTATGAGTTAAACTTAGTAGAGATGCAAAGTAAGTGATGTTAAACAGACTGGGCAATAAGCCAGTGGTAGGTACTATGTGATGAAGAACTCAGTGTGAATTCCATGGCGAATCGCATAAGGGATTTACTGTCAAGAGTTACGCCTCTGCACTCTGTATGACTGAGTGTTTTGGTATTGCACTTGTGCAGTAATGATCGAGTGGGATAGCTAGGAATTGGAAACATGTTAATTGTGGAGAAATAATGTTATAATGGTCGATGCATAGGAAATGCAATGCCACACCAATAAAAAGTACTTGTACAAAACCAAATGTGGAGACATGATTAACAGTAAGTGACTACAGTAGCACTAACTGCCAAATATCGGTATGGAATATACCCCAAATGTTGTAAATAGCTGAGAGAGCACTACACACTAGGTGGTAGCTCAATCTTAACCGACAATAAGTCGGTAGAAGCAAGTCAATCATTGTGAAATACATAGCAGTTTACGCAGTAAGTTATTAGAGAGGTGGCTGGAAGGTCTTGAAACTCACCGAATTCGCTCAGGGTAAGAGATACCATGCGTCGGTTGAGAAACCATTACTACCAAGATAAGGGTAATACATTAGAGATGCACAATACAGTAACAGTAACGAATGGGGCAAACTAGCTCTATAATTATCAGAGTTGAGCAACAGAGGCCAGTGAGCCCATGCTTCGGATACCGAATATACATTGTAATATGAATAAATGGCTAGTTATCAATGCCTAAAAGCCTCACAGGCCAGGACCGAAACCGGTTATGAGTTAGAACTCCAATGCGAATTCTTGGTTTAGGGACTAAACCGCCAATATGGTTAAGATCCTCTAATCAGAACACATTGTATAACAGACCGCGTAGAAGTTAAAACACTTCACGACGGCAGAACATTTTAAGCTAATGTTCAGTGATTGATTACGTGGGCGTAATCCCTTTTAAGGGGGGTAGAGCGTAAAGCCGCTTAGTGTGTTTTACCGTACAAGTGTACGTGAACTATGTTGTGCATAGCACAAAAATGATTTGCTATGATGGTTGGCGCGTGTGTGTTATATAAACATACACATTCATTCGTGGTTAAATTGTGGTAATGGCGCACAGAAGATGCGAATACCATTGTGGGAAGTGTGTTTGTTTTGTTAACATGGTGTGTGAGAGTACTAGTGGAAGGGAGTAAAGAAACTTTACTCCCGGGGAACTAAAACCCCGACGGTGCATAAATGTAAACCATGTATTGTATTTTGATAAAAAAATATGTATATATATACAGTGTTGTGATTTATGAAGGGGTATGAGACCGACATAGAACCTAGTGAGAATTAAATTCCCTAGGTAACCTGAATTAAGTTGGATTTGGGTGATGATTGATAAACGGAGTTCTATCCCTTGGAGATGTAATGATTATGACTAGAAGGATTAAAAGATAGAAAGTGGGATATGCTTGAATTAATCGTTGGTTGAAAATGAAGTGGGAGGTGAAACTTGATTATCATGAGATCAAAGGAAGCCGAACACAAATTGGGGTGGAAGGATAGTTCAACACTGATGCTGATCACATTAGGGTTGGATGATTCTTGAAGCTCCCTATAAGTGATCACAAATAACCACGTTAAGAAAGATGCAAAGAGCATAAATTGGACTTAGAGTTATGTTGCGTTTTCAAAAAGGATTTTCAATTGATATTTCCAAAACGGTCGATTCATATTTTGAATAAAGGATTCTCTTATATACTTAACCTAGTAAAGAATATTTTGTAATGCTTGCTCACGAGCTGAGGACGTATGAGCCTTTGTCTTCGGACCGGTGACATGAGAAGTATATTTTAAAAATGTATGTGATTGTTTTGACCTCCCAAAGAAACGGGGACCAGAAGGTGTCCATCGCGACCGGGTTCTGCGGGATCACAGTGTTTATGTACTCAACATGGGACTCGAGCCCATGGAGAGATGGAAAAGGTATTTCTGTTTGTTATACATGCTAAGACATGTTGTGTGGTATGAGTAAGAAATATTATTTTAGACCTTGAGTCCTAATGTGGTAGTTTCGAAAGTGTTATGTTATTCAGACCTATGAGTCTAACTGTTGTATTGTTACCCAGACCTGAGAGTCTGAGGGTTGTTATGTAAGTGTAATGATATTAAGGTACCCGGACCGTGAGTCCGAGGTTATCATGTAAGTATGTTACGATATGGTTATATATAATGTGGATATGTTGCCCGGACCGTTAATTCCGAGGTTGGATGTAAAGGGTGGTTGGTAATGGAAGTTAATTTCAAAAGTAATTCCCGTATTCTAACCCAATGATGCGAGGAAATGTGAACTTCGAGGACGAAGTTCTTTTAAGGGGGGTAGATTGAAATACCCCAAACCTCGGTATGTTGTTTAAATGTTTGAATATGGTATATAGAGGCTAAAAAGTGCCTTAGGAACATCAGTGTATAGTTTAAACCATAGTTAAAACACAATAAAACACTAAGACACGGTGTGAGCAAAAACATGCTCTAAGCTTGGAGTGAACTTGGTTAGGACCCAAGGAGCCTACCAAGACTTAATAATATTTAATTATGATTTTATAAGGCTAATTAAGTCCTTAGGAAACCTTGGTAGACAATGAAACCAAACAAACAAATAAATACCTTAAGGTCAATAGGGCTAAAATGTGCTCTAAGCTTGGGAAAAATTTGGTTAAGACCTAATAAGCTTACCAAGACCTTGTTATATGTTAATGAACATATTAAATCAATTACCAAAGAAAACCAAGCTTGAAAACAAGTTAAGAACAAAAAGTGCTTTAAGGAGTCTTAAAGCACATTTTTGAAAAATTGTCTTGTAAATGAGTTTTGAGTGGCTAAATGTCCATCATTACTCTTAAATAATATGTGTATATATAGTACATTTGGATGTCTATATCAATAGGAAATCAAAAATTTCACTTCTATGTCTTGTTTTCATGAATAGTAACTTTAATAAGCTAGTTGTAACATATGTGTTATAAGTAATTAAATTGGTCAACAAAGACTTTATACCCCTAGGTGATATAAGGGGCCGGTTTTTCATGTGTGACTACCACATTTGAACAATAAATAAGTTAAGTGATGACAAAGCAAAAGTACTGGATTTTAGCTTAAATCTCCAAAAGCAAGTTTATCTTCATTTCTATTTCTCTTCACTTCCAAAGTCTTCTTCCTCCCTTCTTGTGTTCTATCACGGTATATCACCACCACCATTAAACTCAGCTTGACCTCTTGTAAATCTAGCTCACTTGTCCAAATAAAAAAACACCACCAATCTCAAGCTCTTCATTCCTATCTTCTCAAAACTTCAAGAGCCCCATTTCGGTGCCATGGAGTTCCACCATTGAAGGAGCTTGAGCTTGTGTTCTACATATTATTGATCTCCTTTGCTTCTAGGTAAGGAATCTCAAAGAAAAATCAAGTTTCCTCCATGTTTTTACCTTGACCGAAATCACCATTAATGGTGCTCATTGTGTTTGCTTTGTTCTAGCTCCATTTAAATCTTTCATGGACTAGGTGGATTCCTCTCTTGATAGATATTCAAACTCTCTTCAAAGACCAAGGTAAAACAACTACATTAATGTTTTTGAAACAATGTAAACCTAGGGTTTACAATGAGATGAAGCATAAAGCTTATATACTCATTTCAATGTTGGTATATTGTTAGTAGTTGACAAGGAATCAAATACCTTACCGGTTTTTAAGGAAACAAGAAAGAAGTTTGGGTGGAAAAGAGGTAAATATGCTATCTCAATGTGGTTTAATGCCTTAGTAGAAATGAGCTTATAATGCTTGTTAAAAACTACCTAAAGAGCTAATGGTACATGACTTAGGAAAATGTTCTCAAGGAGACTAGTAAAGGACATATGTCTTGTTGTGTGTATTTGCAGGTCAAAGGCTTATATATTGTGGAAATTCAGTGTTTAAGTTTAATGCAATTTAAGGGCCTAAGAGCCATGTTATTTAAGGGCCTAAGTGCCAAGCAATTTAAGTTTATGCACTATATTGTGATGTAGTGTAGTTTAAGGGTTTAGTTGTGTGTAAAGAATCTCTTGTGAAGGTGAATGTGTTTGATGGTTAAGGATGAAAAACCATAGAGTGTGTATTAAGAGATTGAATGTTCTTGATTGTCTAAAGGTGAAAAACAATGTGTTTGGATGTGAGTATATACAAGAGAAGCTATGGCGAAATTTAGTTGATAAACAAAAGAGTTTATGTTGTAATGAGATTTTATGACCTAGAAGGTACTAGGAATTTTTAAGTGTTAAGTTGGTGAAAGAAAGTGAATTAAGGTGTTCTTAGGTGTTAAGATGCCTTAGGCATAGTCTTGGAGATTTAGGGAACTAATGGATGACTTCTTGATACACCAAGGTGATGGTGGAGGTGTCGTAAAGTCTGTGCAAAGTTTGGTGAACAATGAAAGTGTAACGTTGTGAAGGTTAATTATGAACTTGTGGGAAAAACTTGAGGAGTGTGTGTAAAGGGGATGAGTGTAGTGCAAATGATGTTTAAAAGGGTGGTTATAAGGTAGTGAGGAGTAGAGTACTTTGGTAGGTGAAGTTTTAGGCAAGAATACAAGTTACAAGTGTAAGGAAAAATGTTCTAAGTGTTAAGGACTTAGTAAAAGTTGAGTAAAAGTTTAAGGAATTTTTGGGATGTTTCGAGAGGGTTTAAGTGTGCCCAAAAGATGTTAAAACATGTGGGAGAACATGTGTAAAGCATAGGAAAAAATTGGGATGAATTTGGAGTTTAGAAAGAGGAGAAAAGCACATTAGAAATGGGTTCGCAGTGGACCCCCTACGGACCGCCCCTGTGGGGAGGTCCAGTGCAGAGAAGTGAAAAAAAAAATATACGTGTAGCATCTGTTGTGGACCGCCCCTGGGACCGCCCAGAGGGGCGGTCAGACCAGAAATGAAGAAAAAAAAATTTGATTAAGGCTCCTAATGATGGGGGAGGGATTGGTGATGGTTTTAGATGATGTTTAGGCCTTGTTTGGTGACATGTAAAGGTCTTAAAGTGTGTAAACAAATGTCATATTTGGGATCTGTTACAGTGGTCCGGGACCTAGGTAGTGGATGATGTCCCGGACCATACACAAAAAAGGAGAGTTCACAAGAGCTTTGGTCCGGGACTTGGGTGAGTACAAGGTCCCGGACCACCCTGTTAAAAATAGCCGAGAGTTTCTGCAAGTGTTGGTCCGGGACTTAAGGTAAGGACCAAGTCTCGGACCACTCTAAAAATGTTGTTTAAGTATGAAATTGATGTGTAATGATGGGGACGATCGAGTAATGATGATATAAGATTGTTAAGGACATGTTAAGTGAGTTATAATGACAATTTAGTGGAGGAAAAATTGTATTAAAATGTAAAAGTAAACAAGTTAAATGTGAAGTTATATAACTAAATTAACGGGATAAGTTATAAGCATTAGACTTTAAACAATCATGTACCCCGAAGTTAATAAAAGTACATGTAATGTTATCAGTTGTTCGAGAATTGCTCGAGGAACATAAGTGGACGTGGTAAAGTGGACTCCGGTGACAGGTATGGTTTTCTTGCAACCTGGTCCTACCGGATTACACCGGCTTGTATGCCAACGTGTTTTCTGAGTGTTTTGCCACCTTGTAAGATAAAAACATGTAATGAGTTTATAGTAATTCATTTATGTGGCGAATTTAATCTCCAATACGTTTAACCTCCGATAAGTGTTAAACCTTAGCTAACCGAATCTAGGAACACATGAGAGATCGGTATTCGGAGTTAACGACCCAAACCTTGGAACTTCTAAACACGGCTATGCGTGAGTTAGTGTGTATTGTTGTTGTGTGCAAGTGCGTGACCCTCCCTTGCGTGTTTAACTCGGTCGTAATACCGTATGGTTGTGGATGTGATAAGTTCCATAGTGGAACTCTAACTACTTATTATAAGTATATATGTACTACGGGGGGTGAGGAGTCCGGTCATGTTCCGGCCGCGGGTGAGGACGGGAGCGATGTCATATCCGGTTGACTCTCTTGGTGTATGTATGGGTTGTATTCCAATTTGGTTTCAACCTTCCCTTAGCTTATCCAAAGCTAATTTATGACTCACGTCGGGCCACAGGGGCATACAAATGTTGTTTCGGTGTGCTTGGGATTACTATATCCGACGCACCTTGGTGTTATGTAACCGTTCAAATTAACAGGACGGTAACGAGATATGTAACGAGCTTAGCATGGGGTTGGCAAACAATCTAGGCTCATGTGTTATTAACTATGGTGGAAGGTTCCTAATGAGAACCGTACTTGTGGTGTTATGTGCTGTTTGTTATGGATTATGGATGCGAATTCCGGTTTATAATAAGGAGCGTTTAAGATAACCCGATTAAAGGGTAAGTGTCGTCTACTAGGGAAGTAGCTCCGTTTAGGGGAGAGCCACTCTAGGGTTAAAGGAAACAATGAGTGTTTTGCTAAGTGTGGATGCGTTGGATGCTTGTGGTGCCCTATCGTTGGGTATATGCTATGTGATGTGTGTTTATGGGTTATGCATGATTTAAATATAATCAACTGCATGCTAAGACACAATTAGTCGTGCGTGGCCCGGTAGCATGCGGGCTGCGTGATTACCATACCAGCAAAGGTGCTGAGCCCTTGGGGGCCACCCTTTTCTTCCTTTCTATTTCAGGTACAAGGAGCTGGAAGCCGTTCGAGAGTAGGACGGGGTAGATGTTTTATATATGGGTAGCCACTTAAATGGCGTAAGCTGTAGGCGTAGTAAGACCGAAATTGTTATCGGCATTAGTTTGTAATACTCGGTACGGTTGGATGTATAAAGTATATGGGTTGTTGTTAAGGGAAGCAAATGTAACGTGTTGTTGCTCGGGAATCTAGTCCATAGACCGATACAAAGTATGTATTAGCCTGTTAGCCACGTGGGTGGTTAACGGCGTGTAACACCATTGAAATAAGTAATGTGATGAAGTGAATTTTCCGCTGCAGTTTGGTTATGTGTACGGTGGTAGTTGGGGTGTTACCTTACTCTAGCTCATGCTTAAATCATCACAGACAACATACCTTATTTCCTTCAAACTTTGCATAAAGGTTTCCTAGCTTCTCTTATCATGGTTTTGGTTACCTTAAATCAGCATTTGAAACCCCTAGTTCCTCCTAGACAAGTTACTACATTCCTTATAACACTAGTAGAAAAAGATTTTAAATGACGGGCTTTAAACCACGGTTGTTGATGAAACCGTTTGTTAAAGTGTATAAACCACGGTTTTTAGAGAACCGTCATTTATGTTGCTTGGCTTACTATATAAATGACGGTTTCAAAATAAAACCGCGTTATAGTTCAACGCTTAGAAGATAAATGACGGTTCCGTTACAACCGTCGTATATAATCAACATAAACCACGGTTATATTGAACCGTCGTTAAAGTATTTCGCCAACACTTAAAAACCACGGTTTATCTACGAACCGTGTTTATTCCCCTCGTGACATAGATTTTAAACGACGGTTTGTTTATTAACCGTCGTTAAAGTTATTGAATTATAAAAACAGAAGGAAGTCATTTTCTTCTTTTCCCCGTAACTGTGCGATTCCGACCTCGTCGAGACTAACCACCCCCTCGCCCTGCTCACGCCAGCTCGCTCCACCGCCGTCGCCTGCTAACGCCAGATGCTCCACGCCTCCGCCCTCGTCTTGTGCCTCCCGAAGCTCCCCCTCTAAGACTGAAGCGCCGCGCCAAACGCCACCCTTCCCAGAGCCAACGACGTCCGTCGCCTGCTCACGCCTAGCTCACCGCCGTCGCCCTGCTCACCACCGAAGGTATTTGCAAGTTGGGTTGTATATTTGCATAATGAAGAAAAATTCTACGAGTGCGTCGAGAATGAATACAGGCGCGAGCCATGTTATTGTTTGTTCGTACATTTAAGGGGTTGCAAAATTTTGGAATCTTGTTCGACAGTTAGGGCTGCAAATTAGAGATGAAAATCTTGTTCGACAGTTAGGGCTGCAAATTCTCTGTCGGGTTGCAAAATTTTGGAATGAATACAGGCGCGAGCATGCATGTATATTGTTGTTCACCAGATAGGGATGCAATTTACTAATTCCTTAAATTATGGAAGTTCACAAATTCAAGTTTGTTTGAGCGAAAGTATGACGATATGGGTTTCATATATATATATATATGCAATGGTTTTGATAGCAGAGAGTTGGTTTTGATAGCAGAGAGTGGTGGACTGATGTGTTAATTGTTTTTGTCTTCTTTGTTTTTTTGTTTTGATTTTCTAGTGTCGGTTGAGATATTATATTTTCTGTCACATTATGATTAATTGTTGTTGTTATTGCGATCGAGGGAGGGAGAGAGAGTCGTACGACGTATGTTTATGCAGGGGAAAAAAGAATGAAAACAATTCTCTATAGTTCTCTTAAATGTTTGTTTATGCAGGGGAAAATGAAATGGTTTTCGTAGTAGTCTTTCTGATGTTGCTACTATGTTTGTTTCTGCCTTAAAAAAATGTGGAGTATATAAAAATACGCAAAGGTCATGCCAAATTTTTTCCAGAATGTAATCTTATTTTAATTTTATTGAATAGGTGTTTCTACGGTTGAACAATCCCTCTTCCTTCCCATTTGTGACTTGATCATCCTTATTCATCATTAGGTTAGTTTTTTAAAAATGTTTCAATAACATGGTTTATTCAAAATATATCTGTTTGTTAATTTGTTCAATTATTCATATATTTTTCAAATTAAAACCTTGTATTCTAATTTCATTGTATTCACTACACACAGTCGGATTGTCTACTTGTCGCACTATCTGCTGCTGTCAACCTCTGCCACCGGTTTGCCTGATCAGAACCCACGGTAAATCACTTGCATTTCTGATTATAATTTTAGAAACAAATACTAATATAAATGTATATATATGTACATATATATATATAATATTGTCACAAATAGACGTTATACTAAATTCTACTTGTATTCTGCAAGCATTAGAATATGTATTTGCATAGTGTGGTTGAAATGTGATGATGGGGTTGAAATGGGGTGGATGTTTCTGTCTGATAATAATTTGTATGGTTTGCTGAGAGTTAATGTTGCTGCTATGTTTGTTTCTGCCTTAAAAAAATGTGGAGTGTCTAAAAATACGCAAAGGTCATGCCAAAATTTTTCCAGAATTTAAGCTATGTTCGTTTGTTTAATATGTTCAATTATTCAAGTTTTTATAAATTAAACCCTTATTCTAATTTCATTGAATAGGTGTTATATACTACGCGCAAGAGCATTTGCCTACTTCTCCTTCTTCTGTGCTGTTCGCGCTAGCTGACCATCCAGTACTCATCAGGTTGGTATTTAAAATGTTACAATTTATTTTTGTTTTTCTATTAAACAATGGAAAATCAATTCAAACATAGAATTACCTGTCTGAGATTTACCTGATAGAGGTATGTCTTAGATAGTCCCTGTTGGGACTGTCCAATGGCCTTTGATCTCACCATCTAGGTTGTGAATGAGTTAATAATATACAGTAGTTCAGTGATAATTTCAGCAGCATTACCCTAGTGTTCTTCTAGTGTACATATATATGTGAATTGAAACGATTCATATATATATATCTACACTAGGAGAACTGTAGGGTAATGCTGCCGAAATTATCACTGAACTACTGTATATTATTAACTTGTTCCTAGGTGAGATCGACGGTGATTGGATAGGTTTAGGTTGTTAAATCTGTAAATAAAAAAAGAGGAGATCAATGGAACGAGTTCACGACATCTGGTGTGTGTTGAAAAAGGAGATGGAGCGCTCAGTGATGTACAGTGACAGATTGGACATCAAGTACCTAGAAGGGGTCAATAAATTTTGCAAAGTCCTTGTTGACAATCTGAAACCAAGGGATAAGGGATATATTCGATGTCCTTGTGTCGATTGCAAGAACGACTTCAAATACCGAGGTGTGGACAAGATTAAGGATCATCTGATTCGCTCTTGTGATGGTAGATGATATTGTGCAAGGTCATGAGGACTCTCCCCTTCCGTTGGAGTGGAATGAGTGGAGTAAAATAGGTCAAGCAAAATCTTCAATTGTTCCATGGCCATATTCTCTCATTGATGTCAGTAGTGACAAGGTAAACTATTTAATTACATGCTTACTGTTTAGTTTTTAACTTGACTGTTGACTAATATGTTTATTATTTAAAATTTGTATACTATTAGATTGATAAGGAATTAAGACCGGTTAAGAAGAGGAAAGTGGATAAGGGGAAGGAAGTTGTGAAATCAAGTGAGGAGAGTCAGAGGGTGAGAAAGGAAGTGGTGAAACCTTTCGATATGACTCCTAGGAGATCCTCCATTCTGACACCCAAGTATCTGAAGAAGTTGACAGTCAAACAAAAAATGTTGTATGACTTTTTCATGACGAGGCCGCAGTCTGTCACCAACTTCAACATGAAAGTGTCTAAGCATGTTTTCCACTCCTCTGAGCCCAGAGATCTGATGATTACCGTGAGCGATCTACGAGAATTTTTGATGGGAGACCTGCTTAACATCTCTGTGATTCAGGCCTATTGTGTGTAAGTATCTTTCAAATTATTACATTATCTTTCATTTTTTAAGCTATTTAACATATCTTATGAAAAAATGTTGTTTAGGTGTTTGACTAGTAGACTGCTAGCGAGCAAGAGATTATTTGTCATCTCTTTCTTGTGTCCGCAATTGATGTCAGCAAATCAGGCCGCACTGGCTGAGCAAGGATGTGTAGAGCATGTGAGGCAGGGATTTGTTGCGGTGCGCGAAGAAGCAAATATTTGCTGATCCCATATCATCAGATGTAAGTACACAATAACTGGAATTTTTTGCTTCCTAATTGTGATATTTAATAATTCTACAAAACATTCTTTGTTTTATCTGTGGCAGCAATCATTGGATGTTGTTGGTGTTGTGTATCGACACCTTATGCTTATTGATACTAGACCCATTGGGCGGCCCTGATGACCTTCGAGAGATCGCTGTAGAGAAATATTTGAAGGAGTGAGTATTCCAAATTTAAGGCATTCTGTATTTATTTTAAACTTGTCCTAGATTATTGACAATAAATGGATTCATTTTAAAATGCTGTATTTATGCAGGGGCCATAAGCTTGGTTTAAGTGATGAAAAGAAACCATTCTCCATCTTGGACTTCCACTACATACGTGTAAGTAATCATTTAATTTATGCATTTTTGTATTAAAGCAAAACGTTTAATTTTTTGATCTGTCTAAAGTTGGTAATCCATGGATGGTGTGATGACAGCGTCCTCAACAGCCTGATTCAAAAAGCTGTGGCTATTATGTGATGCGGTACATGTTCGAGATGGTACAAAATATTGACACGCTTACGGATGATGACAAGGTAATACCAATCAAAGTTTCAGTTAAAGTTATTGCATTTTAAATAAAATTGTGTACTAATGATGATCAGTTCTTTTTATGGACAGATCGTTTCTTATTTCACACAAGCAGGGAGCACGTATTCCAAAGGGGATCTCGACTTTGTAAGAGATCATTTATCGCAGTTTTGGTGTAAAAATTACTTGAGTGTTTCTTAGATCTTATATCCTAGTGTACGTAGTCAGACTTAGACTTTTGTTTTTGCTGAAGCAACTCTCAAAGTTTGTAAAAGTTCAACTCTCTCTTATTTTTGAAAGTTTGAATGGGTTTGTTTGCAATTCGTTTTCAATATTGCAATTCAAACTGGCAACTTGGTTTATGGTCATAGTGTGGTTGGTTATCAAAGGGCAATACCAGTTGGATGCCCTGTACAGGTTGTATATACGATTGTAAATTGGGTTGTGTTGGAAAACATATGTGGTAGATGCTAAAAAATAAAAAAAAAACAAAAAATAAAAAAAATAAAAAAAAACCATGGTTCCCTTAAAACCGTGGTTTAAAACTCAATGGAACGACGAGTATAAACCACGGTTTATTGTAGAACCGTCGTATAAAGTTGTCATATACCACGGTTAATTATCCGAACCGTCGTATAAAACGCAATGGAACGACATTATATACCACGGTTTCCGTCCCAACCGTGGTATAAGTCGTCTTATTCCCACGCCACAACGGGCTTTAAACGACGGTTCTACGAACCGTGGTTTATATTCCGTCTTTTAAACGACGGTTTCGAACCGTGGTTTATTTGAATTTTCCGATATACCACGCGAGTATAAACCACGGTCTCCAACCTTGGTATATGAGCAAAATTACCGTGGTAAAAAACATTTTCTGCACTAGTGTAACTTTATTCTCCATCACCCAAGTCCACTCATTACCATCCAAGCTATACACTTATTAATTCTCTACTAGCATCTTCATCTCTTGCACAAGCTACCCTAGAATTCTCATTGTTATATTCTCTAGTTCATACCTAAATCATCATAAACATTATACATCATTTCCTCCAGATTTTTGCACAAGTCTTAACATTCCTCATACCATGTTTTGGTATGTTTAATACACCTACCTAACCTCTAATTCTTCCTAGGCAACTCTAGGTCTTTCTAAATCTCAAGAACACCTTAATCTCGTCACTTCCACCAATTTAACTCTTAATGATTCCTAGTACAACCTAGGTCATAAAAACTCACAACAACCACTAAACACACTTGGTTTGTACTCAAATTTCTCCATAGCCTCTCTAGTATATTATCATGCCCAAATGCATAGTTTTTCTCATTCAATTATCTCACACTCAACAAACCCCTTTTCTCATGATATTTCTCACCCAAATCAAACCATTCATAACAAACTCAATATAGTGCAATAATCTTAAATTGTATAGCACTAAGGCTCTTAAATGACATGGCTCTTAGGCCCTTAAATGACTTAAACTTAAACACTGAATTTCCCACATATAAAAGCTTTTAACCTGCAATTACACACATCAATGCTCCCATAGCAATACAAGTGTTCTTATAATCCATCTTATGCTTATCTTACTAACTCATTTCCATTGGCTCCTTAGTCACAAGTTCACAAGCTTGTTTAAATTCTTTTTCGTAGGTTATATAACCCATCATATAATGTAAGCTCTAAGATACATTTAGCATTCATCTTAATCCCATCCCTTAAACAATAAACCACCTTAAGGTAAGTCATTTACCTTGCTTCTCAACTTTTCTCACAACTTCCTCCTTAGGTTATCTTGAGTTATTTTCGGCCAAGGACTTCAATTCTCTTGCCCATGTTATAATCCACATTCAAATAATCTAATGAGTACTAAGCAACATGCCCTAACTCATAGAATTCAATCTTAGGTTAAAAAGTGTTTTAAGGCTTAAATTGGATGTTTACCTTGGAGTTTCAAGATGAACTTGGTAATGAATCAAGGAGGACCTCCCCAATTCCTTTAAAGATTGGAATGAGCTAGTTCAAGGAGTAAACAAAGCTCCATGAGAAGATAATTTTCGGCAATATGTAAAAATGGAGGAAAGTTGATTTTTCTTTCACTTTCCTACCTTGAATGAATGAAGAAGCAAAGGAGCTCTTCAAACTTGATTTTCCCCCTTCAATTGAGTTTCTCCATGGCACCAAACTTAAGCTTTTGCAGATTTGAAAGGTAGAAAGAAGGAGATTGCTCTAACTAAGAGTAATCTATGTTTAGTTTTTTATTTAGAGCTAAAATGAGCAATTGGTGAGCAAGACAAGGTGGAGCAAGAATGGAGGCTGTACTCACGGTTTGGAGCAGAAGGAAGAAGGAGAATACGGTGGGGAAAGGGAGGAATGAAGAAAAGAGGAGAGAGGTAAGGCTTATATTAGATATTTTACTTTTCTAAAAACAAATAGTATTTTCTCTTCATTTCCTTCCTATTCTTCTAACTTGGCTGGCATAAGGTGATGAATCACCTACTTAAAAACCGGCCCCCTCCTCTAATGAAGATATTTATGGTCTTTGTTGACCAATTAATTAAGCTAAGTTGACTAAAGCTTAATTTAGGCATTATTTGGTTACTATTCATAAGTAGTGCACATATTTGTGAAATGTTGGTTTCCCATTGATTTAGGCTTCCTAATGTGATACTAAGTAGTAAACAAGTTATTAAGGTCAATCATGGGCATTTAGCCACTCAAAACCTCCTTCTAAGACAATTTTTCAAAAATGTGCTTTAAGAGTCCTTAAAGCACAATTTGTGTTTAAACTTGTTTTTGAGCTTGGTTTTTTGATAGTTGATTTAACATGTCCATTATCATGTTAATAAGGTCTTAGAATTATATTTGGGTGCATCAAAGTTACTCCAAGCTTAGAGCATGTTTTTGCTTAAATTGCTCTTATGGTGGCGTTTCCTTGTGTTTTTTTCGTTTAAATTGTCTACCAATGTTTCTAAGGCATGTTTTAGCCTTATTACATCATGAATTGATGTTTACTTATCATACTTAGGTTTGGAGTATTTCAATCTACCCCCCTTAAATGAACTTTGTCCCCAAAGTTCCCATCATCTTATTTTATTAATACAAGGCTTATCTCATAGCATAGATCATATAGATCATGTTTATATATATTTAATTTTACAGACTCAGTAGGTTTGTCATATACTTATACTCAAATATCACGCAACATGCTTAAGCATGTATAGCACTCAAAATTCCTTTTGTTGCATTCTCCCCATGTCACCGGTCAGAAGACGAAGGCTCACAGGTCCTCGGCTTCATGAGCGAGTAATGTAAGATATCCCCCGTAGGTATCCGACTATTGGACACTTACGCTCTCTAGTCCGCGGTCCTTTGGAAGATTAAAACAGTCATATACTTTTGTCGTATTCTCCTATGTCACCGGTCCGAAGTCAAAGGCACATTCGTCTTCGCCTTTATGGGCTAGAATACAAAACTACTCTGTTCTCCCCATGTCATCGGTCTGAAGACAAAGGCTCATGCATCCTCGACTTCATGGGCGAGACTCAGTAAAAAGGAAATCCTTTTTACGAGGTCAAGTGAGGGATAATTCCCTCTATTGAAAATACAGTCAACTCAAAATTCCGTTTTATTCTAATGCCTTTATCCTTAGTGTGATTTAATTGTGACCACTGGTAGGGAGTTTCAAGAATTATCCGACCCTGATGTGATCAGCATCAGTGTTGAACTATCCTTCCACCCTAATTTGTGGTTGGTTTGCCTTGATCCCTAGAAAATCAAGTTTCACCTCCCACGTCAATTTCAAACAATAGTTAATTCACTTATTTCCAATTTTCTATCTTTTAGCCATTCTAGTCATAATCAATACATCTCCAAAATGTGGACTCAGTCCATCAATCATTCCCAGTTCACCTCTTAGTACTTACCTCAGGACTTTAATTCCACTAAGTTCTACATCATTCATACCAATTCCCACCATCTTATACCTCATAGCATTACTATTTCCTACCTCATACTCATATATTCCTTAAGTCTCTTTAATTCTCTTCACTAGTTCTCTTAACTTGTACTCACGCCGGAGTTAACAAGATAGGTACTTAATACGTATGGTATTCGCATCTTCTGTGTGATAACCATAATTAATCTCAGATATATACATATGTATATGTAAAACAAATTCTCAATTTCTTTTGTGCTATGCACACCGTAGTTTACGTACTCAGTACATAAACATACGCTAAGCGGTTTTTTGCTCTACCCCCCTTAAAATGGATTACACCCACGTAATCAACATTATATCACACTTGAACATTGGTTCAAGATGTTTAAGTCTTATGGAGCACTCTGGCTTCCGTGTAGTCTATCTCACTTATGATTCGAATAGAGGGTCTTAACCATGTTAATGGCTTAGTCTCTGTATCGAGGATTCTTATCGGTATATACACCAGTCTCTCTAATGTGCTCGGGTTCAGCCTTGAAGGTTCTAAAGCATTCGGTTGATAAGTCGTATATTTATCCAACTGGAAGATGTGTGGTACATCTTTCCTTTCCCATTCATTAGATATATGAAACTTTTAAGGTACCGGTCTGCTAGCTTCCGCTGCGCGACTCTGATAACCTTAGGCTTAGTTTGCCTTTCTTATCCTTTTATAGTATTGTATATCCTTCTTCTGCATGCTTATAATTTAGTACTAAAGGTCTCTCAATGGACACATTATCTTAATATATACACGGCCTTAATGAGTTGTAGCTTGTCTATCCATTCTCTCTGAAGATCTAATGTTCATACTCTTAGCGTTCTCTCAAGTGTCTAAACCATTCTTTCCAACTGACCTTTGGTCTAAGGATGATTCTTAAACTGAAACTACTGTTTAGTGCTTATTGTGCTTTACAGTTTTATCATTAATTTCTTAAGACATGTCCTATGTCTGCGCTTAATAATCCGTGCTCTTCGCACTTCATAGTTCTTAATTATTTTCTGTATGAAAGGAGTTCTTTGATTCCTTTGTGTCGTTGGTTCAACTGAGTTCCTTCTCTTCAACTGTTTGTGGTAGTAGCTGCTCTTGTCTGATCTTGCGTCGTTGGCCGTGGTACGGAGTCGACTACTTCCCGTGTTCTTTACACTACTCGTCTACATGCATGGGGTACCTTACTGGTACATTACTACTTACCCGGCTAACTCATAAATGAGTCTGTCAGGCCTGCAAGCCCCCGTGGAGTGCAGTCATCCCACATCGTTTTAGTAAACTCGTAGTGTGTACACGTTTAGTGCAGACAAGATTTTTGACCTGGTAAAATAGTAAATAAAGCTTGAGTCAAAATATCTATCGGGCTGCAAACAATCCCGGTCGCAGTAGTATAGTAAAATTGGAGCAACCGGGTAATCGAACCGTGGACTTAAGTGAAAATGTCTAATTCCTAAGCGTGTCACAAAAGGGGGGTTTTATTGAATTATAAATGAAACTGAAAATGCAGATAAATAAAATAACAGATAAATAAAAATGATAGATGATATGATTGAGCGGGACTCCGGGTTCCGGTTGTTGCAGTTTGGTTAATTATGTTATTTCTTCTGTTTATATATTGGCAAAAATAATAACTCTGACGAATTTGTTTACTAGAACATGCTATGACTTTTTTAGACCAGCAAAACACATGTAAACAAAATAAGTTTGAGAGAATATTTATGCAGATGAAGTATTAACTTGTCCGGTTAAAACAAGTTTTCCACAAATTTACGAATTAATCGAACCTATCTGTTTATCACCGATTAGATTAAAACAGATTTAGAAAGATAATGCAATAAAACGATCAGAATTATTGCAACATAAAAACATTAATTGTAACAATCTATATGTTAACTAAAACCAGTAAAAATATAAATTCGATAAAAACAAACATTAAAACCAATGTCAAATGTTATGCAATAATCAAGATACAATAAGAAAAAATGACATGTAACAAATATAATGAGTTTAGTTTAGTAAACCCTTTATATATGTCCAGACCGGTCCGGTTCGATTTGCCTCTGCCCAAACCGGTATCCTCCACGTCGGTTCTCCCCGTTCTTCTTCACGATTCGCCCCGCTATTTCTCGTACTAGTCGACCCTGTTATTCTTTTTGCAATCTACTCCTCTGCCTTGCTCGCGCCAACGATGATGGTGAAGACGTGGATCTGTTTCTCGTTGTCGACAGACAAAGTACAAGCAGGGAGCAAGTGAATGAGGCGCTCCGGTGAAGATAGCGGGTGGTGTTCAAATACGGCAAAGACGATGAAGAAGATTTTCGATGGAAGTAGTGGTCTCGGATGGGTCTTACGATGACGTATGGTGATGACGAAGATGATCCAGTGGTGATAACGATGGTGGCAAGTTCGATGGATGAAGATATGGTGAGGGTGAGTGGCGGTGAAGATGGGTCGACGATCCGATGCGGATGTATCCTCCTCTGTTCGACGGTGAATTGCGAGGAGAGACTGATGGATAGTTGCGGTGATGATGTTGTGATGGGATGCGGTTGTTGCCTCGGTGTCCTCCTACATTACGACGATGAGAGCGTGAATGGTGATGGCGTCGGGTGTCGTTGGAGATGGAGGATGGTTGCGGTGGTGTTAAGACGATGCGTGAATCGTGTCCCAGGCCTGCGAATTATGGATGCTATATTGTAATGCGATCCCAGCGTCTCTCCCCTCTTCAGCATGGGTTTAATGTTTTTAATATCATAATGAATGGTATGCCATGGTTAATGCTTCTAATGTTGTCGGTCCATGTTGCTCGAGCAACAGGGCTTGTGAATTCTCAGCCCAATTTTTTCCAATGTCTGCGCCTCCTTTCTGATTTGGAATGCGGACCAGCCCAACATTTCAGCACCTCAAAATTTTCACGTGCATGAGTATGTCGGCCTATTTATATTTGCATGTCGGTGGGAACTCCACCCCCATGTCATGATCGATCCTTGTTCCAGCCCCTTTGCATTTGTATGTGAGATTGACAAAACAACAACCCATCATTCTATGCACTCTATGTGGCTATTATTTGGTGAGTTTGTAGATATCCCATGGCTCAGCCCATGTCCACACGGATGTGTGCATGCAAATCCCATCCAAAGTATGAAGAATCATCCAATTATCTCATCTTCACGTGCATGGATTAATGCAACGTGCTGATAGAGTGTGTGAGTATATTTGTTTATATGCAGCATATATATATATATAACGTGACTTTTCCTGCATTTGACATATAAAATGCATCAGTTCATATAAGGAAAAATATATGATAAGTGAGAAATATTGCATGAATTGTTGTAAAAATAGGAAGAATTAAAGCCCTGAAAATAGATGTATTTCGCACTTATCAAACTTCCTCACACTTAGCTTTTGCTTGTCCTCAAGCAAATACAAGATATGATTACTCTTAAGGGTGTAGTATTGAAACTCAGTATCAAACAACTGCTGACGGAAAGCAAGCATAATGACAATCAAAAGAAAAGTTCTGCTACTAGCTGTAGGTTTTCGCAAATAGTGAAAAAGAATGAAGTTAAAAAGCATGGAGAAGTTAGACTATAGAAACTGAAACAGAATAGTTTGGGATCCTCCACCATTTCTTTTCTCTAACCTCTGGATGACAAGGGGTGTGAAGTAACACCTTATTCCGTGATACCTTTCAACACCACATACTCATGATCAGAATAAGCAAAAATGAATTACATATTTAATTTTTTCAAAGTTCATTTTCCTTAACATTCTATTCTGCCATTTGCATATTTAATTCATCCCCTCAGACTTTTCTCTTCACCCATGTAGCGGCTTTGGGCCTTCTATCCCAGATCACAAGACCTTAGGTAGATGGGTGATAAGGCACCTCAAGGACTTAATAACCGAATGAAGAGGCCTGTTTTGGTTCCAAAATTTTAATTCAGATCAGCGGAGTACCTTGCCTTATCCTTTCATTCCAAACTTTCACACCATTCTCAAGACCCCAAACTAGACCAATTCAATTTTCATAATCAGCTAATCCACCAAATTTCAGTGAAAACAGATTCAATTTGAAAAAAATTATACATACAAACAGCCAAAAGCAGAAAGATTCTTGAGGTGGCCATCAGGCTTGTTTTCAGAGCCTCAAAAAATTTTTCACCTGGAGATATCAACTTTTATTGGCACTTAAACGGAGCAATCTTTTCAAAATAAGAGGACAAACAAAACATATGTGGCATTAAGTGCAATGACAATATTTAGAAAGTACTCCTACTTCCTCACACTTAAGAGGAGCAATGTCCTCATTGTTCACAAATTAAAAACCAAGAAAAGGACTTTCTAAATATTGCAAACTCATCAAGGATTTTATGCGGGACAGTAATGACTGATATAAAAATAATATTTAAGCATAAAAGTCATGATAGGCTGAACATGAACATTAAAAATAAGGAGAAACTGAAACTCCCCTGATATCGTTGATTGAGGAAGGTCACCTTCCTCACACTTAAGTCCTTAGCCGGGGTAGGAGTCTTCCTCACACTTGTCGTAAAGCATGTGTCCAACCTTGGAGTGTCCATGATTATTGCACCTATAAAAACTTTAGAGAAACACAAAATTTGACACTTAAAAGCATTACGTTAAACGCATGGGCTCTGAAGAGATCTAATAAAAATTCAAAATGCTAGAAACAAAACTGGAAAATAAAAGCACAACACTGATTAAACAGTAAACTATCACTGGGTTACCTCTCAGTTAGCCGCCCTTCTTTATAGTCTTTAGCTAGACTTATCTAACAGATTTTACAGTGAGAGTACGGGATTTGTGCTACTGGTGTTAGTCAGTTTACTCATTTTCTTGAACTTATGACATTCCCGCCATGGGGGTGTCGTCTTTTGTTCCTTTGGTCTTGGGGCTTCGAGGTTATCTTCGTGTTCCTGCATAAATGAAATTTCTAACAAAGCACTATTATCAGGAATACCGGCATACCTTTTTAGGCGGGACCCACTGACTTTGAAACATTCTCCTTTCTTGTTCCGGAGTTCATAAACACCAAAAGGAGTGGTCCCGACTACTTGGAATGGTCCGACCCAGTGAGATTTGAGCTTTCCTGGAAATATTTTCAATCGGGAGTTATAAAGTAGCACCCAGTCACCATCCTGAAATTCGCGTTTTTGGATCATTTGATCATGGTGTTTCTTGGTGCGCTCCTTGTAAATTTTCGCACTGTGGTGTGCTTGATCCCTTAGCTCCTCAAGTTCAGAAAGTTGAAACTTACGCTATTCCCCTGTGGCTTCGATATCAAAGTTCAGGGCCTTGAGCGCCCAATATGCCTTATGTTCGAGTTCGACAGGCAAGTGGCAGGATTTTCCATAGACGAGCTTAAAAGGAGACATCCCGATGGGAGTCTTGAATGTTGTGCGGTAAGCCCATAGTGCATCATCTAATTTCAACGCCCAATCTTTCCGTGAGGAGTTAACAGTTTTTGGAGAATCCATTTTAACTCACGATTGGAAACTTCTGCTTGGCCGTTTGTCTGGCGGTGATAGGGTAGTGCTACCTTATGACGCACCCCGTACTTACCCATTAGCGCTTCAATTGAACGGTTGCAGAAGTGGGATCCCCGTCGCTGATAATGATTCTAGGTACGCCAAAGCGGGTGAAGATGTGCTTTTTCAGGAATTTGGTGACGGTCTTTGAATCTGCATGATGACAGGGTATAGCTTCTACCCATTTTGACACGTAATCCACTGCCACTAAACATATTGGTGGCCCTGCGAGGAAGGAAAGGGGCCCCATAAAATCAATGCCTCAGCAATCAAAGAGTTCTACTTCCAGTATTCCTGTTGTGGCATTTCATGTCTCATAGATGTATTACCATTCTCTGACAATTATCACATCCTTGTGAAGAGTCGGCCAGTAAAATCCTGATGCTAGGATCTTCGCAGTGGTCCTTGTGGGTCCATGATGGCCACCGGCCTCCCGTGAATGACAGAATTTATGACACTGTGAAACTTCATCTTCAGGGAGACACCGGTGAATTAACCCATCCGCACAAACTCGGAACAAATATGGATCGTCCCAGTAATAAGTTGGCATCAGAGAGGAATTTCTTCTTCTAGGAGTTAGATAGGTCGTGTGGTATTGTTCCAGAGACTAGATAGTTGGCCAGGTCCACATACCAAGGCTCTTGTACCTTAGTGATGGAAAAGACAGTCTCATCGGGAAGAATTCGTTGATAGGAACACTATCCGTTGGAACTACCAACCGTGAGAAATGGTCAGCAACAACATTTAATTTTCCGCTCTTGTCTTTGAATTCTATGTCAAACTCCTGTAGTAAAGGAATCCAGCGCAACAAGCGAGGCTTGGCTTCTTGTTTTGCAAATAGGAATTTGAGAGCAGAGTGGTCGGTGTGCACTATTACTTTGCTTCCCCACAAGTACGACCGGAATTTATCAAGGGAGAATACTATATCCAGAAGCTCTTTTTCAGTGGTAGTATAGTTCTTTTGGGCCTCGTTTAGTGTCTTGTTGGCGTAGGCAATTGCTAACAAAGATTTTAGTAGGTAATATATACACATTTATGTACAAGAGATTAACAGAAACATAGGGAAATAATCAAGAATGTGCCGGGTAGATCATACCCGGCACCAAGCACGGCATAATTAAAACTGAAAGAAAACCTACTCAATCTAATACGTGTAGCAAACAAAAACCCGGTCAAAAGTAGCAGGGAAGCAAATTAAGACCAAGTAAGTCGAACCCTAGGGACTTGTATAGAAAATTAGTCCTAGCCTTGGTAATTATTAAGTAAAGGGGGGAAAAGGTGTATAATTATTTCTAAAACTAAACTAAACTAACTATTCACAATGAACTAACCTCGATTAGGGTCAATTAACAATGTAAGAACTCATATGATCACGGATCAAAAGTGGCAAGTCTCGAAAAGGATTCTCTTTCTCGCAAAATGTATATGCCGGGTGTTATGCCGGACGACGAATGATACCAGCGTATTCAAATATTTTGAATATGCCGGCCATATTACATCCGGCAATGCGTCCGGCATAGTACATTTCATAAATAACATTTCCAGTCTTGAGTATGACAACAAGAACTCACCACCCTTATTCGCATCGTGCATAAATAATGCCGCGAATACGAACAGAACAATGGGGAAATAAGAGAAACAACCCTAAACCTTAGCATTTGTTGCCTACTTCTCAAGACAACAATATTAAAGATTACCAAAGTCATAATCTATTCTACTCTTGCTGTTGAAAGCCTTAAATAGAACTTTGAGATGATAGAACAAGAGAAAACCCTTATTCTATTTGTAGGAGATTAAAACTCGGGTTACGAAACTTGAGAATTCCATTAATGATCAAAGAGTGTTTACAATGTAATCATCCAATCAAGGCACCAAAGAATCTACCAAACCAACCAGAACATTTGAGAGAAGATACAAGGAGGATCAAGAGTACAACTTGATGAGAATTCCCTTGAACTCGATAATGTCTTCTTTCTTCAGGTTGGATTCGCAGCACTTCTTTGGCAGCAGTTCGTCGTGATTTTTGAGAGATTTCGAATGTAAAGTAATGATAGAAAAGTATCCTCTCCAAGTGCAGACCCACGGCCTTTTATAGACTTCAAAATCTTCAGATGCCGGGTCCCATGTCGGGTCTAAGTAATCCGACATGTGAATTAAACACGTGCTCTTCAGTAACGGTCGAAACCGCCTTGGTGCAAAAAGTCACTCGTGCCGAATAGATTATATCCGACACCATACCCGGCATCGAGTGTTTGAATAACGGTGAATAACCGACAATCTTTGGCGAATAGGCGTGTCGTTTGCTTATGCCGATAAATGGAACCCGGCACCATACCCGGCCTGATCCCCTTCGTGATGCGTACTTATGCCGGGCAGAATGAACCCGGCTCCATATCCGGCATCTCTTGGTTTTTGATGTAGAACTTGCTCCTTGCATGGAAAATACTCAAAGTATTAGTCTGAACATGTAAAATGACTTTTGATGCAAATTAATGTAAATACTACCTATTATAACCTTATTTTAACTAATAATACTACAAATCTAGCTTATAAAATATGATAAGTCTACGGCTTATCAAGGCCCTACACTTACTTTTTGCTAGTCCTCGAGAAAATTAAATCAGGAAAGAGTAACTACTTGTGCACAAACTAATAAACTCTAGAATGACAATGAGATATTTCTTTCCTAACTACTTGACTCTTACTCATAAGCATCACTTAGTCTTTCTCATTCTATCAATAATATACAAGTGGGTAAAAGTAAAATATTCAATTTCAAAAACGGAACGACTCATGGGCTATTTTGTATAAGGGATTTTGTATCTCTCCTTCTTCCGGTTTCCAACATTCAGCTCTATTTTTCAAGAGTTTCTGAATGTGGACAAGACTCTCATCAATGGTTTTTTTATATTGTCCAGCCCTATTTTCCAAGGGTTTCTGAATCTAACCATGATTGTTTTTCATTTGAAGAACGGGGAATTTAGGAGAAAAAATAAAGGAAAAACTCTCAATTCTTGCTTTTATTTTGAGGCAATCTTGCAACCTCATAATGCTTCATATATATTTTTTTGAAAGAGGTTTTCTTCTTTTTTTCCTTTTTTTTTCGAAGCTTTTTTCTTCTTCTTTTTTTTCACCCTTTTCCAAGATATGCACCCATAAGAATTGAACTATTTTGAAAAGGAAAGAAAGATATATTACCCAAAAGTAGATCAAGGACAAAAGTAGAAGTAAGGTCATATACTCATGTTGACTAGAAAGAATCATGAAGTGAGAAAATAATATCTAAAGGTCATTAGAAAGCTTACCTCTTGAGAGAACAAATATTTAGCCTTCCCTAATGTCAACTTTAGTCAAAGACATACAAAAGGCTGAGTAGAAAGTTAATAAACTTAAAACTTATTATATTGTATAAACTAGACATGCTATTTATATAAATATTTTTTTTTAATTTGAAACTAATTAAATCTCTTTTCAATTTTTTTTTGTTTTCAAAGGGGGGCCCCCCTGCCCTACACTAGGTAGGAACACGGTCCCCAGTGTTCGAAAGAAATAAGTAGACAAAAACTGAAGGAAATTGAAAGAACAATAAATACTCCCCATAATGGCAGATGGTAGAATGCCCTACACTTGTGATGAGCTAATGATTGGAATTGTTCACAGCAGAATTCAACAATAATAAGATCAACTGAAATCAAAAACTCATAAAGTGCCAAGCTTTCATAATACAAGGAGAGTAGTTAATCATTACGCATACATGATAAATATAAAAGAAATAACATAAAGAAAGAAAATGAAGGTAAAAACAAAGAAATAGAAAGAGAGAGAAAGAACTAGATAGCTGCCGCCGGCACGAATGAAGGTGGTGGTGGTGGTGGGGACGAGCCAGAAGAAGCCTTTGAGGAGTCGGAAAGGCTGGAGGAGCTAGGGGTAGGAAGACCCTGCTTCTTTGCCTACTTGCGGGCTTTCCTCTTCTTCCTATCCCTCATGAGAATACTCTTGAAGAATGCCTTCATCGAACACTCCATCATCTTCTTTAGCGTCTTCCTATCCTCAGCCCTGGGAACGGTCAAGTCTGTCAACTGCGAGCAGAAAGCGGTCATCTACTCGCCGCTCATGCTCCTCCTGGAGCTGGGTGACCTGCTCCTTAAATGCCTGCTGACCTGCGGCCATCTCCTGCTGGCGTTGCTCTACTGTCTCAACTCGGCTGGTAACCTCAGAACGATATCCCTCATAGCTGGCCCGGAAGGCCTCATAATCAGTCCAAGTATCCTGCTGAGACTGTCGGTATACATTGAAGGACTGCCGCTGCTGATCAAGGGTCTGCTAAAAATTATCCATCCTCTCATAAAGGGGACCCAAGTTAGGAGCGGGGGCAGAAGTCTGAGGAGTGGAGGAAGTAGGCGGGGGTAGCATCAACTGGGGCTCAGATCCCTCATAGCTTGGGTAGTCCTAAGCAGTGGCGTTGGCCCTACGCCTCTGCGCTGAAGGAACATACCGGTACTCTCCCGGTGCAGACTCACGAAACCACCATCGCCTAATGAGTGCGAGGTCAATGAGGGAGGACTCCTGGTGATACTGTAGACCTCGTGGAATCTGATCCTCCCTCAGAGTCTGAGTGATATGGTGATGAAGTAGCATCGGGAAGACAGGGCGCTGAATATCTCGATGAAGAATCGCCCGAACCAACTGAGCAAACATCAGTCGGTGCACCGGAAATCGAGCTGCAACATCACTCGGTGGTGGCCCATGAAGATACTCAAGAAGGGCACAATCCATGTCATTGAGCTCGTCATGCTTACACGGCCTAATGTTATGTCTAATAATTTCCATGGCCACTCTAAGCTCCAAGTCTGTAACACCCCGTCCAAAGCCAATCGTGGTTATCGCAAAACTTAACACTTAATCGAATTCGTCGCAACGGAAATAACAAACACCGGGACCTTGCCACGGTCTGATCGTTAGAATATACCAGCCTTATCAATTTACAACACTTATCCAAAATAAACAACCGACCAAAACCCCACCAACCAAGATACCACCAACCAACTGAGTTTAAGTATCTAAGTCATAGTCGTAAACTTACATCAGTTTCAATATAAACAGACGGGAGCACAAGCGCAACCCGTACACAAAATAAACAACCCATCCTAAGTCTAACCGCTCCTACTCTCGTGGAGTGACTTCATGGGCCTCTTACCTGCAAGTGTAAAAACAGCCCCCAAAGGGGGTCAGCACGAATGCTGGTACGACCCTCTCGTGGCCCCCAAGCTAACGGGGCTACGACGACTAATTGTCGATAGCATGGAAATTGATTAGAAACACAATCATGATATGAAGTGCTATAAACAACAATCCACAGATGAACATACATAGTTCACACACAATGAACGACACAAGCGTCCCCTTATCAAGCGGGTTACTAACCCCCTCCTTAGTCCTGATTTCCTTAACCTCAGTTCCTTATCTTACCTCAGTCTTAACGTTATCTTAATCTCAGTATACAAACCGTTCCTAGAGTGGAAATGGTTGTAGCTTAATCTCAAACTTAGGATTTAGGTGATCCTACCGCACCATCTTAATGCCACCTACCTTGGACGGGAGTCCAGTGTAGCTGAGCCGGCAACCGACCTTAGGCAACAAGTCCGAAGACAAGTCCTTAAGCGGAGGGCGGATCTGATTCAGATACCGTCCCCCTTTCCTTAGCATGCATGACCGGTGTCAGTCCCGGGTTCCTCACTCAAGTTCCAGTTAGTAAAATTCTTACACACCATGTGTTAGTTAAACCTTAACGGGTATTAACCAACAGTTACCAATTCTTAACTCATATCCTTAACTCAGTAAGTACTAAACTTAGTTAGTAACAATCTCAAGTCTCGTGGGTTAGTGTACAGAAAACACATTCACAACGAGAACAAATATAACCGGTTGCATGCTTTATCTTGTCTTAGTCATAGCAAACAAACAGATAGCACACAAGCCGAGGGACACCTCGTTAGCAAGCAGGTCACAAGAAAGACTGTACCGTTCACCGTCGACTGTCGTTTGTTTAACCTTCTCCGGGGTCCCAATTCAAAGACCTAAAACATTCATTCATTTTTAGGTCATTAGTTATTTGCACTTTACTTAACTCACTTAGTCCCTAAAGATTCCCATTCGATACCCTCTTAAGTCTTTGCCACTTAACCTTATAAACTTAAGGTTTATACTTAACCTAACTTAATTCCTTATGTCCTTAGGTTCCTAATCATTATTATCCTACCAACGGCATACCTTATTACCAATTGACATCTTTAGAATTTAAAATTTTTTTTTTTTGTTTTTGGCTCGACCGATCTTAACGACCGACCTTACCCAAGGTCGGTCCATTCCAGAGCATTACCGTTTGAAATTTTACCCCGACCAACCTTGCAAGTCCGGTCCATTCCCGAGAGTTTTCCCCATGGGAAATTTAAGCCCGACCGAACTTGTAAGTCCGGTCCCAAGTTCGGTCGATTCCAGAGACCAATTCCCGTACAAAATTCTAGGCATGACCGACCTTGCAAGTCCAGTCCCCAAGGTCGGTCCATTCCAGAGACTTAATTCGTACACAAAATACAAGCCCGACCAAACTTGTAAGTCCGGTCCCCAAGTTCGGTCGGTTCCAGAAACTCTTTCCGGTAGTTTAAACTGAGCTCGACCGACCTTGCAGGTCCGGTCCCTAAGGTCGGTCGGCTCTAGAACCTTGTTTCTAAATTCCCATTTGACTCCAAACTTCTCCTCTTACATCCTAGTATGTTCAACCTCCTTTGGGCACCTCAACTACACCTTAAGCCTTCCAATAAACACATTAAATCACTCACCAACGTCCACCTTAGTCATTATGCATTTTCCTTGTAATCATGCCAACACTTGTAAAGTTTCTCACTAGGTTTCTAAGTGGTGGTTCATACCTAATATAACCACTATGCCAAATGCTTCCTCACCACTATAACATCATCTCCCAAGCATCTTTCACCATCTAAAACTCTTTTATGCAACTACTTAAAGTTTCTTCACAAGTTTATGCCTCCTTCCATCAACACATTATTTTCTCCTACTTGCTTACCAATGTTTGCCTAAGTCCTAAATACACAAGTACATTCTTTTGATTCCTAAATCCTCCATGGTGATGCCTAAGTCATTATAACTCATTAAAACACCTTAAACTCACCCTTTTCATCAAAACAACCCCTAAAGTTTCCTAGTACTACCTTAGTCATGAAATCTCCTTAGAAAATCTTAAACACTTAGGTTCTTCACTAAATTTTTGCCATGGGTTCTCTAGTATATTGTTACACAAGGCATTTAGCTTCTCACCATTAAATAGCTATCAACATTCAAATTTTCACGAAACCTCCTTAGCACACATAAAACATCAAAACTACACTACATCACAATATAGTGCATAAACTTAAATTGCTTGGCACTTAGGCCCTTAAGTGCATAAATCTTAAACACTAAATTTCCTCATTATATATAGCCTTTGACCTGCAAGTACACACTACAAGGCTCCCATTGGAATAAAATGCTTCTTGTAATTCACCTTGACATTCTTAAACTATCTCCTTTTTCTCATTTGCTCCTTAGTCACAAGTTCACAAGTATAATCATTGTTCTTTCTCCTAGGTTTTATAACCCCTTTCCCCAATGTAAATTCTACACTAAACTCATCACATATCTAAATCCCATTCCCTTAAACAATAAAACACCTTAAGGTAAGTAATTTACCTTGTTCTTTCACAAGCTCACAAACTTTCCTCCTTAGCCTTTTTCCTTTGAAAATCTCGGTCACCACTTAAACTCTCCTTGCCAATGTTCTAACCATTATCCAATGACTCTAATGAGTGCTAGATAATACATTAACCCTAAGGAACAAACCCTAGGTTAAAAATGTGCTTTAAGGTATTAAATTGATTGTTTTACCTTGGTTTCTCAAGACAAGCTTGGATATGAAGCAAGAAGGACCTTCTTTATCCTTGGAGAATAAGAAACAAGCTAGAACAAGGCATAACAATGAAGCCCCGTGAGTATACATTTTCGGTTATGGAGAGAAAATGATGGAAACCTAGATTTTCTTACATATTCTTTACCTTGAGAGAATGGAGAATCCAATGAACTCTCCAAACTTGGATTTCCTCCGTATATGGCGGTTTGGCTTGGCACCAAAATAGAGCTCTTGAAGTTTTGGAAAGATAGGGAGGAAGAGCTTGAGCTAACTAAGAAGAATATGTAATTTGTTTTGGTTTTGGAGCTAAAATGAGTAAGTAGTAATCAAAGGAACGTGAAGCTAGCATGGAGGTTGTTCTTCACGTTGGAGAAGAAGAGAGAAGCAGCCCAAAACCGGTGGGAACAAGAGAGAATGAAGAGGTTAGGAGAGAGGTAAGTAAAGGTAAGATATTTATGTTAAAGGTGAATAGTGAATTTACTTACTTTTGCTTTATTCATTACTTAGCTAGATAAGTGCGGCAAGTCACACTTAAAAACCGGCCCCCTTGGTCAAATAAGGTAGATTGTGGTCTTTGTTGACCATTTAATTGACTTACTTTGACTAATGTCTTAAACTAGCACTATTTGGTTACTATTCACTAAACAAGGCACATAATTATGAAAATTTTGATTTCCCATTGATTTAGACTTCCTAATGTGATACTAATTAGTACACATGTTAATTAAGGAGTAATCATGGGCATTTAGCCACTTAAAACCCTTTTCTAAGACAATTTTTCAAAAATGTGCTTTAAGAATCCTTAAAGCACAATTTGTGTTTTAACTTGTTTTTGAGCTTGGTTGTCTTGGGTAATTGACTTAAAATGACCATTAGGATATTACTAAGGTCTTACAACAATATTTGGGTGCTCACCCAAACCTCTCCAAGCTTAGAGCACGTTTTTGCTTAAACTGCTCTTTTGGTGTTTCCTTATATTTTCTTTGATTAAAATGGTTTCTTAATGTTTCTAAGGCATTATTTAGCCTCCTTATATCTTAGTTTATCACTTAAAAACCATATCTAAGTTTGGGGTATTTCAATCTACCCCCCTTAAAAGAACTTTGTCCCCAAAGGTCACATATATGCTTAACCATTTACGGTACTCAATTCTCTTAATCTTAACACCACATCTTATATTCTCATTCACACATCTCAAGACTCGAAGGTCAATCACAAATACAATACTTAAGTATTATACATAACTCAAACTTATTACCAAAGTGTAACAACTTACACAGAATCACATCTTACACAACCAAACAAACGACAAACATGCTCGTTTCCTAACTCAAAAGCGAGGAAGCTCTACCCCCCTTAAAAAGGGGTACGCCCCGTACCCTATACAGACGATCTAGTCAGTAAACAAAGAAGGGTACTTCGCCCTCATCTTATCCTCTAATTCCCACGTGGCCTCTTCGACATCCTGGTTAGACCAGAGAACTTTCACCAGTCGCACTGACTTGTGGCGAGTGTCCCTAGTCTTACTGTCCAAGATTCTCTGAGGAGTCTCCACAGATCTCATATTCGGTTCTAAAGTCAATCTCTCAGGTTCTAACACATGGGAGGGGTGGTGCATGTATTTCTTTAGCTGTGAAACATGAAAAACATCATGCACTTTACCCAGTTTAGCAGGTAAATTCAACCTGTAAGCAACCGGGCCCACCTGCTCCGTAATCTCATAAGGACCAACAAACTTCGGGCTTAATTTGCCCTTCTGCCCAAATCTGAATACACCCTTCATTGGTGAAACTCGCAGAAATACCCGGTCACCCACTGCGAACTCCAGGTCTCGTCGTCAAACATCAGCATACGACTTCTGCCTATCTTGAGCAGCTTTCATGTTCTCCCTCATTTGCTGAACTTCAGCCTTAACTTGTTCTAAATATTCTGGTCCTATAATGACCGTCTCACTCGACTCATCCCAGCAGAGCGGTGTACGACATGGTCTACCGTACAACGCTTGAAAATGTGCCATCTTGATCGAAGCGTGATAGCTGTTGTTGTATGAAAACTCAATCAGATGTAATCTGTCAATCCAACTACCTTGGAAGTCTAAGGCACATGCCCTCAGCATGTCCTCGAGTGTCTGAATCATACGCTCAGTCTGACCATCTGTCTGAGGATGGAACGCGGTACTCAGCTTCAGTTCTGTACCCAACGCTTCCCTAGTAGCTCTGCAGTACCTCGAAAGTAATCTGGTATCTCTATCTGACACTATGGTCTTTGGTATCCCGTGATGTCTCATGATTTCTCTCTCAAACAACTCAACTAATTTGGTCACCTTCCAAGTATCCTTTATCGGTATGAATTGGGCTACTTTGGTAAGGCGATCCACCACCACCCATATCATGTTGAGACCTCCCCTAGCAGGTGGAAGTCCAACTACAAAGTCCATGGAGATATCATGGAACTTCCACTCCGGAACTAGCATCGACTGTACCATTCCGCCCGGTCGTCGGTGCTCGAATTTCACCTTCTGGCAAGTGAGACACCTCAAGACGAACTCGGTAACATCTGTCTTCATCCCCGACCACCATAAGTATCTCTTCATGTCTTTATACATCTTAGAGGCTCCCGGATGGATGGAAACTGAAGAACAGTGTGATTCCCTAAGTATACGGTCTTTCAAATCCGTGTTGCCCCGTGGTATGCATAACCGGCCCTTAAGTCTGATCAGATCATCGTCGTGAAGTCTGAAGTCATATTTCTGACCCTCAAAAGTACCATCTGTCAGCTTCTGTCTGACCTCTCGCATATACTCATCTGTCCTCTGAGCCTCTCGCACCTCATCAACCAAGCTTGAGAAAGAAACTAGCGAATGGAGTGAGTGTGCTCGACAACTCAGGGCGTCTGCTACAACATTGGCCTTTCCCTCTTTGTATTAGAGGTCAATGTCATAGTCTTTCAAGAATTCCAACCATCTCCTCTGTCTGAGATTCAACTCCTTCTGAGTAAATATGTATCTTAAGCTCTTATGATCGGTGTAGATCGTCACACTAACCCCGTATAAGTAGTGGCGCCATATCTTCAAAGCGAAGACTACAGCTCCCAGCTCCAAATCATGTGTGGGGTAGTTCTCCTCATGTTTCTTCAACTGGCGTGAGGCATATGCCACCACCCTGCCATGTTGCATGCGCACACAACCCAGCCCTCTGCCGGATGCATCACAGTAAACCTCAAAGCCCTCTGTACCGTCTGGAATGGTCAGAACCGGTGCAGTGGTCAGTGAGTCTTTCAAACTCTAAAACGATCTCTCACAGTCAGCTGTCCATAAGAACGGTGCATCTTTCTTCATCAGACTAGTCATCGGTTTCGCGACCTTGCTGAAATCCCTTACAAACCTCCGGTAATAACCTGCCAGACCGAGAAAGCTCCGGATGTCGGTAACAGTCTTCGGTCTTGGCCAAGTATGCACGGCATTAACCTTTGCTAGATCCACTAAGATCCCAGCATTTGAGATGACATGACCTAGGAAAGAGACCTGGTCAAGCCAAAACTCACACTTGGAGAACTTAGCATATAGCTGGTTCTCCCTCAATATCTCCAATACTCTCCTCAGATGTTCCTCATGTTCAACCTTAGATCTCGAATATATCAAAATATCGTCAATAAACACCACAACCGACTTGTCCAGCTGTTCCCGGAACAAGCGGTTCATCAGATCCATAAACTTCGCCGGTGCGTTCGACAAACCGAACGGCATCACTGTAAACTCATAGTGGCCGTATCGTGTCCGGAATGTCGTCTTCTCAATATCTCCCTCCTTAATGGCTATCTGATGATACCCCGATCTGAGATCAATCTTGGGAAACACAGATGCTCCCTTCAACTGATCGAACAGATCGTCAATGCGGGGTAGTGGGTACTTATTCTTCATTGTCACTGCATTCAACTCTCTGTAGTCGATGCAGAGGCGGAGACTACCATCCTTCTTCTTCACGAAGAGAATTGGCGCTCCCCATGGTGATACACTGGGTCTTATGAACCCTTTGTCTAACAAGTCCTTTAGTTGTTCCTTTAACTCATTCATCTCTGCCGGAGCCATGCGGTATGGTGCTTTGGCTATCGGTCCGGTACCAGGTAGCAGCTCGATAGTGAACTCTACCTCCCGAGTGGGTGGCATGCCGGGCAGTTCCCGTGGAAATAGGTCGGGGAACTCCGACACTACCGGTAAGTCGGGGTCGAACTCGGGGTCTCTGTCTATGTCCTGTACATAGCAGAGGTACACTTCTTCCCTTCTCCTCAACTCCTTATTCATTGCCATGGCGGTGATGATCTTAGTCGAAGGCTCTCTGGGCCTCTGGCGGTATGATATTGTTACCCCAGACAGGCTCCTGAGCAGCAATCTATGCTCGGCGCAGAGGATACGACCCTTGTGCCGCTCCAACCAGTTCATCCCGAAGATAACATCAAATCCCAACTCCCTGAACTCAATAAAACTGACTGAAAAGTCTTCCCCCTTAATCCTGACAATGGCTCCTCGGTAGTAGCGAGTGCAACGAACCTTTTCCTTAGACGGGAGCATAACCGTGAAGTCGGGTAGCTCATCGGCGTCTAGCCAAAACCTTCTCGAAAAAGATGCCGAGACAAAGTTTTGCGAGGCCCCTGAGTCGAAGAGAACTGATGCCTCAATCCCATTAATCAGAAAGGTGCCCGTGAGGATAGTACCGCTGGCGTCGGCCTGTGCCTCTGTAAGTATGCTTAGCGCACCTTCCGTATCGAGTCCATGACCTAATCGTATTCATATGCTTCATGAGTATTAATGGTATAACAAGAGTCGTAACCATTTATATGAAAAACACTGTTATTTTATTCATAACCATCATGTTTACAACATGTGCTTCAATCTTACATTTCATTCCTTATCCCATACTAAAGCATTACATGACTAATATTGTCTAAAGGTTAGGTTTAACCGTCCTGGTTTCATATGCATC
This sequence comes from Limonium bicolor, assembly GCA_023374045.1. Classification (NCBI taxonomy): domain Eukaryota; kingdom Viridiplantae; phylum Streptophyta; class Magnoliopsida; order Caryophyllales; family Plumbaginaceae; genus Limonium; species Limonium bicolor. The sequence goes on from CM041776.1 coordinate 205,854,688, forward strand.
GCATTAATCACTGCTGCCGGTGCTGTATTCAGCTTGATTCTCTTAATCCCATGATATAACATTCTTGACTCTCCTCCCATAACTAATACATCCCCTGACTTAAGTATTAACTAATTAGCACGGTCCGCACGCTTCTGCTCACCGTACAAAAATTCAGTGTCATCTCCTATGGACCAAGACATTACGGGTATCCCTCGTTCGAGAGACTCTGTTGTCTCGTCCTTGTCCTGATGTAGTCCAAGTCGCCCATCTTTCTCGTAGAAGTTTACAATGCAAATGTCCGCCTGCATGTCTGGAATTGGTTCAGCTTCCAACTGCTGAGCGACTTCCATGACTTGTATGATAACCGGATGGAACTCTTTGGGTATTCCCGGTGGTGAGACTCCATCTTGTATCCTCGTGGTTTGGTAGGTCTTGGCATACGGATTCCAATCCTTGCCTAAGCTCATCATTTTTAATTTCATCCTTGCTCCCCCTGGGTACTCCGGTGTATAAACCCCCCGGTCCCACTCCTAGTGGCTGCATTTTCCTGATGATGCTATTGCGCTTCGGGTGTCAGGTATCCCCTTAATAAAATCATACCTGGGCGGATAACCTGACATTGTTCGGTTGGAAAGTTTATGGTTTCGATGTCGGTGTACTCCAGGTTAGGCGTAGCAGGCATTGGATAGCTGATGTTGAAGCTTCCTAAAGTGGTAGTAGGTTATACCTTACTTAAGTTCTAATCTCATCTCATTCTCACTTAACTCAACTATTCACCAAACATGCATGATAATGCGGTAAGCAGGTAATTTTATTACTAAGTGGTCATAGCGGTACCTGACCTCGATGAGGGTTCAGGCTCATCGTCCCGGTCCACCATGTGTAGTGTGGGTCCCGACTTTGGGTCACCCGTGGGTTCTTGTCTGCAGCTTGCTGCACTCTCTCGACTATCAGATCCAGCTCCCTGATCAGTCTTGCCCTTGCCCCTAGTCTCGGGTCTATAGGCTCTGCTAGCGTGGTTCCGGAAGCACTCGTATGCTCGGTGTCCGTATACCCCACAATAATTGCACTCCACCTTATTCCCCTTGCAATCGAGCCCGGGGTGGTCCTTGTGACACCACCGACAGATGTAGCGTCGTTGGTAGCCACCACCGGCTCCCTTTTCAGTCTCAGATCCTGATCATTCACAATATTAGTACTCATATCTCAAACGGTTACTACTTGTCTCATAACTCAATCAATATCAATCCCTTACCCTTTGGCGCCCTTGAGCGCAGGGGTGTAGCTGCGTACGCGTACGTCAACTTCAATGGCTCCTCTGGAGCCTTCTCCTTTTCCTCCTTCCCTTTTTGGTTCTGATTTTTCTGGGTCTGAGGCTGGTACTTCTGTTTCTTGTATCCACCTTGCCCTTGGTTCTCCGTGCTCTTACCGGCACTCTTCCTCTTAGCATTCTCTTCGTCCCTCAGCTGGACAGTTATCTCAACCTTAGCAGCGGCATGATAGCACTCCTGCTTCCCAAAATATTAGTTACTCTTATTTTTCACAATCTAAATCTTATTCATTTACTTACTCATATCTCAACCATTCTCTTTACCTGCAAGGTAGTGTAACTCGTCGGCCCCATGCCGTAGCGGAGTCGATGGCTAAGCCCGCCATAGAAGCGGTCCACCAGTACCTGGTCTGAATATCGAAGACCTGGCAGAAGACGGAGCAAGACGGTGAACTCTGAGTAATACTCGTCCACCGTCATCTTGTCGGTCTGCTTAAGCACATCCAACTGCAAGCGCTTCTTCGTCTGGACATGGGCGGGGTAGTACTTTGCTCGTAGCAATGCGGTGTACTGCTCCCAGCCGAACTCTGGATTGGCCACATGCTCGGCCCTCACCAGCTTCCACCAATCGCCTGCCGCCCCCTTCAGGTAGAACGCAGCTAGACGCACCTTGATCCCAGCAGGGACGTCAAGGGTCTCGAAGGCGGTCTCTAGCTCGGAGATATACGCCTCAAGCTTGACGGGATCAGTCTCCCCCTTAAAATGTGAGAGTCGAAGGTCTGCAAGGCTCTTCACCCAATTCGGTTCCCGGGGTTGTGGCGGTGGAGGTGGTGCACCCACACCAGGCTGATAGCCCATGTGCCCTAAGGCGGCAGCTACAATCTCTGCGATCGTCTGCCCTTCCGGTATCTCAGCCTCGTCACCTCGACCACGGCCTCGGCCTCTCCTTCCTGACATCTGAACAACCACAACTCACATTAGATTCGTATCCACCACTGTTTCGGTTAACGAATTTATAACATCCGTAGACGGTAAAGACGATCCACACTTATTAGTGGTCATCTGACTCTACTCACACTAACAGCTCACACCCTTAACCCGTCACTTATTTCTTAACTGATATCCTAACTCGGTGGTTTCTTATGTCCGGTATTTCTTGATCAGAGCGTAACTACGCTCTGATACCACTTTTGTAACACCCCGTCCAAAGCCAATCGTGGTTATCGCAAAACTTAACACTTAATCGAATTCATCGCAGCGAAAATAACAAACACCGGGACCTTGCCACGGTCTGATCGTTAGAATATACCGGCCTTATCAATTTACAACACTTATCCAAAATAAACAACCGACCAAAACCCCACCAACCAAGATACCACCAACCAACCGAGTTTAAGTATCTAAGTCATAGTTGCAAACTTACATCAGTTTCAATATAAACAGACGGGAGCACAAGCGCAACCCGTACACAAAATAAACAATCCATCCTAAGTCTAACCGCTTCTACTCTCGTGGAGTGACTTCATGGGCCTCTTACCTGCAAGTGTAAAAACAGCCCCCAAAGGGGGTCAGCACGAATGCTGGTATGACCCTCTCGTGGCCCCCAAGCTAACGGGGCTACGACGACTAATTGTCGATAGCATGGAAATTGATTAGAAACACAATCATGATATGAAGTGCTATAAACAACAATCCACAGATGAACATACATAGTTCACACACAATGAACGACACAAGCGTCCCCTTATCAAGCGGGTTAGTAACCCCCTCCTTAGTCCTGATTTCCTTAACCTTAGTTCCTTATCTTACCTCAGTCTTAACCTTATCTTAATCTCAGTATACAAACCGTTCCTAGAGTGGAAATGGTTGTAGCTTAATCTCTAACTTAGGATTTAGGTGATCCTACCGCACCATCTTAATGCCACCTACCTTGGACGGGAGTCCAGTGTAGCTGAGCCGCCAACCGACCCTAGGCAACAAGTCCGAAGACAAGTCCTTAAGCGGAGGGCGGATCTGATTCAGATACCGTCCCCCTTTCCTTAGCATGCATGACCGGAGTCAGTCCCGGGTTCCTCACTCAAGTTCCAGTTAGTAAAATTCTTACACACCATGTGTTAGTTAAACCTTAACGGGCATTAACCAACAGTTACCAATTCTTAACTCATATCCTTAACTCAGTAAGTACTAAACTTAGTTAGTAACAATCTCAAGTCTTGTGGGTTAGTGTACAGAAAACACATTCACAACGAGAACAAATATAACCGGTTGCATGCTTTATCTTGTCTTAGTCATAGCAAACAAACAGATAGCACACAAGCCGAGGGACACCTCATTAGCAAGCAGGTCACAAGAAAGACTGTACCGTTCATCGTCGACTGTCGTTTGTTTAACCTTCTCCGGGGTCCCAATTTAAAGACCTAAAACATTCATTCATTTTTAGGTCATTAGTTATTTGCACCTTACTTAACTCACTTAGTCCCTAAAGATTCCCATTCGATACCCTCTTAAGTCTTTGCCACTTAACCTTATAAACATAACTTGAAACTTAAGGTTTATACTTAACCTAACTTAATTCCTTAAGTCCTTAGGTTCCGAATCATTATTATCCTACCAATGGCATACCTTATTACCAATTGACATCTTTAGAATTTAAAATATCTTTTTTTTTGTTTTTGGCTCGACCGATCTTACCGATCGACCTTACCCAAGGTCGGTCCATTCCAAGACGCATTACCGTTTGAAAATTTTACCCCGACCGACCTTGCAAGTCCGGTCCCCAAGGTCGGTCCATTCCCGAGAGTTTTCCCCATGGGAAATTTAAGCCCGACCGAACTTGTAAGTCCGGTCCCAAGTTCGGTCGATTCCAGAGACCAATTCTCGTACAAAATTCCAGGCATGACCGACCTTGCAAGTCTGGTCCCCAAGGTCGGTCCATTCCAGAGACTTAATTCGTACACAAAATACAAGCTCGACCGAACTTGTAAGTCCGGTCCCCAAGTTTGGTCGGTTCCTGAAACTCTTTCCAGTAGTGTAAACTGAGCTCGACCGACCTTGCAGGTCCGGTCCCTAAGGTCGGTCGGCTCCAGAACCTTGTTTCTAAATTCCCATTTGACTCCAAACTTCTCCTCTTACATCCTAGTATGTTATAACCTCCTTTGGGCACCTCAACTACACCTTAAGCCTTCCACTAAACACATTAAATCACTCACCAACATCCACCTTAGTCATTATGCATTTTCCTTGTAATCATGCCAACACTTGTAAAGTTTCTCACTAGGTTTCTAAGTGGTGGTTCATACCTAATATAACCACTATGACAAATGCTTCCTCACCACTATAACATCATCTCCCAAGCAACTTTCACCATCTAAAACTCTTTTATGCAACTACTTAAAGTTTCTTCACAAGTTTATGCCTCCTTCCATCAACACATTATTTTCTCCTACTTGCTTACCAATGTTTGCCTAAGTCCTAAATACACTAGTACATTCTTTTGATTCCTAAATCCTCCATGGTGATGCCTAAGTCATTATAACTCATTAAAACACCTTAAACTCACCCTTTTCATCAAAACAACCCCTAAAGTTTCCTAGTACTACCTTAGTCATGAAATCTCCTTAGAACATCTTAAACACTTAGGTTCTTCACTAAATTTTTGCCATGGGTTCTCTAGTATATTGTTACACAAGGCATTTAGCTTCTCACCATTAAATAGCTATCAACATTCAAATTCTCACCAAACCTCCTTAGCACACATAAAACATCAAAACTACACTACATCACAATATAGTGCATAAACTTAAATTGCTTGGCACTTAGGCCCTTAAGTGCATAAATCTTAAACACTGAATTTCCTCATTATTATAGCCTTTGACCTGCAAGTACACACTACAAGGCTCCCATTGGAATAAAATGCTTCTTGTAATTCACCTTGACATTCTTAAACTATCTCCTTTTTCTCATTTGCTCCTTAGTCACAAGTTCACAAGTATAATCATTGTTCTTTCTCCTAGGTTTTATAACCCCTTTCCCCATGTAAATTCTACACTAAACTCATCACATATCTAAATCCCATTCCCTTAAACAATAAAACACCTTAAGGTAAGTAATTTACCTTGTTCTTTCACAAGCTCACAAACTTTCCTCCTTAGCCTTTTTCCTTGGAAAATCTCGGTCACCACTTAAACTCTCCTTGCCAATGTTCTAACCATTATCCAATGACTCTAATGAGTGCTAGATAATACATTAACCCTAAGGAACAAACCCTAGGTTAAAAATGTGCTTTAAGGTATTAAATTGATTGTTTTACCTTGGTTTCTCAAGACAAGCTTGGATATGAAGCAAGAAGGACCTCCTTTATCCTTGGAGAATAAGAAACAAGCTAGAACAAGGCATAACAATGAAGCCCCATGAGTATACATTTTTGGTTATGGAGAGAAAATGATGGAAACCTAGATTTTCTTACATATTCTTTACCTTGAGAGAATGGAGAAGCCAATGAACTCTCCAAACTTGGATTTCCTCCTTATATGGCGGTTTGGCTTGGCACCAAAATAGATCTCTTGAAGTTTTGGAAAGATAGGGAGGAAGAGCTTGAGCTAACTAAGAAGAATATGTAATTTGTTTTGGTTTTGGAGCTAAAATGAGTAAGTAGTAATCAAAGGAAGGTGAAGCTAGCATGGAGGTTGTTCTTCACGTTGGAGAAGAAGAGAGGAGCAGCTCAAAACCAGTGGGAACAAGAGAGAATGAAGAGGTGAGGAGAGAGGTAAGTAAAGGTAAGATATTTATATTAAAGGTGAATAGTGAATTTACTTACTTTTGCTTTATTCATTACTTAGCTAGATAAGTGTGGTGAGTCACACTTAAAAACCGGCCCCCTTGGTCAAATAAGGTAGATTGTGGTCTTTGTTGACCATTTAATTGATTTACTTTGACTAATGTCTTAAACTAGCACTATTTGGTTACTATTCACTAAACAAGGCACATAATTGTGAAATTTTTGATTTCCCATTGATTTAGACTTCCTAATGTGATACTAATTAGTACACATGTTAATTAAGGAGTAATCATGGGCATTTAGCCACTTAAAACCCTTTTCTAAGACAATTTTTCAAAAATGTGCTTTAAGAATCCTTAAAGCACAATTTGTGTTTTAACTTGTTTTTGAGCTTGGTTTTCTTGGGTAATTGACTTAAAATGACCATTAGGATATTACTAAGGTCTTAGAACAATATTTGGGTGCTCACCCAAACCTCTCCAAGCTTAGAGCATGTTTTTGCTTAAACTGCTCTTTTGGTGTTTCCTTATATTTTCTTTGATTAAAATGGTTTCTTAATGTTTCTAAGGCATTATTTAGCCTCCTTATATCTTAGTTTATCACTTAAACACCATATCTAAGTTTGGGGTATTTCAAAGTCCGTGATGAAGGCAATAGGGATCAGAAGGCGAGACTTAGTATGGGCCCGATTCATATATCGGGTCCGTGATCCAAACTGAGCAATAATAGCAGCATGGGCAGTGGCCAGATACTGCCTAGTGAATGAGCTCTGCCTCTGGTCATACTCTATGCCTAAGGCGTCCACTATGCTACGAGGCAAAATCAAAATACGTGTACAGGAAACATAAGAACGGATCTGTACCTTGGAGACTTTGGGTGGCCCAAGGAACTCAGCATTAGAATAAAACTCACGTACTAGGTTGGCGTAAAAGTGTCTCTGACCAATCTCTAGTAGTCCCATCCAGCCATGCCTCTGGAATGGGGAGATGATCTGAGGTAACGGGCTTACTGTCTGGTCAATTCGCCGCTCTTGCACCCACTTTCCCTTTTGCTTAGATTGATTGTAGTAGCGGGCGGCCTCTGTGCTAATAAACCCATCTGAATCGAACTGCGGGTCCTCTTGGAGACGAGAAGGTAGGGGCTGAGGAATCCCGAAATTGTCTAGCTTTGGTGTTGAGGATGTCGAACCCGACCCACTCCGAGCTGCAGTAGGGCGCTTCTGCTTCCGCCCCGTTGTAGATTTCTGTGGAGGCTGAGGAGCACTACTGGAGGCAGGCTCCTTACCTGCCCGTCTAGTAGAACGGTGAGGTGGCTCTGGTGGAGCAGGAGTAGCCTCATCTTCCTCTGGAGTAGCCTCATCTTCCTCTGGAGTAGCCTCTCCTAGAGGTGTGTCCAACTCCTCAAGGAAGGCGTCCTCATCTGAATCAAGGGTCTGAGAAACAGTGGTTTTTCGCCGAGGCATCTGCGAGTAAAGAAAGGAAAATCGAATACCACACACAACAGATTATCAAATGTTACAGATATAGCAGTTGGGTTGATTTTGTATAACCGGGAGTCATGCCATGATTCTCCTAATTATATGTCAAATTAATTTATTTTCAACAAAACATTGTCCTAGGCATTAATTCAGAAGACTAGGATCCCAATAGGCATAGAAAAATTAATCAGATAATCATGTCGGGCGGAATGCCGGACAAAATCCACTCGGCGCATGCAAACAACTGAATGCCGGGTAGGATGCCGGACAGAACCCATCCGGCACATTCAAACTTCGAACCCAGAATTTTTTCAGAATGCACAAAACTACACCAGAGCTCCTAAATCAATCACAGCATGTTCCAAAGTTCCGAAATCATTATACTAAGTCACGAATTCAACAAAAAACAAAAAAAAATGACAATTTGAAATGAAACCATGAAAATCGAATTCGAAATAAATAATACACGATGAGGGAACCTGGTTTTTGATTTGTAAATGCTGGCACGGCGGAATGAGCTGCTCACGGTGCTCTTGTGGTGCTACTGGGATGCGATGGAGTGGTGTCAGGTTCGACTGTGGTGGAACCTCCTTTGTGCGGTACGGCGCTGCGTAGGGTAAAAAAATGGGGGTTGTAACCCCAACTTACCCGAGGTTATTTTTTTTCAGAAACACGACGTGCCGGGTGGAATGCCGGGTTCGTCGTACCCGGCTTAGTGAATTTTGTAAAGCCGGATATGTTTCACCCCGCTTCGGGTATGGCACTTTGAATATTCTTTTGTTGGGTTCTTCCTACCCGGCTCGGAACACGGCATATTGATCTCTCTCTTCTTTTTTATATATATATATATATTAAAGGAAACATAAAGAGCATAAAATAAAAAAAATAAAAAAAATAATAATAGTAAAAATATAAATAAAATAAATGTAATTAGAGGGAAGTATGTAAGAATTGCTCCCTTGTTACGATGTGGGCCTAGTTGAAAAGGGCCCTACATTTGCTCTTTTGCTATGTGGTGCATTGCTCGGAACTCTCCGAGATAATGGTGACAGATCTCGCATGCTCACGTGGATTAACTTGTGTCTGGGACGGAAACTGACCGGAAGGTCTCGGTTGAGCAAGGAGTTGCTGCAATTGCGAGTGCAACGCCTTGTGGTCCTTGCGAAGTGCTGAAATCTCTTTATGAGCATTGTGAGATTTGTTCATCAGTGTCATCATCATGTCTCGCAACTCTGCCATCTCAGCCTCCAAGTTCGATTGAGATTGGGGAGGTCGATTTGAAGGGAATCCGCCATAGGAAGTCGACATGAATTGCCTTTGACCTTCTGAGTAGCCGGCGTGGTTTTGAAGGTTCTGAGGGGGTTGACCCCCAGACTGCCATGGCTGCCTAAACCCGGGCTTGTTGCTCACATAGTTCGCTTCTTCAACATTCTTCCAATCTTGCAGTTCGGGGTACTGGGCGTGTGGTCGTGCACTAACCACGTTCGCCTGTTGTGGAAGAGCATTCATCGCCATTTGTTCCACCACCTTCTACAAAGCACTCACCTTGGTTGATGTTTGAGCATTGCTCTCTAACAACTGCTCGTGACTCTTCATCATGGTATCGAATTTGTTGTCACTCGCTCCCACATGGTATAAACCGGGGGTACCGCCCCTTGTTCCACTAGTGGCCCAATCTCTCATTTCTTCGCACAGGGACTCAATCCCATTCAGAAACTGTTCTCCTGGCTTTTTCAGTATGTCAGCACCAAGGGAGGATAGGATCATGGTTTTACATTGGTTGACCAATCCCTTGTAGAACAACTGGGAAAGTTGTTCCTTGGTGAGGCCATGATGAGGACATGTCTGGAGCAACCCTTTGAATCTGTCCCAAGTCTCACAGATGTTCTCCGAGCCTGGTTGCCTAAAGTTGTAAATATCGGCGATCATCTCCAGGGTGTGACTTGGTGCTAAGAATTTATCATAAAACTTGGTTGTCATGTCCTCACAAGTGGAGATGGTACTTGGGGTTAGGCTATGGTACCATTTGCTTGCTATACCGGTTAAGCTATGAGGGAAAAGAGAGAGTCTGGCATATTGTAAGACAGCGTCTGCAGCAGTTAGGCTATTGGTGTGCTGCAGAAATTTGGTTATGTGGAGCAAAGCCTCGTCCAGATTGGAACCATTGAACATGCCCAACTCTTTCACACAACGGATCTGATGATATGGCTTGAGTTTTTGCCACTCATCGTATTCATTCTGTGTGAGGGGAGAGAGGTTGATGGCTCGTTTCTGGCCTTGATTGGAAGGTCGATTAATATTGCGGACGGTTGACATTGCACTTGTTGAATTTGATTCTAAATGTGTAGGGAAGGTGTTTTGTTGGTTTCTTCATTACCTTAAGGAACGAAGAAAGGTCCTCTCTATCTCCGGATCGAGGGTGGATAAATTACGAGGAAGACTTTTCGATCGAAGAAGCATTCACCGTAATAACTTCAAGGGGAGCAAAACAAGAGATTAGAGTATTTTTAAGACAAACGTAATTAAAGAGAAAAAATAATTTTTAACTCTTAATTGATTAGAAGAGACGGTCTGGGAATAAAACAAATTACGTAAACAAAACTGTAGTTGCATCTGCGATGTGCCGAGTCTAATACCGGAAGTATTCTACCCGGCTCGGACTTCCTCCGAATATGCCGGGTTCAAACTGCCCGGCATTAGGTCCGGCACATTCAATGAACCAGAAATTAATGAAACATCAGCGAATACAGAATAGGCTATTACCAATTTTAGGACTTGGACTAATTCCAAGTCCCCGGCAATGGCGCCATTTTTCTAACAAAGATTTTAGTAGGTAATATATACACATTTATGTACAAGAGATTAAATAGAAACATAGGGAAAGAATCAAGAATGTGCCGGGTAGATCATACCCGGCACCAAGCATGGCATAATTAAAACTGAAAGAAAACCTACTCAATCTAATACGGGTAGCAAACAAAAACCCGGTCAAAAGTAGTAGGGAAGCAAATTAAGACTAAGTAAGTCGAACCCTAGGGACTTGTATAGAAAATTAGTCCTAGCCTTGGTAATTACTAAGTTAAGAGAGGGAAAAGGTGTATAAGTATTTCTAAAACTAAACTAAACTAACTATTCACAATGAACTAACCTCGATTAGGGTCAATTAACAATGTAAGAACTCATATGATCACGGATCAAAAGTGGCAAGTCTCGAAAAGGATTCTCTTTCTCGCAAAATGTATATGCCGGGTGTTGTGCCGGACGAATGATACCCGGCGTATTTGAATATTTTGAATATGCCGACCATATTACATCTGGCAATGCGTCCGACATAGTACATTTCATAAATAACATTTCCAGTCTCGAGTATGACAACAAGAACTCACCACCCTTATTCAAATCGTGCATAAATAATGCCACGAATACGAACAGAACAATGGGGAAATAAGAGAAACAACCCTAAACCGTAGCATTTGTTGCCTACTTCTCAAGGCAACAATATTAAAGATTACCAAAGTCATAACCTATTCTACTCTTGCTGTTGAAAGCCTTAAATAGAACTTTGAGATGATAGAACAAGAGAAAACCCTTATTCTATTTGTAAGGAGATTAAAACTCGGGTTACGAAACTTGAGAATTCCATTAATGATCAAAGAGTGTTTACAATGTAATCGTCCAATCAAGGCAGCCAAAGAGTCTACCAAACCAACCAGAACATTTGAGAGAAGATACAAGGAGGATCAAGAGTACAACTTGATGAGAATTCCTTGAGCTCGATAATGTCTTCTTTCTTCAGGTTGGATTCGCAGCACTTCTTTGGCAGCAGTTCGTCGTGATTTTCGAGAGATTTCGAATGTAAAGTAATGATAGAAGAGTATCCTCTCCAAGTGCAGACCCACGGCCTTTTATAGACTTCAAAATCTTCAGATGCCGGGTCCCATGCCGGGTCTAAGTAATCCGGCATGTGAATTAAACACGTGCTCTTCAGTAACGGTCAAAACCGCCTTGGTGCGAAAAGTCACTCGGCCGGATAGATTATATTCGGCACCATACCCGGCATCGAGTGTTTGAATAACGGTGAATAACCGACAATCTTTGGCGAATAGGCGCGTCGTTTGCTTATGCCGGATAAACGGAACCCTGCACCATACCCGGCCTGATCCCCTTCCTGATGCGTACTTATGCCAGGCAGAACGAACCCGGCTCCATATCCGGCATCTCTTGGTTTTTGATGTAGAACTTGCTCCTTGCATGGAAAACACTCAAAGTATTAGTCTGAACATGTAAAATGATTTTTGATGCAAATTAATGTAAATACTACCTATTATAACCTTATTTTAACTAATAATACTACAAATCTAGCTTATAAAATATGATAAGTCTACGGCTTATCAGCAATGACTCTCAAAATGTTCTCTTTTTTCTGGCATAACGCTGCCCTCACTGCATAGTCACTGGCATCGCACATGATCTCAAACGGAAGTGACCAGTCGGGAGATATGACAACAGGTGCAGATACCAATTTTTGCTTTATTGTAGTGAAAGCAGATAAACAACTATCATCAAAATGAAAAGGGGCATATTTCAGTAGCAGATCAGTCAACGGTTTGGTGATTTTTGAAAAGTCTGGTATGAACCGTCGATAGAATCCTGCATGCCCGAGGAAAGCTCGAATATCTTTAACAGAGATTGGTGCAGGTAATATCTCTATGACCACCACCTTGGCCTTATCAACCTCAATTCCTTGAGCCGACACTTTATGTCCAAGGACAATCCAGTCCTTGACCATGAAGTGACATTTTTCCCAGTTTAAAACGAGATTTATATCCTCACACCGGCCTAGGATCAAATCAAGTTGTGCCAAGCATTTATCAAAACTAGAGCCATAGACAGAGAAGTCGTCCATAAATACCTCTATGCTCTGCTCGATGAAATCAGCGAAGATAGTTTGCATGCATCGCTGGAAGGTAGCAGGGGCATTACATAGTCGGAAGGGAATTTGTCGGTATGCAAAGGTGCCATATGGACAAGTGAAAGTGGTCTTGTCCTGGTCCTCTGGTGCGATTGGTATCTGGAAGTACCCTGAGAACCCATCCAGAAAGCAATAGTATTCCTGTCCTGCTAGTCTTTCTAACATCTGATCAATAAAGGGTAGAGGGAAGTGATCTTTCCTGGTTGCCAAGTTTAAGCGCCTATAGTCGATACACATGCGCCAACCAGTGATCTTTCTTTGAGGGATAGCCTCTCCCTTATCATTCACAACAGCCTCGATGCCCCCCTTCTCCGGGACAACTTGTACAGGGCTTACCCATGGACTGTCAGAGATGGGGTAAATGATATCTGCGTCTAAGAGCTTCAAATTTTCTTTCTTTACCACCTCCTTCAAATTTGGGTTAAGCCGACGTTGGGGTTGTCTGACAGTTTTGTAATTTTCCTCGATGTATATGTGATGCGTGCAATAGGAGGGGTTAATTCATTTGATATCAGCGAGAGTCCACCCGATCGCTGTTTTATGTTTCTTCAACACCGCAAGTAGCCAATTTTCTTGCCCGAAATTTAGAGAGGAGGAAATAATGACGGGCAACTGGTTATTTTCAGCTAAAAAGGCATACTTAAGGTTAGAAGGAAGGTCCTTAAGCTCGAGTTCTGGTGGCTGCTCCACTGAGGGAATGGATTTTTGTGGCTCTCTATCAAGTCTTTCAATTGGAGGGCGGTAGGCTTGGTAACCTGCTCTTCCTTTCTCCACATACGCAAGCATGGCATTAACTTCCGGATCCTTTACTTTTTCTTCCAGGGAAGTGACCAATACTTGCTCCAGCGGTTCGGTTTCAGCACATGGAAAGGAGGATAGGTAATATACATCTTCATCTGCAGAGAACTCACATTCCTCCTCATCATCATCTATTAAGTCCACTATTTTTGCCGGATGGGTAAAACTGGAGGTCTTCTTCATTATTTTCTTCATATCAAACTCAATTTTTTCGCCCTCGTACCTCAAGGTGATTTTCCCGTCGTGGACATCAATAACAGCTTTAGCAGTACTCAGAAATGGTCGTCCCAAAATAAGGGGGACCTCGACATCGTCATCTATCTCTAAAATTACGAAGTCAGCGGGAAAGATAAAGTGATCTACTCCGACCACCTGATCGCGGACTATTCCCATTGGCTTGATCTTCGATCTATCGGCTAGCTGTAGTTTGAATGGGACCGGCTGTATCTCCCCTCCTTTTACTTTCAAGAAGGTGGCGCAAGGCATGATATTTATAATGGCCCCCAAGTCGCACAAACCGCTTCCACAGTCCACTCCACCGATAAAACACGGGATAATGGGATTTCCCGGATTTGTTTGTTTGGGAGGGAGTGCTCGGAGAAGGGCAGCAGAGCATTCTTCTGTGAGGTGAACTGTTTCTTTTCCACTTTTCTTATTTATCTTTGTTAAGAGATCCTTCAAGAATTTGGCGTAGTTGGGCATCTCTTGCAAAGCGTCGATTAGCGGGATATCTAGAGTCAGCTTCTTGAAGATGCTTAAGAATTTGGCAAACTGCTCATCTAGATGCTTCTTCTTCATTCTGTTGGGAAACAGGAGTTCAACATGAAATACCCCAAACTAATAAAATATGGATTAAATATCTAATCACATTGATTAAGGCCTAAACATGCCTTAAAAGTCAATGAAGAACAACAGTGGTCAACACAAAGCAAGATATTGCACCCTTTGACTGTTTAGGGTAAATGAATACCCAAATGAACTTCTTAGGACCTAAAACTTTGTCCTAAGCATTATAACACATTACTAAACATGTTACAATTGTTGGACAACACTCCAACACAAAGAACAAGCATTTACATGCTTCAAGGTCAAGTAGGGCAAAAACGTGCTCTAAGTAAACCTTAAAGGTCTAATGACCTCTGAATGATATAAAATTGGATTCCATGATCAAATATCATGTAAGGAACACAACAAAATTGTTCTCAAAGAAAACAGAGCTCTGATACCACTTTTGTAACACCCCTCTCCATAATCACGTAATAATCTCTCTCGTAGCAATATGTAAAACGTCTTACAGCGGAAGAATTAATAACAATAACAATACTCGCTCGGGTGTCACCGGCCATTACTCGCCCATGCAAGTAACGAAGCCTAACTAAATCCAATTTCCAACATAAACAAACTACTAACCGCCGTGATAACGAGAAAACTCCTATACATCATACTAAGTCCACAAACCATAACGTCGACAAGTGAGCGTCTACCCAAACCTGAATATACATAACCGTACCATATTACAACTCCATGTGCGGTAATTAAAATAAACTTTAATTACCCTGTTCCCGCACTTCGGCTCCGGCGATAATCAACAACCTGTATATGGTGTAGTATCAGCGATAGACGCTGAGTATGCCGGGCCTGGACCCTATTGGTCACTTAGTCATTTTAACCATCTTATTATCAGATCGGTTTCATGCTTTACCACTTTACAGTTATAAACAACACTGTAATATACATGTATAATATACATAATCCTCCATCCAAACATTCATAAACACTTAACCATCCATCCAATTCAAACATTCATTAAATATCACAAACAACAATTGTATATCGAACGTATCAAATAATAACAGTATAATGTACAATGTACAATCGCTGTAGCGTACGCCATCCTTTATTATTTTAATTTAATTTGGCCTTCATGGCCCCATCCATATCGAAATGACCACAGTATAATGTACAATGTACAATCGCCGTAGCGTACAGTTTCCATAGTTAATTTAATTTGGCCTTTAAGGCCCCATCCATCCAAACCATGTATTAATTAATACCAGTTGGGCGTTATGTTGAGACAACCCTATAACCTCACCATGGACAGTAGTCCTCCCGTACACACAAAGGTGCTCATTTCGCCAGAGGTCCGGAGGCCCCTGACTATTCTCTTTTGTCTCGTAAGACGTCCATATAAAAGGCCGTAGCCACCTAACCCACGATCCAAATAGGGCTCGTATGGGTATAAACCTGGAGCGGAACCCGATCGGGAACCCCTCAGTGATCACAAATGCGCAACCAAGTAGTTCGTAAACTACCGGGATTCCTCACCTCAACTCATACCATCTCTCTCTCATACTGTTTAAGATATGCTCTTAATCTTATGGAGAATACAATTATTACTTTGCTGCCCAATGGGTCTCACGCATACCTAGAAAGAATCTAGGTTATATTCATGTTCGAGATCCATGCTCTAGAGACCGACAATGTCGTGACTCGTCCCTAAGTATTTTACTTAGGTTACCATATACTTAATATTAATACTATGGTATTATATCAAGTAACCGTCATGTTATCACATTAACGTATATGTATGTTTATATAAGTCGATCTATAGTCGACGTAGTGTTAGTCCCGTGGGACGCTCGTGCATAAATAATTAATGCAGTAACACATAATCACATACATATCCAAAACACTTAACACACAAGTGATATCAACCAAATCCGAGCCCAAGGAGTTTCCTTAGGACAACTCGGATCAAACCCCTTTACATACCGTTCACCAAGACCTAGGATGCGCAGTGTAGACCACTAGCTCGTCAAGCGTCCTCGTCTGAAGTATGATCTAAACGGTATTAAAACTATAAGTCAGTCTCCATGACTAACTACATCCGGTACTTCCGAATAACAAGTAACCCCGACAGTTCATCCCCGGATTTCTACAGTTATTTGTTACGGGTTTCTCTAAACCAGTCGGCTTGTTATCCATCATTGAATTTAGGTATATAACCTATAGTTGCATGTATGCATGCATTATTATATTATATTGTATTATTTTCCACCATCCATTATAATACAATGTATTATATAATCCATTATCTTAGCAAATTATATTTGCATCCAAAACTTATATCTTATAGTTTGTAAACTATTCCATGTAATAATCTCCACCATTATATTATATGGTTTCCAACCATAATATATATCCATCCTTATATACATTATCCTTGTATATGTATATATTTACCTTATAGGTAAGTCCCATGAGTTACAAAACTCTTATATTAGATGTTACATTTTATCATCTTATATTAGATGATTATTCCCATTAGTTGTATTATATTATACAACCTATATTAAGATTATTATCCTAATATTAGGTAACATTTTATGTTGTATAATTACAACTCCTAAGGTTTAATTAATAAATACCTTAGTTTATAAATCTTATTTATTTATAGTTTGTCACATTATTTAATGTGAATATCCTTACTTATATTAATTCCCTTTAAACCATTAACATTATGTAATGTTATACCTTATACTAATATCATATATTATGATATTCTTATTTCCTTTAATTTGTAACCTATAGTTTTTATGCAAAACTATTTATATTGCCGCATAGGCACATATATTAAAACCTTATTCTTTTTCATAATCCATAGTTTCCTTTATTTACAAAATCACCCCATTAATTATAACATGTTATATATAACATAAAATATAACATCTTTAACTTATAAAATGGTATAACCTATGGTTATATTTTTGTAAATTCCGAACAGACCCACCAAATTCCTATAATTGCCATTTGGCCCAATTTATAACATATAGTTTTATAATATCATTAAAACTATATATTATACATATCTTATTAAATACTCTTATATAATTCTAAAAATCACCAAATTTCACCAAAGGGTTATAATTACCCATACTAACCATATACTTTCGGTATATTACATTTCCACCCCATCTTCTATTCCAAAGTGTCATAATGACATAATAACTATATATTATACATATATAGTTTATTTTAATTCCAAAAACAACCCAATAAATTCCTAAAAATTCCTAATAGCCCATGGGTGTTTATAATACCATTACACCCTTAATTTCGGTAATAACATGTTTACCACATATGTTATATATGTTAAATTAAATACTTATCTTATAATAAAACTTAAATCAGTTATCTAACTTATTTAATTTGGTCAAAACCTACCATATGGTCAAGGTTGACCACCTTAATATTTCCTTGACCATTAATAACCATATATTACGGTTTATAACCATATTTTTCAGAAATTACCATTTAACCCCAAAACTTTATATAATCTTATAATTTTTATATAAACTCATTTAAACCTTTAATTTTCGGCTTTATTATTATATAGCCCCCAAATTTAATTTAATTACACTATGACCCCATTTCCTTGCGGTAATATACATATATTATATAGCAATGGAATAGAGAGAGAAGCTCTCTCCTCTCTCTTGACCTTTCTCAGTAAATCTGCCATGGGTAGGGGACGTAAGGCCAAAGCTTCAGTGCCATTGCTAGGTCTGGGGGTCGTTACTCCAAAAGATCAACAAATACCGGTTGTAGCTTCGGGAGCTCCAAAGAAAGCGCTGAATTTTGAAGAATCGAAGGGGGATAAAGTAGTAAATGATGCTATAGTCGTGGAGAAGGGGGAAACGAGTGGCGATAAATTTGTTTCGCTGCAGCAAGGTGATAAGACTGGGAGTGGGATTGCGGTGGGGAATGTCCCGCAAATTAGAAGAGCGTGGAACGAAGTGGTGGTGAATAATAGGGATCGGGAAAACTGCTTAAGATTGGAGGAATTTCTTGAGGATGAATCTCCGGTTATTAAGTTCTCTGAAGACGAGGTTAGATCTGAATGTGATTTCTGGAAAACCTCCTTGATTGGGGCGGTTCTTGGTGTGAGATGCAATTATATTGCTATGGAAAGGTTTGTTCAGAACAAGTGGGGAGATATTACAATTCCAAAATATTTCCTGAATGATAACGGGGTGTTTGTTTTCCGATTTGAGAAACAAGAAGATATGCTGTGGGTAATGGAGGCAGGCCCCTGGTTCTTCAGGGGAAACTTACCGTTGATTTTGAGAGAGTGGGTGCCTGGGTGCAAGCTAGATCTAGCGAATTTGGCAACAGTTCCTGTCTGGATTAAGCTTCCGAATTTGGACCTGCAGTTTTGGTCCCCAAGGATGCTGAGTCGTATTGCTAGTAAGCTAGGGAAACCTATACTAGCGGAAGCTGACAGCGACGAAGGAGAAAATAGGATTGTGAGAATCCTAGTGGAAATTAATGCCGGGAATTGTCCAAAGGATGAAATTATACTGGAGGATGGAGACGGGAAGAGGTTTGTTCAGAGGGTCATTTATGAGTGGAGGCCATGGTTTTGTGACAATTGTAAGAGCTTTGGTCATTCTGATGTGCATTAGAGAAAGAATAATGGGGGTCTTGTGGAGGAGAATAAAGGTAGTGATGTGCTGGTTATTTTAGACAATGACAGGGTGGAGAAGGAAGTGGTCATGGGGAGTTTGGAGAATGGGGTTCTACAGGGGAGTATATTAGATAAGGTGAGTAATCAAGTTGATGATGATGGCTGGACTGTTGTAGGGGCTAAGAAAGGGATACGGGGTTCCAATGAGAATAAGAATGATAAGGGGAAGGGGACGGTGTTGGAGGAAGTTTCTACAAGAAAAACACATAACAATGGGTAGGTTTCATCTTGCTTCTTGGAACATTAGAGGGTTAAACTCCCTCAATAAGAAGGAGGCGGTGAATAAGTATATGCGAAATAATAATGTGAGTCTCTTAGCAATCCTTGAGACTCGAATAAGGAAGTTGAATTTTGAGAAGGTTGTTGGTTGGTTTAATAAAAGGTGGAGTCTGATGTCTAATGTTGATTTAGATAAGAACAGTCGTATTTTGCTTTTGTGGGATGTGGAAGTTTGGGATGTGCAGGGCATTGTACTTTCTAATAAGGTGATTCACTGCAAGGTGGAGTCGAAGAATAAGGAGATCTCGTTTTTGATGTCAGTGGTGAAATACCCCAAACCTAAGTATGCTAAGTAAATATCAAATTATGATGTATAAGGCTAAAATATGCCTTAGAAAGATGGTAGACAATTTAAACCAAGGAAAACACAAGAAAATGCCTTAAGGGCATTAGGGCAAAATGTGCTCTAAGCTTGAGAGACTTGGGTGAGTACCCAAATATCATGATAAGACCTTAGTAATATTCTAATGGTCATCTTAAATCAATTAGAAAAGAAAACCAAGCTTGAAACAAGTTAAAACACAAAATGTGCTTTAAGAAGTCTTAAAGCACATTTTTAAGAAATTGTCTTAGAATTGAGTTTTGAGTGGCTAAATGCCCATGATTACACCTTAATCAACATGTGTACTAATTAGTATCACATTAGGAAGCCTAAATCAATGGGAACCAAAAATTTCACGAATATGTGCACTAATTAGTGAATAGTGCCAAATAGTGCCCAAATTAAGCTTAAGTCAACATAAGTCAATAAGATGGTCAAACAAGACCATAAATATCTCCATTATAAGAGGGGGGCCGGTTTTTGATGTGGGAGTCACCACATGACAAAGCAATTAAAGGAAAAGAAGAGGAAAAAGAGAGAATAGTACTATTTGCTTTAAAAGCAAAATACCTTATATTAGCCTACCTCTTCCTCTCTTCTTCATTTTCTTCTTCTTCCACGGTTCTCTTCTTCTTTCCTCTGTTCCAAACCGTCCCAAGCAGCCCATTCTTGCTTCATCTTCAAATGTCCATAACTTGCTCATTTTAGCTCCAAATCAAAACTAAACACATATTTCTCTTAGTTAGGCCAAGACCTATCTTTCTATCTTTTCAAATCTTTCAAGCTCCATTTTGGTGCCAAGAGGAAACTCCATTGATGGAGGAAATCAAGTTTGAAGAGCTCATTAGCTTCTCCATTCTCTTAAGGTAAAGAAAATGTAAGAAAACTAGGTTTCCACCATTTCTCCATTACCGAAATTTATACTCATGGGGCTATGTTTTTATGCCTTGTTCTAGCTTGATTTATTCACCAAGGACTAGTGGAGGTCCTATTTCATTCAATGCCAAAGTCTATCTTGAGACTTCAAGGTAATCATCCACTTTTATGCCTTAGAACACATTCCTAACCTAGGTTTTTATTCCTTGAGGTTAGTGTACTGTTTAGTACTCATATGAGTCATTGAATATTGATTAGAACACTGGCAAGGGGAATTTAAGTGGTGGCCGAGATTCATGCAAGAAGAAGGTCTAAGGAGGAAGTTAAGATAAGCTTGAGAAAACAAGGTAAAATGCTTACCTAATGGTGGTTTAAGTTTAAGGGATGAGTTTAGGTGGATACCAATGTGGCTTAGAGCTTACATTGTGTATTGGGTTATATAACCTAAGAAAAAGAACTTAAATAAGCTTGTGAACTTGTGGACTAAGGAGCCAATGGGAATGAGTTAGATATAAGTTTAAGATGGATTTTAAGAGTATATAAGTACTATGAGATTGATGGGTGTTTGCAGGTTGAAAGCTTTTATATGTGGGAAATTCAGTGTTTAAATTCATGTCATTTAAGGGCCTAAGAGCCATGTCATTTAAGGGCCTAAGAGCCATGTCATTTAGAGCCTTAGTGCTATGCAATTTAAGATTATTGCACTATATTGAGTTTATTATGAATGAGTTGATTTGGGTGAGAAAATATGATGAGAAAAGACTTGATGTATGTGAGATGGTTGAATGAGGAAAACAATGCATTTGGGCATGATAATATACTAGAGAAACTATGGCGAAATTTGAGTAGGAAACTAAGCGTTTAAGATGTTCTAAGGAGATTTTATGACTAAGGAATGTTCTAGTAATCACTAAGGGTTGTTTTGGTGAAAATGGATAAACTATGGAGTTCTTGAGTACTAGGAAGACCTAGGGATGTCTAAGAGGGACTAGGGGTTATAATGGTGAGTTTTATGCACCAAAACCATGGTTAAGGAAGCTAGGAAACTTGTACAAAGTTTGAAGGAAAAGTAAGGTTAATGACTTATAAGGATGTAAGCATGTGCTAGATTATATATGGCTTTGAGAAGTTTGAGTAAAGCAAATGGGTGTGCAAAATGATGCTTGAGGAGTAGTTAAGATGGTGGTGAAGAAACATAATGATTAGTTGAGGTCTTAGGCAAAGTCACAAGAGGGAAGTGTAAGGAATCAAGTGTTAAGTGTAAGTTTTGTAAGAAATTGAGTGTCAAGTTTGGTGATTTTTGAGGAAGGTTTAGTACATGTTTTAAGGTGTTTAAACATGTAGGAAACATGTGGAAAGATTGTGGAATGAGTGGGAAAATACTGGGGTGAATTTGGAGTTCAAATGAGGAGAAAGCACTTTGGAAAATAGGTTCTGCTGTGGACCGCCCCTAGGGACCGCCCTGTGGGGAGGTCCAGGCAAATCGTGCAGGAAATTAGCTTCTGGTTGGGACCGCCCCAGAGGGGCGGTCCAGTGCAGAGAAAAAGAAAATTTTTTGTTTTTGGCTTCTAATGATGGGGGATTGAATGGTAATGGTAGTAGATGATGTTTAGGCCTTGTTTGGTGACATGTAAAGGCCTTAAGAGGTGTAAACAAGTATGAGGTGTAATGAGAAGTGATTAACTTATATCATTAAGTTTAAATTACAATGACTTAGTGGTCCAACATTAGGGAGTGATGATGATTAGAAAGATAAGCATATAATGACTTAAGAGATTAGGGTAAGTAAATGATATTAAGTGTTTAAGGTTAAGTTGGTAAGAATTAAAGAAGAGCTAGATGGAGATTGATATGTAATGATAATATAAGGTTGTTTAAGACATGTTTGGTGAGTGACAATGATAATTAAGTGGGTGAATAGGTATAAGGAATGAGGAGAAGTGATTCACTTAAGATTAAGTTTATAAGAACTTAAGTGGTATTTAGTTGGAAATCATTAGTGATTAAGTAAGCTAGGTTAATTAAAAGTAATTAACCACCAAATTCGATGAATGTTTTAGGGTTTGAGAATTTGGACTCCAGAGGAGAGTAAGCAACCGAACGACCAGCGGTGAACGGTACAGTTCTCTTGTGACCTGCTTGCTAACGAGGTGTCCCTCGGCTTGTGTGCTATTTGTTTTGTGTGCTCACTAAACAAGATAAAGCATGCAACCGGAATATTATATTTATTGTATTGTTGTGTGATGTTTGAAAACTAACACAACATACCGTGAGAACTTACTAACCAATGTTTAGTAAGGAATTGAGTGAGACTAAGGAACGCCCCTAATAAGGGACGATATGAACCGAAAGAGGTTAACCAACAAACAGGGTCTTGAGATTACTACTAACTGGAACTTGAGTGAGGAAACCCGGGACCGATCTCCGGTCATGCATGCTAAGGAAAGGGGGTCGTTATCTATAGCAGATTCGACCTCCGATTAAGGACTTGTCTTCGGACTTGTAGCCTAGGGCCGGTTGCCGGCTCAGCTGCGCTGGACTCCCGTCCAGAGTAGGTGGCATTAAGATGGTGCGGTGGGATCACATAAATCCCAGGTTTGAATTAAGTTACAGCCATTCCCTTCCAGGAACGGTTTGTATATTGAGATTAAGGCTAAGGTAAGGTTAAGATAAGTTGCTACCATTCCTTTGTAAAGGATGGTTTGTATTATTAAGATTAAGATTAAGGTAAGGTTAAGATAAGTTGCAACCATTCCTTTTTAAAGGATGGTTTGTATTATTAAGATTAAGATAAGCTACATCCACTCCTTATTAAAGGATGGTTGTTTCTCAGATTAAGATAAGACTAAGATTGAGGTGAGATAAGGATGGACTAAGATTAAGAGGGAACATTACTTAAGGAGTTAAATAACTAACTCTCTAACTAAGGGAACGCATTTAAGTCGTTCATTGTGTGTGAACTTTGATTGTTCATATATGGATTGTTGTTTACAGCATTTACTATTATGTTGTGCATTTAATCAACCTCCATGCTATCGACAATTAGTCGTCGTAGCCACGTTAGCTTGGGGGCCATGAGGGGATCGTACCAGCATTCGTGCTGACCCCCTTTGGGGGCTGTTTTTACTACACAGGTACATCAGGAAGCGGCCGTCGAGAGTAAGAAGGGGGTACAAGTGTTAGGGTTAAGTGTGGCCTACGAGTTGTGCATGTACACTCGTATGGCAATTTGAGTTAGTAAGATGTATAGGACGTGAGGGGGTTGTAAGAGGGATATGTAATTGGTTAAGGTTGTTGTAATGTTCGGTATATTCTGTAGTCAGACCGTGGCAAGGTCCTGGATTGTAAAGAATTCCGCTGTGACATGTTTATATATATACTGTTAAGTTGCGAGACCACATGGATTGAGTTGGGGTGTTACAAAAAGTGGTATCAGAGCGTAGTTACGCTCTGAAGACAAGAATTACCGAACTTAGGAGAATACAGAGGTTGAGTTTGAGTTATGGGTTAAGGGTTGAGTGATAGAGTGAGAGGTGCGTTAGTCAGGACTTCCCGGTGTTTACCGGATATCCATAGTACCTAGACCCGCCCTCCACATCCCTAACCCTGAATATGTGGAACAGACGCCAGAGAGAAGAAAGCCTTCTCTTACTCGGGGGAACCCGATCTGGCAGTTAGCTAACAGTAAGCAATACGAGAAACATCTTGTTGCACAACAGTTACGGAGAACTTGGAGATTTTCAATGGAGCGCAACAGAGAAACAGGCGCTACCTATGGAATACTATCAGTAAGGGAACGGAAATTACCGGCAACAAGGGTCGACATGCTACGCAGTCGAAATAACCCGCGATACCAATGGTAAGGAAAGCACTACGCGTGCAATGGATAAGGAAATGATAAGAGACATGAGTACCGGACAGCGGTCCGAGTGAGCATAACAGTGGGATAATACAAAGCATGAGGATTGAGATTACTGGAAAGTCCAGTTAGAAACGGGAACTCCAAACCCCATACAATGAGGAAGGCTATAAAACCTGGCCAACATAATGCGGACGACGATAGGAACTCATATAAATTGTATACCAAAATAGGACTACGATGTAGTGCCTAAAGGAGAATTATTACTTAATAACCACAACAAAATGTGTGGAGACAGGAGCGAGGATTAAGACATAAGAAAATATTAAGGGGTTCCCTCAGAAAGAGGAACGCCCTGATAAATGACAGTACTGTCAAACAACAAGGAAACTGCCGGATGGGTTATCCAAAATAAGATATTATCGAAGGAGTCCCGAGGACTACCAATTACATGGAAATTAGAAAGAAGTCGCTACCAACGTACCTTGTACCAATAACCCATCCTGCATGGCGCACTTGCCATAGCAAGTGCTACCACGATTAAGCCACACGAAAAGCCATCAAGGCGATAGGAGAACGCTACAGTTGTACATATATTAATACCGGATTGTAAATCCATAAGAACAGAAAAGTAGGACCTTGGAAAGGCCCGACGGCCTGACCATGATGAGATGAGGTGACACACCAGTCAGCGGGAGCGGAACTGACAAAGTACTAAACCATATAAATATTAGCAACGGTATAACCCACTACAACGACAACCGACAGTACGGTAAGAACACAATCCCGAACTCCAAGGGGAAAACCTAAGAGATCGCTCGGTAATGCAAGCAAAAACACTATATAAGCAATAATATACAAGGGATGTATATAAGATACTATTGAGACTGTTGAAGCAACGACTTACAACGAAAACGGGATAAGACTCCCAGAGTGACCACTAAGAGTACCAATAACAACATTCTTCAATGAAGATGTTGGAAAACCCAAAATAAGGGTAAAAGAAATGAACATAAGCTATAACCTACTAAGGATTAAAAATGTACAATCCCGAAGAGGGAAGCTCAGAGGACTACCCCACAGAGCGGGTATAGTCGAGCCAAATAATTGATGAATGACAGCTGATACTGTTTGTTAACTCATTAACACCCAAGTATGATTGATCATCAACGGGTGGCATAGTCAACGGAAGTTGAACGAAGCGTTGAGATGGAAGTATAAGATGACTGGATGATATCCAACTTGGACACCGTAAGGCAAAGCCTAATACCAACTCCTTATTTGCTAAAAGACATAAGTCTAATAAAGCGACAGGATTGTCAAAGACACTGAGTAACCTCAGAATACCCGAATAAACTTCCATAGCAGGAAGCAGGATGCAGCGACTTACCATGGAACCCAATACTACATTTAGTATGTAACCTAACGGTAGATAGTGTTCAAGGAAACGAAAACCTTTAGGAATAACCCAGATGAGTAAGAGTACAAATAATGAACTGAGACATTAAGCACCAAGAGCCTACGAGCCAAGGATGATAACCACATCAGAGCCCGAGGCGCAATAAGTTATAAGAGAGCTTGTTTAAGCCACGAAGGAACTACAATTGTAGATATGAACGATTACCAAACCAACTTAATTGGGAAAATTCCGGGGGAAAGCACCAATGAGAATATTGAAATAATGCGGACAGGAGCGGAGAACGAACCATGCCTTTTAGGGGGGATACCTCTCCTTGTTGTGAGGCCATGAGTGGGAATGAACCCCTCAAAAAGGCTTTCACTTATTAGAGATGCAATACGCTTTGTTAGAGAATGGAAACTGAACTTGAGATTACTTAGAACATATTAGATACACTTGAGTAATAAGGAAGGTTGCAGATAGACCCATATCAACACCCAGGATGTAAGAATTAGTAATGTCAGAGATAACATTGTGAGTGCACATTATGGCACGTCAAGTGACCAATGCTCAGAAGAGCTTGTGATCAGCGGATGACTTCTTCAGGAACCAGTTAAATTACATGGTAGATAACATCACTAAGGATGAAAGAAAGCGAGAGAAATTAACCTACTTACAAATCTGAGATTGGAGCAGAACACCTTCGTAAGGAGTCAACTTTTTACAGCATGGTATGACAACCGCCATACACCGGAATGAGAGAACTCCCAGTGTGTTTACACCAAGAAGGGATTGAGTATAAGGTAAGACATAGAATAAGTGAATAAGAGGTTGCACCATTAATGGGCAACATGGTAAGGGCCAACTACCACGGTACTGGTGGTCGTAAGTACAATAGTTAGATAAGTGGATTAAGTCATGGTGCGCGGTAAAAGCGACCGTTAGGTATGAGCCGTCAAATGTTGACACTGAGGCAATTAGATTTATGAGTTAAGACCAGTATAAGTAAGGAAATAAGATGGTAGACGAACTGAGCATTGATGCCAGTAGTCTGGACCTGGTTAGGTAAGATTTCACAGGAAGCACACTACCCATTCCTTAAGGAACTGGAAGTGCATTCCTAGTAGCATAAATATGAGAAACAAGATAAGAGGCTCTATGGAAAGAGACCTAAGCTACTAAGAAATAGAATCAATGCAGAAAGGAGCTGGAGCATACCATACCCAAGAACACAGTAAATGGACTTCCCTTGATTAACTTCAAGAAGAACAATAAATGTTATTATGGAACGATGAAAGAGGAGATCGACAACAGAATACTTCATAATTAGCAATAGCTAAACGTGTGACGGACACTATGAGTTTACTAAAACGAGACGTGGGACGACTGCACCCCACAGGGGCTTGCAGGCCTGACACGCTCATTATGAGTTAGTTGGGTAAGTAGTAATGTACCAGTAAGGTACCCCATGCATGTAGACGAGTAGTGTAAGGAACACGGGAGGTAGTCGACTCCGTACCACGGACAACGACGCAAGATCACACAAGAGCAGCTACTACCACAGACAGTCGAAGAGAAGAATTCAGTTGAACCAGCAACACAGAGGAACCAGAGAACAGATAATTAAGGACTATGAAGTGCGAAAAGCACGGATTGTTAAGTACAGACATTGGATATGTCTTAAGATGTAAGGAATTAAGACTGTAAGCGCGATATGCACTAAACAGTAGTTTCAGACTAAGAATCATCCTCAGACCAAAGGTCAGTTGGGGAGAACAATTTAGACATTCGAGAAAATACTAAGAGTATGAGCATAAGATCTTCAAGGAGAATAGATAGACGAGTTACAACTCATTAAGGCCGTGTATATATAAAGATAACACGTGTCCATTGAGAGACCAATATTCCTAAACTGTAAGGAGGCTGAAGGATATACAATACTGTAAAAGATAAGCGAGGTAGTTAAGCCTAAAAACATCAGAGTGGTGCAGCGGAAGCTAGCAGATCACTACCTTTGAGATTAGACCAAACTAAGTTAAGGAAACGGTATAAGTACCGTTAAGAATCCTCGATACAGAGACTAAGTCATTTCTGATCGAATTATAAGTAAGATAGATGACGTGGAAGCTAGAATGCTTGGTGAGAATTAGACATCTTGAACTTATGTCCAAGAATGTGATGGTGTTGATTACGTGGGCGTAATCCATTTTAAGGGGGGTAGAGCGAAAACCGCTTATCGTATATTTGAGTACTTAGTACATAAACTACGGTGTGCATAGCACACAAAAGAATATGAGAATATGTTTTACACAAACATTTTGAGATAAATCATGGTTATTGCACACAGAAGATGTGAATGCCATACATATTAAGTACCTGTCTTGTTAACTCCGGTGTGAGTACAAGTTAAGAGAATTAAGGAAAAAGGATTAAGGAGACTTAAGAAATAAGGAATATATGAGGTATGAGTCGATATGAGACTAGGTGTGAAATAAGGAATATATGAGGTATGAGTCGATATGAGACTAGGTGTGAGATAAGAATAAGATAACATTATGAGATACAATTTGACATGAGTATAAGGGAGAAGATAGTAATGCTATGATATATAAGATGGTGAGAATTGGTATGAGGCTGATATAGAACTTAGTAAGAATGGGTGCCTTGAGGTAATTACTAAGAGATGAATTGGGAATGTCTAATGGACTGAGTCCACACCTTGGAGATGTATTGATTATGATTAGAAGAACTAAAAAGATAGAAAATTGGACATGAGTGAATTATTTGGATGTTTGAAAATGACGTGGGAGGTGGAACTTGATTTTCTAGGGATCAAGGGAAACCAAACACAAATTGGGGTGGAAGGATGGTTCTACACTGATGCTGATCACGTCAGGGTAGGATGACTCCTGAAACTCCCTATCAGTGGTCACAATTAAATCACGCTAAGGATAGAGGTGTTAGTATAAAACGAAATTGGAGTTGCTTGTATTTTTAATTAGAGGAATTATTCCTCACATGACCTCGTAAAAAGGATTACCTTTTTACTGAGTCTCGCCCATGAAGTCGAGGACGCACGAGCCTTTGTCTTCGGACCGGTGACATGGGGAGAGCAGAGTGTTTTGTATTCTGGCCCATGGTGACGAGGACGAATGAGCCATTGTCTACGGACCGGTGACATGGGAGAATACGTTGGAAGTTATGTGAATGTTTTTAATCGTCAAAAGGAACAAAGGGAATTTTGAGTGCTATACATGCGTAAGCATGTTGTGTGATATTTAAGAATAAGCATATGGTGGACCTAAGGATTCAATGAGTTTAGGTATACATAAGTATGATCTATATGATCGAAGGAATGAGGTAATGCATGTATTCTAATGAGATAAGATGCATGGGAACTTTGGGGACAAAGTTCTTTTAAGGGGGGTAGATTGAAATACCCCAAACCAAGTATGCTAAGTAAACATCAAATTATGATGTAGTAAGGCTAGAATATGCCTTAGAAAGATTGGTAGACAATTTAAACCAAGGAAAACACAAAAAGTGTCTTAAGGGCAATTAGGGCAAAAATGTGCTCTAAGCTTGGAGAGACTTGGGTGAGTACCCAAATATCATGATAAGACCTTAGTAATATTCTAATGGTCATTTTAAACCAATTACCAAAGAAAACCAAGCTTGAAAACAAGTTAAAACACAAAATG
The DNA here is from genome assembly GCA_023374045.1 of Limonium bicolor. Lineage (NCBI taxonomy): Eukaryota > Viridiplantae > Streptophyta > Magnoliopsida > Caryophyllales > Plumbaginaceae > Limonium > Limonium bicolor. The sequence continues at coordinate 205,883,927 of CM041776.1, forward strand.
TGCTTTAAGAAGTCTTAAAGCACATTTTTGAGAAATTGTCTTAGAATTGAGTTTTGAGTGGCTAATGTCCATCATTACTCTTTAATCAACATGTGTACTAATTAGTATCACATTAGGAAGTCTAAATCAATGGGAAAAAAAAATTTCACAAATTGTGCACTAATTGTGAATAGTGCCAAATAGTGCCCAAATTAAGCTTAAGTCAACATAAGTCAATAAGATGGTCAACAAGACCATAAATATCTCCATTATAAGAGGGGGGCCGGTTTTTGATGTGGGGAGTCACCACATGACAAAGCAATTAAAGGAAAAGAAGAGGAAAAAGAGAGATAGTACTATTTGCTTTATAAAAGCAAAATACCTTATATTAGCCTACCTCTCTCCCTCTTCTTCATTTCTCTTCTTCTTCCACGGTTCTCTTCTTCTTCCTCTGTTCCAAACCGTCCAAGCAGCCTCCATTCTTGCTTCATCTTCAAATGTCCATAACTTGCTCATTTTAGCTCCAAAAAAAACTAAAACATATTTTCTTAGTTAGGCCAAGACCTATCTTTCTATCTTTTCAAATCTTTCAAAGCTCCATTTTGGTGCCAAGAGGAAACTCCATTGATGGAGGAAAATCAAGTTTGAAGAGCTCATTAGCTTCTCCATTCTCTTAAGGTAAAGAAAATGTAAGAAAAACTAGGTTTCCACCATTCTTCTCCATTACCGAAAATTTATACTCATGGGGCTATGTTTTTATGCCTTGTTCTAGCTTGATTTATTCACCAAGGACTAGTGGAGGTCCTATTTCATTCAATGCCAAAGTCTATCTTGAGACTTCAAAGGTAATCATCCACTTTTATGCCTTAGAACACATTCCTAACCTAGGTTTTTATTCCTTGAGGTTAGTGTACTGTTTAGTACTCATATGAGTCATTGAATATTGATTAGAACATTGGCAAGGGGAATTTAAGTGGTGGCCGAGATTCATGCAAGAAGAAGGTCTAAGGAGGAAGTTAAGATAAGCTTGAGAAAACAAGGTAAAATGCTTACCTAATGGTGGTTTAAGTTTTAAGGGATGAGTTTAGGTGGATACCAATGTGGCTTAGAGCTTACATTGTGTATTGGGTTATATAACCTAAGAAAAAGAACTTAAATAAGCTTGTGAACTTGTGACTAAGGAGCCAATGGGAATGAGTTAGTAATATAAGTTTAAGATGGATTTTAAGAGCATTATAAGTACTATGAGATTTGATGGGTGTATTTGCAGGTTGAAAGCTTTTTATGTGGGAAATTCATGTTTAAATTCATGTCATTTAAGGGCCTAAGAGCCATGTCATTTAAGGGCCTAAGAGCCATGTCATTTAAGAGCCTTAGTGCTATGCAATTAAGATTATTGCACTATATTGAGTTTATTATGAATGGTTGATTTGGGTGAGCAAAATATGATGAGAAAAGACTTGATGTATGTGAAGATGGTTGAATGAGGAAAACAATGCTTTGGGCATGATAATATACTAGAGCAACTATGGCGAAATTTGAGTAGGAAACTAAGCGTTTAAGATGTTCTAAGGATATTTTATGACTAAGGAATGTTTCTAGTAATCACTAAGGTTGTTTTGGTGAAAATGATAAACTATGGAGTTTCTTGAGTACTAGGAAGACCTAGGGATGTCTAAGAGGGACTAGGGGTTATAATTGAGTTTTATGCACCAAACCATGGTTAAGGAAGCTAGGAACTTGTACAAAGTTTGAAGGAAAAGTAAGGTATAATGACTTATAAGGATGTAACCATGTGCTAGATTATATATGGCTTTGAGAAGTTTGAGTAAAGCAAATGGGTGTGCAAAATGATGCTTGAGGATAGTAGTTGATGGTGGTGAAGAAACATAATGATTAGTTGAGGTCTTAGGCAAAGTCACAAGAGGGAAGTGTAAGGAATCAAGTGTTAAGTGTAAGAATTTTGTAAGAAATTGAGTGTCAAGTTTGGTGATTTTTGAGGAAGGTTTAGTACATGTTTTAAGGTGTTTAAACATGTAGGAAACATGTGGAAAGATTGTGGAATGAGTGGGAAATACTGGGGTGAATTTGGAGTCAAAATGAGGATAAAAGCACTTTGGAAAATAGGTTCTGCTGTGGACCGCCCCTAGGGACCGCCCCTGTTGGGGAGGTCCAGCAAATCGGCAGGAAATTAGCTTCTGGTTGGACCGCCCCAGAGGGGCGGTCCAGTGCAGAGAAAAAAGAAATTTTTTGTTTTTGGCTTCTAATGATGGGGGATTGAATGGTAATGGTAGTAGATGATGTTTAGGCCTTGTTTGGTGACATGTAAGGGCCTTAAGAGGTGTAAACAAGTATGAGGTGTAATGAGAAGTGATTAACTTATATCATTAAGTTTAAATTACAATGACTTATGTGGTCCAACATTAGGGAGTGATGATTAGAAGATAAGCATATAATGACTTAAGATTAGGTAAGTAAATGATATTAAGTGTTTAAGGTTAAGTTGGTAAGAATTAAAGAAGAGCTAGATGGAGATTGATATGTAATGATAATATAAGGTTGTTTAAGACATGTTTGGTGAGTGACAATGATAATTAAGTGGGTGAATAGGTATAAGGAATGAGAGAAGTGATTCACTTAAGATTAAGTTTATAAGAACTAAGTGGTATTTAGTTGGAATCATTAGTGATTAAGTAGCTAGGTTTAATTAAAAGTAATTAACCCCAAATTCGATGAATGTTTTAGGGTTTGAGAATTTGGACTCCAGAGGAGAGTAAGCAACCGAACGACCAGCGGTGAACGGTACAGTTCTCTTTGACCTGCTTGCTAACGAGGTGTCCCTCTGCTTGTGTGCTATTTGTTTTGTGTGCTCACTAAACAAGATAAGCATGCAACCGGAATATATTATATTTATTGTATTGTTTGTGTGATGTTTGAAAACTAACACAACATACCGTGAGAACTTACTAACCAATGTTTAGTAAGGAATTGAGTGAGACTAAGGAACGCCCCTAATAAGGGACGATATGAACCGAAAGAGGTTAACCAACAAACAGGGTCTTGAGATTACTACTAACTGGAACTTGAGTGAGGAACCCGGGACCGATCTCCGGTCATGCATGCTAAGGAAAGGGGGTCGTTATCTATAGCAGATTCGACCTCCGATTAAGGACTTGTCTTCGGACTTGTAGCCTGGGCCGGTTGCCGGCTCAGCTGCGCTGGACTCCCGTCCAGAGTAGGTGGCATTAAGATGGTGCGGTGGGATCACCTAAATCCCAGGTTTGAATTAAGTTACAGCCATTCCCTTCCAGGAACGGTTTGTATATTGAGATTAAGTTAAGATTAAGGCTAAGGTAAGGTTAAGATAAGTTGCTACCATTCTTTTAAAAGGATGGTTTGTATTATTAAGATTAAGATTAAGGTGAGGTTAAGATAAGTTGCAACCATTCCTTTTTAAAGGATGGTTTGTATTATTAAGATTAAGGTAAGTTACATCCACTCCTTATTCAAGGATGGTTGTTTCTAAGATTAAGATAAGACTAAGATTGAGGTGAGATAAGGATGGACTAAGATAAGAGGGAACATTACTTAAGGAGTTAAATAATTAACTCTCTAATTAAGGGAACGCATTTAAGTCGTTCATTGTGTGTGAACTTTGATTGTTCATATCTGAGTTGTTGTTTACTGCACTTTCTATTATGTTGTGCATCTAATCAACCTCCATGCTATCGACAATTAGTCATCGTAGCCACGTTAGCTTTGGGGCATGAGGGGATCGTACCAGCATTCATGCTGACCCCCTTTGGGGCTGTTTTTACTACACAGGTACATCAGGAAGCGGCCGTCGCAGAGTAAGAAGAGGATACAAGTGTTAAGGGTTAAGTGTGGCCTACGAGTTGTGCATGTACACTCGTATGGCAATTTGAGTAAGTAAGATGTATAGGATGTGAGGGGGTTGTAAGAAGGATATGTAAATGGTTAAGATTGTTGTACTAGTGTTCGGTATATTCTGTAGTCAGACCGTGGCAAGGTCCTGGATTGTAAAGAATTCCGCTGTGACATGTTTATATATATACTGTTAAGTTGCGAGACCACATTTGGATTGAGTTGGGGTGTTACAGTGGTGTACGTTGCTAATCAGAGTAATGATAGAGAGAAGCTCTGGGATGATCTTAGGGAGTTCAGTCAATCTGTAAATGCTCCTTGGGTGACTTTGGGAGATTTTAATTGTTTGTTGAAAGATGATGAGAAAATTGTTAACAGTGCAGTTTCAGCTGAGGTCGATTCTGCTTTTGGCAGGTGTGTTGAGGACATGGATGTCCACGACTTGAAATTTTCAGGTGCGTTCTTCACATGGTCTAATAAGCATTGTAAGGACCAAGCACTAGAATGTACTGTAAACTGGATAGAATCTTGGTGAATGATAGGTGGATTTGTAAGTTTGTAGACTCTCATGCTGAGTTTGGTGTACCGGATGTTTCTGATCATTCGCCTTCTCTTATTATATCGATAATGAGGTTCGCAGAGTTGCACATATGTTCAGGTTTAAAAACATTTGGGTGACTGATAACAATTATCATGAGTTGGTCTGGAGAGGGTGGAGTACAGGTGTTAGGGGTTGCCCGATGTTCAGGATTATTCAGAGGTTGAAGATTGTTAAGGCTAGTCTGAAGCAGCTTAACAAGTATAAGTTCTGCAATATTAGAAATGAGGTTGATAGATGTAGATAGGAGCTGCATGATCTACAGAGAGAGATACAGTAGAAACCGTTTGACTTGAATTTAGTGGGAAGGGAAAATTTGTTGATTCAAGAAGTCAATCGAACTGTTAGTCTTTTGCATTCTCAAATGGCTCAGCAGGCAAAAATTGAGTGGATCCAGCTAGGTGATGAATCTAGCTCCTGTTTTCATAGGATGATGAATGCTAAGAGACATGCCACGAAGATATCTGTCTTAATGGATGAGGGGGGTCATAAATTGACCAAGGAGGATGACATTGTTGTCCATGTTGTAAACTTCTTTCAACAGTTACTGGGCAGGAAGATGACTTCTAGAGAAGTTTGTGATAGGCATGTGTTTTCAAGGGGGAAGCTAGTGTCTGTTGAGTCCAATATGAAGCTCATTCTCCTGATTCTGGATAGTGAGGTTTGGGAAGCCGTAAGATCAATTAAAAACACAAAGGCACCTGGCCCGGATGGATTCAGTGCTTTGTTTTTTAAGTCTTGCTGGAATATTCTGGGGGAGGATGTTAAGATGGCTGTGAAGGAGTTTTTTAATAAGGGGAAAATCCTGAAACAAGTCAATGCCACGCTCATTGTCTTGGTTCCTAAGGTAATCAACCCTACTGTGGTTACAGATCTGAGACCTATAGCTTGCTGCAATGTTTTGTATAAAGTCATATCGAAGATTATAGCAACTAGATTGAAAGCTGTTCTGCCTGAAATCATTAGTGACAACCAAGGTGCGTTTGTTTCTGGAAGAAGCCTTTCTCATAATGTTTTACTTTGTCAAGATATTATTCAGGGGTATAGAAGGAAGAAGATATCACCTAGATGTGCTTTCAAGGTGGATATACATAAGGCATATGACATGGTTAGTTGGGATTTTTTGGAGGAAGCTCTGATTGGTTTTGGATTTCAGGAGAGGGTGATTAAGTGGATTATGTTATGTGTGACCACTCCTTGGTATTCTATTTTAATTAATGGTCAGATGAGAGGATTATTTAAAGGGGAGAGAGGTCTCAGACAGGGAGATCCACTTTCCCCGCTTCTGTTTGTGATATGTATGGAATATCTTAGCAGACTATTGTCATCAGTTCAAGATAACCCAAATTTTAACTTTCATCCCAAATGTAGTAGGATAGGACTGAATCACCTTTGTTTTGCAGATGTTCTTTTGATATTTTGTAGAGGTGATGTGGGTTCAATAAGATTTATCAAAGATGTCTTGGATAGATTCTCCTGCTCATCTGGTTTGACAGTTAGCAATCGCAAATGCAAAGTCTTTTTTGGTGGAGTATGCGAAGATGATAAAAAGGAAATTTTATAAGTGCTGGGGTTTGAGGAAGGTAGTCTGCCTTTGAGATATTTAGGAGTTCCTCTCTCTGCTCAAAAACTCACTTGTGATGATTACTTGCCTCTGATTAATAAGATCTGTTGTCGAATTGATCATTGGGCGGCCAGAAAACTGAGTTATGCTGGGAGGTTACAATTAATACAGAGTGTTATTGTTAGTATACAAAGATTCTGGTCCAATATTTTTCTTTTCCCCAAACATATTATCCAGCTGATTGAAAAGAAGTGCAGATCTTATCTCTGGTGTGGGGTTCAGAATGGCAGGAAGGCGCATGTGGCTTGGACATACGTATGCAGGCCAAGAGATAGTGGAGGGCTTGGAATCAAAGAAATCCTTTCATGGAATAAGGCTGCAATGCTACACAATCTGCTAAGAATTAGTGGTCAGAGTGAAACCCAATCTGCTCTGACTAGGTGGTGTAAGTAGTACATTTTGAAGACGGAAAGTGTGTGGGATGTGAGGCATAAAGGGAGTCATGCTTACTGGTGGAAATGTTGTCTTGATCTTAGGGATGAAGCTATCTGCAGAAACCTTAAAGATAAGCTGATGGAAGGTATGAATAAACTCTCAATAAGTGACATTTATGATTTTATTATGCCAAGTTCACTGTCAGGCGGTTGGGAGGGTGTGTTATGGTCTGTTTACTGCACACCCCATGCATCTTTTATCTGGTGGTTGGCTTGCTTCAATAGACTTGCCACGAAAGACAGGATCAGGAAATGGAATAGGGGTATGGATGCGCAGTGTGTACTATGTGGAGGCATAGAGTCTCGCAACCATTTGTTCTTTGAATGCGATTTTAGTAGAAAGGTGTTCCAAGAAGTTCTACATAAATGGATGAAGTGTAAGCTTCCGCTCTCATTTTCTGAGTGTATGCATTGCCTTTGGGTAAACAGAAAGTCGAACCTGGTCTTTAAGATGAGAACAGCGGCGGTTGGCATGGTGATTTACCATGTTTGGAAAATTAGGAACGAGGTGATTTTTTCTAAATCCTCTCCTGATGTAAATAGTTGCTTGATGAATATATGCAGTGAGCTGAAGATAAGATGGAGTAGATTCTCATACCCGGTGACTAGGAGGAATTTTAGGGTCCTTAAAAGTTTTAAGCTAATAGAATTCTTGGGGAATTAATTAGTGTGGAGTGATTTGGAACTGCAGTCTGTTGCAGTGTGGGGATATCATACATGTAATTTTTTCTTGTTCATATTTTAATACCAGCTTACCTTTCCTTCAAAAAAAATATACATATATTACCTAAACTTAAATAAAACTTTATAAATACATAAATAAAATGGCCTAAAGTACATGGCCTTATTACAAACATTAGCTTATAAAATAAATTACACATAAATGCCCAAAAGTACTTTAAACTCTCGGCCCATACCAAATATTTTCATTAATTACCAATTTTCCACATAATGTCTTGAATTTGACAATTATGCTAACTAATTAGTTATAAAATTTACTAAACCATTCCTTAATCACCTAAGGTCAAAATAAGACCTTAATATAACCATTCACTCACGACACATTTATATACATATGTATAAACACATATTAATATACCAAGTGTAGGTTTAAGTGATTTATACCTTGTTTTTGCCTAGTTAAGGCCTTGTTTGGCCACGGCCTGCTTAGGATAAAATTTTCACAGCATCATTTACATGTTTTCAAACAGCAATTAAGGCATGATTAGTCTCCAAGCAAGATCTAACCATAAGAAGTGTTTAATGTCAATTTTCAAGGTAAAATTTACCTTAGAACACCAAGGTTACCAAGGCTGACTTCGGGCTAAATTTACACAAGTTAAAAAGCATCAAAAGAGCTACTAAAACCAAGCTTTAAACTGGTATAACTCAGATTAGAAGATGGCTAATTGTTACCTTGATTAAAATGCCTAAAATGGTGTTTTTGGCTTGGATCTGGCTATACCTTGAAGCTCTTGATATAACAACTAAATAATTATGTTAAGATGAAGATAATAAGGCTATGAACAAAGTTTCACAACCGAATTTGAAGGGAATCAAAAGATATGTGCTTAAAGCACATTTTTATACCTTAAGAACAAGATTAGATTTCTCCACCTTATTCCCTTGTTAATGCCGAGATACACCCTCCATTTAACCTCTAAAACAACCTAGAAACATTGATGGAAATGGTTGATGCTTTGCTCCATGGAAAGAGGAAATAATTGTGAAGAGAATGAACATAAAATTGCGTGATATGTTATCCTTTAAGGCAATTCAATACCTATTGGTTGTATACGGCAAATTACCGAATAATTATGTGACATACTGTACTACAGATGTCTGGGGGAACTAGAGGGCGTGGTACTGGAAGAGGTGGAGGCGGTGACCCCGCGAATCCAGGAGTTGTAGAGACAATTGCTGCTGTTCTTGCACAGCTGGGTACTCAAATTGGAGGAGCACCAGCCCACCCGCCACAGCCCAGGGAAACGAACTGGCTGAAGTCAGTTAGCGAGACCCGACCACCTACATATTCAGAGGAGCCAGACCCCGTAGCTTTAGAGCGTTTCATTGTTGAACATGAGAAGGCCTACGAGGCTTTACGAGTACCTGCCAACCAAAAGGTTGTCATTGCTGCTTTCCATCTGAAGGATGCAGCCAGCACTTGGTGGAGGTTGGTCAAGGACCATCACCTGGCTATGCCCGACTTTTCGTGGGCTGCCTTTGTCGAGTTGCTGAGGGGGAAGTACTACCCGGCGCATCTCAAGCAGAAGAAGCGCCATGAGTTTGAGACATTATCCCAGGGAGGTCTGACCGTGGATGAGTACTACGCTCGATTCATTGGTCTGCTGGACTTCATCCCCGGTGTTGATTACTTAGAGACCGTGAAGGTCGAGAAGTTCCGAGAGAGATTGTTGTTTCGCATCCAGATGGCGATGGGTGCTACCCTCTACACTACCATTCAGGTATTAACATGAAAGCCATAAATTCTATACATACTACGTTACCGATTAACCTTGTGAGAACTTATCGATGAGATTCCAGGAGTGTTATGATGCTGCCTCGAGGACGGAGCTGATGCTCCAGACTCGGGAAGAGACTCTCGGGGCCAAGAAGAGAAAGAACCCTGAGGGAGAGTCTGAGGGTGGAGGAGCATCTCCAGGCGATAGCCAGAAGAAGGGAAAGTAAGGACTTATCCCATTCTAAACTATTTATCATATTAAATACCTTATGAATACTGACCTGAAACCTTAAGAAGGAAATTCTTTCAGAAGAAAGGGCAGCAGGGTCACCAGGGAGCGAAGGGGAAAGAGCCCGTCCTTCGGTTGACCGGCCCAGCTATAGATGCTCAGCCTCTGAGATCTGCACCTCCTAAGGGTGAGAACACCTACCTCTTAAATTGAATTGTGACCTTAACCTTTATATCATGAGATATGAACTTAAACTAAATACTACCAAGGGCACCGGACAGCCCCAGCGCCATTTCTATTGTAAGCGTTGTGGGAAGGACCATCCTGGGGTCGACTGCAATGGCCGTAAAGTTGAATGTCGGTGCTGCAAGAAAGGGGGCCACCGGGAGTTCGAGTGTTGGATGAACCCTGAGGGCCGTAATTACAGGCCACCAAGGAATACTCAGAAGACCTCAGTTGGAGGATCTGGAGTACCACGAGGCGGTCAGGATGGCCAGACATCTACTGATGCTGGAGCCCAGAGAGGCAAGGGAGTAGATAGGGCATGAGTACCCTGAACTCCATGAGACAGCTGGTGGAAGATTTTTACTTACTGTGTTATGTACTTACCTTGGATGTTAGACGGAGATATGTTATAAATATGTGGGAGCGTGTCATTGACCACTCGCCTTTTGTGTATGACTTTTGAGACTAGTTTTGTGGACTCGATGCGAGTAACCTTGGAACCTTGACGGATTATATATATGAATTGAATGTTAATGCTTACATTATCATGTAGCCCATACTCAACGACGCAGAGTCAATGAGACCAGTAATTACTGAGCCAGAATTTCCACTTGCATGGCGCACTTGCTATTGCAAGCGCTATGACAAGTAAACCACTAAAATTTCCATCTGCCTTACGCACTTGACAGAGCAAGTGCTACAACTGCAACTGCAACTACTACTTTTTAATCTTTTTATTATATATATACAAAAAAAATTGATTTTCATATTTTTCATACAAACTTTAAGATTAGAAACCTATGCAACCTTGGGAAGACCGTTAGTCCAACCACTACAACTGAAGAAGTTATACAGCCACTGTGATTGTAAACTACACCAGTTTATTTGTTCGAGAATTTTCAAACAGGGCTTATTAGCCAAATACCATCAGTGTATACACGCATTTAATGCTAATCACTACTAGTGATGAATGTTTAGTCCTTATGGACAAGCATACCCTTTGTAGATGCACCACCGTCAGTGAGGATGGTTGGGAAGTGAAGAGCCAAGTTGCTAAAGCTATTATGCAATCTGCAATACATCCAATTAAACGGATGAGGGAATGAATACGAACTATGGATGAGATATGATCGTGATAAACAGGGAGAAAAGGATTATGTGTGCACTCAATGAGATCGAATTAAGAGAACCAAGTTTGCTAAATATAGCACGAATTTTACTTACACCGAGCTGAATAACGCCGGCTTATGGCACGAATTACCACTGATGCCACTAGGGCAATGACACTTACAACAAGATAACCGGCAACAGGAACTAATAATACTAAAGGATATCCATCAAAAGGGAGATTGACAACAGAATACTTCACAACACCCGTGTGACAGACATACCAGTTTACTAACTGAGACATGGGATGACCGCACTCCGATAGGAGCATGTGGGCCTGACATACTTATTTATGAGTTAGTCGGGTAAGTAGTAATGTATCGGTACGGTACCCCATGCAAGTAGACAAGTAGTGTTAGGAACACAAGAAGTAGTCAACTCCATACTACGGACAGTGATACAGATTACCTCGAAGATGGACGAGAAGAGCCGCAGTTAAACCAACGGGCTAAAGAAACCGAGAACTTTCAACACACAAAGCAGTAGACAGTATACAGTGAAGACAAGGAAACCTTTCGAGGACGTGAACACTAAGGAAAGAAACATGAAAACCCATTATGGACGAATAATATGTAGAATCCTCACAAGGATCGGGAAAACTCTTGCAATCCAGAGGAAATCTACCAAAGGATGTGGACATAAACGCGTGACTACGCAATGATGAGAGACAAAGCTAATATACTAGCAGATACCTTAAGCAAGGAACAATGGACTTGGAATATACCACTCACATGATAATTCGCTCATCTTATCTGTTTGACTCATTAGATATTAGCTGCTGAGAGTTTACGCCTCTACACTCTGTAGGACTGAGTGTTTTGGTATTGCACTTGGGCAGTTATTAATCTAGTGGGAATACAGAAAGATGTAATGGATATCAACAAGAGTGTGTATCAAAGAACTACAACAGTGTGTTACTCCGAAACAAAACCCCCAGGAGACACGGATGACAATCATCATTTACGTGGACATGTAGGCTGGTACGTCTTAGTATTACAAAGACAAGTGCAAAGAGCACTACGTACTAACAATAGCCAATGTCATATTATACCTCAAGCTAAATATCAGTGAGAGAAGACACACGCTTGTACGCTAGTGATCCAAATGAGTGGATACACAGCAATGAAAAGAGGCAAATTGAGCCTATATTCATGGGTCTGCAACTCATACGGAGCGAGTGGGCCCATTAGAACGAACTTGGGAGAGAGCACAAATAGATCAGTGCCTCACCCTTTATGTATTGTGGAGCCCTGAAAGGCTAGAGTCATACCCGTCTCTCTGATATGAGGATAATCCACGAGTTGGTGAACTATTTGAGAGCCAAGTATCCAGCGCTCCTGGTTGAGCAGCTGTTGTATACTTGTGGGGTACGGGGGCGTAACCCTTTTTAAGGGGGGTAGAGCCTCTTGGTTGCACGTGTGTGCACTAAGTTTTGTTGTGGTATGCGGGGCATACGAGGTTTGTTTGTTTATTTGTTTGTTTCGTATGCATGACATACAGTGAATTGGTGGTATGCGGGGCATACGTGGTTTTGTTGGTTATGGTTTTGTTGGTTATGTTTGGTACGCGGGGCGTACATTGTTGGTTTGTTTGTGTGTGTTGTGCACTTATATGTATGTATCTTATGAGATACCTGTTTGAATGTTGTATTTACACCCATATGTGTAGTACTTTTCTTATGGTACTTTTGATATATATATTTATATTGCTTTGTAGAATTATTACATATGGTATTGCCTAGATACGAAATGAATCATTAGATATGGAATGTGGAACGATGGTATGTTATGGACACCCCGGGGAGGTTGTCAGGGTTTGTAGAATTGATAGGAATAATGGTGCTGATGGATCACCTATATCCATATATGATTGAACTAACGCCACAAAGTGATGGCTATGTGCTGTATAAGCGCAATACGATGTATGTAAATGATATATCACAAAGATGTACATTATGGGAATAAAGGGTAGTTATACATTTATATACTTACCTATTTGATTAAGTGACTTCGGGACGAAGTCTTTTTAAGGGGGGTAGATTGAAATACCCCAAACTAAAAAAATATGGATTAAATATCTAATCACATTGATTAATGCCTAAACATGCCTTAAAAGTCAATGGAGAACAACAATGGTCAACACAAAGCAAGATATTGCACCCTTTGACTGTTTAGGGTAAATGAAGACCCAAATGAACTTCTTAGGTCCTAAAACTTTGTCCTAAGCATTATAACACATTACTAAACATGTTACAATTGTTGGACAACACTCCAACACAAAGAACAAGCATTTACATGCTTCAAGGTCAAGTAGGGCAAAAACGTGCTCTAAGTAAACCTTAAAGGTCTAATGACCTCTGAATGATATAAAATTGGATTACATGATCAAATATCATGTAAGGAACAAAAAACAACTGTTCTCAAAGAAAACAGAGCTCAGAACCACCCTGTGACACAAAATGTGCACTAAAACACCTTAAAGCACGTTTTTGTGTATGAGCTCTAAGATAATGACTTTTTGTCATTTTAAAGACTGGAGTATATTATTTATATCATTAATTTGACATGATAGACTATATTATAAAGTCTAAATCAAAGTTTGAAAATAAAAATCAAAATGGGCAATTTGGTATGAATAGTAACCCGAATAGTGCATTTTTAAGCAAAATTGATTAAGTATGGTCAATGGTCAATTAATGACCATCTTAGCCCTTGGAGGTCGGCTGCCATGGGGCATGGAAGACAGCTCACTCAGATTTAACACAAAATATCTAATCAATTTGGTGAATCATCATTTACTATTACATATAATATCATTAACTTAACTTAAAAGCAAATTTGGTCTTCTTTCTTCATTTACCTTGCTTCCCAGACGACACCACCTTGCTCCAGCCTCTCTTTGGCTTCTCCAAACCGTGGCTAACTCACCATATTCAGAAGATAACAACAATTGACATAGGTAAGCTTATTAAGCCATTTTATGTTTATTCTCTTCACAATTCTTTCCTCTTTCCATGGAGCAAAGCATCAACCATTTCCATCAATGTTTCTAGGTTGTTTTGGAGGTTAAATGGAGGGTGTATCTCGGCATTAACAAGGTAATAAGGTGGAGAAATCTAATCTTGTTCTTAAGGTATAAAAATGTGCTTTACGCACATATCTTTTGATTCCGTTCAAATTCGGTTGTGAAACTTTGTTCCTAGCCTTATTATCTTCATCTTAACATACTTATTCAGTTGGTATATCAAGAGCTTCAAGGTATAGCCAGATCCAAGCCAAAAACACCATTTTAGGCATTTTAATCAAGGTAACAATTAGCCATCTTCTAATCTGAGTTATACCAGTTTAAAGCTTGGTTTTAGTAGCTCTTTTGATGCTCTTTAACTTGTGTAAATTTAGGCCGAAGTCAGCCTTGGTAACCTTGGTGTTCTAAGGTAAATTTTACCTTGAAAATTGACATTAAACACTTCTTATGGTTAGATCTTGCTTGGAGACTAATCATGCCTTAATTGCTGTTTGAAAACATGTAAATGATGCTGTGGAAAATTTATCCTAAGCAGGCCGTGGCCAAACAAGGCCTTAACTAGGCAAAAACAAGGTATAAATCACTTAAACCTACACTTGGTATATTAATATGTGTTTATACATATGTATATAAATGTGCCGTGAGTGAATGGTTATATTAAGGTCTTATTTTGACCTTAGGTGATTAAGGAATGGTTTAGTAAATTTTATAACTAATTAATTAGCATAATTGTCAAATTCAAGACATTATGTGGAAAATTGGTAATTAATAAAAATATTTGGCAAGGGCCGAGAGTTTAAAGTACTTTTGGGCATTTATGTGTAATTTATTTTATAAGCTAATGTTTGTAATAAGGCCATGTACTTTAGGCCATTTATTTATGTATTTATAAAGTTTTATTTAAGTTTAGGTAATATATGTATATTACCGCAAGGAAATGGGATCATAGTGTAATTAAATTAAATTTGGGGGCTATATAATAATAAAGCCGAAAATTAGAGGTTTAAATGAGTTTATATAAAAATTATAAGATTATATAACGTTTTGGGGTTAAATGGTAATTTCTGAAAAATATGGTTATAAACTGTAATATATGGTTATTAATGGTCAAGGAAATATTAAGGTGGTCAACCTTGACCATATGGTAGGTTTTGACCAAATTAAATAAGTTAGATAACTTATTTAAGGTTTTATTATAAGATAAGTATTTAATTGTAACAATTATATAACATATGTGGTAAATATGTTATTACCGCAAGTTAAGGGTGTAAAATGGTATTATAAACACCCATGGGCTATTAGGAATTTTTAGGAATTTATTGGGTTGTTTTTGGAATTAAAATAAACTATATATGTATAATATATAGTTATTATGTCATTATGACACTTTGGAATAGAAGATGGGGTGGAAATGTAATATACCGAAAGTATATGGTTAGTATGGGTAATTATAACCCTTTGGTGAAATTTGGTGATTTTTAGAATTATATAAGAGTATTTAATAAGATATATGTATAATATATAGTTTTAATGATATTATAAAACTATATGTTATAAATTGGGCCAAATGGCAATTATAGGAATTTGGTGGGTCTGTTCGGAATTTACAAAAATATAACCATAGGTTATACCATTTTATAAGTTAAAGATGTTATATTTTATGATATATATAGCATGTTATAATTAATGGGGTGATTTTGTAAATAAAGGAAACTATGGATTATGAAAAAGAATAAGGTTTTAATATATGTGCCTATGCGGCAATATAAATAGTTTTGCATAAAAACTATAGGTTATAAATTAAAGGAAATAAGAATATCATAATATATGATATTAGTATAAGGTATAACATTACATAATGTTAATGGTTTAAAGGGAATTAATATAAGTAAGGATATTCACATTAAATAATGTGACAAACTATAAATAAATAAGATTTATAACTAAGGTATTTATTAATTAAACCTTAGGAGTTGTAATTAACAAATAAATGTTACCTAATATTAGGATAATAATCTTAATATAGGTTGTATAATATAATACAACTAATGGGAATAATCATCTAATATAAGATGATAAAATGTAACATCTAATATAAGAGTTTTGTAACTCATGGGACTTACCTATAAGGTAAATATATACATATACAAGGATAATGTATATAGGATGGATATATATGGTTGGAAACCATAATATATGGTGGAGATCATTACATGGAATAGTTTACAAACTATAAGATATAAGTTTTGGATGCAAATATAATTTGCTAAGATAATGGATTATATAATAATTGTATTATAATGGATGGTGGAAATAATACAATATAATATAATAATGCATGCATACATGCAACTATAGGTTATATACCTAAATTCAATGATGGATAAGATTAAAGAAATATAACGAATTAAACTTAACAGTAGAAATTTTTTTGACAAACGAGTTTTAGTAACAAGCGGACTGGTTTAGAGAAACCCGTAACAAATAACTGTAGAAATCCGGGGATGAACTGTCGGGGTTACTTGTTATTCGGAAGTACCGGATGTAGTTAGTCATGGAGACTGACTTATAGTTTTAATACCGTTTAGATCATACTTCAGACGAGGACGATTGACGAGCTAGTGGTCTACACTGCGCATCCTAGGTCTTGGTGAACGTTATATAAAGGGGTTTGATCCGAGTTGTCCTAAGGAAACTCCTTGGGCTCGGATTTGGTTGATATCACTTGTGTGTTAAGTGTTTTGGATACGTGTATGTGATTATGTGTTACTGCATTAATTATTTATGCACGAGCGTCCCACGGGACTAACACTACGTCGACTATAGATCGACTTATATAAACATACATATACGTTAATGTGATAACATGACGGTTACTTGATATAATACCATAGTATTAATATTAAGTATATGGTAACCTAGTAAATACTTAGGGACGAGTCATGACATTGTCGGTCTCTAGGGCATGGATCTCGAACATGAATATAACCTAGATTCTTTCTAGGTATGTGTGAGACCCATTGGGCAGCAAAGTAATAATTGTATTCTCCATAAGATTAAGAGCATATCTTAAACAGTATGAGAGAGAGATGGTATGAGTTGAGGTGAGGAATCCCGTTAGTTTACGAACTACTTGGTTGCGCATTTGTGATCACTGAGGGGTTCCCGATCGGGTTCTGCTCCAGGTTTATACCCATACGAGCCCTATTTGGATCGTGGGTCAGGTGGCTACGGCCTTTTATATGGACGTCTTACGAGACAAAAGAGAATAGTCAGGGGCCTCCGGACCTCTGGCGAAATGAGCACCTTTGTGTGTACGGGAGGACTACTGTCCATGGTGAGGTTATAGGGTTGTCTCAACATGACGCCCAATTGGTATTAATTAAACATGGTTTGGATGGATGGGGCCTTAAAGGCCAAATTAAATTAACTATGGAAACTGTACGCTACGGCGATTGTACATTGTGCATTATACTGTGGTCATTTCGATATGGATGGGGCCGTGAAGGCCAAATTAAATTAAATTAATAAAGGATGGCGTACGCTAAGGCGATTATACATTGTACATATACTGTTATTATTCGATACGTTCGATATACAATTGTTGTTGTGATATTTAATGAATGTTTGAATTGGATGGATTTAAGTGTTATGAATGTTTGGATGGAGGATTATGTATATACATGTATATTACAGTGTTGTTTATAACTGTAAAATGGTAAAGCATGAAACCGATCTGATAAAAGATGGTTAAAATGACTAAGTGACCAATAGAGTCCAGGCCCAGCATACTCAGGTCTATCGCTGATACTACACCATATGCAGGTTGTTGATTATCGCTGAAGCCGAAGTGCGAGAACAGGGTAATTAAAGTTTATTTTAATTACCGCACATGGAGTTGTAATATGGTACGATTATGTATATTTAGGTTTGGGTAGACGCTCACTTGTCGACGTTATGGTTTGTGGACTTAGTATGATGTATAGGAGTTTTCTCGTTATCACGGTGGTTAGTAGTTTGTTTATGTTGGAAATTGGATTTAGTTTGGCTTCGTTACTTGCATGGGCGAGTAATGGCCGGTGACACCCGAGCGAGTATTGTTATTGTTATTAATTCTTCCGCTGTAAGACGTTTTACTTATTGCTACGAGAGAGATTATTACGTGATTATGGAGAGGGGTGTTACACAACATGTTTAGGAGATGAAAATGGGATGTTGATAGTTATTCGAGATGGAGAAGGGTTAGATGAGATAGGAATTTGGATTTCTAGGGGAGATGAGATAGGAATTTGGATTTCTGGGGAAGATGAGATAGAAATTTAGATTTCTGGGGAAGATGAGGTTGGATCAGTTGTGATCTCCATGTTGATGCTAGCCTTCTCTTGACTATCCTTACCTCTTTTGGTTGTAAGCTCTCTTCTACTTCTTAGAGAGATGCCACTCACATTGGTAGTTTGGGAGGTGTTGCCTCCTATACTTATTGAATTTGCGTGCTCTCTTGGGTTGGGGTGAGTTTGAGAAGGGAGTTGACCAGGGGGTCTTTGTTGGGTGAGTAGTTATTGAATTTGAGATTGCAAGGCTTTCTGATCTTTGCGAAGGGCCGCGACTTCTTCTTGCGTGTCTCGGGTCTTACTCATCATTGCCTTAAACATCTCTTGCATTTGGGAGAATTCAGATTCAAGGTTTGAAGGAGGTTGAGTAGGTCTACTTGAGGTAGCAACATCGCCATAAGGTGGTTGCTGAAACTGCCTTTGGCCTCCTTGAAAATGAGACTGCGATCTAAAGTTCTGAGATGGTTGGAGCGTATGCGGGTTTTGCACATTGTCAGTATTTGAATAGCAAAGATTGGGGTGCATGTTACGCTGCCAAGGTTGCCTATACCCTGAATTGTTGCCTACAAAATTCACCTCCTCTACTACTTTTAATCCCTGTAATTGGGGACATTGTTCATAATCATGTGGTCCACCACATTGTGTATAAGATACATCCAGAGAAGATAATGATAGAGGAGTGTAACCCGGGGGGGTAGTAGGCGATCGAGAAGCTAATGACTTTGCTTGTTGGGGATAGGAATTCATGGCCATCTGCTCGACAACTTTCTGCAGGGTGCCAATCTTTGTCGCCTGCTGGGCATCACTCTCCATGAGTTGCTCGTGGCTTCTCATCAGCTGCTCGAATCTGTTGTCGCTTTCTCCTATGTGGTATAAGCCTGAAATGCTGCCTCTTGATCCGTCCGTGGCCCAGTCTCTGATTTCCTCACAAAGGGATTCTATCCCACTCAGAAATTGTTCACCCGGCTTTTTCAAAATGTCAGCTCCTAAAGAAGACAGTACCATAGTTTTGCATTGGTTCACTAATCCTTTGTAGAATAATTGAGATAATTGTTCTTTTGTTAGACCATGGTGGGGGCACGTCAGCAGTAGTCCTTTAAATCGGTCTCAAGTTTCACAGATGTTCTCCGCCCCTGGCTGTTTAAAATTATAAATCTCTACAATCATCTCCAACGTTCGGCTAGGGGGCAAGAACTTGTCGTAGAACTTAGTCGCCATATCGTCCCAAATATAGATGGTACTTGGTGTGAGACTGTGATACCATTTGTTTGCACCTCCCGTCAGGCTGTGAGGGAACAAGGACAGTCTTGCATACTGGAGTACTGCGTCAGTAGCAGTTAAACTGTTAGTGTGCTGCAAAAACTTGGTGACATGTAATAGAGCTTCGTCTGGACTTGAGCCGTCGAACATGCCTAGCTCTTTCACGCATCGGATTTGATGATATGGTTTCAGCTTTTGTCATTCATCATATTCGGTTGGGGAGAGGTGGGGAAGGACAATGGCTGGTTGTTGACCTTGGATTGATGGTCTGTTGATATTTCTGACAGTAGCTGCTGATCCCATAACTGCTTCCTGGTTGGTTTCTATTACCACGACGGATATATTCTGTTGAAATCGTTTTTGTCTTAACGCGTGCAGAAATGTCCTTTCAATTTCTGGGGTGTAGATACCTGTATTAATTTCGTCTGGAAGGCTATGCGATCTTGTAATAGGCATTCACTGCAGAAAAATAAAAGTGATAGAATAAACAAAAATAAAAAGTACTAAAAATGGGAATTAAACAGCTCAAAAAATAACTAGACTTAGAAAAAAAAGAAATACATACAGTAAAGAAAATGGGATCTGTAAAATGAAAAGCGATAGAATTAAATTGCAGGAATTTAAATGACACGAATTTAAATGACTGAAATTTAAATGACGGAATTTAAATGACTGAAATTTAAATGGCGGAATTTAAATGACTGAAATTTAAATGGCGGAATTTAAATGACTGAAACTTAAATGACAGGAATTTAAATGACTGGAATTTAAATAATTGGAATTTAAATGGCGGAATTTAAATGACTGAAATTTAAATGACAGGAATTTAAATGGCTGAATTTAAATGACTGAAATTTAAATGACAAGAATTTAAATGACTGGAATTTAAATAACTGGAATTTAAATGACTGGAATTTAAATAACGGAATTTAAATAACTGAAACTTAAATGACATGAATTTAAATGACTGAAATTTAAATGACAGGAATTTAAATGACTGAAATTTAAATGACTGGAATTAAAATAACTAGAATTTAAATGACTGGAATTTAAATGGCTGAAATTTAAATGACAATAATTTAAATTACTGGAAAATAAATGACAAGAAAATAATTAACTGGAATTTAAATAGCAGAATTTAAATGACAGAATTTAAATAACAGTAAAATAAATAGCTGGAAATTAAAATAACAATAAAATAACTGGAATATCAATTAACTGAAAACAATACGATAAGTAAATTGCTGGAATAATTAAATGACAGAAACAATAGTAATAATATAAACAACAAAATAAAATGAAAGATAATAAAAAGACTCATTAATGAAACAAAAATCAAAACAACAAACAGAATATTAGAAACAAAAATAAAACCAGAAAAATAAAAACAAAATGTCAAAGAAACAAAATATTAAAATAACAAATGAATTATCCGGGGCTTAGGGACTAGACAAAGTCAAGTCCCCGGCAACGGCGCCATTTTCCAGGCAAGATTTTTGACCTGGTAAAATAGTAAATAAAGCTTGAGTCAAAATATCTATCGGGCTGCAAACAATCCCGGTCGCAGTAGTATAGTAAAATTGGAGCAACCGGGTAATCGAACCGTGGGACTTAAGCGAAAATGTCTAATTCCTAAGCGTGTCACAAAATGGGGGTTTTATTGAATTATAAATGAAACTGATAAAATGCAGATAAATAAAATAACAGATAAATAAAAATGATAGATGATATGATTAAGCGGGACTCCGGGTTCCAGTTATTGCAGTTTGGTTAATTATGTTATTTCTTCTGGTTTATATGTTGGCAAAAATAATAACTCTGATGAATTTGTTTACTAGAACATGCTATGACTTTTTTAGACCAGCAAAACACATGTAAACAAAATAAGTTTGAGAGATAATATTTATGCAGATGAAGTATTAACTTGTCCGGTTAAAACAAGTTTTCCACAAATTTACGAATTAATTGAACCTATCTGTTTTCACCGATTAGATTAAAACAGATTTAGAAAGATAATGCAATAAAACGATCAGAATTATTGCAACATAAAAACGTTAATTGTAACAATCTATATATTAACTAAAACCAGTAAAAATATAAATTCGATAAAAACAAACATTAAAACCAATGTCAAATGTTATGTAATAATCAAGACTGCAATAAGAAACAAATGACATGTAACAAATATAATGAGTTTAGTTTAGTAAACCCTTTATATATGTCCAGACCGGTCCGGTTCAATTTGCCTCTGCCCGAACCGGTTTCCTCCACGTCGGTTCTCCCTGTTCTTCTTCACGATTCACCCCGCTATTTCTCGTACTAGTCGACCCTGTTATTCTTTTTGCAATCTACTCCTCTGCCTTGCTCGCGCCAACGATGATGGTGAAGACGTGGATCTGTTTCTCGTTGCCGACAGACCAAGAACAAGCAGGGAGCAAGTGAATGAGGCGCTCCGGTGAAGATAGCGGGAGGTGTTCGAATACGGCAAAGACGATGAAGAAGATTTTCGATGGAAGTAGTGGTCTCGGATGGGTCTTACGATGACGTATGGTGATGACGAAGATGATCCGGTGGTGATAACAATGGTGGCGAGTTCAATGGATGAAGATATGGTGAGGGTGAGTGGCGGTGAAGATGGGTCGACGATCCGATGCGGATGTATCCTCCTCTGTTCGACGGTGAATGGCGAGGAGAGACTGATGGATAGTTGCAGTGATGATGTTGTGATGGGATGCGGTTGTAGCCTCGGTGTCCTCCTACGTTACGATGATGAGAGCGTGAATGGTGATGGCGTCGGGTGTCGCTGGAGATGGAGGACGGTTGCGGTGGTGTTGAAGACGATGCGTGAATCGTGTCCCAGGCCTGCGAATTATGGATGCTATATTATAATGCGATCCCAGTGTCTCTCCCCTCTTTAGCATGAGTTTAATGTTTTTAATATCATAATTAATGGTATGCCATGGTGAATGCTTTTAATGTTGTCGGTCCATTTTGCTCGAGCAACAGGGCTTGTGAATTCTCAGCCCAATTTTTTCCAATGTCTGCGCCTCCTTTCTGATTTGGAATGCGGACCAGCCCAACATTTCAGCAGCTCAAAATATTCACGTGCATGAGTATGTCGGCCTATTTATATTTGCATGTCGGTGGGAACTCCACCCCCATGTCATGATCGATCCATGTTGCAGCCCCTTTGCATTTGTATGTGAGATTGACAAAACAATAGCCCATCATTCTATGCACTCTATGTGGCTATTATTTGGTGATGAGTTTGTAGATATCCCATGGCTCAGCCCATGTCCACACGGATGTGTGCATGCAAATCCCATCCAAAGTATGAAGAATCATCCAATTATCTCATCTTCACGTGCATGGATTAATGCAACGTGCTGATAGAGTGCGTGAGTATATTTGTATATATGCAGCCATATATATATAACATGACTTTTCCTGCATTTGTCATATAAAATGCATCAGTTCATAATAACATAACATAAATATAAGGAAAAATATATGATAAGTGAGAAATATTGCATGAATTGTTGTAAAAATAGGAAGAATTAAAGCCCTGGAAATAGATGTATTTCGCACTTATCATTTAGCTATTGCTAATTATGAAGTATTATGTTGTCGATCTCCTCTTTCATCGTTCCATAATAACACTTATTGTTCTTCTTGAACTTAATCAAGGGAAATCCATTTGTAGTGCTCTTAGATATGACGTGCTCTAGCTTCTTTCTATATTCAGTACGGACTCGATCCTTTAGTAACTGAGGTCTCTTCCCATCGAGCCTATCATCTTGTTTCTCATGTTGATCTACCCGGAACGCACTTCCAATTCCTTAAGGAATGGACAGTGTGCTTCCTGTGAAATCTTACCTCGCATGGTCTAGACTACTGGCGTCAATGCACAGTTCGTCTACCACCTAATTTCCTTACTTATATTGGTTTCAGCTCATAGATCTAATTGTCTCCGTGTTTATACTTGACGGTTTATACATAATGGTCGCTCTTTTTGTGCACCATGACTTAATCCATTTATATAGGTATTGTTCTCGTGACCTCTGCTACCGTGGTAGGTTGCCTTTATTCTACTGCCCATTGATGGTGCAGCTACTCAATCGTTTATCCTAACATCTTATCTTATATTCAATCCCTTCTTGGTGTAAGCACACTGGGAGTTCTCTAATTCCGGTGTATGGCGGTTGTCGTACCGTGTTGTAATATTGTTATCTCTTAATATGAAGGTGTTTTGCTCCAATTTCGGGTTTACAAGTAGGTTAATCTCTCACACATTCTTCCATCCTTTATGATGTTATTTACCAAGAATGGAGGCTGCACTCACGGTTTTGGAGCAGAAGGAAGAAGGAGAATACGGTGGGGAAAGGGAGGAATGAAGAAAAGAGGAGAGAGGTAAGGCTTATATTAGATATTTTACTTTTCTAAAAGCAAATAGTATTTTCTCTTCATTTCCTTCTTATTCTTATAACTTGGCTGGCATAAGGTGATGAATCACCTACTTAAAAACTGGCCCCTCCTCTAAATGAAGATATTTATGGTCTTTGTTGACCAATTAATTAAGCTAAGTTGACTAAAGCTTAATTTAGGCACTATTTGGTTACTATTCACAATTAGTGCACATATTTATGAAATGTTTGGTTTCCCATTGATTTAGGCTTCCTAATGTGATACTAAGTAGTAAGCAAGTTGATTAAGGTGCAATCATGGGCATTTGGCCACTCAAAACCTCCTTCTAAGACAATTTTTCAAAAATGTGCTTTAAGAGTCCTTGAAGCACAATTTGTGTTTAAACTTGTTTTTGAGCTTGTTTTTCTTTGATAGTTGATTTAACATGTCCATTAGCATGTTAATTTGGTATTAGAATGATATTTCGGTGCTCATCAAAGTTACTCCAAGCTTAGAGCATGTTTTGCTTAAATTGCTCTTATGGCGTTTCCTTGTGTTTTCTTTGGTTTAAATTGTCTACCAATGTTTCTAAGGCATGTTTTAGCCTTATTATATCATGAATTTATGTTTACTTATCATACTTAGGTTTGGGGTATTTCAATAGGACCAGGAGAAAACTACCTTCACGTATCCTTATGGAAAGTATGCTTGAAGTCGCATGTCTTTCAGTCTTTGCAACACACTAACCACCTTTCAACGATGCATGTCGGCTATCTTTTCTGACAACATCGAGAAATGCATTAAGAGAGACCAATTTGGTGCTGAACTGGGAGAAGTGCCACTTCATGGTACCATAGGGCATAGTGTTGGGGCATAAGGTTTCTTGCAAGGGCATCGAGGTAGACAAAGCGAAGGTCGTTGTGATTGAAAAGTTATACCCACCAGCCTCTATGAAGGATGTCATGAGTTTTTTTGGTCACACAGGTTTTTACAGACGCTTCATCAAAGACTTTTCAAAGATTTCAAAGATGTTGTGTGACCTGCTGGTTAAAGATGTTAAGTTCGATTTCATAAAGGATTGCATAAATGCATTCAACATTATCAAGACAAAGCTCGTCTCTACATCGGTTGTTGTTGCTTCTGATTGGTCCCTACCTTTTGAGATAATGTGTGACACTAGTGATTATACCATAGGAGCAGTTTTGGGTCTGAAACATGATAAGATTCTAAAGAGTAATCTATAATAATAGCAAGACACTGATGCACAGGAGAATTACGCCACCACATAGAAGGAGCTTTTTGCTATTGTCTTTGCTTGTGATAAATTCAGGCCTTACATCATTAGTAGCAAAGTCATAGTGCATACGGATCACTCTGTGTTATACCCAAAATTTTGGCCCCCGAAAGAAGTCCCGCTATGCATAGAAGGACGAAATGGTAAGGAGACTTGGAATCTCGAGTTGTTAAGGACGTTTTCAAAAATTTCTATCTTTGCATGATTAACCCACTCACCTCAAAATGGTCGTGACATTTTTATCATCATAAATGGCATTTTCATAATTTTTGGGAGTTTTTATTTCTGAAAATTAGCTATTAATACATATTATAAGCTAACTTTTTAGTAATAAAAGCCTCAAATTTTTTAAATAAAAAAGAAAAGGATTTCATCCATTAAAATAAAACTTGCAATCCAGCTATTAGGCCCATCCATGTTCGAAAGCCCAGCAAATTTTATTTGAAGCCTTAAGCCCAAAATTAAAGGAAAAATACAAGTTGTGTAATTTTCTATCTCCTCGAAAGTGGCCCAAAATAACTCAAAATGTCATGAAATTTTAAAAAGGATGACAATAAGAGCATAATGGCTTTAAATTTTTAATTTTAAAAATTTTCAATAAATTTCTATTAATTTATGAACAGATCTGATGAAAAATTGATTTGAAAAATATTCTTTTGTCAAAATAAAATAATTTTTCATTGGAAAATTCATAAATATATTCCTTTACATGCTAGAAAACTTTTATAGCCAGATTCCTTCCAGAAGTTACCCAGCCAGTTTCAGTAGACTTAGATTCTTTACCAAACTTTCTTTATCTCACTCATTGTCTATATAAGTGAAATACCCCAAACATAGATATGGTGTCTAAATGATAAACTAAGATATAAGGAGCTAAATAGCCTTAGAAACATTAAACATTTTTAATCAAAGAAAATATAAGGAAACACCAAAAGAGAAGTTTGAGCAAAAACGTGCTCTAAGCTTGGGGAGACTTGGGAGAGTACCCAAATATTATTCTAAGACCTTAGTAATATTCTAATGGTCATTTTAAATCAATTACCAAAGAAAACCAGCTTGAAAACAAGTTAAAACACAAAATGTGCTTTAAGGAGTCTTAAAGCACGTTTTTGAAAAATTGTCTTGTAATGAGTTTTGAATGGCTAAATGTCCATCATTACTCTTTAATTAACATGTGTACTATAGTATCACATTTGGAAGTCTATTCAATGCGAAATCAAAAATTTCACAACAATGTGCCTTGTTTTGGTGAATAGTGAATTAATTAAGCTAGTTTATAACATAAGTCTATATAAGTGAGCATTTGGTCAACAAAGACTTAGTACCCTCATTATTAAAAGGGGGCCGGTTTCTTAGGAGGTGAGTCCCCACCTCATGATTCATTAGAATAAGAAAGCAAAAGTTATAAAGCAAAAGCACTATTCACCTTTTACATAAATATCCCACTTTATTAGTTTCTCTCTCCTCACCTCTTCATTTCTTCTTGTTTCCCACGGTTTCTTCAAGCTCTCTCCCTTCTCCATTACGTGAAGAACAACTCCATGCTAGCTCCATCTAGCCTTGCCCACATCTTGCTCATTTTAGCTCCAAATCCAAAATAAAATACATATTCTTCTTAGTTAGCTCAAGTCCTTCTTTCTATCTTTTCAAAACTTCAAGAGCTTCATTTTGGTGCCAAGCCAAACCACCATTGGAGGAGGAAATTCAAGTTTGGAGACTCCATTGGCTTCTCCATTCTCTTAAGGTAAAGAAAGTGTAAGAAAATCTAGGTTTCCACCATTTTCTTCACATGTCCGAAAATTAGTACTCATGGACTCCATTTGAATGCCTTGTTCTAGCTTGTTTCTACTCTTCAAAGGAGAGAGGAGGTCCTTCTTGCTTCATATCCAAGCTTGTCTTGAGGAACTAAGGTAAAGCAATCAATTCGAAACCTTAAAACCATTTTAACCTAGTTTTTATTCCTTAAGGTAAGTGTGTTGTTTAGTGCTCATTAGAGTTATTGGACATTGTTTAGAACATTGGCAAGGAGAACTATATTGGTGACCGAGATTGTGCAAGAAAAATCTAAGGAGAAAAGCTTGTGTAGCTTGTGAGAGAACAAGGTAAAATACTTATCTTAGGTGTTTTGTTGTTTAAGGGAATGGGATTTAGGTGTATGATGAGTTTAGTGTAGAGCTTATATTGGGAAGGTGTTATAAAACCTAGGAGAAACAATGAGCATATTTGTGAACTTGTGACTAAAGAGCAAATGAGAAGAAGAGATAGTTAAACAATGTGGAGATGAATTACAAGAAGCATTTTATTTCAATGGGAGCCTTGTTGTGTGTATTCGCAGGTTGAAGGCAAATATATGTGGAAATTCAGTGGTTAAGATTATTGTCATTTAAGGGCCTAAGTGCCAAGCATTTTAAGTTTAAGCACTATGTAATGATGTGGTGAAGTTTTAGTGTAAATTGTGTGTTAAGGTGTTGTGATGAGAATTTGGGTGATGCTGGTTGTTTGATGGAGAAAAACCATGTGTTAGGATGTGCTATGTACTAGAGAACCCATGGCAAAAATTTAAAGGAGAACTTAAGTGTTTAAGATATTCTAAGGGGATTTAATGACTAAGGAAGTACTAGGATGTTCTAGAGGTTGTCTTGATGAAAAAGAGTGAGGATAAGGTGTTCTATCGACTTATAATGACTTAGGCATTACTATGAAGGATTTAGAAATCAAGAGAATGTATTTGAGTATTTAGGACTTAGGCAAATGTTGATAAACAACTAGGAAGGAAGCAATGTGTTGATGTATGGAAGTTTAAGTTGTGAAGGAACATTAAGAAAATGCATAAGAGAGTTTTAGATAATGAAGATGCTTGGGAGATGTTACTGTGGTGAGGAAAACATTTGGCATAGTGGTTACATTAGGTATGAACCACCACCTAGAAACCTAGAGGAAAACCATTATAAGTGTTAGCATTACAAGGAAAATGTATAAAGATTAAGGTGAATCTTGGTGAATGATTTAATGTGTTTTGAGGAGGACTTCAAGGTACCAAATGATGTTAAGACTGCTAGAATACTTGTGGAGAGGTTTGGGAAAAGATTGGCTAAGATTTGAGGTTGAACAGAGGTCAAAATTTACATTCTGGGAACATTTAGTGTAGGTCCGGGTTTGCAAACTAGCACACAAACCCGGACCACACCAAAACTATCCAGAGAATTTAGCCGTGGGATGGTCCGGGTTTGCATCCCGTACTTAAACCCGGACCAGTCCTAAAATTGTCCAGAAACTTTTGCGATGCATTGGTCCGGTTTACAACCTCGGACACAAACCCGGACCCATCAGAAAAAGCTACAGAATGTTGAAAAATGGGGTTTTAAGGTTGGGACTTGTTTGGTAATGATATTATAAGATTGTTAGGACATAATTAATGACATATAATGGTCATTAGGGCATAAACAAGCTTAAGAAATAATGAGAAGTAAGTGGCTTTTGAGGTTAAGGTTAAACTATAAGGACTTAAGCGATTAATGGGGGTAAACATCATCGGTTAAGTAAGTTAAGTAGGTTTGGATGCGATGAGTAACTAATAACCTAAAACTGAATGAATGCTTTAGGGTTTGAGAATTTGGACTGAGGAGAGTAAGCAACCGAACGACCAACGGTGAACGGTACAATGCTTCTTGTGACCTGCTTGCTAACGAGGTGTCCCTCGGCTTGTGTGCTATCTGTTTAATTGCTATGACTAAAACAAGATAAAGCATGCAACCGGTTTATATTGTTCTCGTTGTGATTGTGTTATATTTACACTAACCCGCGAGACTTGAGATTGTTACTACCAAGTTTAGTACTTACTGAGTTAAGAATAAGTTAAGTTGATGGTTGTTGGTAATGCCCGTTAAGGCTAGCTAGCACATGGTGTTTAAGATGTCTACTAACTGGAACTTGAGTGAGGAAACCCGGGACCGATCTCCGGTCATGCATGCTAAGGAAAAGGGGACGGTATCTGAATCAGATACCCCCTCCGCCTAAGGACTTGTCTTCGGACTTGTAGCCTAGGGCCGGTTGCCGGCTCAGCTACGCTGGACTCCCGTCCAGAGTAGGTGGCATTAAGATGGTGCGGTGGGATCACCTAAATCCCAGGTTAAGTTAAGCTACAACCAATCCCTTCCAGGAAAGGTTTGTATACCGAGATTAAGATTAAGATTGAGATTAAGATTAAGATTAAGGTAAGGTAAGGAACTGAGATTAAGGAAATGAGGACTAAGGAAGGGGTTACTAACCCACTTGATAAGGGAACGCTTGAGTCGTTCATTCTTTGTGAACTATTTATGTTCATCTGTGGTTATTGTTTTTGCACTTCATATTATGCTTGTGTATGTAATCAATTTCCATGCTATCGACAATTAGTCGTCGTAGCCCCGTTAGCTTGGGGCCATGAGAGGGTGTACCAGCATTCGTGCTGACCCCCTCGGGGGCTATTTACACTTGCAGGTAAGAGACCCATGAGGACGCACTACGAGAGTAGGAGTGGTTAGACTTAGGGTGGGATGTTTATTTTGAGTTCGGGTTGCGCCTGTGCACCCGACTGTTTATATTAAACTGATGTAAGATTGGGATTATGTTAAGATACTTGTACTCGGTTGGTTGTGGTTTTGTGAATGGTGATGTTTTGAGTTGGATAAGTGTTTTGGAAAGTATTGTAAACGTTAAGGCCGGTATATTAACGATCAGACCGTGGCAAGGTCCAGTGTTATTTATTTCCGCTGCGACGTATTCGATTAGTGTTCAGTTTGCGATAACCACGATAGGCTTTGGATGGGGTATTACAATAGGAACTCTTCCTATAGACTCAAAACACATCCAAAAACCCTATGAAGTTAGAAAAGACGGCCACAAGTTAGTTCCTTATGTTTTTGCACTCCCGAGTCCCAAAATCATACCAAAACCTACCCGAAATCCACAAAAACGGAATATTTGAATTCCGACCATCAATCTAACCATCAAAAATCATCTTAATCACCACCAAAACTTGATAAATCCCATCAACATTTCATAGTCAGAAGCTTGGGTCAAAGTTCAACCGGACCGGCCGTCGACGAAGCCTTCAAAGAATCCCAGCGTGAAGAAACACCCGATTCTCGAAGTCAAAACAGGTTAGAATTTAGATTCCTCAACTCCTCTGATCTTCATACACTCACAGTATCAATTTCTAGTCAATTCGACTTTTTCTGGTGACTTAATTAGGGTTTAAATTTTATGCCTAATAACTTGTTTTCTAAGTTTCATCAATAATTTGAAGTCAAATTGAAGTCTTTCAATTACTAAGGTGCTTAGAATCTTTCAGGCAACCCACCCTTAAAATTTGAGCCGAAAACACCGCAGGAAAAATGCCTGAAAGCCACCATCTTAGGGCGAACCGTTGGACAATCTTATTTTTCGAAATTAGAGTTTTTTTATGCATGTCAGTGGCCCAGGACCCTTTAAAATTTTGTTTTTCTACAAATTCGATATTTATGTATAAATAGTTTAATTAGGGTCTGTGGATACAAACATTAGGTCCATAGCCACGGACATTTTGAAACTTGACCTAAATCGACCCCCAAAACCCTAATTTAGGTAATTCCATTTCCAATTTAAAATTCAGTCAAAACTATTAAAAAAATTCAAATATACAGATGCTTGTGCACTTAGGTTAAATCAACGTTATAATAAGCCGTAAATGACATTAGTAAAGGAAAAATAACTTAGAAGGGTAGTGAAAGTAATTTGAACCCGGGAAAGTTATATACCAAGCCCTCGAACCTGAACTTTAACCTTTCCTCCTAATTTACCGTAGGTTAAAATTAGGTGGCGACTCGTAATAGGTTTCAGTGGGTTTAGATTAATTTTTGCCTAATAACTTATTTTCTAAGCTTCGTCAATAATTTGAAGTCAAACTGAAGTCTTTCAATCACTAACATGCTTATAATCTTTTAGGCTACACACCCATAAAATTTGAGCCAAAAATACCATCAAGAACTCTTCCAAAATCACCGGGTGGTGGTAGCCAAGACCTCGGACTCTGTGACCGGGTCCACGGACGCCCTGTCCAGGAACCTAGACCACCCACGAATGGTACCTAAAATTAAATTATGAATTTATCTTTAATTTTCTGTTTAAGTCCGGGCGTCCGTGGCCCCAAACACCTAAAAGTTTTCATCTTTACAATTTTTAACTTTTTGATTAATTTGATAGATTAGGTTTCATGGTCATGGGCATTAGGTCCGTGGTCACGGAGGGCAGAGAAGTTTGATCTCATTGGGCTCCCAAAGTCCTAATTTTGGTAGATTTAGTTTTCATTTTAATTCCTGTCAAAAAATGTAAAAAAAAACCCAAATATACATAAGCTTGCACACTTAGGTTAATTAGACATAATAATAAGCCTTTAATGACATAAGTCGAGGAAAAATAGCTTCAAGGGCAGTGAAAGTAATTTAAACCAAAAAAATGCTATATTACCAAGCCCCCGAACCCGAACTCTTACCTTTCCAAATTACGTAGGGTAAAACTTAGGTGGTGACTCATCATTGGTTCTAGTTGACTAACTTAAGTTAATAATTATGATGTTATAACATACTTATTATGCTTAGGTTATAAGTGTACCTTGAACCTAATCAACATAGGATAAGGTTCAAAACCGGGGGCTCAGACCTTCCTGCCCACCCTCTCTACCGGGCCCATGCCTTCTTCTCTTCAACTTGTTCTAGTGCCCCCTCAGTAGGATACATGTCAATAGGTATCTTGGAGGGTTGTCACCTCCTGAGGAAAGACTCGTGCCACCCCCTCCCCCCAGTTGAGGACTTTTCTCTCCAAATGTCTACTTCATTCTCCCATTATGACCAGGGCTCTATTCTAGAGGCCTCTCCTCCTCCCCCCCCCCCCCCTTCCTCCTCAATAATTTATACATGAAACTTGTTGTTTGGAATGTTAGGGGTTGTAACGACCACTTTAAAATTCATGAAATTTAGCATTTTGTCAAAGACTATAAGCTTTTTGCCTTTGTTCTCCTGGAGACCCGTGTTTATTCAGCAACCACTGTCATATTCTAGTTTGCTTTATTCTCTCATGGACTTTCTTCCACAATTACACTGCTCATCCCAACAGCCGTGTCTACGTCCTTTTTGACCCATCCCTTGTCACACCCCCTCCACTCCTCTACGCAAATGATCACGTGCAAGGCCTCGCCTCATGATGCTGCCCCTTTACTATATCCATTGTTTATGGGATGAACTTCCCTGTGAATAGATCCTAGTTTTGTGAGAAGATCACTAGTCTTAGTCGTAACACAAGGGGCCTTTGGATTTTTATAGGAGATTTCAACAACATTCTGTAACTGAAGATAGGCTTAGCCCCCCCCCCCCCCCTTTAGATACATTTCGTGACTTCATGGATTGTGTCACCAGGGATGAGATTGATGACCTGCACTGTTATGGGTGTTTCTTTACATGGTTGAATAACCAATATGACCACGCCCGGGTTATAGGTAAGATCGATCATGTCCTAGTTAATGAAGATTGGATCTTGACCTTCCCCTTTAGCTTCTTCACTTCCCCCCTCCCACCCCCATCTTTGACCACAAGCCCATGATTATCACCATCCCCCGTTCTACCCCTATAGAAAAAGCTTCAAATTTCTAATTATTTTGACCTAATACCCCTCCTTTGTTCCCCTTATTCGAGATGCTTGGAGTATTCCTTTCATTGGTATAGGTTGTTCACTTTCATTCAAAGGCTCCGTCATCTCACATCCGGGCTATCCTCACTCCATAGGTCTAAATTTAATTCCTTTTTTCTTAAACCGTAACCTATCAGAGAGGAGCTCTACAATACTCAACAGAGGCTTGACCTCGACCCTTGGAACTCCTCCCTCATATAAAAAAAATCCATGAGACATGATCTAATTATTCAGGACAATCAAAAGCTCTTATTCCTCCCCCAACTTTTAAAGATTTGTTGTTTCTAGTATGTTGATTTTAATACCACATTTTTCACAAAGCCATTAAGGCAAGAAAGAATAAAAACTATATTCCTTCCATAACAAACAAGCTTGGGGTGGTCTTCCATGCCCCTGATGACATTATAAACTTCCTTGTCTCCCACTTCTAGGGCAGCCTTGCTCTAGAGCAATCCCCCTTTCTCCCTTGCTGATCTCAATTTTAGCTAATAATAGAACCCTCAACCGCCCCTAATGCCCCCCCCCCCCCATATCTGGCCTGTTGAAAATAAGGACATTAAAGAATCCCTTTTCTCCATTGGTGATGACAAGGCTTGGGTCCGGATGGTTACACATTTTTTAAACTTGCATGGGATGTTATTGTGAGGATCTTTGCCTAGCTATCAAAAGTTTCTTTCACAGTGGTAGATTTTTCTTAAAAAGATTAGTTCCATGCTCATCACTCTTATTCCCAAATCCAATGATGCCTCCTCCCGTGGCGATTACACTCCCATCTCCTATTGTAATACCATACATAAGATCATTAGCAAGATCCTGGCGGAGAGGCTCAAGGATGCTCTCCCCACTCTCATGAGTGATAGTCAGGGAGCCTTTATAAACAGTCATCTCATTCGGGATAGCATCCAGTTGTGCTCTTGTTTGTTGAAATACTACCAAATGGCTCACATTTTGTCTTGGTGCATGATGAAGATGGAAATTAGAAAGGCTTTCGACTCTGTCGACTGGACATTCCTGCGGGACACCCTCTCTTATCTGAATCCCTCCTGCATTTGTTAATTGGATTATGAAATGTGTTACAACTACTTTGTTCTTGATTAACATCAATGGATCGGCTAATCGGTTTTCTAAAGGCGATTGAGGGCTTCATCAAGGAGATCCTATTTCACCGTATCTATTCTTCCTGGTTATGGATATACTCTCCCGCATTCTCGATCAGCTCTATCTGGCCCCAAACTTCCGCTATTGTCCATCTTACAAAGCTATTCCCTTGTCCCACCTCTTTTTTTCTAACGATGCCCTCCTATTCTTGGAGATAAGGAGTCTATCTCTCTCAAGCTCAATAAAGTTAATATATTCCTCAGGCTTCAGCTCTTAAGCTTAACCCCTTCAAATCTGACATTTTTCTTGGCATGGTTAGCCCTCTATCAGCTTAATCGATTCTCTAAACTATGAGTTTCAATATTGGCTCATTTCCTTTTCACTACCTTTGCATCCCCATCTCCGCTAGGAATCGAACCTTCAATTTTAATCCTTGATTGACAGTATTCACACGAATATCAACTCTTATAGTGGTGAGAACCTTCGTTTGTAAGTCGTATATCTCTCATTAAAAGCACCCTTCATGGTACTACCAGGTTTTGGGCTTTGTGTGTTACGATCCCTGTTAGAGTATAATATGTGACATAGGTTTATATTAACTCCTTTAGATGTCATGGGTTATAGTTACAAGTTGGTGACTATGAATGAAGAAGATAACATAAAGATTTACGTGGTCCAATCTTAAATGATCTAGTCCACGAGGGGTGATAGAGGTTTTTAGTAAGACTATGAGTATACAAGTGAGAAGAGACAATATTAATGTATGTGTAGGAAATAAATGAGCCATTGATAACTATTTTATATAGAAAGAGACAGATGAGCCGGCTCGCTGCTCATCTGCTGGTCAGGTTAGTGACGCAAGCTACCTCCCTTGGAAGAGCTGACGTCACCCAAGATGTTCTCTATTAGGAACGAAGCTTCCTTCCCTTGTCTGGTTGCCCATAAATCATGAAAAGGACACATCAAACTTGAGGTATTTAATGATGTGTCAGATAGATGTGCAAGTGGTAATGATGGGTTTCCGATGAGAATGATGGAATGGGATGTTAGCGCCGCGCATGCTAGGTCATGAGTGTTGTACATAGTAGGGCCAGAATAGTTGAAATAGGCAGTTGACTGGGAAAATTGAACGGGGTTTCTACTAGAAAACCTCGGCTAATTTTGACTGGCTAGTCTCAAGTTTGGCCTTCACTCTAGGACAGGGTTTCCGTTAGGGAAACCCAGCTTCCTGGGCTTGATGCTTAGTGGCTGGCCATCTTATTCCTCGGTTGCTGATTTCTCATGGGGGTACGTGTAACGCCCCTATTTAACATATTTATAGCGGAAATAAAATACTAAAGGCGTACAGACCATCGGGTTCCAAACACCCGGCACCAAACCTCACCAATTACAACTTAAAGATTACAATTGTCACGGCCTGAACCTCGAGAAAACTTAACATTAATAAAACAGTAATAAAACACATAAACTCTCCACAAAAACCTAATCCCATCCCAATCACTCGTTCTCTTCGTGGCCTCCTGTAAAATAACTCGTACCTACAAGATAAAACCAAGCAGCCCACCCCGAGAGAGGTGGGTCAGTTCCCTGGAATGGAACTGGTACGATCCTCCAAAACAAACTTATAATACAACTCTTAAATAAATATTAGCTTGAAAACAATCACTTAAACCACACAGAGGAACAAAGCATTTCACAAATCACCAAACCAAGATAACAAGTTAAGAATAAAGATAAATAACATAAAGGTAAAGTTAGTGAAACAAAACCACATCATGTGTTAGTGAACATCCGGTGCCTTAGTTAAATCCAATTCCAGTTAGGAGTAGAAAGACTCAGATAGTCACAAAGGACTAGGAATGAAAAGATAGATCCAAGAACCAATAACTCAAGAGTAGAATAATTCAACTGGGAGAGATGGCCCCCACCGCTAAGTACGTCCTTTTAGGACAGGGGATATACAGCCCCTCACTGTCTACTACGTCCCTTTTGGGACAGGGGATATACAGCCCCTCACTGTTACCATTGAAGACGCGCGCACGTCGAAACCTCAAGAACCAGCTCACGGATGAAACGATATCCAGAGTCAAAAGAAGAATTTACCAAAATTGACCTTTTCCAAATTCCCACTAGATCACTAACTAAACAGAGCAATACCAAAACACTCAGTCCTACAGAGTGCAGAAGCGTAAACCCTAAGCAGTCAATGTCTAATGGAACAACCAAATAGAAGGAACCAATACCCAAGTGAGTTTCACATTCAAGGCTCAGTTAGTCACACAAGCTGAGTTAGTCACACAACCATTTCCTTTTAGAAAATCCTCTTAAACTCAGTTAACATTATTCGAAAACGTCTCATAAGTCAATCAGCAAAAGTATCGGAGTACGAGAAATCGTACCTGGTATGTGAAGAACAATAAATAACTCGAATAAATGATTCCACAATAGTAACATATAATTAAGGTGTTCCAAGTGTCAATTAGTTAAGGGACTCACAAACTAAACAACCTTCTTTTCTTACTGACTAATAGTTCCACGTTTACCATTATTTTCTCACAAGGATTTGGGCTTGACTTGTTAACTAAATCCTTTGTTAGGCCCATTTCATTTAGTTTGGAATGGTTTAGAATTTATCCCTGAGAGTGGCCCGAACTCTCTTTGAATTGTTTAAATGGGCTTCTGGAGTTCAAAGACTTGGGCTTAGTAAGTTAACCCAAGACCGTGTTAAGCTTATGTTATGTAATTAAACCCTTAAGTTAATAGTGACTATTTAATTACACACCGATAAACCTAAGGTTTAACATTTATATATTCTACTTATTATAACTATCACAAGGAATGTTATTTCCCTCATCTATTTTAATGTATATATATATATCTTTATGTATTAAGATTTATCCATAACATTTTTATGAAATTTTATTGTATTTAATTATGTTTAATAACTTCTAGGCATAACCACAACCGATATACGGTTTATAAACTAAAGTGTTTCTGTAACACCCCTACTCTAATCGGCTCCTAATCATCTTACTTAACATTGTAATCGCAGCGGTAATCTCAACAGTTGAACTACTGGTGTCACCGTTCTTACTCGCCCATACGAGTAATAACGTACCTACTGATATATTCTTAAATACGAAACAATTTCTCGCAGTGACAACAAGAGATAGATCTAAACTTCCCAAAACAAAATATAATACATTCACAGTGAGCTTTCTAAGTATCCAAAACCTATACACGTTTCTAGGTTCGTATCAAAATGCAACAGTGCATGTTCGAATAACTGTAATCATACTACCCAGCGTGTCACTCTCTTTGCCGACACCGGAAGTTGCATACCTGCAAAAATGGTAGTTTGTGGTATGGAATCAGCCCCTGCTGAGTATGTTATTACCTGACTGTCATGCACCCTCGGACCATTCAGTTACTTGGTCGAGAGCATGCAAACCATTTTCATGCAAATAGTTTAATGTTAAAACTGTGAAGCAACATTATATATTGCAGTAAACTCAAATAACAAATAAGCCCCCGGCTCCACACATCGCATCGTAGTAGACCACTGAAATCGTTACAACGCTTATATGAGTACGGAGACTCCCCTCCAACTACACCTGAAAGTTCATAGTTGAGTACGTCGACTCGTTCGACGAACAATCCACAAAATCCACACGCGAGCACAGTGACTCGACTCATCCAGTTCACAACACAGATATAAGTACAGTTTATTTAATTAATCCAATTCACAACACACTTATGAGTACAACGACTTATTCAATCAACACCACCAACATACCACACATAACCACACAGCATAACTAACCAATGAACAACAAGGCGAAACAACGAGAATTATAAACGAGTATGAACTCTCGTCTTTGGCATGCACACCCAAATAACGTTCGCCTAATGTACGAGTTAATATAATCGTTCGTATTTGTCCAGTCATGTCTAATGACAACGTCTCATTAGAACGACGTGTCTCTAAGTTACCCATCTCTTTGGCGGGTCACCCACGGCAGTAGCCACTCCAGCGGTAGAGTCTCCATCCTACGAACAATCTGTAGTTCATTGGAAATTTATCCTGATACTTACGGTTACCACACGGTATCCTAGTATCGTTAATGAATGACATTTCACAGCAAGAGCCACATCCTCTTGATAACTTATCTATACCATCGCATCGTTTTATTACCTTCCTTAACACAATA
The DNA here is from genome assembly GCA_023374045.1 of Limonium bicolor. NCBI lineage: Eukaryota > Viridiplantae > Streptophyta > Magnoliopsida > Caryophyllales > Plumbaginaceae > Limonium > Limonium bicolor. The sequence goes on from CM041776.1 coordinate 205,921,852, forward strand.
GACTAAGGTCGTTAGTCCAATCCTGAGTATGTCGACTCGGGATCTAGTGTTAGATACGAGAGCGGCGTTAAAGAGGCCAATGCTCCGTATATAAGTCTCATATAATATATGTATCTTATTGTCTTAATGCTACAACGTTTTTCTTACGTTCCTTATATTACACATATAAGATAGCATCATTGCCGCTAGTTCGTTTTATAATATGTTCATATATACGAACAGTACTGTTATCGTGCAACAGTAATAATTATAAGCAGCATTAATATACAACTCAAGCATATTAATTCACACAAGCAGACATTCAATCTTAACACAGATTTTCACACAATGTCTGAACTGAGGAAATCCTCAGAGACAATCAAGCCACATAAATAACATACCGTTCACCCGGATCGTATTACGGTGGAGTATGAATCAGCAAGATCCTATGCTCCGTGTGTCGTCTCTAACAGTCTAGACAATACATAACGCTACTGATTAGCATCCCGTATAACAATCATAACTCTACGGTACTCCGTACCGTCACTAATACCTCCCGGTTAATCCCCCGTCATTAACTGTCAACGTTTGTCGGGTTTTCGGCTTAACTCGAGATTGGAAAAGTGTTACATTACATGCGTAGTCTTATCTTGTATATTAATAGACTTATTGTTGGACTTTGTTATCGCATGTAAACTAATGTATATTTGTAGATCGTATAGTTGTTTCTTTATTGCATGTATGGTTCTTTGTCATGCACTATACATCTCACCTTAGTATTTATTTTTCTAAGGTTTGTCTCTTTTTTTTTTTTTTCCTAAGTTCATTGTGGTATAATTCATATGTAAGCAATACTTTTAATATTTAAAATCCCTATTATCCCATGAACACTCTTAACATTAGAATTTCCATATCTAATGTTTATAATTCTTTCCTCCTTATCTATTGTCATTTTAATTATGGTAATTCATAATTATTGAACCATATCACATTTTCTACACCATTACATATATTTATTTATATGTGTGTTATGGAACTTATTTATTATATGGTTAGTCTTATAATCTATATCCATTCTTTTTAATGAATATCTCTTATATTATAAATGTTATAACTCTTATAACATTAAAAACCATATTACAAATTCCATTTAAAAATGTTAATATTTCCGAACAGCACCTATGTTCTTAAATATTTACAAAATCCACCACTTAATTAATATAATGTTACATTATTGTTATATAACATATCTTATGACTTTTAAGTCATTTAAAACAATTATAACCTATAATCATATTTTGTTTATAAATACCAAATGGCCCTTAATATTTTCGGCTTTTTACTTATAACCACTAAACTTCTATAAAACCACAATTCACTCTCAATTTCTAATACATAGTTTTCTAATTCCATTAAAACTATATATTATACACATTTCTTAATAAAACCTTATATATAACTCCAAAATTTACCAAACTATACCAAAAGGTTATAAACATTATTCTTAACCTTATTTTTCCTCTAAATCTCGGTTTCTATACATTTATTACCCATTTGTAACAATATTATAAAATACCATATATTATACTTATATAATTCATATGAACTCCAAATTTAACCAAATAAACTTCTAAAAATTTCTAATAACTTAAGGACTTTACTAAATTCCATTTAGTACCCTTAAGTCTCGTTAATTACATTACTACCCCATGTCTTATAAATCTTTTACAATTTAATAAGTATCTTATTATAAGGTAGTATTTTAATTTCTTAAGTTTTCTAAACTTGGTCAAAGTCTCCTATATAGTCAACTTTGACTCCTAATACCAAATGGGAACCAATTTTTCGGTAATTACTAATAATAACCTATACTTTTCTATTTTTACAATTTTGACCCCAAAACTTTATAAAATGTTATAATTTTTATTAAATTCATTTAAAAACCCTAAATTGCTCTAAATTAAGCCCACGGCCTTCTAAATTCCTAGTAATTACGAATTGGCCCCAATTTTAATTATAAGCATAAATAAAACTAAATAAGCTTATAAACTTAAATTAAAATGGCCTAATGACATGGCCTTATTACAACCTTGAACTTGCAAAATAAATTACACAATAAATGTCTCAAAATATAGCATATATATTCGGCCTCACCTTAGTTTAATTATTTTTCCACATAATGCCATAATTTGACCATTATGTTAATTAAACCTCTTAAATGACTAGCTTAATTTATCTTAGCCATTTTTTTCCATTTTTAGGTCAATATGACCTATATATGTAACTTCACTCTCGGCCATATATAATATATATATGCTTAAAATTTATAAAAATCATAAGTTTAAGGTGTTTATACCTTGATTTATCCTTGTATATGCCTTGTTGGCCACGGCTGTATGGAGATATATTTTCCACAGCTTAGTTTACATGTTTTCAAACAGCAATTAAGGCATGATTAGTCTCCAAGCAAGATCTAACCATAAGAAGTGTTTAATGTCAATTTTCAAGGTAAAATTTACCTTAGAACACCAAGGTATACAAGGTTAATCTCGGCCTGTATTTACAGTAGGAAAAGAGTGTTAAAAGAGCTACTAAAACCAAGCTTTAAACTGGTATAACTCAGATTAGAAGATAGCTAATCTTTACCTTGTTTAAAATGCCTAAAATGGTGTTTTTGGCTTGGATCTGGTTATAATTCGAAGCTCTTGATGTACCAACTGGATAAGTATGTTAAGATGAAGATTATAAGCTTAGAAACAAAGTTTCACAGCCGAATTTGAAGGGAATCAAAAGATATGTGCTTAGAGCACATTTTTATACCTTAAGAACAAGATTAGCTTTCTCCACCTTCTTCCCTTGTTAATGCCGAGATACACCCTCCATTTAACCTCCATAACAACCTAAGAACATTGATGGAAGTGGTTGATGCTTTGCTCCATGGAAAGAGGAAGAAAATGAACATTTAAGAGCTTAATAAGCTTACCAATGGTGATTGCTGTTCTCCTCTGAGTTTGGCTGTGTAACCACGAAAATGGAGAAGCAAATAGAGGTGAGGGGCTGCTGGAATCGGCTGGGAAGCAAGGTGAGTGAAGAAGAATGATTGGAAAGGCTTAATTGAATTGGAAAAGTAATAAAAGTAACTTTTACTATTGCAAATTTGGTATTAGGTAGCTAATTTGTCTAACAATGATTATGCTGACTCCTCTCCTCCTTGCCTGTCGAAATCCTTGGTCAATTGGGTCAATTAATTGACCATTGACCATACTTGGTCAATATTGACTCGAACGGGCCCCACTTTAGGGTTTTATTAATATTTTAATATTAAATTTGTAAAAATTCGTAAATTTCTGGAATTAAATTCCTAATATGATATAATATGATTAAATATCATATTTAAGGATAATTATAATTTTTAAGCCCATTAAAAATCAATTTAAAAGGCAATCTCACAAAAACGTGCTTTAAGGTGTTTTAGTGCACGTTTTGTGTCACAGGGTGTTCCTGAGCTTAGTTCTCCTTGAGAATGGTTTTGTTGTGTTCCTTACTTCATTATAATACTTAGGAATCCACTTTGGATCCTATTTGAGGTCGCACAATCTTTATGGTGTCTTAAAGCACATTTTTATCTTTACCGATCTTAAGGCGTGTTTTGCCTTGTTGAGATCTTTTAGATTGTTCCCCAACAATATTTAGATGTTTAATAATCATCTTAGATCATTAATAGATCATTTAATTATATTTTAAAGGTTAGGGGTATTTCAGTTTCCCTTTATTTAATATATATATATATATATATATATATATATATATACGTATACCTGTATTAGAATTTAATTAAGACATCCCCAATGTAGCTTATTGTATTTAAATTATCCTATCACTTCAACATTTATCTGCACTCCATGTATGTTTCATAAAGCATTTCTTTACTATACCTTAGGATACTAGCTCTTATAATATTTAGTTAATATAAGTGTTAATTTATTAGCCCCCTCGTTTTACCCTAAGTTACTATTTTATTTCCTTTCTATATATGTATAAATATATTATATAATATATATATATATATATATATATATTCCTTAGTTTTAATTAAAAATATTAACTCCCATATAATATAATAAATAAAACGTAAAATAATTAAATTCCTTGATTTAACATAAGTTTCTATTTTAATAAGTATATATACATATATGTAAATAATTTCACCTCTTTTAAAAGATATTACCCAAAACATTATAAACATACTGTTATAAAAATGTTAATTTAGTTTTCCTTATCTTACCCAGCTTAAAAGGTTTATTAACAAACCATACTTTAATTTTTGGTTACATTAAAAACCATATATTATAAGTTATTCTTATGAAAACTCATAAACACAATTTTTAAACCCATTTACCATAGTCCAAAAATTCCCAAATTTAATATACAGTAAAAATAACATTTTATACATATTATAAAAAAATTTATTTCATAAAAATATCTTTTTAAATTAACCAAATAATTCTAGAAAACCCGTAACTTGCAAAAATCATAACTTATGTTTAAAAACTCCAAAACCATGATAATTTACATCAAAATAAACTAGATTTAATAAGGAATCTATGGTTAAAATGTCAAGTCAAAACACATTCGGGAAGGCCATTAACTAAATTCAACAAGTTAGAGCTAAATTCTGAAATATTATAAACTTAAAACATTCTTTAATAACTCCGATCTAATCTTGACCGTCCAATCCTTTAGAATCCGATCGGACGGTCCCTGAAATCCCAGTTCATCAACGAGCTCCAATCCATACCCGAGTACTAATTAGACGATTTCTCACAATCTATTGAACCAAATTGAGTGATTTTTGTTTCTATGGTTTCGAAATTCAATTCCGGTTCTAATGATACCAAATTCGCTAGCTAACATGTGGGATTCATCGGTTTTCGATTTTGGTTCGAAGTTAGGGTTTGGTTTAGGTTTCCGAATTCGAATCTCCCAAATTCACTCAATCTAATGCGTAATTGATACAATTGGAACATGGTTTTGACCGATAATGTAATATAGATTAGCAAGGCTGAAGGAATTTGAAGAAAACTTACCGGAATTGCTCGAATCGAAAGGATTCGAAATCAGATTCTGGAAAAACGCCCTCTTTACAACCCGATTGAGTGGCCTACTTTGCAACGCTATAATTTTCAGTACAGAACGAGTTAGAACTAGTTCTTGGGCTTAATCTAAAGAGGAAACTTAACTCTACACAATGATAGCAAGAACTCACCCTAACTTGCACTACACGGAAAGAAATCGAAGCTGGAAGTTGCGCGTTTACCTTGCGTTTTCTGGAAAGAAAACTATGATTTTATGTGGTGACGAATCCGAAACTTTAGACACCTCGTTCTTCCAAACGGTTGGGAATTGGCTTTGGTCATCAACATGAAAGTTGTAGAGGGATTAGAGCTGTTCGAAACGAGCTAAAGAACATGAAATTTGGCTGAGAAACGAAGAAGTTATGGCAAGACGTAGTTACCTGAAATCGAAAGAAAACTGGAATCTGCAGTTTCGGTTTTGCAGGGTGGCTACTTTGGATCGAATTTCTGGTTGATTTAGGATGAACTAGGTTTAGTGTGAGTTATGGTTGTTTTGAGGAAGTGTAGGAGAAAACAACAAAGAAGACGCGCTCAAAAATTCCAAAAGATGAGAAAGTTATGAGGGTCACAAGTTAGGGCAAAGTTTGGTATCGGTTACCGGAAATATAGGGGATAAAATCGGCTAAGTACTGGGGTGCGTATCCCGAGGCGTGCGATGAGTCAGCAAACTTGCCACATCAGCATTTTTTCAAAATTTTGGCTCTAAACTTCATTTGATCATAACTTTGGCTAGGATGATCCGTTTTTGACGTTCTTTTTATCGATCTTCATGGTTTTCCATAACCTTTTATTGGTATAGGTTTCATGGGCTGGTTTGACCATTCTCAAAAAGTCAACCCTAGCAAGGCTTGAGAAGCTTTAAGGGTTCTAGAATTTTATATTGACTTTTATGTTTCAAAACAATGTTCCAACTCTTTCTAAAATCTTTATAATATACTTGGAGTGTTTAGAAATTTTTCCAAGATTTATTGACTTATAAATCTTATTATTAAATTCATAATACTATATAATAATATAGGTAATCCAATATTTAATAGTTTTCTTTAGGATTAAATGGGAGAAATCCCATGATTTAATTTTCATAATTCCATATAAGGATATAACAATTTATTATTCACCATTCCATACTATAATATAATAATTAATGGTATTATTTACAGTTTTAATAGAAGAAATCCCCTAAATTAATTTAAATTAATTTAGGGGTATTTCAGTATATCCTCCTTAAAAGAAACTTCGCCTCGAAGTTTAAAAATCAACTAATAGGCACTCACACCGCTTCGGGTGTGCTGAGACAATAATAATTCCAATGAAATTCCATACCAATCCAATCCTTTATTTCCATTTCAACATTCCACTCGAGAGTACCAAAATCAAATCAAACTGAATCAAAATATAAACTGAAACAAAACATAAACATGACATACTATCGTGCCATAATGTAAAACTACGTACATACATACACCTCCCACTCTACTAATAATGCAACAGGGCATAATCCGGATGAGATAACGAAGGAGGAGTATGCCTGTATATCCCCCTTAAAAGAGCTAAGGTACGCCCTCGTACCGCTACTAATGTGAATCACAGCAGGATAGGAAAAACATCATATGAATAGATGTGGGTACTTCACTCTCATGGAGTCCTCAGTCTCACAAGTAGCTTCCTCAACCCCATGATGCTCCCAAAGAACTTTCACTAATTTAACTGATCTGTCTCTCATTTCTCGGACCTTCGTGTCCAAGATCTGAATAGGAGTCTTCTCATACCTCAGTGTAGGCTCAATCTCCAATCTCTCTGGCTGCAGTTACGTGAGAAGGGTCAGGCATATACTTCTTCAACTGAGATACATGAAACACATCGTGTACCTTCCCCAACTCCGCTGGTAGCTCTAGTCTGTAAGCAACTGGGCCACTCGCTCCGTAATCCTGTACGGACCGACATACTTAGGGCTTAGTTTCCCCCTCATCCCAAATCTGAATATCCCTCTCATCGGAGACACCCGTAAGAAAACCATGTCACCCAACTGAAACTCGAGCTCTCTGGTGCGCTGATCCCCATAGATTTCTGTCTAGACTGTGCTGCCCTCATGTGCTGCTGAATAACTCTGACGTCATCCTGTAGTGTCTGAACATACTCGGGCCCAATCAGGACTGCCTCGGTAGGGTCACTCCACGATAAGAAAGTCCGGCACGGCCTGCCATACAGAGCCTGGAATGGTGCCATGCCGATAGATGAGTGGTAGGAGTTATAGGAGAACTCCACCAGGTGTAACGCTCTACCCAACTCCCCTGATAGTCTAGAGCAACTGCTCGTAGCATATCCTCTAGCGTCTGAATCGTCCTCTTGGTCTGCCCATTAGTCTGAGGGTGGAAGGCGGTGCTAAGGCGTAGCTGAGTACGAAACGCCTCCTGCACCTGATGCCAAAATCTACTGAGGAAACGTGTGTCACGATCGGAGACAATCGTCTTCGGTACCCCATGGTACCGGATGTGCTCTGTGGTGAACACCTCAGCCAGCTTGGGCACCTTCCATGTGTCCTTGATAGGTATAAACCTGGCTGTCTTTGTCAACCTATCGACTATAACCCAAATAGAATTCAGTCCGCCTCTAGCTGAAGGAAGACCGACCACAAAGTCCATGTTGATGTCGTCAAACTTCCAGCACGGTATTGGTAATGACTGAATCTGGCTTCCTGGTCGACGATGCTCAAACTTAACCTTCTGACAGGTGAGGCATCGGGAGACGAAATCTGCTACATCCCTCTTCATCCCGCTCCACCAGAATAACTGCTTCAAATCCTTGTACATCTTGGTGGCTCCAGGGTGTACTGATAATGTAGAGGAATGAGCCTCAGAGAGAATCCTGGTCTGAAGTTCTGTCGCATCCTGAGGAACGCAGAGTCTGCCTCTGACTCGAAGGTGTCCCTCGCTGTCTAGCTTGTACTCATACTTCAGACCATCAGTCATACCTTCTACTACTTCCCTGACGCCCTGCAGGTATACATCACTATTGGGCTGCGTATATCTCCTCTGCTATCGTGGTCGTCTCTGTCAAAGCTAGGAGTGAGTACACTCTCCTGCTCAAAGCGTCTGCCACGACATTCCCTTTACCTTCAGTGTACTGAAGGTTGATGTCATAATCAGCCAGTAGCTCGACCCATCGTCGCTGTCTCAGGTTCAGCTCCTTCTGGTCCAGATGTACTTCAGACTCTTATGGTCTGTCATAATCCGGACTGTGGCTCCATACAAGTAATGTCGCCAGATCTTCAAGGCGAAGACTATGGCGAGGAGCTCAAGGTCGTGTGTGGGGTAATTTTCTTCGTGCTTCTTCAGCTGTCGAGAAGCATATGCTACCACTCTGCCATTCTGCATCAGTACCCCACCAATCCCTCTGCCTGAAGCATCACAATACACCTCGTATCCCTCGTTCCCCTCAGGGATCACTAATACTGGAGCTGTGGTCAAGGCGTCCTTCAGCCTGAAGGAGACCTCACAAGCCTCTGTCCATACAAACGGGCTGTCCTTCTTCATCAGGAGGTCAAGGGCTTGGCTAGCCTGGAGAAGTCCTTCACAAAGCGTCTATAGTAGCCAGCCAACCCAAGGAAACTCCTACCTCTGTCACGGTGCGAGGTCTATGCCAGCTCTTCACTGCCTCAATCTTAGCTGGGTCTACTGAAACTCCCTCAGCTGAGATCACATGTCCAAGAAATGACACCTTGTCCAGCCAGAATTCACACTTGCTGAACTTGGCATAAGCTTCTTCTCTCTCAGAGTCTCCAAGGCTGTCCTCAAATGCTGCTCGTGTTCCTCCCGACTCTTGGAGAATACCAAGATGTCGTCTATGAACACGACTACTGACTTATCCAACTGGGCTTGGAAGACTCTCTGCATCAGATCCATGAATCTCGCGGGTGCATTGGTCAGTCCAAACGGCATCACTGTGAACTCGTAGTGGCCGTATCTGGTCCGGAAGGCTGTCTTCTCTATATCTGACTCAGCTACAGCTATCTGATGATATCGGAACGCAGATCAATCTTGGAGAACACCTTAGCTCCCCTCAGCTGGTCGAACAAGTCATCGATCCTGGGCAGTGGGTACTTGTTCTTGATCGTGACATTGTTCAGCTCCCTATAGTCGATGCAAAGTCTCAAGCTCCGTCCTTCTTCTTGACGAATAGCACTGGAGCACCCCAAGGTGAGACACTGGGTCTGATGAAACCCTTATCTAGTAGCTCCTGCAGCTGCTTCTTCAACTCAACCATCTCTGCAGGGCCCATCCGGTAGGGAGCCTTAGCAATCGGTCCGTGCCAGGTATGAGGTCGATATTGAATTCAACCTCTCTCAGTGGTGGTAGTCCAGGTAGCTCCTCTGGAAAAACGTCGGGGTACTCCGACACTATGGGAACATCGCTCTGGAACTTCAGATCCGTCCTCAGATCCTGGGCATAACAGTAGTAGGCAGTAGCGCCCTTGGACACCTCCTTCATCAGGGATAAAGCCGATACAACCTTCACAGTCGGCTGTTTAGGTTGCATTCGGTATGACACTGTGATCCCTGTAGCTGACTTCAGGAGGAGACGGTGCTCTGCACAGTGTAGTCTACCTCGGTACCGCTGTAGCGTGTCCATGCCCACAATTATGTCGAACCCCATGCTAGGGAAGACTATGGCATCCAGAAGGAAGTCTGTCCCCTTGATGTGTATGCTCAAATTCTTGCACTGCTTACTACACTTGATCAGCTCTCTGGAAGGCAGCAAGACTGAGCAGTCATGGATATCCTCTGTGGAAGCATTGATCTTAGCATGGAACGCTTGTGATATGAAAGAGTGGGAGGCCCCAGAATCAAACAGGATTGTGGCCTCCACTCTATTAACTAGGAACGTGCCTGAAATTATAGGATAGATTTTTAAGATTCTGGGTAAACGTTCCAAGGTAATTACTCTCAGGGTTAATGTTATACCTGTGATGACCATTCCATTGCTCTTTGCTTGAGCCTGGTTCAACACATTCAACCTGATCCCTGAGTTTCCAACCCTACAATGAAGCAATAAATTCTTAGAATTTTCATTCTTATTGAAAGCTTCATGAGCAACTTAAAATTTACAATGCTGAAACTATAAAGTACAAGGCTAGGTCTGTCTAAAGGTTAGGTTTAGACGGCCCGGTTTCATATGGGTCTGGTTAATGATGGGTGTGGGGGCTGTGTTGGGCTTGATTCTCTTCATCCCATGGTAGATGAGTCTAGCTGCCCCACCAAAGATCAGTACATCACCCGACTTCAGGAGGATCTTGGTAGCAAGGTCCATCCTCCTTTGATCACCAAATAGGAACTCCGCGTCGTCTCCAAGTGATATGGACACTACTGGAACTGCTCTAGTGACGGACTCTGGCGATTCGTCCTTGTCTTGGTGCATCCCTAGCTTACCCTCCTTTCCATAGAAGTTGATGATACGTCCGAGGTTAGGTCTGGGACGGGCTCATCCTCCAATTCTTGTGCTGCCTTAACTGCAGCTCTAATGATGGTCTGCAGTTCCTCCGGGATTGGTGGCACCTCCACCTCTTCATAAATCTTGGTGGTGTGGTTCCACTTCTTACCTAGGCACATGATCTTCACCTTCATGGTTGAACCATTCTTGAAGGTAGGGGTGTAAAAATTTCCTTCCTTCACACCTAACTCCCTGATCTTGAGGATCAATGAATACTGGACTGCTGGGGTCAGGTACTCTCGTAGTAAGATCATCCCGGGTCTCAAGACCTCACACTTCTCTGGTGGGTGTGGTTTGGCTTCAAAAGGGATGTTGGGTGTGGAATATGGCAAAATAGGAAAGCAAATATCGAAAGCTGAACAACAATTGCCATTAAATAAATAAGTCAAGGTTCACAACTGGTAAAGAAAGGTTCGAAACGAAACAAAATAAAGGGTTTGTAGTTCATCCCTTTTACATTGGAAAAGAAAACTAGCCAATGAAATGTAAAGGAGGTAAGGGTCTAAGCCTCTTCATGAGGGAAATAGTCCTCACCAAGTGAACTCGGGTCATCACTTGCTGCCTCGACGCGGTCCACCATGTTAAGGACCGGTGCCTTGCCCGGCCTCTGGGGGTAGTTCTGTCCTGGCTTCTGTGGATGGCTCTGGGTAGGGCGGCTGGTAGATGGTCCAGCACCTCCTGTGCCACCTCGACCTCCTCCAGTAGTAGTAGCAACTGGGGCTCTATCAGGGTTCCCGGTGCGTGGCTTGTAGTTCCTGGAATCCGGGTTCAAGAAGCATTCGAATGATCTGTGCCCCTTCCTACCGCAGTGGTTGCAGTCCACCAGGTTTCCCTTATAATCCTTGCCCGGGTGGTCCTTCTTGCACCACTTGCAGAAGTACTTTCTCGCAAGTTGGTTCCCTGTTTCAGTCTCAAGGTTAGTAATGGTGATAACAAAATGTAACCACATTGAAGTTATTAATTTATCTCACCCTTAAATGGCTGGGAGAGGAGTGGCTCAGCATTAGTATATGAGGGGACCATGGCCTTCTCGTTCCTCCCCTTGTAGAACTTGCCCTTTCTGTCATAGTTCTGGGAAAAGTTCCCTCCATTTCCTCTTTCTCCATCCCCCTTCCTCTTGCCTAACACAGAGTCCTGGTAAGCAATGGTGGTCTCGCAGTCATTCGCGTCATCCGCTAGCTCATGTGGTGACAATATATGTTAGTGGGGAAACCTTTGCGTACCAGAAATTCTAAATCATGTTCCATACCTATAGGGTCATCCCTCTGGTGGAACCGATCATAGTCATGATCCTGAAGTTCAAGCCGGTGTGGAATTTATCCACCAGATACCTCGGAGCGTAAGCTCCCTCTCCAATAACAGCGAGCAACTCCACAAATTTATTATAATATTCAGCAACAGAGGAACTCCCTTACTTCAGCTGCTCGAACTCGCTCCTCATCCTCTTCTGTAGGTAGGATGGATAGAACTTGGCTCTTAGGGCCACAAAGAAGGCTGGGAAGCCGAAGTCCGCCTGGGCAGTCAGCTCAGCTCGGGCAGTCTGCCACCATCGATGCGCGGGTCCCTGGAGAAAGTAGGCCGCTATGTCCACCTGGCGACCCGCTGGAACGTGCAGAGAGGTGAAGGCATCCTGCATCTCGTCGATGTATCTCTCTAAGGTATTCGGTTCTGGCTAGCCTTCGTAGGCTGGGGGACGAAGGTCGTTGACTGCCTTCAGCCAGTTGAACTCCCGGGGACCATTAAGTGGTGGCGGTGGTGGCTGTGGGATCTGAGCCTGCTACTGAGCTAATGCAGCTGTCACAATCTACACTATGACCTCCGGGGTGACAGCGTCGGGTCCATAGCCTCCTGAGGGACTAGCTCCTCCTCTTCGAGACATCTAGCTGGTGTGACGGTTTTGTTACTCAGAAGGCGTATTGTAGAGTCTAAATATCTATGTAGTAATATAATGAAATATTTATAATGTCCTAAGGACAGTTCGCAGGTACGTGAAGTAAAGCGTAAGTAGTAAAGTAAGTATGGGGTAAAGGTCACGCGCCTTTCTGGAATTCTCACTTCCCAATTCTACCCCAGTTCCCCAGTTTTAAGTGCACCTATAATCTAAGTATTTCACTCGGCTTGTTTTCTCGGGTTCAGAGCGTAACTACGCTCTGATACCAATTTGTGTAACGCCCCTATTTAACATATTTATAGCGGAAATAAAATACTAAAGGCGTACAGACCATCGGGTTCCAAACACCCGGCACCAAACCTCACCAATTACAACTTAAAGATTACAATTGTCACGGCCTGAACCTCGAGAAAACTTAACATTAATAAAACAGTAATAAAACGCATAAACTCTCCATAAAAACCTAATCCCATCCCAATCACTCGTTTTCTTCGTGGCCACCTGTAAAATAACTCGTACCTGCAAGATAAAACCATGCAGCCCACCCCGAGAGGGGTGGGTCAGTTCCCTGGAATGGAACTGGTACGATCCTCCAAAACAAACTTATAATACAACTCTTAAATAAATATTAGCCTGAAAACAATCACTTAAACCGCACACAGGAACAAAGCATTTCACAAATCACCAAACCAAGATAACAAGTTAAGAATAAAGATAAATAACAGAAAGGTAAAGTTAGTGAAACAAAACCACATCATGTGTTAGTGAACATCCGGTGCCTTAGTTAAATCCAATTCCAGTTAGGAGTAGAAAGACTCAGATAGTCACAAAGGACTAGGAATGAAAAGATAGATCCAAGAACCAATAACTCAAGAGTGGAATAATTCAACTGGGAGAGATGGCCCCCACCGCCAAGTACGTCCTTTTAGGACAGGGGATATACAACCCCTCACTGTCTACTACGTCCCTTTTGGGACAGGGGATATACAGTCCCTCACAGTAACCATTGAAGACGCGCGCACGTCGAAACCTCAAGAACCAGCTCACGGATGAAATGATATCCAGAGTCAAAAGAAGAATTTACCAAAATTGACCTTTTCCAAATTCCCACTAGATCACTAACTACCCAGAGCAATACCAAAACACTCAGTCCTACAGAGTGCAGAAGCGTAAACCCTAAGCAGTCAATGTCTAATGGAACAACCAAATAGAAGGAACCAATACCCAAGTGAGTTTCACATTCAAGGCTTAGTTAGTCACACAAGCTGAGTTAGTCACACAACCATTTCCTTTTAGAAATTCCTCTTAAACTCAGTTAGTGTTTTTTCGAAAACGTCTAAAGTATCGGAGTACGAGAAATCGTACCTGGTATGTGAAGAACAATAAATAACTCGAATAAATGATTCCCCAATAGTAACCTATAATTAAGGTGATCTAAGTGTCGATTAGTTAAGGGACTCACAAACTTAACAACCTTCTTTTCTTACTGACTAATAGTTCCAGGTTTACCATTATTTTCTCACAAGGATTTGGGCTTGACTTGTTAACTAAATCCTTTGTTAGGCCCATTTCGTTTAGTTTGGAATGGTTTAGAATTTATCCCTGAGAGTGGCCCAAACTCTCTTTGAATTGTTTAAATGGGCTTCTGGAGTTCAAAAACATGGGCTTAGTAAGTTAACCCAAGACCGTGTTAAGCTTATGTTGTGTAATTAAACCCTTAAGTTAATGGTGACTATTTAATTGCACACCGATAAACCTAAGGTTTAACATTTATATATTCTACTTATTATAACTATCACAAGGAATGTTATTTCCCTCATCTATTTTAATGTATATATATATATATATATATATATATATATCTTTATGTATTAAGATTTATCCATAACATTTTTAGGAAATTTTATTGTATTTAATTATGTTTAATAACTTCTAGGCATAACCACAACCGATATACGGTTTATAAACTAAAGTGTTTCCCTTTATTTATTTAATATATATATACGTATACCTGTATTAGAATTTAATTAAGACGTCCCCTATGTAGCTTATTGTATTTAAATTATCCTATCACTTCAACATTTATCTGCACTCCATGTACGTTTCATAAAGCATTTCTTTTACTATACCTTAGGATACTAGCTCTTATAATATTTAGTTAATATAAGTGTTAATTTATTAGCCCCCCGGTTTTACCCTAAGTTACTATTTTATTTCCTTTCTATATATGTGTAAATATATATATTTTCCTTAGTTTTAATTAAAAATATTAACTCCCATATAATATAATAAATAAAACGCAAAATAATTAAATTCCTTGATTTAACATAAGTTTCTATTTTAATAAGTATATATACATATATGTAAATAATTTCACCTCTCTTAAAAGATATTACCCAAAACATTATAAACATACTGTTATAAAAATGTTAATTTAGTTTTCCTTATCTTACCCAGCTTAAAAGGTTTATTAACAAACCATACTTTAATTTTTGGTTACATTAAAAACCATATGTTATAAGTTATTCTTATGAAAAACTCATAAACATAATTTTTAAACCCATTTACCATAGTCCAAAAATTCCCAAATTTAATATACAGTAACTATAACATTTTATACATATTATAAAATTTTTATTTCATAAAAATATCTTTTTAAATTAACCAAATAATTCTAGAAAACCCATAACTTGCAAAAATCATAACTTACGTTTAAAAACTCCAAAACCATAATAATTTACATCAAAATAAACTAGATTTAATAAGGAATCTATGGTTAAAATTTCAAGTCAAAACACATTCGGGAAGGCCATTAACTAAATTCAACAAGTTAGAGCTAAATTCTGAAATATTATAAACTTAAAACATTCCTTAATAACCCCGATCTAATCTTGACCGTCCAATCCTTTAGAACCCGATCGGACGGTCCCTGAAATCCTAGTTCATCAGCGAGCTCCAATCCATACCCGAGTACTAATTAGACGATTTCTCACAATCTACAGAACCAAATTGAGTGATTCTTGTTTCTATGGTTTCGAAATTCAATTCCGGTTCTAATGATACCAAATTCGCTAGCTAACATGAGGGATTCATCGGTTTTCGATTTCGGTTCGAAGTTAGGGTTTGGTTTGGGTTTCCGAATTCGAATCTCCCAAATTCACTCAATCTAATGCGTAATTGATACAATTGGAACATGGTTTTGACCGATAATGTAATATAGATTAGCAAGGTTGAAGGAATTTGAAGAAAACTTACCGGAATTGCTCGAATCGAAAGGATTCGAAATCGGATTCTGGAAAAACGCCCCCTTTACAACCCGATTGAGTGGCCTACTTTGCAACACTATAATTTTCAGTACAGAACGAGTTAGAACTAGTTCTTGGGCTTAATCTAAAGAGGAAACTTAACTCTACACAATGATAGCAAGAACTCACCCTAACTTGCACTACACAGAAAGAAATCGAAGCTGGAAGTTGCGAGTTTACCTTGCGTTTTCTGGAAAGAAAACTATGATTTTATGTGGTGACGAATCCGAAACTTTAGACACCTCGTTCTTCCAAACGGTTGGGAATTGGCTTTGGTCATCAACATAAAAGTTGTTGAGGGATTAGAGCTCTTCAAAATGAGCTAAAGAACATGAAATTTGGCTGAGAAACGAAGAAGTTATGGCAAGACAAAGTTACCTGAAATCGAAGGAAAACTGGAATCTGCAGTTTCGATTTTGCAGGTGGCTACTTTGGATCGAATTTCTGGTTGATTTAGGACAAACTAGGTTTAGTGTGAGTTATGGTTGTTTAGAGGAAGTTTAGGAGAAGACAACAAAGAAGACGACACTCAAAAATTCCAAAAGATGAGAAAGTTATGAAGGTCACAAGTTAGGGCAAAGTCTGGTATCGGTTACCGGAAATATAGGGGATAAGATCGGCTAAGTACTGGGGCGCATATCCTGAGGCGCGCGATGAGTCTGCAAACTTGCCACATCAGCATTTTTTTCAAAATTTTGGCTGTAAACTTCATTTGATCATAACTTTGGCTAGGATGATCCGTTTTTGACGTTCTTTTTATCGATCTTCATGGTTTTCCATAACCTTTTTATTGGTATAGGTTTCATGGGCTGGTTTGACCATTCTCAAAAAGTCAACCCTAGCAAGGCTTGAGAAGCTTTAAGGGTTCTAGAATTTTATATTGACTTTTATGTTTCAAAACAATGTTCCAACTCTTTCTAAAATCTTTATAATATACTTGGAGTGTTTAGAAATTTTTCCAAAATTTATTAACTTATAAATCTTATTATTAAATTCATGATACTATATAATAATGTAGGGTAATCCAATATTTAATAGTTTTCTTTAGGATTAAATGGGAGAAATCCCATGATTTAATTTTCATAATTCCATATAAGGATATAACGATTTATTATTCACCATTCCATACTATAATATAATAATTAATGGTATTATTTACGGTTTTAATAGATGAAATCCCTTAAATTAATTTAAATTAATTTAGGGGTATTTCAGTACGTGTTTAAAAGTACAAATGTGTGATTAGTTTTCTTGATGACATGGTTAATATGAGGTTAATTACATCGTACCAACAATCCCTATGAATGTTGTCGAAAACATAATCAAGAGATTTTTCTCCTTTCTCTGGTCTCGGGATTCCAACTGTGACCTTACTCCCTCGGTGGTGTGGGGCTCCATTTGCACTAACAAGAAGCGTTGGGGCCTCAGTCTTAAAGGCATGCACAAATGAACATGTGCTTTCTACTTAAAACCATATTAGCTATCGCCAATAACTCTGAGCATCTGTGAATCTAGTGGATTCATAGTATTGAATTAGGGAACCATAACATTTGGATTGCTACCCCAAAAGAGGATGACCTATGGCTTAGAAATCTATTCTTTATGCTAGCTAGAGAATGGTGGATCAATCATCGGTGGATGCTCTCGGCCTTGAGTTATTAGCACCTTTTATCATGACGTCACCTACATTTCCCACTCTTTTCACTGGTTCAGTATGTGTTGGAGAACGTGATCGATCCCTAACGCCAAATTTATGTTGTTGGTTACTCTTAGAGGTAGGCTTAAAACTTGTGAAAAACTCCAATATTGAGGCATTTGTGCTAACAGATGCTGGATCTGTGAGCATGCTTCAGAGACAAACGGGCACCTATTTTATATTTATAGGGTATCTCGCAGCATATGATGAACAATATGTGATTGGCAACAAGTCAAGCATTCGTAGCTAAATCTACTGGATATCCAGCTACCACAGGAGGACAAGACTAATAGACTTTGCGAGATCGGCGGCCATTGACAACGTCATTTACTACATCTGGATTGAGAGATGCGATCACATCATGGCAAATCAGGCTAGAGATCCTGTCCTTGTAATAGTAGATGTCAAAGGTGCAACTAAAGCGGTCATCGGCACAAAAATGGGAGCCTCCCCCAAAGATTTTAAGAGGCTAGATCGGGTCCTGATCAAATCCTAGCTTATTGAGTTCTTGCATGATTCTTGGGGTTTTTGTATCATTCCCTTTGATATTAGTTATTGTTGTTGGTTGGCTTATCGCCACCTTTTGTATATAGATAGCGACACTACCCCTTTCCCCGTGCTCTATTGCGTATCTATGGCATCTGATATGTAGGGCTTCTTATGCAGGGGCGGAGCCAAATTTTAGTATTTAAGGGTGTCATTTTTAAAACATTAGAGGGGTCTCATCATTGAAGTTAGTTTATTATATGCATTTTTTATTGATTTCATTTTTTTCAATTGGGGAGCCAAGCCCACCCAACTAACAACCAAACTCCGCCACTGTTCTACGTATCAACTTTTGTACAGACTTATCATTATCAATATAACCTTACCATTTCAAAAAAAAAGATAAACTAGATTTTAAAAATATGAGAAGAATTACTAAAATTTGGTATTTTTATAAAAGATGGGCAAAGTCATATTAAAAAACTATAGCATCTCGTAATATAATGAGACATGTCATAAAGTGTCAAAGAGATATGTTGTATCAATGTCTGTTAGCTACAACAACTACAATTTGTATATAGTAAAAGTATAGGTTATGTAAATTTACTTTATTATTCAAGAAATTAGTATGTACATATATTACAATTTCAGTAATACCATAATTCAATATATAACTTTATATAAACATTTATATAATTTTTATATACTAATTGTAGACCTGGCAATTTTGACCCAACTCGAAACCCAACCCAAACCCAACCCATACTTTCGTGGGTTAGGGTCTAGATTATTGACCCATTTACTTTTTGGGTTGGGTTAGGGTAATAAGCTAGTTTTGTGGTTGGTTAGGATAGAGATCTAAACCCCCATGACCCAACCCAAAACCTGAAAATATATTTGTTATAATAAAAAAATAAGGGAATTTCATGATATACCCCGAGGTTTGAGCGAATTTTACAATACCCCCGAGGTTTCATTTTCATTACGAGATAACCCCCGAGGTTTCATTTTTTTTACCATATACCCCCGAGGTTTCATTTTTTTTTAACGATCCCCTGAGGTTTCATTTTCATTACGATATCCCCTGAGGTTTCAATTTTATTACAGAGCCCTCAGTTCAATTCTTAATATATTTATTTTCATATCCTCATTTACCCTCGCACCATATGAAAGACCCCAAACTTATTAAACCGGATTAAATATCAAATCACATTAATTAAGGCCTAAACATGCCTTAAAGTCAACTGAGAACAATAGTGGTCAACACAACAAGATGTTGCACCCTTTAACTGTTAAGGGTAAATAAATACCCAAATGAAATATGTAGGACCTAAAAATTTGTCCTAAGTCTATTAACATAATATTAAACATATTATAATTGTTGGGCAACACTCCAACACAAAGAAAAAGCACTTTCATGCTTCAAGGTAAAAAAGGGCAAAAATGTGCTCTAAGAAACCTTAAAGGTCTAATGACCTCTAAATGATATAAATTGAATTACATGATCAAATATCATGTAAGGAACACAACAAGACCGTTGTGAAAGAAAACAGAGCTCAGAAACCCAGGCAACACAAAATGTGCGCTAAAACTCCTTAAAGCACGTTTTGTGAAATTATCTTTTAAATTGGTTTTAAATGGGCTAAAGGTTATAAATACCTTTAAATATAATAAATATCATATATATATATTAGGAATTTAATTTCCAAATTTTTCAGATTTTTACAAATTTAATATTAAATATTAATAAAACCCTGAAGTGGGGCCCGTAGGAGTCAAATGACCAAGTTTGGTCAATGGGCAGCTAAAGACCCATTTGCCCTTGTGGAAATCGGCTGGCATGGTGGTGGGATGACAACATAAGTCATTGATTGGCAATAATGCTACCTAATACAAACAAGAATAGTAAAAAGCTTAATTATTCTTACCTTTTTCAAATAATGCAAGCCTTTCCACTCATTTCCTCCTTCCTTGCACGATTTCCTTCTGCCCAGCCGAGCTCCTCCCTTCCATGGAAGCTCTCAAGGTCTGTTCTTGAGCATGGAAGGCAGATCTAGCTCCTAAGCTCCTAATGTAAGTGTTTTAATGCCATTTTTAGTCATTTTTAGCTCTTTTTCTTCATCTCTTCACCACCAACACCTAAATTTCGTGGCTCAACAATTCCTATGGCTTATTCTCATGTTCCAAGGTTAGAACAAGAGCTAAACTCAGTTGATACCAGTAGAGGGACCAAGGTTGTTCAAATCTACACTTTAAGGTAAAAATGTGCTTTAAGCTCATAACTTTTGATTCCCTTTGAATTCGGCTGTGAAATTTTGCCATAGCCTCTCTTCTTCTCCTTTTCATGTGGGATCTGTTGGCTAGCCATTTGGAGCAAGGATGGCCGAGATCCAAGAGAAATACTCTCTTTTTAGGCATTTTTCCAAGGTAAAACCTAATAACAAGGTATAACTTCGAGATCTAACTAATCCTTATGTTAATATGGTGGATCTAACACCTTGTGGTGTGTTTGGTTCAGGTCGAAACACTTAGAACTTTCCTTGCACTCTTAAGGTAATTTTTGCCTTAAATCTTACATTAAATTACTCCTTATGGTTAGATCTTGCTTAGAGACTAACTAGGCCTTGTTTTGTTTGAAAACATGTTAAACAAGCTGTGGAGAATTCCTACTCAAGGTGGCCGAACCAAACAAGGCATTACCTAAGCTAAATCAAGGTATAAATCACTTAAAACCTTAATTTGATACATTAACACAAGTTTAAGTGTGTGTATATTAATGGCCGTGAGTGAAGGAGAAAAACAAGGTCTTATTTGACCTTAAAATGTTTAAGAAATGGTTTAATAAATTTTATAACTAATTAAACAAGCATAATTGTCAAATTTAAGACATTATGTGGAAGTTTGGTAATTAAACAAAGAATCTATGGTGAGGCCGAAAATTTATATGTATTTTGGGACATTTATGTGTAATTTATTTGTGAGCAAATGTTTGTAATAAGGCCATGTATTTTAGGCCATTTTATTTATGCATTTACAAGCTTTTATTTAAGTTTAGGTGATATATAATTATTACCGAAATGAATAAGGGGTTATAGTGTAATTAAATTAAATTTAGGGCTTTAGAAAATAAGCCGAAAATTAGAGTTAAAAAGGAGTTAAAATAAAGTTTATAAGATTTTATAAAGTTTTGGGGTTAAATGGTGAATTTTGGAAACTTAAGGTTAAAACCGTAAATATAAGAAATTGGTGGTCAAGGAAATATTAAGTGGTCAACATTGACCATACGCTAGGTTTTGACCAAAATAAATAAGTTAGATAACTTACTTAAGGTTTTATAGTAAGTTAGGTATTTATGGTAATATTTTATAACATATGTGGTAAATATGTTATTACCAAAAATAAAGGGTGTACAACGGTATTTTAAACACCCATGGGCTATTAGGAATTTTTAGGAATTTATTGAGTTGTTTTTGGAATTAAAATAAACTATATATGTTAATATATAGTTATTATGTCATTATGACACTTTGGAGAAAAATAGATGGTGGAATGGTAAATACCAAGAGTATATGGGTTAACAAGGATATTTATAACCCTTTGGTGGAATTTGGTGATTTTAGAATTATATAAGATTATTGAGATATTGTATAAGATATATTTTAATGATATTATCAAACTATATGTTATAAATAGGGCCAATGGCAATATAGAAAGACAGGTCTGTTCGGAATTTACAAAAATAACCATAGGTTATGCTCTTTTAAAGTTAGAAATGTTATATTAATGGATATATAACATGGTAAAAAGAAAGGGGTGATTTTGTAAATAAAGGAAATTATGGTTTAAGGAAAAGTATAAGGTTTAGTATATGCCTATGAGGCAATATACAATAGTTTTGTATAAAAACTATAGATTATAAGTTAAAGGAAATAAAAATATCATAGCAAATGTATTAGTATTTTGGTATAACATTACATAATGTTATGTGGTCAAAAAGGGAATTTAAATAAATTCAAGGGCTATACCGAATTAATAAGAGTTGGAAAATGAATTTTAGACTATGGTCTACAATGTCATAAATGTTGTGACAATTATATGGTATTAAGGTGGTTTAAGGAATTAATAAGGAGGGGTACTCACATAAAATAATGTGACAAACGATAAATAAATGGGATTTATTAACTAAGGTGTTATGGAATAAACCTTAGGAGTTGTAATTATACAACATAAAATGTTACATAATATTAGGATAATAATCTTAATATAAGTTGTATAATACAACTAATGGGAACAATCATCTAATAAAAGATGATAAAATGTAACATAAAATATAGTTTATGAAACTCATGAGAATTACCTACGTGGTAAAAATATATATACATACACAAGAATAATGTATATAAGGTGGATATATATATTTTGGTTGAAAACCATATGGTTTAATGGTGGTGGTTATTAAAAAAAATATATAGTTACAAACTATATGTTATGAGTTTTTGGGATGCAAATACTATTTGCTAAAGATAATGAATTATATAATACATGGTATGATAAGGAATGGTGGAAAATAATACAACATGGAAAAAAATAAAACAATACGGAAAAGAATACAATATGATAAGTGATACACAAAAAAATATATAAATAATAATCATGCATGCATACATGCAACTATAGGTTACGTACCTAAACTAGATGTGGAAGATTAAAAGAAATACGACGAATTAAACTTAACAGTTGAAATAGTTTTGACGTACGCGTTTTAAGTAACAAAGCCGACTGTTTTTGAGAAACCCGTAACAAAACTGTAGCAAACAGGGGTGAACTGTCGGAGTTACTTATTATTCGGAAATACCGGATGTAGTTAGTCATGGAGACTGACTTATAGTTTGTATTACCGTTTAGTGTATACTTCTGACAAGGACGCTTGACGACTAGCGGACTACACGGAGCGTAGGATCTTGCTGATTCATACTCCACCGTAATACTGTCAGGGTGAACGGTATGTAAAGGGGTTTGCCGAGTTGTCCTAAGGTTGCTCCTTGGGCTCGGATTGGTTTATAA
This sequence comes from Limonium bicolor, assembly GCA_023374045.1. NCBI lineage: Eukaryota > Viridiplantae > Streptophyta > Magnoliopsida > Caryophyllales > Plumbaginaceae > Limonium > Limonium bicolor. The sequence continues at coordinate 205,944,894 of CM041776.1, forward strand.
CTTGTGTTTGTTATATGTCTCTGGTTGTCTTTGAGGGCTTCCTCAGTTCAGGCTTCTGTGTGATCTGTGATAAGATTGTTTGCCTGAATGTGTTAATTGATATGCATGAATTGTATATTTATAGCTGCTTATTATTTACTGTTGTTGAGTTAACAGTATTGGTTCGTATATATGAACCTAAATATATAAAACGAACTAGCGGCTATGGTGCTATCTTATATGAAATATAAGGAACGTAAGTAAAACGTTGTAGCACTATGATAATAACACATACATATTATCTGAGACTTTTGTACGGAGCATTGGCCTTTTCTATACGCCGCTCTCGTATCTAACACTGGATCCTGAGTTTACAAACTCTGGGTTGGACTAATGACCTTAGTCTGCTGTGTTAGAAAATTTGGTAATGCGATGCGATGCGATGGTATAATTAATAAATTAATGAATGGAAGGAAAGCCAAGAGGATGTGGCTCTTGGTGCGCGCTGTGATCACAAAAACGATACCAGGATGTCCGCGTACGGGTCCGTAAGTATCAAGAAATTCCCGTGAGCTAGAATGGCTCGTTGGTCGGAGACTCTACCGTTGGAGTGGCTACTGCCGTGGGTGACCCGCCATAATATATGGGTAACTAGAGACGTGTCGTTTTAACGAGACATTGTCACTAGGTATAACTGAACAACTAAAACAATTGAAACTTATACAGTGGCGAACAATATCATGGACGAGACTTAATACTTGTTTATTATTCTCGTTGTTTCGCTTTGTTGTTCATTGGTTATACTTGTGGATATTTTTATTGTGTGTTGATGGTTGGATGGAGCCTACAAGGCTAAGGTAAATCAAATATGAAAACTGTACGCTACGGCGAATGTACATGGTACATTATTTTGTTAATACTCGATACGTTCGATAGATAAATGTTGTGTGGAATATTAAATGAATGTTTGGATATTTGGATGAATGGTTGAATGTTTATGGATATTTGGATGGATGGTTAAAATTATTATGCATGTTTACTACAGTATTGAATATAACTGTAAAATGGTAAAGCATGAAACCGATCTTATAATAAGATGGTTAAAATGACAAGTGACCATTAGGGTCCAGGCCCGGCATACTCAGCGTCTATCGCTGATACTACACCATTTCAGGTTGTTGATCATTGTCGGAGCTGAAGAGCAGGAACAGGGTAATTGGAGATGTTGTATAGAAATGAAGATGGTGTATGGTCTTATGGTAAGGTTGTGTATTTTCAGGATTGGGTAGATGCTCACTTGTCGATGTTTATGAGTTATGGATTTAGTGTGATGTATAGGAATTTCTCGTTATCACTGCGGTTAGCAGTTTATTTATTTTGGAAGTTGGATGTAGTTTGGCTACGTTGCTCGCATGGGCGAGTAATGGCCGGTGACACCCGAGTGAGTTTGTAATAGTTAGTTATTTTACCGCTGCGAGACGTTTTTATTTATTGCTACGTGAGGGATTATATCGTGATTATGGAGAGGGGTGTTACAAAAGTGGTATCAGAGCGGAGTACCGCTCTGATGACGAGAAAGCAGGTTAAGACAGTGAGCTTAGGACTTGGGAAATATTGGGAAACATTTGGAAGGTACAAGACGATTCGTCTTAAGATGTGGTGTCTAGTAACGCAAAATGCGTGATAGGATAGCCTTTAAGGCAACTTAATATCTATTGGTGGTGTACGGTAATTTACCGAGTATTTATGGGACATACTGTACTACAGATGTCTGGTAGAACTAGAGGGCGTGGTACTGGAGAAGGTAGAGGCGGTGACCCCGGCATTACAGGAGTTGCTGAGACGGTTGCAGCCGTTCTTGCACAGCTGGGTACTCAGATAGGAAGAGCACCAGCCCACCCGCCACAGCCCAGGGAAACGAACTGGTTGAAGTCCGTTACAAAGACCCGACCACCTACATATTCTGGGGAACCAGACCCCGTAGCTTTAGAGCGTTACATCGTCGAACATGAGAAAGCATTTGAAGCCTTACAAGTACCTGATGACAAGAAGGTCGCCATTGCTGCTTTCCATCTGAAGGATGCAGCTAGCACTTGGTGGAGGTTGGTCAAGGACCATCACCTGGCTACGCCCGAATTTTCGTGGGCTGCCTTTGTAGAATTACTGAGAGGAAAATACTACCCGGCGCACCTCAAACAGAAGAAGCGCCAGGAGTCCGAGACACTGACCCAAGAAGGTCTGACCGTGGATGAGTAATACGCTCGATTCATTGGTCAACTGGACTTCATTCCCGGTGTGGATTACTCAGAGACCGTGAAGGTCGAGAAGTTCCGGGGAGGACTATTATTTCGCATTCAGATGGCGATGGGTGCTACCCTCTACACTACCATCCAGGTGCTAACATAAAGCCATAAGATTCTTTACTTACTACATTACCAATTGACTTTGTGAGAACTTACCAAGGAGATTCCAGGAGTGTTGCGACGCTGCCTCGAGGACGGAGCTAATGCTCCGGACTCGGGAAGAGACTCTCAGGGCAAAGAAAAGGAAGAACCCTGAAGGATAGTCTGAGGGTGGAGGAGCATCTCCAGGAGGAGGCCAGAGAAAGGGAAAGTAAGGACTTGTCCCACTCTAAACTGTTACCATACTAAATACCTTATAAATACTGACCCGAAACAAAAACAGGAAGTTTTTCCAAAAGAAAGGGCAACAGGGTCACCAGGGAAAGAAAGGGAAAGAGCCCGTCCTTCAGTTGACCGCCCAGCTATTGATGCTAAGCCTCTGAGATCTGCACCTCCTAAGGGTGAGAACACTACCTCTTAAATTGAAAATGACCTTAACCTTTATACCACCAGATTTAACTTAAACTTAAATTACCGTCAGGCACCGGACAGCCCCAGCACCATTTTTACTGTAAGCGTTGTGGGAAGGACCACCCAGGGGTCGACTGCAAGGCCGCAAAGTCGAATGTCGGTGCTGCACAAGAAGGCCATAGGGAATTTGAATGCTGGATGAACCCAGAGAGCCGTAATTACAGGCCACCAAAGAATACTCAAAGACCTCAGTGGAGGATCTGGAGTACCACGAGGCGGTCAGATGGCCAGACATCTACTGATGCTGGAGCCTATAAAGGCAAGGGAGTAGATAGGGCATGAGTACCCTAACTCCATGAGACCGCTGGTGGAAGACTTTTACTTACTATGTTGTGTGCTTACTTGAATGTTAGAAGGAGCTATGTTATAAGTATGTGGGAGTGTGTCATTGACCACTCGCCTTTTGTGTAAGACTTGGGAATTAGTTATGTGTACTCAGTACCAATAAGCCTTGAACCTTGAAGGATAATAATATGAACAGGATGTTTAAGCTTACAGTATCATGTAGCCATACTAAATGACACAGAGTCAATGAGACCGGGAATTACTGAACCAGAATTTCCACCTGCATGGCGCACTTGCTATTGCAAGCGCTATGACAAGAAAACCACTGAAATTTTCATCTGCCTTGCGCACTTGCTACAGCAAGTGCAGCGACAGCAACAACAACAGTAACAACAGCAACTGCAAATGCAACTGCAATAACAACTACTTTTAACCTTTTATTAAAAAAAAAACTGTTTTTCACACTTTTTCAGAGAAACCTTGAGATTAGAAACCTATGCAACCTTATGGAAGGACCGTTAGTCCAACCATTGCAACTGGACAAATTAACAGCCACTATGACTGTAAAAAAAAAACACCAGTTTAAACGTTCGAGGAAGTTTCAGGCAGGGCTATTAGCCAAATACCATCAGAGTATACTTGCATTTAATGCTAATCACTACTAGTGATACATGTTTAGTCCTTATGGACAAGCATACCATTTGTAGATGCACCACCATGAGTGAGGATGGTTGGGAAGTGAAGAACCAAGTTGCTCAAACTATTATGCAATCTGCAATGCATCCAATTACATGGATGAGGGGACGAAATGAACTATGGATGAGAAATGATAAAAAAAAGAAACAGGGAGAAAAAGGAAAATTGTGTTGTACTCAATGAGATCAAAAACAAAAAGGGAGAAACAAAGTTTGCTAATATAGCACGGATTTTACTTATACCGAGTTGAATGATACTAGTCTATGATACAAGTTACCACGGTTGCCACAAAGGCAATACCATTTATTACAGGATAACTGATAACATGAACTATTACGCAAAAAAAAAGGGCAAGCAAAAAGAAGAAAAAAAAGGGAAGAAGAAAACAGAAGATGAAGAAAAAAAAGAGGATATCCATCAAAGGGAGATTGACAACAGAATACTTCACTATAACCGTGTGACAGACATTACCAGTTTACTAAACGAGTCATGGGACGACCGCACTCCGTTAGGAGCATGTGGGCCTGACAGACTTATTTTTGAGTTAGTCGGGTAAGTAGTAATGTATCAGTACGGTACCCCATGCAAGTAGACAAGTAGTGTTAGGAACACGAGAAGTAGTCAACTCCACTCTACGGACAGTAAGAAGGATTATCTCGAAGATGGACGAGAAGAGCCGCAGTTAAAACAACGGGCTAGAAAAAAAAAGAGAGGAACCTTCAACAGAGAACAGTGGACAGTATACAGAGAAGACAAAGGAACAATTTAAGGACAGGAAAACCAAAAAAAAAAAACACAGGAAAACCAAAAAAAAAACAACAGGAAAACCCATTATGGACGAAAATATGCAGAACCCTCATAAGGATCAAGCAAATGCTTGCAATCCAGAGGAAATCTACCAGATGATATGGACATAAACGCGTGACCACGCAGGGAGAAAAGATAAAGCTATATGATAGCAGATATCTTGCTTAAGGAACAGTGGATTTGGAATGTACCACTCACAGGATAATTCGCACATCTTATCTGTTTGACTCATGAGATATTAGCTGTTGAGCGTTTACGCCTCTGCACTCTGTATGACTGAGTGTTTTGGTATTGCACTCGTGCAGTTATTAAACTAGTGAGAACGCAGAAAGATAAAGTGGATATCAACAAGAGTGTAAAAAAAAAAGAACTATAACAGTGTGTTACTCCGGAACAAAACACCAGGAGACATGGATGACAAGCATCATCTTGGTGGACATTGAGACTGGTACGTCTTAGTATTACAAGACAAGTGCAAAAAGCACTAAGTACTAACAATGGCCAATGTCATAGTATACCTCAACTGAATAAGAGTGAGAAAAGACACACGCACGTATGCTAGTGATCCAAACAAGTGGATTCACAGCAATGGAAAAAAAGAAAGAAGAGAAAGGCAAATTGAGCCTGTGTTCATGGGTCTGCACCTCATACGGAGCGAGTGGGCCCATTAGAATGAATTTGGGAAAGAGCACAAATTGTTTAGTGCCACATCCCTTACGAATTGTGGAGCCCAGAAGGGCTAGAGTCACACCCGTCTCTCTGATATGAGGATAATCCACGAGTTGGAGAACTCTTTGAGAGCCAAGTATCCAGCGCTCCTTGTTGAGCGGCTGTTGTATACTTGTGGGGTACGGGGGCGTAACCCTTTTTAAGGGGGGTAGAGCCTCTTGACTGTGCACATGTGTGCACTAAGTTTTGTTTGTTTGATATGCATTGCATACAAAAAAAAAGAGAATTGGTGGTGTGCGGGGCATACGAGGTTTGTTTGGTTAGTGTGTGAATTATTTAGTATGCATAGCATACAGTGAATTGGTTTGTTGGTTGATTAGTACGGGGCGTGCGTTGTTTGGTTTGTTTGTGTGTGAATGTACACTTGTATGTACGTATCTTACGAGATACCTGTATGAATGTTGTGTTTACATCATGTGTGTAACACCTTGCTTATGCTATTTGTGATATGTATTCATATTGCTTTATAGAATGATTACATATGGTATCGCCTAGATACGAAATGAATCATTAGACATGGAATGTGGAACAATGGAATGTTATGGACACCTCATGAAGGTTGTCAGGACTTGTAGAACTGATAGGAAATGATGGTGCTGATGGATCACCTATATCCATATATGATTGAACTAACGCCACAACGTGATGGCTATGTGCTGTATATGCGCAATACAATGTGTGTAAATGATATATCAGATAGATATACATTATGGGAATAATGGGTAGTTATACATTATATACTTACCTATTTGATTAGGAGACTTCGGGACGTCTTTTTAAGGGGGGTAGACTGAAATACCCCAAACTTATTAAACACGGATTAAATATCAAATCACATTAATTAAGGCCTAAACATGCCTTAAAAGTCAACTGAGAACAACAGTGGTCAACACAACAAGATGTTGCACCCTTTAACTGTTAAGGGTAAATAAATACCCAAATGAAATATGTAGGACCTAAAAATTTGTCCTAAGTCTATTAACATAATATTAAACATATTATAATTGTTGGGCAACACTCCAACACAAAGAAAAAGCACTTTCATGCTTCAAGGTAAAAAAAGGGCAAAAATGTGCTCTAAGAAACCTTAAAGGTCTAATGACCTCTAAATGATATAAAATTGAATTACATGATCAAATATCATGTAAGGAACACAACAAGACCGTTGTGAAAGAAAACAGAGCTCAGAAACACCAGGCAACACAAAATGTGCGCTAAAACTCCTTAAAGCACGTTTTTTGTGAAATTATCTTTTAAATTGGTTTTAAATGGGCTAAAAGGTTATAAATACCTTTAAATATAATAAATCATATTATATGATATTAGGAATTTAATTTCCAAATTTTTCAGATTTTTACAAATTTAATATTAAAATATTAATAAAACCCTGAAGTGGGGCCCGTAGGAGTCAAATGACCAAGTTTGGTCAATGGGCAGCTAAAGACCCATTTGCCCTTGTGGAAATCGGCTGGCATGGTGGTGGGATGACAACATAAGTCATTGATTGGCAATAATGCTACCTAATACAAACAAGAATAGTAAAAAGCTTAATTATTCTTACCTTTTTCAAATAATGCAAGCCTTTCCACTCATTTCCTCCTTCCTTGCACGATTTCCTTCTGCCCAGCCGAGCTCCTCCCTTCCATGGAAGCTCTCAAGGTCTGTTCTTGAGCATGGAAGGCAGATCTAGCTCCTAAGCTCCTAATGTAAGTGTTTTAATGCCATTTTTAGTCATTTTTAGCTCTTTTTCTTCATCTCTTCACCACCAACACCTAAATTTCGTGGCTCAACAATTCCTATGGCTTATTCTCAGTGTTCCAAGGTTAGAACAAGAGCTAAACTCAGTTGATACCAGTAGAGGGACCAAGGTTGTTCAAATCTACACTTTAAGGTAAAAATGTGCTTTAAGCTCATAACTTTTGATTCCCTTTGAATTCGGCTGTGAAATTTTTGCCATAGCCTCATCTTCTTCTCCTTTTCATGTGGGATCTGTTGGCTAGCCATTTGGAGCAAGGATGGCCGAGATCCAAGAGAAATACTCTCTTTTTAGGCATTTTTCCAAGGTAAAACCTAATAACAAGGTATAACTTCGAGATCTAACTAATCCTTATGTTAATATGGTGGATCTAACACCTTGTGGTGTGTTTGGTTCAGGTCGAAAACACTTAGAACTTTCCTTGCACTCTTAAGGTAATTTTTGCCTTAAATCTTACATTAAATTACTCCTTATGGTTAGATCTTGCTTAGAGACTAACTAGGCCTTGTTTTCTGTTTGAAAACATGTTAAACAAGCTGTGGAGAATTCCTACTCAAGGTGGCCGAACCAAACAAGGCATTACCTAAGCTAAATCAAGGTATAAATCACTTAAAACCTTAATTTGATACATTAACACAAGTTTAAGTGTGTGTATATTAATGGCCGTGAGTGAAGGAGAAAAACAAGGTCTTATTTGACCTTAAAATGTTTAAGAAATGGTTTAATAAATTTTATAACTAATTAAACAAGCATAATTGTCAAATTTAAGACATTATGTGGAAGTTTGGTAATTAAACAAAGAATCTATGGTGAGGCCGAAAATTTATATGTATTTTGGGACATTTATGTGTAATTTATTTTGTGAGCAAATGTTTGTAATAAGGCCATGTATTTTAGGCCATTTTATTTATGCATTTACAAGCTTTTATTTAAGTTTAGGTGATATATAATTATTACCGAAATGAATAAGGGGTTATAGTGTAATTAAATTAAATTTAGGGACTTTAGAAAATAAAGCCGAAAATTAGAGTTAAAAAGGAGTTAAAATAAAGTTTATAAGATTTTATAAAGTTTTGGGGTTAAATGGTGAATTTTGGAAACTTAAGGGTTAAAACCGTAAATATAAGAAATTGGTGGTCAAGGAAATATTAAGGTGGTCAACATTGACCATACGCTAGGTTTTGACCAAAATAAATAAGTTAGATAACTTACTTAAGGTTTTATAGTAAGTTAGGTATTTAATGGTAATATTTTATAACATATGTGGTAAATATGTTATTACCAAAAATAAAGGGTGTACAACGGTATTTTAAAACACCCATGGGCTATTAGGAATTTTTAGGAATTTATGAGTTGTTTTTGGAATTAAAATAAACTATATATGTATAATATATAGTTATTATGTCATTATGACACTTTGGAGAAAAATATGGTGGAATGGTAAATACCAAGAGTATATGGGTTAACAAGGATATTTATAACCCTTTGGTGGAATTTGGTGATTTTTAGAATTATATAAGGTATCTATTGAGATATGTATAATATATATTTTAATGATATTATCAAACTATATGTTATAAATAGGGCCAATGGCATAATAAATGTATATTGAGGTCTATTCGGAATTTACAAAATAACCATAGGTTATACTCTTTTAAAGTTAGAAATGTTATATTGAATGGATATATAACATGGTAAAAAGAAAGGGGTGATTTTGTAAATAAAGGAAATTATGGTTTAAGGAAAAGTATAAGGTTTAGTATATGCCTATGAGGCAATACACAATAGTTTTGTATAAAAACTATATTATAAGTTAAAGGAAATAAAATATCATAGCAAATGATATTAGTATTTTGGTATAACATTACATAATGTTATGTGGTCAAAAAGGGAATTTAAATAAATTCAAGGGCTATACCGAATTAATAGAGTTGGAAAATGAATTTTAGACTATGGTCTACAATGTCATAAATGTTATGACAATTATATGGTATTAAAGTGGTTTAAGGGAATTAATATAAGGAGGGGTACTCACATAAAATAATGTGACAAACGATAAATAAATGGGATTTATTAACTAAGGTGTTATGGAATAAACCTTAGGAGTTGTAATTATACAACATAAAATGTTACATAATATTAGGATAATAATCTTAATATAAGTTGTATAATATAATACAACTAATGGGAACAATCATCTAATAAAAGATGATAAAATGTAACATAAAATATAAGAGTTTATGAAACTCATGAGAATTACCTACGTGGTAAAAATATATACATACACAAGAATAATGTATATAAGGTGGATATATATATTTTGGTTGAAAACCATATGGTTTAATGGTGGTGGTTATTAAAAAAATATATAGTTACAAACTATATGTTATGAGTTTTTGGGATGCAAATACTATTTGCTAAAGATAATGAATTATATACAGGTATGATAAGGAATGGTGGAAAATAATACAACATGGAAAAAATAAAACAATACGGAAAAGAATACAATATGATAAGTGATACAACACAAAAAAATATAATATAATAATCATGCATGCATACATGCAACTATAGGTTACGTACCTAAACTAGATGTGGATAAGATTAAAAGAAATACGATGAATTAAACTTAACAGTTGAAATAGTTTTGACGTACGCGTTTTAAGTAACAAAGCCGACTGTTTTTGAGAAACCCGTAACAAAACTGTAGCAAACAGGGGTGAACTGTCGGAGTTACTTTTTCGGAAATACCGGATGTAGTTAGTCATGGAGACTGACTTATAGTTTGTATTACCGTTTAGTGTATACTTCTGACAAGGACGCTTGACGAGCTAGCGGACTACACGGAGCGTAGGATCTTGCTGATTCATACTCCACCGTAATACTGTCAGGGTGAACGGTATGTAAAGGGGTTTGCCGAGTTGTCCTAAGGTTGCTCCTTGGGCTCGGATTGGTTGATATAACTTGTGTGTTGTTATATGTCTCTGGTTGTCTTTGAGGGCTTCCTCAGTTCAGGCTTCTGTGTGATCTGTGATAAGATTGTTTGCCTGAATGTGTTAATTGATATGCATGAATTGTATATTTATAGCTGCTTATTATTTACTGTTGTTGAGTTAACAGTATTGGTTCGTATATATGAACCTAATATATAAAACGAACTAGCGGCTATGGTGCTATCTTATATGAAATATAAGGAACGTAAGTAAAACGTTGTAGCACTATGATAATAACACATACATATTATCTGAGACTTTTGTACGGAGCATTGGCCTTTTCTATACGCCGCTCTCGTATCTAACACTGGATCCTGAGTTTACAAACTCTGGGTTGGACTAATGACCTTAGTCTGCTGTGTTAGAAAATTTGGTAATGCGATGCGATGCGATGGTATAATTAATAAATTAATGAATGGAAGGAAAGCCAAGAGGATGTGGCTCTTGGTGCGCGCTGTGATCACAAAAACGATACCAGGATGTCCGCGTACGGGTCCGTAAGTATCAAGAAATTCCCGTGAGCTAGAATGGCTCGTTGGTCGGAGACTCTACCGTTGGAGTGGCTACTGCCGTGGGTGACCCGCCATAATATATGGGTAACTAGAGACGTGTCGTTTTAACGAGACATTGTCACTAGGTATAACTGAACAACTAAAACAATTGAAACTTATACAGTGGCGAACAATATCATGGACGAGACTTAATACTTGTTTATTATTCTCGTTGTTTCGCTTTGTTGTTCATTGGTTATACTTGTGGATATTTTTATTGTGTGTTGATGGTTGGATGGAGCCTACAAGGCTAAGGTAAATCAAATATGAAAACTGTACGCTACGGCGAATGTACATGGTACATTATTTTGTTAATACTCGATACGTTCGATAGATAAATGTTGTGTGGAATATTAAATGAATGTTTGGATATTTGGATGAATGGTTGAATGTTTATGGATATTTGGATGGATGGTTAAAATTATTATGCATGTTTACTACAGTATTGAATATAACTGTAAAATGGTAAAGCATGAAACCGATCTTATAATAAGATGGTTAAAATGACAAGTGACCATTAGGGTCCAGGCCCGGCATACTCAGCGTCTATCGCTGATACTACACCATTTCAGGTTGTTGATCATTGTCGGAGCTGAAGAGCAGGAACAGGGTAATTGGAGATGTTGTATAGAAATGAAGATGGTGTATGGTCTTATGGTAAGGTTGTGTATTTTCAGGATTGGGTAGATGCTCACTTGTCGATGTTTATGAGTTATGGATTTAGTGATGTATAGGAATTTCTCGTTATCACTGCGGTTAGCAGTTTATTTATTTTGGAAGTTGGATGTAGTTTGGCTACGTTGCTCGCATGGGCGAGTAATGGCCGGTGACACCCGAGTGAGTTTGTAATAGTTAGTTATTTTACCGCTGCGAGACGTTTTTATTTATTGCTACGTGAGGGATTATATCGTGATTATGGAGAGGGGTGTTACACCATATACCCCGCAACAAGGATTTATGGTCAAGTTTTTTAAAAATTTAAAATATGAACAAAATGCACAGAAAAATTAAAGATCAATTAAAACTTTAATTCAATTTTAAAAAACATAAATAAAAGTATAAAAAAATTAGAATCATAAAAAGTTTAAAATAAATAGAAATGACCAAACAACAAAAAAATAATCTGATTACAAACTTATATTGTTACATAATTCAAAAACTATTATAGCAATTATATTTAAAGAACAAAAAAAAAGGATTTTTATACTTTATTTTTCTAATTTAAAATAATAATTTTTTTCTATGTACTATATGAAATTGTTGCTTTTAATATTCTTCATATTGATGTTATACTTTTTACAATTTTAATACATATCTAGGTAACTCCTTAACAAGTTATGTTTATTTTTCAAAATAATTTACTTTTTATTTTTTAGTCATTTCTATTTATTAATTTTTTTGTTTTATATTTATTTAATTATATTCATTTTTTAATATTGATTTCAAATTTTATATGAACTTTAATTTATATGAGCATTTTATTTAAGTTTCAAATTCAAACAAAACTTTGACCATAAATCCGTGAGATTATTGTGGGGCATATGATTTTAAGCCACCCCTATAATAGTTTTTAAATTATGTAACAATATAAGTTTTTTAAATAGATTATTTTTTGTTGTTGGTTAGTCATTTCTATTTATTTTAAACCTTTTATGATTCTAATTTTTTTAATTTGTTTTTATACTTTTATTTATGTTTTTAAATTGAAATAAAATTTTAATTGATCGTTAATTTTTATGTGCATTTTGTTCATATTTTATATTTTTAAAAAATTTGACCATAAACCCATGTTACAGGGCATATGGTGCGAGGGTAAAATGAGGATATGACAAATATAATATATCCGAATCTGAACTGAGGGGCATCTCGTACTAAAATTGAAACCTCAGGGGTATATCATAATGAAAATGAAACCTCGGGGGTATATCGTAAAAAAATGAAACCTCGGGGGTATCTCATAATGAAAATGAAACCTCGGGGGTATCTCATAAAATTCGCTCAAACCTCAGGGGTATATCGTGAAATTTCCTAAAATATAAATATTAATTCACACACACACACATATATATATATATATATATATATATATAATATATTATTTTCAGATCAAACTATACCTTAGTCTTAAGCCCAAGTGCAGTTGGACTATCGACCTTTAAAAATATCACACGATCTTAACTAAATAGACGACCAACCAGCTGCATATCAAACAAAGGGCTCAACCAGACCTTAACACAATGTTGAAAACCCTAATGCTCTCGTCTTGGAGACTCGCATCCATTTTTCTTCTCTACGTTGTTGTTCATGTCTATGTTGCTCTTCATCTCTGCCCAAGGTTTGTTTTTCTTATTCTCACTACCATTACGTTCTTGAGAACATATGTATGTTTAAATTATCTAGAAGGGTGAACAAAGTAGGTGATATATATTTTTTGTAAGTAGAATCTTGATTATAGACCTCTTAGTGAATTACGAAGCCAGCGATGCGAATAACGTGCTGCATAAAGTTCCTCAACTATTGGTACGATTAAGTGATTGTGATTGTACTTTTCTCGAGCATGAGCACTTAGTTTAAACATGCGTAATTATTTTAGAGGGCATTTGTTTTGCCAGTTTTTCCTATTTTCAGGAAAGGGAAAGGGAATGGGATTATCCCAAAACCCTCTATCTTGATTCCCCACCCCTACTAGGGAATGAGATTCCTTTTCCCTCAGTACATGTTGACCGGTGACATATGACCATTGAGCGATGACTAATGACCATTGACAAGTGACCGGTGAATGTTGACCAGCAATTAGTGACCGTTGACCGACAGCCGACTGTCGTTGACTATTGACCCGCGGCGACCATTGATCAATTATTTATTTCATTCCCCCAGCTCAAACAAACAACCGGGAAAATCAAAGGGAATTCTTTTCCATTCATCTTCATTCCATTTTCTGATTCAATTTCGTTTCCCCCGCTCGAAACAAACACCCCCTTTAAACTATCAGTTATAGTTTAAGGCTGTAAGCACTCAGTTTATAAAATATTTCTAACTTTAGAAGATTTGTTTTTAGTATATTTCTCTAATGTATAATGAATATTTTTAGTTTCGTTTCCCTTTTTTATTAAGGGCACTAGGATCATGTGCATATCTAGATACGATTCCTCCCAACAGTGGTAGAGCTTTAGGCTCAGATTGATAAAAATAAACTTATGAAAAAAGTACGTGTTATTCTATTCATGGGAAATTGGTGTAGTACTTTTACATTCTTCCTATAACATGGAATTCATTTAAAGTTCGGTCGTTCAAGCAAGATTACTTCTCTTCCTTTCGTTTCATCCTAATTAGTGTGCCAGAGAGCACTCGATGTTTTTGGATTTTTTTTATTACATACTACTCTTAATCCACTCAAATTATTGTATGCTTCAAAAATGGGTTGGGTAGGCTGAGTTAGGGTTGAGGGATTTTAAACAGGTTGGGTTAGGGTCATGATTTTCTGACCAATCTATTTTTGGGTTGGGTTGGGTTGATGATATTTTAAATGAGTTAGGTTAAGGTTGATATCAACCCGACCCATCGATCCAAATTGCCAAGTCTCACTAATTGTACAGTTTTTATAAAGTAAAAGTATATCTATGTAGTCATTTATAACTATATTACTCCCTCCGTCCTAAATTGACCGTCTTGTTTGCTTTATGACATGTTTTTTCACTTCAATATTAAACATATAAGATAATATAATTTTATAAAATGAAGTTTTGTAATATATAGTTTATTATCTAAGGAATCATATGCAAAACTTAAATTTTTAAAATTATTTTATCTTATATGTTTTGAAGTCAAACAATATGTCCAAATAATAAACAGGACAGTCAATTCAGGACTGATGGAGTAGTATCTAGCCACGGAAAAATGTCTAAAGAATGATGTCCTAAATTTTCTTTATACCAGTGATTTTTTTATTTTTTGATAATTTTTATACCAGTGATGCAGCGGGTGTGGAATGATCTTGAAAACATGCAAAATAGATTTGGGAGAATCTACGGCGCCTAAAATTAATAACAGTTATTTATAAATGAATGGAGTGACCTTATTCACTCCAACCTCTCATCGACATCTCTTTCTCAATTTTGAGTAGTTATAATCCATCAACTCTAACCTTATTCATAGCGAGTGATCATTAGGGTTACTTTTGGGTGTATTAGAGATAAAAGCAAGCAATCCATGTTTATCAAATAATCCAAATGATGCAATCCTTCGAATGAAAGCTATTATACAGAATTAGGTTGACAGATTTGTAAGAAGAATACTAGTAGCTAGTAGTATTCACTATTCAAAGCAAGCCATTATAGTATATGGTTTGACAGGAACGTCCGTACATGTCATGCAATGCGGCCGTAGATCGTACGGTACAGGCAGGCATGCTGCAAAAGCGCAGGCGAGAGAGAGAGAGGGAGTCACTCTTTCTCACTGTAGCAACGGCAGGTGGGGGGATGCGCATTCTTTCCAAACTCCCTGTTGTCCTATATCCCATCTGTAGATGCTTAACCAATGAAACATCGACACGCTAACCTTCAGTAAAGGTAAAAGTCGTTCGCTCTATACCAAAATTACCCATCAGATATTGACCCTCTTGAAAGGAAGGGGTACGTACGATCCTGTTAGTATTTGACACCGAAAACCAGCGAGATATTTTATTAATAAATTGTAATATAATTTGTATTATATGTACTTACTAAATTATTATAGGTACACGGATTCACACATACAACTACACCAGTCGTCTCTATCTCAAAAATGGAAAACTAGCCTTCCAAACCTTCCATTATTGGACGAGTTTTGGAAAGTACTGTTTTGGTGAACCAGCTATTTGATTTTTTTTCGACGCCATTTGTTCTGATTTGATCGTCCTATTTATTTTATGACATAGTTTTTCATGTCAATATTAAACATATAAGATAAAATAATTTTATAAAACTAAATTTTGTATTATATAGTTTATCATGTAAGAAATCATATGTGAAACTTAAATTTTTAAAATTATTTTATCTTATATGTTAAATATTGAAGTCAAATGACATATCCAAATAGTAAGTAGGACGGTCAATTCAGGACGAATGGAGTACTATTTTGACCCTATTTTTTTGAGCTGATATAGGTGGTGTCAATTATGAGCTGAAATAAGAAAAAATAGAGAGAAAAAATAGTTGATATGATAATTGATGTAAATGACATATGAAAAAAATAAACTAGTTGATCAAATAAACTCATTAGACAATGTGATAAAAGAATTGGGTCTTATTTTCTTCTCAATATTTGTTTTTGCTTTTTTATTCTGAAAAACAAAATTATAAGTCTTCGAAGAAATTATTTCTTTAGAGAAATAGAAAATGATTATTATCATAACATGCCACATATAATAATACAAACAAATTAACTATTATTCTTTCAATTATACTTTCAATTAAAAGAAAAAAACAATCGTATTTGTTATTTAGTTTTCTTGGTATTTCTTCTTTTGGCCACGCAGAATATAAGCTCCTTCAAAGGGAAAACAGAAGGCAGCATTTAAGAGAGAGGGTGAGAGAGAGAGGGTTGAGTGTGTGTCTGGGTAAGGAAGAGAAAGAGAGTGAAATTATGGGGAGAGGAAGGGTTCAGCTGAAGAGGATAGAAAACAAGATAAACAGGCAAGTAACCTTCTCAAAGAGAAGGTGTGGTTTAGTGAAGAAAGCGCATGAGATCTCAGTTCTATGCGATGCTGAAGTTGCGCTTATTGTCTTCTCCAATAGGGGAAAGCTCTTTGAGTATTCAACTGATTCCTGGTAATTTAGTAAACCTAGTTACTACGTCTGCACACATATACGATCAGCAGCTATATTTTTTTTTTTTTTTTTGAAATTAATGATGTATATATAAATGATCAGCAGCTATATATATGTAGAGCAGTGTAGTTATTACTAATCTTTTGTTTGTTCTTTGTTTCTTATTATATGATTCATAAATATATATAGAAAACCCTAAGTTTAGGATTTTGAATATTTAGGTTTAAAAATCGTCGAGATAATAATTATATATTTCATGTATAGTTCATCATATTCTCTAGTTGGGTATATTAATTACCACCCTTTAATTTCCTTTAATTCCGCCTTACTCTTCTTTGATTTGGTCACTTCTCCCTTCTTCAATCACATCTTGCCTTGAGCAAATATATATGATCTCTAATTTACAATATAAGAACCTTGTTGATTCTGATTTCCTTATGGAGATAGCAGCAACACATGATACCCTAGCTAGGTTAATAAGTTACTTGTTATTCGCTGAGGGCACTAGATATATACAATAAACTTTGAAATACGATTCTTTTTTTTTAAGAAAAAACCTTTGAAATATGATTTGTTTTTTGGATCTGTAAATTAATCTTTATTCATTCAGTCGTGTCCATTTTCCATTTACGTACGATACCATATCTGTTTATCGATTCATTAGTTAGCCGGACACAGATATTACACACCAGTTAATAACATGTTCTTTTTCTTGGAAATGATGACAAATACTATTACATCATATACAGCTTATTAGTGTCACTTCGTAGTGTAAAATTATTTAACACGATCAGATGATGAGATATTTTTGCATTTATTTTTATTTAGGAACTACAAAAGCTTAATTTTTAATTTGTTTTCTTATAAGTGGATTCTTTTCTAAATGCGTGTGTTTGTTCTTAGTTTATATATTACCATTAAATTAACTCTATTTAAAAAAACACATGTAAGTTACTGTTAGATTCTAAACAAAAAGTAAATTATTTGATGATTTCATTCATTTATGGACTGCACTATACCCAAATAACTACTTTTCCCTATAAACATCAACCTTGATAATAGATTGTCTTCCTGCTGTATGTCATGCATATTGCATAATTTCTTAAGACTTTTAACTCACAATCTAAAAATAGTATGCAATAAAAAAAAAAGCTGAAACCCCTGTATCTCCACTTTGGATTGAACGGTAGTATTCATGTTGTGTTATACATATCTCATCCCCATTTGTTTCAACAGCATGGAGAAGATCCTTGAAAGGTATGAAAGATATTCATATGCTGAAAGACAGCTAACACAATATGAAACTGAGACTCCGGTATGTACCCTACTTTTTTTTTTCTGCATTCAAAGAACATCAATTCATACTAGTGAGGTGTAATACTCATCCACATATAATGATCATACTGAAGTGAATAGCATTATATATGTTTTGCAGGCTCACTGGACTTATGATTATGCCAAACTAAAGGCCAAGATTGAACTGCTACAAAGAAACCATAGGTATAAATATACACTCTATAATATGTACAGCTGACAACTGATTAGTTATATATATCTACAAATAATAATAATTGAATGATTAGATTATTATGATTACACGTGGTTCAGGCACTACATGGGTCAAGAGCTGGATTCACTAAGCATGAAAGAGCTCCAGAGTTTAGAGCAACAGCTTGACACTGCCCTCAAGCATATCAGATCGCGCAAGGTAAGTAGACACTAAATCTATGGGAACCAGCTTCTTTTTATTATTTGTTAGAAGAATTCAGCAGTTGATTGTTATTTTGTTTTATTTTCTCTGTTCAAATTTTGCTTGTCGTTTTATCATGTAATCCCTAGCTTCCTACTCTTAGGCAAGCTGACAAGGTGTGTACCCACATACCACTTGGACTGTTTTTAAACAGTTCCTAATAAAAAAAAAAAAGCGTGCAAATCGGATAAACAAAACTAGTACAGTAAAGTAAAACAGCAAAAACTTGAGGCTTTATATTTAGATAATACGGAGAAATATTGAAAACTAATTATATCCCAGTAGGAACTTGAGCTTTGTTGCAGAGTAGGTGATAGATTCTGTATGACTGAGGGAATTTCCGGGGTTTTTCGAAAAAGAAGGGATTGATGTTAAAATTTGTGATGATGACATTAATGATGTGAGCTGTCTTGTTTTGCAGAATCAGCTCATGCATGAATCAATTTCCCAGATGCAGAAGAAGGTATTACATTATATATGTTTTTTTATATATAATTTGGGCATATAGCCATTTGAAATAATTAAAACCGGATAACCAGGTGAATGAGAAATAATCATCCGCTATATGTATATAAATCAGCCAATTATATAAGTGCCTCATTTGAATAATCTTAAATCTGCTGCTATTTGTCGATTGTTTTCGAATGAGGTTGGAAACTGCAATTTAGGATCTGTACAACCTGATATCAAAGTTGTAAGAACTCAAAGTCATGATTTGCTTTTCAGGAGAAGATGATTAGAGACCAGAACAACATGCTAGCAAAGAAGGTATAGATCTTAGCCTTACTAATTTGTTTATCCAGAGTAACAGATTTTGTCAATTAATAACCCATCTTCCAAATTTGTATTACTATGAAAATAGATCAAAGAAAAGGAGAAGGTAATGGCTCAAGAGGTACAGTGGCAACAGCACCATAATCAACACGTGGGACATGATCATCATCATCACCCTAATAACAATGATCCGTCCACCTTCATGCTCCCACCACCACCTCCATCCATTAACCACATGGGGTAATTAATTAATCATCACCTTCATATTGTCTAGCTATAAGCTATGTTAGCAATTTTCATATTATTCTAAATTGAATCTTAAACCTTGCATATCTACATTGGTTTGATTTGGATTACTAGAGGACAATACCACGAAGACCTAAGTGATCACCATCATCAGGATGTGCCAAGGACGACTACTGAGCTCAACCTAACCCTTGAGCCAATATACTCATGCCATCTTGGATGCTTTCCTTCTTAAATTCAAAAGAGGAATCTAGGCCTCTTACCTACTTCAAATTAAGATGCATATGCCTTTTCAATAATTCGAATTATTTTACCACTTGGTTTGTGTGTATATGCTCCAATAGGAAAACCCTAAAGCTACATTAATTTGGTCACAGATCATGTTGCGTGTAATGTGTGTATCTGTAAGATGCTAAGCTTTCATATATGAAGCTTTCCAGCCCTAAACTAAGTTCAGGCATCTACGGAGGTTGGTGTATGTTGTAACGATTGTATACTTTTGATCGGATACTCCTTTTTTAATTAGTATTTCCCAAGTTTACATATATGTGATGCCTTGCGACCGTAAGAGTACTACTTTTAATGTCCTCATTCAAGGCAAACTTGAACAAAATTCTAGTATTTCTTCCCTCAGTCTATGAACTTGTAAAGACAAGAAAAATTAAGGCTGGGATGTTCGCTAATGACGGGTCATGAAGTAGTGGATGAGGTCGGCTGGGATGAGACAATGGAGAAATTCAGGCCATAGGCAGATCGTCCCTTAAAATGCAGGTGAACCGAGATGGTCACTTGACACAAGTAAAAAGGCTAATGAGTTTGGAACCCGTGATTGATTTCGATTCTTATAGGTGGTGGTTTGGGTATCAGGGCAACGTTCGATTTGTCCAGATCCTATTTAACAAAACAAAACAATCACTTTTAACTACGCATAACCGTATGTAGTTTACCTTGGGTTGCATCCCTCACACGTTATCCTCTCCTCTAGGAGTCTTTTATCCCTTATGTACTCTTAGCATAGTTATATTTGGCTATGCTTGCTTCACTTCTTGTTCCTTTCTGTTTTATGTTTCTCTGTTTTTATGTTGGCGAGAAGGGCTGAAAAGCCATAGTATTGCCATCGATTGTAACTGGTTTCCACCAGCCAATTATCAAAAAAAAAAATTTAATGTTTTCCGTAAAATTAGTCATATCTGATTAAATAGATAAGTACAAGCTCATAGATACCAACTATCATGATTAGCACTAGTAATACAAGGACACAGATCACAAAAGCCGACCAATCTTCACCCCAGAACCACCCACCATTACCGGAAACAACCCTTCCAACAACAACCACGTCCTCCATACGGAGGGGAACTCTTCGAAAAGTCTGCGAGTCTAAAAGACTATTGACAAGATCAAGCCTCTAATGATCGATCATTCTCAAACACATCCACACCCACCATATTCCTAGTCCAACAACTAATTCAAAAAAAAAAAACATAGACCAAGACCACCATCCACCCAAAAGCATCCAAACTAAACCTCCAAAAACTAAACGAGCCAAAACAAAGCTTAAACCGATAGTTAACAACTAGGTTATTACTACCAAGTCTAAGTAGAAACAAACGGGACACACGCAAAACGAAGAGCACACGGTACATAGGCTGCATCCTCTTCCTGGTATCTACTAAGCCGCCAATCAACCCCCCCCCCCCCCACATGCTGATTTTGAGGTGAATCCTGAACTAACTTGCCTTTATTCTTATCAAGTTCCACAATCTGGGCAGCTAGTGTAGCACTAGCAAATGGTTTACCTTTTCCTTTCCTCTTTGCTTCCGCCAACTGAAGATCCCAATATTCCGACCTTGAAGTATCCTTGACAACCTCATTCAATTTTTTATTATGGGTGTAGGTCGAAGAGTCAAGTAGATTAGCTTCTTGGTTGGGGAATGTGGCCATCGGGCATGAGTGATTAGCATAAGTAGACGAACAAGGGGAGGCGGCCCCTATGATTGATGATGTTCCACTCTTAGTGGCGAACTCCAAGGATCTACCTGTCTGGTCTTTTACGGGAGCGTCTGAGCTTGAAAGTTCTCAACCGAGAGCCACATTTCGTACAAGGGGAGGGTGGCCCCTATAATTGATGATGCTCCACTCTCTGTGGCGGACTCCAAGGATCCACCTATCAGGTCTCCTGCGGGAGTGTCCGAGCTTGAAAGTTCTCAGTCGAGAGCCACATCGCGTATAGGACACGAGCCTCCTTCGTCAGTCAGGGGGTCGGACATGCAGCGGTAGTATGAGTGAAAAGCCCACAAATAGAACAAGTCACCTACATGTTGTCATAAGTAACTGAAAAGGTACTAAAGCGCTCATCCACCAACATAGAAAGGGTGCGCAAAACAGGAACTTGGATATTGAGGAGTGCCTTAAAGCGCAAGTAACTAAAACTCAATGACTTACTATCGTCAATCACAACATAGTAGCATCGTAAACTCAGACCCAAAAAGGGATCCATGTAAACTCCTATTGCAGTAAGAGTTTTGTTGGATCAAACGCTCGAACCGCAAAGAGATTGTTGTTGATGGTCCAAAGGCCCCTTATCTTTACCGCTTTCATTGCCCCTAGAGTATCAAACTCAAAAACAAACAAATTATGCTCAACCTTTGCCAAACGAAACCCGCCAAACTGTGTCCAACAATCTTGAAGGATATGCGCAAGGAAAGTAGCACTTACGGGAATCACGGAGAAAATATGGGCCAGAAGACATCGTTCAAATGCCAACGCAACGCCATTAACAACGAAAGGATCCATTTATGGGGTGAGAGGAGAGCACGGAGAGAAGATTCAAAGAAGTTGGAGAGTAGGTTGATTGAGGACCAGGGATCAGAAGATTGGAGGAGAATTGATGTACGCAAGGCCTCTGCACTCCGGAATGGTGCAATATATAGATGGGTGGCCCAGGAGGAGAATGATAAGAGTCAGGGAGTCGACACTTTGCAAATTATGCTCCTTTCATGCCACGAGAAATAGAGGGAGGCGTAGAAGCGGGGATCCTGATAAGCCGGGTGTCCATTAGAGAGATTTTTTTGAATTGTGCAAGGCATAGGTAATGATTATAATCATTACCCTCTTCGTGCAGTGATAGGCATAGGAAATCGAAGAGATACACTAGGTCTTCCTCAACCGGAAGACAAGCAGGTGTCATACATGTAAAGAGGAGAGGCGGGCCAGAGAAGAGAAGCCCCAGGTAGAGAATTTCCAACGTCATCATACTTCATGAGGAAGAGGTTCCCGTCGTCCCTATTATTGAGGTTATCCTTACCAAGTTACTACAACCCCCATCTTAGGCTACATTTAAGGTAGTATAGTTTGTATAGAGCAAAAGTTTGGTTTTATAAGCTTATTGTATAGTCTAAAAATTTAGTATGTACATTTAGTACAATATCAAACAAGTCCTTATCCTGTTCTTATCCGATTAACAAGTGAAGAGCTAGCGCTTGTTACAATTAGGAATGAAACGGGTCGGGTAACGCTCCTCCCACATCTGTCATTCATTTTTACCTGCACCACCCTACCTGACCCGTCACCCAAATTTTCATCACCCGCACCCGTTTCACCTGTCACCGCGGGTGTAGAAAAACCTGTTCATCAGTCTTCACTCACGGTAATTTTGTAACCCTAAGTGGCGAACAAGGTACATGCTCTGCGCTCTCTTCATCTCTTCTTGTGTTGCGCTTCTCTGCATCCTCTTCTTGTGTGTGCGCCTCTCAGGGATAAATCACTGGAAATGCTGCACATCTCTTCACTCATAATAATTTTGTAACCCTAAGTGGCGAACAAGGCACATGCTCCGCGCTCACTTCATCATCTTCTTGTGTTGCACATTACTGGAACTATGTACATCTTTTTCTCACTCTGATAATTTGAAACCGAAGGGACGAACAAAGGTACATGCTCTGCACTATCCCTTAATTTTCTTTGTGTTTCCTCTCAAAGATAATCTGTGGAAATGCTACATCTCACAAACAAGATTGAAGACAGTCCAAAATAGAAAAAAAAATTAACATCTATTTCGGCGGTTTCTAAAAACAACCGCTGAAATACGTGTGTTTTTAACGGATACCTATTTTAGCGGTTCCTAATAAGAACCATCAAAATAGGTGGTCTATTTTGGTAGTTGTTCGATCGCCGAAATAGGATCTTACCCCTTATATCGGCTCCCCTCATAGCGGTTCTAGACCACCAAAATCGGCTGTTTGAATGACCGAAATAGGGTTTTTTTCGTACTAGTATAGGGAGGATATTGAAAGGCTGTGCCAAGAGAGGGGATTTGAGAAATTGTTTTGTCTAGTAAAGCTCTGAAATAACATCCTCAATTTTGCTCTGGTTAGATTCAATAAGCAAGTCCAAGTGTTTGCAGCATCCCAGACCATACATGGCAAGTGGTTGTGGGAGCGAAGATTTTTGCAAAGGCAACATTGTATGATAAAATTTGTAGAAGGGGGGTTCTGGGCTGCGAAAGAAGCTGAAGAGTGCAAGCAAAGCTACCCAAAGAAAGAAGTAGGGAGAAAACTCAGAGGCGGAGGGTACCTCTGAAGTTATTGGGCTGCTGGGTTTAATTCAAAGGGATAAGGAATACAAACAACATGGTCTATTCATATGAATGGTAGCTCCCTGTTTGTTTATGTAAGAGGGACGAGATTAACACTCACTATTGGTGGTAGCATGGTCTCGGAGGAAGGAGTGGGTGTGAACGAGAAGGCAAGTGATTTTAGCTCCCCTATGAAGATTCCCATCTAGACAACCGTAGTTGATGTTGACGTGCCACTTCCCGGATGTGAGTTTATCACAAAGGGACATCAATCGGAGAAGAGGTGGTTGTTGTTCAGATTCCACAATCGGTAGTAGTGGAAAAGTGTGTTGAAACCTTTCGGTTGCTGCTTCAGATGCAACAATCCAAGACCTGGATATTAGAGAAGCAAAGGCGGCTCGAGCAAGTTCCGAGAACACACCTGTTCAGTAGACGTTTGGCATTTGAAATAGCTATGAGTTATCAACCTTTACTCCTCAATCGTACCTCTCCATGCAAAGTTTATATTTGTGGTCAGACAACAATATTCTAGGGAATTATGGGAGGCTCGTACTACAATTGGAATAAGTCAGTTCAAGATTACCATAATCCGCATCCATAGGGGTGGCCTCAAGGGTCGGGCATGTCCAGGTGTGGCATGAGCATGGTGGTTGGAAGGTGTGCAGTGGCATAGGCTAAGCCAGAGTGATGCCTCATTATCTATTGGCACCTCGAGAAAAAGCAAGAATAGAATTCGATCTCCAGGAAAGGGAGAGATGTAGAGGTTTTTGAATGAACGAGATCCAATCGCGATATAGATGAAGAATCTTGAGTTTAGCCAAAATAGGGGTAAGATAGTCCACGCGCTCTAGATCCCAATATGTTGAAGGCTTGCTAGATTTTAGGAAAGTTGATGGGAATGATTTTGAAGTTGACCATCATTCTGGTATGACAAGAGCAAGAAGTGATCAAGAACTCGATGAGGTTCATGACCAGATTGCTGGAGAAAACATGAGAAAGTTGTTTGAGGATTCAAAATTTCCCCCGAGTTTTGGGCCTAAAAGTGTCACGGTTGATGAAGTGAGAGAGAAGATGTTTGAAGCTTGAAGAAGGCTAGCAGTGTGGTCAACGAGGATATCTAGGCGGAAGCATTGGTTGAAGCTAAGGAAACGGTGGAGCTAGCTTGGATGTGAAGCAAACCAATGAGGATCAAGCCACTGAATCTTAGGCCAATTTGTTAGAGTCAAACAAGGAGTATTTACAATGGTGTATTAAGGAGAAGAAAGAAGGAAATAGTGAGAGCTCGAGCTCACACGACTCCAATACTTCACCAATCATTAGGAAGAAGGAAGAAGGAGATTCACTCTAGGGTTTAGTAATTACTCTCGGTGGATTAGGAAAACTCACTAAGTAGTGGTATGACGTGAAGAAGACCAAGGGATAGTTCAGAAGAAAGATAGGTTTAATAGAAAAAGAGGTAAACGGAAAATCTTAAGTGTTGTTATTTGTTATTATATTAATTTTTATTTCCCTATTTGTGGTCCTTAGCCAATGTCCATAATTAGAAGAAAAAAATAGTACAATTAAGTAATATCAGATTTCAATGTGTATATGTTTTATATACCAAATGTGTAGTTTTGATAAACCAAAAATACCTAAATTAGATTGTAGGCAAGAAGTCACTTAAGAAAATTATG
Organism: Limonium bicolor; assembly: GCA_023374045.1. Lineage (NCBI taxonomy): Eukaryota > Viridiplantae > Streptophyta > Magnoliopsida > Caryophyllales > Plumbaginaceae > Limonium > Limonium bicolor. The sequence goes on from CM041776.1 coordinate 205,970,389, forward strand.
AGACATAAAGAAAAGACAAAGAATTAAGAGTGCCTACAATCTAGCCAAATAGATTATTTGTTTCTTACTACAACTAAGTTTAGTTTACAACTCCTTATTGCTTACGGAATTAACTTTGAAGTTTTTTCTAGCAAATATTTTTTTCAAACAACCAATAACCAATATTATCATATAAGGTTTATAAAAAAATACATAGTGTGTTCTAACAAAACCGGCATACTGCCAAAAGTTATTAAAATATCCATATTAACTATCCTAGTGCATGTTGACAAAGCAAGCCGGAAGATCTAAGAGGATATTCATAATAACTATCTTCCACGTCCTCTTTAACCAAACATTCAAACAAAATTGACATAGCAACAAAAAACTAAAAAAATGATGGTCGCACTAAAATTATGCCAGTCCCGGCAACCATTGGTTTGAACTTCATTTTTCTTGGCAATCCCTAGGTACCTCAGGGATTGTTATCGCATTGTGTGTGAGATCAACCAGCCCAGGTTCGTTAGTTGCTATAGGAGGTCTAATGTCAAAAGCATCTACAACATCTAACATAAGCAAGCAAAATGGCCGGCTAAATAGTCGGGCATTTTGATCAATTGAAACAGCCCTAATTTTATGGGTCCAAAATTTTTAGTTGAAATCTACTCTTTTATTTTATGGTAAAATAAATTAAAAATTATAATGATGAGATTGGAATGAATACTCACGTCTTTATTTAAAAGTAACTTTGATAGTCAGATTTATTTTTCACATACTCAAATTTTCTTCTTCTTCCACTTTCTCTATTCCAAGTCTTCTGTTTTTCTATAAAAGTATAGTGTCACTTCATTACCCATTTCTAATAGATGTATAACTCATCTCCTCTTCTTCTTTCCGGTTGGTTTCTTCTCAACCATTCTTTATCTTTCCTTCATCCTATGTCTACTTATCCTGTTGTGTGTACATCTTCTGCTCATTGCTCAAAGAAAAAATTGCACACCAAAAATGATCGATATAAAACCCTTCAAAATCTCTTGTTTTCCTATCTTCAATTTACTCTTCTAGCTTCCCTCTTTAGTGTTTAGCCTCAATTCAAACAACAAATGAGAAAACTATCTTTTGTCCAATCATTTTACAAAGAAAAATTCCAAATTTATGTAATTATTTTGTGCTTACTCATTTCTTCTTCAAGCTTGAAGTGATCATTGGCATTTGAGAGAAAATTAGCACCAGTAAGTTATACAATCCTGCAACACAATTTTTCTTTGATTGTGCTTTTTATTTAAGTATTCTTACAATAAGTTATATTTTGTAGATTGATTAATTAGTTAATATTCACTTAATGTATATATAAATATGTAAGGAGACTAAATTTAAAACTACATTCATAGAGAAAATTGTATTAGTGGCATAAATGTGTTGTGTTGAATCATTAGTTCATTTTTAAACCTATTAATTTACTTATGAAAATAACAAGTAATATGAGTATATTCTCATGTGCGAAATTAACATACTGAACTCGTACGCTCAGTCGCGTTTACACTTTGCCTAGTCCGAATTTAAAAAAACTTTACGATTTCGCCCTTCCCTCAAATTCTTCTATATAACACATTTACCTCTACTCTATCTCTACCACATTTCCAATTCTCAAACTTTCACCTCTCTATAATTCTCACTGACATCTATTTAGAAGGGGGAACCGGAGCGGGAGGATAGTCGATGCCGAGTCCATAATTTATGTCCAGATTTGCTTAATCGGGTTCTTTTATGTTAATTTATAGTTTTGTAGCAGAATATAAGAGCAAAAATAGCAAAATTAGGGGAAAAATCAGAATCAGAATAGGCCCCGGGGGTTGTTTTACTGGTGCGGACGTAGCCCCCTTGCACCGGCGCGGACGCAGACCACTCGCACCCAGTGCGGGCGCGGGCTCCTTGACGGCGGCGTAGACGTGGACTCTCGAAGGAAGCGCAGTCGCGGGTTCATCCTCGGCGGTGGTGACGTGGGCTCCTTGAGGTGAGTGGCGGCGCGGACCCCTAGCAGTCGGCGGTGACACCAGCTTGTGTTGGCGGACGGGACACATTTTTTCTGCTTTTTTCGATAGTTTGCCCCATTTTAGACATTTTGAGGGTCTATTGACATGTTTTTTGACCTATTATGTATGTTTTAATTAATTACATTTTGTTTATGATCGTTTGAATGTCATCGACATTAAACTACATTAACATTTGTTTGGCTGGTATTGACAAACCTCGACCAGTCTTGACTAACTTTAAACGTAGTTTAACTAACTTTTACGGTAAATAGCAGAAGGTGGGTAAGGGCAAGGGTAAGTTCATTTGTTTGTTTGGGGGTAGGGGTAGGGCTTGTCTAAGCATGGCGAGAGCTCATCAAAGGGCTATACCCCTGCTGACTGGGCTGCTGCAGAGAGGAAGCGTACACAGGACGCCAATGCTTCAGCCAAGAGGCGTAGGGCGGATGACCGTGTGTGCAAGCTGGAGAAGCAGAGGTGTGCGAGGGTGGAGCGGGAGCTGGGACTAGAGCAACAGATGATGATGACACCCTAAGTGGATTTCGACTTGGTAGTCGGTGCTAGGACGCTGGTCGTGCGCACCGGTAGTCCTTCTTGGCCTGCACCCGCACAAAGCGGGGTGGTTGACACATCATATCGATGGCTGGACCCTGATGACGAGGACCTAGAGGAGTCTAGTTCTGAATATAAGGGTAGACGTCTGTCCTCTTGATGTAGATCCCATCCGGAGGATATGGCGTAGATGTCAGCACCAGAGGTTTGGTTGCTTGGCTAGACTCCTGTGCCCGGACGCCCCCTGATTACTAGTATGTTCCCCAACTTCGGTGGTCATGTCGTGCTCGATGTGTGGCAGGGAGTGGTATGTTTCCCGTTTTTAATTGATTTGATAGATTAGAGTGTTTAGGAAATGTTATATAGTTGTGACATTCTTAAATATTCTACAGTTTAATGAATGCCTTAACTTCTAGTCTAAGGTGAAGATGTTGGATTTGTGGACACTGTCGATGCTGAGGCACAAGCAGTCTCAAAAGGCGGTTAACACGAGAAGACTTGGGCATCTAGCCAAGATAGCGCATGGTTGCTTTGACCTTGCGCTCCTTTCTACATTCGTGGAGAGATTGTAACACGAACTCCTTTCACTTGCCATTCGGAGAGATGACTATTACTCTCCACGACGTCTACCACATCTTAGAGATCCCCATCACGGATCAGTGATAGGTCCCCACCGATGCACATTCTTATCCCTTACCTTATACAGCTTTTCGGGGGTGACATCAAAGCAGGGGTTACTGGATTGTAAGTTCTTGGACAAGAACTAGGTACCCTACAGAGCCCTCCGTGACACTTGTGGGGGTAAGTACTGCGACGCTTCGCAGGAGACAAAGACCTACTTGTGGTACTTGGTGGGTAACACTATCCTGATCGACAAAGGAAACGATCGTGTCATGCCCTACTCCTTTTGCCCCCTCCGCGACTCTAGTAAGGTAGACTTGTATGCATAGGGAGCTGCAACGCTAGCATCCCTGTATCGACAGCTCCACATCGCTTCCCAGGTAAAGACACGTCAGCTGGCTGGTTGTCTGACGTTGTTTCAGGTAAGAACTTCATAATGAGTGTAGTGTTGTTATTTTAAAGTAATCATTTAGGGGTGTTATTTAATGGTTACATATGATTACTATAGTGCTAGATATACGAGTACTTCCCCATGTTCAGTCTATAGCAGCTTACGGATCAGGATGACACCTCCACCGTGGCGGCAAAGTGCCTAATCACTTGAGAAATGTGACGGACGACGACAGGCTGCATTACGTCAGGGGGCAGCTAGACACGATGTCCTCCGCTGAGGAACGAGTTAGTTAGCGGTTGTAGATGTAAGAAGTTGTTTTGTGTCGTATCATCAAACATAGCTCACAATTTAAATATCTTGATTGTTTTTTCTTAAATGAAACGTAGGTTGAGTGGTTTCCTTTCGGCTTATCTGGTACTACTGTATCGGAGGGGCGCTCCCATGGTATGGCACCCTGTCGTACTTGGACGTAGTTGAGCTGTATATGCCCAACTGGTGTCTGAGACAGTTTGAATTTATCCAGGTCATCCCTCCTGAGCCTATTAGACCGACCATCCACTACCGCCCCTGACACGACAAGTACTATGGGGCTTCATACGACTACGGTACATTTGTGTGGAACAACACAACTATGCCCACCAGATGTCGGTTTCCTCTAACACATGCACGCATGCCATGGAGGTGGAACGGGGCTACATTCGCTGGTTCCAGCCTCATTCCCACTCTCAGGTGCGTCACCTTGGTGCGAATGGTGGCCCTAGTGCGCGGTAGAAGGACCAGCTCCAGACATTTACTTTTTGTTATTGAATTGGTGTTATTGTTTCAATCAATTTAATTACTAACATGCAATGCTACTTGCTACAGTATTGGGATGAGATGGCTTCGAAGATCTTGAGCCTGGCGTTAGAAAACAACCACAGATGCATGCATGGCCTGATGATGTGGCCCCCTGGATTGCTGATAGGTTGGAGGAGTGCTTCAATTGGCTAGGCTTCATGTCAGCAGCACCCCGGCACCGCCTACCCATCATAGAAACGAGAACCAGGCTCGTACGGGCATGAAGTGGTACGTGCCGGCCTATCACACTAAAGTGCTTAGGCCTAGAGGGGGGGGGGTGTGCTCTGTAAGCACATGGATGTTACGCATCGTCGTGAGGATGTTAGGGGATGTGGTGATGAGGGGAGGGGGGGGTCGTGGGGATGGTGAGGGTGAATATGTGTGCTAAAATTTTAGTTTATTTGTTGTGTGAACATTTTGGTTGTTTGGGGTTAAACCTTTTTTTTCCTTGTGTGGATGATTAAACCTTGTTGTTAGTGTATGTATAATATTTGCAGATTTTTCTTTCAAATATTATATTTATATTTATGCCATTAGAATGTTGATTCCTATTGCAATCCATGTGAACCATACAACCACAACTTCGTAGAACGGGGACGGTTTTCAACAATGTCTGGGTGGGGTAGTGATCGATGTAGACATTCAATACCCAAGAAGCGTTAACCATCTTACACCATCATTAAACTACGTTGTGCGATCACATTTTGATAACCTTTAGTTGCACGTCTATTCGATCGTCTAACGTAGGAGGGACTAAGACGTATACAACTACTCAGTTGCCAACATACAAACTGATGCAGATGTACGCTTAATGATCCAGAACTATTTAGACCTTGAAGAAATCATGGAATGAATTAAGATTCTCGTCAAGTAAGAGGATGATTCAGACTTCGAAAACCCCACATGATAGAGGCAGGGATGAGGCTAACCGTAGGGCACACGTTTCACACTACAGGGCAGAGGCGATGAAAGGGCGTCCCTAAAACTAAACATCCTAAATCACATACACTTTCATTCTTAAATATGTTTGTAATGAAAATAATTATTTGATTCCTACAACTACTTAATATTTTTAAATTTGAAAACAACAGAAATAAACATTTTAATTATTGTATGATTGTGGATGAACTTTTGATAGACAATTTCGATGAATTTGAAATAGATTCTTCTTCAGCGGAAGTGAAATTAGTGTAAGTGATAGACAATTTTGATACATTCGTAATATATTCTTCTTCAACGGACGTGAAATTAGTGTAATTGATAGACAATTTTGATTATTTTGAATAGATTCTTCTTCAACGGACATGAAATTGGGGAAATGATAGACAATTTTGATGATTCTGAAATAGATTCTTCTTCAATGGACCTGAAATTAGTGTAAGTGATATACAATTTTGATTATTTTGAATAGATTCTTCAATGAACGTGAAATTGGTGGAAATGATAGACAATTTCTCATACTTGCTCTTTCATCCACGCTAAAGCGAGGACGCACGAAGTGCGGATGCGGATTACTAGCCAACTCATGGTTGTCCATCGACTGCATTACTAGGACAGACCACCCTGCACACCCCTACCTCAGATGCTTAGGCAGAACGGGCAATTGCATTTCTTCGTGGTGCGTCGCCACCTTTGACTAGATGAGGATGATTTTCCTTGGGTATTCCACGGCCTACTCTTTCCATACCACTCACACGTCAATACTAGTTCACTGTCATCCCTAATAGTCTGTCTGATTAGAAAAATGTTGTTATTCTGGGCATGCATATCATATGGGTAGCAGCCTCCTCTCTTTCGACAAATATTTGGCTCATATTCATGATTCGTCATCGAATTCACCATCATTCTTGCCCTAAGCATAAATACTAAATACTTACGTTCAGTCACGTGATGCTACTCGTAAATGAAAAAACTACATACTTAATAAGAAATAACACATATATCAACCGAATTATCAGCACAATAGATTATAATGAAGTAGACGACAAGACCAAACATGTCGGCGTAAATAGATCGACAAACGAGGCTATAACGAAGAAGATATAAAGATTTTAAGATTGGACCCCGGAGGTGACACAAACAGAGAAGGGTCAGCGCCGACGCCGAGATAGATTGGGGGCGGTACACCGGCATGGAAGAGGGGTGGTGACACCGGATAGAAGGCGGGGTGGCGATGCCGGTTAGGATGGATGAGTAGTGGCGCCGGGTAGTCACGGGTGGCGTCAGACAGTTTTTAACCGAATTTTGTCTAGAATAGCATCTATATTGCTCAAAAACCATAAAAAGTACCTTAAAATGGGCCCCTTGTGATTTCACCTTGGTGTTAACATCATCTGCATACTCGTCGTAGATCTCTGGATCATCACCTTCGTTATTTCCTTCATCTTTTTTGATCTTCTTCCCAAAAAAATTCTTCAAACCTTTCAAAACCATTTCCTTTTCCTCTCTCTAACTATAAGATTTTTGAATTTGAATATGATTTCATAAGGTATTCACCCTCCTTGTATAATGAAATTTGGGTGCACCTCGTAATATCTCACAAATTATGGATAAATATGGTAATTTTCAGAAAATATTGAAGCAGGGGCAAATGATCATTTTCTAACTAGAGAATTGAAATTTTGACTGCGTGTAGTGACCCTCTTAGTTTATATACGTGTAGGTTTTCTCGTTTGTTAATTTATTTATGTTAGTGACATAAATGCATCGAATCAAATATTATTTTCTAAACCTATTTCGTGATGGAAATAACAAGCAATGTGTGTAAATCTGATTTGTGAAATTAATTTATATATTTAGACTTTTTTCACTAATATTTATTTATTTATATTAGTGAGACAAACGTGTCGAATCATTTATTCATTTTCTAAACCTAATTATAATGAAAAATAACAAATAATATGTGCAAATCTGATTTGTGAAATTAATTTATATACTTGGACTTTGTTTGCTAAATATTAATTTTATGAACTGTTTTTTTATGTAAAGTTATTACAGATATATATTAGGCTAGTGCTTTATTTAAAACTTGATTGATACCTTAAATTAGTTTTCATGTGTTGTACTATTATTTTCTAATTGTTTGAATTATTTTTTCTCTTGCATTCATAGTTTTTTTTTGTTGCTATCTCTAAAATAATCTCTACTTATTATAGATGAATTGTATCATAATGATGTGTATGTTTTATTGTAGTTGTTAATTTGGAGGCAGAATTTCTACAAAACATATGATCATTACCGAAATGTAAGGGCAGAAGAAATACAGATTGTACCAATTGTTACATTTTAGGTTTTATTGTTTCAACTCATAGTATCTCATTTTTATATATATACATAGTGAAGTATTTAGAATGTCATCTAGAATCAGAAAGTATGACTGGTTGTGAAAAGCATAAAATTAAAAAGAAAATGGAAGAGTTAAAACAATCTCAAAAGGGGCTCATGATAGGTTTATTATTAAAGAATCTCAAGTGTCATTTGATGATCATGCTGATATTCTTGATGTTCTGCCTTCAACCGCTGAAAATCTTCCTAATGATCATGTTGAGCCAGGTAATAAAATGATTGATGTTTTAGTGATGAATGGTCCTAAAAGATATTTGTTAGTTAAAAAGGCCCAAATGATAAGTTTTCTAGGTGATTTAGTTTGACTTTATATACTAGAATTTTTCCAATAGAGAAAAGTGTAATAGAGATTGGCTTGTCCATTCAAAGGAGCTTGATAGATTGTTTTGTTTTTACTGTAAAATATATTGAAAAGGATCATTGGTCAATTGAAAAATGAGGGTTTTGGAGATTGGTCTCATGTTAGTGCTAGGCTTAGAGAGCATGAGAAAAGTAGGGAGTATCTCAAGAACATGGTCACCTGGTATGATATACGTTTAAGACTTTTAAAAAATGAGACCATTGATAAAAGTTTTCAAGAAAAATTGGAGAGAGAAAAGGATAATTGGGAAAAAATGTTTTTTAGAATCATTTATGTTGTGAAATTCTCAGAATACACAACTGGTCTAGCATTTGGTGGTAGTAAGGAAAGGTTATGTTGGAGTATGAAGGTGTTGCTGAGATAGTCAACCAGATCAAACGAGTCAATCACACTTCTCAAAACAAGACAGAGTCTGTCAACCTTGAAAGATCGAATGAGTCTCTGTCCTTACCGAAAGAGCGAGAGAGTCCATCCATGTGAATTCATCAATCAGTAATGAAATTCAGGAGCAACGTCCACTAAACCATAACAGTCATCAACTATCATCCTTGGGCCGAAATTCATGCAAAATGTGAGCAAAATCCAAAGCCTTGACTTTCTGGTAATTCGAGGAGTCTGTCGGTCAGTTGTGAAAATTAAGGAGCAAGTACAGCAACTACATTGACTTACAACGGTCATTAACGTTCAGACTTGGACCAAAATTCTCTCAACATGGCACTAATGAGAGACTTGGCTTCAGCTTCCGAAATATGGCTCCAGCTTCCGAAATTCAAGGAAAGAGTCATTGGTTCCTGAATTTCGGAACTGACAGAGTCAGTCTACTACACCAGACGTGAAAGTCATAATTGAACGTTGCCAAGTCATCCAATGGATTGGTAATTGTCCGAAAATTAGGGGCCAAGGCTTAGCAACGTTCATAAAGAAGTTAGGACCGGATTTTAAGCAACTACAACGATCAGATGGCAGAAATTTCGGAAGTAGACTCCCTCAACGGATCCACTATATAAGAGAGTTTCATTTCGTTTCTCATTGCAGCTTTCCAAAGAGAATCATTCAGAGCATTTGTTTAGAGAAATCTTTGCCTATTTTAGAGAGAGAAAAAGAGAGAGAGAAGTACTAGATTCGTTTGTGCATATCGATAGAGTCTTTCTAGGTAGGACCTAGTTTTCACTACACTTATCATTGAGCTGATCAGAGATTGTATTGGGTGAGTGAGTGAAAACCACGAAGTAGATCTCATCTACTGAGTGGGCATTATAAGTTGTTTTGTTTTGACCAGGAAATAAAATAACTTATATTGTGTATCCTGCTGAGTTCGACAGAGTCCTCCACCTTTCGAGTGTTAATCCATTTAGCTCCGCTAAGTCTATCTTACTTCACTACCTTGAGCAACTGCTTCCGCGCACTTAGTTCGGCTAAGTGTTTCTATGTCTCAAGTGTTATCACATACGAAGTTCGATTGAGTGCCTCTACATCACAGAGTGTTTCTTACTTTCAAAGACCGATTGAGTCAAAACCAACTCTTAGACTCACACCTTGAGTTGGTTTGAGTCAGCCACCCGATCCTACAGGTTATATGACAATAGCAATGGAAATTTTGTCGGCATAATTGAGATGCTAGCAGAGTTTGAACCAACTGTTCAAGAGCATTTAAGCTTATTACAATGATTATTTTCATGTTCATTATCGGGTCATAATATTCAAAATGAATTGATAAGTTTGTTTGCTTCTGCCATTAAATTAGAAATCATCAAGAAAATAAAGCAAGTTATGTACTTTTCTGTGTTACTTGACTGCACTCCGGATTCTAGTCTCCAAGAGCAAACAACTTTGATTCTAAGGACTGTAGTAAAGACTACTGGACTGAAATCCAAGAGCTTTTTTATAGTGCTTGTGGTTGTCATAGTCTTAACTTGACATTATGTGATATGGCTAATTCATGTGGTAAGGTTGAGACATTTGGTATCATACAATGTATTTACACAATCTTTACAAATTTCACTAAGAGGTGGAAAAATCTTGAAGATAGTGTAAAAGGATTAAAACCTGAGTCATTTTTTCATTACCCGCTGGGAAAGTCAAGTTGATAGTGCTTAAAGCTGTAAGATTTCAAATTGTGGAAATACGAGAAGCTTTACTTCAAGTTGTAGAATCAGATGATGATTCTAAGATAAGAAGTGAATAAATGAACTTGGTGATTATGAATTTCTAATTGCAATAATTATTTGGTATGATATATTATTTGATGTTAATATAGTTAGCAAACATTGCAACAAAGGATATGCTAATTGATGTTACCATTGAAGAAGTAAAATGTTTGATTTAATTTTTTGAAAAGTATAGGGAAAGTGGTTACCATGATGCACTAATATTCCTAAAAGAATTTGTGTTGAAATGAATACTGATAATGTGTTTCCTGCTAGACGTGAAATTTGATGAATGTTCACTTGATATTCTTGTATTATCTCCTGCGGATCTCTTAGAGTTAACTACTTCTTATACATTGTTGATCATGCTATTATTTCTTTGAAAATGAGGTTTAAAAAATACCAAGAACATCCAAAAAAATTGGTTTCCTATATACATATGAGAGGTTGCAAATCCTTGGATGATTTAAGTCTAATGTCTTGGTGCACTCATCTTGAAAATGCACTTAGTCTTAAACTGTGGGCAATCTGATATCAATGGAAATGATTTAAATGTAGAGCTTAAGTTGCTTAAAAAGATTTTTCCTAACAAAAGATGGGACCTTTTAGATTTCAAGCTATTTAAGGTCTATTGATTCCTTTCCTACTGCAACCATTACATATCGAATTTTGTTGACTATTTATGTTACTGTTGCATGTGCAGAAATAAGTTTCTCAAAGCTCAAGTTGTTAAAGTAATATTTGCATTCTACAATGTCTCAAAAAAGACTTAATGGATTGGCGATAATAGCAATCGAAAATGATCTCTTGGAGAAACTCAATTATGAAGAATTGATTAACAATTTTGCCTTAAAGAATGCTAGACGAATGAGTATTTTCAATTGAACATTTTGTAGTAACTAAGTCATAACTTTATGTTTAAGATACATTCAACATGTATGTAATTTAATTTAGTAATATCTCTATTTTGTATAATTTAATTTAATAAAGGGCCTCATTTTAGATTTAGCATAGGACCTCAAAAATGTCAACACGCCCTTGCAAGTGAACAATATTTCTTCCGTCAACTACAGCCCCATCGATTTTACCAACCTCCCTCCCCTCGATCCTTAACACCCGCCACCACCGCTACTTCCTTCAAGGTGACAAATTCATCACTGTCTACTGTGGCTCGCACTCGAACAACCGGCAATGGGAATTCCTCCCTAAACAGTTATTCTCTATGGAAAACTAGTTTCCACAGTCTCTGCTTCCTTTTCCATGTTCTTCAATAGCACTATCCACTCCAACTGGTGAATAGCTTGCATGTGAAGATGGTGAATCATACCATCTGGTGCCACATGTTTCCATGAGAAATCACTTCTCCACACAGCTTAACAGAGAGAATTGAGAAAGTCTCATGAACTTTGAGAAAGGAAATCAAAGCAGGGATCATCTTTGCATGCCCAAATTCAGAGAGCCGCCACATGAAACATTAAAATCTTCATCCTGCTATCCTTAATTTCCTACTGATGAGTGTCCAAATGAGCATGTTATAGAGGTGTATTTCATATGTTTTATCATCACTTTTCATGCTCATTTCTTCACTCTAGCTAGGTTTCTTTTACTTTGTGTTTTATTGGTGTTTATTGATCCAAATCGAAGCTAAAACGAAGAAGATACAACATTTTGAAGATTAGCCTGCCCACAGGACCGACCCTAGATGGGTCGGTAGTTTGGAGGCCAGAAATGCTTGTTCCGGGGGCCAAAACTACTTCTGGTCCCGACTGACCTTAGGACTGACCTTGGGTTGATCGGACTTAAAAACGCACCCGAAATTGCTATTGACTTTGACCGACCCTAGGGCCGACCCAGGTGGATTGGTTGGGTCGAAATTTGCCTAAATCTGCATTTTTAAAAGTAGAAAAAGAAGGAGACATAGAGGAAGTTCGAACCAAGACCAGAGGCGATGCCAAAGGAAGAAGAAGAGGGGGAAAACCTCCACTGAAGCTCCCAAGCTCCATTTATGGCTATTTATTTCTCTCTTTCCCTTCTTTACTCTCTAATGGTTGTTTAAACTCTTGTATACCTTGGATGAGGTTTCTCCCCAAAATCCCTAAATTGCTTTTGTAAACCTAACTCATTTTTCTAGTTGTTTTCTCCTCATCAATTCTTAAATAATGATTTAGATTTGATCTCCTATTGCATTTATTGTGGTTCCTTGTGAAATTATATCTTGAGCTTGGGGTTAGACAAATTGGGGATGAACCCTAACTTTCATTTCTCTAGATTAGGGAGTAAAACTTTAGGGCTATTGTTAGGGGCTTGAAATTAATGCTATCTAGTGACTCTAGCCTTTCTTGAATTGGGAGGTTTGATTAATTAGGTAAGATTTGATTAGTCCAAGATTTGAATAATCTTTTCAATAGCTCTAATGGACAACTTAGTGAGGTCGAAACGAGAGCATATTTGAGTGATTTAGGAGATTCCCCCTATCCTAAGGTATACACCTATCTTATTAGTTAGTTTAACTTATTGTTTTTCTTCCATTTCTAATATCAAACAAAAACTCAAAAACCCCCCAATTTACATTTATGCACGTTTTATATTTTCTCTGCACATTGACCAACCTTATAATTAACTAGATAGTTACGAAGTCACTGTGGATACGACCTTGTTGTACTACAATGATTGAGTTCACTACCCATAGTTATCAAGATAGTTTCACCACTATTTCACACAACTCCTACAAGCTGATAGAATCTTCGTGTCTCTTCTTCTAGTAAGTCTCGAAATTATGTCTCCCTATTAACAATAAGCGACCAGAGGGAGTAAAAGATGTGGTGAAAGAGAAAGAGCAAAAACCGACTTGGAGGAAGCTGACTACCATAACTCTCCACACTTATGTTTTTAACATCAGTTGCAGTACATAGGAACTCAAAAAGCTAAAACACCCATTGGTCATAGAACAACTAAAATTAACATGACCACTTTCAAAAAGACTAAACAAAACCAAAAATTAAACAATACTATAAACAAAGCCACATAAAATAGAAAATATGATCATATAGATGAAGAGAGACAAAAAAACTAGAAATGCATAAGTGAAACCACAGAGGAAATTTACGAACCCAGAAGTGAAGAAAGAGGGGAAGAAGTAGCCATCTGAATAAGGATCCATAACATCAGCAAGATTCATAAAGAAATTGAGTCACATAATACGTGAATCACAACCGATAGGAAGAGAAAACTAGAAAAATGTTGGAAACCTAGAGGAAACGACGGAAATAGCCTCTTGAAAAGTGAACTTGATAGGTATACGAGTTGAACGAGAAAAAGGACAAATTATCATGGACAACAAATGGTGAACTCTGGTGAAAGTGTAGATTTTGGGCGTCAATACGCTCACGTGGAGCGCCCCACGATCTTACTAAATCACGGTTGCATAGCGACCTCATAGGGACACCCCCACGACCCTGCCCGAACTATGTGGAGGGATAAATCACGGTTACACAGTGATCTTATAGGGGTGCGTTGAGCTAGAACAATTCAACCAAAATGCATTGAACAGGATTTGAGCATGGGACCAATGCATCTTAGCAAGCTTTCAGCAACCCCGAGTATCCAACTACATTATACCTGTGCGGGCAAAAGTGTATATGCACTAGTGTCGTGATTAGATACGAGACAGATATCACTACCTTGATCAAAGACTTGCTCAAGGGTAAAAATATATAGGTTCTCTAACGAGCCTCTCTCTCTCTCTCTAAAAATTAGGGTTCTCTTCCCCTCGAAGAAAACCCGGCGGTGAAATCTGGATAAGAGTGAATCGAGTGGAGATTTCTCTTCCGATTAGACCCTGGTGGTGGAACACGGTGCCTTTCCATTTCGATCTCAAGCTATTCACTCAGTGCAAGGCATCGATAATGCCATAAGTCTCCCCTTGAAGGATGGACTTTACCTTCAGAGCAATGTTACCGGAGGGAGAAACTAGAAAGGTTATCAAAATGAAGAGAAAAATTTTGGAATCGGAAACAGAAAATCCGTTACAGACTATCAATGTTCCTGGTAAGAAGCCCTTTTGGATTTTAAGAAAGAGAAAGAAGAAGGAGCACGGCCAAGTTTCCATGAGATCTTGAAATTTGAAGTAGCCACCCAGCAAGAAGATTCATCAGATGAGGAACTTTTAGACTATGAAGACCAGGGTGACGACGATGAAGCTGATAGGGATGACCCACTTTGCCCATCAATTTATTTGTTAAGAGAGGCAATTCATAAAATCAAGAAGAAATGGAAGAAAGTAGTCATCGTTAAGCTGCTAGGTAAATCTTTCCCTTTTCTATTATGACCGATAGATTATCTCAGAGATGGTAGACCAAGGGTAGATTCGATGTTCTAGCCCTAGGTAACAGATACTTCACAGTGGTATTTTAGCTAAATAAGGATAGAGATATGGCTCTATACGGAGGTCCTTGGAAGATATCTGATAGATACCTTACGATTAGACGATGAAAAAGGAACTTCGATACCAAAACAGAAGCCCTGATCAACCTGGATGCTTGGATAAGATTTCCGGACCTGGGATTGGAAGATTTGATGAAAGAGTGGCTGAATGATATTGGCAGCAAAGTGGGCAAAGTTCACAAGGTGGATATTGCTAGAGCTAGACTGGGTTGTGCAGTGAGTGGACGAGTATGTGTATAATTAGATCTAACAAGGCCCTTGGTTGGTAAATTTAAGCTCCAAAAAAAGATTCACAACATTTAATATGAAGGAATTCACCTTTTATGCTTTAGTTGTGGATGTTTTGGTCACGAGAAAGATAACTACCATTGATTGGAAGATGTTAGGGCTATGGTTAATGAAGGGGGATTCAAAGTGGTTCAAAAGCTTCTTAGGAGGATAATTCTCATCTTTTGAAAACTTTGGCCCTTGGATGAAAGTGAGCTGGAAGAAAAAGCCGGGTTGAGGAGGCCCCTAACAAGTCCCAGAAGAAATATACTTCTTTGGGGAGGGGAATGAAGAGGGTTGAAGGTCCTAGTCATGGTTCCATTATTAAGAATCAAGAGACTCAACTGTCAAATAGATTTGGAATCCTAAAAACTAACGGTGAAGTATCTGCTTGTCTAGAAAAGATAGATGGAGCTGAAGTTCATACTAAGGAAAGCGTTGATCTACCAGAAGAGATCGATGAACAACTTGACATGACGAATATCCTTAATGGGAGAGAAACCAAGGTCCGTTCCCTGGAGGCAACACTAGTTAAAGAAGATGCTCCAAAGCCAACTAAGTCTTCTATCCCTGTCACTCATCCTGATTGTGCTATTGTTTCTACCACCTTCCACGAAGATTCTTCTAGGTTTATGCCTGATGAAGAATGCTTTAAATTGAGTAGCATGAATGAGCTAGAGAATGTTAATATTATTTAGATTTTATGGGATTATTATCTTGTTTGTTCCAGTTTGCATGGATTATAAGTAAAGTTCTTGCCTAGAATGTGAGAGGTGCTAGAAAATCTATTTTCTTGCCCTCTATTAAACACCTGCTAGATAGGATTAATCCTTAGATTATGTTCCTTTGTGAACCCCGTATTAGCGGTGATAGAAGCAATAATATTGTTGATAAAATTGGTGAAACTGATTGGTGCTCCTGGCGCGTCCCCGATAGATCGTGGACGTATCGTTGTCCTATGTGAACTATTTGATAGTTGAGGAAAAGCACTTAATAAACTAAAACTGGAAACTCCTTTTCGATAGATAATTTACACACAGAAATTCACTCAATCTCCCTCGCCCTACCTAAGGACTCCGGGACAGTTAGGACTTTTATCCCTAAGTCCTTTACCCTCTCCTGAGGTCGGCCTACAGTTCCCCAACCATTCCCCGACTGATCAGTCTATCAAAATGATGAAGTATTAACTCTCAGATCTAGTCTTATCCAGCTCACCAACTCCCTAGTACATACACACACGTTAGTCTGACTCACACTTGCTTTCGTTATCTCACTCTTTTTATATTTTTGCCAAGTTATCTTTCATAGGACATTATACTCGTATTTATACAAGTTAGTTAAGATATAACCAACAGCCTATGATCTCCTAGACTCTAGGAGTCAATTTCTTCTCTATCCCTTAGCAAAATAGCCACACTCAAATGTATGTTAATTTTCATCTTGATCTGTAGCAGTTAAGACACATGTTGCCTTGTGATTGACACGTCAGCGGCAAGTACACAAGTGGTCGGTCACCACTAGCACTCTCCACCTGCCTGATCTTGTTTGATTCATTAATGCTCTCGTAGACTTCATTATTGCTCTGTAATAGATGCTTCTTAATAGCTCTGAATTATCTTGTTAACTTGCACATTAATGAAACATGCCTTTGTCATGAGCTGGCTGCTTATGTGGATGTAAGAGTCTTCATGAGTTTGTTGAACTTCTTGAAGTATTTTGTCCTTGTATTACGTCTGATGCATGAGAGATATGGTCGTGTGGTGCTTGACTTCTTATGTGTACTAGAGGTTCTATAGGAAGCTCTCCTAGACAAGTGCCTGACTGGTTGGACACATGTCATGAACGGAGTGCTCTTGCAACCTTGCATGCGAAGCCACTCCTCTACCTGTCTATCTGAATCTCAAAGCGCAACAAAACATATAGATAAACAACACAGGTTTGCTATCATCAAAGCTAAAGGATCTTAACTTAACAATCTCCCCCTTTTTGATGATGGCAACCAATACAAAATCATATGTACTTAACAATTTTGAAAGTGAGAGATATTCCCCTAAGAAGGATTCCCCCAGAGTTTGTTACATGTTAGAAAGATAATTGACTGATGAACAATATTACAAAAACGGCAAAATAACAACAGCTTTATACCGGGCCATAGTAGAGAGTTTTTCACTTAGATTTAATTACATAATACAAGGAAGATAGACATAAGTTCACAAGTACATATCTTTCTTTCCCCCTTTGCCATACAACAAAAAAAGGGGAGCAACTCACGACTCAAGTTATTGAAAAGGCCAGGACATTCCATAGATTACAAACTACAAGTTTGATAGAGACAAGCTAGATGGAGTGGCGGTTTGGTGCATCCCAGATGAAGACATCTAAGCCATGAGTTTCATCATCGAAAAGTGCCTTGATCAGTGGTGATTCAGCGGTGGTGGAAGTATCTGATTCATTAGAGTTTACAGTAAACTCCATGCAGTGTGGGGTTTGAGTGTGGGATTGAGTAACACTTGAGGTGACAGACCTAACTGTGAGAGAGTTTGAGTCTGGTTGGATATAGTTTTGAGAAACGTACTTCCTTGGGTGTTTGATGAACATGAACTTGCAGATGGTAGAATAGTCAGTTTACTCATTTGAGCTTGATAAACTTTGTGGCTCTTTTCCATGTTTTGAGAGGTGAAGGAATGATTGTGAGTGGTAAAAATGTGATCAAGGATTTTATAGACGCTTGGGGATATGTTCATCGAATGATCGGTGGGGGTAATAAATGAGTTGCCACGTTTTGTAGTCTATGTGGTAGGATTTTTAGGTGTCAAGTTGTGAGATTGAATTCGTGGAATGATTATGATGGAATGTCTCTAATCATTTGTAATTTTTAATCAAGGACAAAGTAGCCAATGCAATAAATTCTTTCATAAACAAGATTTACATTCAAAATAAAAAAATGTATCAGTTGCATTTCGATTGATATCAAAAGTTGACAATTGAAACAGATTGTCAATGGAAGGAAAATAAAGGAAAGAAAAAAAAACTAACTAAACTACAATATCTCACAAGCTTCACTCGAGACTCCAAGAGACATAAAACACTCAGGCTATAGATGTTTATCTATGAAGTATATTGCTCCTTGAACCATGTGATGAACACTAGGTTCTTGGGAGACAGCCTGCACAGCTGTAAGAGTGACTCTTACACGCTGAAGAATGTCTCAAGCTGAAGTATCCAGACTGGTCCCCGACCTATCATGGACTGGTGAGAGACTGCGCTTTCTTTTATGGGCGGCGGTCCTGGCAAAAGGGCAAGGCTCTGACCGTGAGTCCTCACTTTTGGTAGGCTTCTAAGGGATCATCGACTTCTCTTCTTGGGTCTTGATCCCCATCTTAGATAGCATCTCTGAGCTTATGCAGTCCTGAGCGGTCCACGAGCACTCGTGGAATCGGTCGGTGTCCACTCCATTTTGCCAGTGTCGCGGTGACCACTCCCCCATGTCCTAGCCCTTGGTTGACATTTCTACTCTCTTCAATGGTGAGTATAATCATAGTTGGGAGGTCTATTTTCTCCCTTGTCCTCAGAGAGTACATGATCCTCACATCTCTGGCATTGATGATGTGAGTTCTTTGATTCCTCAGGGTGATGTTATGGGTGAGAAGACTGAAGAGAACTCTATCGGGGATGGATATTTGCACAACATGGAAGTTCTTCATAGTTGCCCCCTTGTTGAACATGTGGACCATTTTTCCTCCTTGATGGCCCAAGTCATTCCAAGTTGTGTCCTTGGGAACGACCAATCCCTCTGGCGACCATTCCTCGTCTGCTCGCTGACATGTCTCAGCAGATTCACAATGGGCAGCGGTTGTGACTAACAGTCCTCGATCCGTTGAAGATTTCCCGTTTCTATTCGTTGCACTCTTTCTATTCTAACCTTACTTTTGTGATATGGATGACATATCTGT
This sequence comes from Limonium bicolor, assembly GCA_023374045.1. Taxonomy (NCBI): domain Eukaryota; kingdom Viridiplantae; phylum Streptophyta; class Magnoliopsida; order Caryophyllales; family Plumbaginaceae; genus Limonium; species Limonium bicolor. The sequence continues at coordinate 205,989,318 of CM041776.1, forward strand.
TTCAAGTAGTCGTTTGACATAACATTCTTACATTAAACTGTACACTGACCATTGAATGACATACTTGAGGTGTTGCTCACATGTCGGTGACCGATCATGGGATTCAAAAGATAGCCTAATCGTGATGATTGAATATCATTACAAGATCATGAACAATCTTGTTGAACCGTCCTCTACTTAATGGTTTGGTAAAGATGTATGCTAGTTGGTTTTTGGTTGAAATGTACTTTAACCAACTAATTCTTTTTCACAACAATCTCTAAGGAAATGATGTCGAATGTCAATGTGTTTAGTACGGGAATGATGTACTGGATTTTCGGATAGATATGGCACTAGTATTATCACACATAATGGGTAGCGTACCTGTTTTGACACCGTAGTCACCAATTTGTTGTTTGAGCCACAATAGTTGAGTACAACAGCTTGTCGAAGCTATGTATTCTGATTCAGCAGTTGAGATTACTACGCTTTGTTGTTTCTTTGATCCTCATGCGATCAAACATGATCCAACAAAGAATGTTGTCCCTAATGTGCTCTTTCAATCTGTTATAGAACCCCCATAGTCTGCATCTGAAAATCCTGTAATATTGCAGTTAGTGAATTTTGGATAAAAGAGACCAAGATTCATGGACCCTTTGAGATAACGTAGGATTCTTTTAACAGTTGTGAGATGACTCTCTCTTGGATCTGCTTGAAACCTGGCACATAAGCAAACACTATACATAACGTCAAGTCTACTAGTAGTTAGGTATAGTAGAGAACCAATCATCTCCCTACAAGATGTGTGGTCGACCGGTTGGTCACCAGTCGTGATACCCATCTTTTTGCCCACTATCATTGGTGTGTTAAAAGGTTTACATGCCTCCATTCCAAATCATTTCAGTAGATCCTTTACGTACTTTTGTTGGGATATGATGGTCCCTTCATTATCCTGCTTGACTTGAAGTCCTAAAAAGAACTTCAATGCTTCTAGATCACTCATCTCAAACTCTATTTTCATCAATGCTTCAAATTTCTTGCAATACTTCTCATCAGAAGCTCCAAATATTATGTCGTTAACATATACTTGCACTATTAGGAAGTCCTTTTTGTTGTTGTATACAAACAAGGTTTTGTGAACCTTGCCTCTTTTGAAGTAGTTTTCTAATAGATAGGATGACAGGCAGTCATACCATGATCTTGGAGCTTGTTTGGCCCATAAAGAGCTTTGTCAAGCTTGATCATCATGTCTTTCCCTTCTTGTGTCTCAAAGCCTGGAGGTTGTTTAACATATACTTCTTCTTTGACATACCCGTTGAGAAAGGCACTCTGATGTCAAGTTGAAAGAGCTTGATTCCTTTATGTGCAGCAAATGCAATCAACAATTGGATGGACTTCATCCTTGCTACTGGAGCAAAGGTTTCTTGGAAATTTATCCCCCTTCTTATTGACGATATATTCTTGTGCTCCAACCGAGCCTTGTTCCTAATGAATTCTCCCCATTCATTTAGCTTGTTCTGAAGACCCATTTTATGCCAAGTACTCCTTGATGTGTGAGAAGGGCATAAGATGCCAAACTTTGCATCTTTCAAACTGATTAATCCTCTTGCATTGCTTAATCCAGCCTGAATCTTGAAGAGCTTCTTTGATGTTTTGGGTTTGATGGGTGAAACTGTAGTTGAAAAGGCTAAGAGATCACGAGTTTGTGCTCTAGTTTGAATTCCCTTGGAGATATCTGATATGATCTTCTCCAATGGGTGATATTTATATAGAATTCGAGATTGATGGATGGTTGATGGTGATAGAGGATCGTCGACATCATTGTCTCCTTCGTTGACTTTTGTTGACCTATTGCTAACCTGTCGGACAAGTTTTCCTTAGTTGGTGATTCATCTTTAGGATTGTCAGTTTGATCTTGTCCAGCTAGATCAAATCCCAAACCTTCATCTTCTTCAGGTTCTTTGATCTTATGGATTTTAGCTTCATCAAAGACTACATGTACACTCTCTTCTACTTTCAGAGTTCTCTTGTTGTAGATTTTGTATGCCTGACTTCTTTCTGAGTACCCAAGGAAGATGGCCTGATTACTTCTGGCATCAAACTTTCCTAGGGAATTCTTTTCATTGTTATGGACATAACACTTACCAACCAAAGATTCTGAAGTGACTTATGCTTGGTTTTTCTCCCTTGATCAACTCATAGGGTTGTTTTGTGAGGATTGGTAGTATGAGCATTCTATTGGTGATAATAACAAGCAGTTGCTACAGCTTCATCCAGAAGACTTGAGGAAGACTTCTCTCCCAAAGCATGGCTCTAGCTACCTCTTGTAATGTTCTGTTCATACGATCAACTATCCCATTTTGCTGAGGTGTTCAAGGTGCAGAATTTATGTTATTGATTCCATGTTGTTTACACATTTCCATGAATTGTTGATTTTCAAACTAACCCATGATCAGACCGAAGGGCCTTGATTTTAAGGTTGAGTTGTACTTTGAATTTTCCTGCAAAGGCTTAAATTTCTCAAAGACTTCATCTTTGGAAGCAATAAAGATTGTCCATCAAATCGTGAGTAGTCATCAACAATCAAAACACATACCAATTTCCTCCAAACTTCCGATTCTCATTGGTCCACATAAGTCCATATGAAGTAGTTCAAGTGGCTTGGATGTACTTACCATGTTCTTTGAATCGAAAGAAGTCTTAGTTTGTTTGCTTGTTAGACACGCATCCCAAAGATTGGTCTCTGATTTCTTAATCTTAGGGAGACCGCTTACCAACTGTTTCTTGACTAGTTCTTAGCAAGGATATACTAACATGCCCTAGTCTTTGTGCCATAGTGTGGAGTCATCTATTGATGTAGTCAAACATGGAAGAGTTAGACTATCAATATCTCCAGACTAATTACATATACATTTTCCATCTTTTATCCCTTTATATCTCCTTTTCGTTACTCATACTTACTATGCTACAATGTGTAGAATAGAGTGGACTGAGTTGCCTTTGTCACAATTTGAGATACACTGAGCAAGTTAAATTTTAAACCATTAACTAAATTGACATTATCAATGACATAATTTGAAGTAAAACCAACCTTACCTACACCAACGATTTTTCCCTTTTGTTGTCCCCAAAGGAAACGATTCCTTGCTTCCTGGTTCGAGTGAGAAGAATTTCCACTTGTCTCCTGTCATATGTTTAGAGCACCCACTCCAATGAACCAGCAGGGATCCCTACCCACTCGATTCTCCGCTTAACAAGTTAGTAGTGTGGGGTTAGGGTCCCTAGAAAGTTTGGACCCATTTCCACCAACAGACATTGATCTAAGATCACTCTGGACTACCCATTTTAGTCATATTTTCTTGAGCTGCCAATGACTTATAAATCGTGTTCTATAGCAATTGGCTTCATAGTGATCGGGTTATCTGCATAGATGGCAAACACCTCTATGACTGGTTCCCGACTGGTACCTGACCGGTCGTTTGTTTTTCCACATGGGTGTCGTAGCATTAGTTTCTAGTTTTGCATGTTTTTCTTTGATGGATGCTAGTTCTGTTTCCTTTATGTTAAGTGGAGCAATAAATTCATCAATTTCAGGTTGTTTTCCTAACTTCATTTTTTCATGGACAACAAGAATTTCACTACAGTCGGTTTACAGTTTCTTGAGTTCATTCGTGAGACTTACTACCTTATCTTTGTCTGAATTTTTTCTGGTTTTTCATTTTCCTCTAAGAGTTCTTTATTTTCATTTTCTAATGCCTCAAGTTGATAGACTAGTATAAAATAAAACTTTCTGAGTCCTAGAAGTTCACCTTTTTGAATTTTCTTTCTAAGTCAAGAGTAGTTTGCCTTGATTTGTTCCTCTTCCTCCTCTAATTCTGACATTTCCTTGTCTTGGGCCATCAGCCAAACTTCCTCAAGGCACAAGTGAGCTTTTTCATCTCCTGAGAGATCGTTGTCTGAGTTTTGATTGTAGTCACTCAGTTCCGAGTCCCCCCATGCAGCAACGAAGGCTTTTTTCCTTGGCCCTTAGTTGAACGATTTTCGGACAGACTTCTTGATCCTGTCGTTGTCCACTTAAGGTCGTTGAGGACAACCTTTGATATGATGCCCACGTTTTGAACACCCAAAGCACTTGTCATTGTTTTTCCTTCGATGATCATCAGACCTTAGGCTCTTTGCTTTTTCTCATGTTGTTTCTTATGAACTTTTGAAAGTACCTCTTAGCATAGAGGACCATCTCATCATCGTCTTTCCCTGACTCGGATTTTTCATTCTCAGCTACTTGAAGGGCTATGCCTTTTCCTTTCTCCCTTGTTGCACTTTCTGAGCTTCTTTGGTGTAATTTTAACTGAAACGCCATTAAGGATCCTAGCATGTCCGCCAGAGACATCTTAGAGAGATCATGGACTTCTTGCATGGCATTGACTTTGCTATCGAAGGATGCAGGAAGTGATCTAAGGAATTTCTGAATTTGATCCTCATTTGAGATAGTTCTTCCAAGCACGAGCATTTCGTTGATCAGCTTAAGTGAACCTAGTCTGCATTTCAGAGATGCTCTCCTTTCTTCCTTCTTGAATAGCTCCCAATGAGTAAGCAACAATTCAATGCGAGTCTTCTTGATCTCATCATATCCTTCATAGGTAACTTCGAGAGTTTTCCAGATCTCCTTGGATGTTTTACCTGAGGCCACCTTAGAGTATTGCTCAAGTAGTAATGCACAATGTAAGATTCTTACTGCTCGAGCATTGAATGTAACACCCCAACCGTTAAACTCGTCATTACCTCTTAAACTGTCACATTTTCCCATAATATCGCAGCGGAACTCTAAATACAACGAAGGGTGGTACAATGCCATTAGCCACCCACGTGGCTAACCGGGCCTAACTCAACTACTGCATCGGTCTGATGGACCGGAATAACCGAGTACTCAAAACAAATACATTACTCCTTTATCTCTAACCGAGTCACATATACAAATCTCAATGCCATTCTTTTCTATACCGAGTATACAATTTACGGATGCCGATAACATATACGGTTACACCTTATTCAAATACATGAGTAAAATAAATTCTAACTACCCATGCTAACCACCGACCCCGTCCTACTCTCGAACGGTATCATCTTCGGTGTACCTGAAAAAATAAAAACGATGCTCCTAGGGGCCAGCTTAACGTTGTATATGAAATTTGCATACCCCACGTGCTAACCGGGGTACGCCGACTACTTTTGTCGAGAGCATGAAGTTCATTTTAATTCAACCAACATGCATATAGTAATACATTATATATGTACACTACACAAGGATTCGACAATCAGTCATGGGATACAATCCCTAACTAACATAACAAGGTTGTTAGTTGTATCAATTTACTCTTAGGCCTTGAGGGTTATACCTCACTATGCCTTGGTTACTCATTCAATAACTCACCCACTCTCTCTGGTTACTTATTCTTATTCTCACCCATTCTCCTGGGTTACTCATTCTTATACTCACCCATTCTATTGGGTTACTTATACTTTATCTCACCCACACTCTTGGGTTACTAATACTCAAGCTCTTGTAGTTCTCGAGACACTACAGGTCTCCTACGTCACGCTGGTTTCTCTTAATACTTTCTTAAGCCAAAACACATGGCTCTCGAGCATAGTCTTACTTCCCCGGTTTCGACCCTACTCTGGGTCTAGCATGGTGGAAAGGTTCAACTAGCTCCCGGAACTCTCTCTTCGTTTCTACTACTTTCTCATAGGTTCGACTACTCTCGGACTTCTCACATTCCCATACACTCCTCTCTCGAAGTTATAATATAATTATGTATATTATTCTAGAAGCATCACTCCCAATGATTCTAATGACTTTGGGAACATTACCTAAGTTCGGGTAATCTTAGGTTTAAAGGTTACCCTTACATTTCGTATACTTATACTTTCGGTTATTTTCTCATACCAGGTCGAATCCTCATATAGGAGGTCGACCATGTCTCAAGGGAGTTAAATGGTCCCTTAGGTCTCTTTTTACTTTTCTTACAAGTTCACATCTTTGAACTATCTACAATCCTCTAGATGGAGGTTCATATACCTTTCCACATGTATTTATTTCGTGGATTGTTTTAATTTGGTTTTCTACCATTACCGGGTGTTTACTAAACCCGTACAACTCCCTCACATGCTAGTGAGTTCACAAGTTTACAATATCGTTGTTCTTAAATCGATAGTTTGTGTGTTTGCACGTTTTTGTTATTTTACAATACGACCCGATCTACGAGTCTCTAGCCAATCATCACTCATCAATGAGTCAGTCTATACACTAAGTTAGACCACTCCGGGATTCAAGTACGTTAGTTCATACATTACACCACAAGACACACATAACAAGCAATAGTTCAATTTCATGCTTTAGTCTGATTAAGCCGGTACACAAACACACAAATCAACGTAACACGGTTAGCATACGGGGCATGAGAAAATCATACCTTACACCTTGGTTTCACTTTTACTTTGTCATCTTATGTTCCTTGCTTCACACTTGTTCCACTGATAACATTCAAATGTTTTTATTAACATTGAGGGTGTTACGGTACGTAAATAAATACTACTCCCATACTTACCCCGTTATCCCGTTATCTCGGTTTTACTCTTGTTAATTCAAGTTCTTACTTCTAGCACTTGTTTACACTTCTTAGGACATTTATATGTCACCAAACAAGTCCTAAACAACATCTAAAACCAATACCCATCAATCCCCCACCTTTAGAGGGCTTAAAAACACTCACGGATGAATTTTTCACTTGGTCCGGGACATGGTCCGGGTCCCTAGTCATGGACTAACGCCAGAACATACTCTCGAGTGATTTTTTTCCCTGGTCTGGGACATGGTCCGGGTCCATAGTCCCGGACCACTTCATTTTTCAACTTTTGGGGCTTATTTTGGTGCGGTTCGGGACTTGGTTCCTATCCTAAGTCCCGGACCCTGCTAAAAACTGTTACATAAGTGATTTTTCACCTCCAAATCAACCCTTAATTCATACTCAATCTCTCCCAAATATTTTCACATGTTGTCTACATGTTTAATCACCTTAAAACATGCTATAAACCTCTTCAAAACATACATTTAGTCCTTTCTCAAATTCACAAGTTTTCTATTCTCATTCCAACACTTTGCACACTTGTGCATTTTCTAACTTCTCTTGGCAATTTGCATTTTGTTCTCACTCCACGTGACCATTCCAAATACTCCAAGACAATGCACTTCTCATGCCAAGGTTCATGCCTCACTCTTAAGCCTTAAATTCTCATTCTCGCTAAAATTCTCAAGGCACCTCAACCATTCCTTTTGCTACAGATTTTTGCACAAATCTCCTATCCTTGAACAAGCATTCCCAATGTGGTTTACTAACTCAAATCAACCTCCATTCATACCTAGCTAACCCTAGGTTATTCTTCACTCAAAACATCACTTAAATCACTTAGATTTCTACTGGAATTTCGCCATAGTCCGACTACTTTTCTAACATTGCCCAAAGCTCATACCATCATTTAATTCAACCTAAAACTAGCCATACCCACAAGGGTTCTAACAGCACACGTAAATACATCAAAACTCACCAAATTTCATCAAGCACCACATAAAGCAATAACTTAAACACTTGGCACTTAGGCCCTTAAATCATCCCACAAGTTCTCATTACACTAGCATAATCACAATTCCTCCTCTCACAATCAAATACATATTCCAACACAATTTGGATTCATTATTTAATTACCCTTCCCAAGTTCTTAAGCATTTAGATAATTTCAAGGTAGATTTCTTACCTTTAGCTTTCAAGGGTTTCTTTTTCACTTCTCCTCTTTTCTTTTCCATCTCTCTTGCTCAATTCTCTTGACTCCCAAAATCGGCCAAGGCAAACCACTTGCCCAATACTCTAGCCAACATTCAAGGATGGAATGGGACTAAGTCAAGACACTTAGACTCATAAAATAGCCCTAGAATTTAAGGAGGGAGCTTAGAACACATAATTAGGTCGTTACCTTTGAAGCTGTAAGATGGATCTTCATCCATGAATTAAACGAGGGCACTCCACCACAATTGGAGACTTGGAATATAGCTCAAGAAGGAAATAAACAAGGTATCAAGGGAGGCAAAAATCGGTCATGACAAAGAGATGAAGAAAAATGGATTTTTCTTACCTTGAATGAAAGAGGAGATGTCTAGCTCCAAGAACATGTGATTCCCTTCTCAAATGGGGTATAACCATGAATATGAACCTCTTCTTTTTGAATTTTTAAAGAGGGAAGTGTAGTCCTTGCTCTAACTAGCACAAATCTACTTTCAGTTTTTGATTCGGAGCATTATTGTGGATTAAGGAAGCAAGGGAAGAGGAGCAGCCATGGAAGCTCTTTGGTGCAGCTCAAATCGCCAGAAATGGGGAGGAGGAAGGGAACTCACGGTGGAAGGAAGCAAAGGAAGGAGAGAGAAGAGGGAAATGGGAGGAAAGAGAGTAAAAAGGTACTTTAACACTTTTTACTTTATTGACTTTTCCTTTTTCTTCTTAGCTAGGTGAGAGTGTGAGTGAGGGCTGTTTAATACACTAAAAACCGGCCCCATATATGCTTAATTAAGCTGGAGCATTTTTCGTCTTTTACAGAAAATGCTTGTTAATTTACCCGGTTTGGCACTATTCACTAACTGGGCCCGTTTTTCGGATTTTTCACGTTTCTTTGATTTTAATGGTTCTTAATCTTCCATTAATACTTAATTATAGTTATATAGTCAACTATAATTTTTACGGGTCTATTTGACCACTTAAAGTCACGTTTTTGGTTTTCTCAAAAAACGTGCTTTAAAACTTCGTTAGCGTTTTAATCCATTATTTGGATCCGTTTTCTTCGGGGATCATTCCCACATACTAATTAGGCATAATTAAGCCTTAATAATCCATCTCAGACCCTAACGAGATCATATATCTCCTTTACTCATTTAATGCGCGTTTTAGCGTTTTACGCATTTTCTCTTTTCTTTTTGTTTTATTCTCTTTAGCAACACTCTCTAGGCACCATTAGGCCTTAAATAATCATAGTGGAATTTTTAAGTCACTATTTTTAAGTCTGGGGTACTAAAATCTACCCCCCTTAAGGAACTTTGCCCTCAAAGTTGGTGACTCTATGCCAAGGTCGTAATCTCTATACGACCTTATAGACTCACAGGTTTGTCTCAGTACACGCTACACATACCACACACATATCACAACATGCATAGCAATCAAAAATACTCTTTGTATTCTCTCCATGGAATCGGTCCGAAGACAAGAAGGCACTACAGTCCTCGAATCCATATTGAGTAATACACTACTGATCCCTCAGGTACCGGTCACGTTGAACACTTAAGCTTTCTAGTTCACGGCCGTTTCATGACAAATGGGCACTTACTCTCTCTGGCCCACGGTCCCTTCGGTTCTGATCAAAACGTTACACATATACATATCCTCAGGCACTCTGGTTGACTCACTCAACACAGGACATTCTCAGGATACTCTCTCCGTCCTGCTGCCTTTGGAAAAATCACACACTGCCACCGCCCCAACCGGTCACTTAGGACCGCCGCACGTACGGTGCAATGGTTTCAAAACTACTTTTCGCCTTCATGCTCAAAGGAAAATCCTTTTTCAAATTCTGTTTGAAAATCTTTTTAAAACATCACACAACTCCAAATCCGGTTATGGTAGTTGTATCTTGTCTTAGCGTGATTACTTGTGACCACTTATAGGGAGCTTCAAGAATCATCCAACCCTGATGTGATCAGCATCAGTGTTGAACTATCCTTCCACCCCAATTTGTGTTCGGTTTCCCTTGATCGCTAGCAGATCAAGTTCCACCTCCCACATCAGTTTCAAACAATAGATAGTCAAACATTTTTGTTTCTATCTTTTACTATTTCTAGTCGTATTCGCAAACATTCCATTTCAATTTATCTCTTATTCCTAGAACTTAGGTCATTCGTCATTCTCAATTACTTTACTTACTTTTTCTAAGCAACTCATACTTATGGCCTCATTAGTCAAATTGTTACTCAATTATAAAATACATCATACAACTACAAAGGATGGAACTCACTCCATCAATCATTCTCAATTAAAATCACCTAGGGAACTCACTTCCTACTAGGTTATACATCGGTTTCATACCGATTCCTACTCATCACATCTCATGTCTAATTTCAATAGACATATACTATAGGGATTCTCACTCCCCAGGAGTTTCCCTACTCCTATTTTCATAAATAATATATACGTGTTACTCGCATCTCTTATGCGCAATAACCATAATTACACAATGAATGGGTACATATGTTTATGTAACATAAGTTCCCGTCATCAAAACAATTCCTTTTGAGCTTTGCACATAGTAGTTTACGCATCTATACGTAAAACATACTCTAAGCGGTTTCTCGCCCTACCCCCCTTAAAAGGGGTTACGCCCGCGTAATCGACCATATGTTATCACTGAACATTGGTTCACTAATTCGGGCATCACGAAGTGTTTTAACTTCGATGCGGTTAATTAACTCATAACCGGGTTCGGTTCTAGCCTCTAAGGTTTCAAGGCATTTATGATTAGCCATTTACTCGAGCCAGGTATACTTAACCTTTGAATTACGGCCCACTAGCTTCTGCTTTGTGACCTGATAACTTAGAGCTTGATTCGCCCTTTTGTTACTCTTAATGTGTTACACATCGTCGCGTGGTATTTCTTACCGTATGCGAATTCGATGAGTTAGATTTCTCTCCAGTTCTTTGGAAATCTATTTTGTATACCGCTGTATACTTTCATGATTATTCACTTACTTTTCCCGACTTACTATCGGTTAAGGTCAAGCTACTACTTAATATGTAGTGCTTCCTCGATTAATAGTGGCTTCTGAATTATGTTTGTTTACTTGTTTTTGTACAAGAATTCTTCATTCATACTACTCTGCATTTACCATGCATCGGTCCGGGGCTTGTGGGTTATGGCCCACGTTCTTCGTGCCTCTTTGGCCAACGGCCGCACGGTTATTTCTCTAGGTTTTCGTTCAACAGTCTTGCGCCATGTTCATTGACATTTCCCAAATTCCTAGCTATCCCACTAGATCATTACTACACAAGTGCAATACCAAAACACTCAGTCCTACAGAGTGCAGAGGCGTAAACGCTTGGCAGTAAATCTCTTATGTGATCGCAATAGGAATGAACATCGTTTCCTTGTTGTCCGGTCTGTCTACCATCCTTAATCATCAACTTCATATCACTATCTGGCTATACTCTTACAATGGTCGCTTGCTGCGTACCATGTTCTTACTCGTTTTCATAGCATCCGCTACTACTTTTGCTTCCGCTCATGTGTTCCCGCCATTTATACTATGGCTTGCCATCACTTGGATCAATAGAATACGCTACTCTAAACTCTCTACGCTTATTGCGCATTGTTTACTCTACAATTCGTATTGCACATGTACCGTGTTTACTACTCAACCGATTACTCTCTCGGTTACCTTCCACTGCTATTAAAGCCTTTCTACATACTATCTCTGTTCGAATTACTCCTTGGCAATAAACACATGCTCAAGTTTCACTACACCGCTCTAGCGATTTCACATTACATTCTTAGGTGGTAGCCTTTCTCTAGAGGATCCACAGTTGCCGCTCCATAGGCCCCACAATAATGAGGGTATCCCCATTATAAGGTAGTGGTTCATTCCCCACGATTCCTCTTATGCCTTTGTGCATAGGTTTTGCAACGTTTGGATCTACGAATTGTAGCTGGTTTCCCGGCTTACAAGCCACACTGCCTCGAGCCATGCTCTTGTGGGCTGCTTATACAAGTTTCTTCTTCTTCGTATACCATTAAATGGTTAGAGGTATTACTGGGCTCTTTGACATGGTTGTTCCATCACGCTTTCGTCTATGGGAGGCCCTTTTAAGTGTCTTGATACTTACTGTGCCCTTTGGCAATTTAGGGTATCCTCTGTTAAGTGGGATCCCGTCAGGGGTACTACCCGAGTGTTCGCTTAAACACTTGTGTTCTTAGCACGATATCTCGTTCAACTATTGGTGACTCAGGCACCCTTCACGGATTGCTCCTGGGTGTTACTGAGTTGCGCCATTACATCTGGCTTGAACTCATGGGTATGTTCAGTTTCTTACCCCACCTTGCGGTTATATAATTTGAACTATCCCATTTAGGGTTGTATGTAACGTCTCCCATTCTTGGGTAGACCTTTGATTCTTTCCTTTACCATCTTGGTCATCGGTCATTAATCTATTCAGTGAGGTATGCTGCGGGAATTTTATCCCGTTCATCAAACATTGATATGTTCATTTTAGGCCTTCGCCGTCTTGTTTACGCTGGATACTCATTCCAGTTATTATTTGTTTCTTCGTGATTCCTAAGACATATTCAATGTCTATGCCCATTACTATGTGCTTCTCGCACTTCTTAATGTTATATCCTTAGGTCATTATGTTACTGGGTTCTTCCCCTTGATCATTCTTGGTAGTCAGTTGTTCTGGCCTGAATTGGCTCTTTCGTCCGTAGTATGGAGTCGACTACTTCCCGTGTTCCGTACTCTACTTGTATGCATACATGGGGTATCTTATTGATACGTTGCCACTTACCTGACCAACTCATAACTAATCTGTCAGGCCTGTAAGCTCCTTGGGAGTGCGGTCGTCCCACGTCTCATTTTTGTACACGTGTAGTGTCAGTCACACGCCTAGGTGAAGTATTCTATTGCCAACTTCTCTAATATCGCCCTATGATAACTTACCGTGGTTCTCTGGTTTGGTTTTAAAATTTGGGGGGTTTTGGAAAATTTTATTTTGAAAGAAAAAAATTTGAGTTTTGAAAATAAAATCTTCACGGCATTTCAATGCCGGTTGCTTCTTACCTGATCTAGCTTCTCACCGACTGGTATGCTCTTCAATACAGTGGTCAGGCCGTTAGGCCTTTCCAAGGTTTCGTTTCAAAATTGTTAAGGTTTGAGTTGCTATATTGGCTTCTTTCGCCATCTTCGTACTTTGCTAAGTACTTCTTGCTTGTTAAAGTTCCTCTTAATGGTCCCGTTATTACTGCACTTGCCATGGCAAGTGTGCGGTATAGGCGGTTTTTTGGGTTAACTCATACCGGTCACGGTATATTCACATTGTATTTGGTAGCCTTGTCGGCTCTTCCTTTGATCCTTTGGTCGGATAACTACTCCTCAGAGCTGCTTCTTATTCATCTTGACATGACTGTCATTCATATAGGTGCTTCTCCCTTCTCGGGGACCCTTATTTGCTTAGTTCTATGTTCTACCTCGTTGCTCGTTCCCACGTCCTTACTGTGGTTACCGAGGTTAACTCGTCTAGGCACTACTTCAGTAGTCCTATTCAGGTATGTCCCGTAAATATGCTCGTAGTTGTATAACCTTTTTGGGTGTGGTAGGGTGGGTGTACCTATTCTTGACTAGTTTCTTAGTCTCTTAGTATACCGTTGATGGTATTGCTTAACTATGGCGGTCTGTAGACAAGTGTCTCGGTTCTTGTTACTTTCCTTTTTCCGCTTCGTCGCAAGGTTGGTGCTTTTACTCTTGCTGCTGCTGGCCAGCCAGGTTCTCGCGACTTCTAAGCATGTCGCCCCATGCTGCCGCAAATTTCGGTCTCCTTCAAATAGGATCTCTTGATCTCCCGCCTTTAGGTGTTGTTATTGTCATCCCAACAGGATCTATCTCCGGGATTTCCGGTTCTCGAAATCTACCGCATGACAGGCTCTAGTTCATATTGAAATATTTACAACTGTCATATCGGGTTTCCCCGTCTCTCTGGCGTGCTTTCCCGAGCTTTTTAATACTGGGGTTGTGGAGGGCGGGTTTGGTATTGTAGGTATCCAGATCATACTGGAAGTTCCTATCTAGCGCATCTCTCACGCTATCACTAAACCCTTAGCCCTAAGTCTCTAATCCCTAACATGGTATTTCCTAAGCTCGGTATTTCCAGTCATCAGAGCGAAGTATCGCTCTGATACCATTTTTGTAACACCCTAACCGTTAAACTCGTTATTACCTCTTTAACGGTCACATTTCCTCATAATATCGCAGCGGAACTCTAAATACAACGAAGGGTGGTACAATGCTGTTAGCCACCCACGTGGCTAACCGGGCCTACCTCAACTACTGCATCGGTCTGATGGACCGGAATAATCGAGTACTCAAATCAAATACATTACTCCTTTATCTCTAACCGAGTCACATATACAAATCTCAATGTCATTCTTTTCTGTACCGAGTCTACAATATAGGGATGCCGATAACATATACGGTCTTACACCTTATTCAAATACATGAGTAAAATAAATTCTAACTACCCATGCTAACCACCGACCCCGTCCTACTCTCGAACGGTATCATCTTCGGTGTACCTGAAAAATAAAAACGATGCCCCTAGGGGCTCAGCTTAACGCTGCATATGAAATTCGCATACCCCGCGTGCTAACCGGGGTACGTCGACTACTTTTGTCGAGAGCATGGAGTTCATTTTAATTCAACCAACATGCATATAGTAATACATTATATATGTACACTGCACAAGGATTCGACAATCAATCATGGGATACAATCCCTAACTAACATAACAAGGTTGTTAGTTGTATCAATTTACTTTTAGGCCTTGAGGGTTATACCTCACTATGCCTTGGTTACTCGTTCAATAACTAACCCACTCTCTCGGGTTACTTATTCTTATTCTGACCCATTCTCTTGGGTTACTCATTCTTATACTCACCCATTCTCTTGGGTTACTTATACTTTATCTCACCCACACTCTTGGGTTACTAATACTCAAGCTCTTGTAGTTCTTGAGACACTACAGGTCTCTTACGTCACGCTTGTTTCTCTTAATACTTTCTTAAGCCAAAACACATGGCTCTCGAGCATAGTCCACTAGTAGAAAAATGGCCATTTTCGGCCCCCCCATTTTCGGCGGTTTTTAAATTTTAGTTGAAAAAGTATGTCGGGTCATGCTATTTTCGGCGGTTGTATATAGGAACCGCCGAAAATAGCCAAATCGTAACATCATTTTCGGCGGTTCCTATATACAACCGCCGAAAATAGCCAAATCGAAACATCATTTTTGGCGGTTCCTAATATACAACTGGCCGAAAATTGTTCTTTTGCGTCTGCTCCCCTCTCTACTCCAGCTCGCCCACCAAATCGCCGCTCTCTTCTTCCTCGATCGCCACCGCACCACCAGCCTCTAACGCCGCCGTCACCGCAGCCGCCTCTTGTCGCCCCAGTCGCGCCGCTACCCGTCGTTTGCTACTACCAAAATCCAACGCGAACAGAGACATTAGGTTAGTTTTCCTTCGATTCGAAACTTTTGAAATTTTGTTGAATTGGGTCCTAATTTGTGTTTATATGTAATTGTTGATTGATATATGTATTATGAAGTGTAATTGATTGATTGGTTTGATTGGAAATACAATATGTGGGCAATTTTAGAAAATAAACTATATGCTCGCAAGGTGTTCGATGAAATGATTTAACCAATTTCAGTGATTTTTTTTGCTATCTTACCATTGTTTATGTGAATTTTTGAGAAGTAAATGACCTTGGTGAATTGACGTATCAATTGTACTGTGTTTCTTCATTTAGATACTACATAAGATTGCCAGTAGTAGTCGCGTTAGCTAGCTCCTCGTCGTCTTCACTCGCCACCCGCTTCCGCTTGATCCTCGTCCTTCCAAATACCGGTTAGTTTTTTTTTTCAACCTAAATCAATTTCAATTTATCATGCATAATTGTTTGTATAATTTGTTGATTTATATATAATAGTAGTTGTAGGATATATATATATATATATATATATATATATATATATATATATATATATACACGATAGAATAACCACAAAATAATGTATATGCCAGCAACGTGTTCTATAAAATGTTTGTGTAGTTAGTTTATTTATATTTAGTAGCTAGTTAGTTGAGTAGATATACATATATAAATATAACAAAATAAAATAACCAACTATATATATATCACCAAGTAGTATATATATTATAGATGTGTATATACATATAACACAACCAAGTAGTATATATAATATATAAATTATAGATGTGTATATACATTATATATAGTATGCATATAACACAACCAAGTAGTATATATAAGATAGCGTATTATATATATTATACAGACTCGCCGTGCGAGAACCATATCGATATATGTCCTTTTCCGAAGATAGGTTAGTTATTGTTATTTTTATATTTAATATTTTAAATGTTAGTTAAGTTATTATACATTATAACACTTTTTTGTAAATATTTTTTAAATTTTGAATGGTTCTTTGTAGAATGGACCGTGAATGGATGTACGGTCTGCGAGGGAATTATTTTGAATCAAAAGTGGAAAATGAATTTTGCAAAGCAGCTCTCTATCATCAGAAAAGGATGAACGACACTCACATTCCCTGTCCATGTGCACAGTGCGATCTTTGCAACAAATTCCCTAACCTACATTCAATCAGATTTCATCTATCACGGCGTGGATTTATGCCAAACTATAAGATATGATTTTTGCATGGCGAGTCTTTCGAAGCTAGTAGCAGGGTGCATACTTCCACCCAGCAGAACAGTGAACCAAGAAAGGTTACCGATGATACCACATTTCCTGATAATGAGTGTGATCAGAGTGACACTGAAATCAACGATGATAGTGAAAAGATTGAACAACTAAACTCTATGCTGCAAGATGTTGAGGATAATTTCACAAACAAGCCCGATGAATATCAAAGATTAGTTGACGCATCACGGTCTCCTTTGTTTCCCGGATGCACCAAATTTTCAAAATTGACATCCGTGCTACACTTGTTCAATCTGAAAGCAAGATTCGGCTGGAGTGATAAGAGTTTTACCGCAATACTAGAACTATTCCACGACATGCTTCCAGATGATAACAATCTTCCTACATCCACTTATGATGCAAAAAAGTTGATGTGTCCTATGGGTGTGGAGTACGAAAAGATACACCCATGTCCAAACAGTTGTGTATTATACAGAGGAGAGAAAACATTTGAATCAGTGTCCAAAATGTCATTTGTCACGCTATAAACATAAGGACGGCCAATCATCCAATTCTAAGAAAAAAAAGTCCTCCATCAAAAGTCATTTGGTATTTACCCATAATACCAAGGTTCAAACGTCTGTTTGCAAATGTCAGAGATGCCCAAAATTAAGATGGCACGCAGAAGGAAGAAAAAATGATGATAAGCTGAGACATCCAGCTGATTCACCACAGTGGAGGACTATCGATAGAAGATTTGAAGATTTTGCCAGTGATAATCGAAATTACTCGGGCTATGTACAGATGGGATGAATCCCTACGGCACTCTAAGTAGTCAACACAGCACTTGGCTGTTCTATTGGTGATTTACAATCTTCCTTCGTGGTTGTGTATGAAGCGAAAATACATAATGTTATCATTGTTGATTTCTGGTCCTAAACACCCTGACATAATATCGATGTATACCTTGCACCGCTGATTGACGATTTGAAATTGTTATGGAATAAGGGGACAGTGGTTTATGAGGTTACGGCAGACAAAACTTCACACTTCGTGCCATGTTGTTTTGCACAGTGAATGACTTTCCAGCGTACGGGAATTTATCTGGATACACGGTGAAAAGCGCATTTGCTTGCCCAATATGTGAGGACGACACTTGTTCTGATCGTCTAAAGTTTTCTGGCAAAAACGTGTACATGTGTCAACGTAGATTGTTGCCATCAGTACACTCGTACCGTAAAAAGGAAGTTATTCAACGGAAAGACTGAAACACGTGTGCTCGTATACCTTTGAGTTCTCAAGAGATCTATGAAAAGGTGAAAGACATTGAGAATGTTTTCGGTGTCCGTCCAAATCTGCCCAAAAAAACATCTGGAAAAATGTTCAATATTTTGGGAACTTCCATATTGGAGACATTTATCTGTCAGGCATTGTCTTGATTTTATGCATATTGTCAAAAATGTTGGTGAGGCTGTTGTTGGGACTTTGCTTAACATACCTGGGAAACAAAAAGACGGAATAAAGGTTCGAAGAGACATGCAAGCTATGGGCATACGTGAGGGAGTTGCATCCTCAAGAAAGAGGCAAACGAACATATTACCTCCAGCATGTTACACTTGGTCTAAGAATTTGAAGATCAGCTTCTGCAAATGTCTTCATTCCCTTATGGTTCCTACGGGTTATTCATCTAACTGGAAAAGTCTTGTGTCAATGAAGGACTTGAAATTGGTCGGGTTGAAATCTCATGATTATCACGTTCTGATGTTGCATCTTCATCCTGTTGTCATTCGAGGTATATTACCGAAGGATGTGCGAAATGCAATTACAAGACTATGTTTCTTTTTGAGGCAGTGTGCAATAAAGTCGTGGTTGCTGATACATTGACGTCTGCAACGTGATGTTGGTGTTACGATTGTCAACTTGAAATGTATTTTCCACCCTCTTTTTTGACATCATGGTTCACTTAGTTGTTCACATTTTTAGGGAAATCAAATTATGGGGTCCCATATATTTGAGGTACATGTATCCGATTGAGAGATACATGGGAATTTTGAAGGGAAGGATGAAGAATAGATATCGACCTAAAGGAAGTATTATAGAAGGGACAATAACCGAAGAAGTGACAGAATTTTGTACTGTATACTTAAAGGGTGCAGTTGCTATTGGAGTACCACAACCTAGACACACGGGAGGGACAGAAGGTCAAGGTGTTATTGGGAAAAAAATTGTGGTAATTGATTCATCCTCAATGGAGTTAGCACATTTGTTCGTTTTACATCACCTTGAGATTATTGAGCCATTTTTTAGAAACACATGACTACACTAAGAGGTCAATATCCTGGGAGGAATATTGTTTGGTTGACAAAAGAGCAAAACAAGACCTTTTGTTCATGGTTTAGAGACCATGTTATGAAACTTGCATCACTAGCGCCTGATAATGTAGGTGAAGAGCTCCGTTGGTTAGCTTTGGGACCTGGTTCCACTGTTGTATCTTACGACGGGTATGACATCAATGGGTTCACCTATTGGACAAAACGACAAGATGATAGATGTTTAAACCAGAATAGCGGGGTGAAAGTAGAAGCAGCAACAACTGAGTACACCCAAGGTGATCCAGCTTCAGCGATTTCAACCTCGAGGTTGTATTATGGATGTATTGAAGATATTTGGGAACTTGATTATCAGTTTCAAAAGTTTGTTATTTTCAAATGCAAGTGGGTGGATAACAGACACGGTTATCGAGTTCATGATGGGTTGAATTTGGTTGATTTATCACGTCTTGGTCCTGTGAGCCTTGATTTTAAACCCTATCCTATGTGGATTAAGTTGATTGGGATCTAGTCGGGTTTTAGGTCCACTTATAACCTAAGATTAATAACTATGTCATATAACAATAATTATTAAAACCTAAGCTAGCTCACTGGAACCTATTATGAGTCGCCACCTAATTTTAACCTAGATCAAATTAGGAAAGGAGAGTTCGGGTTCGGGGGCTTGATATTCGACTTATTAGGGTTCAATTACTTTCATTACCCCTCCTAGGTCGTTTTTCCTCTACTTGGTTTAATTACGGCTTTTTACAAAGTTGCTTTTTAACCTAAGTGCGCGCTTCTGTTTTTTTGTGTTTTTTAGCATTTTTTGACAGAAAATTAAAGTGGAAATTAAAATTACCTAAACTAGGGTTTCAGGGGCAGAATTAGGTCAAATTTTGCTTCCGTCCGTGGCCACGGACCTAATGTCCGAGACCACGGACCCTAGTTAACCTATATGAGAAAATAAAGTCGAATTAGATAGAAAACAAAAAATTGTAAAGTCCGGGGCCACGGACAGGCCGTCCGTGGGCCCGGACATTATTAGAAAAACCTAAATTTTTAAAATTTAAAAAACTCACCGCCGTCCGTGGGCGTCCGGGCTTACGGACAAGGAGTCCGGGACCCCGGACATGACGTCCGTGGGTGCGGACCGCCCGGACGGCGGCGTTAAGGCTGTTCCCGAAGGTGTTTTGACTCAAATTTTATGGGTGTGTAGCCTGAAAGATGTACAAGACGTTAGTGATTTAAAGTTTTCAATTTGAGTTCGAATTAAGCACGAAACTTAGTAAACAAGTTATTGGACAGAAGCTTAACAAACAGCAATACAGAAGCGTACGAAGGTTAGTTTGAGCCCAAAATTTGACAGAGAGTTAATAAGGTCGTGGGGAATTAGAAAAGTAGAGTTGCAACCTGTTTTACCTTCGAATTCAAGGTGATTCTTCACACCGGGATTCGTCGAGTGCTCCGTTGATGGCAGACCCGAAAGGATTTCGAACCAAGCTTCTGGTTGTGTTGTGTCTTGCTGTGCTTCACGTTTTGGTGTGTTTTTGTGGGGTTTTGATGACTATTGATGCTTTGGGGGTTGGAAAACGTGTTTAGATGGTGATTTCGGGGGATTTTTGGTATGATTTGGGTGGCCGGGTGTTGGAAAACGTGAGGGAGAGTGAGGAGGCTGTGTTTTCTGATTCTCTAGGGTTCTTGAGCATATGAGGTTCTCCTTTTATCCAAAAACCTATCCCCTTATATAGACTTTCTTAAAGATAAAGAAAATCTAGTAAAAGTAAGATTTTTCGATATTTTAGTTAAGTGACTTCCCAAAGGAATTTTGCTGTAAAATTTTAACCACATATCAAGGATGGATATTATGAATTTTCTGAGGTGGAACCGAATTTTTTTGAATATTGGAATATTTTAAATTGAATTTCTCGTCAGATTCAGTCAGAAATTGCTAGAAAATTATTGGAAATTCGAAAAATCAAAATTCCAACGCCATTATGCTTAAAATGTCATCCTCTATCATGGGTTAAAATATCAAAGCGTTTCAAGCTGATTTGGGCATCCTTTGGAGGAGAGAGAAAGCTTACAAGAGGTCTTAGGAGCCTTTAAAGATTACCAAAATGCCCCTGAAAGTGACGAAGCTGCTCTTCATGCCATGAAACGTGCCGATCGGGCCGGGATCCCTCACCGCTTGATTAAAATGCCTCTCACAACACCAGTACCACGTAGACCCTAACCAGGGGTCAAAATTTTGGGTATAACAGATTGCCCCCCGTCAACTAGACTTTGTAATGAAAGTGAGAAGGCTAGTTGATGCCTGAGTGATACCCCAAAATTTCAAATGTTTCCAAGACCCTGCATGTTATCAGAAAACTGATAAGTTGTGTCGAGCTATTCTAAGGCGCTGACTACCTACAATGAATGAGATGCTGTCAAGCGGTTCTAAGGCGTTGACTACCTATGATGAATGAGATGTTGTCAAGCGGTTCTAAGGCATTGACTACCTATGATGAATGAGATGTTGTCAAGCGGTTCTAAGGCGTTGACTACCTATGATGAATGAGATGTTGTCAAGCGATTCTAAGGTGTTGACTACCTATAATGAATGAGATGTTGTCAAGCGGTTCTAAGGCATTGACTACCTATGATGAATGAGATAATGTCAAGCGATTCTAAGGCGTTGACTACCTATGATGATAGCTTGGCGGCATGCAAATGCAAAAATGCTGGAATGGTAATAATGCTAATGATGCTGATGATGTTGATGATGCTGATGATAATGCTGATGATAATGCCGATGACGCTGATGATAATGCTGATGATGCTCGGATGCTTCTAGGGACCGTAACCCGTGCCAATGCTCCTGGCTGGACCCAATGTGGACTTATTGCCATCGCCCCCCAAGCCGGTGTGCAGGGATAACTCCTGGTAAAAACCTTGGGGACTTATTGCCATCGCCCACCATTCGTTGATCCCGAAAATAAGTTGACATCGCAAAAGGAGGATTTATTGCCATCACCTCGCCAACTTTTCTGTCACCAGGTCTTGTGACGCGCCTGGATGATGCAACTAGGTCTTACGACGAGCCTATATGAATGAGATGAATGCAATGTGTTTGATAAGAGTGGGTAAGCTAAAGGGTAACGCTAGGTCTTACTACGAGCCTAAGGGAATGCAGCTAGGTCTTATGGCGAGCCTAAAAATGGTTCTAGGTCTTATGACGAGCCTAAGGGTTGGAACTAGGTCTTACTACGAGCCTAAGGGTTGGAACTAGGTCTTATGGCGAGCCTAAAAATGGTTCTAGGTCTTATGGCAAGCCTAAAAATAGTTCTAGGTCTTATGACGAGCCTAAAAATGGTTCTAGGTCTTATGACGAGCCTAAGGGTTGGAACTAGGTCTTACTACGAGCCTAAGGGAATGTGACTAGGTCTTACGGCGAGCCTAAAAATGGTTCTAGGTCTTATGGCGAGCCTAAGGGTTATTCTAAGCGAAAGTGGGTAAAATGTATAAGTGGATGTAGAAGGATTAAGGTTCATGTCAAATCTGGAGATGGTAGTGCTCAAGATGGGCCTACGGATGTTTGGACGTGGAGGTAGGGCTTAAGACGAGCCTGTGGGAATTTGACGTGGAGGAAGGGCTTAGGACGGGCCTGAGGGAATTTTTTGTGGAGGTAGGGCTTAGGACGGGCCTGAGGGAATTTTTTGTGGAGGGGCTTAGGACGGGCCTGAGGTTTTTGTGGAGAAAGGGCTAGGACGGGCCTGAGGAATTTTTGTGTGAGAAGGGCTTAGGACGGGCCTGAGTGTATGAGAAGGGTTTGAATCCTTTGGGTTCTGGCTTTTGGGCCTCAATCGGTGTCATTGGCAATTGTTGGACCAACAATTGCCCCCAGTATTTTTCCTTAAGGCAATCTGAGTTTTGGAATTTTGGCAATCGATCGCGATCGATTGCCCCCAGTATTTTCTTTGATTAATTGTGCAAAACAAGTCTCATTCTCACAAGGTCAAGGTTTATCTTGTTGTGGTGCTTCTATCCTACACTCATGTTTGGTTGCACTCGTCTCTCCTTTGGCAAACTCTCACCATTGAATTTGACATTTGTTAGATTTACGCGTTCAACCTGTTACTTTCACGTGATTGGATACACAACTACTAAGTCGGAAGTCTTTTGCTTATAACGTGGCTATGGGGTGTGATGAATGACAACAGGACAATGGAGGAATGTTTAGGATATGTGGAGCTATAAGGGTGACCAAAGCTGCAACTTGCACCGTCTCTCGGACTTGTCTTCTTTGCCTTGAAGTCGTTTGGCTACTTCGTGATGACTTCGCTTATGAACTTGGGACTTGGAACTTTTGGATTGTTCCTTGCATCTTTCTTTTTCCAATTTTGGATTTCTTCGAGGCTTTTCAGGTTTGCCTTTCTTTGAATCTCTTTCCTTCGGGGTTCTTGTGTTTCCCGGTTTTGATCTTTGAGAGCTGTTTTTTGATGTTAGCTCATTTTGGATCCTGTGTCACTTTGGGACCATTTGCGGATCGCTTCGTCACGCTGGTAGCGGTTCTGCTTCTTTGGACTTGTGAAGTTGTTGTCAAAAGTCGGGCTCCTTGCTTCCTTTGGTCACCGGGTTGGTTATTCATCATTGGCTGGCTTGTTTGTGGAGCTTGTAATGTGAAAGAGGTCATATATGAAAAGCTCAGCGGGGGTGCCTAGGGTTTAATGTCTGGGTTCACAGGCTTTTGGCTGTGTGGTGCTGTACCTAGGTGCTTCGTCATCCCTGGTAGTTGTGTATCTGTTCTTTGTTACTTTTCATAGGTTTAAGCGTAAATTTACAAATTATCTCCTTCGGTCGGAGTCACCCGTTTACCTCACCTTTGAATGTGACCTCTCTGGAGCCGTGTAAAAATGACACGCTCTTTCACTCTTGGTTTTACCGCTCAAGGCACTCTCGCGAAGTGTACACTCGGGACTTGTTTGCACATTTAAACGAAAGAAATAAACATTATCGTTCTTCAACTCAGATTGCCCCCAGTATTGCTGTGGGGTGTACTGACGAACCTTAGAATGCCCAAGTTATTTATGGGGGGATTGCATGTGTGGTGGTAAACAATGATGGTGAGTGGTGACGGGGTGATTGCTGAGTGATTTTTTTTTTTTTTGCTTTTTTTTTTTGCAGCAGCAGCTTTGTTTTTGATGAAATGACGGATGCTGTGACATGTGGGATGGCTGTGGGGAAGGTGGTGAGTGTGCGGATGGGAAGGCGGTTTTGCACAGGAGGTTTCGTGAAAAACAAAGGTCCTTATTCTTATATGTTTGCAGACATGCCCTATGAGAGAGTTTTTCTTCCTTTCTTTTCCTTTTCCTTTTAGCACATGAACGGAAGTATAAACGTTGAAACATGAACAAAGAAGAAATTTTATTGATGACCCAAGGGAACAACAATGGTACCGAGTACCAACTAAACAGCTGAACTAATTAAAACAACCTAAAAGAAAAGAAAAAGGACAAGGACAAAAGCTACGCAAAACAACTTAAAAGGAGAAAAACAACAAAGATTCCTAGTGGTGATCTGGCATAGGGTTCCCGAAGATATTCCCGCGCTCTGAGAACTGAAGTCCCTGGTCAATCAGGTCTTGGATCTTATGCTGTAGGGCCCTGCAATGATCGGTGTCGTGACCTGGTAACTGATGGTAGTGACAGAACTGATTTGGACTCCTGCCCAAACGGGTGACTCCTGGTCGGGGCGGAAGAGGCTGTAAGATGTTCTGCTCCTGGAGCTTTTTCAGAGCATGACTCAAAGGCCGACCGATATCTGTGAATTCTCGCTGACTGAAATCCGGTCTGGGAGGCGGTACCGCTCGATAGTTCCTCCCTTGCTCCCTTGGCTGCTGGACTGCATTCACCTCGTACTGTCCCGCGTACCTCTGCGGTGCGCTCTGTGCATAAGCTGTGGTTGGGTAGGAAGCTTTCGCCGGTTCAGATTTTGAGAACTTTGAGTTACTTCCGGCTCCTCGAGAATATCCAAGCTTTAGGTCTCCCCTGTGGATCTTCTCCTCCAAAACTCCTACCTGGCCCATGAGCATATCAAAGCTTGGAAAGTACATATACTTTAATTCATCATTGTACTGCTTTTGCATGTTCTCAACAATCATGCGAATTTGTTCCTGCTCATCCATCCTTGTGGGCATGCCCGCTGCTTTCCTCCTCCACCGCTTTATAAAGTCAGACATGGACTCACTTCCTGTTTGGCGCGTGCTGGCAAGGTCAGACCGGGTGATTTCCAAGTTTTTAGCATACTCAAAGTGAGTCAGGAAGGCTTCACATATCTCCTCGTACGTCTTGGTGTTCATTCTCTGAGTTAGGTACCATCGTTGAGGAATCTCATCTAGGTACCGAGCGAAAACCTTGGCCTTCTGCATATCATTGAGCCTCAGGATAGACATCTCCCGATCAAACATCGCCAAATGAATTTGGGGATCGGTCGAGCCCTTGTAGAGAGCCAAAGTGGGGAGCTTCAGCTTTGCAGGTAGCTCAACGTCTGGATAGGATCCCATGGAGAGGTAGTCAAAACCAGCAGGTTTTCCAGCCTTTTCCATGCGCTCAATGCGCCTCAGAGCCCTCTGAACCTCAGCGGCTAACTGATTCCCGGGAGCACCACCTCCATATCCGACATGGGTGTCATGTCCCTCCAAGGAGATATTGTCCATGCCGTATAAAGGGTTGACAAATCCTTGCAGTGGTCCTTCTCGTCTTGCTGCCTCCAAGGATCCTATTTTCTCATGGAGCTCAACTGTTGCCGCTGCATGCCGTGCCTCCAGGGCTTCAATGGCAGCTTGATGTTTCTGTACCAGGCTGGCCATTTGATCCTGCTCCCCCATTGGACCCCCAGCGGTCCTGCTTTGGGCGGCCGTTTCCAATGCGGCCAACTTATCTTCTAGCTTGGCGATTGTGTCCACATACTTATTCTCGAGTGCCTGGATTGCCTCCTGGTGCTTCAAATCAAAGTTTTTCATGAGTTCTTCAACAGAAGCGTTCTGGTTTTCACCCCCTGCTGGCTGATCCTCCTGAGAGATACCGTCATGCACCTGGACCGACATGTCAGATGAGCTAGAATCTACCCTGGGCTGAAATAACGGAGGTGGGGGGTAGGCAGTCGGGTCAAACGTCCGGAACTTCTGTCCCAGCGCCTTTCTGAAATCTTGCCTTCTTTCTGTTTCAGGACATAAAAAAGAAACATTAGGGCATGGGCTTTCAACAACGTGGAAGGGCTTTCCCCTGAGGGCCCTTGTGTTCTAGTTACAGGACTCTTTTGCTTTTTCGGACTATTTGGGCCGTTGAACATTCAAGCATTCCATTTGGACTAGGGAAACTGTTGGGCCGATACAGACATTGGGCCCGAGGCCCAGGAGAAAGATAACATATGCACAGAAATCTTACACAAGGTGATGATGCAAATGGCCTCACAAGATGACTCAATCCAACGGGTACAGGTCGATCCGGAGAGGTGCTCGGGGCGCGGGCCCAGGTCACCGCAAAGGAATAGGGCTTGCACGCTATTCTCTTTGGGCTACCCCACTTTTTCCACATCACCTGAAGGTGTGCGTCTACGGTCGGGTCTTTGACTGACCAAACAATGGGCTAGGTAAGGGTACTGCCAGGAAAATGCTTGGGGCTAAGGCCCAGGTATTAAGGGGGTGTGGTTAGACGACACCCTCCTCTTTTCCCCCATTTATTCACATCACCTAAAAGGTGTGAGTCCCAGACAGGGGACCCTCAAACGGGTCCCGGGGTGAAATTGGCTTGCGTGGACCCTCGCTCTCATATGATGCAAGGGTGCAAAAATTAAAGTGCGCACATAAATGAACAAGCAACATAGTAAAAGCCATAAATAAACGTTTTCAAGTTAAGCCCTCTTTCTTAAAATTAAACAAGTTAAAATTAAGAAGTTGGTCCCCAGCAAGTCGCCAGTCTGTGAGCCTCGATTTTAAACCCTATCCTATGTTGATTAAAGTTGATTAGGATCTAACGGGTTTTAGGTCCACTTATCCTAAGATTAATAACTATGTCATATAACAATAATTATTAAAACCTAAGCTAGCTCACTGGAACCTATTATGAGTCGCCACCTAATTTTAACCTAGATCAAATTAGGAAAGGAGAGTTCGGGTTCGGGGGCTTGATATTCGACTTAATTAGGGTTCAATTACTTTCATTACCCTCCTAGGTCGTTTTTCCTCTACTTGGTTTAATTACGGCTTTTTACAAAGTTGCTTTTAACCTAAGTGCGCGCTTCTGTTTTTTTGTGTTTTTTAGCATTTTTTGACAGAAAATTAAAGTGGAAATTAAAATTACCTAAACTAGGGTTTCGGAGGCAGAATTAGGTCAAATTTTGTTTCCGTCCGTGGCCACGGACCTAATGTCCGAGACCACGGACCCTAGTTAACCTATATGAAAATAAAAGTCGAATTAAATAGAAACAGAAAATTGTAAAGTCCGGGGCCACGGACAGGCCGTCCGTGGGCCCGGACATTATTAGAAAAACCTAAATTTTTAAAATTTAAAAAACTCGCCGCCGTCCGTGGGCGTCCGGGCTTACGGACAAGGAGTCCGGGACCCCGGACATGACGTCCGTGGGTGCGGACCGCCCTCGGACGGCGGCGTTAAGGCTGTTCCCGAAGGTGTTTTCTCAAATTTTATGGGTGTAGCCTGAAAGATGTACAACGTTAGTGATCGAAAGTTTCAATTTGAATTCGAATTATGCACGAAACTTGGTAAACAAGTTATTGGACAGAAGCTTGAAAAACAGCAATACAGAAGCGTACGAAGGTTAGTTTGAGCCCAAATTTGACAGAGTAATAAGCGTGGGAATTAGAATAGAGTTTCTACCTGTTTTACCTTCGATTCACAGTTTCTTCACACCGGGATTCGTCGAGTGCTCCGTTGATGGCAGACCCGAAGGATTTCGACCAAGCTTCTGGTTGTTGGTTGTTCTTGCTGTTCTTCACGTTTTGGTGGTGTTTTTGTGGGGTTTTGATGACTATTGATGCTTTGGGGATTGGAAAACGTGTTTAGATGGTGATTTCGGGGGATTTTCGGTATGATTTGGGTGGCCGGGTGTTGGAAAACGTGAGAGAGAGTGAGGAGGCTGTGTTTCTGATCTCTAGGGTTCTTGAGCATATGAGGTTCTGATTTTATCCAAAAACCTATCCCCTTATATAGACTTTCTTAAAGATAAAGAAAATCTAGTAAAAGTAAGATTTTTCGATATTTTAGTTAAGTGACTTCCCAAAGGAATTTTGCTGTGAAATTTTAACCACATGTCAAGGATGGATATTATGAATTTTCTGAGGTGGAACCGAATTTTTTGAATATTGGAATATTTTTAAATTGAATTTCTCGTCAGATTCAGTCAGAAATTGCTAGAAAATTATTGGAAATTCGAAAAATCAAAATTCCAACGCCATTATGCTTAAAATGTCATCCTCTATCATGGGTTAAAATATCAAAGCGTTTCAAGCTGATTTGGGCATCCTTTGGAGGAGAGAGAAAGCTTACAAGAGGTCTTAGGAGCCTTTAAAGATTACCAAAACGCCCCTGAAAGTGACGAAGCTGCTCCCCATGCCATGGAACGTGCCGATCGGGCCGGGATCCCTCACCGCTTGATTAAAATGCCTCTCACAACACCAGTACCACGTAGACCCTAACCAGGGGGTCAAAATTTTGGGTATAACAGGTCCTACACAAGATCCGTTCATATTTCCCAAGGACTGTGAACAAGTATTTTACATAGAAGATCCCATCGATTCCAGCTGGTCAGTAGTTTTACCAGGGAAAAGATTTGTGAACACAAATGTTGATCAAGATGTTGATGACGATGAATTATTATTTGATGAGACACCACCCTTTTCTAACAGTGTTCCTGCCACCAACATTGTTGATATTCCAGACGATGTAGTGTATACTAGGTCTGATCATGATGAGGGTCTGTGGGTCGAAAAACCATAAATGATGTGTTTGTTTGTTAGGTAATTAAATATTAATTTTTTATGATATCTGATTACATATTTTTTATATTATTTGTTTTGTTGTTATTAATATCATATTGTTTATCTGTGCAGACAGTTAAATGGATGATATGGACGACCCGATTGGCGAGATTCTGCGTGACGCAACCCGACCGAAGAAGAAGCAAACACGTGGAGGGAAGGGCCGCACGTCACGGGCCTGAACAGATGAGGGAGGTAGTGGCTTAGACGAGATTATAGTGTCTGATGCGCCAGCTGCAGACACACAGGCTGAACCTTCTGGGTCACAGATCCCAGAGACCAGGACCGTAAAACCTCGAGGTCCTACAAAAGCTGTGAAGTCAAAAAAGATTGAGTCGAAGCCGCTGCAGTTTAATGAGTATCTACAAACCGACTGGGGAATGGGCTGGAGACTTCACTACTGAGCTGGGCATCATAGTGCGAGAGTATTGTGATATCAATCTCTCCTGGCCTCAGGTTGACGAATGATTGAAGAAGCAGATGTTTGAGATCGTACAGGTAAATAAACAATAGTTGTAGTATTTATTGATATGATTTATAAGTATGCATAACTAACATCCTTTTCATTTATGATGATATGCAGAAACGATATCGAATACCTACAGAAAGCGAATACTACACCATGGTCAAATCGATGATGCACAAGAAATTTTCAGATCATAAGCATGATCTGGTCAAATGGTTCATCGCCAAGAAGCTTAAGCGGCCTGACGGTGACACACGCCAGCCTTGGGAGATCTACATAGCAATAACCCAAGAGAAGTGGCAGCAGTTTTATGATAAGAAGATGGAGATGAAGGTACATACTAACTCTTAAATAATTAAGTATTGTGTATACATACAAATAAGTTTACATATGTATATGTTTTTAATCATCATCATGTTTGTATGTTTACTTGATAATAGGAGTATTGTGAGGCCCAGTCAGCAAATGCGAAGAAGAATGAATATCGTCACTTGCTGGGTGCTAAAGGGGTTAACAGAAGAGTTCCTGAGTGGGTGGCAGAAGGGGAGTTGCCATCGGATATGAGCACTCTGGATGACCACCAGAAACGGGGTACATTTTGGAAGCTTTCACGCACTAAGAAAGACCCAAAAACTGGAGAGCATTTGTATCCCTTCGAGAAAACGAAGGAAATTGTTGATAAGATGGTAAGTACTTTTGTTTAATCCTATTTTTTTTCAAATTCAGTATTACAATCCTACAATTTATTATAAATCCTCTATGCATTTACTTCTAAAGGGTGAAATGAATGAGCAAGTAACCCAAGGGACTTGGGCTCCTGATCGACATGATGACCAGCTGTCTCGGGCGCTAGGAAAGAAAGATCATCCAGGCCGAGCAGTGGGGTTAGGGGGGTTAACATAGGGATAAGAAAAGTATTTGGAAACCCCGGGTCGAAGAAAGGAAGTAGTAGTCAGGAGAAGATGATCATAAGAGCATTTACGTGTTATCAATAACGTCAAAGATCAGTGGAAGAATGAGGTCCTTGCTGAAATGCGTCAGGAGACTGGTGCACCCCAGCCATATGCTCCTGCTTCTGATCCTTCTTATGCATATGCTCCTGCTTCTGATCCTGCTGACTGCACACAAGCACCGAGTCTAATGATCTGTATTCTTACGCATATGTACAGGTAAATTTTTATATCTTTAACTGTTGTATTACTTGTCATATCGTTTATTACATATTTATCAGTTCAATCATCTACTAATCTGATTAAATTGTAGGATCCAATAAACTGCAACCTCCTGCTCCCGTACAACAATCAAAATATACATGTTGCAGAAGGAAGAGTGTACACATCAGGCCCGAATGACGTGATCCATGGCATGCAATTACAGCCGTATCACGGGAGAGTGTCTGTGGACAAACCAATTTATACGTGTCCTGATTTAGAACTCCCTGTACCTACAGAGGAGTACATCACGGTTCGGTCTGCAAAGGGTGCATTTCTTCAATGGCCTGTTCGTCTGATTCAGAAGTGTGTGAAGGTACGCCCAATACAAACCTTTAATATAGTTATTGTAGTAAATTATAAGTGTATGGATGTTCAGTTCATGATTAGTAATGTATGTCGATTGCAAATAGGCATTAAAGGAGAAATCAAAGTCTCTGAAAAAAATAAGTCAAAGATTATATCTTCTGAATACAGAGCATCCACCAATGTCGTTCCAAAAGAAAACTTGGTGGATGATTCAATATATGCACGCTTGGGGCCAAACATGAAAGTGTTGCATGATATAATCCGTGACTTCCCAGCTGCTAGAGATTCTATCCTTCTTAGCTTTGAACTTGACCTTCTTCACTATGAAGAAGTTTTAGAAGTCGACTTGTGGACAACCGACGTGCAGGACATCCTGAAATCTGAATGGGTGCCTATCACTGTTGTCCACTCATTCATTCTATAAGTATTAGTCTTTTTTGGTAATTAAGTTATAAAGTGATGCCCTGAAACAATGTTAATTACTATATCTTTTACTTTATGAATAGGTTTTTGCATGAGAAAATGCAAACTTTTTCACTTACCAAGTATGGATTTCTATGTCCTGAGAGAACGTTATACACTGTTGTGACGTCTGATGCAGACGCTTGTAAGGCCTACTTGCAGCGTGCGATTAGTAACAGCATCAGAGCGAAAAAGAAATATCTCCTGCAGCCCTACCATCAAAAGTAATAACTTGTGTTTATCATTTTAATTCCAATAAATGTTGTACTTGTTGATTTTGACATTATACTGACATGTTAGTGTTTTGGTATTACATAGTGCTCATTGGGTCCTACTGGTGTTGTGTTTGGATCGTGCACGTATACTATATCTTGATCCGCTTCGGCACTCAGTACCGAATAATATCAAGATAAAGCCACACCTTAGCCTGTAAGTACATTATAAACCACTTCTTTATGCATTTCAATTCTTTAATTTAATTTTGTTGTGCATGGATATCCTAATTTTATTAATTTACATTTATGACATTTAATGTGCAGTGTATATCAAAGTGTTATGATGTCAGAGCTTGGTGTAAGGATAAGAGGTGCTGTCCCCTGGACTGCAGTGAAGGTACATGCATCACTTGTTTATCATTGATAGAACAAATGTCTTATATAATTAATCCTTTTTTTCTGTGTCTAAGTGTCCACGTCAACCCGGGAGTTCGGAGTGTGGGTATTATGTCATGAGATATATGCATGACATAATCACCCTTTTTGGTGATATGCAAGATCAATTAGAACAAGTATGTTGAAGTCATATATTTTTTTTATTTTTAATGTATTTGTTTAATGATTAATTCATTTTGTATTGTTTTGCTTTTCAAAAGGTTTTCCCTAGTGTTGGCGAATACGACAGACAAACGATCAACGCTATGTTGGAGGATTGGGCGGAGTTTGTCTGTATGAATTTAGTTTGATTTTCACTTTGTTTTTTCGATCGAATTGTTATTTAGAACATTGTTTAGAATTTTATGGCTAGTTAGATTATGAAAGATGACCGGTTTGAGTACAATGAATATCTTGGTAGTTGTATATGTATATGGTCATTTGTGACCATTTGAAATGCTTTGTATGGTCATTTGTGACCATTTGAAATGTGTTGTTGGTCATTTGTGACCATTTCATCATTATTTTGATTTTTTGACAATTCTCTTACAAAGAGTGATTGACATCCTCTACAATATGATGTAGAGAGATGTTTGGATATATCTGGATGTTGTATCTATATATTTTACAGGTTTGTTGACATATGTGGGATTGTAAACTAAAACGAAAAAAACCAAAAAAAAAAAAGATTTTCGGCGGTTCCTAGTAAGAACCGCCGAAAATAAGTAAAAACTAGGCAATTTTCGGCTGTTCTTAAGCTAAGAACTGCCGAAAATTGCCCGGTTTTTACCTCATTTTGAGTTGCGAAAGCTGCTATTTTCGGCGGTTTTGTCTTTAGGAACCGCCGAAAAAGGTTGTTATTTTTGGCGGTTTTATAACCGCCGAAACTTTTGGAAAGGCCTCATTCGGCGGTGTATGCCTAAAAGAACTGCCGATAATGACTCTTTTTCTACTAGTGGTCTTACTTCCCCGGTTTCGACCCTACTCTGGGTCTAGCATGGTGGGAAGACTCAACTAGCTCCCGGAACTCTCTCGTAGTTCCTACTACTTTCACATAGGTCCGACTACTCTCGGACTTCTCACATTCCCATACACTCCTCTCTCGGAGTTATAATATAATTATGTATATTAGTCTAGAAGCATCACTCTCAATGTTTCTAATGACTTTGGGAACATTACTTAAGTTCGGGTAATCTTAGGTTTAAGGGTTAACCTTACATTTCGTATACTTACACTTTCGGTTATTTTCTCATACCGGGTCGAATCCTCATATAGGAGGTCGACCCTGTCTCAAGGGAGTTAAATGGTCCCTTAGGTCTCTTTTTACTTTTCTTACAAGTTCACATCTTTGAACTATCTACAATCCTCTAGATGGAGGTTCATATACCTTTCCACATTTATTTATTTCGTGGATTGTTTTAATTTGGTTTTCTACAATTACCGGGTGTTCACTAAACCCGTACAACTCCCTCACATGCTAGTGAGTTCATAAGTTTACAATATCGTTGTTCTTAAATCTATAGTTTGTTTGTTTGCACGTTTTCGTTATTTTACGATACGACCCGATCTACGAGTCTCTAGCCAATCGTCACTCATCTATGAGTCGGTCTATACACTAAGTTAGACCACACCGGCATTCAAGTATGTTAGTTCATACATTACACCTCAAGACACACATAACAAGCAATAGTTCAATTCCATGCTTTAGTCTTGATTAAGCCGGCACACAAACACACAAATCAACGTAACACGGTTAGCATACGGGGTATGAGTACACCTTGGTTTCACTTTTACCGTGTCATCTCACGTTCCTTGGTTCACACTTGTTCCACTGATAACATTCAAATGTTTTATTAACATTGAGGTGTTACGGTACGTAAATAAAGACTACTCCCGTACTTACCCCGTTATCCCGTTATCTCGACTTTACTCTTGTTAATACAAGTTCTTACTTCTCATTTACTTCTAGCACATTTTTACACTTCTTAGGACATTTATATGTCACCAAACAAGTCCTAAACAACATCTAAAACCAATACCCATCAATCCTCCACCTTTAGAGGGCTTAAAAACACTCACGGATGAATTTTTCACTTGGTCCGGGACATGGTCCGGGTCCCTAGTCCAGACCAATGCCAGAACGTACTCTCAGGTGATTTTTTTCTCTGGTCCGGGACATGGTTCGGGTCCATAGTCCCGGACCACTTCATTTTTCAACTTTCAGGGCTTATTTTGGTGCGGTCTGGGACTTGGTTCCTATCCTAAGTCCCGGACCCTGCTAAAAACTGTTACTTAAGTGATTTTTCACCTCCAAATCAACCCTTAATTCATACTCAATCTCTCCCAAATCTTTTCACATGTTTTATACATGTTTAATCACCTTAAAACATACTCTAAACCTCTTCAAAACATAGGTTTAGTCCTTACTCAAATTCTTGCTCAAATTCACAAGTTTTCCATTCTCATTCCAACACTTTGCACACTTGTGCATTTTCTAACTTCTCTTGGCAATTTGCATTTTGTTCTCACTCCACTTGACCATTCCAAATACTCCAAGACAATGCACTTCTCATGCCAAGGTTCTTGCCTCACTCTTAAAGCCTTAAATTCTCATTCTCGCTAAAATTCTCAAGGTACCTCAACCATTCCTTTTGCTACAGATTTTTGCACAAATCTCCTATCCTTGAACAAGCATTTCCAATGTGGTTTACTAACTCAAATCAACCTCATTCATACCTAGCTAACCCTAGGTTATTCTTCACTCAAAACATCACTTAAATCACTTAGATTCTACTAGAATTTCGCCATAGTCCGACTACTTTTCTAACATTGCCCAAAGCTCATACCATCATTTAATTCAACCTAAAACTAGCCAAACCCACAAGGGTTCTAATAGCACACATAAATACATCAAAACTCACCAAATTTCATCAAGCACCACATAAAGCAATAACTTAAACACTTGGCACTTAGGCCCTTAAATCATCCCACAAGTTCTCATTACACTAGCATAATCACAATTCCTCCTCTCACAATCAAATACATATTCCAACACAATTTGGATTCATTCTTTAATTACCCTTCCCAAGTTCTTAAGCATTTAGATAATTTCAAGGTAGATTTCTTACCTTTAGCTTTCAAGGGTTTCTTTTTCACTTCTCCTCTTTTCTTCTCCATCTCTCTTGCTCAATTCTCTTGACTCCCAAAATCGGCCAAGGCAAACCACTTGCCCAATACTCTATCCAACATTCAAGGATGTAATGGGACTAAGTCAAGACACTTAGACTCATAAAATAGCCCTAGAATTTAAGGAGGGAGCTTAGAACACATAATTAGGTTGTTACCTTTGAAGCTCTAAGATGGATCTTCATCCATGAATTAAAAGAGGGAACTCCACCACAATTGGAGACTTGGAATATAGCTCAAGAAGGAAATAAACAAGGTATCAAGGGAGGCAAAAATCGGCCATGACAAAGAGATGAAGAAAAATGGATTTTTCTTAGATTTTTCTTACCTTGAATGAAAGAGGAGATGTCTAGCTCCAAGAACATGTGATTTCCTTCTCAAATGGGGTATACCCATGACTATGAACCTCTTCCATTTTGAATTTTGAAAAGAGGGAAGTGTAGTCCTTGCTCTAACTAGCACAAATCTACTTTCGGTTTTTGATTCAGAGCATTATTGTGGCTTAAGGAAGCAAGGGAAAAGGAGCAGCCATGGAAGCTCTTTGGTGCAGCTCAAATCACCAGAAATGGGGAGGAGGAAGGGAACTCACGGTGGAAGGAAGGAAAGGAAGGAGAGAGAAGAGGGAAATGGGAGGAAAGAGAGTAAAAAGGTACTTTAATACTTTTTACTTTATTGACTCTTCTTTTTTCTTCTTAGCTAGGTGAGAGTGTGAGTGAGGGCTGTTTAATACACTAAAAACCGGCCCCATATATGATTAATTAAGCTGGAGCGTTTTTCGTCTTTTACAGAAAATGCTCGTTAATTTACCCAGTTTGGCACTATTCACTAACCGGGCCCATTTTTCGGATTTTTCTCGTTTCTTTGATTTTAATGGTTCTTAAGCTTCCATTAATACTTAATTATATTTATATAGTCAACTATAATTTTTACGGGTCTATTTGACCACTTAAAGTCACATTTTTGGGTTTTCTCGAAAAACGTGCTTTAAAACTCCGTTAGCGTTTTGATCCATTATTTGGATCCGTTTTCTTCGGGGATCATTCCCACATACTAATTAGGCATAATTAAGCCTTAATAATCTATCTTGGGCCCTAACGAGATCATATATCTCCTTTACTCATTTAATGCGTGTTTTAGCGTTTTTCGCGTTTTACGCATTTTCTCTTTTCTTTTGGTTTTATTCTCTTTACCAACACTCTCTAGGCACCATTAGGCCTTAAATAATCATATTAGAATTTTTAAGTCACCATTTTTAAGTCCGGGGTATTAAATTGAATATCAACTTCTTAATTTGATCGTCAGTCCATGTTGTCGACTAATATGTCATGTCCTTGAGCATCTTGGAAGGTGTATTCACCACGTGATATGACCCTCCACATCCTTGGATCATCAAACTTTATGTGGAACTCTATCTTGTTCTTCCAGTTAGTGTAGTTGTCTCCATTGAAAAGTGGTGGTGGATTTGGTGCAGAACCTTCTATAGACGCCAGTAAGTTTGAATGAGACATTTCGATTGTCTTCCAAAGTAGTTAGATTTCTAGAAGAAACATGCTCTGATACCAAATGAAAATGATTGGTGCTCCTAATGCGTCCTCGATCGATCGTGGACGTATCGTTGTCCTATATGAACTATTTGATAGTTGAGGAAAAGCACTTAATAAACTCAAACTGAAAACTCCTTTTTTTATTGAGAATTTACACACAGAAATTCACTCAATCTACCTCGCCCTACCAAAGGACTCTGGGACAGTTTAGGACTTTTATCCCTAAGTCTTCTACCCTCTCTTGATAGTCGGCCTACAGTTCGCCAACCATTCTCCGACTGATCAGTGTATCAAATACACGAGGTATTAACTCTTAGACCTAGTCCTGTCCGGCTCACTAACTCCCTAGTACATATACACACTTTTGTCTGACTCACACTTGCTTTCATTATCTCACTCTTTTTATCTTTTTGCCAATTTATCTTTCATAGGACATTATACTTGTATTTGTACAAGTTAGTTAAGATATAACCAACAACCTATTATCTCCTAGACTCTAGGAGTCGATTGCTTCTTCATCCCTTAGCAAAACAGCCACGCTCGAATGTAGGTTAATTTTCAGCTTGATCTGTAGCCGTCAAGACATGTGTTGCCGTGTGATTGGACACATCGGCGGCAAGTACTTAAGTGGTTGGTCACCACTAGCACTCTCCACTTGTCTGATCTCGCTTGATTCATTTATGCTCATAAATTCTCTCTTAGACTTCATTATTGCTCTGTAATAGATGCAACTTAATGGCTCTGACTTATCTTGTTATCTTGCACATTAATGAACTATGCCTTTGTCGTGAGCTGGTTACTTATGTGATGTAAGAGTCGGCATGAGTTTGTCGAACTTCTTGAAGTATTTTTTCCTTGTATTACGTCTGATGCATGAGAGATATGGTTGTGTGGTGCTTGACTTCTTGTGCGTACTAGAGGTTCTATCGAAATCTCTCCTTGATAGGTGCCCGACTGGTTGGGCACATGTCATGAACGGAGTGCGCTTGCAACCTTGCGTGCTAAACCACTCCTCTACCTGTTTATCTGAATCTCAAAGCAAAACAAACATATTAGATAAACAACACAGGTTTGCTATCATCAAAACTAAAGGATCTTGACTTAATAATTGATCTTCTCAATAAATATATTGTTGAGCTTCGGGGTTTTGCGGTGGATTGGGGTTGTTATGGTCTAACAATATTACTCTTCACATTCTAGGCCACAATAATCAGTTTATACATGTCAAGATTGATTCTGGGAATGCCTGTGTCCTTGCTACCTTTATATATGCTAATCCTTCGTAGAGATGAAATACCCAAAACTAATAAAACATGGATTAAACATCTAATCACATTAATTAAGGCCTAAACATGCCTTAAAAGTCAACTGAGAACAACAGTGGTCAATACAAAGCAAGATATTGCACCCTTTGACTGTTTAGGGTAAATAAATACCCAAATGAACTTCTTAGGACCTAAAACTTTGTCCTAAGCTTATTAACACATAACTAAACATATTACAATTGTTGGACAACACTCAAACACAAAGAACAAGCATTTTCATGCTTTAAGGTCAAGTAGGGCAAAAATGTGCTCTAAGAAAACCTTAAAGGTCTAATGACCTCCATTTGATATAAAATTGGATTCTATGGTCAATTATCATGCAAGGAACACAACAAAACTGTTCTCAAAGAAAACTATGCTCAGAAACACCTTGTGACACAAAATGTGCACTAAAACACCTTAAAGCACGTTTTTGTGTATGAGCTCTAAGATAATGACTTTTTGTCATTTTAAAGACTAGAGTATATTCTTTATAACATTAATGTGACATGATAGACTATATTATAAAGTCTAAATCAAATTTTGAAAATAAAATCAAAATGGGTAATTTTGGATGAATAGTACCCAAAAATAACATTTAATTACTAAGTCTTAACCATGGTCAAATGTCATCCATTGACCAAACCCAGCATTGCCGACCTCCATTAGCTGTCATACCCACCCATTAATCAATCTCCAAACAAATGTCTAGCCAATCTAATGAGTCACCTATTACTATTTGATAAAGTAACATTAAACTAACTTAAAAGCAAAACTAGCTTAATTATCTCATTTACCTTGCTTCCCTGCCGACACAAGCTGCCTTCATCCTCTCTTTGATTCTCCAAACCGTGGAGAACATGCTAAGTTCAGAAGAGAACACCAATTGACATAGGTAAGCTTATTAAGCCATTTTATGTTCATTCTCTTCACAATTCTTTCCTCTTTCCATGGAGCAAAGCATCAACCATTTCCATCCATGGTTTTAGGTTGTTTTGGAGGTTAAAAGGAGGGTGAATCTCGGCTGTAACAAGGGAAGGAGGTGGAGAAATCTAATCTTGTTCTTAAGGTAAAAAATGTGCTTTAAGCACTTATCTTTTGATTCCCTTCAAATCCGGTTGAGAAACTTTGTTTACTAGGCTTATAATCTTCTTCTTAACATACTTATTCAGTTGGTATATCAAGAGCTTCAAGGTATAGCCAAATCCAAGCCAAAAACACCATTTTTGGCATTTTAATCAAGGTAAAAATTAACCATCTTCTAATCTGAGTTATACCAGTTTAAAGTTTGGTTTTAGTAGCTCTTATTGTTCTGTAAAAACAGGCCGAAGTACATCATGGTTACTTTGGTATTCTAAGGTAAATTTTACCTTGAAAATTGACATTAAACACTTCTTATGGTTAGATCTTGCGTGGAGACTAATCATGCCTTAATTGCTGTTTGAAAACATGTAAACTAACCTGTGTAAAATTAATCTCCAAACAGCCGTGGCCAAACAAGGCCTAAACTTGGCAAAAATAAGGTATAAATCACTTAAACCTTCACTTGGTATATTAATATGTGCTTATACATATTTGTATAATATGTGTCGTGAGTGAACAAGGTTTGTAGGTCTTATTTTGACCTTAGGTGATTAAGGAATGGTTTAGTAAATTTATATAAGTAATTAACTAACATAATTGTCAAATTTAAGACATTATGTGGAAAATTGGTAAATATGGAAAAGATGGTGGTAAGGCCGAGAGTTTAATGCATTTTTGGGCATTTATGAGTAATTTATTTTATAAGCTAATGTTTTTAATAAGGCCATGTACTTTAGGCCATTTTATTTATGTATTTATAAGGTTTTAATTAAGTTTAGGTAATATATAGGTATTACCGCAAGGAATAGGGGCATAAAGTGTGATTAAATTAAATTTGGGGGCTATATAATAATTAAGCCGAAAATTGGAGGTTTAAATGAGTTTAAATAAAAATTATAAGATTTTATAAAGTTTTGGGGTTAAATGGTAATTTCTGAAAAATAAGGGTACAAACCGTATTATATGGAGATTAATGGTCAAGGAAATATTAAGGTGGTCAACCTTGACCATATGGTAGATTTTGACCAAATTAGATAAGTTAAATAACTTATTTAAGGTTTTATTATAAGATAAGTATTTAATTGTAACAATTTTATAACATATGTGGTAAATATGTTATTACCGAAAGTTAAGGGTGTAAAATGGTATTATAAACACCCATGGGCTATTAGGAATTTTTAGGAATTTATTGGGCTGATTTTGGGAATTAAAATAAACTATATATGTATAATATATAGTTATTATGTCATTAAGACACTTTGGAATAAAAGATGGGGTGGAATAGTAAAAACCGAGAATATATGGGTTAATAATGTTAATTATAACCCTTTCGTGAAATTTGGTGATTTTTAGAATTATATAAGAGTATTTTATAAGATATATGTATAATATATAGTTTTAATGATATTATAAAACTATATGTTATAAATTGGGCCAAATGGCAATTATAGGAACTTGGTGGGTTGAAAAATATTATAGGATATACATTGAGGTCTGTTTGGAAATTTTACAAAATAAAACCATATGTTATACCATTTTATAGTTTAAAAATGTTATATTATATGATATATATAACATGGTATAAATAATGGGGTGATTTTGTAAATAAAGGAAACTATGGTATATGAAAAAGAATAAGGTTTTGATATGGTGCCCATGCGGCAATATTGTATAGTTTTGTATAA
This sequence comes from Limonium bicolor, assembly GCA_023374045.1. Taxonomy (NCBI): domain Eukaryota; kingdom Viridiplantae; phylum Streptophyta; class Magnoliopsida; order Caryophyllales; family Plumbaginaceae; genus Limonium; species Limonium bicolor. The sequence continues at coordinate 206,030,121 of CM041776.1, forward strand.
AAACTATAGGTTATAAATTAAAGGAAATAAAGATATCATATCATATGATATTAATATATGGTATAACATTACATAATGTTATGTGGTCAAAATGGAATTTAAATTAATTAAAGGGTTGTACCGAATTATAGGAGTTGGAAATATGAATTCTAGACTATGGTCTATAATGTTATAACAAATATATGGTTTAAAAGGAATTAATAAGTAAGGATATTCACATTAAATAATGTGACAAACTATAAATAAATAAGATTTATAAGCTAAGGTATATATTGAATAAACCTTAGGAGTTGTAAATATACAACATAAATTGTTACATAATATTAGGATAATAATCTTAATATAAGTTGTATAATATAATACAACTAATGGGAATAATCATCTAATATAAGATGATAAAATGTAACATATAATATAAGAGTTTTATAACTCATGAAATTTACCTATATGGTAAATATATACAAGAATAATGTATATAAGGATGAATATATATTATGGTTGGAAACCATATAATCTAATGGTGGTGGTTATTACAAAAAATAGTTACAAACTATAAGTTATGAGTTTTTGAATGCAAATATAATTTGCTAAGATATGGATTATATAATACAATGTATTATAATGGATGGTGGAAAATAATACAATATAATAAGTCATGCATGCATACATGCAAATAGGTTAGTAACAAAGCCGACGGTTATAAAACCCGTAACAATAACTGTAGAAATCCGGGGATGAAACTGTCGGGGGTTACTTGTTCTCGGGAATACGGATGTAGTTAGTCATGGAGAATGACTTATAGTTTTATATACCGTTAGATCATACTTCAAACGAGGTGCTTGGACGAGCTAGTGGTCTACACTGCGCATCCTAGGTCTTGGTGAACGGTATGTAAAGGGGTTTATTCGAGTGTCTAAGGGATTCCTTGGGGCTCGGATTTGGTTGATATCACTTGTGTGTTAAGTTGGTTGGATACGTGTATGTTGATTATGTGTTACTGCATTAATTATTTATGCACGAGCATCCTATGGGGACTAACACTACGTCGATTATAGATCCGCTTATAAAACATACTATACGTTATTGTGATGACAAGACGGGTTACTTGATATAATACCATAGTATTAATATTAAGTATATGGCAACTAAGTAAAACACTTAGGAACGAGTCACGACATTGTCGGTCTCTAGAGCATGGATCTCGAACATGACTATAACCTAGATTACTTTCTAGGTATGCGTGGACCCATTGGCAGCTAATTAATAAATTATATTCTCCATAAGACTAAGAGCAGATCTTAAACATTATGAGAGAGATATGTTGGTTGAGGTGAGGAATCCAGTGTAGTTTACGAACTATCTGGTGCGCATTTGTGATCACTGAGGGGTCCGATCTTGTTCCGCTCCAGGTTTATACCCAACGATCCCTATTTGGATCGTGGGTCAGGTGGCTACGGCCTTTATATGGACGTCTTACGAGACAAAAGAGAATAGTCAGGGGCCTCCGGACCTCTGGCGAAATGAGCACCTTTGTGTGTACGGGAGGACTACTGTCTGGTGAGGTTATCGGTTGTCTCTAACATGCGCCCAACTGGTATTTAATTAACATGGTGTGGATGGGGCCTTAAAGGCCAAATTAATTAACAAAGGATGGTGTCGCTACGCGGCATTTATTCAGTATATATTATTTGATACGTTCGATATACAGTTGTTATTGTGTATTAATGAATGTTTGGAATGTTGAGATGGTTGATTATGCATATTATGCATGTAAGTATTACAGTATTGATTATGAAACTGTAAATGGTAAAGCATGAAACCAATCTAATAATAAGATGGTTAAAATGACTAAGTGACCATTAGGGTCCAGGACCCGGCATCACTCAGCGTTTATCGCTGATACTACACCATTATGCAGGTTATTGATATTGTCGAAGCCGAAGTGCGGGAACAGGGTAATTAGAGTTTATTTTGATTACAGCCCAGGGAGTTTGTTTGTGTAACAATGTAGATGGTGGAATGTATCATGGTACGGTATGTATATCCGGGATTGGGTAGCACGCTCACTTGTCGACGTTTATGGTATGGACTTAGTATGATGTTAGGAATTATCTTGTTATATAGCGGTTAGCAGTTTGTTTTTATTGGTTGTTGGATATAGTTTGGCTTCGTTAACTCGCATGGCGAGTAATGGCCGGTGACACCCGAGTGAGTATTATTATAGTTTTTGTTTCTTCCGCTGTAAGACATTTTATTTATTGCTACGTGAGAGATTATTACGTGTTTAAAGAGAGGGGTGTTACAAAAGTGGTATCAGAGCGGAGTACCGCTCTGATGACGAGAAAATAGGTTAAGACAGTGAGCTTAGGACTTGGGAAATAACGGGAAACGTTTGTGAGGTATGAGACGACTCGTCTTAAAAGATATTGTGACTAGTAATGCAATTGCGTGATATGTTAGCCTTAAAGGCAATTCAATATCTACTGGTTGTGTACGGTGAATTACCGAGTATTTATGTGACATACTGTACTACAGATATCTGGGGGAACTAGAGGGCGTGGTACTGGTAGAGGTGGAGGTGGTGACCCCGTGATTCCAGAAGTTGCTGAGACGATTGTTGCCGTTCTCGCACAGCTTGGTACTCAAATTGGAGGAGCACCAGCCCACCGCCACAGCCCAGGGAAACGAACTGGTGAAGGTAGTTACCGAGACCGACCACCTACTTATTCTGGGGAGCCAGACCCCGTAGCCTTAGAGCATTTCATTGTGGAACATGAGAAGGCCTACGAAGCTTTGCAACTACCTGCAGGTCAGAAGGTCGTCATTGCTGCTTTCCATCTAAAGGATGCAGCAAACACTTGGTGGAGGGTTGGTCAAGGACCATCACCTGGCTATACCCGACTTTTCGTGGCTGTCTTTGTCGAGTTTGCTGAGGGGGAAGTACTACCCAGCGCATCTCAAGCAGAAGAAGCGCCATGAGTTCGAGACATTATCCCAGGGAGGTCTGACCGTGGATGAGTACTACACTCGATTCATTGGTCTGCTGGACTTTATCCCTTGTGTTGATTACTCAGAGACCGTGAAGGTCGAGAAGTTCCGGGGGGGATTGTTGTTTCGCATCCAGATGGCGATGGGTGCTACCCTCTACACTACCATCCAGGTATTAACATGAAAGCCATAAATTCTTTACTTACTACATTCTCGATTAACTTTGTGAGAACTTACCAAGAAAGTCTAGGAGTGTTATGACGCTGCCTCGAGGACGGAGCTAATGCTCCAGACTCGGGAAGAGACTCTCGGGCCAAGAAGAGAAAGAACCCTGAGGGAGAGTGAGGGTGGAGGAGCATCTCCAGGCGATAGCCAGAAGAAGGGAAAGTAAGGACTTATCCCATTCTAAATTGTTACCATATTAAATACCTTATGAATGCTGACCCGGAACCTTAAACAGGAAATTCTTTCAGAAGAAAGGGCAACAGGGTCACCAGAGAGAGCGAAGGGGAAAGAGCCCGTCCTTCGGTTGACCGGCCCAGTTATAGATGCTCAGCCTCTGAGATCTGCGCCTCCTAAGGGTGAGAACGCCTACCTCTTAAATTCAATTGTGACCTTAACCTTTACATCATCAGATTGTAACTTAAACTAAATGCTACCATTAGGCACCGGACAGCCCCAGCGCCATTTCTATTGCAAGTGTTGTGGGAAGGACCATCCTGGGGTCGACGGCAATGGCCGCAAAGTTGAGTGTCAGTGCTGTAGAAAGAGGGCCACCAGGAGTTCGAGTGCTGGATGAACCCTGAGAGCCGTAACTACAGGCCACCAAGGAATACTCAGAACACCTCAGCTGAAGGATCTGGAGTACCACGAGGCGGTCAGGATGACCAGACATCTACTGATGCTGGAGCCCAGAAAGGGAAAGGAGTCGTTAGGGCATGAGTACCCTGAACTCCGTGAGACCGCTGGTGGAAGACTTTTACTTATCTGTTATGAACTTACCTTGGATGTTAGACAGGGCTATGTTATAAGTATGTGGGAGTGTGTCATTGACCACTCGCCTTTTGTGTATGACCTTTGAGACTAGTGATGTGGACTCGATACGAGTAACCTTGGAACCTTGACGGATATATATATGAACAGGATGTTAATGCTTACATTATCATGTAGCCCATACTCAACGACGCGGAGTCAATGAGACCGGTGATTGCTGAACCAATATTTCCACCTGCATGGCGCACTTGCTATTGCAAGCGCTATGAACAAGTAACCACTGAAATTTCCATCTGCCTTGCGCACTTGACAGAGCAAGTGCTACAACTGCATACTACTACTTTTTTTTATTATCTTTCTTATATATATACCAAAAAAAAATTTCATATTTTCCATATAAACTCAAGATTAGAAACCTATGCAACTTGGGAAGACCGTTAGTCCAACCACTGCAATTGAAGAAATTATACAGCTACTGTGATGTAAACCACAACAGTTTAATTATTCGAGAATTTTCAGACAGGGCTTATTAGCCAAATACCATCAGAGTATACCCGCATTTAATGCTAATCACTACTAGGATGAATGTTTAGTCCTTATGGACAAGATCCTTTGTAGATGCAACCACCGTCAGTGAGGAGGGTGGGAAGTGAAGAGCCAAGTGCTCAAGCTATTATGCAAGGCAATACATCCAATAAACGGATGAGGAACGAATATGAACTATGGATGAGATATGATCATAATAAACAGGGAGAAAAGGAATATGTGTGTGCTCAATGAGATCGAATAGGAGAACCATTTTGCTAATATAGCACGAATTTTAACTTACACCGAGCTGAATAATGCCGGTTTATGGCACGAATACCACCGATGCCACTTGGGAAATAACACTTATTACAAGATAACCGACATCAAGAACTAATAAAAAAAAAAAAAGATATCCATCAAAGGGAGATTGACAAAGAATACTTCACAATACCCGTGTGACAGACATTACCAGTTTACTAAACGAGACATGGGACGACCGCACTCCGATAGGAGCATGTGGGCATGACAGGCTTATTTATGAGTTAGTCGTGGGTAAGTAGTAATGTATCAGTACGGTACCCATGCCATGTAGACAAGTGGGTGTTAGGAACACGAGAAGTAGTCAACTCCATACTAAGAAGTGATACAGGTTACCGAAGATGACGAGAAGAGCCACAGTTAAACCAATGGGCTAAAGAAATCAAGAACCTTCAACACAGAGCAGTAGACAATATACAGTGAAGAAACATGAAAACCCATTATAGATGAATAATATGTAGAACCCTCATAAGGATCGAGCAATTCTTGCAATCCAGAGGAAATCTACCAGATGATGTGAACATAAACGCGTGACTACGCAATGATGGGAGACAAAGCTAATATACTAGCAGATACCTTAAGCAAGGAACAATAGACTTGGAATGTACCACTCACATGATAATTCGCTCATCTTATCTGTTTGACTCATTAGATATTAGCTGCTGAGAGTTTACGCCTCTGCACTCTGTGGGACTGAGTGTTTTGGTATTGCACTTGTGCAGTTATTAATCTAGTGGGAATACGGGAAGATGTAATGGATATCAACACGAGTGTGTATCAAAGAACTACAATAGTGTGTTACTCCGGAACTAAATCACCAGGAGACACGGATGACAAGCTTTATCTCCGTGGACATGTAGGCTGGTACGTCTTAATATTACAAAGACAAGTGCAAAGAGCACTAAGTACTAACAATAGCCAATGTCATATTACACCTCAAGCTGAATATCAGTGAGAGAAGACACATGCATGTACGCTAGTGATCCAGATGAGAGGATACACAGCAATGAAAAGAGGCAAACTGAGCCTATGTTCATGGGTCTGCACCTCATACGGAGCGAGTGGGCCCATTAGAACGAATTAGGGAGAGAGCACAAATAGATCAGTGCCTCACCCTTTATGTATTGTGGAGCCCAGAAGGGCTAGAGTCATACCCGTCTCTCTGATATGAGGATAATCCACGAGTTGGTGAACTCTATGAGAGCCAAGTATCCAGCGCTCCTTGTTGAGCGGCTATTGTATACATGTGGGGTACGGGGGCGTAACCCTTTTTAAGGGGGGTAGAGCCTCTTGCCTGTGCACGTGTGTGCACTAAGTTTTGTTGTTTCGTATGCATGGCATACAGTGAAATGGTGGTATGCGGGGCATACGAGGTTTTGTTGGTTATGTTTGGTACGCGGGGCATACGTTGCTGGTTTGTTTGTTGTGATGTGCACTTGTATGTATCTTATGAGATACTTGTTTGAATGTTGTATATACACCCATGTGTGTAGTACTTGTCTTATACTACTTGTGATATATATATATGTATATATGTATATTGCCTTGTAGAATGATTACATATGGTATCGCCTAGATACGAAATGAATCATTAGATATGAAATGTGGAACGATGGTATGTTATGGACACCTCGGGGAGGTTGTCAGGGTTTGTAGAATTGATAAGAAATAATGGTGCTGATGGATCACCTATATCCATATATGATTGAACTAACGCCAAAAGTGATGGCTATGTGCTGTATAAGCGCAATAAGATGTGTGTAAATGATATATCACATAGATATACATTATGGGAAAAATGGGTAGTCATATATTTATATACTTACCTATTTGATTAAGCGACTTCGGGACGAAGTCTTTTTAAGTGGGGTAGATTGAAATACCCCAAACTAATAAAACATGGATTAAACATCTAATCACATTAATTAAGGCCTAAACATGCCTTCTAAACAGCCTTAAAAGTCAATGAGAACAACAGTGGTCAACACAAAGCAAGATATTGCACCCTTTGACTGTTTAGGGTAAATAAATACCCAAATGAACTTCTTAGGACCTAAAACTTTGTCCTAATTTTATTAACACATAACTAAACATATTATAATTGTTGGACAACACTCCAATGCAAAGAACAAGCATTTACATGCTTCAGGGTCAAGTAGGGCAAAAATGTGCTATAAGAAAACCTTAAAGGTCTAATGACCTCCATTTGATATAAAATTGGATTCCTATGGTCAATTATCATGCACGGAACACAACAAAACTGTTCTCAAAGAAAACTAAGCTCAGAAACACCTTGTGACACAAAATGTGCACTAAAACACCTTAAAGCACGTTTTTGTGTATGAGCTCTAAGATAATGACTTTTTGTCATTTTAAAGACTAGAGTATATTTTTTATAACATTAATGTGACATGATAGACTATATTATAAAGTCTAAATCAAAGTTTGAAAATAAAATCAAAATGGGTAATTTTGGATGAATAGTACCCAAAAATAACATTTAATTACGAAGTCTTAACCATGGTCAAATATCATCCATTGACCAAACCCAGCATTGCAGACCTCCATTAGCTGTCATACCCACCCATTAATCAATCTCCAAACAAATATCTAGCCAATCTAATGAGTCACCTATTACTATTTGATAAAGTAACATTAAACTAACTTAAAAGCAAAACTAGCTTAATTATCTCATTTACCTTGTTTCCCTGCCGACACAAGCTGCCTTCATCCTCTCTTTTGCTTCTCCAAACCGTAGAGAACATCTAAGTTCAGAAGAGAACACCAATTGACATAGGTAAGCTTATTAAGCAATTTTATGTTCATTCTCTTCATAATTCTTTCCTCTTTCCATGGAGCAAAGCATCAACCATTTCCATCCATGGTTTTAGGTTGTTTTGGAGGTTAAAAGGAGGGTGAATCTCGGCTGTAACAAGGGAAGGAGGTGGAGAAATCTAATCTTGTTCTTAAGGTATAAAAATGTGCTTTAAGCACTTATCTTTTGATTCCCTTCAAATCCGGTTGAGAAACTTTGTTTCCTAAGCTTATAATCTTCTTCTTAACATACTTATTCAGTTGGTATATCAAGAGCTTCAAGGTATAGCCAAAAACACCATTTTTGGCATTTTAATCAAGGTAAAAATTAGCCATCTTCTAATCTGAGTTATACCAGTTTAAAGTTTGGTTTTAGTAGCTCTTTTGATGCTCTTATTGTTCTGTAAAAACAGGCCGAAGTACATCTTGGTTACCATGGTATTCTAAGGTAAATTTTACCTTGAAAATAGACATTAAACACTTCTTATGGTTAGATCTTGCTTGGAGACTAATCATGCCTTAATTGCTGTTTGAAAACATGTAAACTAAGCTGTGGAAAATTAATCTCCAAACAGCCGTGGCCAAACAAGGCCTAAACTTGGCAAAAATAAGGTATAAATCACTTAAACCTTCACTTGGTATATTAATATGTGCTTATACATATTGTATAATATGTGCGTGAGTGAACAAGGTTTGTAGGTCTTATTTTGACCTTAGGTGATTAAGGAATGTTTAGTAAATTTATATAGTAATTAACTAACATAATTGTCAAATTGAAGACATTATGTGGAAAATTGTAAATATGGAAAAGATGTGGTAAGGCCGAGAGTTTAATGCATTTTTGGGCATTTATGTGTAATTTATTTTATAGCTAATGTTTGTAATAAGGCCATGTACTTTAGGCCATTTTATTTATGTTTATAAGGTTTTAATTAAGTTTAGGTAATATATATGTATTACCGCAAGGAATAGGGGTATAATGTGTGATTAAATTAAATTTGGGGGCTATATAATAATTAAGCCGAAAATTGGAGGTTTAAATGAGTTTAAATAAAAATTATAAGATTTTATAAAGTTTTGGGGTTAAATGGTAATTTCTGAAAAATAAGGGTACAAACCATATTATATGGAGATTAATGGTCAAAGAAATATTAAGGTGGTCAACCTTGACCATATGGTAGGTTTTGACCAAATTAGATAAGTTAAATAACTTATTTAAGGTTTTATTATAAGATAAGTATTTAATTGTAACAATTTTATAACATATGTGGTAAATATGTTATTACCGAAAGTTAAGGGTGTAAAATGGTATTATAAACACCCATGGGCTATTAGGAATTTATTGGGTTGATTTTAGGAATTAAAATAAACTATATATGTATAATATAGTTATTATGTCATTAGACACTTTGGAATAAAAGATGGGGTGGAATAGTAAAACCGAGAATATATGGGTTAATAATGTTAATTATAACCCTTTGGTGAAATTTGGTGATTTTTAGAATTATATAAGAGTATTTTATAAGATATATGTATAATATATAGTTTTAATGATATTATAAAACTATATGTTATAAATTGGGCCAAATGGCAATTATAGGAACTTGGTGGGTTGAAAATATTATAGGATATACATTGAGGTCTGTTCAGAAATTTTAAAAAATAAACCATAGGTTATAATTTTATAGTTTAAAAATGTTATATTATATGATATATAAACATGGTATAAATAATGGGGTGATTTTGTAAATAAAGGAAACTATGGTATATGAAAAAGAATAAGGTTTTGATATGGTGCCCATGCGGCAATATTGTATAGTTTTGTATAAAAACTATAGGTTATAAATTAAAGGAAATAAAATATCATATCATATGATATTAATATATGGTATAACATTACATAAGTTATGTGGTCAAAATGGAATTTAAATAATTAAAGGCGTGTACCGAATTATAGAGTTGGAAATATGAATTTAGACTATGGTCTATAATGTTATAAATGTTATAACAATTATATGGTTGAAAAGGAATTAATAAGTAAGGATATTCACATTAAATAATGTGACAAACTATAAATAAATAAGATTTATAACTAAGGTATATATTGAATAAACCTTAGGAGTTGTAATATACAACATAAATTGTTACATAATATTAGGATAATAATATAAGTTGTATAATATAATACAACTAATGGGAATAATCATCTAATATAAGATGATAAAATGTAACATATAATATAAGAGTTTTATAACTCATGAAATTTACCTATATGGTAAATATATACAAGAATAATGTATATAAGGATGAATATATATTATGGTTGGAAACCATATAATCTAATGGTGGTGGTTATTACAAAAAATAGTTACAAACTATAAGTTATGAGTTTTTGAATGCAAATATAATTTGCTAAGATATGGATTATATAATACAATGTATTATAATGGATGGTGGAAAATAATACAATATAATAAGTCATGCATGCATACATGCAACTATAGGTTATATACCTAAATTTAATGGTGGATAAGATTAAAGAAATATAATGAATTAAACTTAACAGTCGAAATATTTTGACATACGAGTTTTAGTAATAAAGTCGACCGGTTATAGAAACCCGTAACAAATAACTGTAGAAATGGGGATGAACTGTCGGGGGTTACTTGTTATTCGGAAATACCGGATGTAGTTAGTCATGGAGACTGACTTATAGTTTTATTACCGTTTAGATCATACTTCAGACGGAGGCGCTTGACGAGCTAGTGGTCTACACTGCGCATCCTAGGTCTTGGTGAACGGTATGTAAAGGGGTTTGATTCGAGTTGTCCTAAGGGATTCCTTGGGCTCGGATTTGGTTGATATCACTTGTGTGTTAAGTGTGTTGGATATGTGTATGTGATTATGTGTTACTGCATTAATTATTTATGCACGAGCGTCCTATGGGACTAACACTACGTCGACTATAGATCGGCTTATATAAACATACATATACGTTATTGTGATGACAAGACTGTTACTTGATATAATACCATAGTATTAATATTAAGTATATGGCAACCTAAGTAAAACACTTAGGAACGAGTCACGACATTGTCGGTCTCTAGAGCATGGATCTCGAACATGAATATGACCTAGATTACTTCTAGGTATGCGTAAGACCCATTGGGCAGCTAATTAGTAAATTATATTCTCCATAAGACTAAGAGCAGATCTTAAACATTATGAGAGAGAGAGAGAGAGATGGTGTGAGTTGAGGTGAGGAATCCAGTGTAGTTTACGAACTATCTGGTTGCGCATTTGTGATCACTGAGGGGTTCCCGATCGGGTTCCGCTCCAGGTTTATACCCAACGAGCCCTATTTGGATCGTGGATCAGGTGGCTACGACCTTTATATGGACGTCTTACGAGACAAAAGAGAATAGTCAGGGGCCTCGGACCTCTGGCGAAATGAGCACCTTTGTGTGTACGGGAGGACTACTGTCCATGGTGAGGTTATCGGGTTGTCTTAACATGACGCCCAACTGGTATTAATTAACATGGTTTGGATGGGGCCTTAAAGGCCAAATTAAATTAACAAAGGATGGTGTTCGCTACGGCGTTTATTCAGTATTATTTCGATACGTTCGATATACAGTTGTTATTTGTGATATTAAATGAATGTTTGGATGTTTGGATGGTTGATTATGCATATTATGCATGTATATTACAGTATTGATTATAACTGTAAAATGGTAAAGCATGAAACCAATCTAATAATAAGATGGTTAAAATGACTAGGTGACCATTAGGGTCCAGGCCCGGCATACTCAGCGTTTATCGCTGATACTACACCATTATGCAGGTTGTTGATTATTGTCGAAGCCGAAGTGCGGGAACAGGGTAATTAGAGTTTATTTTGATTACCGCACAGGGAGTTTGTTTGTTGTATACAATGTAGATGGTGGAATTGTATCATGGTACGGTTATGTATATTCGGGATTGGGTAGATGCTCACTTGTCGACGTTTATGAGTATGGACTTAGTATGATGTATAGGAATTATCTCGTTATCATAGCGGTTAGCAGTTTGTTTTTATTGGTTTTGCATATAGTTTGGCTTCGTTACTCGCATGGGCGAGTAATGGCCGGTGACACCCGAGTGAGTATTATTATTGTTAGTTTCTTCCGCTGTAAGACGTTTTATTATTGCTACGTGAGAGATTATTACATGTTTAAGGAGAGGGGTGTTACACTAGCAGTAGAATCTCTTTGGAATGACCTATCTAATTTAAATATTAATTTTGATGGCCTTTGGTTTCTTACGGGTGATTTCAAAGTCTATTCTTTCCTTTAGGGATAAGAAAGGGGGTAATAGAACTACTAATAGAGGTTGCTTGGCTTTCATTGATTGGGTTCATTCAAATAGCCTTATCTATTTTTGTGAAACTAGATAGAACTTTAGTCTCGCATAACTGGTTTGATAAATATGCTCATAGTTGGGTAGAGGTTCTCCCTAGAACTTCTTCAGATCACTGTCCTATCCTTTCTACCTTTAGCAGCTCTATGATTGCCTAAAAATTAAAAACCCTTTCGATCTCGAGTGGCTTGGACCACTCATGATAATTATAACCAAGTTGTCAGATTCACCTAGAATCACTCTCTAACCCTAAATCAGAATTTGTCCAATCTAAGTGAAGCCCTAAATACTAGGAACCGAGATCAGTTTGGTAACATTTTCTATATGAAGAAAGAAATTCTTGCTAGATTAGCTAGTATTCAGAAAAGCCTCGAGAGGCACCAATCCACTTTCCTTAGGAACCTAGAGAAGGATTTACAAAAGGAATATGAGATTATTCTATTCAGAGAGGAGTTGCTCTGGTATCAGAAATCTAGGGGAAAATGGGTTCTGTGTGACGATAAAAATTCATCCTATTTTCATAGGAAGGTGAAAATTAGGAGGGAAAAATCTAAAGTGCTTAAGTTAGAAGATTCTAATGGAAAGACTATAGAGGGTCTGGATAACCTTGAGAGTTTAGCTTTAGACTTTTATAGGAACTTATTTAAAGCCCATCTTCTGAATCCTCAGATACCTTTAGGCCATGATTTTCCTCTGATCAGTTCAGACCAAAAAGAGTTTTGTGCCTTTTTTTCCCTCTTTAGGATAGGGATGTTATCAAATCCATGGGCAGTTTTAAAGCCCCTGGGCATATGGTTTCAAATCTGGTTTTTCAAAAATCATTGGGATATTGTAAAAGATAAGGTCTTGGAACTTTTCCTCAATATCTTTTCTAGCAACAACATCCGGAGGACATCAACTCCACCCTCCTCTGTCTAATTTCCAAGATTAACCCTCCCATTAACATGAAACATTTTAGACCATTAGCCATTTGCAATGTGTCTAAAAATATAATCTCTAAATTACTTATCAATAGAAATTATCTTTCCTCTCAGAGGTGATCATTTCCCCTCTCCAAAGCAGTTTTGTGCCTGGAAGGCACATTCATGATAATCAAACTATTATGCAAGAAATTGTGTTTCCATGAGAAAAACTAAAAGTAAGAAGGGTTGGGTTATCCTAACAAATTGACTTAGAAAAAGCATATGACAATCTTTCTTGGGATTTCATCAAAAACACCCTAAGTTGTCTTAATCTCCCCCCCCCCCCCAGTTTTTTAACCTCATTATGTCCTGCGTTGAGACTGTGAGTATGAAAATCCTTTGGGAAGGAACTCAATCTGATAGTTTCAAGCCTCTAAAGGATTAAGGTGGGGGGACCCCCTATCCCTCTACCTGTTTTTGCTATGCATGGAAAGACTATCGCATTTGATAGATCAAGCTATTTTAGGAAAGGACTAGATTCCCATAAAACTTAGTAAGAGTGGCCCTGTTATTTCTCATTTGTTCTTTGCAGACAACTTAATTCTTTTGGGTAGTGCTTCCATGAGAAATGTGTCCACCATGATTAATGTCTTAAAAGTTTTCTGTTTGATGTCTGGACAGAAAGTTAACTTACAAAATTCTACAATCCTATTCTCTAAAAAATTAGCACTCCTAGGAAAATTGATATCAATAAACAAATTGGTATCCCTGTTGCGGATAACCTTGGAAAATACCTACACCTTAATTTGAGCCATGGTAGAAACCGATCTAATCTTTTTGTGGATCTTATTGACAAAGAACAAAGAAGGATCTTTGGATGGAAGGCTAAAACCTTATCCTTTGCGGGAAGACTGGTTTTAGTCAAATTTGTTCTCAGTTCCATTTCCACTTTCAATATGATGTGCCAAAAAATCCCTTCTTCAGTATGCCAAAGACTGGACAAAATTTATAGGGCCTTCCTATGGGGTCATAAGGATAGTGAAACAAAGATTCACACTATCTCTTGGGAGAAAATTTATAGAACCAAACATGAAGGGGGTTCAGGAGTCAGAGAATCCCACCTGATGAATAAGGCTTGCTTAGCTAGACTTAGTTGGAGACTCCTTCATAATCAAGATGGGCTTTGGACTAAAATACTCAGGAATAAGTATAAAAATCCTGACGCCAAAATTGCTTCCAACACTTGGAGAAATATTAAAGATTCTAGAAAGATCATTGACAAAGGGGCTAAGTGGAAGCTGGGTAATAGGAAAGCTATAAAGTTTTGGACGGACAAGTGGTTACTAGATAATCCACTTTGTAGTTATGTGAGCCTGCCTAATTCTATTAATAAAGAGTGTATAGTGGCTGATATGTGGGAAGCCAACAGAGGCAGGAAGTGAAGTTATTTATCTAATAAGTTACCACTTGAGATTCTTAGCCGCCTTCCTAGTAAAGCCATTTTTTATGATGAATTGGACGATTCTATTGTATGAAATTGTGGTAGAACTGAAGAATTAACTGCCTCTTCTGCTTATGATCTTATTAGGACTCAAATGGATAGTAATATTCCGTGGAAGTTGATTTGGAAAACAAAGTTCCTGAAAAGATTAAAACCTGTTTATGGATATTGCACATGATGGTTTGAAAACTAAAAATCTACTGTTTTCACATGGTCTTTCCCTTAATAACTCTTATGATGCCTGTGGAGAAAGGGAAGACACTGCTCATGTCCTAAAAGACTGTCCAGTGAGCTTAAAAGTTTGAACTTTGTTGCTGTAGAATAATTCGATTATTCAAGAGTCTTATGATGACTGGGTTTATCTAGTATCCAAGAGTATGAGATCTGGGCGGTGCTCGATGGACTTCAGTTGGCAGAACACTTCAGTTTCAACAATATTATCATTGAATCTGACTCTTACAAGGTGGTCGCTTTGATCAACAAACAAAGAAGGTTTTCCTATCCTTGTGAGAGTTTGCTTAGAGCTTGTGAGAGTAGAATCTCCAGTTTTAATAGTTGTAAGGTTATTAAGATTGGGAGGGAAGCTATAGTTACGGACTCTATTGCCAAATTAGCATTAGATAGTGATTCAACTATAGTTTTCTAGCTGATTCTCCTAAACTAAGCACAGTGGTGCTCCTCCTTGATGTAAACCCCACTACTGATGGGTAAGCAATAAAGTCCATTTTCATCAATATACATATGTTCTCTTATATATATATTTTGAACACTTGAATTTTTGTCCCGACTGATTAAAAATCCTTTTTAAGTAGGGTTGTCCCTGAAAACCAAATTATATTAAAAAAAATCAGCTGTTAATTATTTGGGTTATAACTAAATTAATCAAAATTAAAACTAATAACCAAATTAACCAAAATCAAATGAACCAAAATTGAATTAAACCACAACCGAACTAAAAACCGAATTAATTGAATTAACTAAAAGTTCTAAAAGAAAATTTATGATTTTTATTAATCGTACAGTAAAAGATTGCTGGTTTTCAGTTATAATTAACCGAAACGAAAGTCTCCCAATATTTCCTAGATTGGGCCACACTCAATATGATCATCTTTGGTCAAAGTTGCTTTGCTGCAACTATGAAAAAGAAACCATAAATTCAAATGTCAATAAGAAACTTCTTAATAAAATAATTCTCTCTCTGTTATCTGTTGTTTTAAAAACTTGAACATTTATACAAGTAGAAATTGAACCATGTACCTCTACTTTTTATTTTTCTATTTAGATAATAATTATTTTGTGTTGAATAGTAGTGTTAAAAATGGAAGAAAGTGTGTAAAAAAGAACTACACAATTCACATCATACAATAAAAGGAGGGAGTACTACTTGTATATATTGATTCGGCAAAAAGAAAACAAAAGTTTACTATATATCACGCTACAAATCCTAGGCATTGCACGTACACGTGAAGAAGAAAGATCTAAAGAAAAACGCTCTGCTAATTTTTTCAAAATCTGCCTAACTATATTGCAGAAACAATAATCCCCTCTCGCCCGCCTTTATCAGAAAAGTCAGCTAACATTGTTCATGTCAACTTAATAGTATTTGATTTGTTTAAGTTTATACCTCAAACTCCATAACCTGTTAAGACAAAACCACAACTCCTGTTAATATCAACAATACATAATATACGTTGTGGGATCTTAACTATAAGAAAGAAAGCTCAGTTTTGAAATGAAGTATTCATGAATTTAATCCTAGTTCAATCAGATTCTCTAACGTAATGAATACAGCTTTAATGTACAAATATCATTTCCCCAGCTGATAAACTTGATTTTACATGAACAAAAGCTAATTTGTAAATTGATTATAGTCGGTAAACCAGAGCAAGATCATTATTGTTAAGCCAATTAGTATTGCACTGCTGTCCCTTAGCCACAAGATAAAAGTTAAGCTTAACTTAGACCGACAGACAACTTGTCCACTATTGATTCAGAATAAGTAGAATCTCAGAGGCAAGATGTCAAGATCTATCATTTTATGGTCAAGACATCCCTTTGCCCATTAAATGCTTGCCTAGCTCACAAGCTAATTGGAGCACAATGCTGGGAAAAGATTGATCAAGTCCTACAGGAAGATTAATAGCATCAAAATAACTCATTAGTTAATTACTGACCCTCATACAAACTGGGCATAGGTCACTTCTTTCCTTCCAATCGTATATACAACCAAGGTGAAAATGGTGGGAGCACTTTGCAGTTATCTTGGGGTTTTGAGCGTCATATTCTGGCAAAACAATCAAATGTGAGAAAGGAGCGTAATGGATTAAGCCTGAGCAGTGATCTGTTGTCAGGAACATGTGATGCAACAATATATTATGAGGACAAATCAATCATATTCTGAATCAGAAACAAGAATTACTAAAGACAGGATTAAAAAGAACTCATTTGATCACAGATTGCATTACCTTCCAAGCATGTGGGGCAAACGTCTTCCTCATCTTCTGACAAAATAGGTGCATGGTTCTTGTGCATTCATTCAATTGTTTCAAATCCGTGTAAGGTCAGAGTTGTTTGGTTTCAAAGTCCAACTCTGGATGTTGACGTGGGCAGTAATCTGAGATGGATTTGACTCAGAATTTCCATTGCAAGTCACATTGACACCACCTTCTTGTGTTGCTGGCAAAATTGCTTGCTCAACACTGCTTACCTTCGGTCTAATGAACTGTAAATTACAAAATAGAAACATTCTGGTTCAACCATAGTTGCTTGGTCAAAATTCTACTTCAAATCCAAGTGGACACTTACAACTACCATAAGGACAAGAATATAAATTTATCAAAAGATAAGTTAGAGTGATGCTTTTAATAAGCAGACCTTGGAGAAGGAGCCGCCAGAACAAGAGATTGAGCCAATGGAGACACCCACGTGACCCGGAGTTTTCACCAGAATGCTGGAAAGCCTGCGGAGAAGGTATTACAGAACCCATCTCGTTTATGCAATCTTTTTAGCCCTCCCTACTAGTCACCATAAGAAAAGGATATAGAAAATTTCAGCAATTCCGAAGATATCAAATTAACAAAACGAGAGTACACGCTTCTTAATTACACTCTACACCTTCGAGAAAATCGGCCGTACGATAAGAACAACCACAATGCACCTTGAGTGTTCAGAATCGTAGGTACAGTCACACCGGTGAAGGAAAAAAGGAAAGAATTTGAACAAATCCAAAAACCAAAGCTACAAAAACGTGCATCAATTACCAACATGGTAATCGGCGATCGACGATAACTGTGGCGACGACGAAAGAATAGCGACCCAAGCAGAAAAAGAGGAACTTGGTGCCACAATTGGTTGGGAACAGAGAGGAAGAAGTGCAAAGTTTGGGAGTGTTCACCTTTCACACATACGGTGGGAGACGGGCGAAGCCTCGGGAAATCAAATTTGTTTTCCAAAGCAGAGAAATCTAGTTAATCACTTATGTTTCAAACTGCAAACAATTTGCAGCTTTTGGAGTGCTCTGCTGCTGATCATAAGCGAAGCTTGGACTTTTCGATTCTTTTTAGACTAATCGCTATTCTTTTTAGACTTTTCGACTCTCCCACTGGATTTTAAGCCTTCAAATTTGGCTAGTTTTAATTATGATCCCTTGTAAAAGCAAGTAATCCTAGATTTTGATAAAGATTTTTCCTGAAATCATAGGAAATTGCAAGTTCAAATTACTACGGAATTTTTGAAAAACAATTATAGTTTATTTTACAGATATACTCCCTCCGTCCTGAATTGACCGTCTTGTTTACTATTTGAAGATGTTGTTTGACTTCAATTTTTAGTATATAAAATAAAATAATTTTTAAAATTTAAGTTTTGAATATGATTCCTTACATGTTAAACTATATATTACAAAATTTAGTTTTATAAAATTATTTTATTTTATATGCTTAATATTGAAGTGAAAAAACGTGCCATAAAACAAACAGGACGCTCAATTCAGGACGGAGGGAGTATGACCTGCTATTACACCCAAGGTTGTAAAAAACGGTACGGGAAACCAATACGGATTATTAAGAGTACGTGATACGGAAGTATCAACACGGATAAAACGGGGAATCAGTATGGATGAAATAGTAATATTTAAATAATAAAAAACGTATAATAAATATTTTAAGTATGAAATATGTTCCACTTTGTACATAA
The DNA here is from genome assembly GCA_023374045.1 of Limonium bicolor. Classification (NCBI taxonomy): domain Eukaryota; kingdom Viridiplantae; phylum Streptophyta; class Magnoliopsida; order Caryophyllales; family Plumbaginaceae; genus Limonium; species Limonium bicolor. The sequence goes on from CM041776.1 coordinate 206,048,757, forward strand.
TATTAGTATTTTGTTATTAATACCTTCAAATTGCATATTTATATATTATAAATTTATCGCATACTTAAACTATAAGAAGTTTGTAGAAGTTTTGTTGAGTGCTGTAAGATAAGTTACATAAGTGAATTTTAAGAAAAGGTCACACTAATACTAAGTAGGAAAAAACAAAAAATAGTAGGATTGAAAAGTTATTGGTATAATTGTAATTTTTCTCTCACAAATATTCAATCTATAGTTAATGGTGGTGTGTGCTTAATAACATAATTTTTTTCTAAAGTAAACATTATATAAGGTCAACATTATATTCATTTAGGGATTTAATAGAAAAAATTAGTCTTCTTTGTACTCCGGTCAAATCGTTGTGTTTAATAATTCATACCGTATTCTTTGAAATTACGGTAAATACGGAAATACTGATGATTATACGGTAGTACGCCACCATAAGACGGGATGTTCGATGAAACGGATTTCATACGACCGTATCAATACGTTTAATTGCAAAAACGGGCGATACGCCGTATAAACGGACGTATCGTACCGTTTTTTACAACCATGATTACACCTAGAATTTGTTTTTAAAGCAATAAAATTCGTTTTATTCTAAAAAATGGCGCTTTGTATCTAATGAATGTACTGATAGAATCTTAATACAGATTGGGATAAAAAGTTGTATATATGATTATTTATTCTGCTTTAAATTTGTTATATATTTTATAGCTTTGATGTTTAAATTTAAAATAAAGTAAGTCTATGAATTCACATTGCTAAATACTGACATCGCTGCTACATAAATAAATAACACTACGCACAATATTTCCAAGATTATTTAGTTAATTTTTTTGTTAAGTGACTTTATATTTGTAGTTAATTTCTTTCTTATAGGATATAGTTTACCTAATTTCAGTGGAATTTAACTCCGAATTGAGAGCTTACAATGCATGTTTTCATAAATAGTATTTCTCTAAATCAAAATTTTGACTGGTACAAAATCCATGCTATGAGAGTGGTTGGTAGAATAATCTATTATGTTAATATACTTATCTTGATTTTTTTATTAGTGCCATAAGTAAGCAAATGTTGTGCACATTATTTCTTTGTGTTAACTAATTTCATTTTTTGTTAATTTTTTCTTACACGAAATAGCTTAATTAATTTAACAGGAATTTAAGTTTGAGCTGACGGTGTGTAAGGTTGTAACAATTAGTATCACTACAACACATAAGCTCAATTGGGGCGACAAATATTGCACTAATAGATCAAAATGTTGCTATAACAACATATTTGGTGTATTTGGTGCAAAATTAATATTGCACCCAGGTTGCACCCATTGATTCGCTACCACGGTCTATTTGGTGCAAAGTTTAGGCTTGCCCTATTAGGCATACAACAACTAATTGATCGAATACAAACATGGCAAAATAAGGTTGCACTAATAGATATCAATCAACAGACGGTCGAGTGTGCACTCCCGTTGCACAATCCCTCCGTGCAGTCCATCTACGTGGCAGTCTAGTCAGCATGTTTACTGGACTGGTTATATGGTAAATAAGTGAGAGTAAATATATACAAACTTTAAGTAGTTGTAACTTTTGAAATATAAATCCAAAATAAAATTGTTTTACACCATTGTTCATCTAAATTCAAGCTCTTCAAAACAAGACCAATAATTGATATGTTTTGACAAATTTTAAAATTAACATTAGTTACATGTATATATTTGTACATATCATCTAGATTTATGATTCGCTATATACAGTGTAAAATACACCATAAAACAATAATAATACACTATAAAAAAATAATGACCCATTATCTGTTACAAATGTGGTATATTAAGGAAATTTATGATTCAACATATATAAGGCTTAAAAAATATCATATAAATCATAATACACCACAAAATAATAATAATACATCACAATACAATAATGATCCATTATTAGTTATGAAGTTGTGTCTAATTCACCATTTGTTAATTAATGAATCATAATATCAATTTTAATGAATCATATATCATCAACTTAGTGTTTCATCATAACCATACAAAATTAAAAAAATTAAACAATAATATACACAAAACAATATTTGGTATGTATGAAAAATATATGATTCACCATATAAGGTTTAAAATACACCATACAACAATAATAATACACTACAAAACAATAATGATGTTTATCGGTTCCAAAGTTTTTTTATCTAATATACCACTTATTAGTTAATGAATCATAATATCAATTTTAATGAATCATAATATCAAAATTTATGAATCATATTATGATTTTAGTGTATCATCATATACATATAAAAAGAAATTTTTCAAACAATAATACAACACAAAAATAATATTTGGTACATAAGAAAAATACGTGATTCACCACATAATGTTTAAAATACACCATACACCAATAATAATACACTACAAAACAAATATTAATTTTTTATCGGTTTCAAAATTTGTAATCTAATTCATCACTTATTAGTTAATGAATGATAATATTAATTTTAATCAATCATAATATAAACATTAATGAATCATATTATCATTTTAGTGTATCATCATACAAATGTAAAAATAATTTTTTTTCAAAGTTATCAAAACATATTCATGACTGGTCTTGTTTTGAAGAGTTTGAATTTAAGTGAACAATGATATAATTTTTTTTTATTTTTGACTTATATATTAAAAGTTATAACCATTTAAAATAAATATAATAAAAAGACAGCCCAGTCAGCAGCTGACCGGGACTGCCATATCATAGGACTGCACTATATTATGCACGGACTAGCCGTACACACGAATTTGCGATCAATCAACTGGTGCAAATTACATGTAATGCACTGTTTGATTAGTAGTGAATTTATATTGTACAAACAGGGCGCCAATAAAAATTGCACCATTTAACGGGTAACTAATAGTGCAATTTTGGAAGGTTACACTATTTGGTATTCAACTAATAGAGCGATGTCTTAGAAACTGCACTATTTTATACTTAATAAATAGGGGGACAGGAAAATCTTACCCCATTTGTTCTACAACAAATGGTGCAACCATTATTTTGCCCCATATGATGTGAAAATACTACTCACTCAATAGCACAAATAGGGCAACTTTAGAAAGATGCACTATTAGATATTGACAGCAGGAGCAAAATGAATGTATTACCCTATTTGATATTCTTCAATTGTGAATTAATAGTGCAACTAAAATTTTCTTGCTCTATTTGATACTACATTTGGTGCAAAAATAGATTGCCCTATTTGATCTCTCTTTTCCAAAAAAAAAATTAACAATGATTATATATTTAAATCAATAATCTCATTATAGTATCAATCAATATTTCTATGTAAAGATACCTACAACCAAAATCTAACAAACATGGAATACAAAAGATGATTCAAATATACTATTTATTATTTTCAAACAAATGGGTTTAAAAAACAATTTGCATCTGTCATACAACTTTTCATAAACAATGTATAGCAACTCTGTTTTTTCATATGCTAGCATAACTAGAATTTGATGTCTACTACATAGTGAGTCTACAACAAATACAAGCGGAATTTAACTACTTATAAAAGAAATACTTGATCATTGTCGTCCCCTTTGTCTTCCTCATTATCATAGCCTCCCATGATTGCTGTGCAACAGAAATGAAACCAAAAAAAGGAAACATAAAACATAAATATATTTAACCATTCATAACTATTTTAACAGATTGCATCTTATAGCAACATACTAATTATAACAACATGTTAATATAGGGTTGACAATCAGATCAATATAAGGTCTAAAACCAGACTATCAAAACTGTTTATAGCTAAAAGTAGAAGCAATATATCTTCCAAGGAATTCATAAATTCATTCTCTATCAAGGACAATTATATATTCATTTTTACCTTCAAGGCTACTTGTGTAGCTCTTTCAGCAGCACAGAGAATAACTCCAGCGTAATCCTGCAAACAATCCCAGATGCAGAACAAAATGAAATAAAGAAACAATTGTTTCCAATCACCATAAAAAATATGTTAAAAGAAAGGAGCACCTTTGAGTCAATTTTCCCATTTTTGTAGTCTCTTGCGACAGAATAAACATAGTACCTGTTGAGTGATAAGAGTCAAAACTTTAGAATGGTTTCTTCATTACACAATGATGTCAGATATAAATTAAAGTTCAAGGATGAAGATTTACCTAGAAGATTGCAGTGATGTGTACATATCAGCATCCAACACCAATTAAGGGCCACTGCAAAACTTGGTTGTGGAACTCATAAACATCATATGAAAATTGGCAGCGACTTAAAAACCTAAATAAATTTAAATTCCCCAATTGGACTGCCAAATTGTTCTCTTTGATTAATGTAGTCGATTTCTGAGTCTGGCATAACATAATGGGTAAGTCACTTCTTTTTTCCATTTAGATTAGAACCTCCTTTTGCTCGGTCAGCTCTGCATTTCATGCTTACAACATCTGAACCAGCTGAATAAATACAAGAGCAGCAAGCAATAATTCGTATACAACTAAATATGTCAAGGACCATAAATTATAGTACAAAGCTGATCTTACAATTGATATACATCGATGTATATACATTGTACATTTTAACGACAAGTGTAAGCAAGGAGGACAAAAGCCTAGGTGTAATAATGCTTGGAATATATATGCACCTGAAACATACATTCCATCCGACCATGAAGGAAGCTTGACATCTTCAACAGGAAATAAGGACATCAATTCTGGAGTGGATACTAACTTTAAACATGTTGGTGCCATAGAACTAGATACATACTTTCTGGCAACCGGGTATATCGCCTAGCCCATCTAATTTTCAGAGTGGTAGTGAGCTTGAAATTCAAATGAATGGATTAGAAGGAAGGAATTGGTAATAAAATTAATGTGACAGAGAGAAAACACAAAGAAATCATAAATAAAGTTAATAAAGAGATAAAGTTTATAAACAAGCTTACACAATAGAAATAAGAGAAATAAACCCTGTAAGTAAATCTTCTGTCTCCAAGAGCAGAAAGTAACCATCTCATTAATATCCATGTCTAGCAATGATACTGAAAACTTCACCTCCTCTGCCTATGCCAAATGGGAAATATAGTAGATATGAAGAAGTGCAGGTATAAGGGTAGAACTTTCTCTATTACCACCTCTATGAAAAGATTAATAAACAGATGCAAGAGTTCTTGTAAGGAAGTACCTTGTCGGCACCGGTGTTCATCCACATCTCTATACTCTGTAATAAAATATCAAGGTAACTGCTCCGTTAAATGACATGTAAGTGGACAATACAAATAAAAAGTTTGGAGAAACACATCTATGACAGAGAAGTTAAAAGATAGTGAAAGACCATGCTATATTCTCTATTCTACATGTATATACCAAGAAAAGAAGGATACAATCGGTTGCCAGTTTTTTCCCATAACCAGTGACAGAAAAGAAAACTAGCTTTCAATAAAAAAATAGATTAGATTCCTCACGCAGAATTCTGGGCCGACTGGGTTTGTTAAAGAAACTAAGAGTATGAGGAGACTACTGGCTAACTTCCTGAAACATGATGCTCTTAAGGGTTATGTTGAGATCATGGATAAAACATCTAAGATGCATTTTAGGGATTGTTGGGAGAATAAGGAGGAAGTCCTTGTCTTCTCGCTTGTTAAGAAGTATATGGTGTATATGATATTGTTATTTTAAGTTATATGTAGACTTTAATGGATTCCTAGATCGATTATACTAATTTTGAATTAATGTTGCAGGTACATATTTGTTATAGCTTCCCGACTGTTTCTGAGTCTTGATGACCCAAGTTGTATAACACGGTTGACCATCAATTCCACTTATTTACTTCAGAGATCATATATTCCCATTATATTTTCTAGGAACACCTTTTAACAAAGCAGTGAAGGCGGTTGGATTCATCAGGAAAGAGCTTAGTGTCACCATCCGGAAAGAGCTTAGTGCAACCATTAACCATAATTGTTGTTGCAGAAGCAATTAGGATATGCAACTAACTTGCACCAAATCAAACCAAATATATACACAAAGACAGAAGGTGAAAGCAATGAGTTGCAAAATAAAGAAGTTAAATTCCCCTCCCCCCTAACTTATAAGTGTGAAACTAAGCTATTATTATTCAAACAATTTCATTCTCCCCAACAGGCATCCGCTGAACTATGACTACGTACAATTTGGCAGAGCACACTTGCTTCTGTTGATGAATCACCCATGTTAGCTGAATTCACCAGCTTATTCAACTTTATTTGATTAAACTCAAAACCGAGAAAGAGCCAAGAAGGCCTGAGAGATTAAACCCACAAATTCTAATCTCAAAGCTTCACACTCGATACTTGGCTTCACAGGATCGGAAAATTTATCACTGCAGTGAATTTTACCAGACATACATATATACATACTTTAGACCAGCTAGCAAAGTATGTACTCAAAATTACCTGTAACAAAGTATGTACGACCGTGAGTGAAGAGAAGAAGGAGACCGCAGTAAAGAGGAGAAGATGACCGTGAGCTTTTTCAGCCCCGCCTTCAATCTGGCGTGCGAGCAAGACGAGCGTGAGTGTTTTCAGCCCCGTCTTCAATCTGGTGCGCGAGGAAGAAGGCGACCGTGAGTGTTTTCAATCCCGCCTTCAATCTAGTGTGCGAGGAAGAAGGCGACCGTGAGTGTTTTCAATCCCGCCTTCAATCTAGTGTGCGAGGAAGAAGACGAGCGTAGCGAAGAGAAGAAAGTGACAGTAGTGAAGGAAGAAGACGACGGTGAGTGTTTTCAGCCCCGCCTTCAATCTGGTGTGAGGAAGAAGACCACCGTGAGTGTTTTCAGCCCCGCCTTAAATCTGGTGTGCGAGGAAGAAGACGAACAGGGCGGTGGGGAAGAGCAGAGGACAATCTGAAGAAGAATTGAAGAAGATTAGGTCGCACGGGGAGAAGTCAGAAATAAAGTGCTGGAATTAGATAACCAAAGTCCTAACTGGGCGAATAAAAGCAGAAAAAAAGTCCAAAATAACACTACACAACAAAAATATTACTCATATTAACCTCCAACCAAAACTAATTCCTAAAATAACACTTCCGAGAGAAATCGTCTCTTCAAAAGACGATTTCACAAATTATTGAAATTGAAATCGTTTGAAAAGACGATTTCACCTATTACCCAACACTTAGAAAATTTCAAGTGTTGAAACGTTGCGATGGTTCGGTTTGACTCAGAGAGAAATCGTCTTTTCAAAAGACGATTTCTAAAGTCGTCTTTTGAAAAGACGATTTCTCAGTTTCTTAAAAATAAGTGAAAAGACGATTTCAGCTTCTACAATTAATGAAATCGTCTTTTGAAGAGACGATTTCTCCCGGGAGTGCAAGTTCATATTGAACACAATCTGACTATATGTAATAGAGCAAAGTAAATTTTCGCACCAATGGATATGTGTTCAATATTTATATACTAAGCGCTATGGTGTAATCGTAAAGTTTGCACCATTTGATATCATCAAATAGGGCGAGAAAGAGAATGCACCAACAGAGTAACTATGCTGCATAAATAGAGTGAAATGAAAAAGTGCACCAGTCGATATGTCTATACAATTTTGTACCAATTGATGGTATATATATATTAGAGCAAAATTTTTTTGCCCTGTTTAATCTTTGTTGTAGTTATACACTAGCATTAGTAAGTAGGGCGACACATATATATGCTCTAGCTGATGTTACTATTAGTGCAAGTTTGACACTTCGCTCCTTTTTCTATGTTCAAATAGTGTAACACTAAATTGCTCTATTTGCTATAATTTTTTGGTGCAACTTTTAATAGAACTATTTGATAATCTAAAAATTGCCCCAAAAGAGCAACAATGTAGTAGTGATGTACATTTGTTAAAAAAATTGAACTATTTCAAAATACATCTGATAAAACTACGAGAATAATCGATTTTATGTAAATATGTTTATCTCCTATAAATGCAATAAATAACTTATGCACTCATAATTTCCATTGTTGGTTCAAGATGCTCGGTTAATTTATTTTCGTTAACTAACTTTTTTATAAATAATACTATTAGTGGATGTACATCCAATAATTACTTTAATCTACCTTAGACCTTTCGTTTGTGTAACTCTCGTAACCTCCCCAAAGTATTCATTAGTAGACCTTTGATCTTTTGCTTTCCTACCACTCAAATGTTCGGTAATGTATACTATATAAGGATGTACAATGGAATGATAAGTAGTTTGCTTTCCTACCACTCAGATGTTCGGTAATGTATACTATATAAGGATGTACAATGGAATGATATGTAGGATATCAATTACGTCTATCTTGTCTACCATACTCGCTCCTGTCCTCTTAGTGTTATATCACGTTACCAGTACAATAGTTTCTACCAAAATATATTATTCTCTTTACCATACACCATAGACAAAAATATTGAGTCATTTTTCCTCGCTAACATTTTTCAGATGATGGTTATTGTTTATCTTTAATCCTACCTGAAATTGTTGAGCTTTGTCAAGAATCTGCGATGCCGAAAAGTTTATACCGCATTTGATGGGTACTCTACCGATTCTAGAAGGTGTATTTTACAATAAGTACAATTTTCAATATTTATTATATTATGATACAAAATGACAATATTTTATTGGTAAAAATAGTGGAAGAGTATTTTACAAAAAAGGAAGAAATTTTGATACTTGTTTATGAAGTTTTACCTGTTGTAAGAAAGAAAAATGGTAAATTTTTTTTTGAGATTCTACGGGGTCGAGTTTTTCTTTATTGAACAAAAGAAAATTTGAGGAAAAATAAATACCGCATTAAAAGAAAAACAAGATTTTGATGAAAATATACTATTTTAGTTTTGAAGAACTATATGTTCTTGCAGCATTATAATTTTGCATAATCACTCTCTCAATGTATTCTTTGGTATTATATATTTTCGTTTTGAAAAGTGAACCATCTAATATGGTATGATTCATTCCGTTCAAATTTATTTTACGATTGAAAAACAGTATTGCCATAACGATGGGTTTGAATACCCATTTATGAGGCAATCCCTTTTGCGATAGTAAAAAAAAGGTGATATTACCTTGTGCAAGATGTTACACAAGAGGTTAAGAATTCTCCTATGTAACCATTGAAAAGGAGATTGTAAATTATAATATTGCCTCGTGCAAAATGGTGCACTTGAGGTTAATGATTATGCTACCTCGTGCAAGACGCTAACCTTTAGGTAAAATTTTAATACTTCCTCATAAAAAATGAATGCACTTGAGGTTCAGGATTATAAGATCCGTATACATCCTCGTGCAAGATGAGTGCACTAGAGGAAGAAAAATAAAAGGATCATGTTATTCAATTGTATACAAGCATTGGAAGTTGAGAATTATAGTGTACTATTTCCCCTTATGCCAAATTATGCTCTCAAGGTTGAGAGTTGTAAGATCCTTATACTCCCTCGCGCGAGATAATTGCATCAAAGGTTGAGAATGATAAATTATTGTTTTCCCTCATGCATGACTATGCATTTGAGGTTGATGGTTTAAAAATGGTCAACATTTGGTATAAGATTACCAATTGTAAAAGCTCTTAGAGAGCCAGATAGATTTTGAAGAGTTAAAGATAACTCCATACAAAGTAACTTTGGTATAAGTCGAATGGTATCCCAAGTAACCATTGAGGAGTTACATTTGAGGATTATTATTGAAAAATTAAAGAGTTTCCCAGTGAATTTCCAACCCAAGCTATGAAATGCTAATGTGTATCATGCATGATTATGAAAGAAGTCGAGATTGAGGTTAATTTTGCCAAGATCTATTTGTAAGATCACTAATGATATAAGAACTAAAAGCTTGAATTAGCATATGAAAATGATCATTTTATCTTGTAAAGGTTGATTGTAAAAGATGTTATAATCTATGACAGATTATCGTACATCCGTACATGGTTGGACCGTGTAAAAAGGAAATTGTTTGCAATTGACATCGTGGTAGACCATTACATTTCCATGAAGGATATTGTTGAGATGATGTTATTATTGATGAAAAATTGTTAAGGTTTCATCCTTAATACATGTTTATACAGTGCAAAAGACGCACTAGAGTACATGAATTTTGACATATTTTATAACCATGCTTTAGGTATTGGTTAATCATGGTACTATAAGGAATAAAATATGGTACGTTGAACCATCTTTGAAATATATAATAGATTTCGAGTGTTGTAAGTCATTGAATGACAAAGAGTCATACTTTATCGATAGTGCTACAATGTGCAAAAAAATGTACAACTGAAACATGTTTTGTATACAACTCTATAGTCTATAAGAGACTATGACGAATGTGAGCTTGCTCTTTTGAGCTATGAATATATGTTCCTTGAGGGAACAAGAATAGACATAGAATATGAACTTTTAATGATAAAGTATGCTCATATTGATGGGAAAACAAGCACAAAATGTGACAAGTTATATAAGTTGATATAACGTAGAATTCCATCCCATAAAGCCCAAAATAGGGGGATCACTAACGAGCGGTTAGTGTACAATAAAATATTCATTATATGAAACATAAAAATGGGTCATCCATGAGAAAAGTTATGTTGAATCACTAGTGTTCTAAACTATTAAGAACTTCCAGGTTCTTACTCGGGTGACAATAGTTCATAGAAGATATAGCGAGATCATTCAAGCGGAAGTGGCCGAGAATTTTTATACCCTCTTGAAATATCATGGATGATTATGGGCGGGAAACATTACTATGTGATTTTGAGATTAAGATGGATAATATGTAACTTGAAACAATAGTGGTATTGAGTAAGTTATACTCCCACTAAGAACTGCCTTATTAAGTCGTTTATTGTGTAGAGCAAAGAAAAAAGGTTAGACAATTGGGTTTGTGTCTATACCTCCCCCATTAAAAATATCAAAAGGGTTACAAAAAAGAAAATTTAAGAATAATGAACTTCTTTAGTTCTTAAGCATTCTCAACTTTAGGGGGAGAATGATATGTGCTTTGATATTTGGCACAAAGTCTTATCAGTAAAATCAATTGTGCCTTGTTGAAAGATTACAAAATCAAGCATATATTGAATGTTACTACAACCATGCTTCTGGGAAGTATGAGTGTCAAAGATGCTTATGAATTTATAAGATGTCGAATTAGAGAGCGGTCGTCTCTAACTTTAATGTCCTAAACCAGATGTTAATGGACTATGAATTATTTCATGCATGACAAAGCAAAATGAACTAGAAGTTCAAAGAATAATTCATTTGGAAAATGTTGCAACTACTTGACGCGTTCATAGATATGAACGAAGTAACGCGATCACATATATACCAGCTGCGAATGTTCCAGCTCGGTTAGAAGCGTGGGAGAAACTCAACAAATGACAAGTGAATCCCAAGTGCGCTAGGCGTGGTCAACCCTTGGGATCCAAAGAACCTCGAAAGAGGAGTTCAAACCCTTGAAAGAGGAGTCCAATCCTTCGAAAGGAAGACAAATATGCCAAAATGACACAAAAGGAAAAGACAAATGAGTAAATATTTAAACCCTGAAAAGAGGAGTTCGGACCCTCGAAAGAGGAGTTTGGACCCTCGAAAGAGGATTCCAGTCTCTCGAAAGGGAGACGGATATGCCAAAATGACACAGAAGGAAAATGGATATTATGAGTTTCAGGATTTAAACCCTTAAAAAAGGAGTTCATACCCTTGAAAGGGGGAAGAAACTGCCAAAATGATATATTCCAAGAGTAAAGGAAATACGAAGTTTGACTTCCAAAGTTGATAAAGAAATCATAAACATGCTGAAGCGTGTGATGCTAGCATGATAATGCACTAGAGTTGTGCATATGAGATGTTATAATCCACCTCGATATGAGAAATGAACGCGTTCCTCCTAGTGGATAAAGGAGTTTTAATATGGTAAAGGTGGAAGATAGTAGACTTGAAAAATGTGTCGAGCCCTTGAAAAAAGAGCTACAAATTTTGGTAGTAGATGTAGACACAAAAAATTCTCACCCCTAAAGCAAAATTCAGACACATAAATAAGAAAAATGGTCGTCGCCTTTCTTTTCAAAACTTATTCATGTGCATACCGAAATGAAACTGTCATTTTATGACAAAAATTTTTAAATCAATTTTCAAAGCATCCGTTTCCAAACCCATCCCTTTTTGTTACTTACTTCCTTTACCATTTTATTTTTCGATTTATTTCATATTAGTTGGTTCTATTTATTCTCTGATTTATATGCCTATTCGTTTTTATTTTGGGTTAATGCTGTTTTGCTACTTGTTTATTTTATATCTCATTACATTTCGGTTATACCTTTGCTTATATTTTCTTTACCAGTGCTCGATTTCATTTTGTCTTTACCATTATCATTTTAGAATCATTTTCATCATTTTATGTTCATTTCAGTATTATATTCCATACTAGTATTTTTTGGCTTGTCGCTAATTCGATTAAACTCTTCTTCATCTCATCTTATTTTGTTACTCCCTTTTTCTCTCTTATTTACTCCTATTTCATTATTTCATGTACTTATCATTTATGCTATTTCGTTATTTTATATTTTCATCATGCTTTGTATTTTAGTATTTACATTCCATAATTTCATGACTCTTATGAAGCAAACACTTTTTTTACTAGATTAAATTCTTTCGTCTTACTGTACATTTTCAATGTAAACACTAACATTTTTTAAGATATCATTCAATTCAAATTAGAGATTTAGTAATATTTCTCACGTTCGTGTATCAAATTGTGTCGTTAGCATAACTCGTTAGTCTATTCAGTTAGGAAAACTATAGGTCTCGTGTTCGGATCTTGATGAGAATGTGGGGTTTCTCGTATTTTCTATACAACTTCCTTATATTTTACTTCTTACAATTTTACAATGAGTTTTGTCGTGGCTGAGTTGGTTAGTACATACTTGAAACAAACAAGAACAGTGGTTTTTGTTTTTCTAATTTTGTCCTTGTGGCCAGTTTGCCCAAACAAGCCCTAACTTTGTTGACTCAAAGTCAAACCCCATCCAGACTTAATAAAACCCTAGTATACTCCCCATCCGACATATGTCTTTTCTTATCCCCACATCTATCTCTATTTAAACTCAACGAAGAACACCTTAAACAGGAGGGAGGTTCTCGTTTTTCCATTATGAAGCATTATCAACGTTTTCTCTCAACGGTGCATGAAAATTTTGATCGGACGTTCTTGTAACACCCCTACCGCTAATCCCTTACTTACCGTCTAATTGTCCCGTTCATCCTACTACTCGCAGCGGAAATACTAATACTATGGCGGGTGGTACAACGCCGCTAACCGCCCATACGGCTAGCAAGGCTTACACTACATACAGTCACGGTCTGATGTCAAGAGAATACCGAGCAACTAACATTACTTACCAAATACAAAATACCATTTACTTACATTGTTGGATTATCGAGTATCAAAAGCATAGTTAATTAAATCCTTTCCCAAGTTTCAAAAATAATGAGTTTCAACAACTACTCATCTATACCAATTCATAATTCCCACAATATCCAAAAAGGGTGTACCCCATGGTACACCGGCTAAACAAAAAGGCCTATAGCCATGTACAACTTGGTACACCTTTCATAGTCCACTAAGTACACAAATATAGATCATCTCGATCTCATTACCATCTTCACCCTTCACGAGCACCTGTAAAATTAAAAACAGTGCCCCAAGGGGCTCAGCAAAACACTGCATATAAACTTCACATATACCGTGTGCTAACTAGGGTACGCCGACTAACTTGGTCGACTATACATGCGGTTCGTTTTAGGCATACATACATGCGTTTACAAATAACCATACATTCATACAGGATACAATACACACAACTGAAGGAAATACACAAGCCCAACAGTAATACAATGGCACACACAATACTTACCTTCTCCATGGTTAGCCAGTTACACATCCGGGTTAATCGGATGTTCATTACTCTTTTACTCATTACACATTACTTACACATTCATACTCATACAATACTTACTTACTTTTCCATACTTACTTACTTACTTATACTCATGTCAAGTCGGTATGACCTCCGAGCAGGGATTACACAGTCCCACCACCGGGCTTTAGGTGGCTCACTAATCCAGGATGCTACCCATTTAAGGGGTTTGGGCCATGGAAAAGATTAAAGCCAGGATTTGGATCCAACCTCTTGTGTCTCCGCCTCCTCACGCGTGGCCGAAACTATATCGGACTTCTACTCATTCCAATTTACCAATTTATTATGTTAGATTGGTTAGCTTGTTAGGAATCAGTTAGAATTTCATCACAATGTCATTCGGTCACTACAATGTACATCAAAGCACACACACACTCCATTATCATCCATACATTTGATGAATTATATAAACTATGATTTAAGATAATATTCGACAAGGAACAATATCACATATTCACAAGTAAGCATAATAAATCTGATTCGTGCGTTTTATCTTATTTAGGTGATCAATTAGCACACAACACACAAATCAGAGTAACCAAGGTAGCATACAGGGCATGAGAAGTTCATACCGTTCACCGGTGTACTTGCAACCGACTTTCCTTCGGTGTTCACAATTCAAGTCCTATAACATACATGCGATCGAGCGGTTAATTAACCATAATTAACTTAACTCATTTTACCTTTCACATTTCCCGACTTATAATTACTATGTCTTTACAATTCATACACTTACACATTGTTTACTTACGCTTCATTACTTTTACAACTTGTTCACACATCTTAGGACCCTTACAAGTCACCAAACAAGGCCTAAACATCATCTAAAACCATTACCATCCAATCCCTCATCATTAGAAGCCTTAAAAAAAGTTTATTTTTCTCTCTAGTCTGGACCGCCCCTCTGGGGAGGTCCCCAGGGGCGGTCCACAACAGAAGCTACACTCGTCCTGCAGAATTCAACTGGACCTCCCCACAGGGGCGGTCCCTAGGGGCGGTCCACAACAGACCCCATTTTCCAAAGTGTTTTTCTTCTCATTTTGAACTCCAAATTCACCCCAATATTTTCCTAATCATTCCCTAATCTTTCCACAAGTTTTCTACATGTTTAAACACCTCAAAACATGCTCTAAACCTCTTCAAATAAATGGTCAAATCCTTACTCCAATTCTTGTTCAAATTCACCAACATCAATTCCCACATTTTGCACTTTGCACACTAGTGCACTTCTAACTTCCTCCTGCTAGCTTCCTACCTCCTACCACTCATTGTTTCCTTTCCTAATACCATTTCTAAGGTTTACAATGCATTATCAATCACTCTTAATCTACCCACTACATAGCTCCTTTAAAAATCTGTCTCAAAGTGTTTTCCCCCACTTGTTTCTAGCTCTTAAGTGCCCTAGTTTCCTAGGTAAAATATGACATAGTCTCCCCTAAATTTTAAACATTCTCACCACATGTTTTATTCACACAATGCTACCCATATCACCTGTTTATCAACAACAACAATATATAGTTCTCCAAGACAATTACTAGACATTAAACACCCATTTAATTCCTGCACTCAACCTCTATTTCCATTTAGGTTTATACAAGCTTTTAAATGACTTTTAAAGCTTTAAAACAGTTTGGTTCTTCTTCCACATTACACTACTACTCAACACCATTTACAATACTCATTTAAAGCTACAAAAATCTGTTACACAATGTATTACAAAAGCTACACAAGGTGAGTGTAATTTACCTTATTTTCTTACTAGCTTTTCCTTCCTTCTTCTTTCTTCTTTCCTTCTTCCTTCCTTTCCTTTCCTCTCTTCCCACCGGTTATGGAGACTCAAATCTCTAAAGCAACATCCCATTTATATATACGACCATTTCAATACAAACTAACCCTTAATTCATCTTAAAGCTTTAAGGCACATTTTTAGGGTTTAGAAAATGCATTACCTTGCAAGTATGTAGAAGGAGTGTAGAATAGCAACAAGAGCAGGATTTCCACTCTCCAAAAGAAGCCAAAATCGGCTGGGCAAACAAGGAATAGAAGTTCAAGACTTGGAAATTTATATTTTACAAATGAGAGTCAAAATGTTAGTTTTTTTGAATTTCTTTTTACCTTAGACCAACAAGGTGAAGGAGAGGCTTCTAATGGTGGTCTTTGTCTTCAAAACCAAGAACACCCATGGAGATGAAAGTGCTTGTTTTCGGATTTGGAAAAGAGAGGGATGTTCTCCTTGATGAGAGGAAGACAATGGTACAATTTTTGTGATTTTTGGTGGAGATTTGAGTAGTTAACAAGAGGAGAGAAGAGGAGGTTGGTGTGTGTAGACACCAAAAATTCTCACCCCATAAAGCAAATTGCAAAATAATGAGAGGGGTCATCGCCTTTCTTTTTCAAAACGCATTAGCGTGCATGCCGAAACGAAACCATCGTTTTTTAATCCTTTTCAAAGCATTTCATAAATGCACGATTTTTCAAAAATGAATTTCCAAATGACAATTCGATTTTAAACCATCCCTTTTGTCTCATTGACTATTTGCTTACCTATCAGTTTTCTTTCATTTTGCTACTCCTTTATCTTATTTATTGCTACTTTTAATTGTCTCCTAGCATTTACTTTTTATTTTATCATCATCATTTCCATCGTTAGTTTGTTTATTTTATTTTATGTGTTCGCATCATCATTTCGTGAACATTATTTTATTACTTCATGTGCATGTGCTCTTCTATTTGTTTATACCTCGTTATGTTTAAGCCTTTTTAGATTCCATAATTTCATGCCATTAGATTAATCTTCTATTTTTTTTCCTTGTATACTTTCTTTTAAACTCGTAGCATTTTTAGAATAGTTATCCCAGTCTGGGCTAAGATTCTAGTATTATTCTCTCCCATGAAGATGCTGATTTCCAACTCAGCATAGCCGGTTAGCATACTCTCCATATAACCCAACGGTTCTGGGTTCAATTCCTAGCTAAGGCGTTTTTTGTTATTTCTCGTTTAGCTTGCAATACAACTTTTGTTTTATGGTCTACTGTTATAAACGAAATTCGCCACAGCTCAAGTGGTCAAGGTGTGATGGTCATGGCTTGAAAACCCGAGTTGAAACCTGGGCAGAGCATGACTGGTTGCTTTTTTTTTCTCCTTCATTGCCCAATACCTCTCCTCTAAAATGTTTTTTCCATTTTAAAACAATAAAAAACCTGACAGTAGAGGCATTCTCTCGAAAGAGCCGACCAACCCACTCTGTATTCTTCGGTCTTCTTCCCCAAGTCGATAGCCATGCCTGAGAATCTCAAAAAACGGGAAAAAACACTACAGTATGGGTTCTTCTTGAAGGAACCGATTCCTCCACAAACTCTCTCTCGATGGTTCCTCGGGACTTCAAATCTGAAGACATTTGAAGATGGCGAACTGGATTAACAATTGCATCGCGCTCTCACCCTTCGAGACGGGCATGCGGAGTTTGAAAACCCAGAGGAAGGGAGTCGCCGGAATTCGACCCGAGGACGACCGCTCTCGGCCCTTCTTCAAAAATCCTGAGCCCTCCCTTCTCCATTGTGCTTCGGCACCCACAAAAATCCCAACATTTCTTTCAAGTTCCCGTGAACAAGCCGATTTCCTCTCTTTCCTTACGCTTTGCTCTCTTCTCCCTGAACACACCCAAAAACCATCCTCTTCACTTTCCTCTGGACCCTCAATAGTTTTGCGACATCACCGGTGCACCAGAAACATACGTGCTCTACCGTCATTCCCATTCACGGCGAACAAGACAATTTTACAATCTCGCTGGCGAACAAGAAGTTCCCAAGCTCCGCACTAGTTTCTATTACCAGTAATTTGCAACCTAGACTGGCGAGCGAGCAAGAACACACATACCCAGCGTTCTCTTCATCTCTTCCTCGCGGTAGTCTCGTAAATTACCGGCGAACAAGGAACATCCAGTTTCCTTCCACTTCACACTGATAATCTCGCAAGTCTCTGGCAAATGAAGGATTCGGTGTGCCGGTCGGACGAGGCCCAGGCCTAGTATGGTCTTCAAATGCAAGGAAAAAGCTCGCACGATTTAGAAGCTAAGTCCCAGTCCATGATTTCAACTTCATTCTTTCCTGTTCATGGATTCGTGATTATATTTACCGAGTACCTCCTTCTCTGAGTTCGATCCCGAACAGGTCTTGGGTGTTTCTTAAAAACTTGTTCGATTCTCTGCAGGTACCGGTTGCAGGGTGGGTATACTTTCATTGCAGAAATCATCGTGTTCTTGGTGTTTTCTGTTCGAAGCCAACTGCCTGCCTATTTTGGCTTGCAGAAATGCGAATTAATATTGTTCTCTGTTCGAATCCCTTACGTATGAGTTGTCCATTCTGATTATCCTTGAACACTAACCCCGTTTAACACTTGTTTCATGCTCTCAGTATGCTCATATGCAATTTGGTGGATGCTCTTTATTGTTGGTTATCGGATTTGTGTGGATATTTTACCTTGCCGTTTTCACTTGCGCGTTTATTTGCTGCATTAAGGATGTTGACCCTCTCTGGTTCGACAATGTTGAAAAAAGAAGGGTGGACAACTGATTTAGCCTAACCTGTAGCTATTTGGGTTTTGTGAACGAGACTTGCGTATGTTCAGAGCGCGCCTACTGCCAGCACCAAGCCTGCTCGTGATAACCATCGTCTTCTCCTCTGGTGTTTTCTCCTAACCCGAGCAGCTATAGATGTATTTAATGTTTGAGCTGATTATTCTTGTCTGTTTTGTACATTCAGTTATAATGTTATCTTATGCATTTGCTGTTTTGCTTGCTTAGTCCTACGATCTGTTTCATTTTGCAGAGAAAAACTTTTCTTCTTCTCGGCATTTCATCCTAACCATATTAACCCTCTCCCTGTGTATAATGCGTGAGGAATCCATGTATGCTTGTACTGATAACCCCTCTCTGTCTTTCGTTGTTGTGCGTGTCTGTGGCTAGCTTAATGTACATTTGTACAGAGTCTGTACATACCAGCAATACAGCCATCTTTTCAGTCCATTCGAGAAGTCCCAAAAGTGGGGTGTAGTCTGATTATTCATATTCAACTGTTAATTGTGCTATTTTATTGAAACTCAAGCTAATCAAAGTATTTGCGTACCTAATTGACTGATGAGAATTATAACAACAGTAAAGAGTCCGTTTAGTTGGCCTGGTGGTCGTTACTTCATACTTTATATTGTTGTCTCTTTGAGTTTATATGTTTGTAGATTAATTTAGTTTTGCTGTTTCTGTAGTTACTTATCAGGGATCTCATCCCTCACTTCGGACTCCTTGCATTTCTTCATTCAGCGTTAATGCCAGAACCTTAATACTTTCCGTCAACTTTCAGTTTCCTACTTGGTTTCATGTCAATCCAAGTTCATTCTATCATGACTGTCATTCTTGTTTTGCTATTACTCACTGCTTGTCATCTCATGTCACCGAGGTACACATAAACCTGTTGTGCCAGAAATAAAGGTTTGGATGTGGCTGATGGAGCTTGATTTTGGGATGGACTGGTTGACTGAGCTTCTAGACTGGAGCTTAACACCTCTTCTTTGCTTTGGCCATTCGGTTGGTCGACTTTTGCTCAAATATAACTTCATAACATGTACTTTCTGTTTTCATCCAAGCTTGCGTCCCTGCACAATCAAAGACCTGAAACCATTTCATGAATTAAAACAGATAGTTGTAATTTGGCCATAAACGTTTGTCAAGTCTCGAATGTCCTAGCTGCTCTTTGATTTAACTCATTTGATATCACTAGACCTTGTTCGTCTTGCATTTCAGTCAAATTTGAGAAACGCCACCGTGGTGCAACTCCTTCTGTCCAATCCACTAATCTGAACGTAAAAAAAATTGATTTAGTTTAAGTTTGTTCAATCTTTGACTTCAGTAATTTTGGGGTCTTAAACCCTTCCGCCTCATTTCCTTCAGGTTTGGAATGTTCAGAACAAATGTGAATTCCTTAAAAGTTTGGTTAATTGTTTTTTTGTCAACCTTGATTTGCTATTCACTACGGTTGTTTGCACTGTTTATTTATTTCATCATTGTACACGTATTGTTTTACTTCCATTTACAAGTTGATATTCTCGTTCTTTTTGCTTCTTTTATTACTAAGCCCTAGACTGCCTTCTAGGTCACCCATTTATGATAAGTCTTTGAGGGTACCCCACAGCTAGCTCATTTCTATTTGCTTTGTGGGGAATAATACCCTCCAAACTTTGAAGTTCAATTTTAAGCCTTTGAAGGTACCCCACAACTAGCTTATTTCTATTTGCTTTGTGGGGAACAATACCTTCCACACTTTTAAAGCCTATCCCAAACCACCCTTTAATTTCATTAAAAAAACTTAAACCCATAAAATTCAAGGCCTAAAATAGGCCTAAGTCCACCAATCAGGCCCAAATTAGGCCCAAAAATCCAAATTAAGCATAAGGCCCAATTTTAAGCCCAATCTTAAATAAGGCCCTTTTGGCACAAATTCTTAAAGCCTAATTTGGTCCACACTTCAAAAGCCCATTTTGGCCTAAATTTCTAGACCCATTTCGGCTCACACCTCCAAGGCCCATGAGTTCAATTTTGACGTGGCCCAAATTAGAATTCTAGCCCACATCAAAGCCCAACCAAGGCTAAATTCGGTCTAAACCTTGCCCAACCTCCACATGGCCCAAATCAAAAATCCAAAAATCGGTCCAAATTGAAAAGCCCACTTAGCCTAAAAATCAAAAAGCTATATTCGGGCCCAAACCTAATTCAGGTCCAGACCCGATATTGGTCCAAGCCCAGTTTGACCCAAACCCAACTCAGCCCATATCCTATCTAGGCCCAATCTGGCCCAAAACCTCAAACAAGGCCCAATCCGGCCCAAAACCTCAAACAAGGCCCAATCTGGTCCAAATTTAACCCGGTCCAAATATTGACCTTGACCTAAATGTTGACTTTGATCCAAACATTGACTTTGACCCAAAACGTTGACATTGACCCAAATGTTGACTTTGACCTAAACGTTGACTTTGACCCAACTTTGACCTGGCCCGTTTTCCAAGCCTGATTCAATTCAATCCCATTCAAACCCAAATTGTAGATTCCATCCAAACTCCAAAAATCCAAAAACATTCCTCATTATTCAGCTTTAATTCAAAAATCCTGAAAATCTCTTTTCTCAAATTTTTCAAACAATCATTTTATTCAAACTTCATCAAGTTTTCAAAAGAAACCATTTTGTGGAATTTTAAAGGAAAAACTCTTCTCACATCACAGAAAACTCTTCTCAAATGCAGAAAGTTCTTCTCACATATACAGAAAGTTTTCTCCTAAGAACATTTCTCAAAATCAGTGTTTCTTCATCGAGAATTCCGAACAACTCCAAACATTTTCCAACTCAGTTTTCAAACTAAAAAATAAGCCGTTTTCGGGGAACATGAAATGTCTAACACTTTTAAAACACTTTCCTCCTAGTTAGACATCACTTGTCTCCCTTCCCGACTAAAAATCCGAGGCGGGGCACTGGGGTCGTAACCTCCCTTGTCGCAGTCTAGATCTCTTTAGGCGGGGCATTAGGGTGACAAACCTCCCCTAATTGCAGCCAAGATTTTTACAAGGCGGGGTGCTAGGGAAGTAACGACCTTCCTAGTCGCAGCCGGGATTTTAGAATTGTCTAACTCCCTTCCACTCGATTTCAGTATTTTTGGCTTTTAAAGTTTTAAAACCCGGGAGTTAGAGACGTTATTAGGGTTTGACCGAGAGTATCCCATTCATGATACTTCTCTCTAAATCCTATTTTTCGACATAAATTTATTGCCCCATCTTTCGAGCCTCAGCACTTACCATTAATTAAGTGTCGTGTTCGAGGGGGTACATAGGGTAATCCCTCGGGATTATCCGCCCTTTTACAACAAAAAATGATTTTTCGGTTTTAAAAACTTTAAGAGAGACGATTTTGACAATAATTCCTCCAAACAATTCAGTCCACCATCATCTCACTTTAAATTCGAAATATCCCAAAACATCAACCCTTTCAGAACCTCAAATCCGAAAAACCTGGGATCTCTCCCAAATTCCAATTGTCTCACACACTCGAGTCATCATTCAAATTCCAACTTCATTCAAACTTCTAAAGTCTCATAGACCCGAGCGTCTCATAGACTCAAATATCTCACGAACTCGAATGTCTCACAGACCCGAGCGTCTCACAGACTCAATCATTCTGAGATTTCAATGTCTCATAGACCTGGGCGTCTCATAGACTCTAACCTCCCAAAATCCGAAACTTCTTGAAACTTCGAACCCTTCTAAATCTCAAACACTACAAATATCTTCAAAGCTCCACAAATATCAAAACTTCCAAAACCCAAACACTCCTGAACTACGTAAGGTCTGATCTCAACAGGGAGTTGAGTACGTAGGCAACCCACATAGGGCGCGACCCCATTCCAAACAAAAAACCCCTTTCCCCCTTTAAGGTGTTCTTCATACCTTTCGAAACTCTCAACCCTTCTTCGGCTCCCACAAACTTCAAACCATCAGACTCTAAGTCTTGTCTATTCACTTAACCCCGACTATTCCTAAACCTTCATTCTATATTCATCCGATTTAAGCGATTCCTCTTCTTGGCGCTAGCTTGGAAGAAAAGCTCGCCTCATCCACTCTCTTTCTCCCTTCCCATCCTAATCCTATCCTTTGGCTTTAACTGAATCTCTCTAATAAGGTTTTGAAAGAAGGCAATCCCAACAATTGGAGACCAAGGTTTCCTCGGGCACCAATCCAAAGTCGTGGTCGTTGCCACTTCTAAGGGGTGTAACCCAGTGCGAACCCACAATAGAATCTCTATAAATGACCAGATAAGCCCTATCCATAGGCAACAATTTCAGAGTCAACCAACGGTTCTTAGAACCCTCCTTCCCTTCCTTCCTAGTATCTTAGGTCAAACAAGGTGGCGACTCTAGTCAACTCCGCCTTCTAGAGGCATAAGTCCGCGTGGGGCCCATTGAGAGCGGGTGTAGTGTTCACTTACACTCCCCTTATGCTTTCTGGGAAAGACGGACAATTTAGTATGTATTTGAGGGATGCCATGAATAACGGGTTTTCACCCTCCACAGAATGGCATTTTAGGATCTAGGCTTTTTAGTCAAGAACCATATTTAGATAGACCCCCCCCATACTGAAAAATCACCCTCCACAGTGTGGTGGTGTGCAAATCACCATGGCTGGCATGGGGAAGAAGAAGAAAAATTCAGAGAAAGAAGGGAGGTGCAGTACGTGGAGTGTGGGGAAATAGAGGAGAGAGAGAGCAAACTTGCTTTTGACTTACTTTAAGGCTTTGTCCTTTAGCAAATTAGAAACAATTAAAATGAGAGAGGGGGACAAGAGGCTGCTGGCTCACACACAGCCCTCTTATGGGTTTTGAAATTTTATTTGCAATAGTGGACACACTAGTTTGGTTTATTTACACTCTCGCCCACAACTTCGCGTTTTTTTACAGTTTTTACTATTTTCTCGTTTAATTGGTTTTATTGGTCCTAGACCTTCACTAATGTTTATTAATGACTATTTGGTTGACCAAAATTATTACGAGTCTATTTGACCCGCTTAAAGTCGTGTTTTCCCGGTTTCCTCGAAAAACACGCTTTAAGGTTCGTTTATGCTTTTAATCCGTTTTAAGGAT
The DNA here is from genome assembly GCA_023374045.1 of Limonium bicolor. Classification (NCBI taxonomy): domain Eukaryota; kingdom Viridiplantae; phylum Streptophyta; class Magnoliopsida; order Caryophyllales; family Plumbaginaceae; genus Limonium; species Limonium bicolor. The sequence continues at coordinate 206,072,413 of CM041776.1, forward strand.
CCGTTTTCTTTGGGATTTGTTCCCTCATGATTATTTAGACATAATTAAGCTTCTAAAAATACTTATTAGCCTAATTAATCACTATTTTTAATTACGGGGTATTTCAGTCTACCCCCCTTAAGGAACTTTGCCCTCAAAGTTGCTCAAGGTTAATGGTTTAATAATTCTACTCATTAGGCAAACCAATTGCCATAATGTATCCTACTACCACCTACGAGGTGTTTACTTCTTCTACATTACAAGCATACACAAATCAAGCATCATACGAAATTCACACACACAATACACCATTTCCATACATATCATTCCATAATACACATTACACCAATACATTACACATCGTACATACACATCAATACATTGCACATTACACATACATACCAAATACACTCCGCACTACATGTGCCATCAAAACATACTACAGTACATACACACTATGCAATGCTAACCCGAAGCAATGCAAAAGCAAAAAGGCTTTACCCCCCTTAAAAAGGGGTACGCCCCGTACCCGTATCCATTAAGTACTAGACTATCTAGTCTATGAATAACTGTGGGTACTTCGCTTCATGGTGTCTTCTAACTCCTATGTCGCTTCTTCGACATCATGATTGGACCATAAGACCTTCACCATTCGCACAGACTTATGGCGAGTGTCTCTGGTCTTAGTATCAAGAATTCTAACAGGAGTCTCGACATATCTCATGGTCGGATCAATAGATAACTGCTCGAGCTCTAGGACATGAGAAGGATCGGCAATGTATTTCTTGAGTTGTGACACATGAAAGATATCATGGACACACCCCAAGTCTTCAGGTAATGCTAACCTGTAGGCTACGGATCCAACTCTCTCAGTGATAGCATACGACCCTACAAATTTCGGGCTCAGCTTGCCCTTTTGGCCAAATCGGAACACGCCCTTCATAGGTGAAACGCGCAAGAACACTTGGTCGCCCACGGCGAACTCAAGGTCGCGTCGTCGCACATCCGCATAGGATTTCTGTCTATCTTGGGCTTCTTTCATGTTACCTCGAATTTGTTGCACTTCCGCTTGGACTTGTTCAAGGTACTCCAGTCCTATGATGACCGCTTCACTCGACTCATCCCAACACAAGGGTGTACAGCAAGATCTACCGTATAAAGCTTGGAAAGGTGACATCTTAATCAAAGCATGATAGCTATTATTGTATGAAAACTCGATGAGATGAAGCTTATCTAACCAACTCCCCTGAAAGTCTAAGGCACATGCTCTAAGCATGTCCTCCTGTGTCTGGATGGTCCTTTCTGTCTGACCGTCGGTCTGTGGATGGAAGGCGGTACTCAGCTTCAATTTTGTACCCAGCGCTTCCCGTGTAGCTCTCCAGTGTCTTGAAAGAAATCTGGTGTTGTGGTCAGATACTATGGTCTTCGGGACTCCGTGGTGTCTGATAATCTCCTTGTCAAATAGCTCTGCGAGCTTCACTACCTTCCAGGTGTCCTTCATCGGTATGAATCGGGCCACCTTGGTGAGGCGATCGACTACAACCCAGATCATGTTGAGTCCTCCCCTAGCAGGTGGGAGTCCAACAACAAAATCCATGGAGATATCGTGAAATTTCCACTCCGGAATTGGCATCGATTGTACCATTCCGCCCGGTCTACGATGCTCAAACTTCACCTTCTGGCATATTAAGCATCTCAATACATACACTGTCACATCTGATTTCATCCCTGACCATCAGAACTACCTCTTCATGTCTTTGTACATCTTAGAGGCTCCTGGATGGACGGATAGTGTAGAACTGTGTGACTCTCACAGGATGCGATCCCTTAGATCAGCATTGCTTCGGGGGACGCATAGCCTGCCATTCAGCCGGATCAGACCATCTTTATGCAACTTAAAATCATACTTGTTCTTCTCAAATGTACCGTCGGTGATCTTCTGTCTGATTTCGGTCATGTAAGGGTCTCTCAACTGAGCGTCTCGCACCTCGTCAACCAAGCTAGAAGAAGCGAGTAGCGAATGGAGCGAGTGTGCTCGACAACTCAGGGCGTCGGCTACAATGTTTGCCTTCCCTTCCTTATACTGCAAGTCGATGTCGTAGTCTGAGAGAAACTCCATCCACCTTCTCTGTCTTAAGTTCAATTCTTTCTGCGTGAATACATACTGTAAGCTCCTGTGGTCGGAGTAGATGGTGATGCTTACCCCATAGAGATAGTGTCGCCATATCTTCAAGGCGAAGACAATAGCTCCTAACTCTAAGTCGTGATTCGGGTAATTCTCCTCATGCTTTTTCAGTTGGCGGGAGGCGTAAGCTACAACCTTGCCATGCTGCATGAGTACGCATCCCATTCCCTTGCCTGATGCATCACAATATACCTCAAATCCCTCTGTGCCCTCTAGAAGAGTAAGAATGGGCGCTGAGGTCAATGAGTCCTTTAGGCTCTGGAAGGATACCTCGCACTCGTCTGTCCACACAAACGGTGCATCTTTCTTCATCAGTGTCGTCATGGGCTTAGCGACTTTCGAGAAGTCCTTTACAAATCTCCGGTAGTAACCGGCTAGACCAAGAAAGCTCCGGATGTCGGTAACAGTCTTGGGTCTAGGCCATGATCGTACAGCTTCAATCTTAGAAGGGTCAACTGAAATGCCTGCGCTTGAGATGACATGACCGAGGAATGATACCTGATCTAGCCAGAACTCGCATTTGGAGAACTTTGCATAAAGCTGGTTCTCACGCAGTGTCTCAAGTACTTTTCTGAGGTGAATTTCGTGTTCTTCTGCTGAATTAGAGTACACGAGGATGTTGTCGATGAAGAAAACCACCAAAGTATCTAACTGCTCACTGAATAGTCGATTCATTAAATCCATGAACTTAGCTGGTGCGTTTGACAAACCGAATGGCATGACGGTGAATTCGTAGTGGCCATATCTGGTACGGAATGCCGTTTTCTCTATGTCTTGCTCTCTGATAGCAATCTGATGATACCCAGAACGGAGGTCGATCTTGGAGACTGAGGCTCCCTTCAGCTGGTCAAATAGGTCGTCGATGGTGGCAATGGGTATTTATTCTTGACTGTAACCGCATTCAACTCGCGGTAGTCAATACAAAGTCGGAGACTACCGTCCTTCTTCTTCACGAAGAGAACCGGTGCTCCCCAGGGTGATACGCTCAGGCGTATAAACCCTTTGTCGAGAAGATCACGCAACTGCTCTTTTAGCTCTGTCATTTCTGCCTGTGCCATGCGGTATGGTGCCCTAGCAATGGGACCAGTACCAGGTAGGAGATCAATCTCAAATTCTACTGCTCTCTGAGGTGGCATACCAGGTAGCTCCTTTGGGAAAACATCGGGGAATTCAGATACAATCACTACATCATCACTAAACTCTGGATCTCTCTCTAGGTCTTGCACATAACACAGATACACTTCATGACCCTTTTTGAGCTCCTGGTACATAGCCATAGCGGAGATGACTGTAGTCGAAGGCTCTCTCGGTCTCTAGCGGTAAGATACTGTAACCCCAGAAGGACTCTTGAGTAGCAATCTATGCTCGGCGCAGAGGATTCACCCCTTGTGCCGCTCCAACCAGTTCATCCCGATTATCAAGTCGAATCCCAACCCATTAAATTCGATGAAGGAGATGGGAAACTCTTCGCCTTGATTCGGATCGTGGCTGATTTGTAATACTTGGTACATCGTACTCGCTCCTTCGATGAGAGAGTAACCAAGAAATTCGGTAGCTCATCCGCATCTCTTCCCAACTTCTTCGCAAAAGATGGCGATACAAAGGTGTGAGAGGCGCCGGAGTCGAATAATACTGAGGCATCAATGCCGTTCACTGGGAAGGTTCCCGTTAGAATGGTGCCGCTTTTGTCGGCTTGTGCTTCGGTGAGGATACTCAGGTTACCTTCGGTACCGAGTCCACAACCTATTGATTCACAAGTTCATAAGTAATGATGGTGGACACAAGTGGAATTTAAATCAACACTGCTCTTTATTGATAAACCAACCATCATACATACCGTGTCTCTAATACACGTTACTAATACATTACATGATACTACAAATTTAATACTTCCTAAAGGTAAGGTTCATGCGTCCTGGTTTCATGTGTGACATTGATTATTGTGGGCGGTGCCGTATTCAACTTGATCATTTTGATACCGTGATACAGCAACCTAGATTTTTCACCCATGATGAGGACATCTCCTGATCTCAATACCAATTTCTCTGCGAGGTCCACATGCTTCTGCTTGCTATACAAGAATATGGCGTCATCACCAATGGACCAAGACACTAGGGGCACTCCTTGTTCAAGAGATTCCGCTATCTCGTCCTTGTCTTGGTGTAACCCAAGTCGTCCTTCTTTCTCATAGAAGTTGACTATACAAAGGTCCGCTTCAAGTGCGGGGATCGGATCATCTTCACATTGCTGTGCAAGTTCTACAGCTTGTGTAACAAGCGTCTGAAATTCAAGGGGTATTGTTGGTGGCGTCGCTCCGTCTTGCATCCGTGTCTCTTGGTATGTCTTGGTATAAAGATTCCAATCCTTTCCCAAGCACATCATCTTCAGCTTCATCTTCACTCCGCCAGGGAATTCGGGTGTATAAAATCCTCTAGACCCGCTCCTAGTTCATTGCATCATCAGATGATTGAAATTTGTGCTTCGGGTGTCAGGTATCCCTTTAATAAAATCATACCTGGTCGGATGACCTGACACTGCTCGTTGGAGTAGTGGTAAGTGGTGATGTCGGTCTCTTCTTGATTTGGGTTTGAAGGTATCGGGTAGCAGATATTAAATCTACCTATGGTTGTAAATTTCATATACGGTGATTTCTAGTCTCAACTAATTCATTTCATGCTCAATACATACTGTAATTCTACTTACTCATGCATCCATACAAACAATTACTCCATTACTTAGACATGCTTCACAAGGATTCAAGGTTTGAGTTAATACCTAGGCCGGACTTAGAACCGATCCCGTCACGATCGATGATATGCAAGGCAGGCTGCCTCTGAGGTGCGCCCTTCTGAGGACCTCAGGATCCTATCCCTGCGGGGCCTGCTGGGCTGGTGCATCGCCAGATGCAACCTCCTTGCCTTCCCTCTGCTTATAGCTCTGGAAGTTTCCTTTTGGCTTGGCATTCTCTGGGCACATATTAGCTCAGTGTCCCGGTTTCTGACAATTGTAGCATCTGATTTCTCTCCCTTTGCAATCCATGTCGGGATGGTCCATATTACACCTTCTACACACATAGCTGCGGCTGTTGGAGTAGTTTTTGTTGTACCCGGTGCCAGATTCAAAGGCTTAAGCGTTAGCACATTGGTACGGGAATACTAGCTATAATAACTATACATGTATGAGTGAATTTAGAAGTTTACCCTTAGGCGGGTGTGATCTCAGTGGCTTCGCATCCACCGGCCTAGAGTAACCTAGCTGAAGAGGCTCAGCTGGTTTGCCCTTCTCAGTATGGGAACTGCTCTCACTGGGGGTGTTCTTTTGGGATTGCTGAAAGAACTTCCCCTTCTTCTTTTTCCAGCTCTTACCTTGGTTCTACTCCTCAGAACTGATATTTTTGTTGTTAGCCTTGCGCTTAAGCGCCTGTTCCTCATCCCTTAATTGGCAAGTGATCTCAACGCGAGATGCCGCGTGATAGCACTCCTGAATTTTTGGGTATTAGATGATGCTCTTACTTATAAAGATAAAGGTTTAGGTATTTATAATGGTACTAAGGGTTCAACCCTATGTTTACCTGGAGGGAGGTAAATCTGGTATAGTCCATACTGTACCGAAGGCGATGGCTCAGACCGCCATAGAAGCGATCGACCAACACCTAGCCGGTGTACCCAAGGTCGGGTAGAAGACGAAGGATAGAAGTAAAGGTGCGATAATACTCATCAACAGACATCTTTTCTGTCATCCTTAAGGCGTCAAGCTCTAGCCTTTTCTTGGTTTTGACGTGCTATGGATAGTATTTGGATCGGAGGAGAGCGGTGAAGGATTCCCAGTCGAAGGTGGGGTCGTTGACGTGCTCTTGTTTGACTAACTTCCACCAATCCATGGCAGCGTCCATGAGGTAGTAAGCTGCCACTCTTACTCGAACTCCAGCCGGAGCTTCGAGGGTTTCAAAGGTTGTCTCCATTTCGGAGATGTAAGCTTCTAGCTTTGTCGGGTCACTCTCGCCTCGAAAGTATGGAGGTCTGAGTTCAGCTACTGATTTTACCCAGTTCGCTTCTCTGGGTGGAGGGGGGATTGGTCCCGCTTGCGTCTGGTGGTTATGCTGATTTTGTTGCATTGCAGTGATTACTTGAGGTAGCATTTGTGCTACCGTGGCGGCGACGATCTCTGCTATCGTCTGCGCGCCCGATCCATCATTGGCCCCTCCTCTGGGTCGGCCTGGACCTCGTCCTGACATCTGAACATGTAACATTTATATTAGGCTTTGTAACATGTGACCAATGGGTCTTGAATTTAAGCAATGGTATCGCCCATAAGGACGTCAAGGGTATCCGTTGTTATCAACGGTCATTCCTAGTTAGGTTTCTAAGTTTCCATTTTAGAATGGTTGTAATCCTAACTCGGTAATCCCTATGCTCGATAATCTTAGGACATCAGAGCGTAACTACGCTCTGATACCACTTTTTGTAACACCCCTACCGCTAATCCCTTACTTACCGTCTAATTGTCCCGTTCATCCTACTACTCGCAGCGGAAATACTAATACTACGGCGGGTGGTACAACACCGCTAACCGCCCATACGGCTAGCAAGGCTTACACTACATACAGTCACGGTCTGATGTCAAGAGAATACCGAGCTACTAACATTACTTACCAAATACAAAATACCATTTACTTACATTGCTGGATTACCGAGTATCAAAAGCATAGTTAATTACATTCTTTCCAAAGTTTACAAAAATAATGAGTTTCAACAACTACTCATCTATACCAATTCATAATTCCCATAATATCCAAAAAGGGTGTACCCCATAGTACACCGGCTAAACAAAAAGGCCTATAGCCATGTACAACTTGGTACACCTTTCATAGTCCACTAAGTACACAAAAATAGATCATCTCGATCTCATTACCATCTTCACCCTTCACAAGCACCTGTAAAATTAAAAACAGTGCCCCAAAGGGCTCAGCAAAACGCTGTATATAAACTTCGCATATACCGCGTGCTAACTAGGGTACGCCGACTAACTTGGTCGACTATACATGCGGTTCGTTTTAGGCATACATACATGCTTTTACAGATAACCATACATTCATACAGGATACAATACACACAACTGAAGGCAATACACAAGCCCAACAGTAATACAATGGCACACACAATACTTACCTTCTCCATGGTTAGCCAGTTACACATCCGGGTTAATCGGATGTTCATTACTCTTTTACTCATTACACATTACTTACACATTCATACTCATACAATACTTACTTACTTTTCCATACTTACTTACTTACTTATACTCATGTTAAGTCGGTATGACCTCCGGGCAGGGACTACACAGTCCCACCACCAGGCTTTAGGTGGCTCACTAATCCAGGATGCTACCCATTTAAGGGGTTTGGGCCATGGAAAAGATTAAAGCCGGGATTTGGATCCAACCTCTTGTGTCTCCGCCTCCTCACGCGTGGCCGAAACTATATCGGACTTCTACTCATTCCAATTTACCAATTTATTATGTTAGATTGGTTAGCTTGTTAGGAATCAGTTAGAAGTCCATCACAATGTCATTCGGTCACTACAATGTACATCAAAGCACACACACACTCTATTATCATCCATACATTTCATGAATTATACAAACTATGATTTAAGATAATATTCGACAAGGAACAATATCACATATTCACAAGTAATCATAATAAATCCGATTCGTGTGTTTTATCTTATTTAGGTGATCAATTAGCACACAGCTCACAAATCAGAGTAACCCAGGTAGCATACGGGGCATGAGAAGTTCATACCGTTCACCGGTGTACTAGCAACTGACTTTCCTTCGGTGTTCACAATTCAAGTCCTATAACATACATGCGATCGAGCGGTTAATTAACCATAATTAACTTAACTCATTTTACCTTTCACATTTCCCGACTTATAATTACTATGTCTTTACAATTCATACACTTACACATTGTTTACTTACTCTTCATTACTTTTACAACTTGTTCACATATCTTAGGACCCTTACAAGTCACCAAACAAGGCCTAAACATCATCGAAAACCATTACCATCCGATCCCCCATCATTAGAAGCCTTAAAAAAAGTTTATTTTTCTCTCTGGTCTGGACCGCCCCTCTGGAGGTCCCCAGGGGCGGTCCACAACAGAAGCTACACTCGTCCTGCAGATTCAACTGGACCTCCCCACAGGGGCGGTCCCTAGGGGCGGTCCACAACATACCCCATTTTCCAAAGTGTTTTTCTTCTCATTTTGAACTCCAAATTCACCCCAATCTTTTCCTAATCATTCCCTAATCTTTCCACAAGTTTTCTACATGTTTAAACACCTCAAAACATGCTCTAAACCTCTTCAAATCAATGGTCAAATCCTTACTCCAATTCTTGTTCAAATTCACCAACATCAATTCCCACATTTTGCACTTTGCACACTAGTGCACTTTAACTTCCTCCTACTAGCTTCCTACCTCCTACCACTCATTGTTTCCTTTCCTAATACCATTTCTATGGTTTACAATGCATTATCAATCACTCTTAATCTACCCACTACATAGCTCCTTTAAAAATCTGTCTCAAAGTGTTTTCCCCCACTTGTTTCTAGCTCTTAAGTGCCCTAGTTTCCTAGGTAAAATTTGACATAGTCTCCCCTAAATTTTAAACATTCTCACCACATGTTTTATTCACACCATGCTACCCATATCACATGTTTATCAACAACAACAATATATAGTTCTCCAAGACAATTACTAGACATTAAACACCCATTTAATTCCTGCACTCAACCTCTATTTCCATCTAGGTTTATACAAGCTTTTAAATGACTTTTAAAGCTTTAAAACAGTTTCATTCTTCTTCCACATTACACTACTACTCAACACCATTTACAATACTCATTTAAAGCTACAAAAATCTGTTACACAATGTGACAAAAGCTACACAAGGTGAGTGTAATTTACCTTGTTTTCTTACTAGCTTTTCCTTCCTTCTTCCTTCCTTTCCTTTCCTCTCTTCCCACCGGTTATGGAGACTCAAATCTCTAAAGCTACAGCCCATTGATATACACCACCATTTCAATACAAACTAACCCTTAATTCATCTTTGTAACGCCCCTATTAAACAATTATGCAGCGGAAAATAAAAGACTATGGCGTTTACAGAAAGTGGTATCAGAGCGTAGTTACGCTCTGAACCCGAGGAAACAAGCTGAGTGAAATACTTAGAATATAGGTGCACTTAAAACTGGGGAATTGGGGTAGAATTGAGAAGTGAGGACTCCAGTAAGGCACGACTCCTAACCCTTCTTGGAATTGTGAATGATTCCTTTACACACTTTTCTTTTATGAATGTCTGTTGAGTGTGATATGTTGTTATACCGTTCAAATATTAAACTACAGTAAAAAAATATAAGTTTGGAACATCGTATATTAAGTACGATAAGATTTTGGTTGTGATGAATCAAATATTAAGCTATTTTTCAAAAGCATACTTATGGAGATTACATTGCTAAAAATACAATCCGTTAAAAGCTAGTACACATATTCCTAGAATATTAAAGAATACTTTTGGTGAAAACAGTATACAAGTAGAGCTTTGAATAACTAAGTTAGTATTGATATTATGTAAAAGTACTTAAACTCCTCTAAAGTTTGAAAATAATTCTCAAGAACTACTTGGTACAAACTGTTGCCTAAAGATAATGTTTAGGATAAATCTTAAGCCTAGAAAATTATTAAGCTAACAAAAACTAGTAGCATACATCTGAACCTATAAACCGCACTAAAACTCTATGTTAACTTTAGAAAGAAAATACCTAAACCTAACACCTTACAGGAAGTGCCTGGTGCGACGAACTCCTAGGCTGAAAGTAGTGGGGGTGCACACCCACTTCTAGAAGTTTAGGGGCTAGACAAGCCTTGTCATCTAACCGGAAATAATCTTCTATGGAAGTGATGCATTGTGCTGAACTTGAGGAGGATTGGTGGTAAGACGTTACCATCATGAAATCTTGAGCTAGGCATATTTCATTACTAGCCACAATGAACAATTCAAAATTTATATCTCAAGATCCAGTATTAAAGTTCATACATGTAAAGGGTTTATTGAGTTAGATCTTTGGTGAGAAAATACCTATATATGGAGGAAGGGGATTTAAATTTGGGTACTCCAAGGTACAACATCTACCCCTTGTGAGTATAAAAACCATTAAAGAGAGTTACTTAAAGATTGGAAATTCTCATGTGTAATTTGAGGTTTAACATTATACCTATATAAAATTTTAGAAGTCACACTAAGAGTGATATTTAAGGAAAGCCACCATTATCTAAGAGAGTACTAAGATTTAATGATCAGAGGAATACTTACATAGAACAAACCCTAAGAAAAATAATTATCAAGAGTGAGTGAGTTTTCATTAGACTAATTCACTTGACTTAAAATTTATATATAGAGTCCCTACCTTGAAAAATAAATTTTAAGATAAAGAAATCAGATTTTGGAGCTACATTATAATTAATAAGAACTTCCTAAAACTCTGCCTTGTGTGAAATTATGTAAATATATAATAAGTAAATTTTATGGAGTAAACACTTAATGATTCGTCTAAAATACGATAGTTAATTATAAAAATAATTGAAACTTGAAAAGTCATAGAAAATATTTATTTTATAGAGTTTTAACATATGGTTGGCTAATAAACCCTTGCAGACAATTTTGGAAGATTATCGAGGATTATTAAATGATCTGAAATATTATTTTAAACTACTCAAGTATGTTACACCTGATTTATAGCTTGTTAATATAATTGATATGATAAAATGAACATATAATGGACATATAGTTCGTACCAGTCATAAAATGAATGGATAAGGATCATAAAATAAAATTTTATAACCTCCAAGAAAATACAATACATAACAATCAAGAGATACATATACATATAACAATCATAGATAAAATCAACGGTGCAATAAAATTTACAACAAAGCTGGATAATAAGGTGTTGAATTCTTTGAATGTGGCATTTGAAATAAACATCAAGTAATTAAAGAAAACAAAAACTAAATGTTTGGTAGTCTAATATGGTCCATGCATGTGTTGTGATTGGTTTTTGAAACAACCTTATTGGATGGTGTGTTCTGAATGAAGTACCCACATCTATTCGCATGATGTTTTCCTATCCTTCTGTGGTTCTCGTTAGTAGCGGTACGAGGGCGTACCTTAGCTCTTTTAAGGGGGATATACTGGCATACTCTTTTTTCGTCACCTCATCCAGATTATGCCATGTTTTGTTATTAGCAGAGTGAGAGGTGTATGTATGTGTTTTACATTATGACATAGTATGTGACTTTTGATTTTCGTCATGAAATGTCTTGGTATATTGGTATATCTTGGTTCGGTTTTGATTTTGAGTAATCTTGAGTGGAATATTGAAATGGAAATGGAAGGAAATAAAGGATTGGTTTGGTATGGAATTGCATTGGAATTATTATTGTCTCAGCACACCCGAAGCGGTGTGAGTGCCTATTAGTTGATTTTTAAACTTTGAGGCGAAGTTTCTTTTAAAGGGGATATACTGAAATACCCCTAAATTAATTTAAATTAATTTAGGGGATTTCTTTTATTAAACCTTAAATAATACTATTTAATATTATATTATAGTATGGAATTGTGAATAATAAATCATTATATCCTTATATGGAATTATGAAAGTTAAATCATGGGATTTCTTCCATTTAATCCTAAAGAATACTATTAAATATTGGATTACTGTATATTATTATATAGTATTATGAATTTAATAAGATTTATAAGTCAATAAATCTTGGAAAAATTTCTAAACACTCCAAGTATATTATAAAGATTTTAGAAAGAGTTGGAACATTAATTTGAATCATAAAAGTCAATATAAAATCATGGAAACCATAAAGCTTATTAAGCCTTGCTAGGGTTGACTTTTTGAGAATGGTCAAACCAGCCCATGAAACCTATACCAATAAATAGGTTATGGAAAAACATGAAGATCGATAAAAAGAACGTCAAAAACGAATCATCCTAGCCAAAGTTATGATAAAATGAAGTTTAGAGCCAAAATTTTGAAAAGATGCTGATGTGGCAAGTCTGCTGACTCACCCGCGCGCCTCGGGATACGCGCCCAACACTTAGCGATTTTTATCTCCTTGTTTTTCGCTAACCGATTTCAGATTTTGCCATAGCTTGTGACATCCATATCTCTCTCATCTTTTGGAATTTTTGAGTGCCGTCTTTTGCAAACTCTTCTCCTACAAGTGCTCTTTCCAACCATAACTCATACACAAACCAGTTCATTATACATCAGCCGGAAAATCGTTCCAAAGTAGCCTACCCGCAAAACCGTAACCAGTTTTCCAGAAAAAACAGTTGAGCAAGTAAACTTCGTCTCGCCATAACTTTTTCGTTTCTCAGCCAAATTTCGTTTTCTTTAGCTTGTTTTGAAGATCTCTCATACCTATACAACTTTCATGTTGATGACCAAAGCCAATTCCCAACCGTTTGTAAGAACGAAGTGCCTAAAGATCGTGGTCCGACATCACATAAAATCATAGGAAAAACGTAAGGTAAACTCGTAACTTTCGGGTCAGTTTTCTTTCTGTATAATGCAAATTAGAGTGAGTTCTTGCTATCATTGTGTAGAGTTAAGTTTCCTCTTTAGATTAAGCCCAAGAACAAGTTCTAACTCGATCTGTACCAAGACTTATAGTGTTGTAAAGTTGGCTACTCAATCAGTTCGTAAAGGGGGAGTTTTTCCAGAAACCGAAATCAAATTCTTTCGATTCGTGCAATTCCGGTAAGTTTTCTTCAAATTCTTTCGACCTTGCTAATCTATATTCCATTACCGGTCAAAACCATGTTCCAATTTCAGTTATTACACGTTAGGTTGAGAGAATTTGCTAGATTTGTAATCGGAAACCCGAACTAAACCCTAACCTCGAACCAGAATCGAAAACCACTGAATTCTGCATGTTAGCTAGCGAATTTGGTATCATTAGATCCGGAATTGAATTTCGAAACCATAGAAACAAAAATCATCGAATTTGGTTCTGTAGATTTTGAGGAATTTGCAATTTAGTACTCGGGTAGTTCGCTGGGGTTGGGGATGAACTCGACACTCAGTGGCCGTCCGATCGTATGTTTTAGAAACGGACGGCCGAGATTAGATCTGGGGAGTTTAAGTTAGTTATGAATTATAATATTTCCAGAATTAAACCCTAACTTGTTTAATTAATTTAAATACCTTCCCGAATGTATTTTGACAAAATCTAGTTTATTTTGATGTAAAGTAATGTGGTTTTGGAGTTTTTAAACGTAAGTTATGATTTTTGCAAGTTACGGGTATTATGGAATTATTTGGTTAATTAAAAAAGATATTTTTATGAAATAAAAATTTTATAATATGTATAAAATGTTATAGTTACTGTATATTAAATTTGGGAATTTTTGGACAAGGGTAAATGGGTTTAAAAATTGTATTTATAAGGTTTTCATAAGTTATCTTATAATATAAGGTTTTTAATGTAACAAAGATTAAAGTATAGTTTAATAATAAACTTTTTAGGTTGGAAAATATGAGAAGGCTAAATTAACATCTAATAACAGTATGTTTATTTTGGGTATTAACTTTTAAGTGAAGTAACAATTGTTTACTTATATATATATACTTATATGAGAGAAATAAAATAGTAACTTAGGTTAAATCAAGGGATTAAATTAATCTTCATTTATAATAATTATATAGAATTGAAGTTAATATACTTAATTGGAACTAAGGAAAGTACTTTATTTTATAAACCATATATTGGATATAGATATGTGTAAAAGTTAATATAAATAATTAAATGCAATAAATCTACATAAAGAATGTCTTGAATAAATCCTAGTATTATATATATATAATAAATAAATAAAGAAATAAAATACCTTATAGAAAATAGAATATGAAGGAATTAATAAGTTAAATTAAACCTATACATAATACTATTAAAAGAATATTATATGAGGTAGTATTGAATTGTGGTTATGAGATTAAGCTTAAAGAGTTATCTTGAATTTCTAAGATTTAAATAAACCATATTAAAATTCATGTGTAATATTATTTGTCAAATACCAGAATGTAAAACTATAATTTGGTTAAGTAATTAATAAGTTAGGACTTAGGAATATTTGTAATTAGATTTTACACAAATAGAACTATATATAATAAATAGATGAAATACTTTACATCTAAATGTGAAGTGGATTAGTAAGTCTAGATTTAATCATTTCATAACATTTATTGTATTGAATAATAACTTTTATGTTTTAAGATAAAATCATTAAAAGGATTAGATATAAACATATTAAAATATGATTGGGAAATTAATCTAAATAATAATCCTTGAGTTCCTAGAATTAGATGAGCCATATAAAATACACTTATACATTAATTACCAACGTTCAGAATGTGAGTTTATAAGTAAGTGATGTCGTTAATAGTTAGGACTTATAAAAGGTTTGTAAATAGTAATTAGATAATTAAAACCTTTGAGCCTTTAATTAGATGAAGCTAAGTTACATAAGAGATTATATTGATTTTCCTTTTGACACTGGAAGTATTAATATGTCACTTGAATATAAGATATGAGGATTTTTCAGAATACACGATCCTATTAGATAATTTACAAATTCACTTATGAATTGGGGATTTAATTCTTAGATAAATTTTACCTTATGTCGAGATATAATGTTTATCCTAAAATACAATAAAGGAAATTAATTCATTAAGTTATTCCTTTGAAACCTTAAGTTTTGTAATAATCCAAAACATAATTAAGACATAAGTTTATTAAGATTTAGTACAAAAGGATTATACATAGTCTATGGAGGGAATGTGTGTAAAAATAAAACATTTAGGAAATTAAATGTAAGTAAGGATACATAAAAGGTTATCTTAAAACACCTTATTATATAGGTAATAATAAAGCAAATAATATACCTTGTGAATACTAAATGTAAGAGTTCGATAAATCTAAGTTAACTATAACATAGTTATTCGAGATGAGAAGCAATTTAACATCTTATGACAAGATTGTTAGATGGTTGTAATTAAAAGTCATTCTGAACTAAAGTTAAGATAATTGAGTTTAGTAGCTCAATTAAGTTATAATAAAATGCGTTTACAACACTATGATTCCAATATACAAGATGTAGATCTTAATTAAGTTAAGGGGAAGACTTAATCATAATGGATTATCTAGTAGATGTTGATAAAATAGATAATCATTACATTGTGAAATAATAGTATAGTATTCTAAGATGAATCCATCATAGGTCATAATACAATGTTTATTCTAAATTAAGAATAAAAGTATTGAGCTTTAGATTATTATTGAAATTCTAAGATTTGATTATATAATATGAAACATATTTATGATATTAAGGTCTTAAATGTGGGAATTACGGTTAAGTATTAGTAAAGTGGATTGAGTGGAACAATTAACAAGTGTTAATAAAATACATTCCTTGGTCTTACAACCTTGAGTTATACAACATTCTAAGACAAGTCAAAGGTTATACATAACATTTAAGTGAGGGATTAAAGACAATTGGGACTTAGAAATAAGAGTGAGAAGTTTATTTAAGCTTAACGTAGGCTACAAGTGATTGATGATAGACTACCTTTAATATTCTTCAGAGTACTGTTGATTGTTTGCGCAAGTTGACTAGAACTGCTATAGCATTACCTAGGTACAATTTCTCGTACTCCGATACTTTTGCTGATTGACTTATGAGACGTTTTCGAAAGACGCTAACTGAGTTTAAAGGAATTTCAAAAGGAAACTGTTGTGTGGCTAACTCAGCTTGATGTGACTAACTGTGCCTTGAATGTGAAACTTTCGTGGTTATGGGTTCCTTCTGTTTGGTTGTTTCATTAGACAATAACTGCCTAGGGTTTACGCTTCTGCACTCTGTAGGACTGAGTGTTTTGGTATCGCTCTGGGTAGTTAGTGATCTAGTGGAAATATGGAAAAGGACAACTTGGTAATTCTTCCTTTATCTCTGGATATTGTTTCATCCATGAGCTGAGTCTTTTGTTGGGACGTGCGCGTGTCTTCATTGGTAACAGCAGGGGGCTGTATATCCCTTGTCCACAAGGACATTTATATTCGACAGCAGGGGGCTGTATATCCCTCGTCCACAAGGACATTTATATTTGACAGCAGGGGGCTGTATATCCCTCGTCCACCAGGACATTTAAATCTGACAGCAGGGGGCTGTATATCCCTCGTCCATATGGACATTTATATCTGGCGGTGGGGGCCATCTCTCCCAATTGGTGTTATTCCACTCTTGAGTTGTTTGGTTCTTGGATCTCTTCTTTCATTCCTAGTCCTTGTGACTACTTGGGTCTCTCTACTCCTAACTGGAATTGGTTCTAACTAAAGCTTTGGATGTTCACTAATTCATGGTGTGACTTTTGATTGACTAACTTTACCTTTCTGTTATCTACATCTAACCTTACCCTGTTATCAGTGATTTGGTGATTTTAAGTGTGTTATTCCTCTGTTTTGTTTTAAGTTGTTTGACTTCTAGTTATTGCTTATTTAAGAGATATGTTTAAAGGTTTTGTTTTGGAGAATCGTACCAGTTCCATTCCAGGGAACTGACTCACCCCTCCCGGGGTGGGCTGCTTGGTTTTATCTTGCAGGTACGAGTTATTATACAGGTGGCCACGAAGAGAATGAGTGATTGGGATGGGATTAGGTTTTGTGGAGAGTTTATGTGTTTTATTTTTGTTAAGTTTCCTCGAGGTTCAGACCGTAGCTTTTGTAATTTATTAAATGTAATTGGTGAGGTTTTGTGCCGGGTGTTTGGAACCCGATGATCTGTAAATGTCATAGTCTTTTATTTTCCGCTGCATATTTGTTTAATAGGGGCGTTACAATCTTAAAGCTTTAAGGCACATTTTTAGGGTTTAGAAAATGAATTACCTTGCAAGTATGTATAAGGAGTGTAGAATAGCAACAAGAGCAGGATTTTCACTCTCCAAAAGAAGCCAAAATAGGTTGGGCAAACAAGGAATAGAATTTCAAGACTTGGAAATTTATATTTTACAAATGAGAGTCAAAATGTTAGTTTTTTCGAATTTCTTTTTACTTTAGACCAACAAGGTGAAGGAGAGGCTTCTAATGGTGGTCTTTGTCTTCAAAACCAAGAACACCCATGGAGATGAAAGTGCTTGTTTTCGGATTTGGAAAAGAGAGGGATGTTCTCCTTGATGAGAGGAAGACAATGGTACAATTTTTGTGATTTTTGGTGGAGATTTGAGTAGTTAACAAGAGGAGAGAAGATGAGGTTGGTGTGGTGGTGTGCAAATCGCCATGGCTGGAATGGGGAAGAAGAAGAAAAATTCAAAGAAAGAATGGAGGTGCAGTACGTGGAGTGTGGGGAAATAGAGGAGAGAGAGAGCAAACTTGCTTTTGACTTACTTTAAGGCTTTGTCCTTTAGCAAATTAGAAACAATTAAAATGAGAGAGGGGGACAAGAGGCTGCGGGCTCACACACAGCCCTCTTATGGGTTTTGAAATTTTATTTGCAATAGTGGACACACTAGTTTGGTTTATTTACACTCTCACCCCACAACTTCCCGTTTTTACAGTTTTTACTATTTTCTCGTTTAATTGGTTTTATTGGTCCTAGACCTTCACTAATGTTTATTAATGACTGTTTGGTTGACCAAAATTATTACGAGTCTATTTGACCCGCTTAAAGTCGCGTTTTCCCGGTTTCCTCAAAAAACGTGCTTTAAGGTTCGTTTGTGCTTTTAATCCGTTTTAAGGATCCGTTTTCTTCGGGATTTGTTCCCTCATGATTATTTAGAAATAATTAAGCTTCTAAAATACTTATTAGCCTAATTAATCACTATTTTTAATTACGGGGTATTTCATTTCTATTTTCCCTTGAGTTTTCTCCTTCACGACTTCCTTCTTCTCTTTCGACCAGGAACAGAGTAGATGTCCCTGTCCATCATGTTTTGAGTTCGAAAATGGCGTTTGACAATTTCCCCATTACTACTTTATCAGTGAACTCGGACTGGCTATGGCCAAATGGTAAAGAGGTTACAGTTTCCCGGAGCCCTACTCCAAAGATTATACCGGCCTCTATGCCTTATTCGTCGACAATTTCCGAATTTAGCATATCTGCGTTTTTTATATCATTCTTTTATGCCTGGAACCGAATCAAATACGGGTCTCTGGATTCTCTAACTTGTATACAGAAATAAGATGAGAATGCTTGGTTTCTCTTCTTGTTTTGTATCGCGTTTATGTATAGTATTGTGGATTTTTTTTCTGGTGGCCAAATGAACTGCAATGAGGTTGAACTCAGAACTTCTGAACCAGAAACCGGTTTCGTAACTCACCTAACTCCCTTCTGTTAGTTATGGTTCAAAGAAATCTCTATTTTAATTTTATGTATCTCGTTCTATTTTGTTATTCTTGCTCTCGTTTCCTTTCCTGCAATTAGCTCATCGATTGAATTTGAAGAGGAATGTCATGGGTGTTCTCGATTCCATCAGAGAAAACTTATGTTTATTGTCGGTTGTTCTCTCTATTGCACCTGTTCTTTGCATGTTTGTGTTTTTCACCAAGGGAGCCCCGTTGTTGTGATGATCACATAAACGATGGGATACATCTCAGTCTTCACTTCCGCTCACAAAATATCTTTGTGGTTGTCTGGACTGTTATGAGCCATTGAAGTCCTCAGGCATGGCTAGAAGTTGAGATGCAGGCTTGGTTTCGCGCGTGTTTGTTTTGCTATCGAGATGGCATTTTCTGGGTGCGTGGCTCTGTTTGTATTATATCTGGGTTTAGACTGAATCGAGCAGGAGCTCCTTAGCTCTGACTGCTTATTTGTTCTTCCTCTCTTGGATCAACCCTTTCATTTTTCATTCACAATTTATAATGTATAGTTTCCTTATGATTATACTTGCTGCCTAATTGGGTTTGTTTTGTTTGTGCTTCATTGGCTATTTGCAGCAATTTTCAGCCTTCAGAATCGGTATTTGTCCCTAAACTATTGACCTCTCGAATAACATATTTTGTTTGAGACATATCTTGGATCAATTGGTGACGCTGAGGCGCTACCGCTTGATATTTTTCTGCACAGTTGCAAACTTACATCTCCATGTTTACGTACTGTTTATGTAACTTGTCATCATATGCAGGGGCAGAGCCAGAAAAAATTTCTAAGGGTGGCGAGAATTATTTTAATAATATTAATAAGTATTTTAAAATTAATTTAATTTTTTAATTAATATAATATTTCAATATATAATTATATTTTCAAATATGATATTTGATATATAGTTCGACATAAAAATTACATTAAAACTGAAATATATAAATTAAAAATAAAAAAGTTTGTTTTATCTTTTTTATTTCTCGTTTAAAACACAAGTATACAAAATTACAAGTTAATGTCAATAATATAGAACAATACTTCTTCTAAAAATTATTTTAAGTAATAATATTATTTTAATTTACAAAATCTATAATAAAAAACTAAAAACACTTGTATTATGGATAGTAGGGGTGCATGATTACTAAGACTGACATCATAATAAGATTTACTTTAGATTGTGTTGCTAAAATAAAAATATTAAGAGTGTTTTTATCTATTGTAGACTAAATATGATTTTTTACAATATAATTCTAGAACAATATTACATATTAATAGAAATCAAATTGATAACTATTATAATTTAGTAATATCATAGTGATATTTTACAAAAGATTATGGGGGCGGACAAATATCTAATAACATAAATAAACTATATAACAAAAAAACTAATACTAATTTCAGCATGTACCCGAGCGAGTTGGGGGGCCAAACACCCACACCCCCTTGTCTCCGCTCTGATCATATGTTGTACTTCTATTCTGAAATGGGTTCATCTGCTCTAGCTTCTTCTCTTTTTCTCTCTTTCTTTACTTTGCAAAGCACACCAGTTTGATAAGTAAGCAAGCTTTGCTTCTTCCTATTTTTATAACTCACGCTTAGCAATAATCAGAAAGAGAGTTAAAAAAATGAATTAGCATCCTGGGAATAGAACACATTTGTTTGTTGATTGTGTATATCAGGCAAGAGATTTTCCTTCTTGTGCTCACAAAGATCCACCACTAAATCGATGGTTTGTTGCTATATCATCCCCTCGAACTCCCCTCACCTTGTCCTTTTTTTACTGCTGCCTAGCTGATTATGCTAAATTTAATCCGCATGCTTGTTTTGTGGTGTGTGTTATTCTGCAGGGAACATTCCATCATCCTCCCTAGTACACCATTTCTAACTTAGGAGATTCTGTTATTATTTGAATGGGGACTCTTATGTGGCTTATCTAACTGGAATGCCTTGATTAAATGTTAGGCTTGTATGCAATCAGTACCTATCTTACCTCTGTCTATGTTTTGTTTGTGCACACATTCTACCTCTATTCATGACTGTGATTTATCTTGCTGAAAGTCTTCAGTTAAGCGAGGGGTACATCTGGTTTTGAATTTTAACTGGCTTCAGATTAGGCTTCAGAAAAATGACCCATGATCTTCTGTTAGTACATTCAACCGAGGCATGATAATAAAACTGGTTAGCACCTAAATTTAGGAATGACCAAAAAAAATGAAACGAAGGGGTTTAGCAACTTGTTTTCGGATAGCATCTATTGGGACCCTCGTTTGGTCATCCGATGAATAAAACAACAAAGTTTGGCCAGTAATTTGTCATGATATGCTCTCAGTTATCAATTTGGTTTGCTAATCACTTTGATTTGTTTGAATCATTCTTGGATATTTTGTTTTGGCTCTCTTTCATTGTAATTTATCATTTCAATCCTATTATATTCTAACTAAGCCCTAGATAGCCCTCTAGGTCACCCATTTTTTGTGTTCACGTCTTGGAAGGTACCCCACAACTAGCTTATTTCTGATTTGCTTTGTGGGGAACAATATCTTCAGACTTTGAGGATCTAAGTTAAGACTTTGAGGATCTATGTTAAGCCTTGAAGGTACCCCACAACTAGCTTATTTCTGATTTGCTTTGTTCCTCACAATACCTTCCAAACTTTTAAAGCCTATCCCACACCATCCTTAATTTCATTAAAAAAACTTTACCAAAAAAAGAGAATAAATTCAAATCCAAATTCCAATTCAATTTTCAATCTGGCCCAAAGCCCCTCAGGCCCAAACTCAAATCTCAACATTCGCCCAGCAAGTCCAAAATCAGTCACAGCCCAAAACATCCTAATAAATCATTTCAATTCCTCTCTACTTTCAAATCAGCCCATCCTTCCAAAAATCAATCCAATTGTGAAGGCCATTTCAGCCTAAAATTCAAATCAAGCCAAAAATACAAGTCTCCTCAACAAATCAGACCCAAGGCCTAAAGTTTAAATTGGGCTCAAAATCCAAATTCTAAAGCCCATTTTGACCCAAAAACCCAAAATCAGGCCCAATTTGGCCCAAAAACCCAAAATCAGGCCCAATTTGGCCCAAAAACCCAAATAAGGCCAAATCCGGCCCAAGACCCCGAACAAGGTCCAATTTAGCCTAAAGGTCTTACCGATCCAAAAACCCAATCTTTGACCTGGTCCAACTTTGACCTTGCCCCAACCTTGACCAACTTAACTTTGACTTGGTCCAACTTTGACTCGGCTCGTTCTTCAACCCCAAATTCAATTTAACCCAATTCAAACCCAACTCATTTTCAATTCAAACCCAAATTCAATTCATCCAATTCACCCTCAACTTGTAAATCCACTCCAAACTTCTTAAATCCAAAAACACTACTTCATTGGTTCCAAAACCTATTCAAAATTCAAACTCTTTTATTTTTCATCACAATTTTAAAACTCAAAGAAACCATTTTGTGGAATTTTAAAGGAAAAACTCTTCTCACAACAGAAAACTCTTCTCACACACGCAGAAAGTTCTTCTCACATATACAGAAAGTTTTCTCTTAAAACATTTCTCAAAATCAGTGTTCCTTTACAGAGAATTCTGAACAACTTCAAAAGTTTTCAAAGTTAGTTTTTAAATCCAAAATAAACCGTTTTTGGGGAACAAGAAATGTCTAACTCCTTCAAAACATTTCCTTCCTGGTTAGACATCACTTGTCTCCCTTTCCAAAACAATCCGAGCGGGGCACTGGGGTCGTCACATCCCTTGTCGCAGTCTGGATTTCTTTAGGCGGGGCATTAGGGTGACAAACCTCCCCTAACTGCAGCCTAAATTTTTACGAGGCGGGGTGCTAGGGATGTGACTGCCTTCCTAGTTGCAGCCGGGATTTCAGAATCGTCTAACTCACTTCTACTCGATTTCAATGTTTTCAGTTTTCAACGTTTTAAAACCCGGGAGTTAGAGACGTTATTAGGGATTGACCAAGGGCATCTCATTCATGATGTTTCTCTCTAAATCCTATTTTTTGACATAAATACATTGCCCCATCTTTCGAGCCTAGACACTTACCATTAATTAAGTGTCGCGCTCGAGGGGTACATAGGGTGTTCCCTCGGGATCACCCGCTCTTTCACAACAAAATGATTTTCCTCAACCATTTTTGAACCTCAAACCCGAAATACCCGGGATCTCTATTCAAACTCCAATTGCCTCACACATACTCAAATCATCATTCAAACTCCAAATCACTTCATACTCAAA
Organism: Limonium bicolor; assembly: GCA_023374045.1. NCBI lineage: Eukaryota > Viridiplantae > Streptophyta > Magnoliopsida > Caryophyllales > Plumbaginaceae > Limonium > Limonium bicolor. The sequence goes on from CM041776.1 coordinate 206,095,312, forward strand.
TCATCATTCAAATTCCAAATCACCTCAAACTCAAATCTTCTCCCAAATTCCGACTCCTCTCTAACTTCTAATGTCTCATAGGCCCGAGCGCCTCACAGGCTCGAACATCTCGATCTCTCCACAATCTTAAGATTTCAAACATCTCATAGGCCCGAGCGTCTCACAGACTTCGAGATCTCATTTTTCCCACCACTTGAACATCCTAAATGTCTCATAGACCCGAGCGTCTCACAGACTAACCTCTCAAACTTCTTAAAACTTCAAACATCTCAAAAAATCCCAAAACCCCTGAACTACGTAAGGTCTGATCTCAACATGGAGTTTAATTTATTTGAAATTTTTTTAAATTTGTACCATTTATCCCACAATTCATAATAGTATTTGTTTTTAAAGAGAACAACCTACATTAGCAGGGTACATAATTTCAACTTTTGAACAAATGCAAGATAAGCAGAGAGATTTAAACAATTTTAGCACAAAATGCCCTGAAAAGGCTCTTCCCCCACACTTAAGCTCAAGCAATGCCCTCATTGCGTAGATGGAAATAAATTAACAGGGCATGCAATTAATAAAGGAAAGAGTGTACTCCCCAGATCTCGTAGAGTGTGTAGAGCTCCCCCACACTTGAGTGCAGCTGTGGAATGTCATGAAATGTACCTGTAAGGAATATTCTACACAGCCAGAAGAACTCAAGTAAACCTGCATTTTATTATAACATAAAAAGGGAAATATAGTACAAAAAGGAAAACAACATTAAATTTAAAGGAAAGACAAAAGATAGATAGTGGGTTGCCTCCCACCAAGCTGCCCGGGTTTAACGTCTCTAGCTAGACGTATTTGACCAAGCTTTAGGTTGGAGAAGAGTTTGAGGGCGAGGTATCTGAACTGCTGGTGTTAGGAAGTTTGTACACTTTTGTAAACTTATGATGTAGAGGTGTTGTCTGCTGTTCCTTTGGGGTGGAGGCTTCCTCGTATTCCTGTAAGAAAGAAATTGCGAACAGAGCATTATTATTTTCAAGAATTCCGGCATACCTTTTTAGACGGGATCCATTGACTTTGAAGCATTCTCCTTTTTGATTCTGGAGTTCGTAAACACCAAAAGGAGTGGTTCCAACAACTTGGAATGGGCCAGTCCAGTGAGATTTGAGTTTTCCAGGAAATATTCTCAATCTGGAATTATAAAGCAGCACCCCGTCGCCAACCTTAAAGTCGCGTTTGTGGATCATTTGGTCATGATGTTTCTTGGTGCGTTCCTTGTATATTGTCGCACTCGGTATGCCTGATCTCTTAACTCCTCGAGTTCAGAGAGTTGAAACTTCGCTTTTCTCCTGCGGTTTCTAGATCGAAGTTTAGGGCCTTGAGTGCCCAATATGCCTTATGTTCCAGCTCTACAGGCAGGTGACATGATTTCCCATAAACAAGCTTAAAAGGAGACATCCCGATGGGAGTCTTGAATGCGGTGCGGTAAGCCCAAAGCGCATCATCTAACTTAAGTGCCCAATCCTTTCGTGATGAGTTAACCGTTTTCTGGAGAATCCATTTTAACTCACGGTTCGAAACTTCTGCTTGGCCGTTTGTCTGGGGGTGATAAGGTAGAGCTACCTTATGACGTACCCCGTACTTACCCATAAGCGCTTCAAATGAACGGTTGCAGAAGTGAGATCCTCCGTCACTGATAATAATTCTAGGCACGCCAAAACGGTAAAGATGTGCTTCTTAAGGAATCTGGTTACTGTCTTTGCATCAGCATGATGACAGGGTATGGCTTCTACCCATTTCGACACGTAATCCACTGCCACTAAAACATATTGGTGGCCCTGTGAGGAAGGGAACGGTCCCATAAAATCAATGCCCCAACAATCAAAGAGTTCCACTTCTAGTATTCCCTGTTGTGGCATTTCATGTCTCCTAGATGTGTTACCCATTCTCTGACAATTATCACATTGTTTGCAGAATTGGTAAACATCTTTGTGAAGAGTCGGCCAATAAAATCCTGAGGCCAGGATCTTAGCAGCGGTCCTTGTGGGTCCATGGTGACCTCCGGCTTCCCGTGAGTGACAAAAATGTATGACGCTGTAAACCTCATCTTCAGGGAGACACCGGCGAATCAACCCATCAGCACAGACTCGGAACAAATACGGATCTTCCCAGAAATAATGCTTTGAATCAGAAAGAAATTTCTTCTTCTGGGAGTAAGATAGATCATATGGTATTGTTCCAGAGACTAGATAATTGGCCAGGTCCGCATACCATGGCTCTGTACCTTGGTGATTGAAAAGACAGTCTCATCGGGGAAGAATTCGTTGATAGGCACACTATCCGTAGGAGTTACCAATCTGGAGAGATGGTCAGCGACGACATTTAATTTTCCGCTCTTGTCTTTGACTTCGATGTCAAACTTGCAGTAGAAGAATCCAGCGCAATAAGCGAGGCTTGGCTTCTTGTTTTGCAAATAGGTATTTGAGAGCGGAGTGGTCTGTGTGCACTATGACTTTGCTTCCCCATAAGTACGACCTGAACTTATCAAGGGAGAATACTATAGCCAGAAGCTCTTTTTCAGTGGTCGTATAGTTCTTCTGGGCGTCGTTTAGTGTCCTGCTGGCATAAGCAATCACTCTTAGAATCTTCTCTTTTTTCTGGCATAGAGCTGCCCCCACGGCGTAGTCACTTGCATCACACATGATCTCAAACGGAAGAGACCAGTCGGGTGGTATGACAACAGGTGCTGATACCAATTTTTGTGTTATAGTTTTGAAAGCAGCTGAACACCTTTCATCAAAATGAAACGGGGCATCTTTCTGTAGCAGGTCGGTCAATGGTTTAGTGATTTTTGAGAAGTCTTGTATAAACCGCCGATAGAATCCTGCATGCCCGAGAAACGCTCGAATGTCTTTAACAGTAGTTGGTGCTGGTAATTTCTCGATAACCTCTACCTTGGCCTTATCCACCTCTATTCCTTCCGATATTTTATGTCCAAGGACAATCCCGTCCTTGACCATAAAATGACATTTTTCCCAGTTCAAAACGAGATTTGTATCCTCACACCGTCCTAGGATCAAATCAAGTTGTGCCAAGCATTTATCAAAACTAGAGCCATAGACCGAGAAGTCATCCATAAAGACTTCTATGCTCTGTTCGATGAAATCAGCGAATATTGCTTGCATGCATCTCTGGAAGGTAGCAGGGCATTACATAGACCGAAGGGCATTCGTCTGTATGCAAAGGTACCGTATGGACAAGTGAAGGTGGTCTTGTCCTGGTCCTCTGGTGCGATTGGTATTTGGAAATACCCTGAGAACCCATCTAAAAAGCAGTAGTACTCTTGCCCTGCTAGTCGTTCTAACATCTGATCAATGAAGGGGAGAGGGAAATGATCCTTCCTGGTTGCCAAGTTTAAGCGCCGATAGTCGATACACATGCGCCAACCTGTGATTTTTCTTTGAGGGATAGCCTCTCCCTTATCATTTATAACAGCTTCGATGCCCCCCTTCTTCGGGACAACTTGTACAGGGCTTACCCATGGACTGTCAGAGATAGGATAAATGATGTTCGCATCTAGGAGTTTCAGAACCTCCTTTTTAACTACCTCCTTGAGGTTAGGGTTTAGCCGACGTTGGGGTTGCCTGATAGACTTGTAGTTTTCCTCCATATAGATGTGGTGCGTGCAATAGGAGGGGTCAATTCCTTTTATATCAGCAATAGTCCACCCGATCGCGTTCTGTGTTTCTTCAATACCTCGAGTAGCCTTGTTTCCTCCCCGGAATTCAGAGAAGAGGAAATAATGACAGGCAAATGGTCATCTTCAGCTAAGAAGGCATACTTGAGTTTAGAAGGTAGCTCTTTAAGCTCGAGCTCTGGTGGTTGTTCTATTGATGGAATTGATTTTTGAGGTTTTCTGTCGAGTTCTTCGATTGGTGGCCGGTAGGCTTGATAACCAGTCTTTCCTTTTTCTACATACGCCAGCATGGCGTTAACTTCCGGATCCTCCACCTTTTCTTCTAGAGAAGTAAATAATACTTGCTCTAGCTTCAGTTTCAGCTTTCGGGATGGAAGATAGGGAATACATGTCCTCATCTGTAGAAAAATCGCCTTCCTCCTCCTCATCATCTGTTAATCCCACTGTCTTAGCATGAGGAGAAAAGTTAGACTTTCTTCATCATTTTCTGCATGTCGAATTCGATCGTTTCGTCCTCGTACCGCAGAGTGATTTTCCCATCGTGGACGTCAATGATGGCTTTGGCAGTACTTAGAAACGGTCGACCTAGAATCAGGGGAACCTCAACATCGTCATCCATTTCTAGAATGACGAAGTCAGCTGGAAAGATAAAGCGAGAGACTCCAACTACCAGATCTCGGACTATCCCATGGGCTTGATCTCTGATCTGTCTGCTAGTTGGAGTTTGAAAGGAACCGGTTGCATTTCTCCTCCTTTTACTTTCAAGAAGGTGGCGTAGGGCATGATATTAATGCTGGCTCCCAGGTCGCATAAACCGCTTCCACAGTCCACTCCTCCTATAAAACACGGGATTACGGGATTTCCCGGATCTGTTTGTTTGGGAGGGAGTGCTCGAAGAAGGGCAGCAGAGCATTCCTCCGTGAGGTGCACTGTTTCTTTTCCAGGTTTTCTTCTTCTTTGTTAAGAGATCCTTTAGGAATTTGGCGTAGTTAGGCATCTCTTGCAAAGCATCAATTAGAGGTATGTCGAGGGTCAGTTTCTTGAAAATGCTCAAGAATTTGGAGAACTGCTCATCTAGGTGTTTCTTTTTCATTCTGTTGGGAAATGGGAGTTCACTGTTTTTAGGAGATGAGGATGGAATGTCGATGGTAACTCGAGATGGAGGTGGAGTAGCAGGAGTAGGAACTTGGATTTCTGAGGGAGGTGAGGCTGGATTGGTTGTGTCTTCATCATTGATGTAGGCCTCTTCATGATTTTCTTTTTCTTTTCCTTTTCTGGTGGCAAGTTCCCTTCCACTCCTTAAGGAGACTGCACACAAGTTTGTTGATTGGAATGTGCCATCGTCTATAAGGATTGAATTTGCTTGCTCTTTGGATTAGGGTTTGTCTGTGAAGGGAATTGACCAGGTGGTCTTTGTTGGGTGAGTAACTGTTGAATCTGAGATTGCAAGGCTTTTTGGTCTTTGCGCAGAGCTGCGACCTCTTCTTGCGTATCTCGGGACTTACCCATCATAGCTTTAAACATCTCTTGCATTTGAGAAATTTCAGACTCAGGATTCGAAAGAGGTTGAGTTGGTCGACTCGATGAAGCTTCATTGCCATAAGGCTGTTGTTGATATTGCCTTTGGCCTCCTTGGAAATTGGACTGAGGTCTGTAATTTTGAGATGGTTGAAGTGTATGTGGGTTTTGGATATTGTCGGTGTTTGAGTAGCGAAGGTTGGATTGCATGTTACGTTGCCAAGGTTGTCTGTATCCTGAATTGTTGGTGAGATAGTTTGCCTCCTCTGCTGCTTTTAATTCTTGTAGTTGGGGGCATTGTTCATAGTCATGAGGCCCACCACATTGTGTACAAGAAATAACAGGAGATGATTGGGACAGAGGTGCATAGCCTGGAGGGATTGTAGATGATCGGGAAATCATTGACTTAGCTTGCTGGGGGTAGGAATTCATACCCATCTGCTCAACCACTTTTTGCAGAGTACTTACTTTTGTTACCTGCTGAGCATTGCTTTCCATGAGTTGCTCATGGCTTTTCATCAGCTGGTCAAACTTGTTATCACTTTCCCCAACATGATATAAACCTGGAGTACCGCTCCTTGATCCACCGGAGGCCCAGTCTCTGATTTCTTCACAGAGAGACTCCATCAGAAATTGTGCTCCTGGCTTTTTCAGAATATCGGCCCCTAACGAGGAATACCATTGTTCTGCACGGACCGATCAAGCCTTTGTAGAACAATTGTGATACTTGTTCTTTCGTCAGACCATGGTGAGGACAAGTAAGTAGTAGTCCTTTGAAACGGTCCCAAGTTTCACAAATATTCTCCGACCCTGGTTGCTTGAAATTATAGATTTCAGCAATCATCTCCAATGTTCGGCTCGGGGGTAGGAATTTGTCGTAGAACTTGGTGGCCATGTCATCCCAAGTACCAATGGTACTTGGTGTCAGGCTATGATACCACTTGCTCGCACTTCCCGTCAGGCTGTGAGGGAATAATGACAATCTTGCGTACTGGAGTACTGCGTCGGTTGCAGTAAGACTGTTGGCATGTTGCAAGAATTTTGTAACATGTAACAGGGCTTCGTCTGGACTGGAACCATCAAACATGCCCAGCTCCTTAACACATCTGATTGATGATATGGCTTCAGCTTCTGCCACTCATCGTATTCGGATGGGCTAAGGTGAGGAAGGATGATAGCAGGCTGTTGTCCTTGGTTAGACGGCCTGTTGATATTTCGAACTGTCGCTGGTGTAGATGCCATGTCAGCTTCCGGGTCAGAAAGGTTCTCTCGATCTTTGGAATGTAACCAACCGTGTGATTATTAATATTTTCTGGGAGGCTGTTTGACCTGGTAAAAGGCATTCACCACTTAAAACAAAGAAAAGAAACTCGTGATGTGTTAGAATAAATAAAAATGTTAGGAATTAGTTGACAGAAATTATAAGTTAGTAGTTAGAGACAATGGAAAGAAATGATAGAAAATTGAAATGACAATGGAAATTAAATGACAGAAAATTAAGGTTAGTAGTTAGTATACTGGAAATTATAAGTTAGTATAATGAAGGACAATGGAAATTGAAGGACAATGGAAATTAAATGTTAAGGACAATGGAAATTAAATGACAATAATATAAAGAGTTAGTAATTAGATGTCAGAAGTCAGATGTCCGTAGTCAGATGTCCGAAATTAGATTATCAACAAAATAATATTAACAGATTATTATAATATAACAGGCGAATTAACCGGGGCTTAGGGACTAGAATAAATCAAGTCCCCGGCAACGGCGCCATTTTGCAGACGTGTATATCTGAGTGGTTAGAATTGGTGAAATTAAAAAAAGAAAAGAAATTAAAACTCAAAATAAACGTCGGGCTGCAAACAAATCCCGGTCGTGGTAGTATAGTAAAGTGTAAGAGACCGGATATCGAACCGTGGGACTAAGGTGAATTATATAGTACCTAAGCGTGTCACAAAAAGGGGGAAGTTAATTGACTTGTTTTTGAAAAGTAAATAACAGATTAATTTAGTGAATTGAAGTTAAATTAAACGGAACTCCGGGTTCAGGTTAATATGATCTGATTAATTGTGCTATCTCTACCGGTTTAATAAAATAATTTGGCAAGATTCCTGTTATTATCTTAAGGTCCGATGAAAACTCTTAAGAACTCGTTTACCTGAAAATGCAAGATCCGATGAAAACTCAAGCAAAATGCGTGTAAACGGCAGAGGAGTGTGAGGAATTTTATTCTTGCAACTTGTACTAACTTATCCGATGAAAATAAGTTCCTACAGTTTTATGAACAAGCGCTGAAATAGACTATTTTCCCGGTTGAAAATTAAAAAATAATAATGATCTATCACGGTGGTTATAACAGGAACCGCCGAAATAGGTGTATTTAATACTCTATTTCAGCAGTTTCTACTAACAACCGCCGAAATAGACTCTTTGATATCACTCCCAGACCTCCTTCTTCGCGTGATTTTTCTATTCTCTCTCTGTGAACTCGACTCCGGCGATTTCAAAGGTGACAGACGCCACCTGCAACCACCAGCCCTTCAAACCCCGTTAGCTGACATCGCCCGCCGGACCACCGTCGCCCATCGTCGCTGTCTGTTGGCCGTCGTCGCTCACCGTTCGCTGGAACCGTCAGTGACCCGCTGAAACCTAGAGAACGCATAATATATGTAAGTTCAAATTTTGAGTATAAAAATTGTTAATTTGTTGTTATAATGGTCTGATTTAGGGTTGAATGTGATTGTGTGTGTATAATTTAATTGTGTGTGGACAATGTGAGTATAAAAATGGTGTAAATTTAGTGTAATTTGTTGTGCACGTAAGGTGTTCGATGTAATGTCTGAATGAAAAATTGTATTGTTTGTGTTGTTTGCAGCGATAATTTAGGAGCGTTAGCGTCTCTCTTACTATCTAGATTGCAAACGGGGCTGAAAGCTATTCATTTTCTGTCCGGTAATATACTTTAACTTATATATTCATTCTCTTCATTCACTATAATTTTGTAAGCCTATTTATGAACAATAAATATACATGTTGTAGTGTTTTCTTTCTAATTTTTTGTTTTTGCGCATTTGTATAGATATATTAGAAGTAGTACTGCTGCATCTCTCACACACCAGCCTACCTCTCGGACACATATTCCCCTCTCTCTATAAATCCCCAAGAAACAAGTAAGTATTTTTACTCCGGATTTGTTTTAATATATGAACTGGTTCAGGAAGAATTGATAATATGGTTTGATTATTGTTGACAATTAGGTAGTGAGAATGTGGTTTGAAAATGTTGGTCTGATGTTGTTTGCCGGTTACACTAAATTGAATTGATTTTTTTTGAAATGGTGGTTTGATCATTCAATTTGTATTTAGTTTGATTTTTACTATTGTTGGAATGTTTGTGGTTGCAATGACTTTGGTGATACGATATGTTAAATTAAAATGCTAGTTTATTTTGTGTTTGGAACCTTAGAATTAGGCTAGACTACTTGATAATCATCCCAGTCATGCTCCATTAGGAAATAAACATGCATAACTAAATACAAACTATATTACATAAACATTTTAGTTTTACGTAGGATAACTCACACCTGTGATCTGTTGCACATATAGTATGGAGCGTGACTGGATGTATGGTGATCGAGGGGAACACTTTGACAAGATGCTGAAAGAGTTTTGCGAAGCTGCAGTGCAACACAAGGACAGGGCAAAGGCGGTGAAAATTCCATGTCCTTGTGTTGATTGTGGTGTGGTAAAAAAATATTCAAGCATCGAAGTCATACAATTCCATCCGAAGACCCGTGGTTTCATGCCACATTACAGAAGATGGACTTTCCATGGAAAATCTGTTGAAGATAATGCTTCAACATCCTATAGTCATGATCAGTGTCACTCAAGAACCGAGCAGACATTCGATACTACCAACGAGTCGGATCAATTCCCGACTAATTCAGGAGTCAATGTTGACAATGAGACGACTTACCACGATGATGAAATGGATGATATGCTTGATAATGTCGAGGAAAATTTCATCGACAGGTCGGAGGAGTATCAAAGGTTGTTGGATGCGTCCAAGACAGCCTTATACCCTACGTGCATTAAGTACACAAAATTGACGGATGTTCTGAATTTGTTCAACTTGAAGGGGAGATATGGATGGAGTGACAAGACTTTCACGGCATTTCTTGAGTTGGTTCATGAGATGCTTCCAGATGGGAATGGTCTCCCTACCACCACTTTTGAGGTGAAGAAATGGGTGTGTTCAATGGGGATTGAGTATAAGAAGATACATGCATGTCCCAACAATTGTGTGTTGTATATGGGTGATTATGAACACCTAGACAACTGTCCGAAATGCTCATTGTCTTGATACAAGCTCAAGGATGATGACTCCTCATTCCCTCAGAAAAAAGTCCCCCGGCTAAACTTTTGTGGTATTTACCGATCATACCTAGGTTCAAAAGGTTGTTTGCCAATCTGAAAGATGCAAAGAACTTACGGTGGCACGCAGAGGGCAGAAAAAGTGATGAGAAACTAAGACATCCAGCAGATGGGCCTCAGTGGAGAAACATCAACAGATGGTACAAAGAACATTTTGGACATGAAGATAGGAATTTGAGGCTTGGGTTATGTACTGATGGAATGAACCCGTACGGCACGTTGAGTAGTCAACACAGTACATGGCCTGTTCTGCTAGTGATCTACAATTTTCCCTCATGGTTGTGTATGAAACGAAAGTACATCATGTTATCGCTCCTGATATCTGGTCCCAAACAGCTAGGTAATAACATTGATGTGTATCTTACCCCTCTGATTGATGATCTGAAGCTATTGTGGAATGAGGGGACCGTGGTATATGATGCTTATGCAAGAGAAAATTTCACGCTCAAGGCTTTGTTGTTCTGTACTGTCAACGACTTCCCTGCATATGGGAACTTGTCCGGTTACACGGTGAAAGAAACATTTGCATGTCCTGTATGCGAGGAAGACACTTGTTCGGACCGTTTAAAACATTGTGGAAAGAATGTTTATATGTGTCATCAACGTCTTCTGCCCGAAGATCACCCTTGTCGAGTAACAAAGAGAAAGTTGTTCAATGGTCAGGCCGAAACTCGTGTGGCCTGTCTACCTTTAAGCTCTGAGGAAGTGTACAAAAAGGATAAGGACATTGTAAATGTATTTGGAAACACTTCAAAACTGGCGAATAACATTTGGAAAAAGTGTTCTATCTTTTGGGATCTACCTTATTGGCGTCATCTTACTATGAGACACTGCTTAGACCTCATGCATATTGTGAAGAACGTTGGTGAGGCAGTGAGTGGGACTTTGCTCAACAAACCCGGCAAAACAAAAGACGGATTGAAAGTCAGAAAAGACATGCAAACCATGGGTATACGAAAGGAGTTACACCCACGAGAGAATGGGAAACGAATATACCTACCTCCTGCATGCTACACGCTCTCAAAGGCTGAAAAGATTAGTTTCTACAAATGTCTGCACTCGGTAAAAGTACCATCTGGGTACTCTTCAAACTGGAAGAACATTGTATCGATGAAGGATTTGAAACTTTTAGGCATGAAATCTCACGATTATCATGTACTAATGTTACATCTTCTTCCAGTTGCAATCCGAGGGATATTGCAATCTGATGTCAGAAATGCTTTAACTCGGTTATGTTTCTTTTTCAACGCTATTTGCTCCAAGGCAATTGACGTAACCTCTTTAGATGATCTAGAACGTGAAATTGTTGTCACATTATGTCAACTTAAGATGTATTTTCCACCATCTTTCTTTGACATAATGGTGCATCTAATTGTGCACATCGTTTGAGAGATACAATTCTGTGGTCCGGTATACTTACGGTACATGTATCCTTTTGAACGGTACATGGGCATTCTGAAAAGTAGAATGAAGAATAGGTATCGACCAGAGGGGAGCATTATTGAAGCAATAGTGACTAAGGAAGTCACATAATTTGTGACTGATTATTTGAGTGAGGCGGAGTCAATTGGTATCCCAAAACCACGACACTACGGCAGGTTTAAGGGTAAATGGGTCATTGGTAGAAAGATTGTGCAAGTTCCGCGTCATCTTATTCATCAAGCACATTTGTTTGTCTTACAACACCTTGAGGTTGTTGAACCTTATTTTGAAACCCATATGGTTGAGTTAAGGCATCAAAATCCTATGAAAGACCACATTTGGCTGACAAAGGAACAAAATCGAGTTTTTATCCAATGATTCAAAGATCATGTGTTGACATTATCATCATTAGATCCTGAAGATGTAAGTGAAGAGATCAGATGTTTGACAATCAGACCTGAAACTAATATTACATCATTTGAGGGGTATGATATTAGTGGGTATACATATTACACTGCACGCCAAGATGCCAAATCGATAAACTAGAATAGTGGAGTGAAAATTGAAGCTGCATCCACTAAGTACCACAGCGGTAACCGATCTCAACCAGTTAGGAACTCTAGTTGGTATTATGGTGTCGTCGAGGACATTTGGGAACTAGACTACCACATTGATTCCTTTCTATTGTTCCGATGCAAGTGGGTGGACAACCGACGTGGATACCAAAATGATGGAGGGCTTACCTTGGTTGATCTTTCACGTGTCGGTTATAAGGATGATCAATTTGTTCTAGGAAAGGATTGCGAACAAGTGTGGTACGTTGAGGATCCGAAAGACTACAGATGGTCTGTTGTTCTTCTAGGAAGAAGGTTGGTTGTAATCGAAAATGAAAATGAGGATAACGATGACAATGAAACGGTAGAGGAAACACCCTTGTTTCCTATTGGATCACCGGATTCGATTGATGTTACCGAAAATGATTTGCTTTACGCACGATCAGACCATGATGAGAATGTTTTGGGTTGAAAATATGAAATGATTAATTTATGTTTTCATGTCAGGTAATGTTGTTAGTAGAATGTAGACTGTAATGTCATCTTAACCTGTTATTGTTATTATTGTTATGCTTTATAGTATTTATGTTAATTTGTATAATGACTTTATCTGATGAGAATGCTTTATTAATTTTTTTACAGTGGATGATCACCCTATGGATGACCCCGTTGCACAGTTTCTCATGACTGGAGAAGCTGAGCCACAACAGAATAGACCAAGTAAGCGGGTCACAAAAGGCGGAAAGAAAAAGAAGAGCGACCAGTTAGCTGCACGTGAGACTGAGGCTGGCCCTTCACAACAAACTGAAGAGCCGCTAGTTGACCCACCAGAGGCCAAGAAGCAAAAGAAGAGAGGTCCCACGCGTGGGCTGAAGGCTAACAAGGGTCCTCATACAAAACCGGTGCAGTTCAATGAGTACAACCAACCTCATGGCAATTGGAAGAATGACTTCACCACTTATGGTAGCCATTTGGTGAAGTCATATTGTAACATAAACCATAACTGGAAGCAAGTGCCTCAAGCGTTGAAGGATACCATGTTTGAGCGTCTTCAGGTAAATCTCTACATTATTAGTATGATGTTGTAAAATAATAGAATATTTATGTTGATTTTACTAACTGACTAATCACGCATGTAGGCTCGTTTCTCCCTGGATCCCGCACTTAAAAAGGATGTGCTGTCATCGATGTCGAAATAGTTCCAGGACCACAAGAATAAGTTAGCTGACAAGTTCATTTACAAGATGTCTGCTTCAGAAGATCCAGATGCTTCATATCATGATCTCGGCGGTGAGATGCCACCATGGGAGATTTACGAAGGCATCACCGAAAAGCAATGGGTACAATTTGTTGAGTCATGTCACACACCAGAGTTCTAGGTGCATTTTATTGTCGTACATACATATGTTACGCTTTCTTATGTCTTTTTTGTGTTTAATTTCACTAAACATGATCATATTAATTTATGCAGGCTCTCCATGAGAAACAACAAGCAAATGCTAAGAAGAATTGTACCCTCACCACTTAGGTGGAAAAAGTATTGCTCAAAGGGTACCAGAATGGGAGCAAAAGGGATATCTGCCCACGGATGGCTCATTGGATATCAGTGGCAGAAGAATGAGAGTCTAGGAGTTAAGCCACGTTCCGAAGAACTCTACTCCCGAAAATCCTCAATACGACGAAGCCATGAGAGCAGTTATTGCTCAAATGGTAAGTGATATCATTTCATTTTTAGTCGAAGTGTTCATTTATTTGTATATGAACTTATGATAAACTAATAACTGTATGTGTGTTGTATTAGGGTGACTTAAGCTCTCAGCTCACCCAGGGCACCTGGACCTCAGAGAGGAATGATGATCCTCTTACACGCGCTCTTGGTAAGAAGGATCATCCAGGACGTGCATTGGGTTTGGCGGGCACGTTGGTATCCGCCAGGCATTTGGCGTACCCGGGTCCAAAAAAGCACAGGGGAGGACGATCAGCTACGAGGAGCACCTGAGAGTGATGAATGAGATGGAGTAGAGGATTAATCAAAGTGTCAATGAAAGGATCACTCAGGCTATGTCAAGGTTTCAATCACAGATGCATAGCAGCAAAGAGGTTTCTCGACCACAAGCTGAGTCACCCATTCAGCAGCAGAGTGCACCAGTATTGGGAAGTAGTGTCCACTCGGCTGAGCCGTTTCCCCATTCATCTCTAAAGGTTAGACCAACATTTAAATTGAGTACATCATGATTAAGATTTTTCACTTGATCACTAATATCATCATAGAACTAGGATTTCACAATTTTCATCTAAACAAGTTCCACATAACATTCAGGCACCCACTGAGTGCACATTGTTTTTACAAACTGGAGAAGAAGAGGTCATGGTGGCATGGGGTAAACTTTTCCCTTCAAATGCAAGTGATTTTGTGCACGGTGAACCACTCCGACTGTACCATGCACGAGTGCTTCTGGATGACTATGTTGCAGAGCAAGGTGACATCTATTTACCGGTGCCGATCCCACAAAGACCTACACTGCGTTCTGCATAAACTGCGACAATGCAGTGGCCAGTCCAATTGGTCAAACTCTCTAGGCAGGTAATTACTCTTAATCGTTGCTCTAAAACTATTGATATACCACCTTGCATCCATATACTTAATTAGTTAATATCATAGGAAATGAGTCGACCAAAGACTGATAAGGGAAAAGGAAAAAGAATTGCTGCACCTATTCAATCAAAGGCATCCACCAATTTCATGATTAGACCTGATTTGGTTGAGCAAAGAATATTGGCTGGCTTGTCGACTAATATGAAGATTCTGCACTCATTGTTGTTGCTGCTGCCACCTCACTGTGATTCCATCACTGTGGAAGATCACAAGAGGATATTTCACCATCAAGTTGAAGCAGGATATACACATCGATTTGAGATATATATATGTCCGACTTCAAGGAATGTTTCACGAGGGATTGGTTGAATGTGTCGATTATCAAGTCAACCGTCATGTAAGTGACTTCTACCTTTTATATTTTGAATGCATTGATTGGTGATGAATTAGATGTTTGAATAAAAAGTAAATAAATAATGATATTGTCTCCATGGTGCAGGCATGTGCATAATAAGGAGATCGACGTCTACCAAGATCACAGTTTCGGATTCCTGTGTCCTACCATGTGCTGTGAAACCCAGATGACAAGTGAGATGCAAGGCCTTATGCAATATCTGACAAATGCCATATTTGAATGTGCTGACAAATCATTTATTATGCTGCCATATCATCAAGGGTATGATATTTGACTATTTCTCTTAGTATAATCTATTTATAGTTTGTGTTAGTTGTTTAATGATTTCAACACATTGTGTAATTTGTGAATAGTCGGCATTGGTCATTGCTTGTGCTGGTGATGCAGTACCCACGAGTCTGGCAATTTGACTCACTTGGTAGGGGTGTTAAGAGACCGAAGATCGTCAGCGCAATATTGAGGTAAGTTTGTTATCTTAAACAACAATTGTTATTACTTAACATTAATTGTTTCAAAACTTCCTACTGATACTTAAAACTATATTGCTGACGTATATAGTTCCATGAGAGCTGCATTCATGACAATGGAAAAACCATTGAAGAATAACATCCCTTGGAACCTAGTCAAGGTACTCTTAATTGCTAAATTTGTGTGATAATGTCAACACTAGTTTGTAATTGTCAATATGTGTGTATGTATAGTGTCTGATGCAGCCTGGGGGTTCGGAATGTGGATACTACGTCATGAGATTTATGAATGACATAGTAGGAGCGTCGTCCCTTTTACCAGATCACTCGTTAGACAAGGTAACATTCTTTGAAAGTTTCAGTTATGCTCTTTACATGTTGTTAGACTTGTAGGTTTTAGATTAATGTTCAATTTTTTTCAAGGCTTACGAAGAATGCTCTAAGGTGGTCAATATGAAGATACTCAAATTGTTGAGATTCTTGAGGAATAGTTGGAGTTCGTCTGCACAAGTTTAATGAATTGTTGATGATGAAGATGATTTGTGAACTTTTTCGAGTATGTAATTGTACTTTTGTACACTTGTGGATGGTGTAATGGTAGATTTGAATTGTGATGTGGTTTTTTCTTTGTAATGAAAGTGTGTAATTAAGTGTAATTGCATTGGTTTGTTTACTCTCAAATTGTGGCACATCGTTGAATTATGAAAGTGTGCTGGAGCTCCCTGTGTGGATGCAGCTATATTACAGGTCTCATTGAATCATTTAGTGTGTTGTAGTGAATATAAAAGCTGGGATGGAAAAAACAAAAAAAAGGGGCCTAGGCCTATCTCGGCGGTTCTTAGCTTACATCCGCCAAGATAGACATAGGGTCGGTCCCAGGGTCGGTCCCTAGGGCGGTCAATACCAGAATGTATTCTGGAACAGACTGACCGAGGGACCGACCCTGGTTTAAGGTCGGTCCATCACAGAAAGCCTTCTGATATTGACCGCCCTAGGGACCGACCCTGGGACCGACCCTGTGTCTATCTCAGCGGTTGTAAGCAAAGAACCGCCAAGATAGATGTGGTTAGATTTTGATTTCGGCACCCACTTATTTCGACGGTTTGGTGTTACAACCGCCGAGATAGGTGCACCCATTTCGGCGGTGCTCATTTCGGCGGTTCACAACCGCCGAAATAGACCCCTTAGAACCGCTGAAATAACCCATTTTCTACTAGTGGATCATTCCTAGCCCTTTCCCTAGGTCCACCGAACCACATCAAGACCCACACACATGCTTTGGATTATAACCCACCTGCACCGGTGTTCCATAATGTCGCCCCGCTCATCAGGAATGAGCCTCACGAGTAGCCTAGGGAAAGAGGCCCAAGGTAAACGACCATCCAGATGGATAGGGGGAGACGCGGCTCTAAAGAAGTATCCGTTGAGACTCAAAGTTTAATTGTTTCCATAGATGTTTCTGTAGCCATGCCTTAGTAACTTTGCTACAATTTCCAGTCATTCTCCTAGGTTCCAGTTTAAAAGATTATGGTAATGTTTTTGTAGTTAAGTGGTGATGTTGGTAATCCCTAAGATAATCTAGGTCGAGTACGTTCAATGCACCTGCTTTATGGATTACTCCAATGGATTAATCATACCATGGCAAAAAAAAAAAAAAAAAAACTAATCCAAATTAAGAAAATGTTCATCCGAGCCTACCACGGCAGATTAAAAGAAAAGCGAGTACAACCAATTAATCATTGCAATTGTACAAGCGCCGCGAGAGATGGAGGACGAGATGATTACTCAGCATATGCGACCCTGCAAAAAGCAAACTCAAAGTGATAGAAAAGAATCGCAACATTTCAGTGTCTTCTTTTATCATCAATCCTCAACTTTCCACTAATCCGACCGCCATTTCCGGAACCAGACGTTGAACAGTGTCACCATTGCAGAGCAGTGTTACCGTTGCAGAGCGCGCGGAATATGCCGGCATTGTGCCTGAACCGGATTAAACCATCAATTATGGTTCTTCGATCTCAGCCATTAAAGTTACAGAGAATGAAAAGCAGCCGTGATTTGGGTCTATCGAAGGAAGAGAAAAAGGAGACAGCGAAGGAAAAATGCCAATCAACATGTGGTGTTGGTGGCTTTGGTGATGCTGATGGTGGCGGCAACGGCGCCGGCAAGGAGGAAGATGCAGGACCTTCAGATGTGAAATTTTCTGGGAGGAAAATAATGGTAGTGGTTGATCACAGTGACGAAGCTAGAGGTGCACTTCAGTGGGCTTTGACTCATGCCTTGCAGAGTCATGACATTCTGGTTCTTCTACACGCCTCTACTCTCTCCAAGCAAGGTTAGATTACAGATTACTAGCCATTGATTCATAAAATTAATGATTCATATCACAATGCAAGTACTGTTCAGTAGAGGGGTTATATATATGAGCAGATGTTCGATCGATGTTGGGTATTTATGTTGACTGATCCATGCATGAATTTCATATCATCTTCTTTCATTTATCTTGTTGCAGGAGATGAAGGCAATACTACAAGTAAGATGATGCGTCCAAGAGTGTATAAACTACTCCACTCTCTGAAGAAAACATGCCACAAAAAGAGACCAGAGGTAGTGTATCCTCGTCCCCAGATTGGTTTGTTCATAAATTGCTATTGACACTAAAAACGGTGTCGTATTATTACAGAAGACTCCAATGACCAAATTCTTAGATCACTTGTAACAGAGATCACACACAGACGATCCAAAAGGATAGTTACTGTACTGTTCACGGGTTAAGGACTTTAGAAGATATAATTTTTATCAGTGTGATGGTCTTCTATATGAATTAACCTCTTATTTTATCAAGTTTAATTATTGTTTTACAAAATTTATCATGACATTCTTTACTTATCAATTACTCCATAGCATGCACCTTCTTTTGAAAGCCCAATCCATAAAACTCAAATTCGATGTCTGGCAATTTGGAGACGCATTATTAATAATTAAGTAGTTTGCTTTAATTAGTACAGGCACAGGTGGAGGTATGTGCAGTACAAGGAAAAGATAAGGGCTCTGTGATAGTGGAAGAAGCAAGAAAGCAACAAGTGTCCCTACTTGTACTCGGGCAGAAGAAAAAGCATTCCACGGCTTGGCAAATTCTGTTGATGTGGGCAGGAAGTAAGATTCCGGTTGTTGGAGGCGGCGGCGGTGGTCACAAAGGTGGAGTGGTAGAGTACTGCATTCGGCACGCTGATTGTATGGCTATAGCAGTAAGGAGGAAGAGCAAGAGAGCAGGAGGCTACTTGATTACCACCAAGAGGCACAAAGACTTCTGGCTCCTTGCTTGAGTTTTCAATGTATTGGGTTTGTCCGTAGTCGTTGAAGGTTGTAGCTATTGTGTTGAATTTCACAGTTTGATTTTAGTTATTCAGTGATTGGGAATCCATACGGTTGAGTGCGATGTATAGGGTATGTTTTACATATTTGATTTCCTGGTTGGTACTGGGTTTCGTTTTTTCTTTTTCATTTGTGTGCTAGTGGAAACCAAGGACATATTTTTGGGAATCCATATAGTCGTGGTTTGTTAATTAAGGAAGTACGAGATAATAGTGATATTATTCAGTGTTGGAAATAATAGTGTGCGGGGATGGATGAGAATGCAAGGGAATTTTGTAAATTTTTTTTTTTTTTTAGAAAGCTGTGACCTTATAATATAACACATAGCAAGCACAAGGGGAAAGACCTTCATGTCATGTTAGTTCCAAATCTAACTTACAAGCCATACTAATATTAGGGGGAACAAGCTCCCCCAACCACACCCGATTACTCTCATAGAGAGGGTTCCCCAAATTACAAATAATCTTAGTCAGATAATTGTCATACAAAGGGGCTTCACTTGTAATAATGCTAGCGAAATAAGAAAGTAATCCTCGCACCCTCAAGATATCATCCCAACTGGCATTGGGTCTTCTGATATCTCCCAAATTGAGGATGCCCTCGAAATAATTATCAACTGATTCAAAACAAATGCTATGGCTACCCACCGAGATAGCAAGCTCCATGGCAATTCTTTTTGCTTTGATATCAGCATACTGCACATTATTGGTGCTGGAAATTCTTCGGTTGAAAACAACAATAGGCCGACCACGATCGTCTCGGATGAGGCCAGCTATAATCCGGTCCCCAAGACGACTAGCATGCATACCCGTACATATACTATGATAACCCGACGGAGGAGGATGCCAACTCCTAGGAGAATAGAGATTAGAAGAGACCTTCATGACTGAAAGATAAGCTTCAGTAAAGGAGTTGTTTACCTCGACTTCTTTCCACCAAGAAAGCTCTGGATTATGTTTGACTTTATTCCTCGAAGCATATATGACCCAAAGCTTGTTGGCTATAAGAGATAGCTTCTTAACACTCCACACCTCAGACATCCGAAAAAACCAGTCCAACATACCATCCACATTATTAGGGATTTCATTGACATCCACTAGGCCCCTCCATTATCTCTAACAGCACAACAAAAGAAGAAACAATGAGCCAAGTTGTCCTTAGCCCCACAGAAGAAACACTTGGAATCACCTCCAATCCGTCTAGCCATATTATCCTGGCAAGGGATAATATTTCCCAAGAACTTCCAAAGATTAAGTTTAACTCTAGGGCAACAAATGGAGCTGGTAATCTTCTTACCAATCCTACCGATGGAGAGGGGGGAAGTGGAGGAGCTTCCCTCCCCTGTTGCTTTTACCAGAGAGATATAAGCTGATTTAACTGAGAACTTGTTGTCTTTGGAGAAGACCCAGGACCACTGATTAGAACTATCCAGGTCATGTGGAATAGGAGATAGAGGCTCATCCCCCACAGGAGGAAGAGGCCGAGCTCCTTCTTTGAGCAAATCCAATACCGAAGAGATGGACTTCCAGATGGGGCTACCTTTCTTTGAAGGGAGGCACTCACTAATATTGTTGTCAGGATAATAGAGCTGCTTCATAACTTGAGCTACTAGAAACCCCGGTGATAAGCAAGAAATACATCTACTTTTAGGGCTTTAATTCTTCCTATTTTCATAGCAATTTATGTCGTATTTCTCACTTATCATATGATTTTCCTAGATTTATGTTTTGATATGAATTGATATATTTTATGTGTTAAATGTAGGAAAAAGCCATGTAAATGGATAGATAATCTCATGAGCTTTCCAACGCAACAAACGGCGGGTAAAACGGACTTATAACGAAGAATCGGGAGCCGATTGAAGATTGGAGTACACTGATATATATATATATATATCGCTAGTTGTCCGCTGAGACGACCGCCTGACTATTGCGCGGACACAGGAAGCGGACAGGCGTGAGATGTCCGCCTGGAATCGAAGCGGACGGCAGGCGGACAAGAAGACAGGCGCAGACACACACGTCCGCCTGATTCTTACGCGGACAGAACAAATGACCGGGCGGACGGAGCGAGTCGACAGAGACGTCCGCATGAGAGTCCCGGGCGGACGGAGACGCGGACAGCACGCGGACGTGCATAAAATCGACCGCGACTAGTTTTCTTCTTCGTTCTTCGCGGCGCTTTCTTCTTCCTTCTTCGCGGCGCCTACCGACACTTATCTCAGGCGCCTACCGACACTTATCTCACGCGTTCAGCCGCCCCAATCTTCTGCAACCCCAATCCATCTACTCCTCAACTTGGCAACTTGGTCACGCGTGATCCAGCCTGTTTATCTTCTCCTTCCTTCTTCTTCTCCTTCTTCTATAAAACGCACGAGCCTTCTGCTCAAAAATAATTACTCCCTTCCTCAAAATCCAAACACCACCGTTCAGACCACAACAGACCACAGTACACCACAATCTTCCATCCAAAGTTCATTAAACTTACGCTGTTATTTTCCAGACAGCCAACGAAGAGGACGATCTGCACAAAACCAGTCCATATCCTGATCTGTATCCGCGTACCATCGTTCTTCTTCGTTCTGTCTGTCTATCTTATTTATTGTGTTTGTTTTTATAATTATGTCTGATAATAAATCTAGCTTCCCGGGTTAGAAGCAAGCTATTTTATATAATTGTGTTATATAAGCTTTCCAGTATAATTTATCTAAGCAGTATTTTGATTCTTGTCCTTAATGCGCTTTAATTCTCTGTACAATTATTAAGTGATATTTGTAGTTCTTTGTCAAAATGCAGTGCTGAGACAAGTTCTAGACACAGGAAGTCAAATGGGTTAACGACTAGAAGCGATGTTTTTCGCCGTATAGGTTAATCTATCTCCAATAGGGATTATTAATGCGATTAATTTATTAATGACTTGAACAAGGAATTGCGCTTGTTATTTAAATTAATCAGGGTTTATTAGACAGGGAACGGTCAATAAACTAATTAAGATTCTTGAGTTTATTGTTAAAATGGGAGAGTTATATTAATATGATTAAATTAAATAGGTGAGCAGAACAACCCGGGATGCTTCTTTAAAACCAAAAAGATTTATAATTTCTATTTCTTTTGTTTTAATTAATTGTTTTATTATTGTCTTATCAGTTAGCTATTAATCCTGTCCCTAAAAATGATAAAATCTGTTTATAGAAATCTCAGTCAATTTACTACACTATCAGTTACCCACAGCGAGGTCCCCAAGAGTTCGACACCCACATCCACTATCCGCAAAACGATAGGTACACTGCCTAGGTTGAAGAAGTAGTCACATATTTCTCCAACAAGTTTTTGGCGCCGTTGCCGGGGACCTCCGGCAAGGTTAATTGGTAGTTTTTAATTTTACTGAGTTTTCTGTTTATAATTTGTGTTATATTTTGCTTCTCTTTAATTTTTGTTTCTGTTATATTTTGTTTCTATTATTCTGCTAATATTTTAATTGTGTAAATTTTCTGTTATATCTGTTTAATTTTCTTTTTATTTTTTGTAATTTTACATACTTTTTTTATATATTTATTTTATTTAGCTATTTTCTTTTATCTCTTTTTTATTTCGTATTTAGTTTTTCTTTTAGTTAATTTTGTTTTTGTATTTCTTTTCTATTTTTAGTTCTATTCTACTTGGTATTTTTATTTTTGTTTTTGTAGGATAGTTACTGATTATGGAGAGCGGCGACGATGAGGTGAAGAGATTGTTGATCAATTTGGAATGGACTCACATGCAAGAGGAGATGTCCTCATATCAAAGGTTGGTCAAGGATTATCAATCACCTCAACAGTCAATCGAGAGCCGTATTGGTGGGAAGTCGACCAGGCTAATACACAGTACCAAGAAGCTCAGTTGGGATACTGCTATTTCAATCAGAATGAACAGCAACTACACAAGCCAGACGAATTTTGCCGAGTCAGGCCAAGCCTAGAAGAGATTCCAGTGGTGACTCCAAGGAGCAAGATCGATTCGAGCCAGATATTCATGAAGCTACAGTTCTGATGAGGAGATAAAGAAACTTATCAGGACATTTTTCTCCGACGCTGAGTTGGAGCAAATGTCTGAGAGTTACAATTCTTCTCCATCTCCATCCCCAGCACAAGAGGAGCAATTAAAAGCTGAAGGTATTTGTGTGAACCTCAACAACCAGAAGAGGATATTTATATTCTCGAATCTGAGGAAGGAACGCTACCACCAGTCTCTCATCAACTCTCACCGTGCCTCCATAAGCCTCAACAACAAGAGGAGGATGTTTACATCCTCCAATTTGAGGAAGAAAAACCATCACCACCTGGTCTTCTATTGGAATTCCATTACCGGCAATACCTCCTCAAACACCAGGTTTTTGGAGTATTTATTTTCCTATTTTATTTGCCGAGGTGACGTACTGTTTTGACCCAGGTGGTTTGCTTTTAATTACTGCTAACTTCGTTTTCCTGGCGAAGCTGTTGTCTACTTTTATTTTTGATCCAGGATAACGAAGCGGGAGTCTAGCCAAAGACTATAAATACGGGCAGCTTACTGGAGGCAACCCAGTGGTTAAATATTATTTCCCTACTATATTTTGTTTTCTGTTTTGTTTTCATATAATTCCTATATATGTTCTTATTAAAAAAAAAGAGAAAAAAAGAAAGAGAGAACGAGGAGAATTAACTTGAGTTCTTCTGGCTGTTTAGAATATTATTACAGGAATCTTACACATTCCGACAGCAACTCAAGTGTGGGGAGCTACACTACATACTCTGCAAACTCTAGGGAGTACACTATCCATACCTGCTCTTTAAATTTAAATATCTCTTATTACCATGCTTTTTGATCATTACCCAGGTAGTTTGCATGCCCTGTTATTTTAATTCTTTCTATGCAATGAGGGCATTGCTTTGGTTCAAGTGTGGGGGAGAGATAATAATAAGCTTGCTCTTAAGTTGGTCTCTTTTTCGACACTGTGTTTAAATTTGTTAAGTGATTAATAATCAAAGAAGGAGCCATAGAGGGAGTAATGCTGGTATTAACAGGTTTAAAGGGTACACACAAAAAAAAATTATTATTACTCTGCTCCTTACTCAAAAAAATTCTGAGGAAATTACTGTTTGAATTTTGTTTTGACTTTGAGCCTGGATTTGATTTGGAAAGAAATGGTGGAAAAAGAACAAGGCAAGGTACTCCTCTGATCCAGACAGGCATATTCTGATCCTAAACAGGCCCCGTCCACTCGGTTATTAAGTTCTTAGGGGTGCTTCATCACCCGGCTACCTAAGGTACTCGGTATCTGGGATAGTAGACCCAAAACCGCTACAAGGGTGGAGAGAAAAGTCTGAGGTGAAAGAAAAATGAACTTCAAAATTGAAGTATCTGTGCATTCGGTACTAAAATGAAAAATCGTCATTAAGGATCATGAGTATGTGGCATTGAAAGGTATAATGGAATAAGATTTTACTTCATGCCCCTTGTCGTTCAAGGAAATGTGAAAGAAAATGGTGGATTGGCTCAGGGTTAAAAGCAGAATTCTCATGGTACTGCTCCTCTTTCTTTTGTAGGATTTCAGAGTTATTCTCGGAAATAGAGAAATATATCTAATAAAATTAATGTTATTAGTACCCTTTTAAATTCTGAAAAATTGGCAATTACCTCTTCTGTGCTCTCCTTACTTGATTATTGTCTGTTTAACTTGTTTAAACATTATGTCAGAAAGATTTGCTTGAGGACAAGCAAAAGATAAGTGTGGGGGAGTTTGATAAGCAAGAAATACATCTACTTTTAGGGCTTTAATTCTTCCTATTTTCATAGCAATTTATGTCGTATTTCTCACTTATCATATTTTCCTAGATGTATGTTTTGATATGAATTGATATATTTTATGTGTTAAATGTAGGAAAAAGCTATGTAAATGGATAGATAATCTCATGAGCTTTCCAACGCAACAAACGGCGGGTAAAACGGACTTATAACGAAGAATCGGGAGCCGATTGAAGATTGGAGTACACTGATATATATATATATATATGTAATCGCTAGTCCGCTGAGACGACCGCCTGACTATTGCGCGGACACAGGAAGCGGACAGGCGTGAGATGTCCGCCTGGAATCGAAGCGGACGTCAGGCGGACAAGAAGACAGGCGCAGACACACACGTCCGCCTGATTCTTACGCGGACAGAACAAATGACCGGGCGGACGGAGCGAGTCGACAGAGACGTCCGCATGAGAGTCCCGGGCGGACGGAGACGCGGACAGCACGCGGACGTGCATAAAATCGACCGCGACTAGTTTTCTTCTTCGTTCTTCGCGGCGCTTTCTTCTTCCTTCTTCGCGGCGCCTACCGACACTTATCTCAGGCGCCTACCGACACTTATCTCACGCGTTCAGCCGCCCCAATCTTCTGCAACCCCAATCCATCTACTCCTCAACTTGGCAACTTGGTCACGCGTGATCCAGCCTGTTTATCTTCTCCTTCCTTCTTCTTCTCCTTCTTCTATAAAACGCACGAGCCTTCTGCTCAAAAATATTACTCCCTTCCTCAAAATCCAAACACCACCGTTCAACCACCACACAGACCACAGTACACCACATCTTCCATCCAAAGTTCATTAAACTTACGCTGTTATTTTCCAGACAGCCAACGAAGAGACGATCTGCACAAAACCAGTCCATATCCTGATCTGTATCCGCGTACCATCGTTCTTCTTCGTTCTGTCTGTCTATCTTATTTATTGTGTTTGTTTTTATAATTATGTCTGAATAATAAATCTAGCTTCCCGGGTTAGAAGCAAGCCTATTTTATATAATTGTGTTATATAAGCTTTCCAGTATAATTTATCTAAGCAGTATTTTGATTCCTCTCCTTAATGCGCTTTAATTCTCTTGTACAATTATTAAAGTGATATTTGTAGTTCTTTGTTAAAATGCAGTGCTGAGACAAGGTTCTAGACACAGGAAGTCAAATGGGTTAACGACTAGAAGCGATGTTTTTCGCCGTATAGGTTAATCTATCTCCAATAGGGATTATTAATAATGCGATTAATTTATTAATGACTTGAACAAGGAATTGCGCTTGTTGTTTAAATTAATCAGGGTTTATTAGACAGGGAACGGTCAATAAACTAATTAAGATTCTTGAGTTTATTGTTAAAATGGGAGAGTTATATTAATATGATTAAATTAAATAGGTGAGCAGAACAACCCGGGATGCTTCTTTAAAACCAAAAAGATTTATAATTTCTATTTCTTTTCTGTTTTAATTAATTGTTTTATTATTGTCTTATCAGTTAGCTATTAATCCTGTCCCTAAAAATGATAAAATCTGTTTATAGAAATCTCAGTCAATTTACTACACTATCAGTTACCCACAGCGAGGTCCCCAAGAGTTCGACACCCCACAAATCCACTATCCCGCAAAACGATAGGTACACTGCCTAGGTTGAAGAAGTAGTCACATATTTCTCCAACACCCGGACAAGAGAGCAATCTCCAAAGCTGTTTAACCAAAAGAGCTTTATTGAAATTTTACCCTTCTCTGAAACCAAGGCCTCCTTGTTCCGAAGTGACACAAACATTTGACCATTTAGTCCAGTGGAGAGCTCTTTTATCAACTTTCCCACTCCACCAGAAGGAGGAGAAGGCTGAATTGAGTTTCACAATAATACCTTTGGGAAGAGCAAATAGGGACATGGTGAAGTTAGGTATAGACTGAAGAACACTTGACACCATGACGGACCTAGCTGCTTGAGCCATAGGTTTAGTCCAACTGGAAACCCTTTTGTGAACTAATTCGATAAGATAGGTAAAGAGATCATGTTTTCTCCTACCTATCTTGAGGGGAAGGCCTAGGTATTTGGAGAAGCAAGGTACCTCTTGAACATTCAAAAGTCTGGAGAGATTATCTTTAATGGAGGGAGATAATCTTTTGCTAAACACCAATTCAGATTTGAGATGGTTAATTTTGTGGCCGGAGGCTTGAAGGAATTTTGTGAGAATCTGGTTCAGGTAGGAAATATTAGTGGGATTGGCTTTACCAAAAAGGAGAAGATCATCAGCGAAGGCTAGGTGGGATATAGACGGACCGAGAGAGGAGAGCTTGATCCCATGAAAATCTCCATTAAACTTGGACTTATTAAGGAAACTAGACAAGGCTTCATGAGCCAAAATGAAAAGGAAGGGAGAGAGAGGGTCTCCTTGTCTAATTCCCCTAGTTTGGTCGAAAGAATTACCTGGCTTGCCGTTGATGAGGATAGCACATCTGACTGAGCGGACACAGTTCATAACCGGAGTAATCCAATGGGAAGGGAAGCCCATGGAAAGGAGGACATCTTGGAGGAAGCTCCACTCCAATCTGTCATACGCCTTGCTAAAGTCCAGCTTAAGGGCAAAAAAACCATTTTTAACAGCTTGATTCTTCTCTAAAAAGTGTTGGAGCTCGCCTGCTAGAATGATATTGTCGGTAATAAGCCTCCCTTTCACAAACCCAGATTGATTGAGAGAGATGAGGTGCGGTAGAATATGTTGAACCCTATTTGCCAAAGTCTTGGAAGCTATCTTATACGCAAAATTACACAGTGCAATCGGTCTGAATTTATCAATCTCTGTCGCCCCCGCAATCTTAGGGATAAGAGTGATAAAATACTCATTCAAGGATTCTGGGAGGGGCTGGCCTCTAAGAATAGGCATGACTGCATCAATAATTTGGTTCCCAATGATATGCCAAAAGGTGATAAAGAATTTACCATTGAAGCCATCTGGCCCGGGAGCTTTGTTGGCTCCTAATTGTTTCACAGCAGAAATGATTTCCTCTCTAGTATAAGGCCTGCTCAGCTCAGAGAAAAAACTACCATTTAGCCGGCCCTCCACCTCTCCCAAAAGATCCCTATCCACCTGGGGATGGGAGGAAGAAAAGAGGTTTTGAAAATACTCTCTAGCAATGGATTCAATACTCTGTCAAGAATACTGCATTGTGCTCCCAGAATCCAGGAGACCAAAGATCTCTTTGGATCTTTTAATAGAGGAAGCCCTAGCATGGAAATAACCAGTATTCTTATCTCCTTCCTTAATCCACTTATCTCTGGATCGTTGCTTCCACCAAATTTCCTCCCGGAAAGAAAGTAGCTCAATTTCTAAAAGGAGCCTCTTTCTATTATTGATAGCTCCCAAAGAGCTATCACTAATAGAGATCTTTCCTAGTTCTTTCTTCTTATTTATGATCTTCCATTTAATCTTGGAGATAGACCACCCCTTCCATTCACTTAGCTTCCGAGCACATAAATCCAGAGAAGTAGTAACGTTAGAGTAATTATTACTCCAGACATCCGTAACTATCTCAGCACACTTGGGATCCAAGCACCAACCGTTTTCAAATCTGAACATTTTTGCCGGAACTTTATGAATACCAAAGAACCTGATAAGAAGAGGACAGTGATCCGAAGCTTCCCGGGGGAGATGTTCCACAGAAATATTGGGGAAGGCCAGTAACCCAGCAGAGGAGCAAAACACTCTATCCAGTCTACTGTGAGAATGGAAGTCCCCATCCTGACAATTGGTATAAGTAGAACTTTCTCCAAAGAACCCGATATCATGGAGATCACATTCAGAAATGGCCTCTCTGAATGGGGCCATGTGAACATCTTGTCTGATTCTACCCCCAATCTTCTCAGAGGCATGAAGAATCTGATTGAAATCCCCAGCTATCACCCAGGGTAGGCTAACTTGCTTACCAAGAATTCGGAGAAGTTTCCAGGACAAATGCTTAAGAGACCAATTAGACCACCCGTAAAACCCGGTAAAAACAAAGTGGAGATCACCCGGCATAGACATACTGGCCGACATATGATGCCTAGATTGAGAGATCGTCGAGCATCCTAGTGAACTTTTCCACATAAGGCAGAGACCTCCACTCCTTCCTCTGCTTGACACCGCTAGCCCGCTATACAGAGGGAACATCCCAAAGAAAGGCTCCATATGCATGTCAGACTTGTGAGTCTCACTGAGGAAAATGATATCCGGGTTAAGTTTAAGAATTAAACTCTTAACCCAATAGACTGCCTTGGATTTCCCTAATCCCCTACAATTGAGTGATAAACAGCTCATCTGACAGAGGCCAACCGGGAAGAACTAACAACCACACGCAAGTCGAACAAAACCTCCGAGCTAATCTGCACGGAGACAACCCACCAGTCCGACAATCGAACTCAACCCTTAAACAATCGAAACAAAGCTCCAACACCAAAACCGACAGGAGCTAAAATCAAAGCAGCACCGCAATAGATACGGCAGGCAACCAGGCTACACACCCAAGCTGCATCCAAATAACTACCAGCACAGCAAAATCTCCCCTCGTCACTGACTAACACGCAGAAAGATCCAACAGTAATTAAACCAATCACCGGAAATTAAGCCTACATCGCACTATGAGCAGCGTCCTAACAGGCAACAACCAATGCACCACCTCTGAACAATGGACTACACCAGACTGGACCGAATCGAAAAACACTCCCACCTACCAGAACCAATCGCGACAGGGAAGCACCTCCACCAAATCAATGTAGTGAATCGACAGGAGCCACAGCTCAAAACTGAGGGAGAAGCCCCAATCGAAACCCAATCTGAGTGCGAGGAGAATTAATCACCTCCTGAAGCCTTGGAAGATAGGGCGAGGAACCGACGGTAAAGGAAGCCACTGGAAGATGCCCAGCTTCAATTTCGACCGTAAACCCAGAAGACACAAATTCGAAATAGCACAGCGTAGCTCTACCCGACAGAACTGGAGACAGAATCTGCAAGCCACTGACTGCACTACCACACAGACTGAAAACTCCACCACCCTCGACGTCCGGAGAAGAAAGAGCCTGGAGGAAGAAACAAACACAAACCGCCAACTCCAGACCCGACGCAGAGGACTGGAAATGGAGACCGAACCAAAGAAACCCTATCCCAGGGAAGCTCCAACAACTAACGAACCAGATAAAGCCCAAGGGATAGATAAGTTGCCAGCCGAGAACCAAGAGGACGAAGGAAATCGCCTCTGAATCGCTTCCAAAGGAGAGCGAAATTCCGTACAGAAGAGGGAAAAATAATATGTAAGGAGATGTTGTAATGTACAATAAGTTATTACACATTACTGGTTTGAAAATTACTTTAATATAATAATCTCTCAAAATATGACTGGGACTGACACGGGAACTCTAGATTAGTTAGGTATACAATTTAAAATTGATATATGTTTATCACTTTTGAGCAGAAGTATATTAATCCTAAGAAAATAAGCTTAGGTCCATTTGTGAGATTGTAAAAATGAGTTTATTTGATCAACTCATTTTTTCTCTCTATATGTCATACATCAATTGTTAAATTAACTTTTTACATTTTCTTTTACCTACTTTTTCGTTTTATTTTTTTTAATTTCAGCTGACAACTGACATGAACTATAAAATCATCTACCCAAAAGAATGAGGCTTTAATGTTCAAAAGAACCGGCTCTATTTCCCAGATTCCTTTCCAATTTCCCCTTTCCTATCGATAACGAACCTTAAGTCCTTCACGCGATGCGCTGGGAGCCAGGTGGAGTGGAAGGTTGGTCAGCGGCGGTTGAAGATAGTGATCGATGGACCAAGATAAGATGTGCCATTTTGTGGAAGATGATGGAGTCGGGGACTGAGTGAAAGACAAGAGACCGGGCGGTAAATATCGCGACGGAAACTGAAAAGGGTGCGAAGAAGGGGTTGAAAAATAAATGAAATTCGCATACATGCCGAGAAATGGGATCCTTTATGTGAATTTGTGGTTGGAAGGATAATTAATAAATCATGTGCAATATGAGAACGAAGGTCTAATTTATGATACCATGTAATATCGAAGATCTCAGACCACGTTGGTGTCCCTTCACATTAATTAGAGTCTAGAGATATTACTTACGAGCTCAGTTTTGATTGTATTGGTGCAAATTGAGGCATGAGGTCTATTCGTGATATGAATGAGGTCTATGCTCAAGCGATGAGTACGTGTATGGGCCAGAGGTGGGGAAGTTGATATCATAGTAGCGTGGGAAATAATTTCGACGAAGATCTAGTTTTTTTATAGATGACTGGTAAACCGGTTAATAAGGTTATATGCGGCTAACTGCCATTCTCACCATTGAGTACAGTGACATAAACTGAAGCAAAAATTACATAGGACAATAAGTTACTAAAAGGAAAGTAAAGAGAAAAGAATCCTTGATGACAAGACTACATGGGAGGGGAGATGAATTTTCTGGATGCACCATTCGAGGCCGAGTCGTTTAATTAATTTGGCAGTGTCCCACGTAGGAGTGATGTCCTCAAAGATAACCTTGTTTCTCGGGTTCCAGAGTGCCCATAACTTAAAAAAGAAGGAGGATGGCCAGAGTTTGCTATGTTTACCATAAGCCATATCTTGTCAGACTAGGAACAAATCGACTGGGGATAGAAGACCAATTAGGGAGTAATTAATGTTGATGATAGAAGACCAATTAGAATGAGTGCATCATCTGAAGCTGGATCCGCACTGTGATGGCAAGTTCTGGTTGCATTTGTATGGCTACGCCCCACCATACCATAGGCATTGGATAGGTGAGTATTGATTGCATATTGCGAATGGAAGCGCCTTTTTGAGATATCCGGTCGGGTCAGCAAAATAGCTTAATTAAACCGGGGGAATATCAATGGTACAAAAATCTTTGATAATAGATCGAAAAGAAGACTTCCAAATTCTGTCTGGCCACTTGACATCTTCAAAGGAAAGCGCCAATGTTTTGACATCGTCCAGGATGAGCCGTGTGTGTCAAGGGGATTAGGGAAGAGCTTATGAGATAGTTATGGACTGATTTGCAATCTGTTTCTGTTGAGGTTCATATAGTTTAGCTAAATTCTCATTAGCTAGATATTACCGTTAGTATTAACGTTTGTACAACTATATATACCCCTACGTAACTTCTGTACCAGTGAATACATACATACCTAAGACAATCATAATGAAATAACAGTGCAATGCTTTTTTCAGCTCTCTATACTCTCCCATGGTATTAGAGCACCAAACACATTCCCGAAACACTCGTTCTTGTCTTTCTTCCTTCCTCGCTTGAAGTTTGAACACTTGCCAAAATAAGCTTACCTTACTCTACACACTGACATTTTACAATCATGTATGGATTAGAACGAAAGATGCAAGAAGAAAAAGAACACAAGAAAAAGAACAGGTGAAGGGAATCCAATATCTTGAAGAACGAGCGACAATCCGAAACTCATGCGTCGAGACGAAGAATTATATACCCATCTATCAAACAATCTCGGAATTGTCTTGGCATACAAATTTCAACGTCACTAGTTTTGAGAGCTTGAAGAGGTCATTCATTCACGGTTAATTCAATCTCAAAATGTAAGTTAGGGTTTATCACTAAAAAGACAAGAGATCGAATTATGAAGGGGCGAAACAACTTGCTTGGATCGAACCAAAGGGATGGTCGGCTGGCTATTCACTGCCTTGGAGGACCCAATCAAAGAATTTTTCATGTATTTCTAATAGAATTCTTTGTATTTAGGCTTGTAATTGTGTAAAAGAGAAACGAAGCACTGTAAAGATTTGTATGCGGCAATGGCATGGAATCTTGTATATTAGATGTACAACCCATGTAGTCTAATCTAATGTTTATATACATGTGTATCTTCTGTTGTGATAAACAAAATTGTAAAAGATAAAGAATTGGTTACAAGAGTATCTTAACAAACTTATCTATGGACTAACTAAATGACACTATTAAGTAATGGGCTGATGGGCTGAAACCCAAAGTCCATTATTCCAATACCCCCTCAAGCCGCAGGTAAGCCAAATTACCTAGGCTTGAAGTTTCATGTTTGTGCATACCCATGCGTGGTATTTGTTCTCTGTACTTAGTCCCTGGAAGAACCTTCGTCAACATGTTTGCAAGTTGTGTTGTAGTGGGTGTGTACATTATGTTCACATGACCTTGTTGAATCTTTTCTCGAACAAAGTGACAATCTATTTCAATGTGTTTTGTCCTCTCATGCAAAACTGGATTCCGAGCTATGTGTATAGCTGATTGATTGTCACACTTTACCGGTATTGGTGTGATGTCATGTACACCAATCTCGTGTAAAAGTCGAGTCAACCAAATGAGTTCAGCTGTAACGCGTCAAAGAGAACGATATTCCACTTCAGCACTAAAGAGAAACGGAACCTTGTTTCTTGGTTTTCCATGAGACTATCTCTGAGAAAAATATAATAACCAGAAACATATTTCCTTGTGTTAGGACATGCCGCCCAAACTGAATCACATTAAGCTAACAGGTGCGATTGGCAATAATCCTGTTTTCTCTAAAAAATTCCATAATTCATGGTACCCTTGATATAACAAACGGCATGCATGGCTGCTTGATGTGAACATCTATAGGGTTTTGCATGAACTGACTCAGGACTTGAACTATGAAACTAATATCTGGTCTTCTATTAGACAGATAATTAAGTTTTCCAACCAACCATCGATAAACAATGGAACCAGCGAGAGGTGTCCCATCATTAGCAAGGAGTTGTTTTCCAACTATCATTGGTCCTTGTGTTATTCTTGAATTTTGACAATCATTCTCTTCCACCAAATCTTGACGAAACTTTCGTTAAGATAAAATATATCCATATTTTGTGTGGATAAATTCTATACCAAGAAAGTAATGCAGCGTGCACAAATCTTTAATCTTAAAGTTAAGATCCAAAGCATACTTGACATCATCAACGTCCTTCTGATTACTCCCAACCACCAATATGTCATCCACATAAACTACAATAAAGATAATCCCATTCACTCCGTCCTTGTGGAATAAAGAATAGTCATTCTTTGACTGCTGGAAGTTGAGTGTTCGAAGGAAACTCGCAAGTTTGGAAAACCATTGTCGAGAAGCTTGTTTAAGACCATACAAAGACTTCTTCAATCGACAAGCTTTATTGTGACCTTCTACCTCTACACCGTGAGGAATCCTCATATAGACCTCTTCATCAAGATTGTCATGTAAAAATGCATTGTTCACGTCTAACTGGTTGATTATCCACCCTTTGTTAAGTGCAACAACAATAAGAGCTCGTATTGTTGTCAACTTAACAACTGGTCAAAATGTTTCGTTGTTATCCAAACTGTGTCATTGTGTGAAACCCTTAGCCACCAACCTTGCTTTATACCTTTCCAAAGAACCATCTAATTTGAGTTTTACTTTGTAAATCCATTTGAATTTGAATCCAATGACTTTCTTCCCCTTGGGCAAAGTCAGAACATCCCACGTGTCATTTTCTTTTAGAGCTCATAACTAATCTGTCATTGCTTTCCTCCAATGCGCATGAAGGACTGCATCTTTATAATATGTTGGCTCTGACAAATCGACAACTTCCTTTGAATTAACCGACATCAAGGAGATGGAAGGATAAGGCTTAATGTCGGTCAAGCTTGTATAATCTGTCTTGAAATCAGCTCGAGACCCTTGGTGCCCATATACTCTCTCATCCAGCACATCCTGAAAAAACCGTGTTACAAACATAGTCGTCTAGATAAGAAGGTTTGTGACTCTCTCTCTTTGAGATCGACGTGGTCCTGTTTGTGTAACACTTTCATCCGCATGTGCCATGTGATTTTGTTGATTGTCGGTGGGAATATCATCATCAGCGATGATAACTTGCTGTGTGTTAACGTACTTGTTACATCCATGTGCATCAGACGGCGTAACAACACATCGATGAAGACCGTCTTTAAATGGGAAGACATCTACATGAAATTTTACCTCCCTACTAACCTCAACAATTCCTGTTTCAATACTCATGACTTTAAAGCCTTTCCTTCTTGGATCTTTCCCTAAATAAACACAAGCCTCTCCTTTCGAATTAAACTTCCCTCATTTGCCATGAATAATAGTCTTGTAACATAAGCACCCGAAAGGTTTAATCTCTGTGTATACCGGTTTATGACCGTATAAACTCTCAAATGGAGTTTTTCCATGCAAAGCTTTAGTAGGGAATCTATTGATAAGATAAGTGGCACGTAAAATGCACTCTCCCCAATAATCAAGTGGAACATTGGACTAGAAGAAGATTGCTCTAGCTGTCTCGAGCAAATGTTTATGTTTCCTTTCAACAATGACATTTTGTTGCGGTGTATATGCACATGTGGTTTGATGTATGATACCTTCTCGTGCATAGAATAGCTTTACTTCATTTGAACTTCCCAATTCTTTGGCATTATCTGTTCTCACAACTTTGACTTTTCCCTCAAACTATCTTTCTATCATCTTGATAAAGTGAACAATTGTCTCTTAAGCCTCACTCTTTTGTTGTATAAGATGAACCCAAGTAGTCCGTGTGTAATCATCCACAAAACACACAAAATATTTGTACCCGTTATAAGTTTCTATGCTAAACGGACCCATACGTCGATATGCAACATCTCAAAACTTTTCTTACTTCCACTGACAGAATTACTGAACGGGAGTCGTTGGGCTCTTGCTTTGTAACATATATCACAAGCATAATTAGTAGAAAAATCATTCTCCTTTATTCAACCCATTTGAAATTTTTTTGTAAACAGTACATATTCGAGTTTTACATGGATTTCTTGTGCCCTTGGACTAATCTTTGACAACATGCCCAATTCTTTTCCTACAACCCATGTACCATTCGTCAAATTCGAGCCCATTCTTTCTGCTTGTTTAACTTCTCTGCTTAAACTCTGATTTTCTTGGGCTTCATTCAGGATGTACAGCCCATCTTGCGCCAACCCAACATGCTTACTCTTCCTTGTTGTAAGGCCCTGATTGAAACAATGGTGTTTATCAAACAACACAGCACAGTCAAACTGATCTATCATCTTGCGTATCGAAATTAAGTTAAACTTAAATTTTGGCACGAACAATACATCCTCCACCCAGATTTCTTCTCTGATTTGTATATCTCCTACTATGTGTATGATCTGTGGACTTCCATTGGGCAAAATTACAGTCCGATTATACTGTAAAACTCTTCAATTTTTGAATAGATTTTGTGCCCCCGACATGTGGTCGGTCGCACCTGAATCTATAACCCATTTCCCTTCGAGAGTGTTCCATGAATCCTTTCCCATTAAACATTCTCTAGTACAAATGCAGAACGAAAGGTTACCTGAGAAGTTGCAATAATCACTGCTTACTAGTTTCATTCCCGAAGTGCTACTTTGAATCAGCTCCGCTATTTGTTGCAATTGCTTCAGAGTTAACCCTTCATCTTTGTCATTTGTTTCACTAACCTGGTTTCGCTTCTTTGCGATGTTAGCGAAGCTGTTCTTTTTCTGCGCCAGAATTGTGTCGCGGCCATGTAGCTAGTAACATTCTGAAGCTAAATGACCCGATTTTTTGCAGTGTGTACACTTCCTTCTCTGGTAACATTTTTCAAAGCTGTGCCCAGCCTTTTTGCAGAACACACATGTAATTTTCTTTCTCTCTGTGTCTCCTCCTCTTCTAGGTTAGGGTTTTTGGTATTGGTATTTTCTCTTAATTTTGTTCCTCTGTTGTAGAAAGACATTGCGTCTTCTCTCGATTCATCTTTCCCTCTTTGCTCTTCTTCTTGAGTAACTAGCGAAATCGATTTTTCCAAACTTGGTGCCTTCTGCATCGCAAGTATCTGGCCTATGTTCGACAAGAACTTCCGGTTTAAACACATAAGAAAGTGTATGAGTTTATCTTCTTCTTTCGCTTTCTTGATGGACTCATTAACACCACAAGTACAACCAGAACAAGTGCATCTTTGCGACGGACGAGCTAAGTCTAGTTCTTCCCAAACTGTCTTGAGTTTATTGAAATATGTAACCACCGAATCATCACCTTGTTTAATGCCTACTAATTCCCGTTTCAATTTGTGTATGACTTCCAGGTTACTATGTTCATACCTTTCACAGAGGGACTCCCAGATTTCTTGAGGGTCGTCATAATAGCGTATAGTTTCAACGATGCTTGCTTCTAGTGCGGTCTTGAGCCACGAAACAACCAGGGAGTTTGACCTCTCCCAAGTAGTATAACGTAAGGTATCCTCCTCTAGGAGGTTTCTTTACTTTTCCTGTAGTGAAACCATATTTTTTTTCAATTTCAAAATCGTGACCATATCACATTTCCACCCTAGAAAGCCTGTTCCGTTGAACTTTGAAACAAGATTGAGGCTTGGGTTTTCCGCGGCATGGACATACAACGGGTCATTGACATCAATGGTGTTGGAGTTGTTGTTGGAATTGCCATACGAAGAATTTTTCTCCTTCTGTTAACCTTTGTTGGAGTCTGTCATTGTGTGCAATGATGTAAAGATAGCAATAGATCTGCCTAGGCTCTTGATACATAATAGAATTCTTTGTGTTTAGGTTTGTAATTGTGTAGAAGAGAAACGAAGCACTGTAAAGATTTGTATGCGGCAATGCCATGGAATTTTGTATATTAGATGTACAACCCTAGTAGTCTAATATAATGTATATATACATGTGTATCTTCTGTTGTGATAAACAGAATTGTAAAAGATAAAGAATTGGTTGCAAGAGTATCTTAACAAATTATCTATGGACTAATTAAATGACAAAATTAAGTAATGGGCTGATGGGCTGAAACCCAAAGTCCATTATTCCAATCATTCACCACCGCTGCAGACATATGGGCAAATCTATGTAAACATTTTGATGAACCGTCGAGAAGAAGACTTTATGCATGGTCAACAATCGCCCAAACTGGAACAAGGGAATGCTACTATCAATGATTATTACACTAGATGGGTCAAGATCTGGAATGAACAACGCCAGTTGATAAATATATGCTTGCATGGCTCATCAGAGATGATTTCTAGGTTGCAACAGATTAAACGAGTCTTTGATTTCGCGATGAGGCTAAATGATTCCTACAAGGTGATGCACAACGGTGTACTCATGATGTCCTCCTTACCTTCAATCAATCAAGTATATGACGAAATAAGGCAAGAAGAGAATCACATAGCGGCACACAAAACTCGTAGAAGCGACAATGATTCCATACCGTCACAAGTGCAAACAAGAATCGTCAGACTCAAGATTCGACAATTTAAACCAGACAGAAATGACAAACAAAAAGGAAAATGCGCTCATTGCAAGAGATGGGGTCACTCAGTTGAGGATTAGTATTGGGTTACAAGAAATTTCCATGGCTATTGGAAACACGGTCTAAGCAAAGAGAAGTAGGGCTTCAATGGAGCTATTATAGACCAACAAAATGTGGCTCTTCATGATCAACGAGAAGAAACAACCGAAGCAGTTTCAGGAATGAGCGAACATCAACTAAAATCCCTAGAGCTGCCTATTTGAAGAATCAATATGCTACAACTACCGGAATGCCTTAGAAGCAACAATTATGCCTCACCTCTTATTTGCACAAGAACCACGATGTAGGTCAAGAAGGAGAAACTGACTATAATTGTCATTTTGTTGGTAATATTGAACCCTAACAACGTCTTTGAACTCTTTGCATCAATTACCATAAAGAGTTAGTTATACACTCAAAGATCAATGGATCTTAGACATTAGGGCAACAAAACATGTTTGTGGTAAGAAATTATTTTTTTGCACCAAAGACTATAAGGCTTACAGTTTCAAAGATATTATGCCTGTTGTTCATTCTGGTTTAATACAGGGCATAAGAAGTGTTAAATTAACTGATAAATTAATCATATCGAATATACTACATGTAGATTGTTTCCAATTTAATCTATTGTATATAAAACAACTCTTGAAACAATTGTCTACTTGTGTTCTTATCTATCATCATCATCATCGATGCATCTTGCAGGACCTTGAAACTAGAAGTAATGTGTTGCATGGAGTTCAACACAATGGATTGTACCTTTTAGTTAGTGAAAAGTGGACGTTTTTAATGTATATACTGGAAATACTGAGAATAGGAATGAGAATGTTTATGTTAGACAATCTACTCACTGTATAGGACAGATTAAAAATGTTTCCCTATGACACAATAGG
The DNA here is from genome assembly GCA_023374045.1 of Limonium bicolor. NCBI lineage: Eukaryota > Viridiplantae > Streptophyta > Magnoliopsida > Caryophyllales > Plumbaginaceae > Limonium > Limonium bicolor. The sequence continues at coordinate 206,133,799 of CM041776.1, forward strand.
CTAGGACATGCCCCAATAGACAAACTATATAGCTTGCATTTAATAAAGAAAAAGGATGTTCCCACAGATTTTGTTTGTGATTTTTGTCATAAAGAAAAAGCCGATGGACTCCACCTTCCATGATCTGTTACTAGTAGTAAAAAGCTTTTGATCTCATTCATATAGGTATTTATGGTTCCTTTCATGAAAAAAGTTATGACGATAATAATTACTTTTAACCATTGTTGAGCAACACACGAGCTTGGTGGGTTAAACTACTAATCTAATGCTTTTGCTTTCTTGAAGTTTTTCATTCTTTTGATAGAAAGGTAGTTTAACAAACAAATCAAAATAATTAGATCAGATAATGCTTTTTAGCTAGGTACTTCTAATGAAGGAAAAGCCTACTTTAACATTCTAGGAATAACACACAAAACTTCTTGTCCTCATACCCTTCAACAACATGGCATTGTTAAGTGTAAACAAATATATCTCATGAAAAGAGCAAGAGCATTATTTTTTAAATCATGTCTTTGTATAGAATTTTAGGGAGATCAATACTCACTGCAACAAACATCATAAACCGATTACCCATCTCCTCTCTAGAAGGTAAAACCCCATGTGAATGTCTTTATAATACCTTGCCTAATTACAAACTTTCAAATTTTTTTGGTTCTGTGGCTTATGTTTTAAATTTAGGTACCAACATAGGGAAATTTCATCCTAAATCTAGCCCCTGTGTAAATCTAGGTCTAGTAGAAAACCAAAAAGGTTTATAAGCTTCCTTATCTATCATCTCACAACATTATTGTCTCTTGCAATGTTACCTTCCATCAACAAGTTTTCCCTTTTATGCACAACACACAACAAATTCCCCATGATAATTCTTTCTCATATTTTTCTTCTCAACCCCAAGATATACCATTATATGATTCCTATCCTTTCTTTCTCCCTCAAACAAATGCACATTCTGATACTTCTACAATGTCACACTTGTCACTAGTGCAAGGGGAGAAGAAACCACCTTGATTAGCATAGAGACATGTGAGAATCAAGCTATAACTACCCAATCTACAGAAAATGATTATGAATCTTCATCCTACTGAAAACATTGACCTCGGTATTACCTCAAACCTTAGAAGATCCACATGAATTAGAAACATGCCACCCCATTTAGCAGATTACTATGTTCGTACTAACTTTGCTAATCATTATTAACTCAGATTATTAGTGAAAAAAATAAACAGAGATAACTCTATTATAAAATAGGACAATGTTCTAGATTAGCACACCCTTGCAGATGTCACACCACATTTCATATCTTTTTCTCTCACTTACGTTAAGAAAAGATCATAAAAACAAAGTTCAAGAAATCAAAGAACCCTCCACTTATGAGGAAGCATGTCTAACAGGACAATAAGTGGAAGCTATGAACATGAATTTGACAACCCTTGTTAAGAAAAACACTTGGGAATTAACAAAACTTCCTAAGAATAAAAAGGTTATAGGTTGTAAATGGATCTAAAATACAAAGCTTAAAGCTAATGGGTCGATAGAGAGGTATAAAGCAAGATTAGTTTCTAAAGGCTTCAGTCAAAGATATAAGCTAGATTATACTGAAACATTCTCACATCTTGTTCAAATGACCACAGTTAGAACCTTGATTTCCATAGTTGTGACAAAAGGGTAGTTTTGAATCAAGTTGATGTGAACAATGCTTTTATTCATGGTGATTTACATGAGAAAATTTATATGCAAATCCCTAAGGGTCTCATAACTCATGATAGTCTCAATGTTTGCTGACTTAAAAAATCTCTTTATGGTCTTAAACAAGCTTCTAGGGAATGGTTTGACAAGCTTAGTAATTTTCTTGAATACATAGGATATCACAAGTCAGCCAATGACCCTTTTCTGTTTTGTAAATCAAATAATAGAAACGTCACATTTTTAGCTGTGTATCACAGTGACATGCTTATCACATGAAACAAGTGATGAAATATTAATGGCCAAGAAACAATTGGACAAAGAATTAAAGATCAAAGATCTAGGCCATCTGAACTTTTTCTTTGTAGTGAAACTTTGTATCATGACAATGATATAATCATGTCTCAAAGGAAATTTAGTTTAGAGTAAGTGACTATGATATACTCGGAAAAAAATATGTTGCTGCTCCTCTGCAATTATGAACAAAGGTAAGCCGCTCTCGAATCCAAAGTCTGAGTGGTAAGTTAAATTTCCTTACTCATATTGGACAAGATATATCTTTTACTGCACAAATATTAAGTCAGTTTCTGCAATACCCCACTAATACACACATGTCCGCTACCATCCACACACTCAGGTATGTAAATGGAATAATAGTGTAAAACTCCGATCTTGCTACCAGTTCACATACATAAATAAATAATAACTTACAATGGAATTGAAGAACTCCTAATCAGGGCATTACCGTCACACCCACCTTAATGAGTGCTACGTCTAAACTTAACTCACACATCTAAAGAACTCATTTGTTAACAAAACATTCCTTCTATTATATCATTATCAACTTGTCATAAGTTTAATTATAAAAGATTCAACCTTCATTGATAACTCCCTTTCAAACTTCTAGCAATCTTACGGAAGAAACTTTCAGAAGGTGTCACTTTAAACTTCCGGCGACAGATCCCCGGAAGCACCTAATAAAATCAATACATATTTAAAGATGTTTAACTAATCCATTATGTCATTGCACCCTTTCCTGAAAGCCCACATGCATTAGTCATCCACCTGCAACCATAAATTAGAACAAACACAGGAAGGGGTTGCGCAAATCAATGCAACTGGGTAAATTAGTGCTTCATCCTGTAAAATTCATTTTGTTTGGAAACATTTTGTCATGATATTGCACGCATCAATGTAACTGAAATAAAGCATAGATACTACTAACACTTGGATATTTCCAGTAGACAAATCTTCTCATTATCATACCGCTACACACTTCATTTGTTTCCATGTAATCACAAAATGTTTTCTTACAACCAGATAGCTTAGATAAGGTAAGAAGAAGCTCTTGTTTTCCTACCTACTAGTCATCCAGTGGCGTGGCTAATTTTCTCACCTACGGTTACTTGGTCAAGGACCATGGCACGGCATGTTCCCACCTATGGTTATCCAATTAAGGGAGTATGTCGTGGCTTATCCCTCACCCTATGTCTTTAAGTGTGCACACCCCAAACGGTTCTTCTGACCAAGCAATAGATCATAGTGGTTTAACCGCAATTCATTGGTAGCATTGTATAGTTAATGTAAGAATTTGTTCAAGTTTCCAAAGATAGCTTCCCTTATCAAGCACATGGAGCGTACGGGTCCGTAGACCAATAATTTTTAGCCCATCAGTAAGTATGAGTCCATACTAAGCACTTAAACCTGCTCACTATCATGAATAATTACTAATCTAGTTAGCCCAATCACAAAACTCTCAAAATAGAGTCAACCATATCACCACTGAAGCTTAAGATGAACATAACATTTCATTTTATAATATTCGATAACATCGAACATGATAACCATACACAAGACATACAAGTGGTGAGCATAACAGTTTACCTCAAATCCTTACTTGTTCAACTAGAAAGAAACTTTCCTTAGCTAGGCTTGCCTTTTCTTCACTACTACCAAGTTGTTCTCGCCCAACTACAAATTTGCTCTTAATGTATGCTGCTTAGCCTTTGAGTAGTTATGAAAGCTAGAAGTGACCACAAGAAAGTACATGAGTGGGTTTATACATAGACTTAAGGTTAGTAGAGTGGTGGTATATATTATTTGTGGTAATAAAAAGATTACTTCATCAATAGGTAATTGGAACTGACTAACTAAACTTAACTCTAAGACAACTTCATGCGTAACACAAGTTAAGGGAAAGGAATTTTCAACCTTAAATAGGTAGCGGCTACTAAATGGTTATTAGTTAGGTGAACAATAAGAGAAAGACACATGACTAAGATAGAGATAAATTACAGCTTATGGGTCCAACACCCTACCGGAAGCTTTCCCAGAAATTCTTTCGGAGGATTCTTCTAAAAGACAACGACAAGACTTGTAACTCTAAAAGTAATACTAACTTCCGGAAACGATAACACTCCACCACCAAGGTAGCTTCCGGGGTAGTTCAAATAGATTATGGTATATTTCTTAATAACAAATCGGACTATACTTTGACTACTTACTGCGATAGTGGTTGGGCAAGATACTCGATCATCCGAAGATCTGTCTCTGGCTATTATTGTAACACCCCACTCATTAATCATGTAATAATCACTCTCGTAGCATAATTAAGAATGTCTCACAGCGGAAGTTAAGTAGTAATAAACCTCACTTGGGTGTCACATGCCATTACTCGCCCATGCGAGTAAAGAAGCAGGAACGAAATTATAATAAACGACAATAATAATAAGCCGCAGTGATAACGAGATGTCTAACTATACATCATACAAAGTCCAAAAACCGATACATCCGACAAGTGAGCATTTACCAATCCCGAATATACAACAGAGTTAGAAGTATCAACAGAAGTCTAAGTGCGAATAACAAAATCAAAAGCCCTAACTACCCAGAGTCCCACACTTCGGCTTTGACGAGATCAATGTCCTACAAATGGTTACCATAAAGGCTCAACGAAAACGTTGAGTATGTTCGGCATGCTATCAAGACCCTATCGGTCACTTAGTCATATTAACTGTCTTAGCATTAGATTGATTGCATGCTATTCGGTTTACAGATATTTGAAAACTATAAATACATGGTCGAATAACAATTTAAACAAACAAGCAGTCACTACAGTTCACAAGCAATGGCATTGTATAGCAACAAACATCAGTACTAAAGCAATAAAACACACAAACATTGATACGAATAGTCTCGTAGTCATTAACACAACCGAGTTCCAAGGTCCTCATTACAACTCATCATACGAGGGCGTCAAGTTAAAACAACCCATAATTTATTCATTAATGGATAGTTGTCCTGGTGGCACCAACGGTAGTGCATTCCGGCCAGAGATATAAGATCTCGGGATTTCCTCTTTGCCTAATGAGGCGTCATTTAATTGGTGGCAATAGCCTTGTACCAACAGCGGTACATTACGATCCACGATCTGTATAGGCTCATTGGGAATTTAATTGGATTAAATCCGATCCGGGTAAAACTTGAGTGATCACAATGCGTAACCAATTGTGCGAGACTATTGGGTTTAATTTGTATACAAGACTCCATTATGTAATTACATATTTATCACATACCTAAAGTATAGTCTTAGGTTATTATTTAGTCATTCATTACATTGCTGCCCTAAGGGTCTTACGCACACCTAGAAGAAGTCTAGGTCACATATTCATGTTCCAATGCTCTAGAGACCGATACGATCGGGTCTCGTTTCCTAAGTGGTTTACTTAGGTTATTATATAATTATAATACTAAGAGTATTCTATTAAGTGACAACGACTTCACAAACTCACTCGTATATGTAGAATTATGTAAGCCGATCTATAGTCGATGTAGTATTAGTCCCGAGGGACGTTCATGCATAAATAGATAATGCGAGGAAGACGAGTAAACAAATACACAACAATTCATCCATATATATACATCACGCATATCGCATGGAAATTAAAGAAAACATTGTCCGACCCTGAGACAAATCTCAGAACGATCGAACCACATCAAAACATACCGTTCACCGAGACCTAGGATGCGCAGAAAGCTTATGCCCGTCTGGTGTCTCTGCTAAACGTACGATCTGTAATAACCATATCACTACGAGTCAATCCACATGACTAACTAAACTCGGTATCTCCGAGTAACGCTAGTAATCCCGACATTTCATCCCCAGATTCCAACAGTTAATTGTTAAGGTCACGTTATGTAAAACCGTTACTTAAAGTATTTACCATGTTCGGGTTTAACTAAATAAGTTGGTTTCATATTAAACGTCGTAGTTCGTAGTACTTTCGAATATTGGTGTTTATTCCATTTTATCCTGTGATATTTATACTCAACCATTTTATATCATATTTATACTTGTATATTCATGTTTATAATTCATTATATGCATTAATCTTGTCCATATTTGAACTTAAGCATATAATCTATAGTTGCATGGATGCATGCAAAGATATTATATGGTATTATTATTCCACCATTCATTATAGAACATTGTATTATAATCCATTAAGCTTGTAGAAGTTACATTTAATTTCAAACTTAGTAACTTGTAGTTTATAATTTTACTAATGTAATAACATTAACCCTTTTATATTATATAGTTTCCAACCATATTATATACTTATCTTATATAATATATATGTAGCTTGCCCATATTATATATATATATGTTTCATGAATTATAAAACCCTTATATTATATGTTACATTTTATCATTTTATGTAAGATGATTATTCTCACTAGTTGCATTATATTATACAACTTATATTAAGAACTATATCTTAATATTATGTAACATTTACATTGTATCATTATAACTCCTAAGGTTTATTTAATACTGAGCTTAGTTTATAAATTCCATTTACTCATTATTTGTCACATTATTTCATGTGAATATCCTTACTTATACTAGCTTCATTTAATCACATTAATACTATATAATAGTTATAATATTTATATCATTGTAGACTATTGTCTAAAATTCATTCCCTAACTCTTATTATTTGCGCCACAACCAACACATTTTTTAAAAAATTATGGACCACATATCTTATACAACATTACCATTTATATCATTATACCATATAATATGATATTTTTATTTCATTGTTGATTTAACCTATAGTCAGGGGCGGAGTCAGGTTTTCAAACTTAGTGGGGCCAAAAAATATTTTGGTTATATATATTTAATTTCAATACTAAATATATTCTAAAAATAAATAATAAAAATACTTACAATATGGTTTAAAGTTTATATTTTAAATATAGATATAACTCACTAAAATATACTATCCTATTTTTCATAGATAATTTTCTAGTAGAAAACATAGAAATTAAGGAGATAATTTTTGGATTACTTTATCCTTACTTTTCACAAGGAATATAGAAGTTGTGAGTGAGAGAGAAAAGTAAGGGGTATATGAAAAGTGAGTGGTAAAAAAGTCCATAACATCTTATATTTTGAAAAAGTGGCAACTTTTAAAACATCATTTATTAAGAACAGAAGGTAGTACATGGTTACAATTACAAGAACTCATTGACTTAACTTTAAACTAAAATTTGATAAACACAATTAATATTTTAGAAGCAAATTTTAGTTCAAATTATGGTTATAAAAATAATAATGTATAAAATATAAAACACTTAATAACATCAATTAATGTTTTAAGGGTAGTTTATTATTTCTATTTATAACACAAAACAAATTAAAATGGACTCGTGTTAATTAAAAATAATAAATATCATAGATATTTTTAGACACTTTTAATAAATTCAACTAAATTTAAAACAAAATAAACTATATTATATAAAACTAGTAATAAAAATGATGTCATCAAGACAATTGAGGGGGCCGGGCCCCCCTAACACACAATGTGTCTCTACCACTGCCTATAGTTTTATTAAGCTAATTAAATCGCCGAGAAGGCATAAATTACATAATTTGATTTTTATCAACTTCCCATACTTTTCTAATATATATCTTATATTTTAACATTTTAAACTTTGTAACAAATTTAACTTATAGTTTTTATACCTAGAAATTCTGAACAGACCATAGGGTCTGTTCCAATTTATTTTCCAGCCCACTAACTTCCTATATTTACGAATTGACCATAATTTATATTATATACTTTGTACTGTCATTATAACTATACACTTTTCTTATTTAAACCCCTTATATCATTCTAATAATCATTAAACTTTACTAACATGATATAAACTGCTATATTAACTATTTTAACCCAAAACTTTCAGTAATTTCCATTCCTACCCCATAAGTTTTGTAAATTCCACATTTAACTTATAATATTACTATAAGATCACAAATTTATTATTTATGTCATTAATTTTGGTCAAGACACCTAATATGGTCAAGGTTGACCCATAAGCTACCGGTTTAACCATATGTTACAATAATTACGGTTTTGACTCATATTTTCCAAGAATTACATTTTTAACCCCAAATTTTATAAACTTTATAAAATTAATTTAATAAGCTTTTAAAGCCTAGTTTTCGGCTAATATTATGTTTAGCCCCCAAATTTTATTTTATTTATGGTTTGACCGCCAAATATTCTCGGTAATATTTATTCCTACTAAAAAACTCACTTAAACTTAATATAACATAAAATCAAAAGGCCTAAGGTACATGGCCTTATTACAAATATGATAAAATTTACACATAAATGTCACAAATGACATAAATGATTCACGGCTTTTTACTGTAACCCCCCAATATTTTCTAAATTGCATTTTAGCCACTTAAATTATTTCCTTGATCTTATAAGTCATTTAAACACTAAGTAAGCTAACCATAAATGTTATACAACATTTTAATACTAATTAAGTTATTTTCCACCTTAATACCCCACAACTTGTATTATAATGTAACAAAATTTTATAAAACTGTAACATAACTTAAAGTAAGGTTTTCTTACTTGATTTTGAACCACAAACTTAGCCAAACAGCAACCAACACTCTCGACCTAATTATCAAACAGCTTAAGTTAGTTTTTGAACATAACCTCACATATAAGCTTAGTTAATACATTATTAAGATGGTAAATTAACTCACTTTGATAAGTTTACACTTGGACTTGGTTTCTACAATTTGTGCAAAACATTCCCAAGGTTACACAACACCATGAACCAGCATTTATGCAAGGGAAAAGGACATGTGTTAGTCTTGTGATATTAGTAACTAGTTAAGGTATAATATAAGCTTAAAATGTCATGATTTTTACCTTGATTTGTAGAGCTGGTTTAGTGGGGTTCTAGCCTGGTTTTTAAAGTACAAAAAGAGTGTTAAAACACCATTTAAGCTAGAGAACACAACCACACAACATAAGGTAGGAAAGAGCTAGGGTTTACCTTGTGAAAATGGCTTTTAATGGAGTTTTTAGCACCAAATCAGCCAAGACTTGAAGAGATTGATATATCTACTGAAATAGTAAGTAAAGAGGAGGAATATAAGCTTAAGGAACACAAGAATAAAACTGGAAATGAAGAGAAGAAGGATTTACAACCTTAAAGCATGTTTTTACCTTATATGTTACTTAAGCCTAACTTCCCTTATCCTTTTGATTTTTCAGCCGAGAATCCCTCCCTCTTTGGACACCAACTCGAGCTAGTTCAAGATGTGTTCTCATTGGAAGTTTGCTGCTGTCCACGTTAATGGAGGAATAAAAGAGAGGGTTTGGAGCAGCTAAGCCGGCTGAAAGAAGGTAATGAGGAAAGAGAAAACAATTTGGCTTAAAAAGTGAAATAAGATTAAATTAAGGAATAATTTATTTGGAGATTGCTTAAGGGAGGGGGAAACCTCCTAAGCTTCTGCCCAAAGATGGTCAAGGTCAAGGGGTAAGTATTGACCATTGACTAGATTAGGTAATTAGGTGTTAAATTTTCACTATTTGAGTACTATTCACATTTTGTTACATAAATTTCTGATTTTTTTGAAAAACTTTGAATTAGACGTTCTAATGGTACATTATGTCACATTATTATATTTAAGGGTAATCAAGGTCCTAAAACCAATCAAAGCTCAATTTAAAAACAATCTCACAAAAACGTGCTTTAAGAGTTTTGAAGCACATTTTGTGTCTTAACGTGTTTTTGAGCTTGGTTTTCTTTGGTAATGGTTTTATTATGTTCATTCACGAGTTATAATACTTAGGAATGAAATTTGGATTCAAAGGAGTTCATTTGGGCACATATTTGACCCAAATGGTCAAAGCGTATAATTCTTTTTTTATGTTGACCATTGTTGTCTTAAATTGATTGTTAAGGCATGTTTAGGCCTTAATTTATTTGATTAGATGTTTAGTCAATGTATAATTAGTTAGGGGTATTTCAGTTATATTTTTCTAGGAGGATCCCCAATAAGGAAGTCAAAGTTTCTCTATCCTTAGTAGAAGTAGAATATAGAGCCATAAAAGTAGTAAATTTTTCATCCGGTAGTTTCAAATATTAAATTCTAATATTAGTTTGGGAAAATTACATGCCCCACCCATGATGTTTGGCGAAATTTCACATTCCACCCACGTGGTTACAAAAATTACTTTCCCCAACCATGTGGTTTCCCCCGTTTTACATCCAGCAACTTTTTTAATTTTGGTTCAATTCAAAAGTTGCTTAAACGTTGTCCAAAATTGATGAAACTTTACATGGATGATGCTAAAGTGATATACTTTGATCTCATGTCAAATCTGAAGTTTTTTAAGCTTAAATGTGTTCCGTGGGACCCAATGAAACATGTAACATGTTCATTGGGTCCCACATGTCACATTTAAGCTTTAAAAACTTTATATTTCTCACTAAACCAAAATATAACACTTTAGCATCGTCGATGTAAAATTTCATCAACTTCGGACAATGTTTAAGCATCTTTTGAATTGAACAAAAATTAGAAAAGTTGCTGGATGTAAAATAGGAGAAACCACGTGGGTGAGGTAAGTAATTTTTAAAACCACGTGGGTGGATTGTGAAATTTCGTCAAACGTCATGGGTGGGGTATGTAATTTTCCCTATTAGTTTTTATTTATCATGTATAGTATTAAATTTAAGGGAAATTTGATCAGATATTCACTTTTAAATATATGAAGGTTCATATTGTTCTCGCATAAGTTTGTGGTAAGATTCATTTTTCTTAAACATTTGATTCACTCTTTTTAAACAAAAGATTCACTTTTCTTAAACAAAGGATTCATATTGTTCTCACATAAGTTTGTGGTAAGATTCACTTTTCTTACATAATATATACACCTTACTCGAACATGTGATTTTCGTTTTTTAAACAAAATATTCACTTTTGAATAAACTCTTAACCACAAACCCTAAAAAACTATCGAGTAAGTGACAACAATATAAAGTATAGAACAATTTCAAAAAAGATTACCCTACACCACCCAACCTAAAAACTACCCTGGGAAACCTAAAATCATTGAAGACATTTTTAGGGTTTATAGTTGCATGGTATAGGGCCGACCACAAACTCTTAAATACTATCGAGTCAGTGATGACATTATAAATATAGAACAAGTTCATAAAAGATTACCCTACATCACACACCCTAAAAACCGCCATAGAAAAGCTAAAATACGTCGAAGGAAGTTTTAGAGTTTGTAGCAGGAAGTTTTAGGCTTTGTAGCACAGGGTTTAGGTTCAATTTTTAACAACCTTTAATTCAGTTCTCTTAAACCTCTTATTCACTCTAGTTAAGCAATCTCTGTTTACAAAATTCTCTTTTATTAAACCTTTGATTTACTTTTTAAAAAACCCACTAGTACAAAAAACACCTATTTCGGCGCCCCTATTTCGGCGGTTGTAGAGGCAACCGCTGAAATAGGGCTCTGAAGACACCTATTTCGGCGGTTCCTAGCTAGGAATCGCCGAAATAGGTGTCTTTTTTCCAGACACTAGAAATCTTGGAGCCCTATTTCGGCGGTTGTCTTTACAACCGCCGAAATAGGGTCATTTCCCGGTATTTTTTTCCGAAAATTTTGAAATGCCGCTTAAATTTTAGTCTATTTCGGCGGTCGTTACTAACAACCGCCGAAATAGGGTCATTTCCCGGTATTTTTTTCCGAAAATTTTGAAATGCCGCTTAAATTTTAGTCTATTTCGGCGGTCGTTACTAACAACCGCCGAAATAGACTTTATTTAATTATATATTTGCTCGCCGACCTCATCTCTTCATCCTCTCTTCTCCTCTCTTCTCTCACTTTAATTTCGCATCCCTAACTGGCGAACTGCTCCTCTCTCTTCTCTCACTTTAATTTCTCCTCTCTTCTTCTCTTTAATGGTGATTTCGGAACCCAAACCGGCGAATAAACATGCTCAGTGCTCCTCTCTTCATCTTCTTCTCTCACGGTAAAGTCACAACCCTTACTAGCAAACAAACAAGCTCTACTTTCCTCTCTTCATCCTCTTATCTCACGGTAATTTTGCAGGTGACCATACATGCTCTCCGCTTCTGTTCATACTCTCACGGTAGTTTCACAACCCTAACTGACGAACCGGTAATATACTTAAACTGAAGCAGTTCATTGCGAACCAGTAATATACTCAAACTTACGGGAAAACATACATGCTTTGCGCTCGTGTTTGCGCCTCTGTCGAAAATCACTGAAACTGCTGCGAGGTTGAAGACGACAGAAAAATCGATTTTTTTTAAAAAAAAGAACCTATTTCGGCGGTTGTTAGCTAACAACCGCCAAAATAGGTGTGTTTTTTTTTGTTCTAACACGGGCCTATCTCGGCGGTTTTTAGCTAACAACCGCCGATATAGGGAGTCTATTTCGGCGGTTGCACAACCGCCGAAATAGGTCTGAGAACCTATTTCGGCGGTCTCCATTTCGACGGTTGTAGAACCGCCGAAATAGGCCCAAAACAACCGCCGAAATAGGCATTTTTTGTACTAGTGACCTATGATTCACTTTTTTACAATCTTTGATTCAGTTTTCTTAAACTTAAGATCCACTTATCAGTAAATGAAGATTCATATTGTCCTTGCATAAGATTCAATTTTCTTAACTAAAGATTCACTTTTAAAAACACAGAGGATTCACGTTGCTTAATGTGAAAGGTTCACTTTTCTTTAACATAAGATTCAATTTTCTTATACGAAAGATTCACTTTTTAAAAAATGAAAGGTTCACGTTTAGGTCTCACAGGTCAACGTCCAGGTTCACCAAACTGTTAAAAAATGTTAATGTGGTTCGATTATTAACAACCACTCAAGAAAAATATAACCTACCCCACATATATATAACCGTATGATGACTAACACCATCGAATAAGCTAACACCGTCAGTGAAGGCTAATGTGGTTCAACTATTAACCACCACACAATAAAAAAGATGACCGTGCCCCACTAAACTCTTTGATGACTAACACTAAGGAAAAAGTTACCACTATCAAAGCATTTAAAAATTATGTATTTTATTAACTTTCACAATGAATCTTAAAACATATATACATACAAAAAATATAAAATTTTAAATTTATCAAAATATAGTTATATTGGGTCTTATTTTGAAGAGTTCAAATTAATTATGATAAATAATGATATAAAATTTATGTTATCTGAATTTATATCTAATAAACTACAACATTTTAAAATTAAAAAAAAACAAAGGTAGAAAAACACATAAATGATAACACCGACTTTAATCGCATGGATCAATTAATAGGGTTTTAAGTTTCACATGGGCGGCCTCAAGACCTATGGAAGAATCTTATAATTAATTAAAACAAAATAGTATAGCAACAAACTCTCAGTTATCCCAGCATACAAAATACGGGTGTATAAAGAGCAAATAACATCGTACGTACTCTCAATTATCTCCAGAAACAAATCATAAATTCCACAAAATCTGCAACTTCCACTCTGCTTCATCTCCTCTTCGCGCCAATGCATTATACCGCAATTTTGTTTCAAACGTCTATATAAACAAAAAAAAAAAAAAAAAGCAAATTCCACAAAATCTGCAACTGCCCACCGCAATCGAATCGAACCGGACGGTTTGAAAAACAGATGGAACTTTTTAGAGGTTGGTCCCGAGTGAGTAAACCCGGTCTGCCTCGTCAGCTAATAAACTATCATACGAAAGAAACGCAACTCTCTTTCAAGTCTCAACCTCCCTAGCAGAATTCAATAGAAGGAAAGCGATCGATGATTAAATGTCTTCCCTCATCTCTCTGACTATTATATACTCTCTGTGGTCACACAAAACAAATCTCTTTCTGTTCCTATCCCGCTCGCTCTCTCTCATTCATACTCACTTTCGTCCACAATTTTTCCCACAAACTACACATCTTGGGTTCTTGAGTTCTTAATTGGTTGAGTAGACAGATACTTTGTCCTCTCCAATGGCGACATCTCGTCTCTATTCTTTCCTGTTAATATTCTCCATCACTCTTCTTCTTCTAATGATACCGGATTTCTCGTTGCACAAGTTAGTAGCCGCAACAACAATCTATTTCTTGAAGAAGCTACTCCACCGCCCGGGAAATTCAACGGCTATCACAACCATCATCATCACCTCCGCCTTTGTAACTCACCCAAGTACCCGTCTTATTTATGCAGCCTTGAAAGCAACTCACCTTTCAATCCACTTCATCATCATCAATTTCCGCCTCCTTTCATGACGAATGATGATGGTATTGATCCAAGATACGGTGTTGAGAAACGGCTGATTCCCAGTGGACCTAACCCACTTCACAACTAGTGAAGTAATTAGCGCGCGGGTTTAATTCACCTGATCAAGAATTGATTTTCATGGGTCGTCGTATGAGTCGAATCTTTGACATGGGTTTGTTTGAATTTGAAGATCATTATCTGGGTTCTTGTGCGAGTGATCAAATTCGTCGGATATGAGGAAAAAAGGATGACGAGAGGATCATTCAAGGGGTTCAGGCATGCCTACCTCAGACACTACTACTTGAGATTATGGTTACCCATTTCCAAGCTTGTTTCTAGGATTTTTATTTTTTAATTTCCCTTAATTTTTAGTAATTCTTTTTTAATTTTCGTTTAGTGAAATTCGTAGGAGCAAATATTTTACAATAGAATGTAGAGAGTTTACTTTACTGCTACTGCTAGGTTTTTTCAGAAGGTTTGATTGATTAAACCTGGAAACAATAATGGAAATGGTTTAATATCGTATTATTTCCTTTTGTTTTCTTTCCCTTTATGTGTAAAGAGTGTGTTATTCGTTGTTTGAGGGCAGATGGGTCTGTTTGTTTCAGGATTGCCTCATGAGTTCCATAAATTTTGGTGGTGCGCGCTAGCTAGGTAGCTTTTATTAAATATACAGACATCCTTTGCTTGCTACGTTTAATGGTATCAGTTACACCTTGTGAGTGAGTGATATACTACACACACACACACACTCCCTCTCCAAACTTATTAGTAGTATTACCATCTTTCTTCGACAAGGAAATTCAAGATACAAGACTCCCCCTCTCCCCCCATCCGTCTGCATTCAATACTATCATGTAAAAAGTTCTTCGTGTCGTACACTTTCAGAAGGGGTTTTAATTAATATCCCTCTTTTTTTACTGTAAATTATGAAAAGCAAAAAATAAATAGCGGATCAGTCAATGTAGTACACGAGATTCGGCAAAAATATTGTCGACGTGTTAAGCAGAAGTGCCCGCCAAACTCTATTGCAACGAATACTTTGAAATAACCCTTTTTTTTTTTTATCATAAACATGGAACTATTTCATTCAGTAAAGTCATCAGACCTAGTAATCTTTATCTTCACCCAGCCACAATTTGAAGGAAACATGACTATTACATAAGGGGATAAGCAAAATAGGAAAGTTCAAGACCAAATTGTCTAAGTTTCTCTTAGCATCGAAACAATCAACATTTTAAGGAGAATAAAAATCTCAAAGTGACAGGCATCGACACTTTACATCCAAGTAACCCGCTTCCAATGCCCATTTCATACTAAAAACTAGACCTTGGATCTCAACTCCAAGAAGAGAACACGAGGCTCCCATCTTCTTGTTATATGTCACGATAGATCCATCAGCTTGTCGAATTGAATGCAACAAGAATAAACTGGGAAATCCTATCTTCCAAACTTATCGTATAAGCTTTAGTGAAGACATGATTAGACTCAATAAGAGCCAACCAAGCCATTTGGGTATTATGTTTCATAGTGTTTTTTCATCATAAAACCAGTGATGTTATGATTATACTCTTATCCTTCTCGCATATTTGCAACACAAGGCACAATCTTTCTCATAAATTTTCAGTAGAGAAGCTTGACTCTAAGACTAGACTGAAGTTTAGAGATTCTTTTACTTAAGATTGAAGCATTGGAGCTCATAGATAGTTGATTGAAATTTGACTTTTGTTGAGCAATATAATATAAGTTGTGTTGATAGAATAAATCTCATCTTTTGCAAAGTGCCACCTCCAGGATTCCCTGTCAAAAGTTGTCAATTCGAATTCATCTTATCTCTATCAATGTCCTACTCTTGTTGGTTTTACAGATTGAGATCCACTCATTTCTATCATGGAGCACAAATTGATCCACTGTCACCCTAGTATTCCCAGGAGGCCTTGGAGTGAATGCTTTGAAAGAGAAAGGTCTTGGTATCCCAGGGTCTTTCTACAATAAGGTATCCTTCCCATCTCCAATCTATTTCCTAACACCCTTTTTTAGAATATCTATAGAGATAATAATAGACCTCCAAATAGGACTATCATTGTTATAACCCAAAGTTTCACTACAGAATTTTATTTTGTTATGTGGTGTTTTAAGTTGGAGTTATTTGAAATCAGGACACGGATGTCATTTGGATTATAGAGAAGGGCGAGTCTGTCTTTTTCCCTCTTCTATTTCTGGTAAGTGTTTAAATAAGGAATTTATTTCCTTAATCTAATCACGCTCTCATTCACGATCTACGCCTCAACTGCCAATTTCTCATCAGAGCGTACTTCTCCCTTTCTCTTCAGAACCCTTTTCTCTTCCTCAATCTGTGAGCCTTGTTGTTGCTTGTAACACCCCTACCATTAATACAGTGCTTACCGTCCAATCTCCTTACACATCAGATACACGCAGCGGATACATACTTACATAATGTGGGTGATACAATGCCGTTAGTCACCCACGTGACTAACAAGGCTACTACTTCTACATACAGCATCGTTCTGATGGACCGGAATCCCGAGTATTACACATCTACCATACACACTCCATATACCAATACATGCTGCAATCTTCCATTTGATACAATACTTCAAATACAATACAATATAATCCACATACCGAGTTTACTAAGATCCTTATACAAGTATACTACCTCTTCAAAGTTCATACGTACTCACTACGAGACTACTTACTACCCGTTCCTCACAAACTACTTGCTTCTAATTACAAGGGTGTGCCTCCGGTCTCTTATCTTGACCATATTCGCTTCGGTACCTGCACACTAAAAACGTTCCCCCTAGGGGGTCAGCTTTCGCTGCGCATGATAACCGCATATCCCGCGTACTAGTGAGGGTACGCCGACCACTTGGTTGTATACATGCGGTTGATTTCATTCAAACATACATGCATACATGCTCTTATACATAATATTGCAATACATTACGCAAGACATACACACATACATACACTTCATTACATACAAGAAGTACAACATAAACCATTCAATACTTACTTACCTTTTTCCGAATTACACATATACATTACATACACAATATACAATTCTTGTTAGCTTCATTGGTCCACCCGGGTTAATCGGGTGGAGATTACTCTTTTACTCGTTACTTCATACATACGTATACATACTCATACATACTTACGGATCCATACTTACTTACTCTTACTCTTACTCAAGTTAAGTCGTCGGGACCTCCGGCCCTGGGGACTACACCGTCCCACCTCCGGGATTTACTTGACTCACCAATCCGGGATGCTACCCATTTAAGGGATTTGGGCCGCGGACCAGTTTAAGAGTCAGGAATTGTAGCCAACCTCTTGTGACTCCGCATCCTCACGCGTGGCCGAAACTATATCGGACTTCTACTCATTCCAATTTACTCACTTAAGTTAGGAGTTAGGTAGTTAGGAATTAGCAGAAGTCATTCATTCAAGCCACAATAATACAATACAAAACTCATATACACATCCATACAAAATACAGTGCAATATACAAGTACACTACGAAATACAATACACATCATCATCATTGATATGTTTCATGAATTATACAAACTATTGTTCAAGATAAATATCAAGAACAATGTAAACAAGCACAGGTAAGTGCAATATAATCCGATTCATGCGTTTATCTTGTTAGGTGATCAAATAAGCACACAAATCGGGGTAACCAGATTAGGATACAGGGCATGAAGAAATCATACCTTTCACCGTTGTACTTGTATCCCAACGTTCCTCCGGTGTTCACAAATCATATCCTATTATATATACATACAGTTGAATGATTAATCTATCTATCATTAACTTAACCTGATTACTCTTACGTTTACTAATCCATACTTACTAAGTCTTCACATTCTTATACTTACATTTTATTTACTTACTTTTCATCGCTTAACAATGGTATACTTACATATATATGCACGTATGTATAGGTGGGTATACATATACATACATACATATACTAACCATAGTCTTATAGTTTTTTTTGTAAGTTTTGACCAGACTGAACTTGCGACCGATCTTGCAAGTTCGGTCCAAGTCAGTAGGCTACATCGGGTGAAAATTCCAGGGCCGACCGACCTTGCAAGTCCGGTCCCAAGGTCGGTCCATTCCAGTGAGTTACTTAACGGAAAATTTTAGCCCGACCGACCTTGCAAGTCCGGTCGCAAGGTCGGTCCATTCCAGTAGCTTACAAGACGAAAATTTTTCTGGCCGACCGAACTTGCAAGTCCGGTCGCAAGTTCGGTCCATTCCAGAAGGTTACTGATGGGAGAATTTTTCTGGTCGGACCGAACTTGCAAGTCCGGTCGCAAGTTCGGTCCATTCCAGAAGCATTCCCGTCTGTGTAAATCTGGGCTCGACCGAACTTGCAAGTCCGGTCGCAAGTTCGGTCCGGCCCAGTATTTGCATTTTTACTTCTCTTTTCAGTCCTATACTTTACCCATTGTTTCTCCAATCTTCTTACATGTAATCCCCCATGTTTCAACACTACCTAGGCCCCTCAAATTGCCTTAGTTCATCCACCAAGTTCTTTACTAAATCCGTCAATCCACTTACACAATTTCATCACTTCCCTTCCACACTTACAACAGTTTGCATCCTTCGATGCTACAGATTTTTGTTCCAACTTCTAACATCCAATACTTCCTCTACCAATGTCACTCCTAGCATCCCAAATACCTCCTCTTACCAAGCCAATTCATTTCCAAGCAATTGTACCATCTATACCCAAGCCCAACATTCATTCTACCAAATCTTGCACACTATTTCTTCTTAGTTCTACAATGCAATCTAATACCTCTTTGCTACAGATTTTGACACTGACTCTCCCCTTCTCTAACCACCTCTTCTAATGTCATTTCTAGAGTTCCGAGTACATCACAATACATTATTTATCTCCCAATCTACTCCTTTATCCTTCTCTATCAAAATCTGTTACAACACCTATTAGTCACCAAGTTTCTGGTTCACTAAGTGTTATAATCCTAGGCAAATTTTGCCATTGTCTCCCCTATATTTTATACACTCTCACCATAATGTTTCCTCACACATTAACATCATCTCACCTGTTTATACACAACATCAATATACAAGCTCCCATACACAATTACCAATACTAAAACACTACTAAAAATTCCTGCACTCAACAACCCAATACCCAACTAAGTTTCAATACATTTTACATGTCTTTCAACGGTTTTAAGCACTTAGATTCTCCTGCGCAATAAATTACTACACAATACCATTTCCATTACTCATTTCAAACTTCTAAAATCTGTTACACATACATATACGAGACTACACAAGGGTGAGTTTAATTACCTTGTTTTTCTTCTAGATTTTCTTTGTTCTTCTTGCTTCTTCCTCCTTCCTTCTCTCTACCGGTTTTAGTCTCTCAACCAATCTAACATCACAACCCATTCTTAAATACACCATTCAATACTAAAATTAACCCTAACATTATTTAAGCTTTTAATGTGGGTTTTAGGGTTTAGAAAATTCCTTACCTTGCAAGGGTGTAAGTGAAGTTTGGAGTGGTTCAAGAACAAGATTTCCAACTCCTTCAACAAGCCAAAATCGGCTAGAGTGCAAAGAAACCAAACAAGGTTTTAGCTTCATTTTCGTTTTGCCCATGAGGCTAGAAAAACAAAGGAGTTTCAAGAAGATTTTTACCTTAAAATGATAAGGAGGAAGAGGTGGTTCTAATGGTGGTTTTGAAACTCCAAATGCTCCATACCCATGGAGATGAAAGTTGTTGTTTTCGATTTTTGAAAAGATAGGAATGTAGCTCTTGATGAGAGGATTCCAATGGTGTAGTTTTTATAATTTTTGGAAGAGATTCAAGGGGGTTACAAGAGGAGAGAAGTAGAGTTTTGTGTGGGTGTTTCCATTTCTCCATGGAAATCGCTGGAGGAGGAAGAAGAAGAGAAAAGAGAGAGTGAGGGTGGGGGATTTACGTGAGAGAGGGAGATAGAGATAGGAGAGAGAGTGTGAGAGTGTGGGGTAATAAAGTAGTGAGTGTTTACTTTATTAGTTTTGTAGTTTTGTAAATAAGGGAGGAGTGTGTGAGAGAGTGTGAGTGAGGGGTCCAAATCGGACATACACACAGCACACACATACATTTTACTTTTTATTTTAAAAGTGGACACATAAGTTTGTGTTATTTATGTTTCTACCCCACAACTTCTCGTTTTTGACAGTTTTTACTAATTCCTCGTTTTATTGATTTTATTGGTCCTAAAGCTTCACTAATATTATTAATGATTATTTAGTTGACCAAAATTGTTACGAGTCTATTTGACCCGCTTAAAGACACGTTTTCCCGGTTACCTCGAAAAACGCGCTTTAAGGTTCGTTAGTGATTTTAATCCGTTTTAAGGATTCGTTTTCTTCGGGAGTTGTTCCCATATATTATTTAGGTCTTATTAAACCTTTAGAATCCCTATAATACTCTAACCGAGGTCTCATACCTCCTATGGTTATTTAACGCTTATTTAGCCTTTCCCGCTTTTAAAGCATTTCTTTATTTCTTTTGGATTTATTTTTCCTCACTAATATTAATTAGGTACCATTAGGTCCTTAAATAGTATTAGATTAGTTTAATCCCTATATTTAAGTTTGGGGTATTTCAATCTACCCCCCTTAAGAACTTGTCCTCAAAGTTGTTCGAGGTTATAGGTTTACATTGCTTACTCATTCTTACGTGTCCAATACCAAAGCCATACCTTCTTCCTCTTACAATCCCAAATCCCGTTACTCAAGGTTCCTACATACTATACCATACCATACCATACTAATGCACAATAATCACTCCAATCCGCATTACTACCGACCATCCGGTTCCTCATTACCAATTTATACATACATATGCAGACGTTATATAGTGAGTGGTTAGAACAGGTGTAATTAACATAAAAAAAAGAAATTAAAACCCAAAATAACGTCGGGCTGCAAATAATCCCGGTCGCAGTCAGTTATAGTGAAAATGTAAGCACCGGATGTCGAACCGTGGGACTATATACATATAATAGTACCTAAGCGTGTCACAGGAGGGGGGATTAATTGACTTGTAAAATAAATAAAAAGAATAAGCTAATAAACTAAGTTAACTGATAAATAAAATGGAACTCTGGGTCAGGTTAATAATCTGCATAATTAAGCTATCTCTACTGGATTAATAATTTGGCAAGGTTCCTGTAATTATCTTAAGGACTAAGTCATAGCCTCATAAGAACTCGTTCACTGTAATGCAAGGTTCTAATCAAGGTTCAAGCAAAAGCCTGCGAACGGCAGAGGAGTAGTATAGGAATTACATTTGCAACTGAATACTAACTTATTAAATCATAACAAGTTTCCTCCAGTTTTACGCCTTAATTAACCTGTCTATTTATCACCTGGTCTGATCAAAATAGACTTAGGAGCAATTTAATAACTCATGACATTTATTAAAAGGTGCGTGATAACCTTTAAGGTAACAAACTGTATATAATCAAAACCAGTTAAAATATAGCATAATTAATACAAACATATATAAACCATCCCAGAGCGTACGTAAACTAGCCTAACATATTAAATCGAATAACAGAAGAACAGAATGATAAAATCATCCGTAATCACTCCGTCTCACTCTGCTATTTGTGTAGTGGGGCTAGAGGTGAATTTGGTGGACTGTAAAATAAATAAAATGGAGAAGGCGGGAGAAGAGAAATGAGATGGCGTGAAGGGTCGTGGATCGATTGGTGAATTTGTGTCATTTATTGAGTGAAGCTCGTGGGTTATATGACAAAGAAAGAAGAAAGCAGAGAATAGAGACAGACGTGTGAGGCGGTGGAAGATTGAGCTCGTTGATTGCTCTCATTGATTGCAGGGGACAGACAGCTGAAGCAGGCGTGAATTAAGGTGGCGCAGACAGTGGACGAGTGGGGCGAGTTGCAGACAGTCGGTGAAGGTAAGTTGCAGACGACGACGGGCGAAGGCTAAGAAGAGAAACTGGTCGCGAGGCACAACCGCTCCTTGACCGCCAGCACACTCGAGTCCGCCTCCTAACCGCCAGATATGAGGCGGTTCTTCCTAGCCTTGTCCGCCACCTTAACCGCCAGATAACAGCGGCTATCCTATTGTGTCCGCCTCGCGGTTGCTACTCTCTTGTCCGCCACTTAAGAGGCGGTAGCCTCCTCACCGTCCGCCACATTGACCGCCAGGCGGTCTTGTGTGTGGTGTCCGCCCCCTTATGGGCGGGTTGCTGCCACTCGCGGACGTCTCAGCCTTCTCATGCGATATTATGATATTATATACATATATATTAACAATCTCAACCGGGTCTACATTCTTCGTTATAAAGTTTTTTTGAGCCTGTTTGCGTCAATGCGTTCGTCTCTTTGCCTACTTTACTTAAGCTTGGTTTTCCTCATGTTAAACCATAAATTTTGCTGAGATAAACAATAAACAAACTAGAGGAAAACTAACCGAGTGAAATGAGCAGAAAAAGTGCTATATATATGAAATACACCTATAAAAACATGTCATTTAGACACTTATCACACCCCCACACGTATCTTTTGCTTGTCCTCAAGCCAAAACTACGTACCCAAGTAGGGAATGCTCAATACTAACAAATATTATTATGAAGGGTAGGATAAACTGAATACCCCAAACCTTGATATGTGGTTTAAATAGCCAACTATGTTATATAAAGGCTAAAAAGTGCCTTAGAAACATCAGTGGACAATTTAAACATAGTAAAGTGCAATAAAGCCTAAGACACAGGTTTGAGCAAAAACATGCTCTAAGCTATGAGTGAACTTGGTTAGGACCAAAGAGCCTACCAAGACTAAATATTCAATTATGATTTAATAAGGCTAATAAGTCCTTAGGAAGCTTTGGAAGACAATGAAACCAAACAAAACACAAATAAATACTTAAAGTCAATATGAGCAAAAATGTGCTCTAAGCTTGGGATAACTGTGTATAAGACCTAATGGGCATACCTATACTTTATAAATATGTTAATAAGAACATATTAAATCAATTACTAAAGAAAACCAAGCTTGAAACAAGTTAAAACACAAAATGTGCTTTAGGAGTCTTAAAGCACGTTTTTGAAAATTGTCTTTAAATGAGTTTGAGTGGCTAATGTCCATCTTACTCTTAAATATACATGTGTACTATATAGTATCACATTTGGAAGTCTATAAAGGGAAATCAAAAATTTCACTTCTATGTGCCTTGTTTTGTGAATAGTGATTTTTATAAGCTAGTTTGTAACATATAATGTTATAAGTAATTAAATTGGTCAACAAAGACTAAAACACCCTCTTAGAATAAAGGGGGCCGTTTCTTAGTGTGGTGACTCCCACTCACTTGTTAATTGTTAAAGAATAAAGATGACTAATATAGTTACTATTTGCTTTTTAAGTACAAATATCTTCCAAAAAGCAAAAACTTATCTCATTCTCTCATTTCCTTCTTCATTTCCCACGTATCCAAGCTCTCTTATACCTCTCTTCTCTCTGTTCTCACGTTCATACAGCACCACCACCATGGAAGTCCACCTTTGAACCCTTGTAAAACCTAGCTCACTTAACCAAATCAAACACACAAAACCACCATTCTCTTCCCTCATCAAGCTCTTCATCCTATCTTCTCAAAATTTCAAGATCACCATTTCGGTGCCATGGAGTTCCACCATTGATGGAGCTTGAGCTTGTCTTTCCACATATTATTGATCTCCTTTGCTCCTAGGTAAGGAATCTCAAAGAAAAATCAAGTTTCCTCCATGTTTGTGTGTGACCGAAATATTCATTGATGGAGCTCCTTGTGTTGCTTTGTTATAGCTCCATTTGAATCTTTCAAGGACTAGGTGGAGTCCGCTCTTCATAGTATTCCAAACACCCTTCAAAGCTTAAGGTAAAAACTACATTAATGTTTTGAAATAATGTAAACTAGGGTTTACAATGAGATGGAGCTTAAAGCTTGAATACTATTGTTGTTTGTATAATGTTTAGTAGTTGGCAAGGAACCAAATGCCTTACCGGTTTGTAAGGAACAAGAAAGAAATTTGGGAGAGAAAAGAGGTAAATATGCTATCTTAATGTGGTTTAATGCCTTAGGAGAAATAAGCTTATAATGCTTGTTAAAACTACCTAAAGAGCAAATGGTGAATGACCTAGTAAAGTGTTCTCAAGGAGACTAGTAAAAGAAACATATGTTGGTGTATGTATTTGCAGGTAAAGGCATTATTATGTGGGAAATTCAGTGTTTAAGGTTATGCAATTTAAGGGCCTAAGAGCCATGTTATTTAAGGGCCTAAGTGCCAAGCAATTTAAGTTATGCACTATTAGTGATGTAGTGCTTAATGTGTGAAGTAGTTTGTGTGTAAAAAATGTTCTTGATGATTTAGGTGTTCTGCATAAGTGAGGTAAAAACCTAAGTGTTTGGAGTGAGTATATACAAGAGCTATGGCCAAATTTGGGAAAATGTGTGAGAAGTTCTAAGTGTTTTAAGTGAGTTTTGGTGTGAACTAGGAAGTGTTAAAGGTGAATAAATGTTTACTTTGAGAAGAAAACATGTGTTAAGGTGATTTAGAGTGATGCACGGATTTAGTGTTATCTGGAAGTTCTAGAAATTCAATGTGTGTTTGAGGATGTATTTAAGTCTCTGGAGGAGTTTGTTTTAAGGTTTAGGTAATGTTGATATCCAAGGAATAAGTGATGAGTAGGTAAGATGTGAAAAAGGAGATTTAGTTAGTAAGAAAAGAAGTTTGAGAGATGATGTGTAAGGTGTAGAGGAAACACTTGGTGTAGTGGTCATTATTGGGTGAACTACCACCTATAAATCTTAAGGAGAAACATCCCAGTACTAGGAACTTTGTAAGAAGTTTGTGAATGATAAAACGGTTTTTGGTGAGTGATTTTAAAGAGTTTAGCACAGGGATAAGGTTGTTTTGAAGTGCCCCAAATGAGGTTAGGGCTAGGTATATGGGGTGAAGTTTGGAGTTGAATGTAAAAAGGAAAACAAAGATCTGGGGCAGAGACCGGACTTGCGACCGGACTTGCAGTTCGGTCGGGCCCAGTTTACCTGTGGGAATTAGTTTCTGGAATGGACCGGACATAGGACGGACTTACAAGTCCGGTCGGAGTAGAAAAATTTTGACGAAATGTGTTCTGGAATCGAGGACTTGGGGTAAGTCGGTTCGGCAAGTCCGGTCGGACCAAAAAGTTGTTAAAGGTTATGAAATGATATGTAATGAGGGGGATTGATAGGTAATGATGTTTAAGGTTGTTAAGGACATGTTAGGTGAGTTTTAAATGGCAATTAAGTGGGTGAAAAGTTGTATAAAATGTAAAAGTAAAACAAGTTAAAATGTAAAGTTATGTAACTAAGTTAACGGGGATAGTTAAGCCTTAGACATTAAATAATCAAGCACCCCGATGTTATACAAACACATGTGATGTTACAGTTGTTCGAGAATCGCTCGAGGAACATAAGTGGACGTGGTAAAGTGGATCCGGTGACAGGTATGGTTTCTTGCAACCTGTGTCTACCGGATTACACGGCTTTGTATGCCAATGTGTTTTCTGTATGTTTGCCACGTGTAAGATAAAACATGTAATGAGTTACAGTAATTCATATATGTGGCGTGTTCAACTCCGAGACCATTTAACCTCGGCAGTTTAACCGTATTGTTAACTGAGTCTCAGGATCACATGAGGTTCGGTATTCGGAGTAAACGACCCGAACCTGGGACGTACTAACCACGCTATGCGTGGTGTTAAATGTGTGATATGCTTGTATGTGAATGTAGGGATCTCCCTTGGTGTGTATAACACAGTTGTAAACTGTATGATGTGTAGATGTGATAGACTCCATAGTGGGGTTCTACTAATATCTAAAGTAGTATGTACTAACAGTAGTGAGGGACCCGGTTTGGCCGGTCGCGTTTTAGATTTGTTTGGGAGAGGGTTTATCCTTCCTAGCCTTACCTTCTCTTTGTTATGGTTGTTTCCCTCACGGGTTATGATCTTTCCCATTGCTTATTCCAAAGCTTAGCTATTCTGACTTATGATCGGTTTAGGGGGAAATGTGTTGTGTGGTGTGTTCGGGCCTCCAAACCCGAACCGCATTAACTTAAGTTACTCGTCAACTATTAGGACGGGTAATGAGTTGTTGTGTTATTGTATAACGAGCTTATCATGAGATGGGCAACATTCTCTAGGCTCACCAGTGAGAACAATGTTTGGGTCGTTCCTTAAGAGAACGCTCCGTTATGTTATGTATTTTTGTTGTGATGCCAATATCTATTGCGGGGTTTATGTTGTGCAGTGGAACGTGCAAAGGTTGTTTAAGTGTTGTATGTAGTGTATGTTGTAGGTTGTATAATGTGGATGTTGTGTGGATCATGATTGATTCCCAGTTTGTGATAAGAGGCGTTTAAGGATAACCCGATTTAAGGGTATGTGTCTCTATTAGGAAGTAGCTCCATTAGAGAGGAACACTCTAGGGATGATGAATACCATGAGTGACTTATTAAGTAAGGATATATTATCGTTTGTGAGGCCCGTTGAGGCGAATGATTATGTGTTGTGTGTTTACAGTTGCATGTATGATTTTAAAATAATCCAACCGCATGCAAGACGACAATTAGTTGTGCGTGGCCCGGTGCATGTGGGTGCGGGATTACCATACCAGCAAAGGTGTTGCTGAGCCCCTTGGGGGCCACCCTTCTTTCTTTTTATTTTAGGTACGAAGTGCTGGAAGCCGTTGAGAGTAGGACGGGTAGTCGTCGTACAGGGGTAATCATTTAAGTGTAGTATACAGTAGGTGTAGTAAGACCGAAATTGTTGTCGGCATCAGTTTATAAATACTCGGTATAGTTGGAAGGAGTGCGTTGTGTTGTTGTTAATGGAAAGGGATGTAATGTGTAGTCGTCTGGGAATTTAGCCCATCAGAACCGGGTACAATGTATGTGTATTAGCCTGTTAGCCACGTGGGTGGTTAACGGTGTGTAACACAGCGAGTGAGTTATTTTTGATTGAGTGTGTATTCCGCTGCAGATTGTTGTTATGGATTTGTTGTGGATGGGGTGTTACAAAAAGTGGTATCAGAGCGAAGTATCGCTCTGATGACTGGATTACCGAGCTTAGGAAGTATACACGAGTTAAGATTTAAGTGTGCTTTTGGGTTTAAGGTTGAGTGATAGCGTGAGAGGTACGCTAGTAAGGAACTACCAGTGAATACTGGGCACCTACTATATCCTTCCCGCCCTCCACAATCCCTGTTATATAACTTGGGAAACAACGCCAGAGAGATGGAAGTCCACTCTTACTCGGGAATACCCGATCTGGTGGTTATTAAATACCTTTAGGGTACGGAGAACCTGTCATACGGTAGATCCCGAAAACTGGGAATCCCGGAGACAGTTCCATCTGAACAATGTTAACCGCATTTAATAGCGATGAATGAGGATCTTGTGTAATAAGAGAATATAATTTCGGCAACCTGGGTCGACATGCAGAGCAGTCGAGAGTAACAGCTTGCAACGCACCGACCGTGCCCACAGGCAGGAAGTGGATAGTGAAAACCCGACGAGTGTCTACGGGACACAGTTGATAAATAATACACCACGGTATACCAACCGCCAAAGGAGACTACACGTAGTGCCCAAACAAGAGACAAGTCTCAGTAACCACGACAAATACGTTGGAACGGGCTACAAGAGATACAATACTAAGAAAAGGGGTCTCCCAGAATGGGAAACACCCTAGTTAATGGCGTCATGTGAAGACAGTGAGAAGTCACTGAAGAGTTATTGTCAAGGCAGTAAGATCAGTGAGGGCCAACAAGGCCATGATGACATTGGGTAAAAAACCAATGCCAAAACTGGTATGTGTTAAACCGATAGCCAGTTAGCATGGCGCACTTGCCGTAGCAAGTGCTGCTATAACAGGCTGTTCGGGAAATGATAACCACTACGAAGTACTGGTGAAGTACCATGAAGTTAAGTGAGATCATTGTAACCGGTGGAAGGGCTTAAAGCTAACCTCTGTGATGTAAGGAAAACAGCAGCCAAGAAGCTAGACTTGGTTAGGTAAGAAGATGTTGTGATAAACCATGAAATTTTTCTTTAAACCCAGATTTATACAAACCCTTTCTTTTCAAACCAGATTTTCTTCAACCCAACATTCTTTCCAACCTTCTTTTAAACCTAAACCGTAAAACCAAGGACAGTTGCCAAGGATCAACAATGGATAAACTTTCCCTCAATTAAGTTCGGAAGCATGGAATGATATTGTACGGGACAATATAAGGGAGTTGACAACAGAATACTTCACCTAGGCGTTGTGACGGACATACGGTGTACCATGAATTGTGGACGACCGCACTCCGATAGGAGCTTGTGGGCCTGGCATACCTACTTATGGGTTAGTTGGGTAAGTAGCAATGTATCAGTATGGTGCCCCACATATGTATACGAGTGGAGTCCGAAACACGGGAAGTAGTCGACTCCGTCTACGGTCAGCAGTATAAATCAAACAAGAGCTAAGGATTACAAGGAATAGTTGAAGATAAGGAACTCAGTTAAGTTAACGAGACCAAAGGAATTAGTGAATTCCTTTCAAGGAAATGTTTTAGAGTCAGGAGGTGCGAAGGGCACTAACTGCAATATAAAGACATCTTATACGTCTTAAGGATCCTCAAGGATAAACATGATAGCTGGAACGGAGACCCAGCCTGTGCGTGGCAAGGCAGATGCCTGATGTGGACACATTAGCGTGCAATGAACGGGATGAAAATTCCCAGAATGAGTACCTACACTACCAGGAAATGTTGATCTTCACAGAAGGAGATAATAAGCCAGTTAAGAACGCAAAAGGCGTGGCTAACAGAACATACCAATAAGTGTGAGCCAAATGTAATGGCATAACTTAGCGACACCCAGGAGAAATCCTTGAAGGGTGTTCGCATCAACAATCGTTGAATGAAATGCATGACAGAAACACAAGGGTTGGAACTAACACCCAGTTTAGATATAAGTTGTCAGGAGACGGACTGACAAACCTAAGGGGCATTCCGTGAAAGGAAACGTGATGCAACGACCTTGTCATGGAGCCCAATACAACCTCTAACCATGTAATATTGTATAGAGAAGTACATGTGTGTGGACAGCCTATAATGAGCGCAGCTCAAGGCAAATAAGGCTTATAGGCCATAAGCAAGATATGTTATATAAATTAGACCGATTGCAGAAGTTTATGTTGTATAAGTGAATAGAGTGGTAAACGAACCACTGCATTAAGAGTGGGAATACCTCTCGATATTGTGAGACCGCAGGAGCGGTAGTTATGTGAACCAAGCTCAAGAAATATGTTAAGGATGGATGATATTATTATTGAAAGTGAGCAGTTAGCTTAGTAGTATGTGTGTATAAAGTGAAGCACCGAACTAAATAACATCGGTTTGAGACTCGAGTGAGCAACGCTCCAGGAGTATTCAGTAGTCATCCAAAAGAATGACAAACCATAATACGAGTGATGTAAGTATATGCGTGGAAGTTAATGTGACAGTAAATACGATGTGAGTTAGTGTTATACAATAAGCACGGTGCGCAGTAAGCGACCGTTGTATAAGTGTTGTTAAACGATAATGTAACAGATAAGACCAGTTATGAGTTAAACTCAGTGGAGATGCAAGATAAGTGATGTTAAACAAACTGAGCAATAAGCCAGTGGTAGGTACTGTGTGATGAGGAACTCAGTGTGAATTCCATGGCGAATCGCATAAGGGATTTATTGTCAAGCGTTTACGCCTCTGCACTCTGTATGACTGAGTGTTTTGGTATTGCACTTGCGCAGTAATGAACGAGTGAGATAGCTAGGAATTGGAAACATGTTAATTGTGAAGCAATAATGTTATAATGGCCGATGCATAGGAAATGCAAGACCACACCAATAAAAGAGTACTTGTACAAAACCAAATGTGGAGACATGATTAACAGTAAGTGACTACAGTAGCACTAGCTGCCAGATTTCGGTATGGAATATACCCCAAATGTTGTAAATAACTGAGAGAGCACTACACACTAGGTAGTAGCTCAATCTCAACCGACAGTAAGTCGGAAGGGAACAAGTCAATCATTGTGAAATACGTACCTGTATATACAGTAAATTACTATGGAAGTGGATAGAAAGTTTATAACTCACCGAATTCACTAACGGTAAAAGATACCACACATCGGTTGAGAAACCATTATTACCAAGATAAAGGTGATATTGGGGGTGTACAATACAGTAAGAATGACAAATGGGGAAAATAAGCCCTACAGTTGTCAGAGTTTCGCAGCAGAAACTAGTGAGCCAGTGATTCAAGTGTTGAATGTACATGGTGAACACGAGTGAATGGATAATTAGTAACGCCTAGAAGAAACAGGCCAGAATCGAAACTAACTAAGAGTTTAAACAAACTCCAATGAGAATTCTTGGTTTAAGAACTAAACCGCCAATATGGTTAAGATCCTCTAATCAGAATCCACTGTGTAATAGGCCGCGTGTAAGTTAAAACACTTCACGACGGCAGGACATTAAGCCAATGTTTAGTGATTGATTACGTGGGCGTAATCCTTTTAAGGGGGGTAGAGCGCAAAACCACTTAGTGTATATTACCGTACAAGTGTACGTAGTGTATGTGACTTATATTGTGCATAGCACAAAATAATTGTTTTGATGATTGATGCGTACGTTACATAAACATACGATTCATTCATGTTTTAATTGTGGTAATTGCGCACAGAAGATGCGAATACCATGTGAAAGTGTGGTATTTGTTAACAATTGTGTGTGATAGTACAAATGTGGGAGTAGAGAAAACTCCCGGGGAACAAAACCCCGATCAGTGTATAAATGTGAAACGGTGGGTGTATGATAAAATATATGTGTGTATATACTATATAGTGATTCATAAAAGGGTATGACCAATATAAAACCTAATGAGAATAAGATTCCATAGGCAACAGGATTAAAGTGTATGGGAATAACTGATAGACGAAGTTCTATCCTTGGAGATGTATGATCATCATTAGAATGATTTAAAAGATAGAAAATTGGAAATGAGTGATTTACTGATGCTTGAAAATGAAGTGGGAGGTGGAACTTGATTTGCATGCGATCAAGGGAAGCCGAACACAAATTGGGTGGAAGGATAGTTCAACACTGATGCTGATCACATCAGGGTTGGATGACTCTTGAAACTCCCTATAAGTGGTCACAAATAACCATGCTAAGAAAAGAAGCAAAGAGCTTAAGTTGGACTTGGAGTTGTGTGTGTTTTCAAAAGGATTTTCAGTTGGTATTTATAAAACGTTGATGGGATACTTTACGTAATTAAAGTCTTCTTACTTAACCTCACAAGGAAATTTTAAACTTAAGTGATTGTTTTAATCTCCCAAAGGCACGGGGACGCGAAGGTGTCCATCGCGACCGGGTTCTGCGGGATCACAGTGTGTATGTAAAAGATATTTTTGATTGTTAACATGCTATGACATGTTGTGTGGTATGCGTAATAAATGTTATTTTGACTTTGATCTCCTAAAAGTGTATGCTATGAGACCTATGAGTCTAAATGTGTTGTGTTACATAGACCTAAGTGTCTGAAGACTGTTATGTTATGGGGACCTATGTGTCCAAATGTTGTGATGTTACCCGAGACCAGTGAGTCCAAGGGGTTGTTATATGTGTAAGTGTTGTTAAGATACCCGGACCATAGAGTCCGAGGTTATCATGTGATATGTTAGTTATGTTGGATGTGTGAATTGTGTTGCCCGGACCATTAAGTCCGAGGTTGTGATGTAAAGTGTGTTTGGTTATGGAAGTTTATTTCCAAGTGATTCCTGTGTTCTAATCTAATGATGTGTGGGAAATGTGAACTTCGAGGACGAAGTTCTTTTAAGGGGGTAGATTGAAATACCCCAAACCTGATATGTGGTTAAATAGCAAACTATGTTAATAAGGTAAAAAGTGCCCTTAGAAACATCAGTGGACAATTTAAAACATAGTAAAGTGCAATAAAGCATAAGAACAGTTTGAGCAAAAAACAGCTCTAAGCTATGAGTGAACTTGGTTAGGACCCAAAGAGCCTACCAAGACTAAATATATTCAATTATGATTTAATAGGCTAATAAGTCCTTAGGAAGCTTTGGAAGAAAATGAAACCAAACAAAACACAAATAATACTTTAAAGTCATATGAGCAAAAATGTGCTCTAAGCTTGGGATGAAATGTGTATAAGACCTAATGGTCATAACTATATTATAAATATGTTAATGAAATATTAATCAATTACTAAAGAAAACCAAGCTGAAAACAAGTTAAAACACAAAATGTGCTTTAAGGAGTCTAAAGCACGTTTGAAAAATTGTTCTGTAAAAATGAGTTTTGAGTGGCTAAATGTCCATCTTACTCTTAAATATACATGGTACTATATAGTATCACATTTGGAAGTCTATATCAATGGAAATCAAAATTTCACTTCTATGTGCCTGTTTTGTGAATAGTGATTTTTATAGCTAGTTTGTATCATATCAGTTATAAGTAATTAAAATTGGTCAACAAGACTAAAACACCCTCATATAATAAAGGGGCCGGTTTCTTAAGTGTGGTGACTCACCACTCACTTGTTAACTTGTTTAAAGAAATAAAGATGGATAATATAGTTACATTTGCTTTTTAAGTACAAATATCTTCCAAAAAGCAAAACTTATCTCATTCTCTCATTTCCTTCTTCATTTCCCACGTATCCAAGCTCTCTTCTACCTCTCTTCTCTCTGTTCTCACGTTCATACAGCACCACCACCATGGAAGTCCACCTTTGAACCCTTGTAAAACCTAGCTCACTTAACCAAATCAAAAACAAACACCACCATTCTCTTCCTCTCATCAAGCTCTTCATTCCTATCTTCTCAAAATTTCAAGATCACCATTTCGGTGCCATGGAGTTCCACCATTGATGGAGCTTGAGCTTGTCTTTCCACATATTATTGATCTCCTTTGCTCCTAGGTAAGGAATCTCAAAGAAAAATCAAGTTTCCTCCATGTTTTGTGTGTGACCGAAAATATTCATTGATGGAGCTCCTTGTGTTGCTTTGTTATAGCTCCATTTGAATCTTTCAAGGACTAGGTGGAGTCCTCTCTTCATAGGTATTCAAACACCCTTCAAAGATTAAGGTAAAACAACTACATTAATGTTTGAAATAATGTAAACCTAGGGTTTACAATGAGATGGAGCTTAAAGCTTGAATACTCATTATGTTGTTGTATAATGTTTAGTAGTTGGCAAGGAACCAAATGCCTTACCGGTTTTGTAAGGAACAAGAAAGAAATTTGGGAGGAAAAGAGGTAAATATGCTATCTTAATGTGGTTTAATGCCTTAGGAGAAATAAGCTTATATGCTTGTTAAAACTACCTAAAGAGCAAATGGTGAATGACCTAGTAAAGTGTTCTCAAGGAGACTAGTAAAAGAACATATGTATTGGTGTATGTATTTGCAGGTCAAAGGCATTATTTATGTGGGAAATTCAGTGTTTAAGGTTATGCAATTTAAGGGCCTAAGAGCCATGTTATTTAAGGGCCTAAGTGCCAAGCAATTTAAGTTATGCACTATATTGTGATGTAGTGCTTAATGTGTGAAGTTTGTGTGTAAAAAATGTTCTTGATGGATTTTAGGTGTTCTTGCATGAAGTGAGGTAAAAACCTAAGTGTTTGGATGTGAGTATATACAAGAGAAGCTATGGCCAAATTTGGGAAAATGTGTGAGAAGTTCTAAGTGTTTTAAGTGAGTTTTGGTGAACTAGGAAGTGTTAAAGGTGAATAAATGTTTACTTGAGAAGAAAACATGTGTTAAGGTGATTTAGAGTGATGCAAGGATTTAGGTGTTATCTTGGAAGTTCTAGAAATTCAATGTGTGTTTTGAGGATGTATTTAAGTCTTGGAGGAGTTTGTTTAAGGTTTAGGTAATGTTGATATCCAAGGAATAAGTGATGATTAGGTAAGATGTGAAAAAGGAGATTTAGTTAGTAAGAAAAGAAGTTTGAGAGATGATGTTAAGGTGTAGAGGAAACACCTTGGTGTAGTGGTCATTATTGGTGAACTACCACTTATAAATCTTAAGGAGAAAGCATCCCAAGTGCTAGGAACTTTGTAAGAAGTTTGTGAATGATAAAATGGTTTTGGTGAGTGATTTAAAGAGTTTAGCACATGGATAAGGTGTGTTTGAAGTGCCCAAATGAGGTTAGGGTATACTAGGATATATGGGGTGAAGTTTGGAGTTGAATGTAAAAAGGAAAACAAAGATCTGGGGCAGACCGGACTTGCGACCGGACTTGCAAGTTCGGTCGGGCCCAGTTTACCCTGTGGGAATTAGTTTCTGGAATGGACCGGACATAGGACGGTTACAAGTCCGGTCGGAGTAGAAAAATTTGACGGAAATGTGTTCTGGAATCGACCGGACTTGGGTAAGTCCGGTCGGCAAGTCCGGTCGGACCAAAAATGTTGTTAAAGGTTATGAAATGATATGTAATGATGGGGATTGATAGGTAATGATGTTATAAGGTTGTTAAGGACATGTTAGGTGAGTTTTAAATGGCAATTAAGTGGGTGAAAAGTTGTATCAAATGTAAAAGTAAAACAAGTTAAAATGTAAAGTTATGTAACTAAGTTAACGGGGATAGTTAAGCATTAGACATTAAATAATCAAGCAAACCCCGATGTTAATAAAAACACATGTGATGTTAACAGTTGTTCGAGAATCGCTCGAGGAACATAAGTGGACGTGGTAAAGTGGACTCCGGTGACAGGTATGGTTTTCTTGCAACCTGTGTCCTACCGGATTACACCGGCTTGTATGCCAATGTGTTTTTCTGTATGTTTGCCACGTTGTAAGATAAAACATGTAATGAGTTTACAGTAATTCATATATGTGGCGTGTTCAACTCCGATACCATTTAACCTCGGCAGTGTTAACCTTAGTTAACTGAGTCTAGGATCACATGAGAGTTCGGTATTCGGAGTAAACGACCCGAACCATGGGACGTACTAACCACGGCTATGCGTGTGTTAAATGTGTGATATGTGTATGTGAATGTAGGGATCTCCCTTGTGTGTCTAACACAGTTGTAATACTGTATGATGTGTAGATGTGATAGACTCCATAGTGGGGTTCTAACTAATCTAAGTAAGTATGTACTAACAGTAGTGAGGAACCCGGTTTGGCCGGTCGCGCGTTGTTTGGGAGAGGGTATCCTTCCTAGCCTTACCCTTCTCTTTGTTATGGTTGTTTCCCTCACGGGTTATGATCTCCCATTAGCTTATTCCAAAGCTTAGCTATTCTGACTTATGATCGGTTTAGGGGGAACATGTGTTTGTGTGGTGTGTTCGGGCCTCCAAACCCGAACCGCCTTAACTTAAGTTACTCGTCCAACTATTAGGACGGTAATGAGTGTTGTTGTTATTGTATAACGAGCTTATCATGAGACTGGCAACATTCTCTAGGCTCACCAGTGTATAAACAATGTTTGGGTCGGTTCCTAAGAGAACCGCTCCCGTTATGTTATGTATTTTTGTTGTGATGCAATATCTATTGCGGTATTATGTTGTGCACGTGGAAACGTGCAAAGTGTTGTTAAGTGTTGTATGTAGTGTATGTTGTAGGTTGTATAATGTGGAGTGTGTGGATCATGGATATGATTCCAGTTTGTGATAAGAGGCGTTTAAGGATAACCCGATTTAAGGGTATGTGTCGTCTATTAAGGAAGTAGCTCCATTAGAGGAGGAACACTCTAGGGATGATGAATACCATGAGTGACTTATTAAGTAAGGATATATTATCCGTTTGTTGAGCCCGTTGAGGCGAATGATTATGTGTTGTGTGTTTACAGTTGCATGTATGATTTAAAAATAATCAACCGCATGCTAACGACAATTAGTTGTGCGTGGCCCGGTAGCATGTGGGCTGCGGGATTACCATACCAGCAAAGGTGCTGAGCCCCTTGGGGGCCACCCTTTCTCTTCTTTCCTATTTCAGGTACGAAGTGCTGGAAGCCGTTCGAGAGTAGGACGGGTAGTCGTCGTACATGGGTAATCATTTAAGTGTATGTATACAGTAGGTGTAGTAAGACCGAAATTGTTGTCGGCATCAGTTTTATAAATACTCGGTATAGTTGGAAGGAGTGCGTTGTTGTTGTTAATGGAAAGGGATAGTAATGTGTAGTCGCTCGGGAATTTAGCCCATCAGACCGGTACAATGTATGTGTATTAGCCTTGTTAGCCACGTGGGTGGTTAACGGCGTGTAACACCAGCGAGTTGAGTTAATTGATGAGTTGTGTATTCCGCTGCAGATTGTTGTTATGTATTTGTTGTTGGATGGGGTGTTACATGATCTTTAAACTTATTTGAGGAGTGTGAAAAATCAACTGCTGGTGGCATAGGTGTGCTCAGGGTAAAAATAAAATATAGAGTTCCGGGGTATGATCCAAGGTACTTCAATGTTTCTTTTGTTTAGGTGACTGAGAACTTTTGCCATGGCCAACTTCTCTCAAGAATGGGCATTGAGGAGAAAACAAAAGGAAAAATAGATTTATGCATTTGTTTCACTTTCGCATAAGAGATGAGAAGATGTAGGCATCACGCCTTTGTTTTTAAGAACACTCAACTCTCTTGTTGGTTACCAATGGTGTCTCGCTATTCCCTTATTTATTTTTTTAATTCTTTCTTTTTTCTTTTTTAACAGAGAAGTACCCCTTGCAATCCTAAGAGAGAAGACAGAAAGAAACCCTGAGCAATAAAATCCAACCATTTGCAGATTATTTGGTCACACCGCATATAAAATGCTCCTCAAAAGTAATCAAAATTTTAAAATTTGTACATTTATCCCATTTATCCCACAATTCATAACAGTATTTATTCTTAAAGAGAACAACCCACATATAAAGGGTCCATAATATTTGAATTGGACAAACGAAAGATAAGGAGAGAGATTAAATATTTAAGCACAAAGTGTCACCGAAAGGGCACACTCCCCACACTTAAATTGAACAATGTCCTCATTGTTCACCAGAAAAACAAGGGAAGCTTCAGAAGACCTTTTCGGTTAGTAGATAAAATAGAGAAAACACAAAGTTTCACAAATAAACATTTAAGCACATAAACGCTCCTCTGCAGTTTTATTTAAATAAAAACAAATTTAAAGAAACTGGTACTCCCCTGATATTATTTTTGCTTGCGTTTATAGGAGTTCCCCCACACTTGAGCTTTAGCCTCAAGTAGCGTAGCTTGGTTGCGGTGTCCACATGGAGGTGCACCTGCATAAAACACTAGAAGCAACCATACTAGAAACGGGGTTAAAAGTTAGCAAAAATAAAATTTAAAGAGAACCTAAAAATTAAAAGAGCATATAAGCAAATAAAAATAAAAGTACACCCGGGTTGCCTCCCAGGAAGCTGCCCTTCTTTAACGTCTTTGGCTAGACGCCTGCTTTGTTATCCTGGATCAAAACAAAACGTTACCTCGGCATATAAAATAAGAAAATTAATACTCCACAAAATCTGGTGTTTGAGGAGGTAATGCCGGGAACGTAGTTCTAACAGAAGACCCGGCGGTGCAGATTTTTCTTCCTCAAATTGGAGGATGTAAAAATCCTCCTCTTGTTGTTGAGGCTTACAGAAAGAATGCTGTTCAATATCATCTTCAGAGAAAGTTAATTCTTTAAAGGTGATATTGGCGTTTTGTTTGGATATATTGGCGGGAGGTGATGGCAATTCCTTCTCTTCATTTTCGAGGATAAAAGTATCCTCATTGTCTGGGTATATTATAGAGAGGAGGGAAAATAGCGGTTTGAATTTAGAGGGAGGGGTTTCTATGAGTGTCTCGTTTGTAGTGGGGTGTTCTACCTCTTGAACTGTTTCGCTCATTGATTGCTCTAGTAGTTGAGCGATTCTCTCCAGGTAGTCTGGTTGATCTTCTAACCAGAGTTGCTCTTGGACTATGAGACAATCCTCAAAATCATGAGCTCCCCCACATTCGGAGCAGTATAAATCCTGCCAAAATTCAAACGCTTCTTCCATTGCCACGTACAGAGTTTTTTTTTTTTTGTGTTTTTCTGTATAAAACAAAACTACTGAAAAAGATTAGAAAATAAAAGATTAGAAACAACATATTAAATATAAAACAAAATATAAAAGAAAATAATATAAAACAACAAACAAAAATAATATAAACAAAATATTCTAATAATACAAGTGAATAATCCGGGGCTTAGGGACTAGAATAAACTAGTCCCCGGCAACGGCGCCATTTTGCAGACGTTTATATAGTGAGTGGTTAGAACAGGTGTAATTAACATAAAAGAAAGAAATTAAAACCCAAAAATAACGTCGGGCTGCAAATAAATCCCGGTCGCATAGTATAGTGAAAATGTAAGCAACCGGATGTCGAAACCGTGGCTAATAACATATAATAGTACCTAAGCGTGTCACAGGAGGGGGGATTAATTGACTTGTAAATAAATAAAAAGAAAAGATAAAATAAACTAAGTTAACTGATAAATAAAATGGAACTCTGGTCAGGTTATTATAATCTGCATAATTAAGCTATCTCTACTGGTTAATAATTTGGCAAGGTTCCTGTAATTATCTTAAGGACTAAGTCATAGCCTCATAAGAACTCGTTCACCTGTAATGCAAGGTTCTAATCAAGGTTCAAGCAAAAGCCTGCGAACGGCAGAGGAGTATTGAGGAATTACATTTGCAACTGAATACTAACTTATTAAATCATAACAAGTTTCCTCCAGTTTTACGCCTTAATTAACCTGTCTATTTATCACCTGTCTGATCAAAATAGACTTAGGAAAGCAATTTAATAAACTCATGACATTTATTAAAAAGGTGCGTGATAACCTTTAAGCGTAACAAACTGTATATAATCAAAACCAGTAAAAATATAGCATAATTAATACAAACATATAATAACCATTCCCAGAGCGTACGTAAACTAGCCTAACCTATTAAATAGAATAACAGAAACAAGAATGATAGAAATCATCCGTAATCACTCCGTCTCACTCTGCTATTTTGTGTACGTGGGGCTAGAGGTGAATTTGGTGGACTGTAAAATAAATAAAATGGAGAAGGCGGGAGAAGAGAAATGAGATGGCGTGAAGTGGTCGTGGATCGATTGGTGAATTTGTGTCATTTATTGAGTGAAGCTCGTGGGTTTATATAGACAAAGAAAGAAGAAAGCAGAGAAGATAGACAGACGCGTGAGGCGGTGGAAGATTGAGCTCGTTGATTGCTCTCATTGATTGCAGGGGACAGACAGCTGAAGACAGGCGTGAATTAAGGTAGGCGCAGACAGTGGACGAGTGGGCGAGTTGCAGACAGTCGGTGAAGGTAAGTTGCAGACGACGACGGGCGAAGGCTAAGAAGAGAAACTGGTCGCGAGGCACAACCGCCTCCTTGACCGCCAGCACACTCGAGTCCGCCTCTTAACCGCCAGATATGGGCGGTCTTCCTAGCCTTGTCCGCCACCTTAACCGCCAGATAACAGGCGGTCCTCTCCTATTGTGTCCGCCTCGCGGTTGCTACTCTCTTGTCCCACTTAAGAGGCGGTAGCCTCCCCACCGTCCGCCACATTGACCGCCAGGCGGTCTGTGTGTGGTTCCGCCCCCCTTATGGGCGGTTGCATGCCCACTCGCGGACGTCTCAGCCTTCTCAGCGATATTATGTATATATATACATATATATATACAATCTTCAACCGGGTCTACATTCTTCGTTATAAGTCGTTTTCTGAGCCGTTTGCGTCAATGCGTTCGTCTCTTTGCCACTTTACTTACAGCTTGGTTTTCCTCATGTTAAACCATAAATTTGTGAGATAAACAATAAAACATAAACTTAGAGGAAAACTAACCGAAGTGGAGAAATGAGCAAGAAAAGTGCTAATATTATATATGAAATACACCTATAAGAAGAGAAACTGGTCGCGAGGCACAACCGCCTCCTTGACCGCCAGCACACTCGAGTCCGCCTCCTTAACCGCCAGATATGAGGCAGTCTTCCTAGCCTTGTCCGCCACCTTAACCGCCAGATAACAGGCGGTCCTCTCCTATTGTGTCCGCCTCGCGGTTGCTACTCTCTTGTCCGCCACTTAAGAGGCGGTAGCCTCCTCCACCATCCGCCACATTGACCGCCAGGCGGTCTTGTGTGTGGTGTCCGCCCCCCTTATGGGCGGTTGCATGCCCACTCGCGGACGT
This sequence comes from Limonium bicolor, assembly GCA_023374045.1. Lineage (NCBI taxonomy): Eukaryota > Viridiplantae > Streptophyta > Magnoliopsida > Caryophyllales > Plumbaginaceae > Limonium > Limonium bicolor. The sequence goes on from CM041776.1 coordinate 206,174,458, forward strand.
CTCAGCCTTCTCATGCGATATTATGTATATTATATACATATAATATACAATCTTCAACCGGGTCTACATTCTTCGTTATAAGTTGTTTTTGAGCCGTTGCGTCAATGCTTCGTCTCTTTGCCTACTTTACTTACAGCTTGGTTTTTCCTCATGTTAAACCAATAAATTGTGAGATAAACAATAAAACATAAACTAGGGAAAACTACCGAAGTGGAGAAATGAGCAAGAAAAGTGCTAATATTATATGAAATACACCTATAAAACATGCTCATTTAGACACTTATCAACATACAATGCAAGGCTATTCCCAAAGCAATGTAATACACATTACAATCCCGTAGGTACTCAGGTCATCTAGACACAGGACTCATCTATGTCCCACTGCCTTTGAATAATACAACGTAATATACTACTATCTTCTCCCGTACCAGCTTCCAACACATACTTAGTCTCCAGTCTATAGAAAATCCTTCCCCATGGCTACATCGAAATCCTTCTAAAACATACAACTCCAGATTCCAATTTATGTTCATTACTTCTATCCTATGTGTGATTCTTGTGACCACTTGAGGGAGCTTCAAGAATCGTTCGACCCTGATGTGATCAGCACCAGTGTTGAACAATCTTTCCACCCCAATTTGTGTTCGTTTTCCCTTGATCTGATCAGGATCAAGTTCGACTTCCCACATTAGTTTCAAACAAGCAGATAATTTAATTGTTTTCATTTTCTATCTTTTTCTCTTTCTAGTCGTAATTACGAATTCATACATCTCCAAAGGATGGAATCCGTCCATCAATCGTCCTCACTCTACTTCCCAAATGCTTTTACTCCATGGTTCAATCCTAATGCTCATTTCATCAACCTTCACCTACTTCCATCCATTACTCACCATCATCTCCTATATCCTAACTAGGAATACTACACTTATAAGATTTAGTTGCCTTCAATTGTTTCAAATATTTTACTTACGATTCCACTACTCATAACTTCATTCATCTACTATCCTCATTCATTTCGTACTACTTCTTCAAAGGTTACAATACTTGTGGAACTCCATCCACTACTCATTACTTTTCTTTTACTAATACTCTTACATTGGTGTTACAAGAGGGGTATACTCCTCCTATGGTATTTGCATGTCTAATGCCTAATTACCATAATTACAATGTGAATGAGTACTTATGTTTATTTAACATAGTATCAATCATCAATTTGGTTCTCATTTGTGCTATGCACATTATGGTTTATGTGTTTTATTCACAAAACTTACATTAAGCGGTTTCGCTCTACCCCCTTAAAAGGGATTACGCCCACGTAATCTACCATATTTATTATTATTAAACTTTGGTTTAATCAGTCTGGGCAAACTGAAGCGTTTGGCTTCACTACCGTATACTATACAATATGCTCTGGTCAAAGGGATCTTAACCATGTCAATGGTTTAGTCTTTGCACCAAGAATTCCTATTGAGTTTATTTAACTCATAACCAATTCGGTTCTAGCCTATTAGGCTTCAAGGCATCAATAGCCATTCTTTCATACTTACTGGGTATATTAAACCTCTTAGCTAGGGCCCACTAGCTTCTGCTGCGCGGCCCTGATAACCTTAGTGCTTAATTGGCTCTTTGGTTATACTAGATGTGCTACTCATCGCCTTTTTATCCCTCTACTTGTGGAAATACGGTTTACTAACAGTGTGGTATTCTTTTACCGCTGTTTGAACTCAGTGAGTTTGAGATTGTAACCAGCTCTCTGGTAATCTATTATACATACTATTCGTACTCTCGCGATTATTCACTAACTTCCTCCGACTTGTTGTCGGGCGAGGTTAAGTCACTACCTAGTTGTAGTGCTTCCTCTATTGTCACTAGCTTCTGAATTCTACCAGTTTTCTTCTGGTTCAGTACAAGTGTTCTTTACTTGTATGACCTTGCATTGATATGTGTCGGTCCTAGTGACTTTGGTATGTCTCCTTTCACCTTTTACTCCAATGGAATTCACATCTTGTGATTATTAGTGTGTTGTACACTCTTCGTGCTTCTTTGGCCTTAGGCCGCACTGTATGTTGCTAAGCTTGCTTGACTGGCTTATGCCATGTTTATGGTGAAAGGAAAGATTTACTACGGTTTACATTCTCTATATCCCAAGCCATCTCATTAGATCATTAGCTGAACAAGTGCAATGCCAAAACACTCAGTCATACAGAGTGCAGAGGCGTAAACGCTTGACAGTAAGTCACTTATGTGATAGGAAGGAATATTTCTGCCTGTCATCTCATATTTATACTCCGTGTCATTATCTGCTACTTCCTCGTATCGGTCGCTTGTTGCGCACCGTATTCTTACTCATTATACAACATCGTTTTTACTGTTTCTGTTACTGTGATAGTTTCTCTTTACTCATTGTCATTGTTATTGGCACCATTTCCTTATGGTGTAAATACACTAGGAGTTTCCTGTGTTTGTGTGTATGACGGTTGTCGTAGCATACGGCAATCTTATTATCTTCCCAATGTGGAGATGTCTTATTCCACTTAAGTTTTATGTGTAGGTTAACTTACCTCACATTCTATCATCACTTGTGATACAATTTACCAAGTATCTTGGTTGACCAAGGATAAAGCAATTTACCGGTTTACAAGCTCACTTGAGCGTTGGTCATTCATGGTGAGTAATGTGCACTCACATTGATTGTTTTTGACAATTACTGTCCTCCCAAAGCTGAGCATTGGTTATAAGCTCTAGCTGTGCGGTTTTTATTCTTGTATGTACATCATCGGGACATCCCATGAAGCTTCAAGGGTTTTCTGGTCCCGTTCTCCAATTGAAGAGTACTCTGTCATTGATAATGAAAGTTCTTGTTGAGGGGTTTGTCTCCACTCATAGGTCTAATGACAAAGTTTGCTATGTTGGTGTTTACACAATGGTCCACTATATGTTTGGGTGTATATGGAGTATGCTTACTCCCTTAAGTCGTAATGGTTTGGAAATCTCATTTCCTTATCCCATCATCCCTTGGCAATATCTATTGCGTGGTTTTATTGTTATAGTAGATGGAAGCCTTTTCTAAGGGTTCACATCATCACCGCATTAGTGGTCTTCGGTTACGAGGGGTACCTTCCCTTGGGTTTCTCGTAGTGTCCAGGTGTGGACTAGGCCAATGTTGGCATTATCATGATTCTCATGCCTCTGTGCTACCATTGCTACAGAAGGCATGGCGGTAATTAAGAACTCCGTCAACTGTATACTAGGCTGATGCTCTAGTGACAGTGACATTGAGTTGGCTATTACTCCAAGCCACTCAGGATGTTGGGTTTGAATTTATGGTCCAGTTATTGATTTCTTGTCGTATAAGGCAATATCCCTTATAGGTCTTGTTAACAATTGGTGCCGGTTTTGCAACCGTTTAAGTTTATATAACGTATTTGGTTTACGACTTCTGAGCCGTATTGCTGCAAGCTATGCTCTTTGCAAGCTGCTTATACATGTTTCCACTCCACTTATACCGTCATAGGTTGGAGATATTACTAGGCTCCATGGTAAGTCGTGACATCACGCTTCCGTTCATAGGAGACTCTTAGGCAATCTGGTGCTGATCAGTGCCTTTTATAGACTAGGGTATTTCCTGCCAAGTGAGATCCCTTCGGTGTCTTAACCGAGTGTTCGTTCCAGCTCCTGTATTCTTATCTTGACGCTTTGTTTGGCTGTTGTTAATCCAGTCACCCGCAAGAATTGCTCCTGGGTGTTGTTAAATGGTGCCGTTACATCCGGCTAACGTTCATGATATGTTGTCCACTGTATCGTCTCGTGAGTATTGTACTTGAGTTGTCCCTTTTGGGTTATGACGTCTCCCGTTCTTGGGTAGACTGTTTACACCTTCTCCTAGTGTTCTTGACTAGGTTTACATTCTTTCCCAATGATGGATTTTACTTTATGGTGATCTTGTGATTGCTCTTGGGAGTTCTGTCCCGTTTGTCGAGCATTGTGGTATTCACGTTAGGCAACTGCCTTACTGTGTTGAGGCTGGGTATGCTTTCCAGCTGTCATATATTTGCTTGATGTCTTTGAGGCATACCCAATGTCTATACTTATCAGTCTGTGCTCTTTGCACTTCTTAGTCCTTACTCCTTATTTTCCGATGGATTCTCTGAGTTCCTTACACTTGTTCCTTAACTGAGTTTCCTTCTCCTTGATTGTCTATGGTGTCCAGTTGTTCTGGTTACAATTCACTCATGGTCCGTAGAACGGAGTTGACTACTTCCCGTGTTTCGCACACTACATGTATACATACGTGGGGTACCATGTTGATACGTTACCACTTACCCGACTACGTGTCAGGCCCGCAAGCTCCTTCGGAGTGCGGTTGTCCCACATCCCGTAACGGGTACACTCGTAGTGTTCGTCACACGCCTAGGTGAAGTATTCTGTTGCCAACTCCTCTTGTATCATTCTATGATACTCACCATAATCATGCTGGTTCGGTTTTTAAAATCCAAGAGTTTAAAAGAAGGTTTGTGGTTTTGAAAGAAAACTTGGTTTGAAAACTATAATTCGGTGTTAAAAGAAGTTCTTCATGGCATAGCCATGTTCGAGGTCTTGACCAAGTCTAGCTTCTCGCTGACTGGTAAGTACAGTAGTCGGCCGTTAAGCCTTCCCAAGGTTTCATACGTCTGGTTGTTAGGATGTGTGATCCTGTGGTTGTTTCATTACGGTCACCGTACATTACTATGTACTTGTGACGTGTGAGTGTTCCTTTACATGTTCATGTTCTTACTGCACTTGCCGTAGCAAGTGCGTGGTACTGGCGGTTTTTGAGTAATCCTATACCGATCACGGTATGGTTTCCATTTGTGTTTGTTAGTCTTGTTGACGCTTCCCTCGATCTTATTGATCTATAATTGGTATACTTGCTCCTTTAGGTAGCTTCTTGGTGGTCTAGACATGGCTGTCGTAGATCTGGGTACTCCTCCACTCCTTGGAGGTTCCCGTTCTATTTGGTTTAGTGTCGTTCCTTGTGGCTCGTTCCCACACATTTGTGGTGGTTACTGAGCCTTCCTCGTTTAGGTACTACGCTTGTAGTCCTATTGGATTGTATCTCATGGTTGTTCTTGTAGTTGTCTGAGCTTATTGCCCAGGTACTGCAACCTTAATGGCATTATAGTTTTGGAGTTAACCGCTTCCGACTATGTCCTTAGTCGGCTAGCATACCGTTGGTGGTATTATTCAAGTATTACTATCCCGTAGACTTGTGTCTCGGGTTCCGTTACTGCTCCCTTTTTCATTCCGTTGCACGGTTAGTGCTTCTTTCCTGCTGTTGGTTGACTAGCTAGGTTTCGCGACTGCTAAGCACGTCGCCCCATGCTGTTGTAAGTTGTGGCCTCCTCGTGGTTGGAGTGCCCTTCCTACCGCTATTACGTGCGGTGTTGTGGTTCAACCGGGATCCATCTCCGGGACTTCCAGTTCTTGGAATATACCATATGCCGGTTCTTGTTTACCGTGGGATTGCTTCACAACTGCCAGATCGGTTTCCCCCGAGTATGAGAAGACTTTTCTTCTCGCTGGCGTCCTTTCCCAAGTTATACAGTGGGGTTTGCGGCGGGCGGGACTGGTATTGTAGGTATCCGGTACTCACCGGTAGTTCCTAACTAGCATATCTCTAATGCTAACACTCAGCCCTTAGCCCTAAGCTTCTAATTCCTAACTCGATATTTCCTAAGCTCGGTATTTCCAGTCATCAGAGCGATACTTCGCTCTGATACCACTTTTTGTAACACCCCTACCATTAATACAGTGCTTACCGTCCAATCTCCTTACACATCAGATACACGCAGCGGATACATACTTACATAATGTGGGTGATACAATGCCGTTAGTCACCCACGTGACTAACAAGGCTACTACTTCTACATACAGCATCGGTCTGATGGACCGGAATCCCGAGTATTACATATCTACCATACACACTCCATATACCAATACATGCTACAATCTTCCATTTGATACAATACTTCAAATACAATACAATATAATCCACATACCGAGTTTACTAAGATCCTTATACAAGTATACTACCTCTTCAAAGTTCATACGTACTCACTACGAGACTACTTACTACCCGTTCCTCACAAACTACTTGCTTCTAATTACAAGGGTGTGCCTCCGGTCTCTTATCTTGACCATATTCGCTTCGGTACCTGCACACTAAAAACGTTCCCCCTAGGGGGTCAGCTTTTGCTGCGCATGATAACTGCATACCCCGCGTACTAGTGAGGGTACGCCGACCACTTGGTCGTATACATGCGGTTGATTTCATTCAAACATACATGCATACATGCTCTTATACATAATATTGCAATACATTACGCAAGACATACACACATACATACACTTCATTACATACAAGAAGTACAACATAAACCATTCAATACATACTTACCTTTTTCCGAATTACACATATACATTACATACACAATATACAATTCTTGTTAGCTTCATTGGTCCACCCGGGTTAATCGGGTGGAGATTACTCTTTTACTCGTTACTTCATACATACGCATACATACTCATACATACTTACGGATCCATACTTACTTACTCTTACTCAAGTTAAGTCGTCGGGACCTCCGGCCCTGGGGACTACACCGTCCCACCTCCGGGATTTACTTGACTCACCAATCCGGGATGCTACCCATTTAAGGGATTTGGGCCGCGGACCAGTTTAAGAGTCAGGAATTGCAGCCATCCTCTTGTGACTCCACATCCTCACGCGTGGCCGAAACTATATCGGACTTCTACTCATTCCAATTTACTCACTTAAGTTAGGAGTTAGGTAGTTAGGAATTAGCAGAAGTCATTCATTCAAGCCACAATAATACAATACAAAGCTCATATACACATCCATACAAAATACAGTGCAATATACAAGTACACTACGAAATACAATACACATCATCATCATTCATATGTTTCATGAATTATACAAACTATTGTTCAAGACAAATATCAAGAACAATGTAAACAAGCACAGGTAAGTGCAATATAATCCGATTCATGCGTTTATCTTGTTAGGTGATCAAATAAGCACACAAATCGGGGTAACCAGATTAGGATACAGGGCGTGAAGAAATAATACCTTTCACCGTTGTACTTGTATCCCAACGTTCCTCCGGTGTTCACAAATCATATATATATATACATACAGTTGAATGATTAATCTATCTATCATTAACTTAACCCGATTACTCTTACGTTTACTAATCCATACTTACTAAGTCTTCACATTCTTATACTTACATTTTATTTACTTACTTTTCATCGCTTAACAATGGTATACTTACATATATATGCACGTATGTATAGGTGGGTATACATATACATACATACATATACTAACCATAGTCTTATAGTTTTTTTTTGTAAGTTTTGACCCGACCGAACTTGCAAGTTCGGTCCAAGTCAGTAGGCTACATCGGGTGAAAATTCCAGGGCCGACCGACCTTGCAAGTCCGGTCCCAAGGTCGGTCCATTCCAGTGAGTTACTTAACGGAAAATTTTAGCCCGACCGACCTTGCAAGTCCGGTCGCAAGGTCGGTCCATTCCAGTAGCTTACAAGACGGAAATTTTTCTGGCCGACCGAACTTGCAAGTCCGGTCGCAAGTGGTCCATTCCAGTAGCTTACAAGACGGAAATTTTTCTGGCCGACCGAACTTGCAAGTCCGGTCGCAGTCGGTCCATTCCAGAAGCATTCCAGTCTGTGTAAATCTAGGCTCGACCGAACTTGCAAGTCCGGTCGCAAGTTCGGTCCGGCCCAGTATTTGCATTTTTACTTCTGTTTTCAGTCCTATACTTTACCCATTGTTTATCCAATCTTCTTACATGTAATCCCCCATGTTTCAACACTACCTAGGCCCCTCAAATTGCCTTAGTTCATCCACCAAGTTCTTTACTAAATCCGTCAATCCACTTACACAATTTCATCACTTCCCTTCCACACTTACAACAGTTTGCATCCTTCGATGCTACAGATTTTTGTTCCAACTTCTAACATCCAATACTTCCTCTACCAATGTCACTCCTAGCATCCCAAATACCTCCTCTTACCAAGCCAATTCATTTCCAAGCAATTGTACCATCTATACCCAAGCCCAACATTCATTCTACCAAATCTTGCACACTATTTCTTCTTAGTTCTACAATGCAATCTAATACCTCTTTGCTACAGATTTTGACACTGACTCTCCCCTTCTCTAACCACCTCTTCTAATGTCATTTCTAGAGTTCCGAGTACATCACAATACATTATTTATCTCTCCCAATATACTCCTTTATCCTTCTCTATCAAAATCTGTTACAACACCTATTAGTCACCTAGTTTCTGGTTCACTAAGCGTTATAATCCTAGGCAAATTTTGCCATTGTCTCCCCTATATTTTATACACTCTCACCACAATGTTTCCTCACACATTAACATCATCTCACCTGTTTATACACAACATCAATATACAAGCTCCCATACACAATTACCAATACTAAAACACTACTAAAAATTCCTGCACTCAACGACCCAATACCCAACTAAGTTTCAATACATTTTACATGTCTTTCAACGGTTTTAAGCACTTAGATTCTCCTGCGCAATACATTACTACACAATACCATTTCCATTACTCATTTCAAACTTCTAAAATCTGTTACAATACATATACGAGACTACACAAGGGTGAGTTTAATTACCTTGTTTTTCTTCTAGATTTTCTTTGTTCTTCTTGCTTCTTCCTCCTTCCTTCTCTCTACCGGTTTTAGTCTCTCAACCAATCTAACATCACAACCCATTCTTAAATACACCATTCAATACTAAAAATTAACCCTAACATTATTTAAGCTTTTAATGTGGGTTTTAGGGTTTAGAAAATTCCTTACCTTGCAAGGGTGTAAGTGAAGTTCGGAGTGGTTCAAGAACAAGATTTCCAACTCCTTCAACAAGCCAAAATCGGCTAGAGTGCAAAGAAACCAAACAAGGTTTTAGCTTCATTTTCGTTTTGCCCATGAGGCTAGAAAAACAAAGGAGTTTCAAGAAGATTTTTACCTTAAAATGACAAGGAGGAAGAGGTGGTTCTAATGGTGGTCTTGAAACTCCAAATGCTCCATACCCATGGAGATGAAAGTTGGTGTTTTCGATTTTTGAAAAGATAGGAATGTAGCTCTTGATGAGAGGATTCCAATGGTGTAGTTTTTATAATTTTTGGAAGAGATTCAAGGGGGTTACAAGAGGAGAGAAGTAGAGTTTTGTGTGGGTGTTTCCATTTCTCCATGGAAATCGCTGGAGGAGGAAGAAGAAGAGAAAAGAGAGAGTGAGGGTGGGGGATTTACGTGAGAGAGGGAGATAGAGATAGGAGAGAGAGTGTGAGAGTGTGGGGTAATAAAGTAGTGAGTGTTTACTTTATTAGTTTTGTAGTTTTGTAAATAAGGGAGTGAGTGTGTGAGAGAGTGTGAGTGAGGGGTCCAAATCGGACATACACACAGCACACACATACATTTTACTTTTTATTTTAAAAGTGGACACATAAGTTTGTGTTATTTATGTTTCTACCCCACAACTTCTCGTTTTTGACAGTTTTTACTAATTCCTCGTTTTATTGATTTTATTGGTCCTAAAGCTTCACTAATATTTATTAATGATTATTTAGTTGACCAAAATTGTTACGAGTCTATTTGACCCGCTTAAAGACACGTTTTCCCGGTTACCTCGAAAAACGCGCTTTAAGGTTCGTTAGTGATTTTAATCCGTTTTAAGGATTCGTTTTCTTCGGGAGTTGTTCCCATATATTATTTAGGTCTTATTAAACCTTTAGAATCCCTATAATACTCTAACCGAGGTCTCATACCTCCTATGGTTATTTAACGCTTATTTAGCGTTTCCGCTTTTAAGCGTTTCTTTATTTCTTTTGGATTTATTTTTCCTCACTAATATTAATTAGGTACCATTAGGTCCTTAAATACGTATTAGATTAGTTTAATCCCTATATTTAAGTTCGGGGTATTTCAATCTACCCCCCTTAAGAACTTTGTCCTCAAAGTTGTTCGAGGTTATAGGTTTACATTGCTTACTCATTCTTACGTGTCCAATACCAAAGCCATACCTTCTTCCTCTTACAATCCCAAATCCGTTACTCAAGGTTCCTACATACTATACCATACCATACCATACTAATGCACAATAATCACTCCAATCCGCATTACTACCGACCATCTGGTTCCTCATTACCAATATATACATACATACAATGCAAGGCTATTCCCAAAGCAATGCAATACACATTACAATCCCGCAGGCACTCAGGTCATCTAGACACAGGACTCCTCTATGTCCCACTGCCTTTGGAATAATACAACGTAATATACTACTATCTTCTCCCGTACCAGCTTCCAACACGTACTAAGTCTCCAGTCTATAGAAAATCCTTCCCCATGGCTACATCGAAATCCTTCTAAAACATACAACTCCAGATTCCAATTTATGTTCATTACTTCTATCCTATGTGTGATTCTTGTGACCACTTGAGGGGAGCTTCAAGAATCGTTCGACCCTGATGTGATCAGCACCAGTGTTGAACTATCTTTCCACCCCAATTTGTGTTCGGTTTCCCTTGATCTGATCAGGATCAAGTTCGACTTCCCACATTAGTTTCAAACAAGCAAATAATTTAATTGTTTTCATTTTCTATCTTTTTACTCTTTCTAGTCGTAATTACGAATTCATACATCTCCAAAGGATGGAATCCGTCCATCAATCGTCCTCACTCTACTTCCCAAATGCTTTACTCCATGGTTCAATCCTAATGCTCATTTCATCAACCTTCACTACTTCCATCCATTACTCACCATCATCTCCTATATCCTAACTAAGGAATACTACACTTATAAGATTTAGTTGCCTTCAATTGTTTCAAATATTTTACTTACGATTCCACTACTCATAACTTCATTCATCACTATCCTCATTCATTTCGTACTACTTCTTCAAAGGTTACAATACTTGGAACTCCGTCCACTACTCATTACTTTTCTTTTACTAATACTCTTACATTGGTGTTACAAGATGGGTATACTCCTCCTATAGTATTTGCATGTCTAATGCCTAATTACCATAATTACAATGTGAATGAGTACTTATGTTTATTTAACATAGTATCAATCATCAATTTGGTTCTCATTTGTGCTATGCACATTATGGTTTATGTGTTTTATTCACAAAACTTACATTAAGCGGTTTCGCTCTACCCCCCTTAAAAGGGATTACGCCCACGTAATCTACCATATTTATTATTATTAAACTTTGGTTTAATCAGTCTGGGCAAACTGAAGCGTTTGGCTTCACTACCGTATACTATACAATATGCTCTGGTCAAAGGGATCTTAACCATGTCAATGGTTTAGTCTTTGCACCAAGAATTCCTATTGAGTTTATTTAACTCATAACCAATTCGGTTCTAGCCTATTAGGCTTCAAGGCATCAATAGCCATTCTTTCATACTTACTGGGTATATTAAACCTCTTAGCTAGGGCCCACTAGCTTCTGCTGCGCGGCCCTGATAACCTTAGTGCTTAATTGGCTCTTTGGTTATACTAGATGTGCTACTCATCACCTTTTTATCCCTCTATTGTGGAAATAAGGTTTACTAACAGTGTGGTATTCTTTTACTGCTGTTTGAACTCAGTGAGTTTTAGATTGTAACCAGCTCTCTGGTAATCTATTATACATACTATTCGTACTCTCGCGATTATTCACTAAGTTCCTCCGACTTGTTGTCGGGCGAGGTTAAGTCACTACCTAGTTGTAGTGCTTCCTCTATTGTCACTAGCTTCTGAATTCTACCAGTTTTCTTCTGGTTCAGTACAAGTGTTCTTTACTTGTATGACCTTGCATTGATATGTGTCGGTCCTAGTGACTTTGGTATGTCTCCTTTCACCTTTTACTCCAATGGAATTCACATCTTGTGATTATTAGTGTGTTGTACACTCTTCGTGCTTCTTTGGCCTTAGGCCGCACTGTATGTTGCTAAGCATGCTTGACTAGCTTATGCCATGTTTATGGTGAAAGGAAAGATTTACTACGGTTTACATTCTCTATATCCCTAGCCATCTCATTAGATCATTAGCTGAACAAGTGCAATGCCAAAACACTCAGTCATACAGAGTGCAGAGGCGTAAACGCTTGACAGTAAGTCACTTATGTGATAGGAAGGAATATTTCTGCCTGTCATCTCATATTTATACTCCGTGTCATTATCTGCTACTTCCTCGTATCGGTCGCTTGTTGCGCACCGTATTCTTACTCATTATACAACATCATTTTTACTGTTTCTGTTACTGTGATAGTTTCTCTTTACTCATTGCCATTGTCATTGGCACCATTCCTTATGGTTGTAAAATACACTAGGAGTTTCCTGTGTTTGTGTGTATGACGGTTGTCGTAGCATACGACAATCTTATTATCTTCCCAATGTGGAGATGTCTTATTCCACTTAAGTTTTATGTGTAGGTTAACTTACCTCACATTCATCATCACTTGTGATACAATTTACCAAGTATCTTGGTTGACCAAGGATAAAGCAATTTACGGTTTACAAGCTCACTTGAGCGTTGGTCATTCATGGTGTGCAATGTGCACTCACATTGATTGTTTTTGACAATTACTGTCCTCCCAAAGCTGAGCATTGGTTATAGGCTCTAGTTGTGCGGTTTTTATCTTGTGTACATCATCGGGACATCCCATGAAGCTTCAAGGGTTTTCTGGTCCCGTTCTCCAATTGAAGAGTACTCTGTCATTGATAATGAAGTTTCTGTTGAGGGGTTTGTCTCCACTCATAGGTCTAATGACAAGGTTTGCTATGTTGGTGTTTACACAATGGTCACTATATGTTTGGGTGTATATGGAGTATGCTTACTCCCTTAAGTCGTAATGGTTTGGAAATCTCATTTACTTATCCCATCATCCATTGGAATATCTATTGCGTTTTATTGTTATAGTAGATGGAAGCCTTTCTAAGGGTTCACATCATCACCGCATTAGTGGTCTTCGGTTACGAGGGGTACCTTCCTTGGGTTTCTCGTAGTGTCCAGGTGACTAGGGGCCAATGTTGGCATTATCATGATTCTCATGCCTCTGTGCTACCATTGCTACAGAAGGCATGGCGGTAATTAAGAACTCCGTCAACTGTATACTAGGCTGATGCTCTAGTGACAGTGACATGAGTTGGCTATTACTCCCAAGCCACTCAGGATGTTGGGTTGAATTTATGGTCCAGTTATTGATCTTGTCGCTATAATGCAAGATCCCTTGTAGGTCCTTGTTAACTTGTGCGGGTTTGCGCCGTTTCCGTTTATATAGTATTGGTTACGCCTTCTTGTATCCGTCTTGTTGCAAGCTATGCTCTTTGCAAGCTGCTTATACATGTTTCCACTCCACGTATACCGTCATAGGTTGGAGATATTACTAGGCTCCATGGTAAGTCGTGACATCACGCTTCCGTTCATAGGAGACTCTTAGGCAATCTGGTGCTGATCAGTGCCTTTTATAGACTAGGGTATTTCCTGCTAAGTGAGATCCCTTCGGTGTCTTAACCGAGTGTTCGTTCCAGCTCCTGTATTCTTATCTTGACGCTTTGTTTGGCTGTTGTTAATCCAGTCACCCGCAAGAATTGCTCCTGGGTGTTGTTAAATGGTGCCGTTACATCCGGCTAACGTTCATGATATGTTGTCCACTGTATCGTCTCGTGGTATTGTACTTGAGTTGTCCCTTTTGGGTTATGACGTCTCCCGTTCTTGGGTAGACTGTTTACACCTTCTCCTAGTGTTCTTGACTAGGTTTACATTCTTTCCCAATGATGGATTTTACTTTATGGTGATCTTGTGATTGCTCTTGGGAGTTCTGTCCCGTTTGTCGAGCATTGTGGTATTCACGTTAGGCAACTGCCTTACTGTGTTGAGGCTGGGTATGCTTTCCAGCTGTCATATATTTGCTTGATGTCTTTGAGGCATACCCAATGTCTATACTTATCAGTCTGTGCTCTTTGCACTTCTTAGTCCTTACTCCTTATTTTCCGATGGATTGTCTGAGTTCCTTACACTTGTTCCTTAACTGAGTTTCCTTCTCCTTGATTGTCTGTGGTGTCCAGTTGTTCTGGTTACAATTCACTCATGGTCCGTAGAACGGAGTTGACTACTTCCCGTGTTTCGCACACTACATGTATACATACGTGGGGTACCATGTTGATACGTTACCACTTACCCGACTACGTGTCAGGCCCGCAAGCTCCTTCGGAGTGCAGTTGTCCCACATCCCGTAACGGGTACACTCGTAGTGTTCGTCACACGCCTAGGTGAAGTATTCTGTTGCCAACTCCACTTGTATCATTCTATGATACTCACCATAATCATGCTGGTTCGGTTTTTAAAATCCAAGAGTTTAAAAGAAGGTTTGTTTTGAAAGAAAACTTGGTTTGAAAACTATAATTCGGTGTTAAAAGAAGTTCTTCATGGCATAGCCATGTTCGAGGTCTTGACCAAGTCTAGCTTCTCGCTGACTGGTAAGTACAGTAGTCGGCCGTTAAGCCTTCCCAAGGTTTCATACGTCTGGTTGTTAGGATGTGTGATCCTGTGGTTGTTTCATTACGGTCACCGTACATTACTATGTACTTGTGACGTGTGAGTGTTCCTTTACATGTTCATGTTCTTACTGCACTTGCCGTAGCAAGTGCGTGGTACTGGCGGTTTTTGAGTAATCCTATACCGATCACGGTATGGTTTCCATTTGTGTTTGTTAGTCTTGTTGACGCTTCCCTCGATCTTATTGATCTATAATTGGTATACTTGCTCCTTTAGGTAGCTTCTTGGTGGTCTAGACATGGCTGTCGTAGATCTGGGTACTCCTCCACTCCTTGGAGGTTCCCGTTCTATTTGGTTTAGTGTCGTTCCTTGTGGCTCGTTCCCACACATTTGTGGTGGTTACTGAGCCTTCCTCGTTTAGGTACTACGCTTGTAGTCCTATTGGATTGTATCTCATGGTTGTTCTTGTAGTTGTCTGAGCTTATTGCCCAGGTACTGCAACCTTAATGGCATTATAGTTTTGGAGTTAACCGCTTCCGACTATGTCCTTAGTCGGCTAGCATACCGTTGGTGGTATTATTCAAGTATTACTATCCCGTAGACTTGTGTCTCGGGTTCCGTTACTGCTCCCTTTTTCATTCCGTTGCACGGTTAGTGCTTCTTTCCTGCTGTTGGTTGACTAGCTAGGTTTCGCGACTGCTAAGCACGTCGCCCCATGCTGTTGTAAGTTGTGGCCTCCTCGTGGTTGGAGTGCCCTTCCTACCGCTATTACGTGCAGTGTTGTGGTTCAACCGGGATCCATCTCCGGGACTTCCAGTTCTTGGAATATACCATATGCCGGTTCTTGTTTACCGTGGGATTGCTTCACAACTGCCAGATCGGGTTCCCCCGAGTATGAGAAGACTTTTCTTCTCGCTGGCGTCCTTTCCCAAGTTATACAGTGGGGTTTGCGGCGGGCGGGACTGGTATTGTAGGTATCCGGTACTCACCGGTAGTTCCTAACTAGCATATCTCTAATGCTAACACTCAGCCCTTAGCCCTAAGCTTCTAATTCCTAACTCGATATTTCCTAAGCTCGGTATTTCCAGTCATCAGAGTGATACTTCGCTCTGATACCACTTTTTGTAACACCCCTACCATTAATACAGTGCTTACCGTCCAATCTCCTTACACATCAGATACACACAGCGGATACATACTTACATAATGTGGGTGATACAATGCCATTAGTCACCCACGTTACTAACAAGGCTACTACTTCTACATACAGCATCGGTCTGATGGACCGGAATCCCGAGTATTACATATCTACCATACACACTCCATATACCAATACATGCTACAATCTTCCATTTGATACAATACTTCAAATACAATACAATATAATCCACATACCGAGTTTACTAAGATCCTTATACAAGTATACTACCTCTTCAAAGTTCATACGTACTCACTACGAGACTACTTACTACCCGTTCCTCACAAACTACTTGCTTCTAATTACAAGGGTGTGCCTCCGGTCTCTTATCTTGACCATATTCGCTTCGGTACCTGCACACTAAAAACGTTCCCCCTAGGGGGTCAGCTTTCGCTGCGCATGATAACCGCATACCCCGCGTACTAGTGAGGGTACGCCGACCACTTGGTCGTATACATGCGGTTGATTTCATTCAAACATACATGCATACATGCTCTTATACATAATATTGCAATACATTACGCAAGACATACACACATACATACACTTCATTACATACAAAAAGTACAACATAAACCATTCAATACATACTTACCTTTTTCCGAATTACACATATACATTACATACACAATATACAATTCTTGTTAGCTTCATTGGTCCACCCGGGTTAATCGGGTGGAGATTACTCTTTTACTCGTTACTTCATACATACGCATGCATACTCATACATACTTACGGATCCATACTTACTTACTCTTACTCTTACTCAAGTTAAGTCGTCGGGACCTCCGGCCCTGGGGACTACACCGTCCCACCTCCGGGATTTACTTGACTCACCAATCCGGGATGCTACCCATTTAAGGGATTTGGGCCGCGGACCAGTTTAAGAGTCAGGAATTGCAGCCAACCTCTTGTGACTCCGCATCCTCACGCGTGGCCGAAACTATATCGGACTTCTACTCATTCCAATTTACTCACTTAAGTTAGGAGTTAGGTAGTTAGGAATTAGCAGAAGTCATTCATTCAAGCCACAATAATACAATACAAAGCTCATATACACATCCATACAAAATACAGTGCAATATACAAGTACACTACGAAATACAATACACATCATCATCATTCATATGTTTCATGAATTATACAAACTATTGTTCAAGACAAATATCAAGAATAATGTAAACAAGCACAGGTAAGTGCAATATAATCCGATTCATGCGTTTATCTTGATAGGTGATCAAATAAGCACACAAATCGGGGTAACCAGATTAGGATACAGGACATGAAGAAATCATACCTTTCACCGTTGTACTTGTATCCCAACGTTCCTCCGGTGTTCACAAATCATATCCTATTATATATACATACAGTTGAATGATTAATCTATCTATCATTAACTTAACCCGATTACTCTTACGTTTACTAATCCATACTTACTAAGTCTTCACATTCTTATACTTACATTTTATTTACTTACTTTTCATCGCTTAACAATGGTATACTTACATATATATGCACGTATGTATAGGTGGGTATACATATACATACATACATATACTAACCATAGTCTTATAGTTTTTTTTTGTAAGTTTTGACCCGACCGAACTTGTGACCGATCTTGCAAGTTCGGTCCAAGTCAGTAGGCTACATCGGGTGAAAATTCCAGGGCCGACCGACCTTGCAAGTCCGGTCCCAAGGTCGGTCCATTCCAGTGAGTTACTTAACGGAAAATTTTAGCCCGACCGACCTTGCAAGTCCGGTCGCAAGTCGGTCCATTCCAGTAGCTTACAAGACGGAAATTTTTCTGGCCGACCGAACTTGCAAGTCCGGTCGCAAGTTCGGTCCATTCCAGAAGGTTACTGACGGGAGAATTTTTCTGGTCCGACCGAACTTGCAAGTCCGGTCGCAAGTTCGGTCCATTCCAGAAGCATTCCAGTCTGTGTAAATCTGGGCTCGACCGAACTTGCAAGTCCGGTCGCAAGTTCGGTCTGGCCCAGTATTTGCATTTTTACTTCTGTTTTCAGTCCTATACTTTACCCATTGTTTCTCCAATCTTCTTACATGTAATCCCCCATGTTTCAACACTACCTAGGCCCCTCAAATTGCCTTAGTTCATCCACCAAGTTCTTTACTAAATCCGTCAATCCACTTACACAATTTCATCACTTCCCTTCCACACTTACAACAGTTTGCATCCTTCGATGCTACACATTTTTGTTCCAACTTCTAACATCCAATACTTCCTCTACCAATGTCACTCCTAGCATCCCAAATACCTCCTCATACCAAGCCAATTCATTTCCAAGCAATTGTACCATCTATACCCAAGCCCAACATTCATTCTACCAAATCTTGCACACTATTTCTTCTTAGTTCTACAATGCAATCTAATACCTCTTTGCTACAGATTTTGACACTGACTCTCCCCTTCTCTAACCACCTCTTCTAATGTCATTTCTAGAGTTCTGAGTACATCACAATACATTATTTATCTCTCCCAATCTACTCCTTTGTCCTTCTCTATCAAAATCTGTTACAACACATATTAGACACCTAGTTTCTGGTTCACTAAGCATTATAATCCTAAGCAAATTTTACCATTGTCTCCCCTATATTTTATACACTCTCACCACAATGTTTCCTCACACATTAACATCATCTCACCTGTTTATACACAACATCAATATACAAGCTCCCATACACAATTACCAATACTAAAACACTACTAAAAATTCCTGCACTCAACGACCCAATACCCAACTAAGTTTCAATACATTTTACATGTCTTTCAACGGTTTTAAGCACTTAGATTCTCCTGCGCAATACATTACTACACAATACCATTTCCATTACTCATTTCAAACTTCTAAAATCTGTTATACATACATATACGAGACTACACAAGGGTGAGTTTAATTACCTTGTTTTTCTTCTAGATTTTCTTTGTTCGTCTTGCTTCTTCCTCCTTCCTTCTCTCTCCGGTTTTAGTCTCTCAACCAATCTAACATCACAACCCATTCTTAAATACACCATTCAATACTAAAAATTAACCCTAACATTATTTAAGCTTTTAATGTGGGTTTTAGGGTTTAGAAAATTCCTTACCTTGCAAGGGTGTAAGTGAAGTTCGGAGTGGTTCAAGAACAAGATTTCCAACTCCTTCAACAAGCCAAAATCGGCTAGAGTGCAAAGAAACCAAACAAGGTTTTAGCTTCATTTTCATTTTGCCCATGAGGCTAGAAAAACAAAGGAGTTTCAAGAAGATTTTTACCTTAAAATGACAAGGAGGAAGAAGTGGTTCTAATGGTGGTCTTGAAACTCCAAATGCTCCATACCCATGGAGATGAAAGTTGTTGTTTTTGATTTTTGAAAAGATAGGAATGTAGCTCTTGATGAGAGGATTCCAATGGTGTAGTTTTTATAATTTTGGAAGAGATTCAAGGGGGTTACAAGAGGAGAGAAGTAGAGTTTTGTGTGGGTGTTTCCATTTCTCCATGGAAATCGCTGGAGGAGGAATAAGAAGAGAAAAGAGAGTGAGGGTGGGGGATTTACGTGAGAGAGGGAGATAGAGATAGGAGAGAGAGTGTGAGAGTGTGGGGTAATAAAGTAGTGAGTGTTTACTTTATTAGTTTTGTAGTTTTGTAAATAAGGGAGTGAGTGTGTGAGAGAGTGTGAGTGAGGGGTCCAAATCGGACATACACACAGCAACACATACATTTTACTTTTTATTTTAAAGTGGACACATAAGTTTGTGTTATTTATGTTTCTACCCCACAACTTCTCGTTTTTGACAGTTTTTACTAATTCCTCGTTTTATTGATTTTATTGGTCCTAAAGCTTCACTAATATTTATTAATGATTATTTAGTTGACCAAAATTGTTACGAGTCTATTTGACCCGCTTAAAGACACGTTTTCCCGGTTACCTCGAAAAACGCGCTTTAAGGTTCGTTAGTGATTTTAATCCATTTTAAGGATTCGTTTTCTTTGGGAGTTGTTCCCATATATTATTTAGGTCTTATTAAACCTTTAGAATCCCTATAATACTCTAACCGAGGTCTCATACCTCCTATGGTTATTTAACGCTTATTTAGCGTTTCCCGCTTTTAGAGTGTTTCTTTATTTTTTTTGGATTTATTTTTCCTCGCTAATATTAATTAGGTACCATTAGGTCCTTAAATACGTATTAGATTAGTTTAATCCCTATATTTAAGTTCGGGGTATTTCATTGCTGGATTTTGCGGATCGATCATCTACTAGTGGATTCTTCCTCTACTCCATTCCCTTCATCACAATCAGGTTTGGATTTGCAGAGTTCAACATTCTCAGTTTTCAATGGGTTTCTCTGTGTTTCTAGTTGTGAGTTTCTTTACAATCCGATTGTTGTCAGTGGTTGATCCCTTGCGTTCCTCTATCGATTCTCCACTGTTGTTCCTCCTCTGCGATATCTGAACTGTCAAATTCAGGTTTGGGTTGTGAATTACAGTTTTTGATTTGTTTGGAGGGTTTTGGGCACCTTTGCTGATTGTGGAAATTCTCTGTATTATTGGTATGTTCAGTGATTGTTGCTTCTGCTGGTGGTCTGTGTTTTGGTGGTTGTTTCTCCATTAGAATTTCGAGTCGACTTCTGCTAATTAACGAGGTAGGTGGCTGATGGATTCGATAAGTATGTTTGGTTGTGGGGAGTTTCAATCGTCTGTTTGTCTGATTTGAGTTATAGTTGTGAATGATTCTGCTTTTGTTTTGCATTGACATATAAACCCCCACAGTTATTAGCTTTAGGCTCTGATTTTTTATTGGAAATTTGGTGGTGTTTTAGTGCAACTTTAGTATGTTTTGCTATTCTGAAATTCTCTATTTTGTCTTGTTCGAACGTCTGTCCGAACATTGATGTTCGGACAGACCCTATTTTTCTTCTGTTTTCTGTGTTTTAACATGTGTCTGAACTTCCGTCCGAACATGTAAGTTCAGACGGGGTGCGAGGACGAGTCTGGCTTACAAGTCTCGACAGGTGTCCGTACTTGTATGTCCAGACATAAGTTCGGACACCTCATCTTCCTTCCTCTGATTTAGGTTCAACTTGCGTCCGAACAATGATGTTTGGACACATGTTCGGACGCCATCATGTACACTTTTATCGGAACTTGTCCAAACTTCAACTTTCGGATGCATGTCCGGACACCTTTGGTTTTGACTCTTGGCATGTGTCCAAACATTGATGTTCGGACATTTAGATTGTTGCTTCTTATGAGTCTCAACTTGTGTCCGAACATTGATGTTTGGACACATGTTCGGACATGCCTCTAGTTTTTCCTAAACATGCTAGTTTGAGCTCCGTTTTAACTTCTTTTTGCAGGGTTGCGTTCCCTTAATGGTGATTAAGCTATTTAACCTCTGTGTGGTGCATTCTAGCATACTACGGTTATTGTTTACTGAGCTTCTATTTTGGGACCTAGTATTCTCTGTGTTTGAGCCGTGGATGGCTAGGTCTAGCTATCCTGTAGCGCGCAGCGTAGGATGTCCTTTTGTTATTTGCCACGGGTGTCTCCCCCGTTCTGTTCAAGAGTGATGTTTCCTCATTCTGTTCACAGATTTTATCTGTTCTGTTTGTATGCATTGAGTACTAGGGTCCCGCTCTGTTTTGTGAATCTATTTGCTCTTAACTCTGTTTTAGTCCTGATAAGTTGGACTTCTAAGGCCTGGCAAAAAAGGAACGAAAATGAATATACGACCCGAAACACGACACGATATTAGCAGGTATAGGTATTTAATTTTATACACGAAATTAATTTCGTGTCGTGTATCGTATATACATGATTTATTAACGTGTCGTGTACCGTATCTAATTGTATACATATCATGTATACACGAAATACCTGTAAATAATTCATGTAGACGTATAATTCGTGTACACATGTATTCGTGTATAGACGAATAAATTTCGTGTTACTTATTTATTTCATTAATTCGTGTAAATATAATGCTTTAGTATTTCTTTTTATATGTGTTAATTATTTATTTCATTAATTCGTGTACACATGTGATTCGTGTACACATGTAATTCGTGTATACACGGATAAATTTCGTATATTTCGTTTCGTTTACAGGTATTTTGAATTTCGTATTCGTATATAGAATTTCATACACGAAAATATTTTCGTGTCATGTATCGTGTACCTTCATGTAAGTTTTGTGTCATGTATCGTTTCTATCACTTACACGATACGAAAATACGATTTGACAAGGATGCTTCTACTGCTGATATTTTATTATGGAAAATGCTTCCTCCTTCTGTTTGATTTCTATAATCATAGTCATATCTTTCAAATGTTTTGAGCATGCTTGTTGATGAAGTTAGTCATCTACTGAGCATGCTTATTTACTCACTCCCCTACTTTCACTAACATTGCAGATTGATCGGCAAGGATCTCCCTTGGTTTTAGGAGCCTTAGCTAGCTTAGTCCGTTATGTTTATTTGATACATTATACATTTATGACTTTGTAACCTTCGGGCCTTTTGATGCTACTCTTTTGATACGCTTCCGATTTATGACTAGTGTTTGAGGCTTTGTATTGTTACTTTGGGAGTATGCTTCCCACTCCTTTCGATTATCTATATTTTGCAAGTACTCTTTTGGAATTATCGTTGGATTAGTTAGAAGCCGTGCGTTATTAGGTAGTAATACACGGCATGTAACGATCCTAGAACTAGGCCGTGTTTGGGGTTATTACAATCAAGTTTCCCTCTAGACACTTGTAAAAGACCAATATCAGAAGTAAATGCCTTTTATTGTTTCAGACACGGGAGAATTAGGAACAGTTAGAAGAAACAAAGCTCTATTGAAAGAAGTTGCTGATTTGAATCCCATCCTCTTTACTTTTACTTATTGCTTCCCATTTCAACCAGTGAATACTTCTTTTATCCAAATACCCCAACAAAAAAAAGGCCATAATATAATTCATTTTGTTAATGATAGCCTGCTTGGGACATAGGATTACCCCAGCTTAGAACTTTTCTTCGAATAGCCTCAACTATATAATTAAGAAATGATTTTTATTTCTACTCACCCTAAAGGATAGACCCAGATACTTCTGAAAAGTGTTTGTTTCAGCATAGCCAAGAACATTACAAATCTGGTTTTAATTTGTGTGTTCAACTTCTTACTGAAAACTACCTCTGATTTCTAGACATTTATCATATGACCCAAGGAAGCAAGAAAGGAATCATTTTTATTTTGAGAAATTTGGCATTTTGGACAGAACTCTTACCACATAATAATATATCATCTGTAAAGGCCAAGAGATTTATGCTAGGCCTGGTAGAGGATAATTTAAGACCACGGAAGGCACCAATTTCTTCAACTTTAATCATTAATTACACTTGACAAGGCTTCCTGAGCTATGATCAAAAGGAAATAGGAAAGTAATCCCTTTGCCTAGTACCCCTAGAAGGAAAGAAGAAATAGTCAGGGGAACCATTAACCAACATATAACACTTAGTCAAAAAGATACATTTGAGGATAGGAGTGAGCCAATTATCAGGAAAACCCATCGAAATGAGGATTTCTTTAACAAAATTCCACTCCAGTCTATCATAAGTCTTATTCAAACCCACTTTGAGGGCAAAGTTGCCTTTCTTTTGTAGCCCACCTCTTAGCTTATTGTGCATATTCTTCCTAGAAATAACAATGCTATTTGTGATGAGACGCTCATCACAAACCCCAATTGATTAGTAGAGATAATCTTAGGAAGAAAGCCTTTAATTATGTTTGCTAAGACCTTAGACAAAATTTTCTAGACAAAATTACATCAAGCAATTGGTCTAAAGTCACGAATATTGACAACCCCTTTCACTTTTGGAATCAAGGTAATATAAAACTGATTAAGAGAATCAGAGATAGGATTACCTTGAATAATTAAAAGGAATAATTCAATCACTTGGTCTCCCACCACACTCCATAAGGATTTGGAAAAATTCTGTTAGAACCGTCAGGCCCTGCAGATTTATTACATCTTAGCTCTTTCTTTGCTGAGATCACTTCAATTGAAACATATAGAGCAGAAAGATGAAGAACATGATTTTGACTGGATCTCCCTCTCATAGCTTCTATAAATCCGTCATCTGATATATGATTAGAATACTGAATCATTTATTGAAAATACCCTCTAGCGATTAATTCAATACCTTTCCACTTATAGCACATAACATTATAGTGGTCTAAAAGGCCAAATATGGAATTTATGCTCCTTCTAGCAGTTGCTCTAGCATGGAAAAATCTCGTATTTCTGTCCCCTTCATTAATCCATTGAACCTTTAGTCTATGTATCCACCAAAATTCCTATTTAAAAGATAAAAGTTCAATCTCCTCTGTTACTCTTTTTCTGTTACAATTAGACCAAAGAGTTGCTTTGGCTTTATTCAGAATTCTCAGTACTTTTTTTCTTAAGTTTCCACCTGATCTTCCATAGAACCAACTTTTCCACTTGACCAAGGCCTTTTCACACTCACAAATTTTTTGATCCATATTACTAGTATGTGAACCCCAAACATCAGACACAAATCGTAGCATTTCTCTTCTTTCAACCAGGAGTTTTCGAGTCTAAAGATGTGCTTTGGCTTCCCCTGAGTCCCAAAAAATCTTATTAAAAGAGCAAGATGATCAAAATCTCCCAGTGAAGGTGCTCCACAGAAAGATGAAGAAAAGTAGACATTGCCTCTTTACACATCAACTCTGTCAAGTCGACTAACATAATAATTACCATTAGGTAGCCCATTAGTAAAGGTACCATCTCACCCAGCATAACCCGCATCAGCCAAGTTACAATCTGCCACAACATCCCTGAAAAGTTTCATGTGAGCATCACTTCTGTCTTTTCCTCCAGATTTTTCAGAATTCCACTAGATTTAAAGTTGATGGAGTCCATCTGGTCACTGGACTTCAACACAATTTGTTAAGTATTTCTCAAATTTATGATAGATTCAATCTGGTACTTTTCTCTTCTTCGGATTGTAAAGTTTTTGATGAGCGTACAAGTTCTATAAAAGCCATCGGACGTAGAGAAGGAAATCTCTACAAAATGTGCTTAAACTCAATCAACCCGAATGACCAAGTCTGTCTAAATGTGCACTCCAAAAATTCCCTATTATGGCATGCCAGACTTGGCCACACAAATCACCGGCTGCTAAATAAGCTCAAGAGTAAGGATCTGGTGATTGGTTTACCCAATACAAATTTTGACACAGACTCCATCTGTGAAGCGTGCATAAAAGGTAAACACACCCGATCATCCTTTAAAAGCAAGTTAACTCTCTCTACTAGCTCTCTATTAGAATTGCTTCACATGGATCTTGTCGGCCCCATGCATACTCAAAGTAAAAGTGGTAAGAGGTACATTATGGTCATAGTTATTGATTATTATAGATGGACTTGGGTCATCTTTCTGTCTACTAAGGATGAAACCTTTACAGAGTTTGCCAAACTCCATAAAGTGCTCATCAATAAATTCTCATTTACATTAAAAACCCTGAGAATAGAACAGGGCACTGAATTTTGTAACAAGTCGTTTGATGAGTTTTGCAGGGATAACGAAGTCGATCATCAAGTTTCATCCACAAGAACTCTAGAGCAAAACGGAGTCGTCGAATGAAAAAATAGGACCTTGGTCGAGATGGCGCGTACCATGCTTTTTGATAGTCAACTAACTCCATCATACTGGGCAGAGGCTATTAACACAGCATGCTATGTACTAAATCGCGCCTTGGTCCACCCTTTCCTTCACAAGACTCCTTACTGTAGACACCAAAAATTCTCACCCCATAAAAAGTAAAATTCAGACAAATAAATAAAAAAGAGGGTTGTCACTTTTCTTTTCAAAACTAATTCGTGTGCATACCAAAATGAAACTATCGTTTTATGACAATTTTTAAAAAAAATCAATTTTCAAAGCATGTGTTTTCAAACTCGTCCCTTTTGGTACTTACTCCCTTTACCATTTCAATTTATTTTGTATTTGCATATTCATTTTTATTTTGAGTACGTGCTATTTGGCCGCTTGTTCATTTAAACTCATTCCATTTCAATGATACTTTTACTTGTATACTCTTTATTAGTACTTGTTTTTATTTTGTCCTTATCGTTATTATTTTCAGAATCATTTTCGTCATTTTATGTACATTTTTACTATTATATTTCGTACTAGCATGTTTCCTTTTGTCGCTACCTGGATTAAACTCCCTCTCACCTTTATTTTGTATGATCTTTTCTATCTTATTTGCATGCTACTCGTACATATGTAACTCAACTTCCATTCTTATTACGTCCGTTGGTATTTAACCACAATTTTGTTAGTACTATTCCATTATTTTATGTACGTATTATTATTATCAGTATGTTTATTACCGTTATTATTATTTTGATTTATCCTCACTTCATTATTTCATGACTCTTACGAAGAAAACAATTCAATTTGTTAGATTAAGCCCTTTCGTTCCACTGTATATTTTCATTTGGAACAATAGCTTTTTTTAGAAACGTTATCTAACTCGAATTTGAGCTTTAGTTTATTTCTTGCATGTATATATTGAATTCTGGCATAGCTCACCTAGTTAGAGTGTTCACGTGGGAACCCATAGACCCCGGGTCTGAACCTAGCAAAAGACTGGGCACGTTTTACTTTTTTTCTCCCGCCTGCAAAAGACTCATTTCGTGTGCATGTGTACTGAATATTCTTGTAGCTCAGCCGGCTAGTGTAACCAGGGAGGAGGAAAACATCCTGAGTTCGATACCCATGAGTAGCAATGCACGTTTTATTTATTTATTTATTTGGTTATTTGCAAAGGGCATCCCAAACACTACCCTAGCGTTAATCCGGTCAAACCCGACCCTAATTGAATCCTTGGACCAACATCTGTCCCCAAAACCCCGGTTTTCTATTATATAAAGGATTCATGAAACCCTACTGTAGACTCATTCCACTAGCCGACCCCGTTACCTCCTTCCTCGATCGATCCCTCCTTGGAAACCCGTCATCTTCTTCTCCTCTTCAGTTCTCGATCATTCTCTCAATCTCTTCATTTTTCTCAAATTCGCAACCCGACTGGCGAACTAGAACATCAGCTTTGTGCCTCGTACTTTCTTTCACCATTGACACCACATCGAAAGCTTTCTTTCCCAGAGAACCATACCCTGCACCATTTTGATCTCCAGAAAATCGCGTTCCTGAGTACCGGTCTCCGTCCTACTTCATCAGCAGAGTAAGTTGCATCTGGGTCTTCAACACCAGAATCTTATATTTCGTTTCTCTCCCATTCTCCTAATGCTTTGAAAGTTAGACAGACTCTGTGGAGCACAGCAAGATACACAAATAAGCTATTTCATTATCTGGTCAAAACAAAATAACTTACAAATGCCCACTAAGTAGAAGAGATCTACTTCGTGGTTTTTACTCACTCACCCAGTACACTTTCTAATCAGCTCAATGGTAAGTGTAGTAAAACTAGGATCTTCCTAGGTAGAGTCTATCTAGATGCGCTAACTGATTGGGTACTAATTCTCTCTTTCTGACTTACAATGGCAATTCTATCTCTTTCTAATGTCTGGAATATTTCACTATGAAAGCGTAAGTGAAACTAGCTATTACATGACTTATTTATACTAGTTCTAGGAGCAACAGCTCGAAGGAGTTAGTTCCGAGATTGTCAGAACTAACTTAGTGGACAATGTCTTCAGGTAGCTCTGTCTTGGGCCGCAAACATCGGATGACTGGGGTAGTGGTATGACCGTTAGAGCGTTGTAGTGCTGATGAATCTTTTTCTTAATATTCGCAACGGCATGGAAGAGTCTGTGGTGTTTCTTCAGTTGCGCAGACTCTCTTGTTTGGTGCATAACTCGTCCTTTGTGTTTTGTCGTGGGCAAGTGACTTCGTCGAGGTGATTAGCTATCTCTGCAACACTCTTATGTCTCAACAGTTTCCCCCTTGTTGTTGATGATAGCAAACCTCCGTGAATCCCGATTGAGTCAATCCTGAAAAAGAACAAAAACACAAAGAACTAGGGGAACCATCCCTGTTGAAGTTCCCCTTTAACAGCAGCATTGGAATCCAGAGACTCCATTGTGATTCCCCCTTAATCGCTTGAGAGACTCCAGGCAAATAACATAGCAGATAATAAGTATGTATTTAACGGGCATAATAGAGTAAGCAGTTATATCGCTAATCCACATAATCCAGTAGCAAAAATGTAGAAGCAGTCCAAAAAACAGCAACAAAAATGCCCGTACACCAGACAGGATTCACCGTTTCCCCTTTTGCTTTCATCAGAGGGAAGCCCGATTAGTCACACAGAGTTAGTCAGAATATTCCCAAACAAACCAGCAAAAAGTGTTTAGAACTTAAAAACCCCTAAGTTCTAACACCACACACACACACACACACCACACAACACACACAACACCACACACACACACACACACACACACACACACACACACACACACACACACCCACACACACACACACACACACCACACAACACACACACACACACACACACACACACCACACACACACACACCACACACCACACACCACACACCACACACCACACACACACACACACACACACACACACCCCACACACACCCACACACCACACACACACCACACACACACACCACACACACCCACACACACACACACACACACACACACACACCCACACACACACACACACACCCACACACACCCAACAACACACACACACACACCACACACACACCACACACACCACACACACACACACACACACACACACAACACACCACACCACACACACACACACACCACACACACACACACACACACCACACACACACACACACACACACCCACACACACACCACACACCACACACACACACACACACCCACACACACACCACACCACACACACCCACCACACACACACACACACACCACACACACACACACACACACACCATATTCTAGGGCTCTTGGGTTGGGGTTTGATATAGCTTGTATCAATTATTTCCAGGTGGTCCTGCATGGCCGTCACAGCCGTCTTGATCCCAGTGAGTCTGTCCAGCATCCGAGAGTTGCTCTGAGTCAGCTCTGCCGCCTGTATGAGAAGTCACTCGACCTTCTCCAGGATTTGAAGAAGAGTGTCGTGAGAAACTGTCTCTTGGGCAGTGGAAGGACCGGCCATCGTTGGGGTTGACGGTGGAGGCAACAACATGGATTTGTCAATTGAAGTGAGCAGGTTTAGATATCGGAGATTGATGGTGTCTTCCTCCTCGATAGACTGGCGTGGACGTCGCCAGTGGTACCTGAAAGAATTTGAAGATGCAGGGCAGCCAGAACACATAACCAAGGGAGTGTTTTGGGGTATCGACAGACTGAGCTAGATGATGTAGAATTAAGTGGGCCAGATTGAGAGGGTGAAAGTTGATGATGCAGTACATGATAGCTAGGTCTAAACAGTTGACCATTTGGTTTCCCTCCTTTTTGGGAACAATATTTTTGATAAAAAGGATGTGGAGGAGTTGGAGGAGTATCGGAAGATCACCGCGGGGGGATTGGGGAACCCACTTTTCTTTTTGAAGAGAAAAAAACGGTAGATTTTGGTGTGTGGGACCCCGGGAATTTCTGGAATGACTCCTTTTTCATAGAATTTCAGACCGTTATGAGGGACTCCAAGAATTTTAGACAATTTCTCAAGATCAAAAAAGACGGGAGTGGAGTTTACAAAGGATTGTGCTACACCGTTTCTGATAACAAGGTTTTGGTAAAAGTCTAGAGACTCTTGCGGATACCACTCACAGACCTCAGAGAATAAGTGTGTCCACCCCTGAATTTCGAACATCTTGACCAACTCCCATAGATTAGTAGACAGAGCCCAAGAAAAGTCAAGAAACTTACCCTTGACAATGTTACTCTCCGCAGCAGGATCGGAAAGCATATAACGCTAGGTGAAGGGGTCGATCTTTGCACTGCGGCGCTGCGGCTTGGGCGGCTTCTATGTTCTTGTGAAGGTGGCACCGGTAGAGGTTTCGTGACTGTTGGCTGGCAATTCTTGGACCGGGGAAGACTCACCAGAACCTAAGGAGGCTGGTTGAGCCTTGACTGATGAGCGCAGGACCCGTTTGGCAGTGGGACGGACTATTGTTGCTTTTCGTTTACGGGGTTTGAGTTTGGGAGATGGTGGAGGAGTGGGGGTGGCAGATTTTTCCTGAGATTGCTGGGAAGTGGGTGTTGGGGATCGTTTGGGTTGAGTTTGAGGTGGTTGAGGGGCTTGTGCTTCGGGTATAAGGTTTGGTTTATGAGGCGGTGGGGACGGTGGTTTTGTTTGGAGAGGGGTGATGTCTTCGACATCTATTTCAAGAATATCAGTCTTGGCGGCGGAGAGAGGTGACGGTTGTTGGGAGGTGTTGTGGGTGGAATGCGGTGGTGTAGCGGAGTGTGTAGGAGATGAGGTGGCGGTGGTCTTTGTTGGCGAGTGAGTGGTGGATGGATTGGGGGTTGCCAAAGACTGGAGCTTGAAGGCGAATAGGGTCTTGAAAAATTTCAACTGGGATGTTGATTCCATTAAAGTTAATTCCCGCCATTGTTAGGAGTTTTAGCGTGGTGTGAGAATGGATTGTGAGGGAGAGAGACGGAGGGGAGTTGTAGGCGATATAAAGACGAAAGTTGCAGAGTTTATGTGTGTCAGGCGAGAAAAATCAGGGATGCGAGATCAAGGGCGGAGATTATGCGGACGGGTGTAGATAGGTGACATGTGTGTGTGCGATAGGTACATAGAGTTGTTCAAGCAAACATAGTTCATAGATTCATTCACAAATAAAGACAGACTCAGTGAGACATAAGGGTATACCTGCTGACGATTGCGGTAGGGGCAAGGAGATGCAACCGCCTAGTTAGACGGAGTCAATCCAATTGCTGATCGAAGTGCTTCAAATCGTGCTGAGGACAGAGGTTTAGTGAAAATATCTGCAAGTTGATCTTCTGTTGGGACCAAGTCAAGTTGAATGAGCTTTTTCTCGACACAGTCCTTCAAGAAATCGAAATGGATTTCAATGTAGTTGGTTCTTGAGTGTTGGACTGGGTTTTCGGAAATTTTGATTATGCTTTTGTTATCACAAAATATTGGGATCTGTTCTTGGGTAACATGATAGTCTTGGAGTTGTTGTTTCATCCAAAGAAGTTAGGAGCAACAAGCTGCAGCAGAGACATACTCTGCCTCCGCTGTAGAGAGTGCGACAGAGTTTTGTTTTTTGAAGGACCATGAAACAAGACAAAGACCCAAGAACTGTGCATTACCTGAAGTACTCTTTCAATCTTAGAAGGAACCAGCCCAATCGGAGTCACTATAGCCAGATAAAGTAAAAGTAAGAGATTGAGGATACCATAGATAGAGTGTACTTGTACCTTTGAGGTATCGAAAGATACGCTTGACTGCTTTAAGATGAGACTGCTTTGGCGCGGCCTGAAAGCGGGGGCAAAGATAGACTGCGTGAAGAATATCAGGGCGACTGGTAGTCAGATACAGGAGGGACCCTATCATTTCCTCTATACTCTGTGGCATTAACACCGACTCCATCGTCATCAAGGTGAAGTTTAGCAGATGTGCAGCTGGGAGTGGACATGCTCTTGACATTTGTGAGATTGTACTTGTCAAGGAGTTCCTTGATGTACTTTTGTTGGTGGATTTTAATCCCTTCCTTTTCCTGTTGAACTTGAAGTCCTTAGAAGAACTTTAGCTCACCTAACTCATTCATGGAGAACTCTTGCTTCATAAGGTTAGCAAAATGTTCACAGAGGGTGTTACTCTAGAGATACCATTTTGCATGAGATATGTAGAGAGTCTCTCATACCAAGCTCGCGGAGCCTGTTTCAGTCCGTAAAGGCCTTACAAAGCTTGTAGACGTAGTCGGGATGGACGGGGTCTGTGAACCCAGGGGGTTGCTCGACATAGACTTCTATCAATATAGCCATGAAGGAAGTCCGTCTTTACGTCCATTTGATATAATGTAAAACCTTTGAATGTAGCAAACACTATTAACATGTGAATTGCTTCAAGACGGGCTACATGTGCGAAGGTTTCATCATAATCAATCCCTTTCTTCTTGATTGTAGCCCTGAACTACCAAATGAGCTTTATTCCTGAAAACTTGTCCTGCATCATCAAATTTATTACGAGAGACCCAACGAGTACTAATGGTTTATTGATGCGTGGGTCGAGGGACTAACTCCCAGACGGCATGTCTTTGGAGGGAATTTAGTTCCTCCTGCATTGCAGTGACCCATCACTATCTAAAAGTGCCTCTTTGACATTTCACGGTTCAGTGCTGGAAAGGAAGGCACCAAAGGCACATAGGTTTTGCATAGCTTGAAAGCATGTTTGAACACCTGAATTTGGGTCGGATATTATGTTTTCATGAGGGTGAGCAGATTTTTGTTGGGACTGTCGATGTGAGGCAGGAGGGGGTGTGTCTTTGTCAAAAGAGTCAAAGTTTAAGTTTTGAGGGAGGGGTGTTTCGGAGTTATTGTCGGAGTCAGTGGAGTCTGATGTACTACTTTTCTTTCCTAGGGAGTCATCAGGTGTGATGGACTGGGAGTCTTGGAGTCTGTTGATAGAATCGGTGATGAAGTGTGGATCAGCGAGGAAATCGTCTGGAGCAAATTCAAGTTGATTAGAAGATGATCCAACGTTGTGAGACTCATCGAACCTGACATGGGGACTCTCTTCTAAACATTGAGTTCTCAGATTGATAACACGATAAGCTTTGCTTTTAGAAGAGTAGCCAAGAAATATGCCTTCATTACTCTTGGGAGAGAACTTACCCAAGTTGTCCTTACCATTATTATGTATATAGCACTTACACCCGAAACGCCTAAGATGAATGAGATTTGGTTTGCGTTGACGGAGAATTTCATAGGGTGTCTTGTGAAGAAATGGATGGATCAAGGCACGACTTAACACATAACATGCTGTATTAATGGCTTCTGCCCAGTATGATGGGGTTAGTTGACTATCAATAAGCATGGTACGTGCCATTTCAACCAAGGTCATATTCTTTCATTCAACGACTCTATTCTGCTCTAGAGTGTGTGCGGATGAAACTTGGTGATCAACTTCGTTATCCCTGTAAAACTCATCGAACGAATTGTTGTAAAATTCAGTGCCCTGGTCCGTTCGCAGGGTTTTGAATGTAAATGAGAATTTATTGACAAGCACTTTATGAAGTTTGGC
The DNA here is from genome assembly GCA_023374045.1 of Limonium bicolor. Lineage (NCBI taxonomy): Eukaryota > Viridiplantae > Streptophyta > Magnoliopsida > Caryophyllales > Plumbaginaceae > Limonium > Limonium bicolor. The sequence goes on from CM041776.1 coordinate 206,207,527, forward strand.
AAACTCCGTAAATGTTTCATCCTTAGCAGACAGAAAGATGACCCAAGTCCACCTAGAATAATCATCGACTATGACGAGAATATACCTCTGACCACTTCTACTTTGAGTACGCATGGGGCCAACAAGATCCATGTGAAGTAATTCCGATGGAGCACCAGTAGAGAGAGTTAACTTACTTTTGAAGGATGACCGGGTGTGTTTACCTTTTATGCATGCTTCATAAACGGAGTCTGTGTCAAATTTTGTATCGGGTAAACCAATCACCAGATCCTTACTCTTGAGTTTATTCAACAGCCGGTGATTTGCATGGCCAAGTCTGGAGTGCCACAACAGTGAATTTTTGGAATGCAAATTTAGACAGACTTGATCATCCGGATTGATTGAGTTTAAGCACATTTTGTAGAAATTTCCTTCTCTGTGTCCAATAGCTTTTAAAGAACCTGTACGCTCATCATAAACCTTACAATCTGAAGAAGAGAAAAGTATCAAATTGAATCTATCACAAATTTGAGAAATACTTAACAGATTGTGTTGAAGTCCAGTGACCAGATGGACTCCATCAACTTTAAATCTAGAGGGGTTACCTACGGAGCCAACTCCCACGATTTCACCTTGGTTTTTGTTTCTAAAAGTAACCTTACCTCCTTTGTAGGATGAAAACGAATTGAATTGATTTGGATCTCCAGTCATATGACGAGAGCATCCACTATCTAAGTACCAGCAGTCTTCATTTGCCTTCACCTACAAAACATAAGATCATTTGTTAGACTTAGGAACTCAGATGTACTTGGGTTCCCTTTTCGAGCTAGATTTTTTAAATTTTTCTCTAGCTTCAAGAATCAATTTAACTCGGTTAAAATTGAACGAAAGATCTTTATTCAATTTATCACAAGCATTGTCCCTGTGTCCAAGGCTTCCGCAGTAACCATAGATCTTAGTGGGAGGAAGATTGACGTATTTCAGCTGTCCTTTCCACCAAGAGTCGAAGTTTTCTTTTTGTTGATGTCACTTGGGCTTGGATTGAGTGGATCTAACTCCAGATCACAAATTTACAATCTCTTGAGAGAGTTGTTCTACCTTTGTTCAAAGATCATCATGATCTCGACTGACTTCCTTGATTTTGGAGTTAGCCCACTCAGGTAATTCGGAGGACGTGACTTGTTTGATGAAATTGACTAGCTTTAGAGAGAGTGCATGCTCTTTTTCTTTCAATTTCTGAGTGAGGTGTTTGACAGTAGAGTTTAAAGACATGACTTTGCAATCTGAGGCATTTAAATCGTTTTGAAGAGAGCAACATTTATCAGTAAAGATAGTGAGATCATGTTTGAAGGAGTCAATCATGGTGAGAGACTCTTTTTGCTCGATTTGGTTGGATTGAATAAGACTTTTGTTTTCGTTGAGTTCCTTTTGAAGGGAATCAACATGACACTGTGAGTCTTGTAAGTTCAATCTGAGTGAGCAAGAGATAGTCTTGTGTTCCTCAACTTCGTCTCTTAAAGCATACATGAGACCTTTAGAGATCTCGAGTTCCTCAGTTAACTCAGAAATTTTGCAGGTTAGACTTGCTTTGAGAGAGTTAGTCTCAGAGACAATTTTAGCAATTAAAGTCATAAAACCCATAGGAGATATACGATAAAGATCAGTTTCAAGATGAGAACAAGTTACCTCATTGTCGGGGATCATGGACTATATCGATTTGGTTGATTACGCATGAATATTCGAAGTTCTTGAGCTTTGCATTTCTTGAGTTCAGTTACTCCTTCATGGGTAGCTTGAAGGAGTGTCCATATCTCGTTTGCGGACTTACAGTGATTGACTCTTCTTTGTTCTGGAATGGACAGGCAAGTGTAGATTGCGCGGGATGCTTGTCGATTTAGCTCATACCTTTTACGATCTGCAGTAGTCCATGTGGATCGATTGGGATTGACTACGAGATCTCCTCCGGTGACTATCTCCCAAAGTTCAGAGTTGACTGACTCAATGTGTTGTTCGATCTCATTTTTCCAATGATCATATTTTGTGGAGGTGAGTCTAGGATGCTCGAAGTGCATTTTATTGTTTTGATTGGCGAAGAGGTCAACCATTGCTCGTTGATTGACTGTCAGCCTAAGCAAGGCTCTGATACCATGTGTAGGATCGGATGGCTAACTCAAACCAACTCAAGGTGTGAGTCTGTGAGATGGTTTGACTCAATCAACCTTTGTATGTAAGAACCCTTGATAAGTAGAAACACTCAATGGAATTGGTTGAGCTGAGTGCACGGAAAACTTAAAGGAGTTAAACGGATTAATGCTTTAAAAGTTAGACAGACTCTGTGGAGCTCAGCAAGATACACAAATAAGCTATTTCATTCTCTGGTCAAAACAAAATAACTTACAAATGCTCACTAAGTAGAAGAGATCTACTTTGTAGTTTTTACTCACTCACCCAGTACACTTTTTGATCAGCTTAATGGTAAGTGTAGCAAAACTAGGATCTTCCTAGGTAGAGTCTATCTAGATGCGCCAACTGATTTGGTACGAATTCTCTCTTTTTGACTTACAATGGCAATTCTCTCTCTTTCTAATCTTTGGAATATTTCTCTATGAAAGCGTAAGTGAGACTAGCTATTACATGACTTATTTATACTAGTTCTAGGAGTAACGGCTCAAATGAGTTAGTTCCAAAATTGTCGAAACTAACTTAGTGGACAGCGTCTTCAGGTAGCTCTGTCTTGGGCCACAAACTTCGGATGCGACTGGGGTAGTGGTATGACCGTTAGAGCATTGTAGTGCTGATGAATCTGTTCCTTAATATTCGCAACGGCATGGAAGAGTTTGTGGTGTTTCTTCAGTTGCGCGGACTCTCTTGTTTGGTGCATAACTCGTCCTTTGTGTTTTGTCGTGGGCAAGTGACTCCGTCGAGGTGATTAGCTATCTCTGCAACACTCTTATGTCTCAACATATTGTCTGATTGCCAAAATATTCCTAGAGGGAAAATTCGTTTGTCAATAGTATAGGTTATTGCTTGTTGTTGTTTTTCAGCGTATCTAGTGAGAGTAATATATTCTTGTATGGTTTTGATATGGTAAGCGTTTATTGTAGCCTGTTTTGAGGAAATGGCTAAGGGTTGTGCTTTGGTGGGTGTTTGTGCAGCTTGTAGAAAAGAGGTAGGAGGGAAATCTTGAGAAAGAGGGGTGTATGGATTTTGTGTCGTGATATTTTGGGAGTTAACAACATGAATATTTTTGTCTAATGGATGAGACTGGGAAGTCATCTGGTAATCTTGAGAAGTTTGAGATTTCTCCCTTTTGACTTGCTTTCCTTTGCTTTTATCACTCATTTTCCTGAGAAGAAAAATCTTGATTAATCTTGATGATCTTGTTTTTTCTTCCTTACAGAAATTCATGAGAAAGAAAATCTGGTAGAGAGTTTTCTTCTCCATTTATGAACTCTATTTGAAAATCAAAAACTGATAATATTGCTTGTCATCTGGTGAAAATCTGTTTTGAAACCAAATTCTTGACATCCTTTTGTAAGACATCTTTTGCTTACTTGCAATCAATACGTAGCAGAAAAGATTTGTTGTAAAGATCATCCTGAAATTTTGATATGCATAAGACCATGGAAAGTATTTCCTTTTTAATAGTAGAATAATTGAGTTGTGATCCTAGCCATATTCTAAAATGAAATCGAACCAATTGCTCTTTTGTCTCCTCTTTTGGTATTAGAGCCAGTGGGTAATAGATTGGATTAAATTCAAATAATTAAAGAGAAAGAATATACAGTCGTTGGTAAGCCCTGCAACGTTGGTCAGCGGCAGCTAGAGTTAGACCATGGTCCTGTTGGGTGTTCCCGAGTGTATAAACCTATCTTTAGTTATTTTAGTTTAATCTTTATGATCTCATGGCTTCGAGTCTACGGAGTTGGTTAGATCGAATAAGATCAAGAAGAGAATCAATAGTATCATCCCAAGAAAATATGCAACCAGTTGATTATTCTAATTGGACAATACCATCACAAGAAGTTCAATCTATCTACCAAATAGGTACTTTCGACTTCAAGACTGCTCTCTCAGTCAAAACTCATGAAGAAACCCTAAGTATACAAAAACAGTACCAAACCATTCCTCTACTTTCTCGAAGTTTCATATACAAGTACCTTCAACATGGTTATAGATATGCCCATTATGGAATGATTTAAGTAGCAATAAAACCATTTTTTGTCAAGGAATTGATGCTCCTATATTCATGGATTTAAGGGATAAGAGGCTTAAAAGATATAAGTCTTCCTTATTAGCTATGATTCAAACAAACATTTGTAATGGACCTATTTTCTTCAATTGTTGTCCAAATTTTTCAGTAGACCTCTCAGATCCATTAATTCAAGATTCCTTTGTTCTAGTTGTTACCCTTCAAGGGGATGAGTTTGATCAGCTATAAAAAAACTTTGCTATCATTTTTCGGATCTATTATCGACTAATGTCTTCTCAATTAAACCCCGGAATCAATAGATCTCTAATTCCTATTCGAGATGAAACTGTACTCCTGCAATTAGATACAGAAAGACCAACATTTTTCCCTAGAAGTTTAAAATGGGATGAGATTACAATTCCAGATCAATTTCAAATCTCCATTCCTCAAACCCTAAGAAATATCTCCAGAAACACTATCGAAGATATTATCAAAGAAGAGGATGGAACCATCCTTCTTCCACTAAAGCTTCCTAGATGCAAGATCCTCTTTCTCAGGAAGACCATCTACGTCTAGAGTTCAAGAGTCATCAGCACCATCTCAACCAGATGTTCGAGTAGATTTTCATGGACCAATTCCAAATTATGTCCCAGAAGATAATGAATCTGTCGGCACAATGGAAATTATGGGAAATGTAATGGTCATCCATACTTCAGAATTTGAACTTAAAGAACAATACATCTCTGTACGAGATCTAAAAAGGAGTATGAACAACAAAGAATATTGTTTACAAACCAATCATACGAATGCCAACAAAATCTTCTGAAATATTAGCGTCAAGATTGTCATTGGTTACGATGTAACATGACGATCTATGATTGGTTACCGACCTACATCTCCTAGAAAATTTTAGTACCAGAACCCTTTGAGACACCTTCTGTCAATGTCCAACCCAACCTCTATAAAAAAATGAACCTTATCCCTCAACAATGAGGAAGTAACTTCCATACATCCCCCATTCAACACTATCAAACTTGCCAGAGATATCATTGCTACACCCCTCAAGATAGGAAAAGATACATCTGATCCAATACTCGCTAAAGATCGTCAAAAGGTTCATCAACAACAAAATTGGACGAATCTGACTCTGCAAACTATCTCATCTCAGATTGACAACATCTCAAGCAGCCTTCACTCTCAAAAGGAAAAACAAGTCAGATTTCCTTCCGACATCTCTCGACCGTATTTTCAACCTAGTGTTCATGTTGGGACTGCACCTTTTGCTCATCCAACCACCGATTTGCTTACCAGAATATCTGAAAGTCTTCAACGACTTCCATCCACATCCAAAGATCCCACAACTCAAAATGTCATTAACACACTAGATAAATGCCAATGTCAATCTAGTGATAGCGAATATTCTTCGTCTTCCATCGACTTAACTCATATAGAAGATCAATTCACTGATCCAGAGCAAAACAAGATTACCAAAATCTTCACAAGATATCAAAGAAGCAAACCCCTAGGCTCATACTTCCACACTACCAAAAACTACCACCCTTGACCTACGCCTCCAAACATACAATATGAAGAATGCTCCAAATTTTCATCTAGCCAATACGATGGAAATTTCATTTATGAATGGAACATAGATGGAAAATCTGAATATGAAATTCTCAATACTCTTCAAGAAATGGGCATGGCAAAAAATGCCTACAGGATGCGTAAGATCACAGAAAGACAAGCAAGGGGATCCATAGTTGCTGGATTTATCGACCAACTAAACAAATGGTGGGATAATGCACTCACTATAGAGAATAGACAAGAAATCATAAATCATCATGCTGAAGTCTTTGACTGTCACGAACGATCAACCCTCAAAGATGATGCATGTGATTTTCTTATCATCACAATTAGCCTATACTTTATTAGAAATCCAAAAGACGAACTAAATTCCAACAAAGTCCTCCTAACCAATATCCGATGTCCAACTCTATCAGATTATAGACAAGTACTTCAAAAAGAAGATTGTATGGCAAATTTTTGGAAGGAAAGATTTATCTCGGGATTACCAACCTTATTTGCACAAAGAATAATGACCAAGATTAAGGAAGAAGTTGGCCTAGATACTATTCCATGGGAATTTATTACATATGGGCAGCTCTTCGCATTTGTCAAAAAAGGAAGCCTTAAATCTATGTCAAGATCTGAAGATTCAGTCAAATATGGCAATGAGAAGGCCCAAACTCGGAAAGAAATGGGTTCTTTCTGTAAAATGTTTGGAATAGAGAAAATCACCCCTCCATCCAAAAGGAGACTAATAGTCAAAAAGCCAAATCGTTTTTCTTCCAAAAACTAGAAAACCTATTACCCAAAGCCCAAGCGCCAATAGCCATATAGCAAAGAATATTATAACAAAGGAAAGACTTCAAAGTTTACTCCATGACCACCGATTACCTGTTGGAAATGTGGTCGCAAAGGTCATAAGGCGGATCAATGCCGAGTCAAGCAGAAAATTAATGAAATCTTTGCAGATGACAAAGATCTACAAGAAAAACTCTAGAAGGTTTTACTCCAAGATTATCCAAGCTCCCTAGAAGTTGATAACTTTATTCGTCAAATAGATCAAGAGGATTCTAACATGGAGCAAGATTCTGATGAAGAATCCTTGGGTTCCATTAATGTTGTAACTTTAGATAAGGATTCTACAGAGCTTCTTTATGAACTCATAGATAAGATATCAAACCCAGAAGAAAATAGACAATATTTGCAGCAGCTATCAAAGCTTATTGCCTCACGAGAGTCTTCTGAGATAGAACCAAACATTGAACCTTTCAGTATATCAAAAGTTCTAGATAAATACCCAATCGCATCAACCAGTAACATTTTTGGCAAAATATCTTCTCAAGAGTTACAAAGAGACATTAAAATCCTCAAACAAGAAATCTCTATGCTCAAAACTGAACTTCGTCAAATAAAATTTGACGGATAAATGCTCAAGCTCGCATCTCGCTCTTAGAAGCAGCTCATACTTGTGACAGCAGCATAGCGAAAGCGGAAACACAAGAAACCACCCCTGAAGACGTGGGTGTTATTATGATATCTCCTTACAAGGTTACATCAGGAATATCAGCCATCAATACCATCGAGAGATTTATATTCCAGAAATGGTATTCAAGAACCACACTCATAGTAGAAGGGACAAACTTCAAGCTAAATATGATCGCTCTTATAGATTCCTGAGCAGAACGAAATTGTATCCGCGAAGGATTAGTCCCTCATCAATATTGCTCTCCAACTAAAGAAAGACTTGTTGGCGCAGGAAACGATCCACTTAAAATCATAGCCAAAACCACTAAACTTTTTGTCAATAACCGCAATCTCTCATTAAACTCCAATTTGTTGTTATTAAAAACATTAGACAAGATATCATTATTGGATCTCCCTTCATAACTCAACTCTATCCCTTTTATGTTAATCATAAGGGACTCCATGTCAAGATCAATAAAGACAAATATTCTTTTCTATTTACTGAACCAATAGTTCAAAAGGAACTCAATGTTCTTCAATTTAACACTTTGTATCAGCAAATTAATACCATTTCTCGCAAAGAATCTCAGCTTGAGTTTTTTAAAACCCAACTCTCTCACGTTCGAATGGCTGAACAGTTACAAGAACCAAAAATCAAAAGGGATATTTCTCAGATGGAGAGATCTTTTGAAGATGTATGTTCAGATCTGCCAAATGCATTCTGGAACAGAAAATGTCATATAGTTCATCTCCCTTACGAAAAGGATTTTGATGAATGCAACATCCCCACAAAGGCTAGACCAATCCAAATGAACTCAGAACATTTGGAATATTGCAAAAAGGAAATTCAAACCCTTTTAGAGAAAGGTTTAATTCACCCTTCAAAGTCACCTTGGAGTTGCTCAGTATTCTATGTTATGAATGCACTAGAGAAGGAACGAGGAGTTCCTCATTTGGTCATAAATTATAAGCCCCTCAACAAAGTTCTTTAATAGATTTGCTACCCTATCCCTAATAAAAGGGATCTTTTAGGACGACTTTACAAAGCTAAGATTTACTCCAAGTTTGACATGAAATCCGGATTCTGGCAAATACAAATTGCAGAGCCTGATAATTACAAAACAACATTTGTAGTTCCATTCGGGCATTATGTGGAATGTGATGCTTTTTGGACTTAAGAATGCTCCATCAGAATTTCAGAACATCATGAATGATATTCTACCCCATATTCCACGTTTATCATAGTATATATAGACGATGTTCTTGTATTTTCTAACTCTATTGATCAACACTTTAAACACCTAAAGATATTCCATTCTGTCATTAAAACTAATGGTTTAGTGGTGTTTGCCCCAAAAATGAAGTTGTTCCAAGTCAATATCCGTTTTCTTGGACATGATATCTATCAGAACACTATCAAACCAATTCAGCGGACTCTTGAGTTCACTTCCAAGTTCCCAAACGAGATTAAAGACAAGAATCAATTACAAAGATTTCTCGGATGTCCCAATTATCTTTTCGACTTCTTTCCAAAACTCTGCCAGCATTGTAAGATTCTTTAATCTAGGCTGCAAAAGAATCCATCCCCTGGACTTCAGAGCACACAAAGGTTGTGCAAACCTTGAAACAATAACCTACTCATTACCATGCCTAAGCATCCCACATCCATTGGCATTTCTTGTAGTAGAAACAGATGCCTTCAAAGAGCCCGGCCCAGTTTTTAATTCGTGCTTGATTTTTCATCCAAGCCACCCTATTTTTTTTTCAACCCCAGTTTTTTGGGCCGGGTCGGACCAGTTCACCGGCCGAGTTGGGTTTGATCAAGCTCTACCATAAACTTATGTAATAACAATATAAATCTTTCATTTATTGAAAGTGAATCCATTGTGTGAGAAAAATGAATCTTTTACTTTTGAAAAGTGATCTAATGTTTAATAAAATTGAGTCTTTACATTATACAATGTGAATCTTTTGTTTCTAAAATTGAATCCTTTAGTTTAAAAAAAGTGAACTTTAAAAAAAATCCTTTTGTCAATGAATAAGGTTCATTTTATTATTAAAGAAGATTCATTTTGTTATTGAATAAGATTCACTTTTAAAATACGTAATATACTCATTCCAAAAACATAAAATTTTAAGTTTACCAAAATATATTCTTGACGCATCTTGTTTTGAAGAACACAAATTATAATGAACAATAGTAGAACTTTTTTAGTTTTACACTTATATTTTATAAGTTATAAAACTTTGATTTTTTCCTCCCCAAATAAAAAAGACCACGTACACACAACATTTACATAGGGGATATGCACGTATTTGCTAAAAAAAAGTATGATCTATTCGTCTTTGTTTTTTGGGAAATTTCATGAAATGTCACTATGTTTTTAGCAAATGTCACTAAAAAAAGAACATCACGAAATGTCACTATATTGTTGTAAAAGTCTATGAAATGCCACTATGTCATTGACCAAAAGGAAAAAAGACAAAAATACCCCTACTAGTTAACAAAGTACTTTTAAAGTTCACAATATGCCCCTAAGTGTTGAAAAATTCACTAAAATCATTAAAAAAAATTCAAAATATTTTAAAAATATAAATAATAATAAAAATAAATAAATAAATATATTAAAATATCATAATACATTGAAAAAAAGTAATATTTCTTAGAATTTTTAGAAAAATATTTAGTACGATAAAAAAAAATGTAGAGTTTTAAACACATAATTTATACTACTTTTTTTTTACAAAAATTAGACCAATATGGTACCATAATATATACCAATTAATTACCATAATTCATACATTTTTATACTTTTTACCAATTTAAATTATTTATTTAAAAAAATTATTTTTTAATTAATATTTCAAAATTTATTATTTTTAAATTAATATTCTATTTTCCAGATCACTTTATGACATAATATAATTAATTTTGAAACATTAATTTAAATTGATAAAAAGAAGATAATTTGAAAATGTATGGTACAATTTAAGGTAATTAATTGATACTAGTTAAGGTGCTTAATTTATAGAGATTTCTAGGGTAAATTACTCGGAACCCCCTTGAGGATTGGGAATAATACAGTTGACCCCCTTGTGGTTATCATAATTATTTATAACCACCTCAAGGTTATATATCTTTGACTATGAGCTCCTGAACTATAATTCCATTATTAAAACGTTAACCACGTGGTGACCCATCAACTTAATGACATTATTAATGACATGCTTTACAAAAAATACTGCTTAATCATCATTCTTATTATCTGAAAAACGTCAACCCTACCTTGAAAATGCATCTGAATTGGGATGAAGGAGAGTTAAATGATGTTGATTAAGTAGTTTTGTTGTCCAGGCTGAGATTAATAATGTGATTAAGCTTCTGGGTCAGCATGTAGTTAATGTTTTGATAACAAAGTTATAGTTCGGGGGCTCATGGTCAGAGATACCGTAACCTCAAGGTGGTTACCAATAATTATGATAAACACAAGGGGGTTAACAGTATTATGTCCATTTCTGAAGGGGGTTCCGAGTAATTTACTCAAACTATAAAATATGTTAAATATTATGACTAGTCCATTCTACCAATTAAGAACCATAACTTGTACCTATTAACTACCTTAATTTGTACCACACATTTTAAAATTATCTCGTTTTTTATCAATTTAAATTATTTATTTGAAATAAATTATATTATGACATAAAGTCATCTGTAAAATAGAATATAAATTAAAAAATCTCTAAATATTAGTTAAAAATTAAAATAATTTATTTTGAATTAATAATTTAAATTGGTAGGACAAAATAAATTAATATGTATGATAAAAATTATGGTAATTAATTGGTATAAATTATGATACTTAATTGGTATAAATTATGGTACTATATTGGTCTAAATTTGTAGAAAATTTAGTATGTATAATGTGTTTAAAACTCTATATTCTTTTTGTGGTACTAAATAATTTTGAAAAAAATCTAAAAATATTTACTTTGATTCAATGTTTTATGATATTTTAATATATTTTTATTTATTTTTATAATTTTAAATATTTTTATAGTTATCTTTATTTTTGTAATATTTTGAATTTTTTGTGAATTCCATTGAATTTTTTAACACTTAATAGCATACTATGAACTTTAATAGTACTTTGTTAACTAATAGGGGTATTTTTGTCTTTTTTACTTCCGGTCAATAACATAGTGACATTTCATGAAATTTTATAAAAATATAATGATATTTCATGACTTTTTTTTAGTGGTATTTCATGAATTAGCCAAAAATATAGGGATGAAATTTCCCTTGTTTTTTTTTTTACTTCTTCAATAGATCACCTATACTAAAGCCCCCTTCTACCGGAACTAGCGCGTTTTACTATCCCTCAATTGACTAAATTGAATTAGTTGCCTTATTTAACTTTCATATAAATTGCATCTATTTGATAAGCATTACACAGTTTAATTATAAAACAGAAGTGAAAATCCTATAATATATTTCATTCAACCAAAAAAAAATATGCTGAATTTTTTATGTTTTATTGGTCAACAATTGTTTTACAAATATTAATTTAATTTAATTTTGTTATTATTTTATATTGAAAAGAATTGTTTATTAACCAAAGACTAGAGACATGCTAAAGCAATTCATATCAAATTCAACTAACAGTATAAAATAGAATTGAAACTTATAAATTATTTTCTCTATAATGGAAGGGGTAAAGTATAATACTCCGTAGTAACTAACAGAAAACTTTTAGAAAAAGGAAAAGCATTCAACCTGGACTGAAAGAAAAAACATTGTACTTTACCCTTTCCCTTCTTCTTCCCCTTCCTTTTTTCTTCATAGTCAATCAAAACATGATAGTCTATGAGGAGCAACGAATATCTCTATTTGGATTGCCCGTCACTTTACTTGTTTCAAAAGGCTATTTATGATCATCTTCGACAGACTTCTTTCTTTCTTTCTTCATCATCTCCTGGGGTCAAACTAAGGTTAGCCATATGATCTGATCAGGTTTGTCTGTGAAATTCCATCTTGCAATTAATGAATCAGAACATCTATCAAGTTAAAATTTTTAAAACTATGTTACTGCAGCGAGAAGTGAATTAGAAGCAGTTACGAAGAAGAAGAAGAGGGATCGCTTCCCGTTTGATGCTTGAAAAGATGAGTTATTACAATGATGACCACCGAGATGAAGCATATGCAGCAGCAGTAAGTGCAGCAGCCTACGCAATCAACTCCATGGAATCAGCTCGACGTGATGATCAGGAAAGACGGACCAACAACAGTGCAGGGAAATCACGTAATAATCGACCCAGAAGACCAGAAACCGGAAGCTACAGTAATAATAGTAGTGGAATTGTAGAGAGAGTTCTTTATCCTATTACCTCTATGAAAAGGCCAACAACAACGACTGATTCATTTTCTAATGGAGATAGACGACGTTGGGAGAAAACCAAGAGCAAGAAACGAGATAGTACTGAACGTCCAAAACCCATTTTAATTCCATCACCATCACCTATCCTTCCTCCGCCTATTCCTCCTCCACAACCCATGGATGATTTCCGAATAATGGAATTTCAGGATACGGAAGCTGATTTTTGGGAGAAAGATGAGTTGAATAAGATCAGAGCAAAGTAAGCAAATATTAAATTTATTGTTCAATCTTTTGATTGGTTTAATTAATTTTAAACCGCGGTCAATCATTAATGTTTGCGCGCGTAGGTATGAGAAGCTGAATGCATCGATTCGGGAATGGGAGGAAACGAAAAAGAAGAAAGCTAAAAGCAAATTGATTGCATCAGAGGTAACAAAACACAGCTAAAATTCGAAGATGACAGTAAGTAAAGTAAAGTAATGTTGTAACTGAATAAAGAAAACCCTCTAATTGTGCAGAATCAAGGTGAGCATGGACGAGTAAAGGCATTGCAGCAGTATGAAAATCAGATGGACAGTGTTAGGCGAATTGCGGAAGGGGCAAGAGCACAGGCAAAGGAAAAGCGAAGAAATGAAGAATTGAAGGTTAAAAATAAGGCAAACAAGTATCGAGCCACGGGACGTCGTCCCACTACATGTCTCTGTTTCTGAACCAACATTTATAATAATGTTTCAAAGAGAGTCAATTAGATTCTAGGGGAATTCGAAAGATGTGGGTGCGAGATTTAATTACACGCACTTAACAAATGTACAAAAGACATATGAATGTAAGAAACAACATCTATTGTTCATAGATGAGTATAGATAAAATTCGATATCCATAAGAAAACAAGTACAGATTCAGCCGAGAATTATCAAGACTCAGTTACCTCAGTCTGTTACATCTATTGTTGTTGTATATATATGCTTCTCTAATGAGTAACATACTAGCCAGACTGACTAATTGCATATAGTGTTGCGGAAGCGATTGGGTAAGAGAGTAAATTATTGTACTAGAAAATCACTTCGTACAGGAAAATTCAGGTCATGGTAGGGTCACAATGGTCCCGCTTAAGAACCACTTCCTTAGACAGAACTTCCTGACTGTAATTTCTTAGCACAATAAAGCACTACAAAATTACCCACCAAAAGCTGCTAAATAAAGCTATAAAAGGGACACCGGAATTTTACGAGGTTCAGCCAATATTGCCTACTTCCTCGGACACTACCAGAACTCTCTTATTTATACTTTAAGAGATATAGAGAGAAGAGATTACAATTTAGCATTCAGAAGAATTACTAATTGTTGGGATGATTTAGAATGAATGATACTAGCCCCTATATATAACAAAGGGACTAGTATCCCACATCCTAAATTATCGATGTGGATGAACCATATTTCACAATTCTCCACCTTGGTTTATCCCACAAACCAAAACAAACTCTCTTACAAACCTACTTGGTAGTGTCTACAATTGCGCCTTTAGACGCCATCTTCAATATGCAGGATGTTAGTCAAGTCCAAGCAATGTTTGAACTTGACTGCGGTCACCACCTTGGTCATCATGTCTGCAGGATTCTCAGTCGTCCGGATTTTCTGAACAAGAATATCCCCTTCTTTGAGTATCTCCCGCACAAAGTGATAGCGAACATCAATATGTTTCGTCCTTGCATGATAGACTTGATTCTTTGCTAAATGAATAGCACTCTGGCTGTCACAGTGCACCGTGATGTGCCTCTGACCAACTCCCAAGTCTTTAAGCAACCCATGAAGCCAAATACCTTCTTTCACAGCCTCTGTCAGAGCCATGTACTCGCCTCAGTAGACAAAGCAACTGTAGACTGCAAGGTAGATTTCCAACTTACTGGTGCCTTGGCTAAAGTAAACAAGTAACCAGTAGTTGATCGTCGCTTATCCATATCACCAGCATAGTCGGAATCACAATATCCAACCACATTTGGACCACCTGTAACATCCTTCTCAAATAGCAGACAATATCCACAGTACTTGAATATATCGTAAAATCCATTTCACAGCTTGCCACATGATCTCTGCCAGGATCATGCATATATCTGCTACAACTCCAACTGCTTGTGAAATGTCGGGCCTGTACAACCATGCATACATTAAGCTACAACTGCTTCTGCATATGGGACTCTAGCCATATAGTCTCTATCTTCTTTAGTCTTTGGAGATAATTGGGCACTAAGCTTCAAATGAGGAGCAAGCGGGGTACTCACAGGTTTTGTATTGTCGTTAATACCAAAACGTTGTAGCACCTTCTTCAGATATTGCTCCTGGGACAAACAAAGCTTGCCATTCCTTTTGTCTCTGCTAATCTCCATCCCGAGAATCTTCTTGGCTTCGCCCAAGTCTTTCATCTCAAACTCTTGAGCTAACTGAGCCTTCAATCTATCAATCTCTGACTGATTCTTTGAAGCTATTAGCATGTCATCAACGTACAAGAGTAGGTAGATGTAAGACCCATCATGTAGCTTGCGCAAATATACACAATGGTCATATTTGCTTCTTGTGTACCTCTGCCCTTTCATAAACAAATCAAATCGTTTGTACCATTGCCTTGGAGACTGCTTCAGCCCGTACAATGATTTGTTCAACCTACAAACCCAATCCTCTTTACCACGAACCTTATATCCTTCCGGTTGAGACATATAGATCTCTTCCTCCAGATCGCCATGTAAGAACGCGGTCTTCACATCAAGTTGGGCTAATTCCAAATTCAGCTCAGCTACTAACGCCAACAGAATTCTAATGGAGGAATGTTTCACTACTGGAGAAAATACCTCATGGTAATCAATTCCCTCCTTCTGTGCGTACCCTTTGGCCACCAACCTAGCCTTGTAGCGGACACTGTTTTCACCTGAAGTTCCTTCTTTCTTTGCAAACACCCATTTGCAACCAATTGCCTTCTTGCCCTTTGGTAGTTGTGCCAACTTCCACGTGTTGTTCTTGTGAAGAGAATTCATTTCTTCTTCCATGGCACCTTTCCACTCCTTACTTTCCGAGTTTTGATTTGCTTCTTGGAAAGTCGGTGGTACCCCTTCATCTACAACTGGAAGTGCATAAGCCACCATATCCGCATAACGAGCAGGTTTGCGGATCTCTCTTCTAGGTCTTTCTTCTACAATCGGATCTGATTCTGCTGTTGGAGCTTCCTCATTTGACTCATCTACTCCTTGAGAGTCACTATCATCTCCAACCAATGGGTTTACAAATATCTCCTTCTCGAACTCCACCTGCTTTGGTGCTTTCTCCACCTGCTTCTGAGTTCCCTTTGTCTGGATGGAGTCTACTGTCACCTTCTGCCACAACGCAGATTCATCAAAGGTAACATCTCTACTAATGATTGTCTTCTTTGCTTCTAGACACCACAACCGGTATCCCTTTACCCCAGACGCAATCCCCATAAATAGAGCCTTCTTTGCCCTTGGGTCTAATTTTGATTCCTTCACATGGTAGTAAGCCACAGAACCAAACACTCGCAAAGGACTATAATCAGTAGCTGGTTTTCCAGACCATGCCTCAAGCGGTGTCTTTCCACCAATAGCCGACGACGGTAACCGGTTCACAATATGGCTGCAATATGTTACCGCCTCTGCCCAAAATTGTCTACCCAGCCCAGCATTTGACAACATGCACCGAACCTTCTCCAGCAATGTTCGGTTCATTCGCTCCGCCACTCCAATTGCTGTGCGGTGTTTCCCTGACTGTGAAGTGTCGGACAATTCCCTCGTCTTTGCAAACCTTCAAGAATGGATCACTCTTGTACTCTCCCCCATTATCTGTCCGGAGATACTTGATCCTTCGATCTGTTTGTCTCGACTGTCTTCTTCCATGTTAGGAAGATCCCCATCACTTCATCCTTAGTCTTCATGGCATACACCCAAACTCTTCGAGAAAAATCATCCACGAAGGTCACATAGTAGCGGTTCCCACCCAAGGAAGGCGTCTTGGCGGGTCCCCAAACGTCAGAATGGACATAATCCAAAATACCCTTCGTATTATGGATGCAGTGCCAAACTTCAATCTCTTTTGCTTCCCGAGAACGCAATGCTCACAAAAGTTTATTTTACAAGACTTCACACCTTTCAGCAATCCCTGCTTTGCAAGAATCTGTAAGGATTTCTCTCCAGCATGCCCCAGTCGCATGTGCCACAACTGAGAGTCAATATTCTCCTTGGGAGCCGACACAACTGCTGCTGTTCCTACTACTGTACTCCCTTCGTAGTAATACAGATTACTCCTTCTGGTGCCTTTTATCACCATCAATGCTCCGGAAACTACCTTTAGAACCCCATCTTTAGCGGCCCATGTGAATCCTTTCGACTCCAATTGTCCCAGAGAAATGAGATTTTTGGTCAAGTTTGGAACATGCCGAACTTCTCTTAAAACTCTGGTTGATCCTTCATGGTTCTTCAACTTGATTGAGCCTATACCAATTGTTTTGCATGGGCTATTGTCTCCCATCAAAACGGTTCCACCCTTTAGTTCTTTGTAATCAAAGAACCAATCTCGAATGGGTGACATATGGTAGGTTGCTCCTGAATCCAGAATCCACTCATCCTGATTAATTTTTGAAGTCGATGCCACCAATGATAGTCCTGATCCTTCGCTGTCGTATTCAGCTACACATGCGTCTTGAACAGCCTTGCCTTTCTTCTGTTTTGGACAGTCCTTCTTCCAATGTCCCTTTTCTCGACAAAGGGCGCATTCATCTTTGCCGAGCTTGGTTTTCGGTTTTGACCATCTTTCTTCCCCTTTTTCTGAGGAGGAACGATCTCTCACCACTAATGCTTCTGCTGCTTCATCAGTACCAGCCCTCTTTTCTTTTCTTCTCAATTCATGGCTGTACAGTGCTGCAGTGACATCCTTCAGAGAGATATCGTCCTTCCCATGGAGTAGAGTTGTTTCCAGAAACTCATACTCATCAGGAAGAGATCCCAGCAACATTAAGGCCAAATCTTCATCTTCGAATTTCACATCCAAGTTTACCAAATCAGCTACTAGTTGATTGAAACTGGTGATGTGGTTATTCATCGTGGTCCCCGAAAAGAAAAACGGAATAGCCTTTTCTTCATAAAAAGCTTATTCTGACTGCTCTTCTTCATGAATTTTTCCTCCAATGCCCTCCACAATTTCCATGCAGATTTTTCTTTAGAGAACGCATATTTTTGTTCTCTCGACAGGCAGGAGCGAATTGTACCACAAGCTGCTCGATTCATGGCCTCCCATTCCTTCTCTTGAATGTCTTCCGGTCTTGTCTCTTCAATGGCGATGTCAAGACCTTGCTGAAAGAGAGCGTCTTGGACTTCGCATTGCCACATGCCGAAATGGCCCGTACCATCAAATGTCTCCACCGAAAACTTAGCATTAGTCATCACCCTTCTTGTCCAAATCGATGACGAGGAAGTTGATGACGCTGTCTCCGGGGTCTTTAATTTGTCGTCTGCCATTTCTGCTCCAATTTTTATTTAGCAGCGCTATCAACTGAACAAAGGAACGCTTTTCTGATGTGGAAGATCAGCCTAGCTGCAACCACAGAGCATACTAAGACAGAACCTTGGCTCTGATACCACTTGTTGCGGAAGCGACTGGGTAAGAGAGTAAATTATTGTACTAGAAAATCACTTCGTACAGGAAAATTCCCAGGTCGTGGTAGGGTCACAATGGTCCCGCTTAAGAACCACTTCCTTAGACAGAACTTCCTGACTGTAATTTCTTAGCACAATAAAGCACTACAAAATTACCCACCAAAAGCTGCTAAATAAAGCTATAAAAGGGACACCGGAATTTTACGAGGTTCAGCCAATATTGCCTACTTCCTCGGACACTACCAGAACTCTCTTATTTATACTTTAAGAGATATAGAGAGAAGAGATTACAATTTAGCATTCAGAAGAATTACTAATTGTTGGGATGATTTAGAATGAATGATACTAGCCCCTATATATAACAAAGGGACTAGTATCCCACATCCTAAATTATCGATGTGGGATGAACCATATTTCACATATAGTCATTATTATATCATGTTGTTATCAGAGACAAGCATCGCAGAAACAATATCCTTGTCGTCTCGAGGAGCTACCAAAGCATCTTCCTCTGCTAGCTCCACGACCTATGCAGATTTGGCTGCAAGCCTGCAATGTTTACTACTATTATGCGGACAACGTCCTATTAGTTTCCACCCGCATCTTGCATCGGGTTGACTACTCTCCACCATACCCTCAGCAGTAGCTACACAGAAATTAGAAAGCAGCTGTACTTCATAAATTTGAGATGGAACTGAAAGGTGTTCGTTGTATATATCAATACCATAAAATATGCATCATCCATGATTTTCATTAAATATTTTTAACTTATATATGACGTACTTTGTGGCTCTTCGCTGTCCATGAAATCCTGTTCTATGTTGGTGGCTGCTGCAACTGCAATAATTAACAATCATCAAATTTCCGTCAAGTGATTGACATCCGAGTGGTGGAGGAATGGAGTAGGGGACGGAAGGTCCTGAGTTTGAATCCTCTCACCACCCACTTTGGTGGGGGAAAGGAATTTATTCTCTTATTACTCATTCTAGGGGAGTGGAGATGGAGTTTTCTCTTCAATTACCCAACCTGATGGAGGAATGGAGCGTCGTGAAGGACGGTGGCGGGGGAAAGGAGTTTAATCAGACTCTCTGATTACCCAATCTGATGGAGGAATGGAGTGGAGTGTAGGACGGTCCCAAGGCGAGCATGTCTGTCATATTGTTAGAGATGCAAGAGAAAGGTTGTAAGAAGTTTCAGGGTCACTTCCAAGGAGAGGTCAAGGAAGGTTCCTATGACAAGATCTCTAGACTTTAGTAAGATGTCCTGTGTAATGTCTGTATAAGGTAGGACTAGAAAGGTATGTAAGAGTTGAGTCCCTAGGCCATGTGCCCAATAATTATATAAAAAAAACAACCATCAAATTTCGAACAGAGAACGAGAAAAACAGACAACAGTATGTTGTATATGTATAAACAGTTTTCAGTGCTAGCCTAGCTAAATGATGCAAATAAACACATGAGTATGTATACGGGGCAATGGCGGACCGAGGTATCAACCTGTGGGGCACGTGCCTCCACAGGTTTTTGGAAAAATATAAGTATATATGTGTTATATAGCAAAAATAAATAATAAATGTTAATAGATAACTAAATAGTATAACCGAAATATGATGTTTTGACATTCAAAATAGTGCATGTTCAAAATGTGGGTTGATAATCAGTTACTACAACTACAGTTGAAAGAGCATCGCCACTCATAAAATATATTAGAATGGGAGATGTACTGGTTGGTGATAACCTAAACACTTATGTAGAATCAAATATATTATTAGCCCATTAACAATAATATTATTATGTCATTTTTAAATGATAGAAGACTCATATAAAATAATTGTAATATAAATATTAAATATTGTTTTTCAATTTAATTTTTAATATTTTGTTTGACAGATTGTTATTCGATAAAAAGTGCCCCCACTAGAGGCGGATGGGGCTCCAATCCCTCGAAATTTTTGAAAATTAGTTCAATGACCTTATAAATTTTTTAAAAATACAGAATAACATAATATTGTAAAGTGAGATAGTGTCAAAAAAAATTACCCCCATAAATAAAATTTTTGAATCCACAACTGACCCCCACAGATTTTAAAGTCTAGATCCGCCACTGATACGGGGTATATGTACCAATGCTTCGGTGGGCGATAAGGAAGAAGAGGAGGATTCCCAAGAGGTAGACAAGGCTTCCCGGTTTAGCCATTTTGTATACACTACTCTGTACTTTCCCACTCACTAAACCTGATGCAGGTATTTAGGTACATTGGTCTTATGTGCTGCAGTTTCATTATATCCAAGTTTTAACGGGTGTTGGTATTTCGCTTTCACGATTAAATAATTAGTGGAGGTTTACGCACGGTTTGAAAAATCGCAATTTCTTGGCTACAACTGATTGTAGATGGCTACATCTAGGGATAGTTTTGTAATTTAGAAAATAAGAAAAGGGATGTTTTGTAATTTAGAGAACTTAAGAAAGTGGTATGGGAGAGAGCATGTCGGCGCAAGCAGAATTGTTTTTTTTTCTTGTTTCTCTTTTCACGCCAGTGCCCAATGGATTTGTTTTTTTCTTTTTCATTTTTTTTCTTTTTTTAAGATTTTATTTTTTTCCTTTATTACAAAAACTTTACATTGTTGTAACTTTTAATATATAAGTCCAAAATAATAAAAAATTATATCATTATTCATCTAAATTTAAGCTCTTCAAAATAAGACCAGTAATGGATATGTTTTGACAACTTTTTTTTAAAAAATATTTTTACATGTATACGATGATACTCTAAAATGATAATGTGATTCATTAATTTTGTATTATGATTCATTAAAATTGATATTATGATTCATTAAGTAATAAGTGGTGAATTCAATGGTTTTAACTTTCCTAGGGTGGATTTTGGGATATTTTGGGGGTAGGGTAATCTATTTGGAAGTTGTTCTATATTTTAATGTGATGTACATATTTTAATGTGAGAATGTACATGTTTTAATGTGACGATGTACATGTTCAAATGTGAGAATGTACATGTTCAATTATCAGAATGTATTATGCTTTAATGAACATCTGTACATGTTTGTATGACCATCTGTACAAGTTTTCTCCCTTATATGTACAAGTTTTAATCTAATGATGTACATATTTAATGATTCGTATAGGTTTATGTGACCATCTATATATTTTCAATACGATGATGTACATGTTTTTACGTGCGGATGTACATGCTTTAATGAACATTTGTACAGGTTTGTATGACCATCTGTACAAGCTTTCTTTTACGTTGTGTGCATTATACATGTAAAAAATATTTTTTTTAAGTTGTCACAACATATCCGTGATTGGTCTTGTTTTGAAGAGCTTGAATTTAGATGAACAATGATATAATTTTTTTATTTTGGACTTATATATTAAAAGTTACAACAATTAAAAAATTTTATGATAAAAAAAAGAAAACGAATAATTTAAAAAGAAAAAAAAAACAATTCGCGTGGCGCATCCCTCTCCTATCTCTTCCAATTCTTCTAAATTACAAAACTTACCCATATGTACCAACATAGCTACATCCACATGTAGCTCAGAACCTCTGTTGAAAAATAAAAGGAAAAATTACATTGCCCACCCATGAGTTTTTGGGGAATTACAATGCCCACCCATGAGCTTTAAAAAATTACAATGCCTACCCATGAGATATTAAGAAATTACAATGCCCACCCATGAGTTTTAGAAAATTACATTGCCCACCCATGTACTTATCAAAATGAGGTGAAAATCAAAGATTTAAGTAAATTTTACATTGATTAATCAATTCAACTATGTAAAGGAGTATAAAAAATCTAATTTACACCGTGCAACGTTAAAGTGATGAAATGAAGAAAAAACGTGCAAAAATTATGAGGAATCACATATATGTTCACCTCATTTTATTTGATTTTATTTCTTTATTTTGTTATTTTTAGGCATGTTTCATTTATTTGACTTCTAAGTGGTCATATAAGATTAATTTAGGGGTTTTTAAATTTTTTTACCATTGTCTAAGTTGTTTCTTAAGGTAATCATTAATTTACATATTCGATTTCACCTATTTTTGATAAGTACATGGGTGAGCATTGTAATTTTCTAAAACTCATGGGTGGGCATTATAATTTCTTAATATTTCATGGGTGGGCATTGTAATTTTCTAAAGCTCATGGGTGGGCATTGTAATTCCCTAATACCTCATGGGTAGGCAAAACGTACGTTAAGTATTGTATTCCAGGAAAGCCGTGCCGTATCTTCATATAGAAAGTCTTCCTTTTACTCTTCTTTAGCTATATACATGTATTTAAACTATCAAAAAAATTTAGGTATATTAATATTATACAGATATACATTAAAATGTACACATTCAATTTTGATATTTCTTAAACTTTTTGTAGTGTAGTAAAAAATTATTATATATGCTTGTAGCCATAGGAGATTGTTACCACAAACACAAATGTGAAGACAATATAGGGAATCAACAACAAGCTGCAGATTATTAAGGACATGTAATTGATTACTTGTTTTTCTTAAGCAAAGCTTGTAATTAATTTAACTTATTGGTAGACAAAATACTCCGGTCATAGTCCGTTACGGTACTAGGTGCTGTAGTAGTAGTATTATATAGTCCCACTTACTTATATGTCAATTACTTTACTAGTAATAGTATGTTTTCAAAATAAAATTACTAGTTCTCAAATAAAACAGAGGTAGACATCTGAAGCTATTACATACAAGACTATACATAAAAGGCCGGACTATTTATGTATGAGGAACAGATTAGACCCACGACTTCATTACTGGCCTGGGCTTTCATCCACCCGCTAGGCCGAATTGGGGCTCACCTCGAAGGCAAGCTGGTCGGAAGTGGGAAGAAAGCAAACCGTCAGACTGCGATTTTTTTTTTTTTTGATAATTTGGGGTTTAAGCCATTTTATTGATATGCTAAAGAGCTAGTTGGATGAACGGTAACATTAAGAATTGAGTTTAGCTGTAATACAAAGTCTCTATTATATTCACTTATATTTGTATTAGATAGTATTCTTGTAAAAACATGGAAATTGAGAGATGTAAAGCTAGTAGAATTAAAAAGAGAGAGAGAGTGAGAGATGTACAGCTAGAAAATGTAAAATAATCATACAATTTGAAAAATATTACAAAAACACCATTTACATGGGATGGGACAACAGATCGACTAGAAATCTATATACATGTATGGTATTGGCTCTTATACAAAACTGGGCCTAAGTAAAGCACATAAACAGATTGGCCGGGTTAAAGTCCCAACTCTGTGATGTGAGTAAACGCGACAATAATATCAAACATGGTTATATCCTGCAAACGAATAGCTTTTTTTGGATGGAAGACTAGTTAGTAACACCATGCACACAAGACACAAACAAGGAAATTAATCAAATGAGGGGAGAGCTACGGTTGTGTCGATCATCCTTCATAAGTATAATATCAAGCATTATTCTCGGCATCTCCATATTCCACTTCTCCAGAAATCTCTTCCAATGATTTGCCATTGGACTCCGGCACAAGCCCACTAAACAACATACCAAAAAAGTTAATACCAGCAAGCAAGAAAAGCGTCTTCCTCTTTCCAATCCCATGTTCCTCCTCCAAAAAGTACCCCATTCCAACAACACCCGCAATTGCCCCTACCCTACCAGCAGCAGCCGATATCCCATGACAAGTCGACCTAACCCTAGCCGGGAAGATCTCCGCCGCAACAACAAAGTTTATCGTTTTAGGCCCAAAATAAGCGAAGAAGTAAGTAATCGAATACAATACAATAAACCCAGCTTGATTATCCTCCATCATCAAATGATCCCAATACGATGCCATAACAACCATTAATCCCATCAAAAAGAAAAACCCCATCTTCTGAATCCGCATCCTTCCAACAACATCAATAAAAATCACAGTAAACCATAACCCAGGCACTATACCACAAAACGCGATCAGTGACACCGCTTTACCCACTTTATAAACCTCCTGAACCGCACTCATTTCATCCGCCAATGGAATCCAACCCACCGCAGTAAACAAATCACGTTCCACTAAAATCTGACTCGACATCACAACTTCTATAAGAAACCAACTCATCGTTACACCCACCAACCTTCTACCATAACTTCTAACAAACTCCTTCGACCATAACCCAAACTGATTTCTTTCATCCATAACAATTTCATTCAACATATCAGGTTCTGATTCAATATTATTCACTTTCAACAAACCCGACATATCCACAACCGCTTGAACCGCATCATTACCAATTAAAGCACTATACCTTGCTGTCTCCGGCATCTTCATGTTCAAATAATAAGTCAATACACCAAGTAAACCACCAAACCCAACCACAATTCTCCATATATAATCACATTTCACCGGAATTGACCCCACTTTATCCACTCTATAAGCCGGTGCATCATACTTATACTCAAACACAGCTGACACACAAACCACGACTGCACCACTCATCAATACCCCAAACCCTTGCATAGCGTAAACTGCTGCAATAAACGATCCACGTGTCTTCTTATTCGAGTACTCTGACATAATCGTTGCTGTGAGTGGATAAGCACCGCCAGCACCAAACCCGACCCAGAATCGGAAGAAACAGAGGGATATCATTACTCGTGTAGGGGAGAATCCGATGATCGGTATTGCTGAGAAAATTGAAGTGATGATTATGAGAATTAAGGTGATGCCGTATACTTTTTTACGTCCGATTTTGTCACCTAGCCAGCCGAAGAATAATTGACCGGCTAAAGCTCCGCACATGGGTGTGAGATTAATTGCGAATGCGATGTTTGTGGGTAGAATTCCGGGTGTATTGGAAGTTAGATCGGTGTAGTAGAGTCGGCCAAGGAGTTTTGTGATTAGAGTTGTGCAGAATAGATTGTAAGTGATTGTGAGGAATCCCATACCACATATTGTCAAGATTTTGAAGTGGTACCTTTGTGTTCTTGCTATATCAACTGCTTTTAATACTCCAATTCCTTCCCCATGGTCGATGATGTTCCAACTTGTGAGCTAGCTAGCTAGCTTCTTCTAACTGCTCATCATTACGTAGTATCGATCGATGAAAGTGGAGCAACACAATGGAGGTAGCCAGGTAGGGGCCGGCCGGTAGGGGATTGAGAGATTGAGGATGGATGAAATTAATGATCGATGGTTTTGAGAAAATGGAAAATAATGTGGTATATTTCTTCACGTATTCAAATTGTAGATACCGGCCGGTATCCCCTCCGGAATCAAAGGGTATATGCTTACGCCTCCCAGTTGATATAGTCCCTTTAATTGCTATTTCCAGTAATATTTTGACATTGTCTACCACGGACATGCTCGATATATATATAGATATGTTCAGCCTTGAATATCAGTGTTGGTAACACCGTTCCTAACTACGTAGGATTTAAAAAGGACATAAGGGAATTGAAAAGGAAGGGAATGAAAAGGTCTCACGATCAAGACTGGTTCTTTTCTGGATTGTCAGGCGTTGTTCTCCATTATCATAATTCATAACAAAGTTGGGACCTAAGTCATGTAAGTATAGCTTATATATATAGAGTAAAGTATATGATTGAAATATGTTAAAAGATCCTATAAATATCAGTTCCTTCCATAACCAGCTGGTTTGTACAGAAGCACCTGTCCCTCCGAGTAATCATCATGTATGGGTCCCATGATGTTTAAAATTAAAATATCATTGTGGATTCTCAAGATAATATATAGTAGAGAAGTATAAGGACATCCGAAAATAGAAAAAATATCATACAGTGGATTCTACCTCATTTTTTGTCTTTTATGAGTGCTTAGTTAATGTAGAAGATAATTTTTTTATAACACAATAGCTGGAACTTAATTTGTTGTATTTGACTTGTACTCCGACCCTTCTATCTATTCTATATATTATTTGGGTATGTCATAGGTTGTTATATTTAACCTATCACATAATATAATTTTAAATATATGGAAAATTTCATAAAAAATCGATCTCATAAAAAAATTACATGCAGTGGTCATTTTTGAAAAAAATTACGCGGACGTACCGAACCAGTGTAAAGAAGCTGCCATGGGTCAAGGCAGCTTGTCAAAAACCGTCCTGATAGTAGGGCAACTTCTACATTTTTCTGCTTGAAGCAGCCCTGGGTCTGGGGCGGCTTCAGGCAAAATTGCGGAAGGAGCCTTGAACCTAGGCGGCTTCTTTGCAAATCGGTCTTGGAAATTTTTTTTTCCAACTTTTGAATCATTCGTGCGATGCTTTAAACGGTTCCGGAACTTGACCAAATTTTGTACGACGATAGTTGAACAGTTATACTTTGGATCTAAGTCATTTCTAGAGTTTTAGGACCATATGGGACCCACGTGACTTCATATAAATGGCACCAGAGTTAACGTTTTCTCGGTTTTGAACTTTTGGGTAATGTCATATTTTTGTTTTAACCAGTTTGTACTTATATAAAGTCCTGATGCATTTGCAGCCATTATAACTTCTTATGACATTAAGACGACTTCATTGGGTTGGTCACTTGAGCTAGTTTTTTTTTCTAACTTTTGAATCATTCGTGCGATGCTTTAAACGGTTCCGGAGCTTGACCAAATTTTGTACGACGATAGTTGAACAGTTATACTTTGGATCTAAGTCATTTCTCTGGAGTTTTAGGACCATATGGGACCCACTGACTTCATATAAATGGCACCAGAGTTAACGTTTCTCGGTTTTTGAACTTTTCGGGTAACGTCATATTTTGTGTTATTAACCATTTTGTACTTATATTAAAGTCCTATGATGCATTTGCAGCCATTATAACTTCGTACGACATTAAGACGACTTCATTGGGTTGTCACTTGACGCAATGCAAGAATTTTTTGGATGATGGGTATTTGGATATGGAATATTTTGGTGTGGTACAGACTTGTTTGCCCTTGTTTGTCTTTGAGGCTTGCATTGGAACTTCTTTTTTTTGGAGCCATTGTGTTTTGGGATTTTGAAGCTCAGAGTTAGATGATATGATTCTCTTGAATGAGGTAGTTGAACGAGTTTCAGAGTGCAAGATGCAGGTTTAATAAGTTGAGGAATCCATAGCCCCTTATATACTATATCTGTCAACGGCTAGTACAACGGCTATCTCTTGGTGCCCTTTTTTTGTAGCATTGTTTAGTATTTCTTTATAGATTGTTCTGACAGTTGTGTTGGCTGTGACTGTTAGACATTGACTACACCTCCACAGCCCACAAACTAATCTCTGCTTCATATTTGCTCTGTTTAGGACAATGATACCTGTCTCGGTCCATGTGAACCATGTACTTCAACCACAGAGCATGGAGGAGGGTTTTAAGAGGTTCGGGTTGGAGACAGTAATCGATACAGACATTCAATATCCCAAAAGTGTGTTAACCATTTAAAATCCTCGTTAAACACATTGTGCGATCACACTTTGCTAACAACGATTTGTATGTCTATTCGATTGTGTACTAAGAATGGACCATGATTCGTACAACTACTCGCAT
Organism: Limonium bicolor; assembly: GCA_023374045.1. Taxonomy (NCBI): domain Eukaryota; kingdom Viridiplantae; phylum Streptophyta; class Magnoliopsida; order Caryophyllales; family Plumbaginaceae; genus Limonium; species Limonium bicolor. Next base: position 206,235,282 of record CM041776.1, read on the forward strand.
GCATACATACATACTGATGCGAATGGTACGTATAAGGATTCGCAACTACATTGATCTTGAAGAAATCATGGAAAGAATTAAGATCCTCAATGATTATGAGGATGATTCAGACTTTGAAGACCCTGCCGTATCACGAAGCAGAGCACTGACGATGAGAGGGTGACATTAGAATTAAATTTTGGCAACTAACGGGATTGTATGTTTAGTAATAATACTGTATCTGTAATAAATATCAGCCATTCTTTTTTGAAATGGGTCTGTAGAGTGCTTTATTTCAAATCTCTGTCCAATGTGTACACTCTATGACTCAGACCATTGCCTATAGTGGGCAACATAATATATCTGACCCACCACCCACGAATTAATATCATCCATTCCTTTTTGAAATGGGTCTGCAGATAGCGGGTTCCACATTGTATACTGATCTTGCGACTTCCAAGATTGAAAAAACCGAAACTGTCTAACAATCACAAGTAACCCGCTACAATGAGATCGACCCAGTGTACGAGGTCGAAGATTTTGGCTCAGTGGCTATGAGGAGAACCGAGGGAAGTACAAGTTGACTTCGATGATATGAGCTGTGAGTGTAGGGAGTGGCAAGCGTTCAAATACCATGCTCTCATGCCATGGCCGTCTATTGCAGAACCGTATGTTATGGGAAAATTACGTGCACCCGGTGGTACAAGCTGGAAACAATGATCGGGCATATGGCGGTGATCCTTTTACACCGCTGGGTGGTAATGAGAAAACTGGCCAGCGTATACAGGGGTTAAGGTGGTACCAAACCATCCATTCGGACTTCAGGGGAAGACCTAGGTATTTCTAGGATTCAAAATGACAAATGGATGAAAATGAAATGACTATAGAACGATACGTTGTCGACACTTGTTTACAAACGGGTCATAACAGGAGGAACTGCCCTAACAGAGGGTATAATTGGATTGTGGTTTTCAGATGTTAAATATGCTCCTGCATAGACAGGTAGTGCCTTTAGCAAGCACACAAAAAAATGCAATTTTTCACATAGCAATGAAGTGTGTTTTATGTTGAGTGGTTTAATATAATGTGCCCTTTTATTTTAAGAATTACGTACAATCTATGAATGTTGGGTTTCATCGGCTATAGCAAATACAAAAGTCGAAGTATGGGTGTTTTGATTGTTGTTTCACAATTTTTTTGATTGTTTCGAGGCATTGTTTAAGAACTAACATGTTCACTAAAAATTGGAAAAAACACTAGCTCAAGTGACCAACCCATGAAGTCGTCTTAATGTCGTAAGAAGTATTAATGGCTGCAAATGAATCATTAGGACTTTAATATAAGTACAAAAATGGTTAATACAGATAAAATATGACGTTACCCGAAAAGTTCAAAACCGAGAAACGTTACTCTGGTGCATTTATATGAGTCACGTGGGGTCCATATGGTCCTAAAACTCCATGAAATGACTAGATCCAAAGTATAACTGGCTCAAAACTATCATCGTCCAAAATTGGTCAAGCTCCGGAACCGTTAAAGCATCGCGCGAATGATTCAAAGTTTAGAAAAAAACTAGCTCAAGTTGACCAACCCAATGAAGTCGTCTTAAGTCGTAAGAAGTTATAATGGCTGCAAATGTATCATAGGACTTTAATATCAGTACAAAACTGGTTAATAACACAAAATATGACATTACCCGAAAAGTTCAAAACCGAAAAAACGTTAACTCTGGTGCCATTTATATGAAGTCACGTGGGTCCCATATGGTCCTAAAACTCCAGAGAAATGACTTGGATCCAAAGTATAACTGTTCAACTATCATCGTACAAAATTTGGTCAAGTTCCGGAACCATTAAAGCATCGCACGAATGATTCAAAAGTTGGAAAAAAAAATTTTCCTGGACCGATTTGCAAAGAAGCCGCCCTGGCTTCAAGGCTCCTTCCGGCAATTTTGCCTGAAGCCGCCCCAGACCTAGGGCTGCTTCAAGCAGAAAAATGTAGAAGCTGCCCTGCTATCAGGGCGGTTTTTGACAAGCTGCCCTGACCCCAGGGCAGCTTCTTTACACTGGTTCGGTACGTCCGCGTAATGTTTTTCAAAAATGACCACCACATGTAATTTTTTTATGAGATCGGTATTTTTACGAAAATTTTCCAATATATATATCATTAATTACATAAAATAAAACTTAATTTCATAAAATTATTTTATCTAATTCAATTAATATTGAAATATAAAAATATGATAAAAATAAAGTGAGGTCAAAATGGAACGGAGATAACATATAATTATTAGTTATTGGTTGCTCTATAGAGAAAAAAAAGTTAGATAATTTTAGTTTATTTATTTTGTAGTTATAGTATGTTCCCGTCTAAATTAATTCTAAACAGTACATTATTTACATAAATAAATAAAATATATGATTTGATAGAATGTAATTAGTTTTAAACAATTTATAGTCCTGTTAATTATTAATATGATGTGTGTATCGCGTTTTTTTATTAATGATTTAAATAAAAGAGAATATCATCATTTTTTCCACCGCATGTACAGATAGCTAATTGCACTTATGATATTTCTTAAATATTATAAAGATAAATTAATCTTATCTATTTTAAAATGGGAAATTTCATGAAATGCCCACTATATTTTTGGTTAATTCATGAAATGTCACTAAAAAAAAGAAAGTCACGAAATGTCACTATATTTTCTGAAAAGTCCATAAAATGCCACTATAGATGGAAAAAAGACAAAAATATCCCTACTAATTAACAAAGTACTTTTAAAGTTCACAATATACCCTAAGTGTTAAAAATTAAAAAAAATCAAAATACAATAAAAATTAAAAAAATTTTAAAAAATTATAAAAGTATAAATTTTTTTAAAAAAATTTAAAACATAAAAATTAATAAAAGAATATAAAAATTATAAAATTATAAAAATTTAAAAAACTTCAAAAAAATTCAAAAATTAAAAAATTAAAAAAATTGAAAAAATGAAAATATCATTAAATATTAAAAAAATAAATATTTTATTTTTTAAAATTTATTCAGTCTATAAAAGAATATTGAGTTCTAAACAAATAATTTATATCAATTTTTCTACCAATTTAGTACCATAATTTATATCAAATAAGTACCATACATTTTTTAATTATTATTTTCTATAAATTTAGATTATTTATTTCTTCAAAGTAAATAATTGTTTTATATTGATGATGAATTTTAAAATTTCTAAATATAATAATTTATTTGAGATAGAGCGACTGAGAATATATATATATATATATAACATACAATATTAAATAGCAAAACTTGTTTGAAATGTAGAATAAAACGTTTTCAGAGTAACAATATGCAACTTATTCTTTCTTTGGTTTTCATTACTTGCTCATAATAAGTTGCATATTATTATTCTGAGAATGTTTTATTCTACATTTCAAATAATTTTTACTATTTTATTATATGTTGTATTTATATATATATATTCTCAATTGTTCTATTTCCAATAAATTATTATATTTAGAAATTTTAGTTTTTAAAATTTATTAGTAATATAAATTTTTTTACTTTGAAGAAATAAATAATCTAAATTGATAGAAAATAATAATTAAAAAATGTATGATAAAAATTATGGTTCTTATTTGGTATAAATTATGGTACTAAATTGGTAGAAAAATTGGTATAAATTATTTGTTTAGAGCTCAATATTCTTTTTATGGTATTAAATAAATTTTAAAAATGAAATATTTATTTTTCTTAATAGTTATTGATATTTTTATTTTTTTAATTTTTTTAATTTTTAAATGTTTCATAATTTTTTTATTTTTTTAATTTTTTATAAGTTTTTATAATTTTTATATATTTTTATTGTATTTTGATATTTTTGTTAATTTGACACTTAGGGCCATATTGTGAACTTTAAAAGTACTTTGTTAATTAGTAGGAGTATTTTTATCTTTTTTCCATCTATAGTGACATTTCATGGACTTTTCAAAAAATATAATGACATTTCATGACTTTCTTTTTTTTGTGACATTTCATGAATTAGCCAAAAATATAGTGGCATTTCATGAAATTTCCCTCTTAAAATTGGACTAACTGAGTTGCCAAAATGATTTCGGACTCCCATGGTGTACACGTGATTCAAGCACGAGAAATTGGTTGGGCTGGAATCCATCCAAAACCGGGTCCGAGATCCATGATGAGCTCCAAAATAGAGTAACACACGAGAGGGTCCCGCACACATAAAAATCATAATATCTGGCTTCTACTTCACCCACGTCTCCCTCTCATTTTTCCACGAAAACAATGATTAATTACACAATACCGACACTCTCGGTGTCTATCCATTCAATACACTACTCCCTATTTAATGATTGATCATGCCCCATCACAGCAGTACCGCTCTTCATTACCCACACCCTCGATCCTCACCAAATCGCATACATCTCTGACTAATTTGATACAATATGGAGGAAGGTTACACCCGCAAAGACGAGTCGTCGATGAGCCATAACCAGCCTTCTTTAGAAGGCTCAAACTCGGACCTGATGACCAACGCGAAGGTAGTGGCGGAGGCCGCAAAGACTGTCTACAGCAAGCACAGCATAGAAGGAGTTGATAAAGCAAGGGTCACTGAAGCTGCCAAGGAACTCTATGGGACTGCCCAGGGTTACATGGGTGGACCACATCGTGGTAGTGAGACTCATACCAGCTCTGAAGAGGGTCAGGGTGCCGCCGGACACCGTAAGGAAGAAGAAGAAGAGTCGCACGGTAGTGGTGGTGGATTCGGGAATTACGTTAACATGGCTAAAGGTTTCATGAAGTAGCTAGCTAGTAGCGGCCGGTTTTATGGTGTGTGTGTTTCTCGCTTTTAATTGATCGATGTGATGTATGCACTAAATTAAGTGTTATTGGTATTAGCTAGAAAGTTATATATTATGGTATTTAATTGGACGTAATTAAATAGCTTGTTTCATGGTTTTAGGTGTGATTTTCGATTAGGCTGATGTATTGAGCCGCATGTGAGTTCTATGTACTATGGAAGACTATGGGAGTTTACTATCGTAGATTGTCTGGATTTGTACTTGAAAGAGACTACTATCCACCTCTGATGGGGTTATTTTTGGCACGTTTTTCCACACCAGTATATGAGATAAGCTAATTTCATAAAACTAAAATCGTCAATATATAGTATATTATGTAAGGAATCTATTGCATAACTTAGATTTATAAAATTACTTTATCTTATATGTTAAATATAGAAGTCAAATAACAAATAGTCAGGGACGGAGGTAGTAATATATATACATTAATATGTGTGTATAATATGGGTATCATTCTTATTTAATACTGCTTTTATGGCTATATAGGAACAACACTGATGTCGTGTTGTACCATATCTCGCCGTGGCGATTTTTTGTGCCATGTCATTTAGTGTGTCACATCTTATCCGTTCGATTATAATTTATGCTATAAACTTATCGTAGTCATCGCAAAAACTTAAAACTGTTTGACAATATAAATACCTTTGACCCCGAAACCTAGGTCATGCATGTGCACTTCTGTCTTTCTCATTTTGCAACACGTTTAATTTTTGTCTTGATTATCTGCTTTATTTATCTTTATTTTAGCACAGTTTGTCTCCCTCGGACATATAACCAGCCAAATGAGTTACCTTATCAACTACGTGGTTTTTATGCTGACCAGAGATTTTTGTCCAACCCCAAACCCGTCCAAAAATTCTACCATAAAAGTTCTAATCCGACCTGTTTACTTAATTTAATTAAAAATAAATAAATTGATATATATATATAAATACGTCACTTCTATATGTATATGTATTAATTCTATAACTATTGTCTATTAGTATTATAACAAACACAAATAAAAGGCCCATACAAATAATTTTTTTATAAATCTAGATATATTTTCTAGGTCATCTATATCCACTATTCACTCTTTGTTTGAAAACATAATACAATATCATTCATTAGCCGCACAAATTCCATCATTCACACCCTCCGCATAAATAACGGCTATGAGTTAAGATTATTGAGCTCGTTTGGAGAACAACTTCCAGCAGCAGACAACTTCTCAATTTCTAAAATCAGCAGACTTCCACCAAACACCCAAAACCAACAGCTAACAGCTTCTGCAAAATCATCAGCATGTAGACAGCTTCTCAATTTTCAGCAGCAGAACCTAACAACTGTCTCTGCTTTTTAATACCATCAGCAGACGTTCCACCAAACACCAAAATCAATAGCTGACAGCTTCTGTAAAACCATCAGCAGACAACTTCTCAATTTCCAGCAGCAGGACCCAACAGCAGCCCCGAGCAGCTGTCCCCAAACGAACCCATTGACTCATTTTACAGAATGTTGACATTTGAAAAATGGCACACAACGATTCGAAATAAATGACCATCATGTGCGTGCACTTTTAAGGATGATTGATCATTTTATAAAAAAAACAAGAATATTTATATTTAAATGGTTAAGTGGGTCGAGTTTGGGTTCAATGATTTTATATGAATTGAAAATGTGTAATCGGGTTATTTTTTGATCGGTTATGGATCAATACAATTTTAATCGGATTGAGTATGGATGAAGCTTCAACCCGATCTATCCACCCGAGTTGCCAACCCTAGTCACTAACATAGTACTCCTCCGTTTCACTTTAACATTTAAATTTGTAAAAGTATGTAAATTTTGTAACAGAATCTTTATATGAAAAATAATTTATTTTATAAAATTATTTTATCATATATATATTTAATATTCAATTGAAAAATTGTATCAAAAAATAAACAAAAAAATTAAAGGATAGAGTAGTTTATTTTACTAAACATACATGACTACTTCACTAACTATGTATATTGTTTTATCAGTAATTTGGTGTCTGCCCCTTTATTATAAATTATTATAGTTAGATATAATTTTGTTACTTCTTTCCCACCACTCCATCTGGGTTATTCAAAGGATTATTTGTCAATATCCAGTACCTACCCCAGTATGGCATATTTGTCACACAAAAAATAGTGCGATGGATAGTTCCTTTTCTACTCCAAGGGCCCTTCTGGGGAAACTAGGGCCGCCCACAACATTGAGTTGCATGGTGGTCAACTGTCGGGGATTTAGCGGTCCCCGCGCAGTAAGATAGGTCATGGGCTTGCTCAGGAAGGCTGCGCCTGACTTGGTATTCCTTTCAGAAACTAAGGTGCCAAGTCAGAGGATGATGAAAATTGGAAGGCGTTTTAAGGGTTATCAGGGGGTGGCTATGGATTGTATGGGGCGTAGTGGTGGTGTTAGTCTTTTCTGGAAAGAGGATATGGATGTTACAGTTTTTTCTACTTCTTCTCATCATATTGATGTTCTGGTTGATAATCAATCGAATCATAGTTGGAGGTTCACTGGTCTATACAGCTGGTCTGCTTTGGGGGATCGATGGAGGTCGTGGAGGCTGCTCAATGATCTGAAAGTCCTATGGAATGGTCCGTGGCTGGTAGGAGGGGACTTTAATGAAACCTTCTACCAGCATGAGCAGTTGGGGGGAGGATGGAGGTCGAAAGCTAGTATGAGAGCCTTCCGTGAATGTGTGGAAGATTGTCAGTTAGAGGATCTTGATACAGAGGGGGTAAGTACACTTACGCAAACAAAAGAGAGGGTAACTTGGGTATGAAGTCAAGGATTGATCGTTTTCTGGCAGATGAGAAATGGCTGAATCTCTTCCCAAATGCAACAAATTTTCACCAAAACTGGGGTAGGTCAGATCATCGACCTTTGCTACTGATTTTCTGCCCATGTAGAAAGAGAGGCCCAAAGCCTTTTATGTTTGAAGACTGTTGGGCCAAAGAGAAGGAATGTCGTAACATTGTTCAGAGAGTGTGGAATAAGCCTGACAATGAAAACTGAAACTATATGACAAAGATCTTAAAATGTGGACATGAGCTCAAGCAGTGGGGAAGGTGCAAGCTAAAGGAGGAGCAACAAAGAATTGTTTGGTTGGAAAAGGAGATCCATGATGCGGTGGAGAACCCACAAAATGTAGATTTTGATGCATGGCGATATAAATGCAGGGAATTGGACACTCTTCTCCTGAGAGATGAGCAAAGAGCAATGTAGAGGGCTAGGGAGCTCTGGATTACTGCTGGAGATAGAAATACTAACTTTATCATCGAAGATTGAGGAGTAGGAGTAGAAGAAATTAGATTCTATACCTTACTGATGAAGATGGAGTGGTTCAAACCTCATGGGAGGGTATTGAGAACACGGCCAGGTCTTTCTTTACAAGCCTTTTCTCCTCCTCTACACCTGAGCAAAATCACCATTTACTAGCATGTGTCGAACAACGGGTTACCAGTGACATGAACCAAGACATCGGGAAGCCTTTCATGAGAGACGAAATTTTGGAGGCTTTGAAGAGCATGCACCCCACAAAAGCACACGGGCCTGATGGGATGAACGGTACATATCTACATACCTATTGGAATATTGTTCATGATGACTTTATTAACTTAGCTTTGTCTGTCCGAAATACTGATGTTATTCCTGATGGTTTAAATCACACCCACCTAGTCTTGATCCCAAAAAAGAAAGGAGCTATAGCTATGAGAGATTTCCATCCTATATCTTTATGTAACACTATATATCGAGTCATTTCAAAAGTCTTAGTGAATAGAGTGAAAAAAATATATGAACTCTATTATCTTTGAAGAGCAGGCTGCTTTCATCCAAGGCCGGTTGATTAGTGATAACATCATAATTACTCATGAATTGTTCCACTGTATGGAAAAATCTAGGGCGGTGAAGGGGGTGCCTTTGCCTTAAAATTAGATATGGCAAAGGCATTTGATAGAGTTGAATGGAGTTTTGTGGTAAATGTTCAGGAAAGCATGGGGTTCCCTCAGAACTGGATAAAGGTGGTGAGGAAATGCATCACTACTGTTTCCATGTCAGTATTGATTAATGGTCACCCTGGGAGGGTCTTTTTTCCAAGGAGGGGGGTTAGGCAAGGAGACCCATTGTCACCCCTTTTATTCTTGTGTTGCATGGAAGTTTTTATTTCTGCTTTGAAGCTTGCGGAAAGTGTGGGTATTACCAAAGGTTTAACCTTTAAGGGAATTGATCTTAGTGTTCATCGGCTCCTCTTTGCTAATGATTGTATTGTATTTGGAGAGGCTGGTGAGGAAAATGCTAAAAACATAAAATTCATAATTGATGATTTATGTGAAGCCTCAGGTCAATGTATTAATATAGTGAAGTCCGGACTGATGTTCTCTGGTGGGGTTAGTCAACACATAAAAGGGGTAATTCAGAGTTGTTTAAGAGTTGCAGAGGTATAAATTTTGGGAATGTACCTAGGATTTCCAAGTCAGATTGGGAAAAGTAAAAGAACAATCTTCAATTACATTAAGGAAAGAGTTCTAAGTAAAATCCAGAGTTGGACCAGGGTGGTTTCTCACGCAGCTAGAACTGTCCTTGTTAAAAGTATTTTGCAAGTCATCCCAACTTTCGTCATGAGTGTTATTAAGCTACTTGGGGGCCTAATTAAAGATCTGAGCAGTGCGATCGGGAAATTTTGGTGGGGAGGCCACCTAGATAAGAGAAGCATCTGTTGGAAAAGGTGGGAACAATTGTGCCTTCCGATACAGCTTGGGGGCTTAGGGTTTAGGAATCTTGGGGATTTTAATGAGGCCTTATTAATGAAGCAAGTATGGAGGATTCTTAAAGATCTTGGGACCCTTGTTGCTAGAGTTCTAAAGGAAAGATATTTTAAGAGAGTCTCCTTACTGGAAGCTAGACTAGGCTCCTGCCCCAGTCCAGTATGAAGGGCATTATGGAGTGTGATTCCTCTGGTGTAACACCCCTACCGCTAATACAGTCATTACCGTCCAATCTCCTTATACAATCCAGACTCACGCAGCGGATACTTACATACTCAACTGTGGGTGATACAATGCCGTTAGCCACCCACGTGACTAACAAGGCTACTACTACTACTACATACTGCATCGGTCTGATGGACCGGAATATCCGAGTACTATACACTTTCAATACATACTCCAATTACCAAATCAAATACTAGAACTTCCCATTCATTACAATACTCCATAAGTTCAATACAATATAATACACCGAGTTTACTAAGATCCTTATACAAATACAACACCTCTTTCAATTTCATAGATACTCATTAAGAGTCTAACCACTACCCATTCCTCACAAACTACTTACTTTCTAAGTACAAGGGGTGTGCCACTTAGTACGCTTCTACATTCTACTTCTAACTATCCAAGTGTAGCCACCGGTCTCTTACCTTGACCATATCCGCTTCTTGTACCTGCACACTAAAAACGTTCCCCCGAGGGGGTCAGCTTTCGCTGAATATGACTTCCTCATACCCCGCGTACTAGCGAGGGTACGCCGACCACTTGGTCGAATACATGCAATTCATTTTATTCAAACATACATGCATACATGCATACATGCTCTTATACACAATGCCACAATACTTGACGCAAGGAATACATACATACAAGGAATACAATGCAAGCCATCCAATTCATACTTACCTTCTTCTGAAATACACATTCACGATACATACACAATACATTCTCATTACATACTCAATCCATACACAATGCATACACAATATCCGGTCCTTGTTAGCTTCATTTGTCCACCCGGGTTAATCGGGTGGAGATTAATCTTTTAATCGGGATCAATGACTTACACCAGCCAAGACCATTACTCATACAATACTTACTTTACTTTACTACTTACTCAAGTCAAGTCGTCGGGACCTCCGGCCCGGGGACTACTTTGTCCCACCACCAGGCTTTACTTGGTTCACCAATCCAGGATGCTACCTATTTAAGGGGTTTGGGCCGTGGACCAGTTAAAGAACCAGGAATCAGATCCAACCTCTTGTGTCTCCTCATCCTCACGCGTGGCCGAAACTATATCGGACTTCTACTCATTCCAATTTACTCAATACTTACGTTTGAAGTTAGGTGGTTAGGAATTAGTAGAAGTCATTCATTCAAGCCACATACACAATTGCAATGCTCAAATACATATCCATACGAAAATACAACACAATACACAAGTACAATACAAGGTACAATACACTTCATCATCATTCATATATTTCATGAATTATACAAACTATTGTTCAAGACAAATATCAAGAACAATGTAAACAAGCACAAGTAAGTGCAATATAGTCCGATTCATGCATTTATCTTATTAGGTGATCAAATTAGCACACAATTCGGGGTAACCAGGTTAGGATACAGAGCATGAAGAAATCATACCTTGCACCGTTGATTTGAATCACCGACTCCTCTTCGGTGTTCAACTATTCGAATCCTATCATATACATACAATTGGGTGGTTAATTATCCTTACTAATTACTTTACTAACATTTCCTGGTTTATACTTACTAATTCATTGTTGTTCAAATACATGTACTTAGGTTACTTACTTAAAATTATTTTCTAAGCTTGTTTATGACCTTAATGACCTTTAAACATCATTAATTATGTCTTAATTATCTTATAATATCATTACCCATCCTTACCCATCCTTAGTTTAGCTTTAAAACATGTTCTGTACAAATTTTAGGTTGGTCCGGGTTGTTGTCCGGGTTTACATACCCGGACCAACACATTGGCAAACTCCTCGGGTGTGAGAAAATACTGGTCCGTGTTTATGTCCTACCCTGCAAACCCGGACCACATGCAGTGTTATGTTACGGGTAAGTTTTTCGCATGGTCCGGGTTTGTGTACTCCTTTACAAACCCGGACCACTTGTTTTAGGAAGTTACGGGCATGTTTTTGGGGTGGTCCGGGTTAGTGTCCTAGTTTGCAAACCCGGACCACTCCTTTTGTATAACTTTCTGTCGTGTTTTTATGCTGGTCCAGGTTTGCGTACTGGTTTGCAAACTCGGACCAGTTACAGTTTTACAAACTATGTAAGTTTTTCAACTTGTTTCAACTCCATATTTCTACCAATCTCTTCCCTAATATTCCTACACATAATGTAGCACATTTTAGCATTGATTAAGCACTTTAAACTATCCTAATCCACCGCTATCCAAATCTATTACCAAACACACTCCACTATCAATTTTTTTCTCCACTGTTACAGTTTTCTTTCTTCAACAATTGCTACAGATTTTTCCTTTCCTCTTTACCATTCAATACTCCCTCTACTAATGCTACTCCTAACATCCTCAATGCATTACCTCAATCCCAGTTCCATCCCATTACTTAAATTCTCTTCCAAATCTGTCCCAAAGTACTAAACTACTCACTTAAACTCTCCAAATACACCTAGTTATTACCTAGGTAGTTTTCTCCTCTTACACAACTAAGTCCTCCTATTTCCATACAAATTTGGGCAGAGGTTCCCCTATATTTTTAACATTGCCCACATACACAGCAGCTCACAATTCAATCCCAATCTCATATCAATTCACACATCATTACTCACATGTCAACATACAAATTTTCCTGCACATATACACACATCACCCAATGTTTTACCCAAGCCTTTAAACAACATTTACAAGCTCCAAAACAGCTACATTACCTTACTCATCATACTTCAACATACCTACTACTCATAACCTCCTTCACTAACCATTTCAAGTACTTAAAATCTGTTACAATACCATACACAAGACTAGCTCAAGGTAAGGGCATTTACCTTGTGATCTTAATTTCTCTTTCTTTCTTCCCCTTCTCTTCCTTTCTTCTTTCTTTTCCTTCCTTTCCTTCTTGTTCTCGGTGTCCAAATGGAGTCCACACTCCAATGCTACAGCCCATACCAACACACAATTCTAACTTATCATTCATTCACAACTAACCCTAGAATTTTGTTATTTTTAGGGTTTAGAAAGAACATTACCTTACAACCAATGAGTGAGGTCCTTGGTTAGCAAGAGAGTGAGATTTATAGCCCATGGGGGAAGCCAAAATCGGCTGGAATACAAGGAACAAGACAAGGGTTCAACATAAATTTCGTTTTGCCAACAAGGGCTAGAAAAGGATGAGTTTTCAAGATTATTTTTACCTTAAAACATCAAGAAGAAGGAGGAGCTTCCAATGGTGGTCTCAAACCTTCCAATGGAGAATACCCATGGAGATGAAAATGGGTGTTTTCGATTTTTGAAAGGAGGAAGATGATCTCCTTTGCAAGGGGAATCTAATGGTGTAATTTTTGTTGCATTTGGAGAAGGATTGAGCCTTCAACAAGAGGAGAGAAGATGAGGGTTGTGTGAGGTTTTGGCAAATCGCCATGGCTGTCGCAAGAAGGAAGAAGAGAAATCAGAGAGGGAGGACGGAGTGCAGTACGTGAGGGAATTAGAGAATGAGGGGGAGTAGAGGTGAGAGAGTATGAGAGCCCCTTTTTACTTTTTCCCCCTTTTACTTTTTGGCTTTACATTTAATTAGCTAGTTACATGTGTGTGTGAGGGTTATTTGACCCTTTAAAAATCGGCCCCCACACATTACTACTAGTTGGAGCGTTTTTCGTCTTTTACAGAAAACGCTCGTTATTTTACCCGGTTTAGGTACTATTCACTAACCGGGCCCGTTTTCTGGAATTTTCTCGTTTCTTTATTTTTACTGGTTATTAAGCTTCCATTAATGCTTAATAATTGTTATTTAATAATTTATGATTTTTACGGGTTCATTTGACCACTTAAAATCACGTTCTCGTGTTTTCTCGAAAAACGCGTGCTAAAGTTCTATTAGCGTTTTAATTCATTATTTGGATCCGTTTTCTTCGGGAGTTGTTTCCATGTATTATTTAGGCCTTATTAAGGCTTTAGAATCCATATAATATGCTAACCGAGGTCTCATACCTCCTATGGTTATTTAACGCTTATTTAGCGTTTTTCACTTTTTAGGTGTTTCTCTATTTCTTTTGGATTTATTTTTCCTTACCAATATTACTTAGGCACCATTAAGCCCTTAAATACCTATTAGGATAATTTTAATCACTATATTTAAGGTCGGGGTATTTCAATCTACCCCCTTAAGAACTTTGTCCTCAAAGTTGTTCGAGGTTATTGGATTACTATACTTACTTATTTATGCTCGCCTAATACCAAAGCCATACATTCCTCCTCCTTAAAATTCCTAATTTCATTACTCAAGGTTTCTACATTCCATACCATACCAATATACCATAATTACTCCAATCCGCATCACATCCAACCATCCGGTTTTACTCTACAAGGTTTATACATACATACAGTGCAAAGCTATCCCCAAAGCAATGCAATACACATTACAATCCCGCAGGCACTCAGGTCATCTCGACACAGGACTCCTCTATGTCCCGCTGCCCTTGGAATAGTACAACATGCTACACTACTATCTTCTCCGATATAAGCTTCTAACCAAATCTTCATTCTCAGTCTAAGGAAAATCCTTCCCAACAGCTAATTAGAAATCCTTCTAAAGCATACAACTCCAAATTTCAATTTATATTCATTACATCTATCCTACGTGTGATTCTTGTGACCACTTAAGGGGAGCTTCAAGAATCGTTCGACCCTGATGTGATCAGCACCAGTGTTGAACTATCTTTCCACCCCAATTTGTGTTCGGTTTTCCTTGATCTGATCAGGATCAAGTTCGACTTCCCACATCAGTTTCAAACAAACAAATAATTTAATTATTTTCATTTTCTATCTTTTTACTCTTTCTAGACGTGATTACAAATTCATACATCTCCAAAGGATGGAATCAGTCCACCAATCGTCCTCACTCTACTTCCCAAATGCTCTACTCTGTGATTCAATACCTAAATGCCCATCTCCTCACCCTTCGCTACTTTCATCCATTACTCTCCATCATCTCCAATATTCTAACTAAGGAATACTATACCTATGCAATTTAGTCGTCTTCAATTTGCTTCAATGACTTACCTACGAATACACTACTCATGTGCTTCATTCCTCTACTACTCTCATTCATTTCGTACTACTTATTCAAAGGCTACAATACTTGTGGAGCTCCGCCCACTACTCATTACTCTTCCTTACCAATACTCTTACACTAGATTACAAGGTAGGTATATTCATCCTATGGTATTCGCATCTCTCATGCCTAATTACCACAATTTCAATATTTTATGTTTATTTAACATAGGCATCAACCATCAATTCGTTTCTCATTTGTGCTATGCACATTATCGTTTATGTGTTTTCTTCATGAAACTTATACTAAGCGGTTTTCGCTCTACCCTCCTTAAAAGGGATTACGCCCACGTAATCTACCATATGTTATTATTATTTAACATTGATTACTAAGTTCGGGCACTCTGAAGTGTTTTAGCTTCTTTATGGTTTATTACATAATATACCCTTGTCAAAGGGTCCTAATCATAACAATGGTTTAGTCTTTGCACCAAGGATTCCTTTATGAGTTTATTTAACTCATAGTTAATTTGGTTCCAGCCCATTAGGCTTCAAGGCATTAATAGCCATTCTACTATCCTTACTTCTGCTGCGCGACCCTGATAACTTGGGTTATTCACCCTTCTTGTTATCCGTAATGTGATATACATCGCCTTCTTATCCGTCTATTATGGGAATAAGGTTTACTAAACAAATGCGGTATTCTTTTACCGTGTTTGAACTCAATGAGTTTAAGATTTATAACCAGCTCTCTGGTAATCTACTGCACATGCTATTCGTGCTTCCACGATTATTCGTTAAGTTCCTCCGACTTATTGTCGGGCGAGGTTAAGTCACCACTTAACTGTAGTGCTTCCTCTATTGTCACTAGCTTCTAAATTATACCAGTTCTTCTGGTTCAGTACAAGTGTCCTTAACTTGTATGACCTTGCATTTTCTATGCATCGGTCCTAGTGACTTCTTCAGTCTCCTTTCACCCTTTATTCCAATGGAATTCACATCTTGTGATTGTTAGTGTGTTTTACACTCTTCGTGCTTCTTTGGCCTTAGGCCGCACGGTCTGTTGCTAAGCTTGCTTGACTGGCTTATGCCATGTTTGTGGTGAAAAGAAAGATTTACTATGGTTTACATTCTCCATATCCCTAGCCATCCCATTAGATTATTAGCTGCACAAGTGCAATACCAAAACACTCAGTCATACAAAGTGCAGAGGCGTAAACGCTTGACAATAAGTCACTTATGTGATAGGAAGGAATATTTCTGCCTGTCATCTCATGCTTATACTCCGTGTTATTATCTGCTACTTCCTCATAACGGTCGCTTGTTGCGCACCGTATTTTTACTCATTGTACAAGATTGTTTTTACTGTTTCTGTTACTGTGGTAGTTCCTCTTTACTTATTGCCATTGTCATTGGCACCATTTCCTTATGGTGTAAATACACTAGGAGTTTCCTGTGTTCGTGTGTATGACGGTTGTCGTAGCATACCGCAATCTTATTATCTGCCCAATGTGGAGATGTCTTATTCAACTTACGTTTTATGTGTAGGTTAGCTTACCTCACATTCTATCATCATTTATGATATAATTTACCAAGTATCTTGGTTGATAATGGATGAAGTAATTTATCGGGTTACAAGCTCTCTTGAGCGCTGGTCATTCATGGTGTGCAATGTGCATTCCCGTTGATTGTTTTGACAATTATTGTCTTTCAGTGCTGAGCATTGGTTATAGGCTCTAGCTGTGTAGTTCTACTTGTATGTACATCACCGGGACATCCCAAGAAACTTCAAGGGTTTTCTGGTCCCGTTCTCCAATTGGAGAGTACTCTGTCATTGGTAAATGAAGTTCTTGTTGAGGGGTTTGTCTCCACTCATAGGTCTAATGACAAAGTTTGCTATGTTAGTATTTATACAATTGTTCACCACATGCTTGGGTGCATGTGAAGTATACTTACTCCTTTAAGTCGTAATGGTTTGGAATGTCTTTTCCTTGTTCGATCGCCTCTTGGCAATATCTATCTGCGTAGGCTTTACTGTTACAATAGATGGAAGCCTTTCTATGGGTTCACATCTTCACCACATTGGTGGTCTTCGGTTAACGAGGGGTACCTTCCCTTGAGTTCTCGTAGTGTCCAAGTGTGGACTAGGCCATTGTTGGCATTATAACGATTCCTATGCCTCTGTGTTATCATTTCTACAGAGGGCATGAAGAGTAATTAAAACTTAGTCAACTGTATACTAGACTGATGCTCTAGTGACAGTAACATTGAGGTAACCATTACTCCAAGCCGCTCATTTTGTTGAGCTTTAATTGGGTTGTTCAGTTGACGGTCTGGTTGTCGTATGAAGCAATACCTTTTGCAAGTCTTGTTATTAAATGGTGTGGTTTAGCAACCGTTAAGGTTTATATAATGTATTTGGTTAATGGCTTCTGAGCCCTGTTTCTGCAAGCTATGCTCTTTGCAAGCTGCTTATACATATTTCCACTCCTTCTATACCCCATAGTTTGGAGGTATTACTGGGCCCCATGGCAAGTCGTGACATCACGCTTCCGTTCACATGAGACCCTTTTTGGCATTCTGATGTTACTCGGTGCCCTTTTGTAATTTAGGGTATTTCCTATTAAGTGAAATCCCTTCGGTTTCCTAACCGAGTGTTAGTTGTAGCTTTCGTGCTCTTAACATGACGCTTTGTTCAACTGTTGTTAATTTAGACACCCTTCAAGGATTGCTCCTGGGTGTTGTTAGTTATGCTGTCAGATCCGGCTAATGTTTATGATATGTTGTGTCTACTATTCCGCCTTGTGGTATTGTAGTTGAGCTATCCCCTTTAGGGTTGCAACGTCTCACGTTCTTGGGTAGACCGTTTATACTTCCTCCTAGTATTCTTGACTAGGTTTACATTCCTCTCCGATGATGGATTGTGCTCCTTGGTAGTTTGTGATTGCTCTTGGGGACTCCGTCCCGTTAGTTGAGCATCGTTGTATTCACATTAGGCATTTGCTTTACTGTATTTAGGCTGGGTACCCCTTCCAGTTGCCATGTATTTACTTGATGTCTTTGAGACATATCCATTGTCTATACTTACTAGTATGTGCTCTTTGCACTTTCTAGTTCTCATTCCTTATTTTCAGATGATTTCTCTGAGTTCCTTTATGCTTATTACATAGTTGAGTTCCTTCTCCTTGATCGCCTGGTGTGAGCCTCGATTTTAAACCCTATCTGAAAGTACATAATTTAGTTCCTCCCAACTCACAAACGCATAGAACACATATCTTTATTCCCTTCTTTGATATTACCACTTTTGGGAGCTTTCTAGATGAAAATGTATAAATATTCCTCTCCTTTGTGTTACAATGCTATGGAGCTTTTTCTAGTGTTTCTCCCTCCTCTAATCTTGTGTCCTCCTACAAGTGAGCCCCCCATCTCTATTTATAGACTTTCTAGGGTGAAGTCTACCTCTTAACCCTTGTACATGTGGTATTATTTTATTGGAGCAACCCTTCTAGTTTTGGTACATCTCTCCTTGTAAAGCCTTCTGGTCCCAAAGTGTGGGATGCGGGATCCGGTCATGGGGCACGGGGCCGGAATAAGGGGCCCGATCATGGAGTACGGGGCCGGAATATGGGACCCGGATATGGGGCCTAGGACCCGGATTGATGTTTGGTGCCCAAACTGGAGCCTGAACAAGGTCCTGGAGGAGGCCCGAAGTCTGGACCGGGGGCTTTGATCTGGACCGCTTTGACCCTCTTGTCTTCGTCATATTCTTGCCCTTCTCATCAGTCCCACAAGTTCTACTTTTTGGTACTTAAAAAAGTGGAACTTACAAAAAAAAAAAAAGAAAGATGGAAATTTACATTCTTTACATTCTTTTTCCTTTCTCCTATCTCCTAGTCCCACAAGTTCTTTTTCTTTAGTTTTTACAAAGAAACATGAACTTACAAAAAGTCAGTACAATTAGTACAATCGAAAGTCCCACAAGTGTCTTTCTTCTGGATCTGACAATTCTGGGATATAAATCTTTGGGATAATATATCTTGATGGATGAATCCCATGGCATCTTGATGGATGAATCCCCTGAGATTTTCATAAAGAAGACCAATGGTTTTTTTTAAAAAAAATAATATGATGATTAAATCTTTGCTTATACTAGCCAAAGGATGATAATTCCCTTAAAGGGAGAACAAAGATAATAAATTTTCCAAACTTTGCTTATGCTAGCCAAAGGATGGTACATGTGATTCAAGGATGGTGTGGCGTCCCACACCTAACAATGCACCCATTACAGGCGACCAGAGCTCCTAATGGGTCCAGAGATGAGTTTTTTGTTGGCTCGATGGCCGGGTTTCATTTCAACCCAAAGTGTTACTTTTCAAGGCATGATAGCCTGTAGGTGTTACTTTCAAGGCATGATAGCTTGTAGGTGTTACTTTCAAGGCATGATAGCCTGTAGGTGTTACTTTCAAGGCATGATAGCCTGTAGGTGTTACTTTCAAGGCATGATAGCCTGTAGGTGTTACTTTTCACCATGGATATGCACTTTGTGCAGAAAGTCCATAGGTAGGTGTTACTTTCTTGGCTCGATGGCCTTTGTTCTTGCTTTCTTTGAATACTTCAGGGGGTGATCAGTCCCCTGGTAAAAAGTACCTGCACTTCCTTTAAAAACTTTGTTAGCTCTAGAGTAGAATATGTTGCACATGATAAATAGTTTAAGACATCAAATCGGTTTGTAATTGAGCATAAATCAAGGTCAAGCTCAATAGACTTATGTAATAATAATAGATAAGTCTGGTAATCATATACCCTTTCAGATGGTATGCAATGGTGGGGGTATCAAACATATTTAGAATCATGCATTCAGTTAATGCTGAATGATGCATTCTATAATCAAAAGCATCAAGAGCTTG
This sequence comes from Limonium bicolor, assembly GCA_023374045.1. Taxonomy (NCBI): domain Eukaryota; kingdom Viridiplantae; phylum Streptophyta; class Magnoliopsida; order Caryophyllales; family Plumbaginaceae; genus Limonium; species Limonium bicolor. The sequence goes on from CM041776.1 coordinate 206,255,107, forward strand.
ATGCATTCTATAATCAAAAGCATCAAGAGCTTGACTCAAGGTGGTTTTATGAGTCTTAAACATTCTCATCATGCCTGTTTGCCAGCTGACAACATAGGCAATATATTAGCCTAAATACTGTCTGTACAGCAGCTCGATATTCGTGACATAGTACCTGGGAAGAGCAAGACAAGTGGGTGAGTTATGAACACTATTTCCAAGAAGCATGACAGGTGTAAGCAAGGCATTTTGTTTCCATATGTAGGATTTTAACAGCAATATCATGGAGCAATAAAACAGAATGGTATATGAGCGTTTTAAGAGAATGGTCATTTTCAAGCAGGTCTTGCCATGTTCAAGAGGTGGCACAAAATCAAGCAAAACTGAAGTAGATCTGAACACCATTTATGTATTATAAATCAGCTACTTCTAAGCATGGGACAGAAGTATGATACTTTCATGCTAGATACTTTATAGTACCAAATTTGCAGCATAAAAACCGGAATGAATATCCTCACAATCCGGGGGCAAATGTTCCTCAGAATCCAGCATAAAGACGGTAGCAAAAGTAGCACTAGTGGCAAAACAAGCTTATCTCAAAGTGTGATTATTGCGTAAGCAGTTTTAACAAATCTGCTGCTAAGAGTGGTTCAAAGTTATAGGTCAATACTCACGAAGCTATTAAATTGTGGCGATATGAATCGCTTGCCAGCTCATAACAGATCATGACTAGAGTAGTTACTGTGCGAAAACCTGCTTAAAACTTTATCATGCAGTATCTGCAATTTTAGAGTGTAGATATGTGGCGATATACCACCTTTTAAACCAGCAAACAGTGGCAAAAGGATTGCTGTGCAACAGTTCCTAAAGTGCAAAATAACAATGTTTAAATGGAGCTTGAAACAGCAGCCTAACAGATGGGGTAAGACAGTAGCAGCAGGGAACAACAATTAATTAAAGGCCCCCTTATTTACCGATCAAACAACATAGACCAAGAGTAAAAGAGTTTGCCATTCATGACATCTCAGGTTTAGACACCAGTATATAACCAGGTAAGTAGAATAGTAATGAGATTGAGTGTATTTTGGTAACGCACCAACACTTATGTTCACCCAGCTAAAACAGATTCGACTAGAGTTATAGGGCGGCTTGAATCAGTGGAGAAAGTGGAAGTAAATAAACCTTATTAGTGACAAATGCATTGCTGAAACAGTATCCATTCACAACAGCATAAGGTAGGAGCAAGGTAAGCATAATATTGTTACTACGGACTGCTGAGAATAATCATTTTGAAGCAGCAAAATTCAGATGCAGCATGAGTTTGTTATTCATGATATCCCAGGTTTATCATTAGCACACGATCAGGGTTTAAATGGCCAAGCTAGAACAGGAATAAACATGCTTTTAACATCGCCATAAACTGTAACCTAATTCGGGTTGGTTTCTCAGATCCTAAGCATTCATGATATGCCCTTTTTCTTGACAGTTAAGGGCAGTAGAGAGAGAAACTTATGGGTGGGCTACGTAATAGCTCAAAAATTCAGACAAAACTTAGGCAGCAAATAAAGCAGTTAAGGAGTGAGCTGTATTCGTAAGACCAATCTGCAGGGAATCAGCATTATCCAGTATAGATAGTAACAGGAAGGGGCTTGCATTGTATCGATCTTTTCTGTCCATAAGTGACCTACACAAGGTTCAACCAAACCCAACAAAAGCAGGTGCAACAATGCAACATACTGTGGCTTAATAACTGAGATTAAACGGAGGCAAAGATAAGGCATGTCCATAGATGGTAAATTGCTGAAAAGAGGTCTACGACAGCAGTTAAAACCAGGCAGGAGACGTTCATTCTAATAGCATAAAAGAAGCGGATAACTATTAGTACTGTACAAACTTATACTAGTTCATAACAGGGGTACACATGGTTTACTTAAGCGAAAACAGGATCAGAAAATAAAGAGGTCATTTTGTGGCTTCAAACAGAGACAGAAGTGAAACAAAAAATAGAGCATAAACATGTATTCCAAATTTGTGTAGAAGAATTGTTGTAGTAAGTGAGCCGAAAATGGTCCCCATGCGGCATATAAACCATACAACAATCAGAAAGCAACCCGGATCTAAACGAAGCTGAAAAACTTAGTGACACTTTGTTTGAGTCGACAATGTGACAGCAGTGAACAGAGGCATACGAGCAAGATTCATTCACCAGTAATTTCTCAATGAATTTTAGATTTTTGATCCTAATAATTGTATCGTCTTTAGCTTATGAAAAGTTCCTTTTTTGATAGGAAGTGCGGAAGTAAATGAGCAGGAATCTAAGTTCAGATCAAGCAGAACTATCAGCATAATTATCTGCCATTAGATAGAAAGGAAGGCTGCTAGCAAATTTGTAACTTATCATTTTCAATTTTAGAACAATTTTAGATTGTACCTTACTCCTTGAGAAGGTATAGGTTGAAGAGACACAAGATCCAAGCAGAAGATAGACTCATATCATCATACCTCTAGGAAAGAGCAATATCCACAGACGCTGAGTGTGCCATTTTTGACTCTTCTTTTACCAGAGCTTCTGCAAGCTTGAGTTTGTATCTAAGTCTGATCCGCATTTTGAACACGTAGTTTTGGACGCTTCATGGACCGGGACTGAACATGACAGCTTGTGTCCCGGCCGGAACCACGATGCCATGTGAACATTCGTCGTGTAGCAGCTTCATGTACAATGGCCAAGCAGCATAACTGAAGACTATAAACTACGGAGAAGGCTTGTTATCTAATTGGTACGAAACCAAAATGAAATGGAAAGTTAGTTTAACAACTTAGATTGAGGGTTCTACTCATGTTCATATGTCTGCATAAATACAGGAAAACTCTGAGGCAACTTTAATCATTTCCTACGAAACTGACTTGTACGCAACAGTAATATAAAGCTCAAAAATAGAATGATAGAAAGAGTAAAGAAATCTAAAGGTTGGCACCCACATAAGAAGTATTTTGAATGAATAAACCTAATAGTAAATATAATCTGCTAGACAATGCCAATTGTAAAATAGCCGTAAGGACCAAGGCAAACCAAAGTAAGTATTCATCATAGACTTGTTAAGCTGAAGCATACAGATACAGCGACGCATAATAACATGATTTCATGAAAACAGGAATATTCAGAGGCATAAAAGCCAGAATTGATGCTTTAAATAAGGTACGAAGCATTGGTATAAGAGCTGTACGAAAAGTCTTTCGTAACAGCAGTAATAATTTAATGAAAACTGCATACTGTCTCAGGTCCAGATCGTAATGAAGTTGTGAATGACATGGTGCTTATCGAATTTTAGTAGAGATCAATATGCATATTTAAATCAGAATACAGCCAGAAGGAGTGTTGTATATAAATTGTCAAAACCTTATCATGCTGCAGCGGGTTGATGTTTTGCCCAAAAGATGGATGCTTGCAATCAGATAGTGTACTTACAACATGCTATCTTATTATTGCTGAGAGCATTATGGGACATAAGTCTAAGTAGCTCTGTAACAGCAGCGAATACAAATGAGGCATGGATATTACCTTGTAATGCTAATGTCTTGTAAAGATTGGACAAAGTTCATTACTGACAATATCGCTAAATAGCAGGAGCAGAGTGCATGTATGCAAAGTAAGAACTTAGAGCAGTTTATCAAGCTATATATACATGAAAACTCTTGCCTTTCAGCAGAAAACACCTCTCTTGAAAAAAGGTACGATAGTAGATTAATAATTTCTTCTTATGATAGCTTATAGGAAACACACTTTAATAGCATAAAACTCAGGTCAAGATTGGTTAACTCATTAGATTACACTCTTTTAAACAGCTGAATGTGATTGAAAAGGAAGCTTAAGACTGCTGGAACAGGTAGTTAGTGGAACGATTGAGACCCAAAATACTAGGGACATCATACCAGCAATTTTTATCAGCAGCGGTCAGGCATAATTTTTCATGAACGAAGAAGAAAACTTGAAGCAAAGCACTCGCTAATAGTGGTTGCTTGTACAAAATCTGAAGCAAAGATGTATGATGCAGCAGAAATCATCCAAGAATGTGAAATGTTTAAACTGAAACCATCCCAGAATGTGAAATTGCTCACAACAGCAGGCTACATAGCTCATTTTAGAAAGAATGCATGCTTAGAACTTGAAAATTGCTACAACAGGTCTAGTCAAGTACAATTTAGGATGGAGCTCGAATGATTTATGCAGATCAAAATAGAAGCAGAAGTTGGAGTAAAGATGGTGCAGCTATTATATGAAAAGAGAAACCCGTAGAGAAAAGCATTATTAACAGTACCAAAAGCAGAGGTAGAGCGATATATTTTACAAGTCTTTGAAGTGTATCAAGATCGTTATACACAGAGGAAGAAAGAGTAGCCCAGAGACCAAATACTTTAAATATTTTGCAAAGAAGCATGCTACCAGCTCTCTTCTAAATCAGAATCCTTGAGAAAGGTAAAAGTGAATGCTATACTTTTGATAAGACTGAACTAGACTGGTCAAGGAATTTTGGGCAGAAACTAAGATTATAGGAACTGTGAACTAAGTAAATGCGGAAAAATGTTTCACTTAGAATGAAGTATAACAATAAAACAGATGAATAGGAAAGTGTGATCTGAGGATTTTATAAAACAGAAAGCATTTTCAAGGGTGAAATTCAGAAGGAAAGTAAGGGAACAGAAAACAGTGGTTATGAAGATAGATATGTGACTGTTTTAAGAAAGCCTACAAATTTACACATTGAGAGCATTTGTTGTCCAGTATTTACGAAATAGAAGCTAGATCACCTATAGATATCTCGAAAGATGTATCAGTCAACGATCATAAGGAAAAAAGATCATGGGAGCATTATTTTACTGAAGGCAAAAGCTTTGAGCAGACAGGAATATTTGGGTATTTGAGCAAGTTATTTCAGATCATACTACACTTAAATCATCAACTACCTAACAATGGCATTACACAAACAAATCCTCATCAGAACAGGTTTATCACAGTCAAGCATAGTTAGATTTGAAGCAAAGGTAGTTTTTAATTTTGGCCGGAAGAATTATTGAAACAGTCCAGCGGTTTTAATCGGACCATAACCAAGTTCAAGTACGGCACCTGCAACCAGATTTATTAAAACTAAGTTCAAACAGATCCACGCATGCTAAACAGAGGCTAAAAATGGGTAATTCTTTGAAGTGCAGCAGTATGATAGCTAATCTATGAGCCATAAAACAATGTTGTTAAACAAATAAGGAACAGAGCAATTTTTTGTGTCCTGAACTACCAGAAGATTTATAAGACCAAAATTTTTATCTAAATTCTATGCTATAGAAACAGCAACAATTTTTGCCACAACAAGTACTTGAGACGAGGTGAGTATGATTTTTTTTGGAACAAACCTTGTGCCAATCGACATGATCAATATAGGGCAAGATAATACATGAACTGTTTTATGCAACAGAAAGAGTGGATGGATAAGAAGAATGAAACCGAAATCAAAGTTAATGATCAGGAAACATTTTTTAGCATTCATAAACGCGTACTTAATTGTCTTTATCTTCAAAATAAAAATCAGGGGAGTGAGGACCTTGACTTATAGTATGAAATAATGTTTAAAAAAGATGGGATAATCCAAAAATGAAACTTAGAAGAAGCACAGGCAGACATTTAGTCTAAATTCACGGCCTGAATATCCATTAGCAAGCTATGTGGAGCCTTAAAACAGGTATGCGTAGTAGAATATATTTCATACTCAGTTGTTTGCATGGTGGTAACAAATTTTGTGCACCTTTATACCGTCAAGGGTTGTTGATTCTACGACTTCTAGTCCTCTCCTTCTTTGTCTTAATCGGCTCCTAGTTCTGCCTGGAGGGAAGGCGTCGCTTGGTCTTGAGTTGAGGACATCATCCGGCCTTGGTCTTGGTGCGGCGAAGGAATTTTGGTGCGGAAAAGGAAGCTTGGTGTGGTCAAGGCAATCTGTTGCGGCCAAGGAAGTCCGGCCGCCATCCGGTCATGGGCTGAGTTGATGCGGCCAAGAGAGTTGATGTGGCCAAGGTAGTCCGGCTGCCATCCGGTCATGGGCTGAGTTGATGCGGCCAAGAGAGTCGATGCGGTTGATGCGGCCAAGGGAGTCCGGCTGCCTTCCGGTCACTTTTGAATTTGTTAGTCGTTCTTTGTCATCGAACTTTTTCCAGAAAGGCCGGTTGCTTGAAAGATACTTCTTTAGCTATTGAAAATTGACGTTGCCAGGCTCTTGGTGCTAGGCTTGAGTCTTTGAGAAGAAAGGAAATTATTGAAGATATGTTTCCTTGATTGAAGTTAAGCTTGCATTCCGGGCTCCTCTCGTGGCGCCTTTCTCCTCTTCTTTGCGGTGTTGCCTTTGTTATGCTTCCGGCGTAGCAGTCTCGTGCCGGGTTAAGGAGGTTCCGGTCGTTGTCGTCTGGCTTTTGGTCAAGGATCTTCCGGTCAAGGAGCATCTGGCCCAGGAGTATCCGGTCATTGAGGATGAAGATCTCTGATGAAGATCACTCAGGCTCCGCTGTTGAGATATCTTCCGGTCATGGTTGTCGAACTGTCTTCCGATCATTGAAAGTTCTTGCACCCGTCTGAAGCTGCGCCCGGCCGATGTTGTATCCGGTCGAGGAGTTGTGCCCAGTCGCTCCCAAGGTCACTGCCCGATTGCAAATTGGCTTTCGTCGGTTGCCTCTTTCGTACTCCCGACGCGGCTTGGTTGATCGATCTAGCCATGAATCTCATGAGAAGGTGCGACTGTAAACGAAATTGAATGATATTACTATTAGTGTAAAATTATTATATTAAAAGTAGCGAGAAAGGATATAGGGTGGCGGCGGTGTAAGTCGATGTTTTTTTGTTATGAATTCATCCTTGGAGATCGATCTCTCAGCCAGTGGAAGTTCCAAACTCTTTGTTTGCCCGATTGAAGATGTTTTTACGTTTCGACGACGATTTGCTTCCGAATAGATTCGATATTTTGGGATCTGAATATCGGTGTCGATTACGCGCATAGGCTGGGCTTTGATCCTTGATCTGGGAAGACATCATTCTTTCCAGCCCCCTCGATCTCGATTTAGCTCCGAAACCCCATTGTGGCTTAAATTTAGATGCCAAGGGCATCGATTGCGTAAATTGAATCTGTTGACGGATCTCATCACTATCTCGACAGATAGATACTCGCCGGTGAATTTTGATGAACTTCTTTAGTTTCTTCCCTTCTCATCGGCGAATCTGGCTTTACTCTGACCTTGATCCACAAAACTAGGCTTGTTGCTAATTGAGCAACTACGATTGATGAAAGCTTTGGACCTAACGTGACTTATCTGGCCCCTTCTTTCGATGATCTCCTGATGAAGATCTCGGTTACGCTACAGTAAACCTCGTTGGCTTCTGTTTTCGTGAGGATCTTTGAGGTTTCCCGTTCCTAGTTGAATCGAAGGGTTCCGTCGGTTTTGAAGATTCATCCGAAGTAGTTCTCCGATACTTGCGGATTTGTACTCAAGATTAGGATGAACGATCTCGACGAGCTTTGCTTGGATTGTAAATCGTAAATCCTGTTTCACTTTGTTCTGGACTCTTTGATCGTGAACAGTGGTTGAATCGTGGTTGTTGCTATCATATCTCTCGAAGATCAACAATTGACTTCTTCGCAGATGAATTCCTTCGCTGAAAGTTGGAGGCGAATCAATCTCGGATGATGAGTGAGTTCGCTCTATTCGTGATTTTGCGTGGAGAGTTCGATCTTCGAGATCCCCGCTTTGATGTAATAGGCGTCTTTTGAGTCTCACTTGCTTATGGGCATTTCGAATTCAGATCGCGTGAATGGAATTTTGGATGAATTTGATGGATCTTTCCGGTTTCATCTCCTGATCGAATAACTATTCTTCCTTGTGGCTAAATCGTGGTTACTGATCTCCAATTGTCCGTTTCCCACAGACGGCGCCAAATGAAAGTACATAATTTAGTTCCTCCCAACTCACAAACGCATAGAACACATATCTTTATTCCCTTCTTTGATATTACCACTTTTGGGAGCTTTCTAGATGAAAATGTATAAATATTCCTCTCCTTTGTGTTACAATGCTAGGGAGCTTTTTCTAGTGTTTCTCCCTCCTCTAATCTTGTGTCCTCCTACAAGTGAGCCCCCCATCTCTATTTATAGACTTTCTAGGGTGAAGTCTACCTCTTAACCCTTGTACATGTGGTATTATTTCATTGGAGCAACCCTTCTGGTTTTGGTACATCTCTCCTTGTAAAGCCTTCTGGTCCCAAAGTGTGGGATGCGGGATCCGGTCATGGGGCACGGGGCCGGAATAAGGGGCCCGATCATGGAGTACGGGGCCGGAATATGGGACCCGGATATGGGGCCTAGGACCCGGATTGATGTTTGGTGCCCAAACTGGAGCCTGAACAAGGTCCTGGAGGAGGCCTGGAGTCTGGACCGGGGGCTTTGATCTGGACCGCTTTGACCCTCTTGTCTTCGTCATATTCTTGCCCTTCTCACTATCCTATGTTGATTAAAGGTGATTAGGATCTAACCGGGTTTTAGGTCCACTTATAACCTAAGATTAATAACTATGTCATACAACAATAATTATTAAAACCTAAGCTAGCTCACTGGAACCTATTATGAGTCGCCACCTAATTTTAACCTAGATCAAATTAGGAAAGGAGAGTTCGAGTTCGGGGGCTTGATATTCGACTTGATTAGAGTTCAATTACTTTCATTACCCCAAGAAGTCGTTTTTCCTCTACTTAGTTTAGTTACAGCTTATTACCAGTCGTTTTATCCTAAGTGAGCGAGCTTCTGTTTTTTTGTGTTTTTTAGCATTTTTTGACAGAAAATTAAAGTAAAATTAAAGATTCCTAAACTAGGGTTTTGGAGGCAGAATTAGGTCAAATTTTGTTTCCGTCCGTGGCTACGGACCTAACGTCCGAACCCACGGACCCTAGTTAACCTATGTGAACATAAAAGTCGAATTAAACAGAAAACATAATTTTGAAAAGTCCGGGGCCAGGACAGGATGTCCGGGGCCCGGACATTACTTTAGAAAACTTAAATTTTGAAAATTTTAAAATACCGCTACCGTCCGGGGGCGTCCGGGCTTACGGACAAAGCGTCTAGGACCTCGGACATAGCGTCCGTGGGTGCGGACCGCCCTCGGACGATGGCGTTTGGGAGGTTCCCGATGGTGTTTTGTGCTCAAATTTTATGGGTGTGTAGCTTGAAAGATGTACAAGACGTTAGTGATTGAAAGTTTTCAATTTGACTACGAATTAAGGACGAAACTTATTGAACAAGTTAGTGGACAGAAACACAAACAAATCTTAATTCAGAAGCAAAGAAAAGTCAATTCGAAGAGGAATCTCAACCAGAAGTGTATTGAGATCAGTGGAGTTAAAGAATTTGAATTTTAACCTGTTTTGGCTTCGAGATTTGGTTGTTCCTTCACGTCGGGAAACTTCGAACGCTTCGTTGATAGCCAATCCGGTTCAACTTCGACCCGAGCTTCTGACCCCTTCTTACTTGTATGTTTAAGGACAGTTTTCTTCTGTATTTTTGGTGTTTTGGTGCTTGGAAGTTCAATGGGAGAAGAAAGGATGAGTTTTTTGTGATTTCGGCAGTGTTTCGGTATTGATTTGAGGCTTGGAAGTGTAAAAACGTGGGGAGAAGGCTTGTGGCTGTGTTTTCTGACTTTGGGAGTGTTCTCTTCTGCCCTAGTTTATTTTTGGGATGTCCTTTTATAGAAAGAGCATGGTCGAATTGATAGAGCAAGATCTTTATCTAAAACGCTGATTTTGTGCTCTAAGGGAATCTGATTTTTTAAAATATGTTTCAGGCCGAGATAAATTATGAAATGTTAAATGAAGGTAAAGGATGATTTTTAAGAATTTTGAGAGTTAGAATCGGGTGATTTTGATGAATAACCGATTAGATAAAAATCCTACAATCTGGAATCTCCCATAATTCATAACTTATTATTGGAAAGTCAAAATAACGAAATTCCAACGGCATGAGTCTCTAAAAATCAGCCTCTATCCTGTGTTAAAAGTTCATGACATTTTGTTTTGATTTCGGTATTTTCCAGAGGAGAGAGAAAATTGCAAAAATGATTGAATTTCTCTTTTAAATTTTGGGTTAAGGTTCCAAATAAAATAACTTCAGGTTTATGACTGTATGTAGTCATGCTAACCATGTGACAATTTTATTTTAATTTTTGGGAACCTTTTTTATTTCTATTTTGAGGCCATTTCATGTGTTATTTATTAAAGAAACTAGCTTATTAAAAGCTTAATTTCCAGAATAAATATTATCAGAAAATCATGAAATACCTTTCATAATGACTATGATATTTGGAGGAGTTTGGAGATAATGAACAAGTCATATGAAAATAGAAAATCCCGAGAATGTCCTTGGAAAATCCTGCATTGGTGCATTTTGACCATTTTGCCCTTTGTAACACGTATGCCTTAGAGACTACTCCGGGGGGTTGAAATTTTGGGTATAACAGATTGCCCCCCGTCAACTAGGCTTTGTAATGAAGATGAAAAGACTAGTTGATGCTTGAGTGATACCCCAAAATTTTGGATCTTAAAAGACCCCACAAGCAATTGAAATTCGACAAGTTGTGTCGAGCTGTTCTAAGGCGCTGACTACCTATGAGTAAAGTGGAAGGATGTCGAGCGATTCTAAGGTGTCGACCACCTAATGTAGTAATGCCAGACTATTCTGAGGCGCCGACTTCCTATAAGGACGATATGATGCCAAGCTATTCTAAGGCGTTGACTACCTATAAGATGAAGTAATGTCAAGCGATTCTAAGGCGTTGACTACCTATAATAAGTGAAATATGCTTAATGTGATGATGAATTGTATGACCTAGGTGCTTCTAGGGACCAGAACCTATTCCGAAGTGTATGTAAAAGGTTAAGGACTGAGAGTGTCAAACGTGGTAGGTGCTAAGGAAGTGGGTAAGATTTATGACGAGCTTGAGGGTGAGTTCTTCTACTCAGGTGAGAAGTTCTATCTGTAAAGAATCTGCATCTTCGTGGTGAGAATCTGTATCTGAATCTACGGGTGAGAATCTGTATCTGAATCTACGGGTGAGAATCTGTATCTCTGAAGAATCTATATCTATGGATGAGAATCTGTATCTCTGAAGAATTTGTATCTTCGGCTGAGAATCTGTATCTCTGAAGAATCTGTATCTTCGGCTGAGAATCCGTATCTCTGAAGAATCTGTATCTTCGGCTGAGAATCTGTATCTCTGAAGAATCTGTATCTTCGGTTGAGAATCTGTATCTCTGAAGAATCTATATCTTCGGCTGAGAATCTGTATCTCTGAAGAATCTGTATCTTCGGCTGAGAATCTGTATCTCTGAAGAATCTGTACCTTCGTGGTGAGAATCTGTATCTCTGATTTGTGACGAGAAATCTCGTATGAATAGATGCAAGGTAAATTTTATGCAAATGATCATGATGAAAGTAGATTATGAAAGTGCCAAACATGGCAATGTTGAGGTGTTATGCAAAAGTTGTAAAATGCAACTAAAGTGTTTGTTGGAAACTTGTCCAAAACAAGGAACTGTTGAAGAATGTGCCAAACATGGCAATGTTTGAGAAAAAACTCTATTGAAAAAGGAAAGTGAAATGATCATTTCCTGACTAAAAATTTCATATCTACAATTCGTTTCTTAGAGAATGAACATGCCGTTGGTGGAAGTGTGTGGAGCTTGTTGTGGTGCTAAAGGCTTTTGCTGGTGTTCAGGATTTATGATAGTCCTTGGATTGGGTTGTGATTTTGGATGGTGGTCAGGGTTATGATCGGCCTGATGTTTTTGTGGTGGTAAGGCTAAAGACGGGCCTGAGTGTGTATGTGTGGAGGTAAGGGCTTATGTGTGCCTGTGGTGGGATGGTGGTGCTCAAGCTTTGGGTTTCCGTTGGTGTTGTCATGGCAATTGTTGGAACCAACAATTGCCCCCAGTATTTTTCTTTAGGACAATCTGAGGTAGAGTTCGTGGCCATCGATCGGAACGATCGTTTGCCCCCAGTATTTTCTTTGATTAAACGTGCGAACGAGTCTCATCCTCATAGGGTCAAGGTTTATGTTTTGATTTGGTGCTTCCTAACCTACACTTGACGTGTTTGGTGTTTGCACTCATTTCTCGCTTACGGTCACAACTTCTAGACCATTGAATTTGATATTTGATGAATTTACGCATTCGATCAATTACTTTCACGTGATTAGATACACAATTACCAAGTCGGAAGTCTTTAAAGCTTATAATGTGGCCATGGGGTGTGATGAAAGACAACGGGACCATGGAGGAATATTTGAGGTATGTGGAGCTATAAGGGTGACCAAAGTTGCACCTTGCGTCTTCTCTCGGAATCATCTTGTCTTGAAGTCGTATAGCTGCTTCGTGTTCACGTTGCTTTCGAGCTTCTGAATCTGGACTTTTGAAGTTGTCCTTTACACCATTTCTCTTTTCGTCATTCGGATTTCTTCGAGGCACTTCGGGTTTGCCTTTTGTTTTATCCTTTCTTGGATTTACCTTCGGGGTTCTTGTGTTTCCCGGTTTTGGGCTTTGAGAGCTGTTTTGATGTGAGCTCTTTTGATCCTGTGTCACTCTGGGACCATTTGCGGATCGCTTCGTCATGCTGATAGTTGCATTGCTTCTTTGGACTGATGAGAATGTTATCTGAGAGTCGGGCTCCTCGCTTCCTTTGGTCACCGGGTCGGACATTCATCATTGGCTGGGTTATTTTGTGGAGCTCATAATATCGAAAAGGGATACACGAAAAGCTCAACGGGGGTGCCTAGGGTTTAATGATAGGGTTTACAAGCTTTTGGCTATGTGGTGCTGTACCTAGATGCTTCGTCATTCCTGATAGTTGTGTATCCGTTCTTTGTTACTTTTCGCAGGTCTAAGAGTAAATTTACAAATTATCTCCTTCGGTCGGAGTTACTCCCTTTTTCCTCACCTTTGAATGTTGTCTCACCGGAGTCCTGTAAAAATGACACGCTCGTTTACTCATGGTTTTTCCGCTCAAAACACTCTCGTGAATTCTCACTTTGAGATTTGTTCACACATTTAAACGAAAGGTGAAAGATGACGAACTTAAACCCAGATTGCCCCCAGTATTAAACCAGGGTTTATAACAACAATTTGACAAATGTAAACTTTGAACCATTATGTGGTTTGTTTGGATGATTTAGGGGTGAGCTGCGGCATTTGGTTGGGCATGTTCATCCTTTTAGAAACAAAAAGACAAGTCATTCAATTGTGAGGAAACGACCGTTTCATGAACATTAGTTTTGAAAGATGATTTGGTTGAAGGTGCAAAATGAACGAACATTTTTTTATTTTCTTGAGATTACAAATCGAAAAGACAAAAGACTGAAATTCGAACATCTAAACCTCATTAAAAATGGAAATATCATAAACTCCTTACAAAATTGAAAAGAAAAATTAAGAAAGCAACATGCAACTAGACTTTAGCCTACTCGACAAACTGGAGCCCTTGCTCGATAAAGTCCTCAATCTTATGCTTCAAAGCTCTACAATCGTCAGTACTGTGTCCTGGTAATTGATGAAACTGGCAGAACTGATGGAGATGTTCCCCGGCTTGGGTGATCCTAGGACTAGGTGTGAGATGCTGTAGTAAGTCTAGCTCTTGTAGCTTCACGAGTGCTTGACTGAGATGTCGACCAATGTCGGTAAACTGTCTCGGTGCAGAGAACCTCCTGGATTGGGGTGAGGCCTTGATGCTCTGCTTAGCTCCACTGGGTTTCTGTATGGTGCTCACTTGGTATGAAACTCGAGCTGCTTTGGCCGGTCCTGACTTAAAGGTTTCAATACCCACACCTTGGGCTTTGGGTTGTCCCAGCTTCAACTCACCTTTGTGAATCTTTTCTTCTATGACTCTTACCTGTCCCATCAGCATGTCGAAATTAGGGAAGTATGTGCAACTCAGCTCATTCTTGTATTGCTTCTGCATATTGTCCACAATCATTCGAATCTGTTCTTGCTCATCCATTTTCATAGGCATAGCAGCGGCCTTCATCTTTCACCGTTTGATGAAGTCGGACATTGATTCACTGTCTCTCTGCCGAGTGCTGGCAAGGTCAGACCTGGTGACTTCGAGATTCTTAGCATACTCGAAATGGTGCAAGAAAGCCTCACAAACCTTCTCATAGGTTTTGGTGTTCATCCTCTGAGTCAAGTACCATCGTTGAGGTATTTCATCGAGGTAACGGGCAAAGACCTTGGCCTTCTACATGTCATTCAACCTATGAATGGACATCTCCCTATCGAACATCGCTAGATGGACCTGCGGGGCTGAGGAACCCTTGTATAGAGCAAGTGTGGGTAACATCAACTTTGGAGGGAGATCAACCTAGGGGTATGACGTCATAGAAGAGTAATCAAAACCATCCGGCTTGCTAGCCTTTTCCATGCGCTCGATCCTTTTCAGAGCCTTCTTGAGTTCTGCAGTTAGTTGGTGGTCTGGGGCGGCTTCCCCTACAAATCTTTACGCATCCTGAGCCCCAATGGAGTTAATTTCGATATAGTCGTGCTCGTTTCTGGAGTCGGCAATCTTTACCGGAATGTTTTCCTGATGACCAACCTCAAGGGAATTGATTTTGCTTTTCAGTTCTTCAATGATGGTGACATACTTAGCCTCCATGTCATCAATAGTGGACCTATGTTTCTGTTCCATGGCATCAAAGGTGGCCATGTACCTTTGCTCTAAGGCTGCAAATTGGGCCTCCATATTGACTGGGTTTCCTCCCTCTGCCATACTTGGGATTCGGGCTTATCTGTTGGAAAACAAAAGTGGATTGAGCTAAAAATCTGGACCGCGAAGAAGTTTTAAGTTAAAACTTGTTTGGGCTGCAAGAAAAGCACATGGGCCGGAATGATTCATGAGCTGTGAATTGGCGCCTAGGATGAAATGTTTGAAGAACGTGGCTCTTGGTCCGGAATGTTTTGAGAATTGGGCGCTTGGGCCAGAATGTGTTTGGGCTAGAAGTAAAGCACATGGGCTGGAATGGCCCCTAAATCACAAATGGGCCTAACTTTCAGAGAAGATGGTTGCTAAGCCGACAAAAATTTTATTTGCTGGACTTGTGAGTTATTTCAAGTTCAGGTGGATTTCTTTTTATGGGCCTAAAACTAATTGGATAATTCAAATTGGGCCAGAAGAGAAATCACCTAAGTCTAGGCTTTTGGGCCGAAGCCCGAATAACTCACATATTGAACCAAACAGGGCCTCTGAGCCGCAAACAAATAGAGCTGCCAATTCGGGTTGGGCTAGGTTGATGTAGGAGAAGTTCCTATCAATCTCTAGGCTGGGTAGTGGGCCGATCATACAAGCAAACAAGGCCCATACAAATTCAACATGTCCTCACTTGACGGTTAAATCAATTTGGGTATGGATCGATCCGGAGAGGTGCTTGGGGCATGGGCCCAGGTCACCACAAAGGAATAGGGCTTGCACGCTATTCTCTTTGGGCTGCCCCACTTTTTTCACATCACCTAAAGGTGTGCGTCTACGGTCGGGTCTTTGACTGACCAAACAATGGGCTAGGTAAGGACACTGCCAGGAAAACGCTTGGGGCTAAGGCCCAGGTATTAAGGGGATGTGGTTAGATGACATCCTCCTCTTTTCCCCCGCTTATTCACATCACCTAAGAGGTGTGAGTCCCTGACAGGGGACCCTCAAACGGGTCCCGAGGTAGAACCGGTTTGTGTGGACCCTCGCTCTCATATGATGCAAAGGTGCAGGAATTAAAGTGCGCACGAAAGTAAACAAACAGAGTAACAAAGCCATAAATAAACCTTTTCGAGTTAAGCCCTCTTTCTTAAAATTAAACAAGTTAAATTAAGAAGTTGTCCCCAGCAGAGTCGCCAGTCTGTGAGCCTCGATTTTAAACCCTATCCTATGTTGATTAAAGGTGATTAGGATCTAACCGGGTTTTAGGTCCACTTATAACCTAAGATTAATAACTATGTCATATAACAATAATTATTAAAACCTAAGCTAGCTCACTGGAACCTATTATGAGTCGCCACCTAATTTTAACCTAGACCAAATTAGGAAAGGAGAGTTCGAGTTCGGGGCCTTGATATTCGACTTGATTAGGGTTCAATTACTTTCATTACCCCAAGAAGTCGTTTTTCCTCTACTTAGTTTAGTTACTGCTTATTACGAGTCGTTTTATCCTAAGTGCGCGAGCTTCTGTTTTTTTGTGTTTTTAGCATTTTTTGACAGAAAATTAAAGTAAAATTAAAGATTCCTAAGCTAGGGTTTCGGAGGCAGAATTAGGTCAAATTTTGTTTCCGTCCGTGGCTACGGACCTAACGTCCGAACCCACGGACCCTAGTTAACCTATGTGAACATAAAAGTCGAATTAAACAGAAAACATAATTTTGAAAAGTCCGGGGCCACGGACAGGATGTCCATGGGCCCGGACATTATTTTAGAAAACCTAAATTTTGAAAATTTTAAAATACCGCCACCGTCCGGGGGCGTCCGGGCTTACAGACAAAGCGTTCGGGACCTTGGACATAGCGTCCATGGGTGCGGACCGCCCTCGGACGGTGGCGTTTGGGAGGTTCCCAACGGTGTTTTGTGCTCAAATTTTATGGGTGTGTAGCCTGAAAGATGTACAAGACGTTAGTGATTGAAAGTTTTCAATTTGACTACTAATTAAGGACGAAACTTATTGAACAAGTTAGTGGACAGAAACACAAACAAATCTTAATTCAGAAGCAAAGAAAAGTCAATTCGAAGAGGAATCTCAACCAGAAGTGTACTGAGATCAGTGGAGTTAAAGAATTTGAATTTTAACCTATTTTGGCTTCGAGATTTGGTTGTTCCTTCACGTCGGGAAACTTCGAATGCTTCGTTGATAGCCAATCCGGTTCAACTTCGACCCGAGCTTCTGAACCCTTCTTACTTGTATGTTTAAGGACGATTTTCTTCTGTATTTTTGGTGTTTTGGTGCTTGGAAGTTCAATGGGAGAAGAAAGGATGAGTTTTTTTTGTGATTTTGGGGTGATTTCGGCAGTGTTTCGGTATTGATTTGAGGCTTGGAAGTGTAAAAACGTGGGGAGAAGGCTGGTGGCTGTGTTTTCTGACTTTGGGAGTGTTCTCTTCTGCCCTAGTTCATTTTTGGGATGTCCTTTTATAGAAAGAGCATGGTCGAATTGATAGAGCAAGATCTTTATCTAAAACGCTGATTTTGTGCTCTAAGGGAATCTGATTTTTTAAAATATGTTTCAGGCCGAGATAAATTATGAAATGTTAAATGAAGGTAAAGGATGATTTTTAAGAATTTTGAGAGTTAGAATCGGATGATTTTGATAAATAACCGATTAGATAAAAATCTTACAATCTGGAATCTCCCATAATTCATAACTTATTATTGGAAAGTCGAAATAACGAAATTCCAACGGCATGAGTCTCTAAAATCATCCTCTATCCTGTGTTAAAATTTCATGACATTTTGTTTTGATTTCGGTATTTTCCAGAGGAGAGAGAAAATTGCAAAAATGATTGAATTTCTCTTTTAAATTTTGGGTTAAGGTTCCAAATAAAATAACTTCAGGTTTATGACTGTATGTAGTCATTCTAACCATGTGACAATTTTATTTTAATTTTTGGAAACCTTTTTTATTTCTATTTTAAGGCTATTTCATGTGTTATTTATTAAAGAAACTAGCTTATTAAAAGCTTAATTTCCCGAATAAATATTATCAGAAAATCATGAAATACCTTTCATAATGACTATGATATTTGGAGGTGTTTGGAGATAATGAACAAGTCATATGAAAATAGAAAATCCCGAGAATGTCCTTGGAAAATCCTGCATTGGTGCATTTTGACCATTTTGCCCTTTGTAGCACGTATGCCTTAGAGACTACTCCGGGGGGTTGAAATTTTGGGTATAACACCTGGAGTGTCCAGTTGTTCTGGTTTGAACTTATTGATGGTCCGTAGAGCGGAGTTGACTACTTCCTGTGTTTCGTGCACTACATGTATACATACGTGGGGTACCATGCTGATACGTTACCACTTACCTAACTATATGTCAGGCCCGCAAGCTCCTTCGGAGTGCGGTTGTCCCACATCCCGTAATTGGGTAGACTCGTAGTGCTCGTCACACGCCTAGATGAAGTATTCTATTGTCAACTCCTCTTGTATCATTCTATGATACTCACCGTAATTATGTTGGTTCGGTTTTTTAAAATCCAAGGTTTTAAAAGAAGGTTTATGGTTTTGAAAGAAAACTTGGTTTGAAAATAACGGTTCGGTGTTAAAAGATGTTCTTCATGGCATAGCCATGTTTGAGGTCTTGACCAAGTCCAGCTTCTTGCTGACTGGTATGTCCCTAATACAATGGTCAGACCGTTAGGCCTTTCCAAGGTTCCATTCTTCCTGTTCTTAGGATACGTGATCCGGTAGTCGCTTCTTTGCGGTCTCGGTACATTACTATGTACTTGTGGTGTGTTAGTGTTCCTCTACATGTTCCTGCCATTACTGCACTTGTCGTGGCAAGTGCGTGGTACTGTTGGTTTTTGGTTAAGCCTATACCGGTCTTGGTATGGTTTCCACTTGTATTTAATAGTCTTGTTGACTCTTCCCTTGATCATATTGATCTATGTTTGGGATACTCGATCCTTTTGAGTAGCCTCTCATTGATCTTGACATGGTTGTCTTGGTCGGGGTACTTCTCCAATCCTTAGAGATCCCCATTTATTTAGATTTATGTTTTCCCTTGTTACTCGTTCCCACTGGTTTACCGTGGTTATTGAGCCTTAGCTTGTTTAGGCACTACTCTTGTAGTCCTATCGGATTATATCCCGTGGATATCCTTGTAGCTGTGTACGCTATGTCAGCCAGGTATTGTAACCTTTTGGCGTTGTAGTTCCGGAGTTAGCCACTCCTGACTATGTCCTTAGTCAGCTAGCATACCGTTGGTGGTATTATTTAGTTATTACTGGCCCGTAGACTTGTGTCTCGGGTTTTGTTATTGTTCTTCCTTCCGCGCCGTTGCACGCTTAGTGCTCCTTTTCCTGCTGCTGATTGATTAGCCAGGTTTCGCGACTGCTAGGCATGTCACCCCATGCTGTTGTAAGTTGTAGCCTCCTTATGGTTGGAGTGCTCATTCTACCGCCATTAAGTGCGGGTATTTTTGTTCAACCGGAATCCATTTCTGGGTCTTCCAATTCTTATATATTACTCTTAATTACTCTAATTCCTTTAATTTAACTAAGTTAGATAATTTTTCTAACTCATTAATAACCCCTTAAATTTCGGCCATATTGAAATTCAAAGTATATGAATTTTTCTTGTATATTATAATAGCTTATATTGTAGCTTATATCTTAAGGAGTATAAATCTAATTTTAGATTTACAAAATATTAACATTTAATGTGTCAAAAATTAAATCTAACATACTTATAATTTCGGTAATAATAAACAAGATGAAGAACATGTTAGATCTTATATATATCAACAATTAGAACCTTGAAATAGGTAGTTGTAGGATTTACCTTATATATTAACCATTAGCTTAATATTTAAGCTTGATTTCCTTAGAAATTTTGACAGCAATTTGCTAGAGAAATTGGCTCCAAAATCATAGAATAAGATGAAGAATAAGGATGGTTAGTAACCCTAGGCACTCGGCCTTGATGAAAATGAAAGAACAAAGAGTTTCCAAGAAGGCAATGTTTTACCTCGAGAATCAAAGGCACTTCTTCGTGGTTTGTTCTGAGAATCTGGGGGCTCATGAGCTATGGTTGTAAAGCGATTCGAAAGAGGATTCCAACGAGCTATCAAGCTTGTTATTTGGACTTAATATGTGAAAGTTATGATCTGTGCAAGACAATGTGTTCTTTAAGGCACTAATCTAAGAACATTGGAGTTTTTTGTGTTGTTTCTTCAAAGAGAGGAGGAGCTATGAATTTGGGAGCTCTCATATGACAGGTAAGTGTCTGATTAATGATTCACTCAGGGGAAAAGATGATTTGGAAATTAAAGAAAGTCTTAGTTGTTGTAATAGAAGAAATTAAAGCATTTTTGTCCTTAATGAGTCACCATTGAGGTCGGCAGCCATAGGTCTCATTTGACCTGTTTTTTTGTTTCTCCCTTGTATTTATGTAATATTTGATGCATTAAACTCATTCATAAGGACTTATACCATGTGTTAGGTATGTTACATAGCCAAAAATGCCTTAAAACACCATTTTATGTGCTTCCGGGTTCACATTGATTATGCAATTTGTTTTGGCTAGTTTAAATGTCTCCTTAATATTTACAACCTTTAGAAACTTTGTTCATAAAATAGCCTGTTGCTCATTCCAATTTAAACCAAGTCGTTTAGTGGTTTCTCCTTGACTTTTGTCAGTTTAGTACATGTTTACTGTGGACTTCGTATACTTAATTTGTGTGTATATGTAATGGCTCCTATGACCATTTAATTGTTGTTCCCTTGTTTCTATATGGTATTTAGGCTCATTAGCCTTTTCGTTCCATGTATACATGCTTAAAGCACATTTTTTTCTTTAAAGCACATTTTTGTGCTCTAAGGTGCGTTTTCGGTTTAAACGCTAATTCCGCTTAATGCGTATTACTAATCTTAGAGGTATTTCACATTTGAAATCTCTTGGGAACTTATTGGTAGTTCCCTAATTTATTTGTGCTCCTTAAAACACCTTTTGCTCTAATTGTTCCTAAAGCATGTTTTGGTGTAAATTGTTGCTTAACACTTCTTCTAATGTTTCTAAGGCACGTTCTAGCCTTAGTATATTCTAATTAGATAGTTCATTAATATATTAAGGTTTGGGGGTATTTCAGTAGCGGTAATCTAAACACAATTGAACTACTGGTTGTACCGCTCTCACTCGCCCATACGAGTAATGACGCATTTACTGAATTATTCATAATGCAAAACAATTTCCCGCAGTGACAACAAGAGATATATCTTACTTTCCTTTTCAATCCAAAATACATTCATTAGCGAGCATTCTAAGTATTCAAGTCCTATACATGTTTCTACGTTCGTATCATAATACAATAGTACATATTTAAATAACTGTGACTAGCTACCTAGCGTGTCCCGCTCTCTATCGACACCGGAAGCTGCATACCTGAAAGTGTTTGTTTGTGGTCATGGAATCAGCCCCTGCTGAGTATACTACTACATTATCACGCCCCCTCAGACCCCCAGTTAATTGGTCAACAGCATGCAGTTCATTTTTCATACAATACCGGTTTAAATATAAAACTGTAAAGCAATAATAATATTCAGTAACTTCAAATAACATCAACCCCGACTTCAGTTATCACACCGACAATCAAAACTAATTACATAACATGTATATACGGTACACGACTCAGCTCACCAAATACATAATAATTCATATAGAGTACAACGACTCAGCTCATAACATACATAATAATTCATAAAGGAGTACAGTGACTCAGCTCAACCAATCCACACACACAGAACACAAATATTGTTCACATAACATACACATATATTATAAGCATACTAAAATGAGGAGATAGAAGTACGTGAAATACCCCTTGGGAGGGTGATTTTTCAGTATGAGGGAGGTCTATCTAAATATGAACTAGCTGAGAAGCCTAGATCCTAGAAACCATTCTGTGAGGGTGAAAACCCGTATAGTTCATGGCATCCCTCAAATACCTACTAAATCGTCCGTTTTCCAAGAAGCATAAAAGGGAGATGCAAGTGTGCACTACACCCGCTCTCAATGGGCTCCACGACAGACTGTATGCCTCTATAAGGCGGAATTGACTAGAGTCGCACCTATGTTTGACCTAGACTAGGAAAGGAGAGAATGGTAGGTTCAAAGAGAAACCGTTGATTGACGAGATTGTTCCCTATGGATATGACTTATCTGGTCACGTAAGAACTCTATTGTGGGTTCGTAGTGGGGTTAACCCCTTACGAAAGTGGCAACGACCACGACTTCGGATTGGTGCCCGAGGAAACCTCGGTCTCCAATTGTCGAGATTGCCTTCTTTCAAAACCTTATTAGAGAGATTCAATTTAAAGCCAAACGATAAGATTGAGTGTGGGTTGAGGATTAGATGATTTAGAAGAGTTTGAAGAATAGGCTAGACTTGAGATATTGGTTGGTGAAGTTGGTTTGAATATTGAGAGATTTAGATGGTTTCTGAGAGGTTTGAGGTCGTTTCGACTTTCACGAGATTAAAAGGATGCTGGGAGTTTTGAGGAGGAAAAAGGGTATTTTGGTTATTGTATTTTGGAGTCAAGGGGTGTTTTGGTCATTTTGTAGAGCTGAGGGGTATTTTGGTCATTTGTGGAGCTGAGGGGTATTCTGGTCATTTCGTAGAGCTGAGGGGTATTTTGGTCATTGTGTAGAACTGAGGGGTATTTTGGTCATTTTGTAGAGCCGAGGGGTATTTTGGTCATTTTGTAGAGCCGAGGGGTATTTTGGTCATTTTATGAAGTTGAGAGGTGTTCGGATTCTTTGGTGAAATTGAGGAGCATTTCGTGTTTATAAAGTTTAGATTTTAGAATGGTCAAATTTTTGAGGTGATTTAGGAAGTCGAAAGTGTTAATAGAGTATGAAAGCGGATACTTGGTTTACAGGCGTTCGGGTTTTGAGAATGTTTCAGGTTTCTGATCACTAAGGTTGTTCGGGAGTATTTAAGAATAAAGGGTCTTATGTTAGTAAGACTGGTGACTTCGAGTTTGCTTAGGAAAGGGTTGAGGAGTGCTTGTGGGTTAAAGCTCCAATGAAAGGATTGGATTCATTTGTTCAGAATTGTCTCTCTCAAATTTTTAAAACTGAAAATCATTTTTGTTGTAAAAAGGGCGGATAATCCCGATGGATTACCCTATGTACCCCCTCGAACACGATACTTAACTAATAATAAGTACCGAGGCTCGAAAGATGGGGCAATGAATTTATGTCGAAAAAATAGGGTTCAGAGAGAAACACCATGAATGAGATGTTCTCGGTCGAACCCTAATAACGTCTCTAACTCCCGGGTTTTAAAACGTTAAAAACCAAAAATACTGAAATCGAGTGGAAGGGAGTTAGACGATTTTAAAATCCCGGCTGCAACTAGGAAGGTCGTTACTTCCCTAGCACCCCGCCTTGTAAAAATCTAGGCTGCAATCAGGGGAGGTATGTCACCCTAATGCCCCGCCTAAAGAGATCCAGACTACGACAAGGGAGGTTATGACCCCAGTGCCCAACCTCGGATTTTAATTTTTGGAAGGGAGACAAGCGATGTTCTAACCATGAAGGAAATGTTTTGAAGGGGTCAGACATTTATTGTTCCCAAAAACGGTTTATTTGAGTGGAAAACTAAATTTAAAAACTTTCGAAGTTGTTCGGAATTCTCTGTAAAGAAACACTGATTTTGAGAAATGTTTTTAGGAGAAAACTTTTTGTATATGTGAGAAGAACTTTCTGCGTTTGAGAAGAGTTTTCTGTGATGTGAGAAGAGTTTTTCCTTTAAAATTTCACAAAATGGTTTCTTTGAAAACTTGATGAAGTTTGAATAAAATGATTGTTTAAAAATGTGAGAAAAGATATTTTCAGGATTTTTGAATTAAAGCTGAATAATGAGGAATGTTTTTGGATTTTTGGAGTTTGGATGGAATCTACAATTTGGTTTTGAATGGAATTGAGTTTGGATTGGATTGAATTGAATCAGGCTTGGAAAACGGGCCAGATCAAAGTTGGGTCAAAGTCAACGTTTGGGTCAAGGTCAACGTTTGGGTCAAGGTCAACATTTTTTTTTGTCAAAGCTAGGCCGGGTTGAAGTTGGACCAGATTGGGTCTTGTTTGAGGTTTTAGGCCGGATTGGGCCTTGTTTGAGGTTTTGGGCCGGATTGGGCATTGTTTGAGCTTGTGGGCCAATTTGGGCCTTGTTTGAGGTTTTGGGCCGGATTGGGCGTTGTTTGAGGTTTTGGACCGGATTGGGCCTTGTTTGAGGTTTTGGGCCGGATTGGGCCTTGTTTGAGGTTTTGGGCCGGATTGGGCCTTGTTTAAGGTTTTGGGCCGGATTGGGCCTTGTTTGAGTTGTTTTGAGTTTTGATTTTTGGGTCTGAATTGGTTTTTGGGCCCGATTAAGTTTGGGTCTGATTTGGGCTGATGGGCCGATTTGGGTTAATGGGCCGATTTGGGCTGATGGGCCAGTTTGGGTTAATGGGCCGGTTCAGGTTAATGGGACAGTGGGCTTGGACCAATTTATGATTGGGCTAGAGTAGGTTTAGGCCCGAATTGGGTTTGGATTAAGTTGGGTTGAAAATTGGGCCTTATTTGGAGTTGGGCCAAAGATTGGGCCTCATTTGGAGTTGGGCCGAAAATTGGGCCTCGTTGGAATTGGGCCAAAAATTGGGCCTTCGGCTTTTGATTTCGATTTGAGCCTTTGATTCGAAATGGTTTGAATGAGGTTATAGAAATAGGCCAAAGATGCGATTTTCAATTTGGACTGATTTTTGGATTTTTTATTTGGGCCAAAGTAGGCTTTTGATTTGTGGGCTTGATTTGGGCCTTATTGACTTGGGCTAGGGGCCAAGTGTGGGAAGTTGGGTTTTTTATTTGTGGGCTTGAAGTGGTTTAATGGCTCGTTGACCTGATTTTGACCTCTGATTGTTGGGCTTTTTTATTCGGATGGGCAAAGAAATGTTTTTGGGCTGATTTGTGCCTTGGGTTTGGATTTGAATGTTGGGCTTGAAATGGTTTTTTTAGCCTTATCTAGGCATTGAGCTTTTTTATTTGAAGCAATTTGGGCTTTTAAGAAATGGGCCAAAGATGGGACTTATTGATTTTGGGGCTTGACTTGTGAGATATTAACAAGTGAGATGGATCAATTTATTGATTGGTTTATTAACTCTTGATTAGGGGTGTGTTGAGGGTAAAGGAGGATTCCACTCACATAAAACGAATGAGAGATCCGCCAGGCATGTGGTGGTTTCACATCCTAAACCCTCCTAAGATAGCCTTAAGGGCTTTTTTTTGAAGTTTTGTTGTTATATATTGGTGGTTAAAGTATTTTTGAAGTTTTAGGAGATTATTGCCCCACGAAACGAGTGAGAGACCCGTTAGATGTGGAGCGATAATACATCCAAAAGTTTTCTGTCAGTTTAAAAGGTCCTAAGGGGGATAATAGCTAAGGCTTACAATAATAATTGGAAAACAAGGGAATAATGAAATTACAATAAAGCTGAAAGTAAACCGGGGATATGTACATCGAAGAGACAGATTGAGAGCAAATTTCACGGATGAGTTACAGATTAAAACTGAGAAGAAAGGCAAACTGAATTTAAATCAACAAATCAATTTCCTTCATATTAAAGAGTTGATGAAATCAAAACTTAAACAGAGTAGACAAATTTAAACTTAAAGTCACTAATCCAATTTTATTTCACTTCTGTACTAAAGCTTTTTTTTTCGATGTCTGAACATGGGCTAATCTCTTCTTCTATATTTTTTTTTGCCAAACTCTGAATGTACAGATCGAAAGAAACAGGCTTGGTGGCACAATCATGATATCAAATTCACAAACCCATGGTTTTACCTCAAGTTTAAAACAAACGAGTTCTGATCACAATAGGGCCACAGCAAAATATTCTCTCGCCAATCACTCTCAAGCGGGGGTACTAAAACAAGCCGAGGCAATAGCATTTCCAGTCCCAAATATTATGTCGCAAGACACTTAGGGTTTGAATTTGAAAGCAACACCACAGAAGCAAACACCAGAACTAATCCTAATTAACCAGTTCGAAGTGGAAATTAACGGTATCTGGCTTGGATACCGATTAAATTTCGTAAAAGCAAGTCGAGCCGAAGTATGAACAAATTAATCAGAAAATGAACAAATTAACCAGACAAAGAACGAATCAACCAGAAAACGAATGAATCAACCAGCAAATAGATGAATCGACCAGAAAATAGATGAATCGACCAGAAAACGAATGAATCAATCCAGAAAGCAGATACTATGATCAAGTCCAAATGCTTGGTCAATTTGTCGACCCCGATCATGCCCAACCCGCCGTGTCTATGCCTTCTTCTCTGGTTCATGTGTACCTCGGTGAAAGGAGATGAAAACACAATGAGTAATGGCCAATATAGCAGGATGTTAAATGTATTACGGTAAAATGCTCACGATAAACCGCACAAAATGTATAGTTAAAAGCCTCAGCTGAGAAATTACCGAGACGGATACGATTGAGGTCGAACCAGAACAACAATATCATCAAATCTTAACACGAGCAGATAGACCGAACAAAATTGATGCGATTTATGCAACAACACCATCCTTACTATCCATCATGGATTAGGATCCGTTTTAAACAAATGACCAAAACAGCAAGAAATTCCACCAAAATCAGAAAGTCAGGCCGAGCTACGGGTCACGATTACGAGAATACTTAAAAGTTGTGTGGCTAAATGCGATTGTATCGGAAATCAGAGAGCCCAGGGGTTGTGGGAGAATTTGGGTTGTAGTGAAAATGAACACCATGAGCGAGTGAATGTAACAGGAGAACAAATTTTGAGCAACTCCTTAGGCGGAAGGAAAAACAAACTAGCAAGGAAGGTAGTGCCAAAGTCGAAATGAACAAAATGAAAAGAGTAAAGGGAGAAGGAATAAGACCCCAAACATCGTGATTCTTTGCTCGGTCGCCGATGAGGAACCCGAAGACACAGGCCCAGAGGTCATCGCCGCCAGTAGAACAACGTGGTGGTGAAAGGCGGTGTTGGTGTGCGGCTTCGAGTGAGAGATGAAGGTTTATTGGAGGGGGTAGTGGTAATGTTCCTGGACGAGAAAACGAGGGGAAAAGAGGAATTCGCTGATGGCATTTGAAGTGGCGAAAGGAAATCTATAGTCTGGATTTTGATTTCGAGACAGGGGGAGGAAAGAGCCGATTCGACAATGGAAGTCGGTGGTGGTTCACGGCGGGGAGGAACTCTGGAGTGGGTTTTCTGATTCTTATTCTTTTGTAGATGGAGATCAGTTGATGGAGGCGGTCGATGGAGGTTCTGTTGGTTGTCTATGGTTTTTTTTGGTTTTGGAGATCGACCAAACTTGAGGCGGATAAGAGAAAAAAAAACAGAGGGAAGAAGATGGTAGTCGGCTGGGTTACTGTTTTTTTTTTCATTAGGCTTTGTTTGCTTGTATTCTATATATAGGAAATGAGTGGGGTTAGGGTTTAGTGATAGTTTTATGGGTCGGATCAACCTTGGGTAATCGGGTCAAATAGGTCAACATAAGGAAAAAAAACATTTCCTTTGCTTGCTTCAGGAATCGAACACATGACCTCCACCATCTACACCACAAGGACTTACCAGTTACACTACAATAAACTCAATATGCAAACGCAAGATATACTACTAGACCTCTAATTTGAACATACCGAATTCTTTAAAAACACTGTCGTTTTAAAAAGAAATATGCAGCGAAATGAAAGAGTTTAAATAAAATGAATTGTTTCTTCTTGAGAGTCATGAGATAAAGGAATGTAAAGAAATAAAACAAAAATGTAATAAATTATTTAAACAAACGAAATAAAATGATGATAAGTACATGAAATGATGAAATAGTACTAACACGATGAAATACAAATACAAGTGAAAGCCATAAAAATGGAAGTTGAAATAGATATGTACAAGTAGCGGTGAATAAGATGGAAGAACAACTAACAAAATACAATGAAATGAGGGAAAAATAGAGGAATCAGTAATAAAACGGAATATAACAATCATGGATAAAAATAATAGTGAAACACGCTAAAATGATAAAATGATAACTACAAAATAATTAAAAATGAAAGTAAATCCTAGAAGAAAATTAAAGTAGCAATAAATAGGATAAAGAAGTAACAAAATAAAAAAAACTGGTATGTAAGCAAATGGGCAATGAGACAAAAGGGATGGGTTTAAAACCGGATCATCGTTTGGAAATTCATTTTCGGAAAATCGTGCATTTATGAAATGCTTTGAAAAGGATTAAAAAACGATGGTTTCGTTTCGGCACGCACGCTAATACGTTTTGAAAAAGAAAGGCGACGACCCCTCTTATTTCATTTCATATTTCGGGATTTGCTTTATAGGGTGAGAATTTTTAGTGTCTACAGATGGCTCCCCTTGATTCAATTCTGCAAGCATTGCAGAATTGGATCAAGGTTGACGGGGCGCCAAAAATTCTCACTAGGGATTTTACGGGGTACACCCAAATGCGATCACGGATAGCACGCCGTGTGAACGCGACGGGAGAGTAACAAGATAACCGAGTGCACGAGGACTTAGGAGCGTCTCAACTGGACCTCTTGATATCCAGTCCTAGGGCTTATGACGGGCCTAGAATGCGATTGAAAGTACGAGGACTTAGGAGTGCCTCAACTAGACCTCTTGATATCTAGCTATAGGACTTATGTCGAGCCTATAATACCAACAACCCGATTTGGTCTAAGTGCACGAGGGCTTAGGAGTGCCTCAACTGGACCTCTTGATATCCAGTCCTAGGGCGTATGACGGGCCTAGAATGCGATTGAAAGTACGAGGACTTAGGAGTGCCTCAACTAGACCTCTTGATATCTAGCTATAGGACTTATGCCGAGCCTATAATACCAACAACCCGATTCGATTTAAGGTGCACGAGGGCTTAGGAGTGCCTCAACTGGACCTCTTGATATCCAGTCCTAGGGCTTATGATGGGCCTAGAATGCGATTGAAAGTACGAGGACTTAGGAGTGCCTCAACTAGACCTCTTGATATCTAGCTATAGGACTTATGCCGAGCCTATAATACCAACAACCCGATTTGATTTAAGGTGCACGAGGGCTTAGGAGTGCCTCAACTGGACCTCTTGATATCCAGTCCTAGGGCTTATGATGGGCCTAGAATGCGATTGAAAGTACGAGGACTTAGGAGTGCCTCAACTAGACCTCTTGATATCTAGCTATAGGACTTATGCCGAGCCTATAATACCAACAACCCGATTTGATTTAAGGTGCACGAGGGCTTAGGAGTGCCTCAACTGGACCTCTTGATATCAAGTCCTAGGGCTTATGATGGGTCTAGAATGCGACTAAAAGTACGAGGACTTAGGAGTGCCTCAACCAGACCTCTTGATATCTAGCTATAGGACTTATGATGAGCCTATAATACTTTGATGGAGTTGTACGAAACTCGCTGTGATGAAAGCTTGATCTGAAGTTGTTTGTGGTGGTAGATTGATTTCAGGATGGCTTTGATTGTGGATTGATCCGGGATTGAATGCTTTTTTATTGTTCGCCTGAGGGATGTGATAGTCGAGTGTTCTTTTCTTGTTGATGTGGTCCTTGACGTTGTCAGTGTGGGACTTGTGTTTTGGTTTTGCTTTGACAGTCTTGCCCGATATGCACTATAGTCTAGGGATTTGGTAGGACTCTTGGCTCCAGAGTTTTGAGATGGCTCCGGTATGGCTCTTGAGTTTTTGGTTTTTGTGATTTTGCGATTGGTCTTTGAATGGATGGTTTTTTTGTTTAAGGAGTGACTTCGGGAACTAATGATTTTGATATGACCGGATGGCTCCGATATGATTAGATGGCTCCTGTGCAGTCGGATGGCTCCTGTATGATTCATGACTCCATTGTGAGCTACGCTCTGGGATGGTTGGTGGGTTTTGATTTGGTTAGAGATCTTTGAGTCGAATGGTGGGTTGATGTGATTGGTGGACCGTCGTTGTGTTTGGCGTATTTTGATGTGGTAGATAACTTCTTAGTCATGGATGAATGGTTTCGGTCTGGTTATGGCTTTAGGGTTCCCTCATAATGGCTCCAAGATAGCTCGGGGTGGCTCCAGGAAGGGCTACAAGATGACTCTGTTTGGTGATGGTGAGGAACAAAGGGGGATTTTTCCTTTGAGGTGGTCGCGCCCTGGGCGGGCTGCCTACGTACTCAATTCCGTATTGAGATCAGACCTGACGTAGTTCGAAACTCTGTAGGCAAAGCCTTGGTGACAAAATGGCTCCGATAGGGATTTGAGGTGGCTCCCGTATTATTCTCGGACTGTTAGGATGACCTCTGTGTAGTTCCAAGGATGGTTTCAATGTCGGAGGATGGCTCTCGCATGGATCCAGTTTGGTTGTGGAGCTCGAGCATGACGCTGAATGGCTCCAGAATTGTCTTCGTACGGCCTCGGATGGCTTTAGTTTGGTTCGATGTAGCTCGAGGATAGCCCAGGATGGCTCCGAGATAGTTCGAGGTAGCTCGATGATGGTCTGGGATGGCTCCAGTCGACATCTTTTGATCAAAAGTTACGCTTCAACAACTGCAACTGAAGTCGACTTTCAGCGAGACTAGGTAGAGTTCTTACTTGTCAGGTGTTGATGATGGAATGATAAATGCAGACATTGAGTGCTAAACGAGATGCAAAATGCATATGCAGTTTTTTTTTGAAGAGAAGGTACGGTCCTATCTCTATTACTACGGGGTTTACGAGTATAAGACATCTTTGATTCAATCTTGAGTGATTGTTGAACGGGAATGCGTGAATCACTTCCCTCTCATGAAGGGATGCGGGTTAATCTCTCGTGAGTATGGTCGTGTGTGCTAATGGTGTGACGATATTCTCGATGGTTGGAGCAGTATCTTCCTAAGAATTCCTTTTGAGGTTCTGGACTTTCCGATCCTTACAAATTTCTCACCTTTAATGGGGTTAGCTTTTTATGATTTGGTGCTTAGATCGAAGAGTCACTCGCACTCTGAAGACCTTGTGAAGTAAGGTCGCACTCATTCGCTCATGGTTCCTTTGGTATGACGGGACATGTTGATAACAAGTACGAAGCTTATGATTCATGTTTCAGATCTGATACTTTTAGTTAACGCTCACTAACTAACGAGTCGGAGGTCTTTTATTGGGTTATAACGGGGTTGAGGGGTATGATGCATGTCGCATGGGACTGGAGGATTTGTTTGGGAGTTGTGGAGCTTTTGTGCAATAGAGGATATGTTTCGCCTTTGCCATGGGTGAAATGATTGGACGGGTTTTGATAACCTTTTATTGGATTCTACGGGACATCATTAGTCCTTCGGATTTGAATTTCTCCTTCTTGCCTCTTCTGGTGTACGGTTTGCACCTTCTTCTCATTTTTGTGTTTTTGAAATTGAATTTGGCTCATCGACCTTCTCAAGCGTTCTTTGCTTTTGGCTTTCATCTTTGGAGTTGCATTGACTCATTCATCTTCTTGAACATTTGTTGGTGTTCTTTTTTTTGTGTTTGGCTTTGGAGTTGCATTGACTCACTGATTTCTTCGAACATTTCATTTATTGTTTCATGAAAGATGGTGGGGGGAGACCATGGCTCCGGCTCCTTCGAGATCCTCTATTGCAGGGGTAAGTGTGTATATGTGGGGTGGCATGTTATGGAGGTTCTTTTTTTTTGAAGAAAGAGTTTTTCATGTAAGGCTCAGCGGGGCTCACTAAGGGATTATGTACAGGGTAGTCAAAGCTTTTTTGGTTTTGTGGAGGTTTTTATTCCTAAGTGCCTCGTCATTCTCATTAGTCAATGATTATTTTCTTACTATTCTCGGATCTTTGCATGAATCACAGCTCGTATCCTGTGTATCGACATTGATCTTGCTATGAATTGTACCTCTCCATGTGCTGAAGGAATACACAAGTCGCTCATGGTTTTACCTCTATGGACTCGCTCTATCTGCCCTCATCGCTCGGTGGATTGTCCAATATCCTCATTCAGAATTCAAGGGAAAATACCGCTCTTCGCACACTACTCACTTGGTCTGTGGTGCTGATTTTAATTAGACCCTTATGTTCATTGATGGGTCAAGAGTTAAGTGGTTCACGCACTATGTTCAATCAATCTCTCACGATTTTCCCAAAGATGTCATTTCAATATGGGGGTATGCAAATGTGATTATCTACCAAGCGATGTATTGTGGTAATATGGAACTACTACATATAGGATGCATGAAATGCTGAAAATGGTGAATGAAAATGGTTGATTGAATGTTTTTTTTTTATGCAATGCATGAATGGTAAGGTTATGACTAGTCTCGCTTGAGTCGGTTCCAGTTGAAGGTCTATGAAGCTCATCCCGCCATTATAAACTTGAAGCTGGTCTAGCTGCTGGGGTCACTGTCAGGGTAGAGACTCCCAAGTGAGGCCGGGTTGGTGATTGGTTTTTGGATTTTGGATTTTTAAGGAGTGACAACTCCCGCATGGTGGTCCCACGGTATGACACGTTCTTTCCCTTTTAGTTACTGGCACGCATGGTGATTCTGAGTGGGAGAGGTTTGAACTCGGTTTTCTTTTCTATCCCTCTGAGATTGGGCTCTGGCGGTCGAGATGTTGGGATGAAAGTGTGTGTGGTGTGGTGACAATGAAACATATGGTTATGCAATTTTTGAGATTGACATGACTCGTGAATGATTGATGGAATTGAAATGGCTGGAAGTGCAAGTGACTCTTTTTTTGTGTGGAACGCGATGCAAGTGTTTTGCTTTGTGCTCGGCTGCATTTGTTGGTGCTATTTATTTAGGGGATGCCTCCTATAGATACCGTGAATTTTCACCCCATAAAGTAAAGTTGATGAATGATATATAGATGTGAGGGGTCGTCCCTTATTCGTTCTTTTTATTATACGTGCATGCCAAAAGAAACCAATTTTTAGAAAACAATTTTGAAAACGCGTGTTTTCAAAGTGGTGGATTTCTCAATATGAATTTTGATGCTCGGTCATTCGCAAATAAAATAAGGAGTGGGGAATCCTATACACATTGATCTAAAAAATTCAAAGGGAGTGTATAAACCTATACATGTAATCTATTTAGAAATGGACAAGAGAGAAAAGATGCAGGAGGGGAAAACCTATACATCAATTCTAAAAGTCATTAAATGGGGAAGTTTGAGCTTAAACTTCTCCCGAATTCTTCTGCTTCATCTTTGAGCTCCTGACTGACTGCTCACGCTCGTACGTTCTTAACTGCCTGCTCGCTCATCTTCAGGCTCTTGCAGCGAAGCAAAATGGTGATCAAACAAAACGGGTTGGTGTTCTTCTGATTTTCAACAATTTGAACTCGAACCGGTGTCGCTAGTCTTTATGTCACTTGACTCGGTTGGTGCAACTCTGATTTTATATTTGAACGGTTGGTGTTGGCCTTCCTATCGCTCGGCTAGCTCCACGGGTTGGCGCGCCTCTGATTTCCGGCCCGATCCGCGTAGTTGATCTTCATGCTGCCTCGTTTGCTCCGTCGTGGGGAATGAGGGATATTTTTTAGAAAGGAAAGGTGAATGATTGAGCAAAAATCATTGTGAAAATCCACCACTTTGTGAAACACGAAATGACTAGTACGCTCCACGGTAATGGCCGCTGCTTTTGAAGGTGGGATAAACTTCAAAAATAGCGGGTCACAACATGGGGACTAAATCATTTATTTTGAAATACGTTTGTGAAAAACAACTTGAAAAGTGTTTTCAAAACAATTTTGAAAGAATGTTGGTGAAGAATGTTGTTTGAAATTCATTTGTAGAAAGTAGGTTTTTCGAAATCAATTTTTTTGAAAATTGTTTCGAAATAGCATTTTAGTGAAATAAACTTTTTAAAGGAGAATTGACAAATTTTGAAAACCCCGTTTATGAGTAAATATTTTGTGGAACTTTAATTAAACGAGCTCGTAAAACAGCTTTTAGGGACATGCAAACGAGAATTCCAAACATTTTAAAACGGATTGGTCTGAAAAAGTGGTTTGCACACATGTATAACATAAAGTAAACCGTGGCTATATTTGATGTGGAGCTGTAAGTGTTAATGTTGGGATAATCACTTTCCAGGTCAATTATGACTCCGTCTCACCGGGGGAACCGTCGTCCCTTCGCTGTCATCTCTCGGGGTTTTTCTCTGCTATGCCCCTTGCGAGGCACGTTATCAAGAAAGTCTGGAGTGCTTAAGTTCGAAAGTCGGGATACCCGAAGTGATAAGGAACATACGCCACGGCCAGTGATGATTCGTCAACGCCCCACTTTTCGGGAAACTCGGGAAGTACTGCATGGGGACGGGTCTCTTGTCATCTGCACGGTCAGGTGTGTCTAAAGTCCAAATTATTCACTGACTACGTTGTGCCATGTATGGGTATCCGGTAAATACGGGATCCTCTATGGACGTGTAGCGTGACATTGGGCTTTAAAGACACCCGTGGTGCAGAGGAACAATGGAGAACTGAGCCCATACAATCTTCAGGTAAGGCAGAAGGGTGATCAGACAGGCGGCATACAAGGGGGTGACTACCCATAAACCCGTCTTAGACACCAACCAGGTAGTTGGACACTGAAGGCTCAGAGTTCACTATATGCTGGCTTCAACTCGGATAATGGAGGATATTTTTGGATCATGAGCTCAAGGTTTGGTCGGAGACCATACCGCCTCGTGGGTTTGTTCACTGAGAGAGTGACCCTAGCTCATGGGAATCAACCGTGGACCGGTTGGGGATCCCGTGATATCGTGGATAAAATGGACGACACAGAGGAATGCATGTCCTAAGCTACCCACCCCATGCACCGCACAATCAAAATATAAATATGAAAGCAGTAAATAAACCAAATAAGTTAGCACCAACCTATGTACTAAGTTTTTATCTTGAGATTAGTGATTCCAAATTGGTTGTTTATTAACCTAAAGGGAAGTTAGCTTCATTCATACCTAAGTGTCTCTTCTAATCGTGAGCTAATTATTAACCCAATTGTTGTCATGTTTTTTTTGAGGGTCTAACAAATCCTAGCTGTCCTCATCAGCTACACACTCTAAGTGTGGAGTAGAATAATCCTAAAGGCTTGGAATGAATCTCTTGAAGGTTTTGAAAGAAATGGGGAAGTCCTGACAATTTTGAATGGAGTTCAGTCGTCCCCAGCAGAGTCGCCATTCTGTGGAGGGTGATTTTTCAGTATGAGGGGGTCTATCTAAATATGAACTAGCTGAGAAGCCTAGATCCTAGAAAACGCCATTCTATGGAGGGTGAAAACCCGTTATTCATGGCATCCCTCAAATACCTACTAAATCGTCCGTCTTTCCCAGAAAGCATAAAGGGGAGTGCAAGTGTGCACTACACCCGCTCTCAATGGGCTCCACGCAGACTTATGCCTTTATAAGGCGGAATTGACTAGAGTCGCCACCTAGTTTGACCTAAGAACTAGAAAGGAAGAGAAGGGTAGGTTCTAAGAAACCGTTGATTGACTCTGAGATTGTTCCCTATGGATAGGACTTATCTGGTCGCGTCAGAGATTCAATTGTGGGTTCGTACTGGGTTACACCCCTTAGAAGTGGCAACGATCACGACTTCGGATTGGTGCCCGAGGAAACCTCGGTCTCCAATTGTCAAGATTGCCTTCTTTCAAAACCTTATTAGAGAGATTCAATTTAAAGCCAAGGATAAGATTGAGTGTGGGTTGAGGATTAGATGATTTAGAAGAATTGAAGAATAGGCTGGACTTGAGACATTGGTTGGTGAAGTTGGTTTGAATATTGAGAGATTTGGATAGTTTCTGAGAGGTTTGAGGTCGTTTCGACTTTCACGAGATTAAAAGGATGCTGGGAGTTTTGAGGAGGAAAAAGGGGTATTTTGGTTATTGTATTTTGGAGTCAAGGGGTGTTTTGGTCATTTTGTAGAGCTGAGGGGTATTTTGGTCCTTTTGTGGAGCTGAGGGGTATTTTGGTCATTGTGTAGAACTGAGGGGTATTTTGGTCATTTTGTAGAGCCGAGGGGTATTTTTGATCATTTTGTAGAGCCGAGGGGTATTTTGGTCATTTTGTGAAGTTGAGAGGTGTTCGGATTCTTTGGTGGAATTGAGGAGCATTTCGTGTTTATAAAGTTTAGATTTTAGAATGGTCAAATTTTTGAGGTGATTTAGGAAGTCGAAAATGTTGATAGAGTATGAAAGCGGATACTTGGTTTACAGGCGTTCGGGTTTTGAGAATGTTTCAGGTTTCTGATCACTAAGGTTGTTCGGGAGTATTTAAGAATAAAGGGTCTTATGTTAGTAAGATTGGTGACTTCGAGTTTGCTTAGGAAAGGGTTGAGGAGTGCTTGTGGGTTAAAGCTCCAATGAAAGGATTGGATTCATTTGTTCAGAATTGTCTCTCTCAAATTTTTAAAACTGAAAATCATTTTTGTTGTAAAAAGGGCGGATAATCCCGAGGGATTACCCTATGTACCCCCTCGAACACGATACTTAACTAATAATAAGTATCGAGGCTCGAAAGATGGGGCAATGAATTTATGTCGACAAAAATAGGGTTCAGAGAGAAACACCGTGAATGAGATGTTCTCGGTCGAACCCTAATAACGTCTCTAACTCCCGGTTTTTAAAACGTTAAAACCAAAAATACTGAAATCGAGTGGAAGGGAGTTAGACGATTCTAAAATCCCGGCTGCAACTAGGAAGGTCGTTACTTCCCTAGCACCCCGCCATGTAAAAATCAAGGCTGCAATCAAGGGAGGTTGTTCACCCTAATGCCCCGCCTAAAGAGATCCAGACTGTGACAAGGGAGGTTATGACCCCAGTGCCCGCCTCGGATTTTTTTTTTGGAAGGGAGACAAGCGATGTTCTAACCATGAAGGAAATGTTTTGAAGGGGTCAGACATTTCTTGTTCCCAAAAACGGTTTATTTGAGTTGAAAACTAAATTTAAAAACTTTCGAAGTTGTTCGGAATTCTCTATAAAGAAACACTGATTTTGAGAAATGTTTTTAGGAGAAAACTTTCTGTATATGTGAGAAGAACTTTCTGCGTTTGAGAAGAGTTTTCTGTGATGTGAGAAGAGTTTTCCTTTAAAAATTTCACAAAATGGTTTCTTTGAAAACTTGATGAAGTTTGAATAAAATGATTGTTTAAAATTTGAGAAAAGAGATTTCAGGATTTTTGAATTAAAGCTGAATAATGAGGAATATTTTTGGATTTTTGGAGTTTGGATGTAATCTACAATTTGGTTTTGAATGGGATTGAGTTTGGATTGGATTGAATTGAATCAGGCTTGGAAAACGGGCCAGATCAAAGTTGGGTCAAAGTCAACGTTTGGTTCAAGGTCAACGTTTTTTTTTTTGGTCAAAGCTAGGCCGGGTTGAAGTTGGACCAGATTGGGCCTTGTTTGAGGTTTTGGGCCGATTGGGCCTTGTTTGAGGTTTTGGGCCGGATTGGGCCTTGTTTGAGGTTTTGGGCCGGATTGGGCCTTGTTTGAGCTTGTGGGCCGGATTGGGCCTTGTTTGAAGTTTTGGACCGGATTGGGCCTTGTTTTTAGGTTTTGGGCCGGATTGGGCCTTGTTTGAGGTTTTGGGCCGGATTGGGCCTTGTTTGAGGTTTTGGGCCGGATTGGGCCTTTTTTCGTTGTTTTGAGTTTTGATTTTTGGGTCTGAATTGGTTTTTGGGCCCGATTAGGTTTGGGTCTGATTTGGGCTGATGGGATGATTTGGGTTAATGTTCTGATTTGGGCTGATGGGCCGATTTGGTCTGATGGGCCGATTTGGGCTGATGGGCCGATTTGGGCTGATGGGCCGGTTTGGGTTGTGGGCCGGTTTGGGTTGATGGGTCGGTTTGGGTTAATGGGCCGGTTCAGGTTAATGGGCCAGTGGGCTTGGACCAATTTATGATTGGGCTAGAGTAGGTTTAGGCCCGAATTGGGTTTGGATTAAGTTGGGTTGAAAATTGGGCTTATTTGGAGTTGGGCCAAAGATTGGGCCTCATTTGGAGTTGGGCAAAAAATGGGCCTTCGGCTTTTGATTTCGATTTGGGCCTTTGATTCGAAATGGTTTGAATGAGGTTTTTAGAAATAGGCCAAAGATGGGATTTTCAATTTGGACTGAATTTTGGATTTTTGATTTGGGCCAAAGTAGGCTTTTGATTTGTGGGCTTGATTTGGGCCTTATTGACTTGGGCTAGGGGCCAAGTGTGGGAAGTTGGGTTTTTTATTTGTGGGCTGAAGTGGTTTAATGGCTCGTTGACCTGATTTTGACCTCTGATTGTTGGGCTTTTTTATTCGGATGGGCAAAGAAATGTTTTTGGGCTGATTTGTGCCTGGGGTTTGGATTTGAATGTTGGGCTTGAAATGGTTTTTTTAGCCTTATCTAGGCATTGAGCTTTTTTTATTTGAAGCAATTTGGGCTTTTAAGAAATGGGCCAAAGATGGGACTTATTGATTTTTGGGCTTGACTTGTGAGATATTAACAAGTGAGATGGATCAATTTATTGATTGGTTTATTAACTCTTGATTAGGGGTGTGTTGAGGGTAAATGAGGATTCCACCCACATAAAACGAATGAGAGATCTGCCAGGCATGTGGTGGTTTCACATCCTAAACCCTCCTAGATAGCCTTAAGGGCTTTTTTTTTGAAGTTTTTGTTGTTATATTGGTGGTTAAAGTATTTTTTGAAGTTTTAGGAGATTATTGCCCCACGAAACGAGTGAGAGACCCGTTAGATGTGGAGCGATAATACATCCAAAAGTTTTCTGTCAGTTTAAAAGGTCCTAAGGGGGATAATAGCTAAGGCTTACGATAATAATTGGAAAACAAGGGAATAATGAAATTACAATAAAGCTGAAAGTAAACCGGGGATATGTACATCGAAGAGACAGATTGAGAGCAACTTTCACGGATGAGTTACAGATTAAAACTGAGAAGAAAGGCAAACTGAATTTAAAACAACAAATCAATTTCCTTCTTATTAAAGAGTTGATGAAATCAAAACTTAAACAAGTAGACTAATTTAAACTTAAAGTCACTAATCCAATTTTATTTCACTTCTGTACTAAAGCTTCTTTTTTTTTCGACGTCTGAACATGGGCTAATCTCTTCTTCTATATTTTTTTGCCAAACTCTGAATGTACAGATTGAAAGAAACAGGCTTGGTGGCACAATCATGGTATCAAATTCACAACCCATGGTTTTACCTCAAGTTTAAAACAAACGAGTTCTGATCACAATAGGGCCACAGCAAAATATTCTCTCGCCAATCACTCTCAAGCGGGGGTACTAAAACAAGCCGAGGCAATAGCATTTCCAGTCCCAAATATTATGTCGTAAGACACTTAGGGTTTGAATTTGAAAGCAACACACACATAAGCAAACACCAGAACTAATCCTAATTAACCAGTTCGAAGTGGAAATTAACGGTATCTGGCTTGGATACCGATTAAATTTCGTAAAAGCAAGTCGAGCCGAAGTATGAACAAATTAATCAGAAAATGAACAAATTAACCAGACAAAGAACGAATCAACCAGAAAACGAATGAATCAACCAGCAAATAGATGAATCGACCAGAAATGATGAATCAATCCAGAAAGCAGATACTATGATCAAGTCCAAATGCTTGGTCATTTGTCGACCCCGATCACGCCCAACCCGCCGTGTCTATGCCTTCTTCTCTAGTCCATGTGTACCTCGTGAAAGGAGATGAAAACCAATGAGTAATGGCCAATACAGCAAGATGTTAAATGTATTACGGTAAAATGCTCACGATAACCGCACAAAATGTATATTTAAAAGCCTCAACTGAGAAATTACCGAGACGGATACGATTGAGGTCGAACCAGAACAACAAATCATCAAATCTTAACACGAGCAGATAGACTGAACAAAATTGATGCGATTTATGCAACAACACCATCCTTACTATCCATCATGGATTAGGATCCGTTTTAAACAAATGACCAAAACAGCAAGAAATTCCACCAAAATCAGAAAGTCAGACCGAGCTACGGGTCACGATTACGAGAATGCTTAGAAGTTGTGTGGCTAAATGCGATTGTATCGGAAATCAGAGAGCCCAGGGGTTGTGGAAGAATTTGGGTTGTAGTGAAAATGAACACCATGAGCGAGTTGAATGTAACAGGAGAACATTTTGAGCAGCTCCTTAGGCGGAAAGAAAACAAACTAGCAAGGAAGGTAGTGCCAAAGTCGAAATGAACAAAATGAAAAGAGTAACGGGAGAAGGAATAAGACCCCAAACATCGTGATTCTTTGCTCGTCGTCGCCGATGAGGAACCCGAAGACACAGGCCCAGAGGTCATCGCCGCCAGTCGAACAACGTGGTGGTGAAAGGCGGTGTTGGTGTGCGCCTTCGAGTGAGAGATGAAGGTTTCTTGGAGGGAGTAGTGGTAATGTTCCTGGATGAGAAAACAAGGGGAAAAGAGGAATTCGCTGATGGCATTTGAAGTGGTGAAAGGAAATCTATAGTCTGGATTTTGATTTCGAGATAGGGGAGGAAAGAGCCGATTTGACAATGGAGGTCGGTGTGGTTCACGGCGGGGAGGAACTCTGGAGTGGGTTTTCTGATTCTTATTCTTTTGTAGATGGAGATCGGTTGATGGAGGCGGTCGATGGAGGTTCTGTTGGTTGTCTATCGTTTTTTTGGTTTTGGAGATCGACCAAACTTGAGGCGGATGAGAGAAAAAAAACAGAGGGAAGAAGATAGTAGTCGGCTGGGTTACTGTTTTTTTTTCATTAGGGTTTGTTTGCTTGTATTCTATATATAGGCAATGGGTGGGGTTAGGGTTTAGTGATAGTTTTCTGGGTCGGATCAACCTTGGGTAAACGGGTCAAATAGGTCAACATAAGGAAAAAAAAACATTTCCTTTGCTTGCTTCAGGAATCGAACACAAGACCTCCACCATCTACACCACAAGGACTTACCAGTTACACTACAATAAACTCAATATGCAAACGCAAGATATAATAATAGACCTCTAATTTGAACATACCGAATTCTTTAAAAACACTGTCGTTTTAAAAAGAAATATGCAACGAAATGAAAGAGTTTAAATAAAATGAATTGTTTCTTCTTGAGAGTCATGAGATAAAGGAATGTAAAGAAATAAACAAAAAATGTAATAAATTATTTAACAAACGAAATAAAATGATGATAAGTACATGTAATGATGAAACAGTACTAACACGATGAAATACAAATACAAGTGAAAGCCATAAAAATGGAAGTTGAAATAGATATGTACAAGTAGCGGTGAATAAGATGGAAGAACAACTAACAAAATACAATGAAATGAGGGAAAATAGAGGAATCAGTAATAAAACGGAATATAACAATCATGGATAAAATAATAGTGAAACACGCATAAAATGATAGAAATGATACTACAAAATAATTAAAAATGAAAGTAAATCCTAGAAGAAAATTAAAGTAGCAATAAATAGGATAAAGAAGTAACAAATAAAAGAAACTGGTATGTAAGCAAATGGGCAATGAGACAAAAGGGATGGGTTTAAAACTGGATCATCGTTTGGAAATTCATTTTCGGAAAATCATGCATTTATGAAATGCTTTGAAAAGGATTAAAAACGAGGGTTTCGTTTCGGCACGCATGCTAATACGTTTTGAAAAAGAAAGGCGACGACCCCTCTAATTTCATTTCTTATTTCGGGATTTGCTTTATGGGGTGAGAATTTTTGGTGTCTACACCCCTAACCTTTAAATAATTAAATAATGGTAAATAAATATTATCTAGGGGATTATTAACCCTGAGAAAAGTATATAAACAGTTAGGCGTTAAAAACGCACCTAAACTCCTTAAGGTCATAAACGAGCGTTAAGCCGGACCTTAAGAAAATCAAGTTATATAAGCTATGAACATCATATGAAGTTAATCAAGGATCATTATATGACCCTTAGAACGCAGGACCTCATCTAAAACAGAGTAAAAGTACAAAATGCCCGGGAGTTCCCTTAAAGGCCCTTAAGGCCCGAAAGTCCCGAAATACTCTATAAGATGAAATAGAGCATTACACTTCATTCCAAATGCACCATAACACTTTATTAAACATATAAGATGAAGTCCTCATGATAAATTCTCAGTTGAAGACAAAGTGCTTGGAGGTTCCCGTTGAGGGCCCCATAAACCCCCGGGAATGCCCCGGAGAGGTACCGAAGTGGCACAAACTCCAATATAAATCATTCTTAGAGTTACTATCATTAATATTCATCATTCTAAAGAGAATTCTCGAGCTACTTTTTCAAAAATACACAAAGTGCTCGGGGGAATTTCTTAACGCTCATTTTTGCCTCGGGAGTGTCCCGGTAGCCCGGAAATTGGGTCTTGAGTTGATATTGTAACACCCCTAATCCTAAACCTGTAATAACGTTGCAAGTTGTAGCATAATAAATAATAATTCGCAGCGGAAAATAAAACTATCTACCTTGGTGTTATACGCCGTTACTCACCCTTGTGAGTAACAAGGCATCCTTACTCCTTCCAACAATCTCAACTCCTCACGCTGTGATGAACAGATATCGAGCACTCTAATACAGTACATAAATAAAACCAAAGGTGTTTGTTGAAAACATCAGCTACCCCCCCGTCCCGCACTCCGGCTTGAGACTTCTTCAATAACCTGGAATGTTTGGCCCATTAAAGGGCTCAACAATCGAAATGCTGGTATGCTAAATGTAGTCCTAAGTCATCTAGATTCCTTAAGTCGTTTAGCCACCTTGATATTAGATTCATTACATGATAATCCATTTTACATCAATAACAGTAATAACTGTAAGTTTTAAACAATCACACAACAATTCACCTGTAAACATCAGTGCATAATAGTAAACAACATCCAATATTCCAAACACCAAAAATCCATAACAATAACCAAACAAGATACGCGTATTAATTAATTGTACTTGTTAGATGGCCATCTGGCCCTTATCCTTTAAAACCAATCACTTAACCTTTTC
Source organism: Limonium bicolor (assembly GCA_023374045.1). NCBI lineage: Eukaryota > Viridiplantae > Streptophyta > Magnoliopsida > Caryophyllales > Plumbaginaceae > Limonium > Limonium bicolor. The sequence goes on from CM041776.1 coordinate 206,297,866, forward strand.
CAATTGAATTCCACCTCAGGCGTCATGTTAAGACAACCCTTAATAACTTAAAACTTAAATGGACTATAGTCCCCTGGGTTCCAATGGAACCGTTACCAGCTGACCTTATGGCCCTGGATAAATATTTTGACCGATCCGGTCGAGCTGTGCACAACGGCAGTGCCCTCCGCATCGTCGAATGTGGACAATGGATTCCCTTGAGTGACTCCCCATTGAAGTCTCTCGTAGTGATCACGATGCACAACCAGAAAGTCAAAACAGTCTGGATTCCTCTCTTTATAAGTTAGCCCCTTAGTCGTGGTATAATAACCAATCCTTGAGTTAAGACTATAACAGTTGACCATCAGTTAGGTTCAATAATACCTAAAGGTCAGTTAGTCTTGTTCCAGTTTAGATGTATAAACTTCTTCCAGTCATAAGACGTTCACGTATAAATAAAATGCAATTGTGTTGAGCAATACAATGTACAATATCATATTCATAAAATCACAGATATCGCTCTTAACAATAAAACACACAACGTCTGGACCTTAGGACATTCAGACCACACAATTAACATACCGTTCACCGTGATAACTGCTAGCTTGACAAATTCACGTTCAGTAATTCCTTCCCGTACATGTTATATATACAAGCAATTCCGGGTAACATTAATACAACTATTCACTAAATATTACAGTACTGTCACTGTAGAGTTTATACTCGTAGTATACTAACTCTGTATGTTCTTTATTTCCCCCTGTTTTTAACAGTGGTTCTAGGTAGTCCATCAGTTCATTATTTTATGTAGTATTCACATGTGATAATAATTTCCCATATTATGATATATCTTCATCTCTTAAATTATATATTCATAATTATTTCCTCTTATTCCATATACCAATATAATTTGGTTATCTTTATATAACCACAATTGTTTTATAAACTTATATTATATTCTTTTGGTTTTTTATCATAACCATAATTATTTCATAACCTTATACTATTCTCCCAGTATACCATAATAATTATATTACTTAGTTTCAATTCCTTTCTTCATTAATTACAAAACACCTTATAATTTCGGTAATTGTATGTTGGAACACATTAACTTTTATAAATGTCAAATAACCTTATACTTACCAATTACCACTTTAATATTTTGGTAATACCAAATGAGTATTCTAATTTTTATAATTACCAAATAACCACAATTATTTTTGGTTTTAATATACATCCTTCCTTTATTTACAATTTCACCCCAAAACTTTATATAAGTTACATATTACTATAAACTATAGTCGTTTTAACATTTAATTTTCTTAAATACCGAAAGGCCCTTATAATTTTGCAAATTATGGAATTCGCCCCATAACCAATTCGTTTTGTAATTAAACTTTCTTAAATTACATATTCACCCTATAACTTTATAAACTTATATTTATGTCATAAATCATTTTTAATCCAAAGTTTTTGGTCAACACTTTGACCAAGATGAATTTCTTAATTAATACTTTAATAACCCCATAAAATCATAAGTTTCACTCTAAACTTTCCATAATTACAAAATAGCCCCAAAAATTTAAAAATGTTATTTTATCACTAAAATACTTATTTAAATTTACCAAAATTCATAATATAATTCCTACCTTATATTATAACATAAATATATCAAATTAACCCTTATGTTCTCGGCAATCATCATTAGTACACAAACTTTTTCAAATTACATTTTAGCCACATAACTTATAACTAGCCATTTAAATACTTGTAGTATTTTTAATACTACAAAAATTTATAATATAAGTTTATATACTCATATTTCGAAAAATCACTAAACAACCCTTTATGTTCTCGGTTTTTATTTAAACTTACCATATGTTTTAAAACTTGATTTAAACCTTATATTAAATATATATAAATGTATATAAGCCATATAACACTTCTAAAATATTAATGCTAGACTTAGAATGATTATAAACTCAAAATAGAACATTTAGCTCGTAGATAATTCGTTTACCCATATATGTATCTTAATTAAATTTTGTGACACAAATTTATACCTTAAGGTAATAATCTACCTTATGTGTTATAATTTATTTCTTGACAATAGCCCAAAGTATTTCGGCCTTAATTTATTTAGAGGTTATACATAATTTTATACCAAAGTTTGAAGCTTAAATCAAGCTTAAACTTAATAAACCTTAATTATATAAACTTACTCCTTAAATAAGATAATTCCCGTACTTGATTACTCCTTGAATTCCAAGCTCTCCAAATGCTATTTTGATGAAGAGAATTAGGCCGCCTTGAATATATTTAGGAGATCCATTGTTAGACTTCTAGCAAGGATTTATAAAATAAGATTTGGAGTAGTTTTACAAGAGTTTACCTTAGGAATTTTTCAAGGAATTTTCGGTAGACCTTGAGATGGTTGTAGATCTAAATTTCCTTCATAAATAATGAAGAGAATATAGGTTAGAAGTTCATAAATTTTCGGTAATAACCTTAGGTATTTTGCTAGGATTTTCAACATGAAATTATACCTTAACTGATCTTGTTGTTCCTTGTGTTGTTGTTGAATCTAGGACCTCCTTGGAGAACTAAAGCTTTGGCGAAATCTTGGTTGGTTGCTAGGTAGATTCTTGCTTCAAGACTTGGTAGATTTAACTAGGAATTTACATAGAAATGGTGTTAGGACTTAAAAACCATTAATGGAGCTTTGAAGCTCTAAGGAAAGAACTTGCAAAGAAGAAGAAAAGAGAGAAATGAAAGACTTACACATTCGGCCAAGGGAGTGGGCAAAGAAGAATGAAGCCTACGTAAGGTATTAGAAGAATGCAATTTGAGAGGATTCTTCTTTTGCTTAATTAATGTCAAATTTGACTAGTCTTGTATTAGTTTATTCATTGATTATTGGCTCAATTAATGTCCACATTTGGAGGCTAGCTTTTGGCTGGGTGTCAAGGCATAATTGAAGGCTTGATTGATAATTGAGACTAGAAGACAAAGGCAAGGTAGGACATGTTTTCTTTTTGAATTTTCTAAGATGACTACCAAGCTAGTGTTGTCTTCTTTCTCTTGTTTATACGGTAATGTGCTGTTGTGTGGCATTTGATTTTTTTTTGTCTTTTGAAACATGAGAACATGCTAGGTGCTAGATGACTTATTTGATTAATTTTAGAGCAATCAACTTGTTCTTTTCTCCTCCTTGAAATCAGCAACATAGGCTGGTCAAGGCCATTTGATTTTTGTTTGTTTTAAGACAAGAGATATGCTAGTTAGGTAAGTGTATTATTTAGCTAGATAGACAGCAATCAACCTCTCCTTTTTCCCACTCAAAATCGGTAGCCATAGGTAGACATGGGTTTGTTTTGTTGCATGTATTATACTAGTATAAAGTAGATCTAGGACTTACTTGTGTATTAATTTTCTTTGTATCCTAACCTAACTTCCTTGTTATTTTCTTGCAGGAAAATCAGTAATGAAGGTCTAAATTGACTTAATTTATTTGACACATTATCTTATGTCACATACTAGATGAGTCACCATTCCATAAGACATAATTTTGCTAAAATCATGTCAAATGAGACCTTAAATGGCGCCAACATGGAGATTAATTGGGATTGATTTTTGATTTATTCCTGTCACAATATATTGTATTAAGACCATATTAACATGTAATAGGTTCAGCATTTAATTGGTACATTTATACCAAGGTAAAAGGTGAAAGTTTTAAGGTAAAAAATGTTGTTTTTAGGTACCTTTTGATGACAAAATCGGCCCTGTTTGTGCTATGTGTTAGCACTGGCATTAATTGATTTAGATGGTCAATTTATTCCCTTTTAGGATTATCAACTCGTGGCTCCTCAAAAACTTCAAGGCAATTGCGTAGAACGCATTCTTGTGACACCCGAAGGTGCGTTTTTGTGCTTTAAGGATTTTCTGGAAAATAATTAGTCGCTATGAGTTCCAAGTGTTTATTGACATTTTATAGTCAATAATAATATTTTAAGGTGTTACATTGAGTTATGTAGGGTTATATCAACTCGTAACTCAATTTCCGGGCTACCGGGACACTCCCGGGGCAAAAAGGAGCGTTAAGAAATTCCCCCGATCACTTTGTGTATTTTTGAAAAAGTAGCTTGAGAATTCTTTAGAATGGTGAATATTGATGATAGGAACTCTTAGAATGATTTATATTGGAGTTGTGTCACTTCCGTACCCTTCCAGGGCATTCCTAGGGGTTATGGGGCCCTCATCGGGAACCTCCGAGCACTTTGTCTTTAACTGAGAATTTCTCATGAGGACTTCACTTATATGTTCATTAAAGTGTTATTGTGTATTTGGAATGAAGAGTAATGCTTTATTTTATTTTATAAAGTATTTCCGGGACTTTCGGCCTAAGGGCCCTTAAGGGAACTCCCGGGCATATTGTATTTTTACTCAGTTCCAACTGAGGACTTGTGTTTTAAAGGTCACAAAATGATCCTTGTTTAACTTCATATGAGTTTATAGCTTATATAACTTGGTTAGCTTAAGGTCGGGCTTTAACGCTCGTTTTTTACCTTAAGGAGTTTAGGTGTGTTTTTAACGCCTAACGTTTATATACTTTTCTTAGGGTTTAATAATCCCTAAATAATATTTATTTACCTTTATTTAATTATTTAAAGTTTAGGGGTATTTCAGATATAACCCCATATAACTCAATGTAACACCTTAACATATATTATTGACTATAAACAATGTTAATAAACACTTGGAACTCATAGCGACTGCTTATTTCCCAGAATATCCTTAAAGCACAAAAAACGCACCTTCGGGTGTCATAAAAAGCGTTCTACGCAATTCCTTGAACTTTTTGAGGAGCCACGAGTTGATAATCTTAAAAGGGGATAAATTGACTGACAAGGATAAGAATATAACGAAGACAAGGGGGTCAAAGCGGTCTAGGCCACAAATCCCGGTCCAGACCCCGGGACCCCTTCAGGACCTTGTCCGGGCTCCAGTTTGGGCGCCAAACATCATTCCGGCCCGCATTCTATAATCGGGTCCCGTATTCCGGCCCCGCACTCTATAATCGGGTCCCATATTCCGGCCCCGCACTCCATGTTCGGGCCCCTCATTCCGCCCCGTGCCCCGTGACCAGATCCCGCATCTCACACTTTGGGAGCGGAAGGCTTTACAAGGAGAGATGTACCAAAATTAAGAAGGTTGCTCTAATAAAGTGATAACACATGGACAAGGATTAAGAGAGAGACTTCACCATAGGAAGTCTATAAATAGAGTTGGAGGCTCATTTGTAAAGGGAGACAAGATTAGAATAGAGAGAAAACACTAGAAAGCTCTCTAAAGTTGTAATACCAAAGAAAGTAATAAAGATATTGTCTAGAAGTGGATGTAGGCCGGTTTATTGGCCGAACCACTATAACTCTCGGTGTTCTGTACGTCTGTGAGATGAGAGGACCAATCATGTATTTTCATTTGGCGCCGTCTGTGGGAAAGTACAAACAACCACGATTCACAATCCACGGTTCTACGGCACGAAATTCATGTTTCGGAAAGACCTTCATTGGAGAGAAAAAGAGCTAGAAGTTTGACATCAAGATCGGTTCCTCGAGGACATCACGGTAACAAACAATAAATCCTTCGACGAAGCATCTGAGGAATAATCGATGTCAAGGAAAGTGAAGGATGTAGGAATGGACGACCTAACTACGATGAAGTTTTGATCTGTTTGAAATAAAGAAGCCTCTGATCACATGCACCGATCTCCAAGAGGAACCAAAGAAAACGCTCGATCCGCGGAGAATATCTGAGATTCGTAGGAATCAAAGGAAGCAAGCAGGCAAGGCGGAAAAGAAATGGCGTACGACTGCAAATAACCGATAACCTTCTGAAGATAAGAAGATAGACCATGACGAAGGATTTGTAATCTATCGGGCGACCGATCGAAGAATCCTGAAGCAAACGGATTAGAAAATCCTGGAAGTTCTTATCCCAGTCGCGTCCGTTCATAAGAAGAAATCGCTAAAACTCTACTCTCACCCTTACTACCAAAACCATTAGTTGTTACGGTAATATACTATGACTCAAATAATGGTTAAATGTATGCTAAATGTGTTTCTTTCTAAGACAGGAAAGAGGCGACCGGAGATTCAAGGGATTTTCCGTGGATCTGATTAGAGTAGAGGATGGAGAGCCTTAGGGAAGGAATTCTCCATTTGGTTCTGCCTCAAATTACGCTTCGATGGTTCTCAAAAGGAAGGGAGAAAAGAAGCTGGGAAGGCGGTGCGGCAAAGTATCACCCCAGGCAAAGAATCGTGAGAATACAACTTCCCTCTTGACCGGACACACCTCTTTCAATAATCCGGCCTTCAGTCAGGAGCAACGTCGACCAGACGTAGCGCTATTCTTGACTCAAGGCCAGGCGCGGTTTCGACCGGATGCAACATCGGCCGAATGCAACATTGACGGAAGACATCTCTTCTTGTCCAAAAGTTCGGATACACGGTTCGTTAGGTTTACAACAGCGTTGCCTGAGAGATCTTCATCATCCGGATGATGGCTAGGCGACCAGGCGCCGTGGCAAACAACGCCACAAAGAAAGAACCAGCCAAGAAATTATCAGAGTCCACTCCTTACAAGTGGCAAGAGTAGAAATTACGAGTGCAACCAATCAAAGCAGAATTGCAAGGAGCATAGTCCCCGTACTAAAGCTCAGTCCGTATTCAAATTCAGACACCAAGCATCGACACCAGGCGGTATGTTAGTCTCGACCGCAGTCTCCTTGACCCGGCGGTGGCCCCCTTGACCGAACGCCCAGGCGCAACATTGGCACCGTCATTCAGACACTAGTATCGCCCTCGAATTCAGGCTGCTTCCAATCCAGTAAGCCAATACAATCGAAAGAAGCCACGCCATGATTTCAACCAAGGTGTAATCTTGAGAGAAACAGAAGTTTTCAACCGGGCGTCGCGCGCGTTGACAAGGTGCTTCACCAGGCATTCTTCCGGCAAAAGGGTCGTGCATGTTGAATCCGTAACCGGAAGACAGCCGGACTTCCATGGCCGCACATCAATTCCCTTGGCCGCAGCGACTTCATCCTCTTGGCCGCATTGATTCTCCATGGCCGCATCAATTCCCTTGGCCGCAGCGACTTCATCCTCTTGGCCGCATTGATTCTCCATGGCCGCATCAATTCCCTTGGCCGCAGCGACTTCATCCTCTTGGCCGCATTGATTCTCCATGGCCGCATCAATTCCCTTGGCCGCAGCGACTTCATCCTCTTGGCCGCATAGATTCTCTTGGCCGCATCAATTCCCTTGGCCGCAGCGACTTCATCCTCTTGGCCGCATTGATTCTCCATGGCCGCATCAATTCCCTTGGCCGCAGTGACTTCATCCTCTTGGCCGCATAGATTCTCTTGGCCGCATCGATTTTCCTTGGCCGCATCTCAGTCCGATAGAAGTCGAGATCAGATAGCAACGACAACAAAGCCAAAGAGAAGGAGCATCCGAAACTAATTGCTAAAGATAAGTTCATCGATCTTGAAATACTAAGCATTCCTAATATCTATGATTTAATAAAACATGATTGTTTCTTCTGTTTCTGCTGTGTGACTGCGGGGATTAGCCGTTTAAATTTCTACATCTCTTGTCAAACAATAAGTCGCTACTAGTATTGCAGTAACTAAGCATGCCCAGATTTCGCATCTTCACGTTTCAAATTAGCTATTTACGGCATGAATGAGGCAATAACATTCATCCATGTTGACTGATTTAAGGTTTTGATATTTCTGAACTCGGATTTCTATTAGAAAACGCTCGTGAAACACTTCATCCAGTTTTAACCTTCTACGATAGAATTCTACCGCATTTTAAACTTTTTGTTTCTGTTGACCCGAGCAAGTCGTTTAGGTATGAAAAAGCGTAGCTTATGGTTGATTTGAGTCAAGAAATGTACAAAGTATAGTCCCAGAAGTATGCACTGGTTCTGCGGTATTGCTCGGCTCCTGATGAATGCATTACTTCACTAATGATTGCAACCATCTTACTGGCACAGCTTGGGCTATCTGTCTTTAATAATCATTTTTGATTCCTCATTCTACAAACTTCTCTACAGATGAGTAATCTAAGCAGAAACTCTATCGCAATTGCAATGCCATTTCAAAACTATAATAAAACACATCTCTTACATGATCTTTCACTACTGTCATAACTGACTATACCTTTTTCTTATCTGCGATATCTTTAGAGGATTTACCTCAACTTTTCCTATTCTGCAATATATATTGTCCACACTGTTACAATGCATATTAGTTGTTGACCCTGAGAAAGTGCTTATGACTGTATGGTTTCTGGTTGTATTCCCTTAAACTAAAAAGTACTTTCAGCATCAAAAAGCTACCGTCTGCATTTGACAAAATACAGAAAATGCAAAGACTTCCGTCACTAATCTCAGTTTATATTATCACAAATATACTAAAAGCAGCCTCAGATATCCATAGTCCAAAAAGTTCTATATGTTTATGTTACTTCAGTTTGTTTTTTAACACTTCCATGTCACCCTCCGCACAATTTCTAGTCGTTTTTGCTACAATGAGGTTTTTATTTCAACACTTACGACTTGCATTTCTCTGCACCCTTGGAATCTGGTGTTTCAAGTTCCAAAGGTCATGTACATATTTTTGCTGCTAGCAGATACCATAGTTTGAGTAAATTTTACCCTTGATTCACGGCCTGATAACTAGTCCAATTGCTTACTGTTGTTAACAACTAGCCTGCAAAATTGCAACCCAGGATTGTTCACAAACCATAAACGGATATTTTTTGCGGCCTAAGATGTAGGGTGTATATCTGATTAACTTGACTTCTACTTATACAGCAGCATGGGCACTCTGTTACTCCTGATTTCTGCTGCTCAAATTTTTAATAAAACGTCGCTTTCAACACATGATCCTGCTTAAGCACATTGTTGCTCTGTTTTGTCCTCGCCAAAAAGAACACCAGTCATGTGCATATATTTTAGCAGCAAGGCACGAGTTATGTGTGTCATGTCTATTGGCTTAAAATACTCAGTTATAGTGTTGTAACATATGCTCTACTTCTGCTTTGATTTATTCACTATAGCCCGTTATCTCTACCTAATATGTGCTTTTGTTCAGTTTTTAACCGACATACTAGTTAGGATTCAGGAGTAATGTTCATACCTTTGCCCCAGCTTCCCGTTTGTGTTTACCTTTTGTTGGTTCTTATTTCGATTACACAAAAGACAAGCTTCTGTTACAGTAAACAATTAACCTGATATAATAAAGGTCTGTTACAGTCATTTTATTCTTTGCTTAGAATAATATAAGCCATGTCTGTCACTATGATAGTACTTTCGGCCTGTCGGCAAGCCACATTAGGACTACACCATTGGGGTTAATAGGATCTCTTTCAATCTGATTTGAGATATAAAATCGGTTGGCAAAGCTGATTGCATGACTTGATTATAATTCACTACTATTGATGTTTGTGCATATTTGTTAACAGTTTCTGAGTCTTCATGTCTTGAACATCATACAAACTCAAAACTGAATAGGTATTGCCGTATATTTCTTTGTATATTGCTTTCCTTCACAATAATTGGTTGTCATACAATAACAGAATAAGCTGTTTTGCTGCCTCTGTGTGCTTTAGTATGTTTATCTGTACATTGGTGGGTGACTTTTTTCTGGTCTAACTCAAATCTGTTTCAAATATCTTCTGAGGGGATTCAACCGATTACTCCAAGGTCAAAAAAAAAGAGACCAAGTAGCAGAAGCAGAAGCCTAGAACTGAATAAAGACAATTCCACCAGAAGTGTCGACATCAGCATATTTCGCTTGACGCAATTGTGGGCGAGTCTGGGTGAACAATTTGGATTTTGCCGTCCCTAAGATAAAGTGACCAGGGGGAAAACAATTGTTTTTGGGTAAAGGCTGTAATAGCAGAAGGGGCTCTGGAGGTTCCATGTCGCTTTCAGACTGGATAATGCCATCGGTAGATAGATAGCATCAGGCGAAAGCAGAAAACCATAAGACATATGACGGTGGACTGTCAAGAAGAACTTCAAAGAAGTACGAAAATGAGAGATCTTCATCAATAAGAACCGGCCGGAGGATAAAAGGAGAGAAATCCTGGGAATAGTGCTAACCGATCGGTTAACAGCCTAGGTGCTATCACAATCAAAGTATTATGTCATATCATTACAGCCGGATAAAAGAAAGAATTCTCCTCTCCGGAGCATTGTTTTTTCAACCCAGAATTAACGTAATTGGCAAGCTTAGTCACTGTCCAGAATATCAACCAAACACTACCAAGAGGTGATTAATATTTTGCTATGAAGGGAGGAGTAAAGGAGGTCCGGGCATACAAAAACAAAACCCAGCTAGTGCCGCTCAGTTGCAAAGCGCTTGCATGACGTTCTGACAAAAGCAAGAGGAAAATTCCTGTTCTGATTCTGTGTTCAAGATGTGAAAACAGCTGGAGAAAGAAATCGAACACGCTGGTGTCGCCGGACAAGCCTTTGATTCCCGCAAGTGCATCAATAAAGTGAAGGAATGAGGAAATGGAGAGACAATCTCTGTCGCTGAGTTTGGGTTAGGAGCTGCTATGTTCTACGACAAGAACGCGGAAGTTTGGAAAAAGTGCAGCCTCAGCATTTTATGGGTGCCTATCGGTTACATCTCTACAAACTAATTGCTACGGCCACAGGTCCACTGGTGCCGCATCGGATGGAACTGTATGCTGATGACAGTTGGATCAAGAAAGAGAGAATAGTTCTGTTTGGCCTTATGAGAGAGAACCCCAGCTCACTGTCTAGAAATGTCACCCTGGAGGAACATTTTTATCTCCAGAGCAGCAGTGTGAAGGCTGAGATCAGTCAAGCAGAAGGCAGTGCCCAGGAGGGCCGCTCACTTGGTATTTTGTAAAAAATCTATCTCAACCAAATTTCAAAGGGTCTGCATCATTTCTGCACAATCATACTAATAAGTTTATAAAGAAGTGCAGGTACCTTTTTCCAGGGGACTGATCACCCCCTGAGGTAATGAAAGAAAGCACCGGCCAACGAGCCGCAGGCACTTGTGCCTTGAAGTAAGCACCGCCAACGAGCCGCAGGCTATCATGCCTTGAAAGTAAGCACCGGCAACGAGCCGCAGGCTATCACGCCTTGAAAGTACCAACTTAGGCTATCATGCCCGGCCAACGTGCCAACTTGGGCTATCATGCCCGGCCATCGAGCCAAAAAAAAACCCATCTCTGGACCCATCAGGAGCTCTGGTCGCCTGTAATGGGTGCATTGTTAGGTGTGGGACGCCGCACCATACTTGAATCACAAGTACCATCCTTTGGCTAGCATAAGCAAAGTTGGGAAAATACGTTATCTTTGTTCTCCCTTTAAGGGAATTATCATCTTTGGCTAATAAAAGCAAAAGATTTAATCATCATATATTCACCCTTTCAAAAAGGGAATGGTTCTTATTAAAAGAACCATTGGTTCTTCTTTATGAAGATCTTAGTTGGACTTATGGACTTCTGGATTTCTGGCCTTCTTAAATATTATATATCAGAACATCAAGGGATCCATCCATCAAGATATTATGGGATCCGTACATCAAGATATATTATCTCAAAGATTTATGTCCCAGAAATTCCAATTTGACAGATTCAGAGGAAAAACACTTGTGGGACTTTTGGTTGTACTAATTGTACCGATTTTTTGTAAGTTCATGTTCTTTGTAAAAGCTAAAGAAAAAGAACTTGTGGGACTAGGAGGTAGGGAGAAAGGAGAAAAATGTAAATTTCTATCTCTCTTTTTTGTAAAGTTCCACTTTTTTAAGTAGCAAAAAGTAGAACTTGTGGGACTGATGACAAGGATAAGAATATAACGAAGACAAGGGGGTCAAAGCGGTCTAGGCCACAAATCCCGGTCCAGACCCCGGGACCCCTTCAGGACCTTGTTCGGGCTCCAGTTTGGGCGCCAAACATCATTCCGGCCCGCATTCTATAATCGGGTCCCGTATTCCGGCCCGCACTCTATAATCGGGTCCCATATTCCGGCCCCGCACTCCATGTTCGGGCCCCTCATTCCGGCCCCGTGCCCCGTGACCAGATCCCGCATCTCACACTTTGGGAGCGGAAGGCTTTACAAGGAGAGATGTACCAAAATTAAGAAGGTTGCTCTAATAAAGTGATAACACATGGACAAGGATTAAGAGAGAGACTTCACCATAGGAAGTCTAAAATAGAGCTGGGAGGCTCATTTGTAAAGGGAGACAAGATTAGAATAGAGAGAAAACACTAGAAAGCTCTCTAAAGTTGTAATACCAAAGAAAGTAATAAAGATATTGTCTAGAAGTAGATGTAGGCGGTTTATTGGCCGACCGAACCACTATAACTCTCGGTGTTCTGTACGTCTGTGAGATGAGAGGGACCAATCATGTATTTTCATTGACCATCTAAATCAATTAATGCCAGTGCTAAACTCATAGCATAGACAAGGCCGAAATTATGATAAAAAGGTACCTAAAATCAGCATTTTACCTTAGAAACTTTCATTTTACCATGATATAAATGTACCAATTAAATGCTGGAACCTATTACATGTTTATATATGGTCTTAATACAATATAGTGTGACAGGAATCAAATTAAAAATCAGTCCCATTTACTCTCTATGTTGGGCGCCATTTTAAGTGATTTTGGACTAGTTTTAGTTTGAAATTTGTCTTATGGAATGGTGACTCATCCCTACATGTGCCATGTGATAATGTCAATAAAAATCAGTCAAGGAAGGCTTCCATTACCGATTTCCTGCAAGGAAACAACAAGAGAATAAGTTAGACAAGTCATAGGAATTAAAATACATAAAAGAACAAAAGTAGATCTAGCTTTTGTACGAGACTATAAAACAAATGAAACAACCCATGTTCTACCTTATGTGGCTGCCGATTGTGATCCAGAGAAAAGGGGGATTGATTGCTGTCTAAATTAGTAAAGGAAGACAACTACCTAACTATGTATATTTCCATGCCTAATACAACAAAAATCAATTGTCTTATACAGCACATGGCTGCCGAAAATAAGCTAGAAAAGCAAGTTTGATTGCCTTATAATTAGTCAAATAAAACACCTACCAACCTAGGCATGTTCTCATGTCTTATATTGTCAAAACACAAATGTCTATATGCTGCTATGGTGGCCGAAAATTTCAAGAGAATGTGACAAGTTAGTATTGTTAATTCTACTAGAAAATTCAAAGAAAACATGTGCCTACCTTGCCTTTGCCTTCTAGTTGCAATTATCAAACAAAGCCTTCATTATTCTTATCAATCAACAAAAGTCTAGCATGAAATAAGGGCATTTATTGAGCCAAACAATCAATGAATAAACAAAGGAAAAGATTAGTCAAATTTGACATTAATTTATCAAAAGAGAAATTCTCTCATTCCTTTCCTTAAGGCCTTACGTGAGCCATTTTTCCTTTGCCCAACCCTAGCCGATTGTGTAAGTCTCTAACTCTCTCTTTTCTTCTTCATTTGCTAGTTCATTCCTTAAAGCTTCAAAGCTCCATTAATGGTGTATTAAGGTCTAACACCATTTCTATGTAATTTTCCTAGCTAAATCTACTAAGTCTTGAAGCAAGAATCATCCTAGCACCTAGCAAGATTTCGCCAAGCATTAGAGCACCAAGGAGGTACTAAGATTCAACAACAACACAAGGAACATCAAGATCAAGTTAAGGTATATTTTCATGCTTGAAAATCCTAAGCAAATACCTAAGGTTATTACCGAAAATTTATAACTTCTAAACCTATATTCTCTTCATCATTTCATGAAGGAAACTTGGATCTATAATCATCCCAAGGTGTACCAAAAATTCTTTGGAAAATACCTAAGGTAAACTCTTGTAAAACTACTCCAAATATTACTTATAAATCCTTGTTAGAAGTCTAACATTTGGATCTCCTAAACCTATGTGTGGAGGCCGAAAGTTCTTCATCAAAATAGCATTGGAAGAGCTTGGAATTCAAGGAGAAATCAAGTACAAGAATTATCTTGATTTAAGGAGTAAGTTTCTATAATTAAGGTTTATTAAGTTTAAGTTTGATTTAAGCTTCAAACTTTGGTATAAAAATTATGTATAAGCCTTAGTAATATTAAGGCCGAAATACTATGGGTTAAAATGTTAAGAAAATAATTTATAACATATAAGGTAAGATTATTACCTTAAGGTATAAAATTGTGTCACAAAAATTAATTATAATACATATTTAATTAAACCAAATTGTCTAGGGATAAAATGTTCTATTTTGAGTTTATAACCATTCTAAGTCATTGGCATAATTTTTAGAAGTGTTATATGGCTTATATACATTTATATGTACATATTTTAAGTTTAAATCAAGTTTTAAAACTATATGGTAAAGATATATTAAAGCCGAGAATGAAATGTTCTATTTGGTGATTTTTGAAGTTATAGTATATTAGCTTATATTATAAATTTGGGAGTATTAGAAATAGCTACAAGTATTTAAATGGCTAGTTTATTAAGTTATGTGGCTAAAATGTAAATTTTGAAAAGTTTTGTGATACCCAGTGTAGGGGTCACCTCCCACATCGATCGGGAGAGCGCACGAACCACACCTTATAGGTGTAGGGATACTCTTGCCTTGTGAGAGGCCTTTGGGGATGGTACCCCGGAAGCAAAACCGTGCGGGCTGCGGCCCAAAGCGGACAATATCTCACAAGTGGGTTGATTACTGGGCTGTTACAGATGGTATCAGAGCCAGGCCCAGGTCGGTGTGCCAGCGGGGACGCTGGGCTCCCAAGGGGTTGAGAGTGTGATACCCAGTGTAGGGGTCACCTCCCACATCGATCGGGAGAGCGCACGAACCACACCTTATAGGTGGGGGATACTCTTGCCTTGTGAGAGGCCTTTTGGGGATGGTACCCCAGAAGCAAAACCGTGCGGGCTGCGGCCCAAAGCGGACAATATCTCACAAGTGGGTTGATTACTGGGTGGGCTGTTACAGTACTACCCGGCGCATCTCAAGCAGAAGAAGCGCCATGAGTTCGAGACATTATCCCAGGGAGGTCTGACCGTGGATGAGTACTATGCTCGATTCATTGGTCTGCTGGACTTTATCCCCGGTGTTGATTACTCAGAGACCGTGAAGGTCGAGAAGTTCCGGGGGGGATTGTTTTTTCATATTCAGATGGCGATGGGTGCTCCCCTCTACACTACCATTCAGGTATTAACATGAAAGCCATAAATCCTTTACTTACTACATTACCGATTAACTTTGTGAGAACTTACCCATGAGATTCCAGGAGTGTTATGACGTTGCCTCGAGGACGGAGCTAATGCTCCAGACTTGGGAAGAGACTCTCGGGACTAAGAAGAGAAGAACCTGAGGGAGAGTCTGAGGGTGGAGGAGCATCTGCAGGCGATAGCCGGAAGAAGGGAAAGTAAGGACTTATCTCATTCTAAATGTTTACCCATTAAATACCTTATGAATACTGACCCGAAACCTTAAACAGGAAATTCTTTCAAAAGAAAGGGCAGCAGGGTCACCAGGGAGCAAAGAGAAAAGAGCCCGTCCTGCGGTTGACCGGCCCCCAGTTATAGATGCTCAGCCTCTAAGATCTGCACCTCCTAAGGGTGAGAACACCTACCTCTTAAATAAATTGTAACCTAACCTTATATCATCAGATTGTAACTTGAACTAAATACTATCATTAGGCACCGGACAGCCCCAGCGCCATTTCTATTGCAAGCGTTGTGGGAAGGACCATCCTGGGGTCGACTGCAATGGCCAAAATGTTAAGTGTCGGTGCTGCAAGAAAGAGGGACATCGGGAGTTCGAGTGTTGGATGAACCCTGAGATCCATAACTACAGGCCACCAAGGAATACTCAGAACACCTCAGTTGGAGGATCTGGAGTACCACGAGGCGGTCAGGAGGGCCAGACATCTACTGATGCTGGAGCCCAGAAAGGGAAAGGAGTCGTTAGGGGATGAGTACCTGAACTCCGTGAGACGCTGGTGGAAGACTTTTGCTTACTATGTTGTGTACTTACCTTGGATGTTAGACAGAGACATGTTATAAATATGTGGGAGTGTGTCATTGACCACTCGCCTTTTTGTGTATGACTTTTGAGACTAGTTATGTGGACTCGATACGAGTAACCTTGGAACCTTGATGGATTATATATATATGAACAGAATGTTAATGCTTACATTATCATGTAGCCCATACTCGACGACGCAGAGTCAATGAGACGGTAATTACTGAACCAAAATTTCCACCTGCATGGCGCACTTGCTTTGCAAGCGCTATGACAACTAAACCACTGAAATTTCCATCTGCCTTGCGCACTTGACAGAGCAAGTGCTGCAACTGCAACTGTTACTGTTACCTTTTTTAAATCTTTTATTATATATATACCAAAATTCTCATACTTTTCATATCAACTTTTCATACAACCTTAAGATTAGAAACCTATGCAACCTCGGGAAGACCGTTAGTCCAACCACTACAACTGAAGAAATTATACAGCCACTGTGAGTGTAAACCACACCAGTTTAAATCGTTCGAGAATTGTCAGACAGGGCTTATTAGCCAAATACCATCAGTGTATACCCGCATTTAATGCTAATCACTACTAGTGATAAATGTTTAGTCCTTATGGACAAGCATACCCTTTGTAGATGCACCACCGTCAGTGAGGATGGTTGGGAAGTGAAGAGTCAAGTTGCTCAAAGCTATTATGCACTCTGCAATACATCCAATTAAACGGATGAGGGATCGAATGTGAACTATGGATGAGATGTGATCATGATAAACAGGGAAAAGGAATATGTGTGTACTCAATGAGAAATGAATTTTACTTACACCGAGCTGAATAACGCCGGCTTATGGCACGAATTACCACTGATGCCATTAAGGCAATAGCATTTATTACAAGATAACCGATAACATGAACTAATAATAAAAAAAGAGGATATCCATCGAAGGGAGATTGACAATAGAATACTTCACTATAACCGTGTGACGAACATTACCAGTTTACTAAACGAGACATGGGACGACCGCACTCCGATAGGAGCATGTGGGCCTGACAGACTTATTTATGAGTTAGTCGGGTAAGTAGTAATGTATCAGTACGGTTACCCCATGCAGGTAGACAAGTAGTGTTAGGAACACGAGAAGTAGTCAACTCCATACTAAGGACAGTGATACAGATTACCTCGAAGATGGACGAGAAGAGCCGCAGTTAAACAACGGCTAGAGAAATCAAGAACCTTCAATACAGAGCAGTAGACAGTATACAGTGAAGACAGGGAAACCGTTCAAGGACGTGAAACAGAAGGAAAGAAACAGGAAAACCCATTATGGACTAATAATATGTAGAACCTCATAAGGATCGAGCAAATTCTTGCAATCCAGAGGAAATCTACCAGATGATGTGAACATAAACGCGTGACTACGCAATGATGAGAGACAAAGCTAATAACTAGCAGATACCTTAAGCAAGGAACAATGGACTTGGAATGTACCACTCACATGATAATTCGCTCATCGTATCTGTTGGACTCATTAGATATTCGCTGCTGAGCGTTTATGCCTCTGCACTCTGTAGGACTGAGTGTTTGGTATTGCACTTATGCAGTTAGTAACCTAGTGGGAATACAGAAAAATGCAATGGATATCAACACGAGTGTGTATCAAAGAACTACAACAGTGTGTTACTCCGGAATAAAACCACCAGGAGACATGGATGACAATCATCATCTACGTGGACATGTAGGCTGGTACGTCTTAGTATTACAAAGACAAGTGCAAAGAGCACTAAGTACTAACAATAGCCAATGCCATATTACACCTCAAGCTGAATATCAGTGAGAGAAGACACACGCATGTATGCTAGTGATCCAAATGAGAGGATACACAACAATGGAAATAGGCAAATTGAGCCTATGTTCAAGGGTCTGCACCTCAATACGAAGCGGGGCCCATAAGAACGAACTTGAGAGACAACACAAATAGTTAGTTCAGTGCCTCACCCTTTAAGTGTTGTGGAGCCCGGAAGGGATAGAGTCATACTCGTCTCTCTGATATGAGGATAATCCACGAGTTGGAGAACTCTATGAGAGCCAAGTGTCCAGCGCTCCTTGTTGAGCAGCTGTTGTATACTTGTGGGGTACGGGGGCGTAACCCTTTTTAAGGGGGGTAGAGCCTCTTGGTTGTGCACGTGTGTGCACTAAGTTTTGTTGTTTCGTATGCGGAGCATACAGTAGTTTGTGGTATACGGGGCATACGAGGTTTGTTTGTTTGTTTAGTATGCATGGCATACAGTGAATTTGTGGTATACGGGGCATACGAGGTCTTGTGGTTTGTTTGGTTTGTTTGTGTGTGATGTGCACTTGTATGTATGTATCTTATGAGATACCTATCTGAATGTTGTATTTACACCATGTGTGTAATACTTTCTTATGCTACTTGTGATATATATACTTATATTGCCTTGTAGAATGATTACATATGGTATCGCCTAGATACGAAACGAATCATAAGATGTGGAATGTGGAACGATGGTATGTTATGGACACCTCGGGGAGGTTGTCAGGGTTTATAGAATTGATAGGAAATAATGGTGCTGTGCTGATGGATCACCTATATCCATATATGATTGAACTAACGCCACAAAGTGCTGGCTATGTGCTGTATAAGCACAATAAGATGTGTAAATGATATATCACGTAGATATACATTATGGGAATGATGGGTAGTTATATATTTATATACATACCTATTTGATTAAGCGACTTCGGGACGAAGTTTTTTAAGGGGGGTAGATTGAAATACCCCAAACTAATTAAACATGGATTAAACATCTAATCACATTAATTAAGGCCTAAACATGCCTTAAAAGTCAACTGAGAACAACAATGGTCAAGACAAAGCAAGATATTGCACCCTTTGACTGTTTAGGGTAAATAAATACCCAAATGAACTTATTAGGACCTAAAATTTTGTCCTAAGCTTATTAACACATAACTAAACATATTAAAATTGTTGGAAAACATTCCAAACAAAGAACAAGCATTTCATGCTTCAAGGTCAAGTAGGGCAAAAATGTGCTCTAAGAAAACCTTAAAGGTCTAATGACCTCTATTTATATACAATTGGATTCCTATGATCCAATATCATATAAGGAACACAAAAAAACAGTTCTCAAAGAAAACAGAGCTTAGAAACACCTTGCGACACAAAATGTGCACTAAAATACCTTAAAGCACGTTTTGTGTATGAGCTCTAAGATAATGACTTTTTGTCATTTAAAGACTAGAGTATATTATTTATATCATTAATTTGACATGATAGACTATATTATAAAGTCTAAATCAAAGTTTGAAAATAAAATTAAAATGGGTAATTTTGGATGAATAGTACCCAAAAATAACATTTATTACTAAGTATTAACCATGGTCAAATGTCATCCATTGACCATGCCCAGCATTGCCGACCTCCATTAGCTGTCATACCCACTCATTAATCTCTAAACAAATATCTAGCTAATCTAATGACTCATCTATTACTATTCATAAAGTAACATTAAATAACTTATAAGGCAAATAGCTTATTTTCTCATTTGCTTCATTCCCAGCCGACACCACCTATATTCATCCTCTTTTTGATTCTCCATTACCGTAGGAACTCACCAAAGACAGAGGAGAACAACAATTGACATAGGTAAGCTTATTAAGCCATTATGTTCATTCTCTTCACAATTCTTTCCTCTTTCCATGGAGCAAATCATCAACCATTTCCATCCATGTTTCTAGCATCTTTTGGAGGTTGAAAGGAGGGAAAATCTTGGCTGTAACAAGGGAACAAGGTGGATAAATCTAATCTTGTTCTTAAGGTATAAAAATGTGCTTTAAGCACTTATACCTTGTTTATTTTAATTCCAGTTTGGAAGCATGCTTTCCTAGGCTTATAATCTCATCTAACATACTATTCAGTTGGTACATCAAGAGCTTCAAGGAATAGAGAAATCCATGCCAAAAACACTATTTTAGGCATTTTAATCAAGGTAAAAATTAGCCATCTTCTAATCTGAGTTATACCAGTTTAAAGCTTGGTTTAGTAGCGCTTTTGATGCTCTTGTTCTACTGTAAAAACAGGCCGAAGACAACTTATACTTGCCTTGGTATTCTAAGGTAAATTTACCTTGAAAATATACATTAAACACTTCTTATGGTTAGATCTTGCTTGGAGACTAATCATGCCTTAATTGCTGTTTGAAAACATGTAAACTAAGCTGTGGAAAACTTATCTCCAAACAGCCGTGGCCAAACAAAGGCCTTAACTTGGCAAAAATAAGGTATAAATCACTTAAACTTACACTTGGTATATTAATATGTGTATACATATGTATATATATGTCGTGAGGAATGAGTTTAATAAGGTCTTATTTTGACCTTAGGTGATTAAGGAATGGTTAATAAATTTTATAACTAATTAATTAACATAATTGTCAAATTTAAGACATTATGTGGAAAATTGGTAAATATGGAAAAGATGGTGGTAAGGTCGAGAGTTTAATGCATTTTTGGGCATTTATGTGTAATTCATTTTATAAGCTAATGTTTGTAATAAGGCCATGTATTTTAGGCCATTTTATTTATGTATTTATAAGGTTTTATTTAAGTTTAGGTGCTAAAAATAAATTACCGCAAGGAATTAAGGTTATAGTGTAAATAAATTAAATTTATGGGCTATATAATAATAAAGCCAAAAATTAGGGGTTTAAATGAGTTTAAATAAAAATTATAAGATTTTATAAAGTTTTGGGGTTAAATGGTAATTTCTGAAAAGTTATGTGTACAAACCGTATTATATGGAAATTAATGGTCAAGGCAATATTAAGGTGGTCAACCTTGACCATATGGTAGGTTTTGACCAAATTGGATAAGTTAAATAACTTATTTAAGGTTTTATATTAAGATAAGTATTTAATTGTAACAATTTTATACCATATGTGGTATATATGTTATTACCGAAAATTAAGGGTGTAAAATGGTATTATAAAAACACCCATGGGCTATTAGGAATTTTTAGGAATTTATTGGGTTGATTTTGGAATTAAAATGAACTATATATGTAAATATATAATTATATGTCATTGTGACACTTAGGATAAATATATGTGGTGGAATAGTAAATACCGAGATTATAAGGGTTAGGAATAATATTTATAACCCTTGGTGGACTTTGGTGATTTTTAGAATTATATAAGAGTATTTAATAAGATATATGTATAATATATAGTTTAATGATAATATAAAACTATATGTTATAAATTGGGCCAAATGGCAATTATATAAAGTGGAAGGGTTGAAAAATAATTTGAACAGCACATGGGTCTGTTCGGAAATTTTACAAAAATAAAACCATAGGTTATACCCTTTTATAAGTTAAAAATGTTATATTATATGTATATATATATATATAACATGGTATAATTAATGGGGGTGATTTTGTAATAAAAGAAACTATGGGATATGAAAAGAATAAGGTTTTGTTATGGTGCCCATGCGGCAATATAATATAGTTTGTATAAAAACTATAGGTTATAATTAAAGGAAATAAAATATCATATTATATGATATTAGTATATGGTATAACATTACATAATGTTATGTGGTCAAAATGGAATTTAAATAAAGGTAAGGGCTTTGTACCGAATTATAAGAGTTGGAAATATGAATTTTAGACTATGGTCTATAATGTTATAAATGATATAACAATTATATGGTCTAAAGGAAATTAATAAGTAAGGATATTCACATTAAATAATGTGACAAACTATAAATAAATAAGATTTATAACTAAGGTATTTATTGATTAAACCTTAGGAGTTGTAATTATACAACGTAAAATGTTACATAATATTAGGATAATAATCTTAATATAGGTTGTTTGATATAATACAACTAATGGGAATAATCATCTAATATAAGATGATAAAATGTAACATATAATATAAGAGTTTTATAACTCATGAAAACTTACCTATATGGTAAATATATACAAGAATAATGTATATAAGGATGAATATATATTATGGTTGGAAACCATATAATATAATGGTGGTGGTTATTACAAAAATAGTTACAAACTATAAGTTATGAGTTTTGAATGTAAATATAATTTGCTAAGATATGGATTATATAATACAATGTATTATAATGGATGGTGGAAAATAATACAATATAATAAGTCATGCATGCATACATGCAACTATAGGTTATATACCTAAATTAATGGTGGATAAGATTAAAGAAATATAATGAATTAAACTTAACAGTTGAAATATTTTGACATACGAGTTTTAGTAACAAAGCCGACCGGTTATAGAACCCGTAACAAATAACTGTAGTAGAAATCCAGGGATGAACTCTCAGGGTTACTGTTATTCGGAGATACGGATGTAGTTAGTCATGGAGACTGACTTATAGTTTTATTACTGTTTAGATTATACTTCAGACGGAGGCGCATGGCGAGCTAGTGGTCTACACTGCGCATCCTAGGTCTTGGTGAACGGTATGTAAAAGGGTTTGATCTGGGTTGTCCTAAGGATTTCCTGGGCTCGGATTTGGTTGATATCACTTGTGTGTTAAGTTTTTTGGATACATGTATGTGATTGTGTGCTACTGCATTAATTATTTATGCACGAGCGTCCTACGGGACTAACACTACGTCGACTATAGATCGACTTATATAAAACATACATATACGTTATTGTGATACAAGACGGTTACTTGATATAATACCATAGTATTAATATTAAGTATATGGTGACCTAAGTAAAAACACTTAGGAACGAGTCACGACATTGTCGGTCTCTCTAGAGCATGGATCTCGAACATGAATATAACCTAGATTACTTCTAGGTATGTGTGAGACCCATTGGGCAGCTAACTAATAATTATTCTCCATAAGACTAAGAGCATATCTTAAACATTATGAGAGAGAGATGGTGTGAGTTGAGGTGAGGAATCAGTGTAGTTTACGAACTACCTGGTGCGCATTTGTGATCACTGAGGGGTTCCGATTGGGTTCCGCTCCAGGTTTATACCCAACGAGCCCCATTTGGATCGTGGGTCAGGTGGCTACGGCCTCTTATATGGATGTCTTACGAGACAAAAGTGAATAGTCAGGGGCCTCGGACCTCTGGCGAAATGAGCACCTTTGTGTGTACGGGAGGACTACTGTCCATGGTGAGGTTATCGGGTTGTCTCAACATGACACCCAACTGGTATTAATTAAACATGGTTTGGATGGGGCCTTAAAGGCCAAGGTAAATTAACTTTGGAAAATGTACGCTACGGCGATTGTACATTGTACATTATACTGTAATTATTCGACACGTTCGATATACAATTGTTGTTGAGATATTAAATGAATGTTTGGATTGGATGAATGGTTAAGTGTTTATGAATGTTTGGATGGATGTATGTATATTATGCATATATATTACAATATTGTTTATAAACTGTAAAATGGTTAAAGCATGAAACCAATCTAATAATAAGATGGTTTAAAATGACTAAGTGACCATTAGGGTCCAGACCCGGCATACTCAGTGTTTATCGCTGATACTACACCATTATGCAGATTGTGATTATTGTCGAAGCCGAAGTGCGGGAACAGGGTAATTAGAGTTTATTTGATTACCGCATAGGGAGTTTATTTGATAACAATGAAGATGGTGAATGTATTATGGTACGATTATGTATATTGGGATTTGGGAGACCCTCACTTGTCGATGTTTATGAGTATGGACTTAGTATGATGTATAGGAGTTATCTCGTTATCACGGCGGTTAGACAGTTGTTGTTGGTGTGTTGGATATAGTTTGGCTTCGTTACTTGCATGGGCGAGTAGTAATGGCCGGTGACACCCGAGTGAGTATTATTGTGTTATTATTTTCTTCCGCTGAAGACGTTTTATTTATTGCTACGAGAGGGATTATTACGTGTTTAAGGAGAGGGGTTTTACAACCTAAACTGGCTATTCTAAGGTGTCGAAAACCTACAAACTCCACCGAGCATTCTAAGGTGTCGAGAACCTAAAACTACACCGAGCATTTTAAAGAGTCCAGAACCTAAAACTCCACCAAGAATTAAGGTGTCGGAACTTAAAATCACCGAGCAGTCTAAGGTGTTAGAAACCTAATACTTCACCGAGCATTATAAGATTTCGGGAACCTAAAACTACACCGAGCATTCTAAGTGTCGGGAACCTAAAACTCCACTAAGAATTCTAAGGTGTTGGGAACCTAAAACTAAAATGTAAAAAGTGTAAATGAAATCACTGTTCATCTAACCAAAACCTATCCAAAATGAAAAAGAAAAAACTCGGTTGCTTCTAGGACCGATACCTATCCCAAAAACGCTCTTAGTTGGTATACTATGGGGACTTATTGCCTCTGCCACCAAACTAGGGTGCTGGGATAACTTCTAGTTTTCCAAGGGGACTTGTTGCCACTACCTACTAGTTGTTATTGCCTAAAAAGTTGACATAAAGATAGGGGACTTATGCTACTGCCCCGCCAACTTGAATCCTGCACTGGTCTCAGCTAGTCTTGCACTGAAGTCTCACATTGATCTCGTACTAGTCTCGCACATATTTTGCACTGAAAAAATATGAGGTCTTGCATTGATTTTAGGTCTTGCAATGATTCTAGGTCTCGCACTGAAGAAGATACTAGTTTTGCACTAAAGTAGATATGAGTCTCGCACAAAAAAAAGACTAGGTCTCGCACTGAAGTTGAATGGATTCTCGCACAAAAGTGGATTGGATTCTCACACAGGAGATGATTAAAAATTCCTACAAGTATGTAGTGGTATTCTCTCATGCAAATGATTGTGATCAAAACTAATTGCAAAAGTGACAAGCGTAACAATGCTAAAAATGTATGCATAAATTGTAAAATGCAATCCGGGTGCTTGTAGGAACCAAAACTTGTCCAAAGTGTTTAAGAGAAAGAAATTGTTGAAAAAGGTGCCAAACATGTTGAGGAAAATACTACCTACCGTAAAGGAAAGTGAAATTATTATTTCTGACTAAAGATTTCGGACTTGTGAATTGTTTCCAAGAAGACGAACATGCTGCCGATAGAAGTGTGTGGTGTTTGTTGTGAGGGCTTCAAGATTTTGAGTGGCGATAGGGCTTATGACGAGCCTGGGGGTGGGTTGTGATTTGTGGATGATGATCAGGACTTATGACGAGCTTGTGGTTTTGGTGTTGGGGGTTGGAGTAGCGGTCAGGGCTAATGACGAGCCTGGGGTTTTTGTGGAGGTGTTATACCCAAAACTTTGACCCTTAAAAAACTGAACTCGTACGCTCAGTCGTGTTTTCACTTCGCGCAGTCGGAATTTAAAAAATCTTACGATTTTGCCCTTACCCTTAAATCCTTCTATATATACACCTTTACCCTCTCATATCTCTCCATAACATTTCAAAACCCTCAAACTCTCTATCTCTCTAGAATTCTCTCTGACTTCTCTCTAGAAGCGTTAATCAGAGCAGGAGGAAAGCCGGTGCATGACTCATCATTTCTGCTAGTTTGATCTGTAAACCAGGTTCTTTTCTGTCATAATTTACAGTTTTTATTGTAATTTCGGCTGGATGCGCGCTGGCGCCGGGAGAGACGGAGCGCGCGGGCGCCGGGGGAGAAAGGAGGCACGCGGCGCCAGCGTGGGGCGGGGCGCGCGGGCGCCGGGTTGCGGGGAGGCTCGGAGCTGTTTTTGCTCTTTGTGATATAATTGGCCGTTTTAGTCATTCTATACATCTATTATGTGTGTTTAAATCAGTTTGTCCATCTTTATGAATTTGTTATTGACATTGAACTATAGAAATACATGTATGACCTGTATTGACTAACCTCTACCGGTCTTGACTAACTACACACATAATATGACTAAGTTTTACGGTAAATAGCAGATGGCGAGAAAGGGCAAGGGTATGTTAGGTATGTTTGGTCTGGGTAAGGGTAAGACCATTTCCAAGCGAGGCGAGAGTCATCACACCCCGTATGAGCGGTCCTGACACTGCTGCTAAAGAGAGGAGGTGTACACAGTGCGCGCATGCTTTGGCTAGGAAGCGTAGGGAGGTTGAGTTTTACGAGTGCACGAGGAGAGGTTGCAGGCAGAGATGGATTTGGAGGAGGTGGAGGCGGGGGAGGAGGAGAAGTTGGAGCAGCAACAGATGTGGATGTCGACCGTTGGTCGGTGATGGGACGCTGGTCGTGCGGTCTGATAGTCCTGCTTGGCTACACCTCCACAGAGCGGGACCCAAGACGCACGTCATTGAGAGGCTGACGATGATGACGAGGGCGTAGATGAGCCGAGTGTTATGTATGAGGATACACGTATGCACCCTCGTCGCAGGTCCTCAGTACATGGTCCGGCAGAGGAGGTGGCGCAGATGCCGGCTGCTGATGTTTGGTTGCTAGGGCGGACTCCTGTGCCCGGAGGCCCTTACGATACGAGTTTGATCCCAAGCTTCGGCGGTCAAGTCGCGCTTGACGTGTGGCGAGGAGTGGTATGTTTCCCGTCTGGTAATAGATTTCATAAAATTTTAGATTGTTTAGGAAATGGTTAATATAGTGTGAAATCAATTATAAATATTCAACAGGAGAAGGGATGCCTTAGCTTCAAGGCTAGGGCGAAGTATTTGGAGGTGTGGACTCCGAGTACATTGAGGCACCTAGAGTCTCGAGCGGCGGTTGAGGAGAGTGGACTTGGGCATCTTGCCGACATAGCGCATGGTTGTTTTGACCTCGCGCTCCTCTCAGCGTTCGTGGAGAGATGGCAGCCTGACACGAACTCCTTTCACATGCCATTCAGAGAGATAACTATTACTCTCCACGATGTCTACCACATCTTGGATATCCCCATGGCATGGCGATTTCCTACATGCCTGACGAGGCCAGCGCTCGGGTAGGTGATGCGGCCCCACCACTACACATTCTTATCCCCCACTTCCTAAAGCTGTTTGGCTCGACGAACAAGAAGGAGCTGATAGATTGTAGGTTCCTGGAGAAGAGTCAGATACGTTACCGAGCCCTTCACGATACTTGTGGTGGTCCTTACAGTACCCCACTACAGGAGACGATAGCTTACCTCTGGTACTTGGTGGCCCACTCATTGATCATCAACAAGGGCGGGGATCGTGTTATGCCTTCGTCCTACTGGCCAATCCGTGACCCTAATAGGGTCAACATGTATGCATGGGGGGATGGGACACTGGCATATCTGTACCGACAGCTCGACATCGCTTCCTGGTCGGATACATGTCAGCTGGCTGGTTGCCTGACGTTGTTTCAGGTGAGAACTTGATATCAAGCACACGACTTCAGCATTATAAACTTATTGTTTGAGTATCTTGGCTAATGGTTTCGTATGATTACTGTAGTGCTGGATCTACGAGTACTTTCCTATGTTCAGCTTGCAGCAGCTTTCAGAGTGGGATGAGTGCTCCCCGATTTGCCGTATCGTCAAACATTGTTTCCCATTTAAGTTGTTAATTATTTTTCATTAAATGAAATGTAGGTTGATTGGCTGCCGTTTGGGTTTGAGGGTACCCATGTGTCACATGGGTGCTCCCGGTATTATGGCACTATACAGTTTTTGGATATTGTTGAGCCGAATATGCCCGAGTGGTGTCTGTGCCAGTTTGGGTTCGTGCAGACTATCCCTCCTCAGCTTATCAGACCCGACACCCATTATCGTCCCTAACACGGGAAGATATACCTTGTCGCGTACAACTATGGGACATCCGTGTGGGACAACACGACGGGGCCCACTAGGTGGAGGTTTCCTCTGACGCGTGCATAGATGGCATGGGCCATGGACCAGGATTACATCCAGTGGTTCCAGCATCGTTCCCATCCTCAGGTGTGTCCCTTAGGAGCGGACGGTGGCCCCAGTACACGACGAGAGGATCAGCTCCAGGTATATACTTTGTCTTGTTAAATTTAGTTGTTGTTTCTAACTGTTTTTAAATACTAATGTGAAATTTATACTTTACTACAGTATTGGGATGAGACAGCTCCTATTATCATGAGCATTGCACTGGAGAACAATCCGAGCTGGCCTACAGGCGTCACCCCATGGATTGCTGATAGGCTCGAGATGGCCTTTGAGTATTGTCGGCTTAATGTCCCGACCACCCCTGATTCACCCACACGTCACAGGAACCCTAACCAGCCTCATGCTGGCATGGAGTGGTACATTGTGGGGCGTCGCACCCGAGGACTTAGGCCTATAGGGGAGGGTATGCACCTTAGGCACATGGAGCAGGCACGTCGGCGTGGGGATGAGGGTGGGCTCGGTGATGATATGGGAGGACCTAGTGATGGGATGGGAGGATGTGGTGATGGGAGGGAAGGACGTGGCGATGGCAGGGGAGGACGTGGTGATGGTGGTTCTAGGTATAGTGGGGTGGGTATGGTGGGTGAGTGGGGGTGAGTATGGTGGGGGTGGGTAGTGGGGGTGGGGGTATAGTGGGGGTGGGTATGGATATTTTTAGACTGTTTATTTAAATTTTGTTGTTTGACCCTTTTGTAGTAATGATTTAACTGGTGTAGTGATTGTATGTTTAATATTTATGTATTTGTTTTTTAAATAATTCATTCTTGTTTATATCAATAGGATGTCAATTCCCTTTGCAATTCACGTGAACCATTACACTGCATTCAATGAATACAGGGCATGGTTCGAACGTAGTCCGGGATGGGCAGTGACCGATACAAAAATTGGAACTCCAACAAGTGTTAACCATCTAACATCGTCATTAAGTCAAATTGTGAGATCACATTTTGATAATCATCAGCTACATATCTATTCGATTGTCTATCTTATGATGGACCAAGATCTGTACAACGACTATATCGCCCACATACTAACGGATGAAGACGTACGCATGATGTTGCAGAACTACTTAGACCTTGGAGAAATAATGGAAAGAGTTAAGATTCTTGTAAAGTATGAAGATGATTCAGACTTTGAAGACCCTGGTATAATAAGAGATAGGGCTAGGCTTACCACAGAGAATACGTTGCACGCTACAGGGCTATTACGAGGAGACGACATCCCCTGACTTTATTACTATGGTTCGAGTTTTGGATTTCATATAATGGTAGTGAATGTAAACACACTTGTTAATTGTTTTGCGACTTTAAATAATGCGTGTGGTCACTAAGTTGTAACAGTGTTAAATAAAGCATGAGTAAATTAGAGATAAATTATATCTTCAGTTGTATTGTCGTGCGTGGAACATGAACTGCTTGAGAATTGTGGAATGCATTTCGAGCATCTGTTGTGAAGGAATGAAACTCCGAAGTAGAATCGCTTTTGATGTCCTGAAAATATGTTTCAAAGATGTTTATAGTTTATTTAAAAAATTCATTTTTTGAGCAATCTCCAACTCCAAGCCCATCTCATTGTGTACTAAATGGCGTGTGAATAAATTAAAGATAAATTATATCTTTAATTGTACTGTTGTGTGTGGAACATGAACTGCTTGAGAATTGTGGAATGCATTTTGAGCATCTGTTGTGAAGGAATGAAACTCCGAAGTAGCATCGCTTTTGAAGTCCTGAAAATATGTTTCAAAGATGTTTATAGTTTATTTAAAAAATTCATTTTTTGAGCAATCTCCGACTCCAAGCCCATCTCATTGTTTACTAAATGGCGTGTGAATAAATTAGAGATAAATTATATCTTTAGTTGTACTGTTGTGCGTGGAACATGAACTGCTTGAGGATTGTGGAATGCATTTCGAGCATCTGTTGTGAAGGAATGAAACTCCGAAGTAGAATCGCTTTTGAAGTCCTGAAAATATGTTTCAAAGCTGTTTATTGTTTATTTAAATAATTGTCAAGATGGAAATTCATTGATGTTTAACAATAAAAAAGATGTTTGTAGTCGGTTTAGGCGGAGCGAAATCATCTTCCAACTCGAAGTCAAACGGTTCGTCCGTATGTAACTTCATTGTCAACGGGAAAGCCCTTTAGTATATTTTATATGTAGAGAACATTCAACGGGCGTAAATCGATGGAAATGATAGACAATAATTGTCAAGATGGAAATTCGATGATGTTTAAAAATAAAAAAAGACGTTTGTAGTCAGCTTAGGCAGAGCAAAATCATCTCCCAACTCGAAATCAAATTGTTCGTCCGTATGTAACTGCATCGTCAACAGGATAGCCCTTTAGTATATTTTATATGTAGAGAACATTCGACGGGCGTAAATCGGTGGAAATGATAGACAATAATTGTCAAGATGGAAATTCGTTGATTTTAAAAATAAAAAAAGACGTTTGTAGTCGGTTTAGGCGGAGCAAAATCATCCTCAAACTCAAAATCAAACGATTCGTCTGTATGTAACTGCATCTTCAATAGGATAGCCCTTTAGTATATTTTACATGTAGAGAACATTTAACGGGCGTAAATCGGTGGAAATGATAGACAATAATTGTCAAGATGGAAATTCGTTGATGTTTAAAAAATAAAAAAAGACGTTTGTAGTCGGTTTAAGCGGAGCAAAATCATCTTCCAACTTGAAATCAAACGGTTCGTCCGTATGTAACTGTATCGTCAACAGGATAGTCCTTTAGTTTAGACCATCTAGTATATGTATAGATCTTTAGCTAAGCAACCATTATCGCACTAGCTTTGGAACAGACTATATGAACGCTAAACTTGTTTTTATTAGATAAAGTATTATTGCACATCCACGGCTTCTAATTAATGTGTGCGTTGACTAAGTTGTAACATTATGATGGCTGGCAAATGTACTGAAGCATGAATTCAATTGATGAATCTCCTTCGAGATTTTATAATGTTTAAAAATGAAAAGAGACGTTAAAACACTAAACTATTCAAATATTTATCTAATCTTCTAAAACCATTATTAGTGGTCCACTAACTGAGGGAAACAATGTAGGCCAGTGTTGGTTGCGCGCTATGTACAAATCCAGATAATGTGTAACCGCAGGTTCATGCCAGCGTCGCCACATGGGATTCATGCATGGGACCAGACAATTTTTGACTGTTTGCACTTTAATGAAATGAGATTCCACTGACACATGCAATATAGACCTCTGCTACTGGATGACCCAACCCCCGATCATCACATAGCGGTAGTGCGACCAAGCCTCCTGCCTTACTACGCATACCTCTTGCAAAACTTATAAGCACAATGTTGTAAACAATCGACAAGATAAGACCAAGATCGAGAATTTCAATCCAATGTCGCGTTGGTGCAAATGAGTCTGCAAACCAATTCAGTCATGTGTACTGTCTTTCATACCACTGTCATTCACATCGATCCAACCACCGATATCTTCTACTCTCCAGGTCATCAAGGCATGCACGTCTAACCGCTTTCCATTGGTTTTCATCATTGTACATGAAATCGGAAATAGCTCAAAAACCACAGTTTCCATCACCTACTATTTCCCTGCAACCTGTAACATAATCAAGTAATTTTTCATCAAATTCAGTCCAATACGGAGAGGAGTTCTAGGGGCTCCAGTATGTCGATAGTGGTGAATGTTGTTGCGGTGGATTTTCTTGCATCGTCGGGCCTTCTCCAGTTTGACTCATTCGCTCAGATGATCATCGCATTGATTGACTGTGTTCCATTATCAGCCCATGATCACGTTAACTTTTGGGTGCTGTAGAGCGTCGCTGAGACTGTGAACGTCGTAGGGGCAGACCATGGTTTCCAAGACCTAAATGCTCGTGTTTGGACTTGTCCCGAGTATTTAGCCTCTTTTTTTTTGTAGTGGGCCTACCCTTAGGCACCTTCACCTCTAGGGGCTGTAAACCAGTGTGATCATCCGAGGGCTCTCATAATGGCTTCCACGCATTGAATGCTTGTTCAATTATCATAGGATCAAACCGCTCAGACAGATCCTCATACCACAGACTTACACACGAGAGTTGTTCCTCTGTGGATATGGTGTTTAAGTGATAAACTAAGATATTAGAAGGCTAAATAATGCCGTCAAAGAAAACATAAGAAACATTTCTAATCAAAGAAAACATAAGGAAACACCAAAAGAGCAGTTTAAGCAAAAACGTGATCTAAGCTTGGAGAGACTTGGGTGAGCACCCAAATATCATTCTAAGACCTTAGTAATATCCTAATGGTCATTTTAAACCAATTACCAAAGAAAACCAAGCTTGAAAACAAGTTAAAACACAAAATGTGCTTTAAGGAGTCTTAAAGCACATTTTTGAAAAATTGTCTTGTAAATAGGTTTTGACTGGCTAAATGTCCATCATTACTCTTTAATTAACATGTGTACTAATTAGTATCACATTAGGAGGTCTAAATCAACGGGAAATCAAAAATTTCACAATTATGTGCCTTGTTTAGTGAATAGTAACCAAATAATGCTAGTTTAAGACATTAGTCAAAGTAAGTCAATTAAATGGTCAACAAAGACCACAATACACCTTGTTTGACTAAGGGGGCCGGTTTTTAAGTGTGACTCACCACACTTATCTAGCTAAGTAATGAATAAAGCAAAAGTAAGTAAAAACACTATTCACCTTTTAACATAATATCTTACCTTTAGTAGTCCTCTCTCCTCATTTCTTCATTCTTCATCTTCCCCATCGATTTTCTTTGCTCTCTTTCTTCTCTCTCACGTAAGAAGCAACCTCCATGCTAGCTCCATCTTCTTTTGCCCACATCTTGCTCATTTAAGCTCCAAAATCAAAACCAAGTACATATATCTCTTAGTTAGCTCAAGCTCTTCCTTTCTATCTTTTCAAAACTTCAAGAGCCTCATTTTGGAGCCAAGGCAAACTACCATTAGAGGAGGAAACTCAAGCTTGGAGACTCCATTAGCTTCTCCATTCTCTTAAGGTAAAGAATATGTAAGAAAATCTAGGGTTCCATCATTTTCTCTCCATGTCCGAAAATTATCACTTATGGGGTTCCACTTTTATGCCTTTTTCTAGCTTGTTTTCTACTCTCCAAATGATAAAGGAGGGTCCTTCTTGCTTCATATCCAAGCTTGTCTTGAGAAACCAAGGTAAAACAATCAATTTAATACCTTAAAACACATTTTAACCTAGGTTTTTATTCCTTAAGGTTAGTGTGTTGTTTAGTACTCATTGGAGTCATTGAATGTTGGTTAGAACATTGGCAAGGAGAACTTGATTTGGTGACCGAGATTGAGCAAATAAAAACCTAAGGAAGAAAGTTTATGAAAAAAAGAACAAGGTAAATGTCTTACCTTAAGGTGTTTAATGCATTAAGGGATGGGATTTAGGTATATGATGAGTGTAGCTTAAGGTTTACATTAAAAAAAGGGCTATATATAACCTAGGTGAAACAATGACTATGTTTGAGAACTTTTGACTAAGGAGCCAATGAGAAAAGAGATAGTTAAACAATGTTGAGATGAATTACAAGAAGCATTTTATTTCAATGGGAGCATTGTTGTGTGTATTCGCAGGTTAAAGGCAATTATATGTGGAAATTCAGTGGTTAAGATTATTGTCATTTAAGGGCCTAAGTGCCAAGCATTTTAAGTTTATACACTATATGATGATGTGGTGTAAATTGTGTGTGTTAAGGTGTTGTGATGAGAATTTGAGTGATCTTGGTTGTTTGATGGTGAAAAACCAAGTGTTTGGGTGTAACAATATACTAGAGAACCCATGGAAAAATTTAGTGGAGTACTTAAGTGTTTAAGATGTTCTAAGGAGATTTCATGACTAAGGAAGTCCTAGGAAGTTTTAGAGGTTGTCTTGATGAAAAAGGGTGAGTTTAAGGTGTATAATGAGTTAGAATGACCTAGACATGATCATGGAGGATTTAGGAACCAAATGAATGTACTAGTGTATTTAGGACTTAGGCAAACATTGGTAAACTAGTAGAAAAGAAATAATGTGTTGGATGATGGTGTCATAAATTTGTGTAGGAACTTTAAGTAGTTGCATAAAGGAATTTTAGGTGGAGAAAGATGCTTGGGAGATGATGTTATAGTGGTGAGGAAGCATTTTGGCATAGTGGTTATAATAGGTGTGAACCACCACTTAGAAACCTAAAGAGAAACATTACAAGTGTTGACATTATTGCAAGGAAATAAATAATGACTAAGATGGATATTGATTAGTGAATTAAGGAGTTTAGTGGAGGGCTTAAGGTGTGTTTTAAATGCCCAAACAAGGTTAGACCATGCTAGGAAATGAGATAAGTGTTTAAGGATTTAGAAGATGGGTATTTTGGCCTGTCCGAACTTCCGTCCGAATTTGGAAGCTCAGACATGCCCTGTTGCAATTTAACCTTCTGAGTCTCGGCTAGTGTCCGGACTTCAGTCCGACCTTAGAAGTTCGGACACTTGAAATTTTTCCTTTGAATTTTCCTCGACCTATGTCCGAACTTAGGGAAGCTCGGACACATGTTCGGACACACGTCTGATTGCACCCTTTTTTAGTCTCGACCTATGTTCGAACTTGGGAAGCTCGGACACAAGTTCGGACGCGGTGCTGTTTTGGCCAAAAACTTTGTTTAAGGTTAGGAAATTGTGGGGATGATTAGGTATTGATGTTATAAGGCTATTAAGGACATGTTTGGTGGGAGTAATGGTCATTAAGTGGGTGAGTAAGTGTAATAGATAATGAGGAAATGATGCACTTAGGAGTTAAATTAAAAACCATAAGGCTTAGTGGAAAAAAAAACAATGAGTAAAAGTTGATGTCTAGGGAGGCTAAGAAATTGTATTGAGTTGAATTGAATAATAACCTAAAACTGAATGAATGTTTTAGGATTGGTGGATTGGGACTTGGAAGGAGATAAACCAAGCAATCGTCGACGGTGAACGGTACAATCTTTCTTGTGACCTGCTTGCTAACGAGGTGTCCCTCGGCTTGTGTGCTATCTATTTAATTGCTATGACTAAGACAAGATAAAGCATGCAACCGGTTATATTTGTTCTCGTTGTGTATGTGTTTCTTTACACTAACCCACGAGACTTGAGCTTGTTTCTAACTAAGTTTAGTACTTACTGAGTTAAGGATAAGAGTTAAGTATTGGTGATTGTTGGTTAATACCCGTTAAGGTTTAACTAACACATGGTGGGTAAGATTTTTACTAACTGGAACTTGAGTGAGGAAACCCGGGACTGACTCCGGTCATGCATGCTAAGGAAAGGGGGACGGTATCTGAATCAGATCCGCCATCCGCTTAAGGACTTGTCTTTGGACTTGTTGCGGGTTTGCCGACTCAGCTACACTGGACTCCCGTCCAAGGTAGGTGGCATTAAGATGGTGCGGTAGGATCACCTAAATCCTAGGTTTGAGATTAAGCTACAACCATTTCCATTCTAGGAACGGTTTGTATACTGAGATTAAGATAAGGATAAGACTGAGGTAAGATAAGGAACTGAGGTTAAGGAAACCAGGACTAAGGAGGGGGGTTACTAACCCGCTTGATAAGGGAACACTTGTGTCGTTCATTGTGTGTGAACTATGTATGTTCATCTGTGGATTGTTGTTTATAGCACTTCATGTCATGCTTTTGTACTTAATCAATTTCCATGCTATCGACAATTAGTCGTCGTAGCCCTGTTAGCTTGGGGGCCATGAGAGGGAGTACTAGCATTCGTGCTGACCCCCTTTGGGGGCTGTTTTTACACTTGCAGGTAAGAAGCCCATGAAGTCACTCCACGAGAGTAGGAGCGGTTAGACTTAGGAGGGGTTGTTTATTTTGAGTACGGGTTGTGCTTGTGCTCCCGTTTGTTTATATTGAAACTGATGTAAGTTTATGACTATGACTTAGATACTTAAACTCGGTTGGTTGATGGTATTTTGGTTGGTGGTGTTTTGGTCGGTTGCATATTTTGGATAAGTGTTGTAAATCGATAAGGCCGGTATATTCTAACGATCAGACCGTGGCAAGGTCCCGGTGTTTGTTATTTCCGCTGTGACAAATTCGATTAAGTGTTAAGTTTTGCGACAACCACGATTGGCTTTGGACAGGGTATTACATGGTGTGCTTCAAACTCTTGTTGTTGGTCATATCTGAGTGTCCGCCAAAAGATATGCACTTCTTCAACTGGAATATTCAAACCGGCTTGAATGTATTGATACATATGAAAGGCGCATGGTAATTCCATTATTGAAGTAAACGCATAAACATCTTCGTACGACGTTGTGTGATCAATATCACAATGACCGCTTCTCAGCTCCTTCTGGAGTATTTCTATGCATTTGAGGCTCACTTGATTGACCATAAATAAAAATGG
This sequence comes from Limonium bicolor, assembly GCA_023374045.1. NCBI lineage: Eukaryota > Viridiplantae > Streptophyta > Magnoliopsida > Caryophyllales > Plumbaginaceae > Limonium > Limonium bicolor. Next base: position 206,334,220 of record CM041776.1, read on the forward strand.
GACTTGCTAGTCTTCTGAAACCCTTCTATCAATGGAAAACTTGAAGTCTTGTTTAATGTGGAAGTGTTGTCATTCGATGAATCTATGTATGCTATCGAAGCATGTGTCTAGAGATCCAGTGCATGTATGAAGCCAACACTTTATAGCTAAGTGGGCTCTCTCCACCCTATACATTGAAAGGAAATTAGTTACAGATAAATGGGAAACCTAACAATACAAACGACAGAACATGTTGACAATTTAAGTTAAGCTATCCTGTTGGTAGATGTGTTGCCGAAATGCATGAATCTTTTTACCCATACCTCACAAAATTTCTCACGCTGACTTAGCCATGTCGTATTCAAGTACACAATGAAAGGATTGTTGGCGCCGTAAGAGTATAATAATTTTCCTCACTCTTCATCGTACTCCGCGATAGTGGAGGCGTAAACTATTCGCTTCCACCTATACACTATTACTTCAGCTCTCTTAGTGTCAACATTCATTATCTTGATCGCTTTGGCAGCCACGTTCCAGCATATGTGCCATCGACATAGAAGATATGGTACAGAAGGATATACCACTGAAAGGGCTTTCACTAGCGCCTTCTCATTGTCAGTGACAAACACATATGAAGGATAGGTCAACACCTTCATCAGCTGATTAAGCATCCATGTGTATGCATACTCGTCCTCTCTAACTGCAAAATAGAACGCTATACAGAAGTTCTTGCCACACGATGTCACTTCGATGAACTCCACGAGAGGCATCTTGTACATGTTCGTCTTGTAAGTGCTATTAATGAGCACTACATAAGGAAACATCTTAACGAGCGTCAGCGAAAAAGGGTGCGTAAACAAAACAAGACCAAGCCTAGATGCATTCCCTGCAAAATGGTCATTTAATTAGAACAAACATTTAAAGTGATTAACATCCAAATACACCGACACTAAAGAGGTGTGCAAACACTTACTTGCATCTTTCTCGGACCACCAACTATAATTACGTTCATCTAGCGAGTGCTTAAAGGACGCTACATCTGTACGTCCGCCACGATCCTCTCTTCTGAATTTCACAACTAGGTTATGAATCGATGTCTTGTCTGTGGTACTTCCGGGGTTCTCTTCATGCAAATGGGCCCACATCTGCCTTGGCGCAACACCATTCCTGTGCAAACTTTCCATGCTTGCTCTTTCTTCAACACTAAAGAGAGGCCAGATGAAGTGAGATTGTAGGTTATTAGCTAACTCGTGGTTGTGCGTCAGAACCATCACCAGAATAGACCAGCCCGTACGTTCCCCACCCTTTATGCTTAGGCAGAACGGGCAGTTGCATTTCTTCGTGGCACACCGTGGCCTTTGACGAGATGATGACGATTCTCCTGTGCGAACCCGTGGCTTATGCATGCCGTACCTCTCACACGTTAGTACTAATTCACCATCGTCTCTCTTAGTCTGTCTGATTAGATAAATATTATTATTCTATCCGATGCGAAGCGCATTACTAACCGCCTCCTCTATATCGGTAAATTTTATGCTAGTACTAAACACATGACCTGTGTCTACCTTCACGTCCTCGAATTCAGCATCGTTCTCACCCTAAGCAGAAAAATGTCATTCATCATGAAGTACTACTTGTAAACCCTAATATTATGTATTTGAGAGTAAATGACACATAAGGCATGCAAATAGTCAGAAAAGTAGATCATCATAAAGTACACAAAGACAAACGCAATGGCGCAAACGGATCAAAAAACGGAGCAATAATGAAGAAGATACAATGATTTTAAGAAACGAGCACCGGCACAGGCGCTGACAACAAGGGGCTGGCGCCGGCACCCACAGAGGAGTGCGCGTGTGTAGAAGGGGCCGCACAGGTGCCACAAACATGGGGGGCGCGCCAGCGCCTGCTCTCCACGACGGGCTTCGGAGCCGGACGGCGTTTGCTATTTGGAAACCCATTTTTTACTTTTCTAGTTCATTTTTGTACAAATTCTAGCTATGTTTGTACATAAATTGCTAAAATAACACCAGAAAGTACCTCAGAATCGGCCCCTAGTGAGTACTCCTCCCTATTAACATCAGCTGCACAAACGTCATGTATTTCCGGAACACCACCTTCGGCATTTCCTCCATCTTTTTTACTCTTCTTACAGAAGAGCTTTTTCTTCAAACTTCTAAAGAAACCATTTCCTCTCTTTATCTCTCTAACTTTTTCTTTCTAACTTTTAGGATTTCTGAATTTCAATATGATTTCATAACGTATTCACTTCCTTTTTATAATGAAATTTGGGGTCACCTAGTAGTATGTCACAAATTGTGGGTAAATATAGTAATTTTAGAAAAATATTAAAGCAGGGGCAAAATGGTCATTTTATGACTGTACGAAGTGAAAACACGACTGAGCGTATCGACCCTCAGGTTCCATTGGACACGAATGCCTAGAAGGGTAAAACGGTCAAAAGACATGGAATCCAGAGGTTATAAGGATGTTTTTGAAATTTTCTATCCTTGCATGGTTAGCTCACACACCTTAGAATGGTCGACAACCTAATCTCATAAAGAGCATTTTTCGTAATTTTGAGAATTTTCATTTTGAAAAATTAGCTTTTAATGCATATTATAAGCTAACTTTTTTAATCTAAAGTCCTAAATTTTCAAAATATAATGGAAAACGTTTCCATCCATTGAATTAAAGTTGCAATCAGGTTATTGGGCCTATCCATGACCAAAAACCTAGTAAATTTTATTCGAATCCCAAAGCCCAAAAATAAAGGAAAAATACAAGTCATCTTGTAATTTTCTCTCTCTTCCGAAAATAGCTCAAGTCAACTCAAAATATCATGAAATTTTAACTCATGATAAATGATGACATTTAGCAAATAATGGTCTTGGAATTTTGAATTTTTGAATTTTCAATCATTTCCTATTAATTTCTTAACAAATATGATGAAAAATTGATTTTAAAAATATTCCTTTATCCAAAAAAATAATTTTTTCATTGATCAGAAATACCCTCCTTTACATGCTAGCAAAATCTCATGATCAGGTTCCTTCCAGAAGTTACCCGATCAAGTCTAGGTAAACTTGACTCCTTTACCGAGATTACTTTATCTTATTCGTTGTCTATATAAGGAATCTTTCCTACTGACTCAAGAACACTCTTGAACCCTAAGAAGTTAGAAAACACGGTCGTCAACCTACTCTCCACATTTTTCCAACTCCCGATCCCTAATCCATACCAAAATTCCACCTAAATCCACAAAAACTGAGTTTTTAAACTCCCGTCACCTCACAAATCATCAAACACACACAAAATCACCATCAAAATGTGAAGAACATAATCAACATCAAGGGGTCAAAAGCTCGAGTCGAGATTGAATTGGGTCTACCATCAACGAAGCCATTGATGAATCCCGATGTAAAGAACCCACCACCTCCCGAGATCAAAACAGGTTAGATTTTAGAATCCTTAACTCTTCTGATCATTAGCAGCACTCAATATCAATTTCGAGTCAATTCGACCTTTTCTGGCATTTTTAATGGGGTTTTGATTCGTTTCTTCCCTTTAACTTGTAAGCTAAGTTTTGTCTTAAATTTAACTTCAAACTGTAGTCTTTCTATATCAATAATGTGTTTAGAATCTTTCAAGCTATAAAATTTGAGCCAAAAACACCGTCGGAAAATGCCTAAAAGCTTCCATCCGTGGCCTGTCCGTGCCTACGAACGGCACGTCCATGGCCTCTAACGGCCCCAGATGGTGGCAGGACAAATTTGTTTTTCAAATTTTAGGGTTTAGCAACATGTCCGGGCCCATGGACAAAATTTCTTTTTCTGCAAATTTGGTTTTCCTGAATAAGTAGTTTAACTAGGGTCTGGGCGTACAGACATTATGTCCGTAGCCTCGGACACACCAAAATTTGACCTAATTCGGCTCCGAAACCCTAGTTTAGGTAATTTCAGTTTCCACTTTAAATTTCAGTAAAAATGTCAAAAATTCAAAAGTACAGAAACCCGTGCACTTAGGTTAAATCGGCTTTATAATAGCCTGTAAATGACATAAGTAGAGGGAAAACTTAGAAAGGTAGTGAAAGTAATTTGAACCCAGATAAGTTATACACCAACCCTCGAACCCGATCTCAAACCTTTCCTAATTTACTGTAGATTAAAATTAGGTGGCGACTCGTAATAGGTTCCAGTGAGCTAGCTTAGGTTTTAATAATTATGATTTTATGACATAGTTATTAAGCTTAGGGTATAAGTGGACCTGGAACCAAATCACATCCCAATCAACCTGAATCAACATAGGATGAGGTTCAAAAACAGACGCTTACAGACCGACGACTCTGTTGGGGATATCAATCTTGATTTTAACTTTTTTAATCTTAAGATAAGAGGGATTAACTTGAAATTGTTATTTACGACTTTTATTATATTGTTTGTTTACTTTTGTGCGCACCTATATTTTATGCACTTATGCATCATGTGAGAGCGAGGGCCCATGCAAACCGCTTTCACCCCGGGACCCAATTTAGGTGGTCCCTGTCAGAGACTCACACCTTTTTAGGTGATGTGAATAGGTGGGGGAAAAGAGGAGGATGTCGTCTAACCACATCCCCTTAATACCTAGGTTTTGACTCCAAGCATTTCTCTAGCAGTATCCTTATCGAGTCCAATGTATGGTCAGTAAAAAACCTGACCGTAGACGCACACCTTACGGTGATGTGAACAAAGTGAGGAAGCCCAATGAGGACAACGTGCAAGCCCTATCCTTTTGCGGTGACCTGACCCGAGCCCCAAGCACCTCTTCGGATCGATCCTTACCAAGGTTGATTAAAACATCAAGTGATGACATGTTGAGCTTGTGAGTAAACCTTGTTTGCTTGTATTATCGGCCTACTACCAGCCCTAGAAAATGATAGGTGCTTTCCTTACACCCAATTTAGCCCAACCCAAATTTGCGGCTTTATTGTTTTTGGTCTAAAGGCCCTGCTAGGTTTAAATAAGTGAGTCATTTGTGTGGGCTTCGGCCCAAAAACCTAGATCTAGGTAATCTCTCTTTGGCCCAAAATTGGGATCATTCATCTTGACCCATTTCGGTCTAGGCCCATGAAAAAGGAATCTAGTCGAACTTGAGGTAATTCACAAGACTTAAAAATCAATCAAGCCTTTCCATTGAAAACTTTTTCAGCTCAACAGCCCTTTCATATGATCTCTTCTGGCACATGGCCACATGTCCATCTCAAACACATTCTGACCCAAGTTCCGCATTCTCAAAGCATTTCGGCTCAGGTGCCATGCTCACAATTCAAAACATTCATGCTCGAGTGCCTATCCACACACTAATTCCAGCCCAAGCGCCAATCCACATCTTAAAAATGATTCCGAGCCAAATACTTCTTCCTAGAGATATTCCGGTCCATGTGCCTCACTCACAACTCTGGCCATTAAGGCTCAAGCATCTATCCACAAATATTTTGGCCCAAGCGCCACATTCTAAAAAAACATATCCTGGCTCGAATGTTTACACACATCCCCTAGAGCATTCTGGCCCACTTGCTTTAAGTATGAACTTATTCCGATCCCAAGTGCTACCTTATCAAGAACTAATTCTCAATCTAGAATTTCGACCCATTTCCTTTTGTTAGCTAATGATGGACACTTCAGAAACAGGTAGGATCAAACCCCAAGTACGGCGGAGGAAGGAAACCCAATTAGCATGGAGGCCCGGATGGCAGCTTTGGAACAAAAGTATGTGGCCACCGTTGATGCCATGGAATAGAAACATAAGTCCGCGAAGACCAAGTATGTCGCTGTAATCGAAGAGCCGAGAAATAAAGTTAACTCCCTTGAGGTCGACCATCAGGAGAAAACTGTAGGAAAGACTGTCAACCCCAAAAATGAGCATAACCACATTGAAACAGCTTTGGAACAAAAGTATGTGGCCACCGTTGATGCCATGGAATAGAAACATAAGTCCGCGAAGGCCAAGTATGTCGCTGTAATCGAAGAGCCAAGAAATAAAGTTAACTCCCTTGAGGTCGACCATCGGGAGAAAATTGTAGGAAAGACTGTCAACCCCAAAAATGAGCACAACCACATTGAAATTGACTCTGTTGGAGCTCAGGGCTCACGGGGACATATAGGGGAAGTGGCCCCACACAACCAACTAGCTACAGAATTTAATTGGGCCTTGAAGAGGATCGAGCGTATGGAGAAAGACAACAAATTAGTTGGCTTCAATTACTTTTCCATGGCGTCATATCCCGAGGTCGACCTCCCCCCAAAGCTGAAGCTACCCACACTTGCTTTATACAAGGGTTCTTCGGACCCACAAATTCATTTGGCTATGTTTGGCCGGGAAATGTCCATCATCAGGCTTAAAGGCATGCAGAAAGCGAAAGTTTTTGCTCGTTATCTAAACAAAATTCCTCAATGTTGGTATCTCACTCAGAAAATGAATACTAAGACATATGAGGAGGTTTGTGAAGCTTTCCTACACCACTTCAAGTACTCCAAGAATCTTGAAGTCACTAGGTCTGATCTAGCGAGCACTCAACAAAAAGACAATGAGTCTGTGTCTGACTTCATCAAGCATTGGAGGAAGAAGGCTGGTGTTATGCCTACCAAAATAGATGAGCAAGAGAAAATCCGTATGATAATTTAGAACATGTAAAAATAGTAGAATAATGAGTTGAAGTACATGTACTTCTCGAGTTTTGACATGTTGATAGGACAAGTTGGTGCCCTAGAGGAGAAAATTCATAAGGAGGAATTGATGCTCGAGCGCTTAATGAACTCCGACGCTAATTCAAAGTTCTCTAAGCCAACCAAAGAAGGTTTATTTCCTAACAACAATCTATACTCGAAGTAGTCCCCCGAAAGTGAACATAGTTCAACAACCTTGAGCTCCGAGCCAAAACTCTAGAGCGGCATCCCTACCATGCTGAAATACATTCAACGACAAATCACTAACATAGGCCGATCACTAAGTCAGGCATTTGAAGAGCTTCAAGGAGAAACCTGCTACAGCCACTGGCCTCGCGGCCAGGTACTACTCATTTGGGGAGAAATCTTAACCAATTCTGTCACTACCATTAGTTTCCTGGTCATTATGCCGATAATTTTCAAGCATTGAGGCACAAAATTCAGAACCTCATTGAGCAAGAGGTTCAATTTTTCTAAGTATATAACATCGGGAGAGATCGTTTCATTAAAGTGATTTGTCATTGAATGTATTTCTTTTCCTGCATCTTTCAAGTTTCCTAGTAATTTCTTTCCCTTTTATCTTCATAGCTAGTTTTTAGTCTTCTAATATTGCAATACTTAATGTTATCTTTTTATTTAAAAATAAAAGCATAGTTTTATTTATACATTTTTTGTGCAAAAAAAGAAAGCGATGATCTTTCGTTCACAAAATGTCTTCCGAGGAAAAGGTTTGTGATATGACCATCTTATGACAATGGGACATAACAACTTGTCTTTTGTTTTTGAAAGGGCTAACATGCTTTTCCAAGCACCACCATTCATCCCAAAATATTCACACAACCCACAAAGCAGCTCGAAAACACACTTGTTAAATTGTTGCCATCACCCTAAAGAAATCAATCAAACAATTTCAAGCACAAAATTTTCCCAAAGTTTGTCATAGCCCCAAAATCAATACTAGAGGCAATATGAGTTTAGGTTTGTCGTCTTAAAATCTTTTGTTTGAACGTGTAAACAAGCCTCCGGGTGAAAAATTCGCGAGAATGTCTTGAGTGGAAACAATCATGAGTGAATGAGCGTGTCATCTTGACACGTCTCCAGTGAGGCCACACACACGTGAGGTAAATGGCATAACTCCAAACGAAGGAGATAATTTGTAGATTTACTCTTAGTCCGTTGCGAAAAGTAACAAAGAATGGATACACAACTTTCAGGAATGACGAATTACCTAGGTAAAACACCACATAGCCAAAAGCTTATGAAACCCTGATATTATACCCTAGACACCCCCGCCGAGCTTTTCATATATCTCTCTTTTTGATACATTAAGCTCCACAAAATGAGCCAGCCCGTGATGGATATCCAACCCGGTGACCAAAGGAAGTGAAGAGCCCAACTTTTGGATAACGTCTTCACCAGTCCAAAAGAAGCAATCCATTACTAGCATGATGAAGCAATCTGTAAATGGTCCCGAAGTGACACAGGATCTGAAGAGCTCACATCAAAACAACTCAAAAAATTTAAAGTCGGGAGACACAAGAACCTTGGAGACTAATATAAAAAAAGGATAAAAAGGGCAAATCTAAAAGCTTCAAAGAAATTCGAATGTCAAAATAGAAGAGAAACGATGTCAAGGACAACTTCAGAAGTTTAATAGTCCGAAGCTCAAAAGCAAGGCCAGCACAAAATAGCCGAACAACTTCAAGATGAGGATGGAGAATCCGAGATCAGGCACAAGTTGCAGCTTCAGTCACCCTCTTTAAGCTCCACATACCTATGTGGAGGGTGATTTTTTGGTATGAGGGGGTCTATCTAGATGGTTCTTGATTGAAAAGCCTAAGTCCTAAAATCTCATTATGTGGAGGGTGAAAACCCGTTACTCTGGCAGGCCTCAATACCTACTTTATCATCCGTCTTTCTCAGAAAGCATAAGGGGAGTGTTAGTGAACACTACACCCGCTCTCAATGGGCTCCACGCGGACTTATGCCCTAAGGGTGGAAATTGACTAGAGTCGCCACCTAGTTTGACCTAAGAATACTAGGAAGGAAAGGAAGGAAGGTTCTAAGAACCGTGAGTTGACTCTAAGATTGTTGCTTATGGATAGGACTTATCTGGTCATTTGAGAGATTCTGTGTGGGTTCGCACTGGGTTACACCCCTTAGAAGTGACAATGACCATGACTTAGGATTGGTGCCCGAGGAAACCTCGGTCTCAAATTGTCGGGATTGCCTTCATTCAAAACCTTTTAGAGAGATTCATTTCAAAGGGCCACATGGAGAGGATTAGGATAGCAAAAGAGAAAGAGGGTGGATGAGGCGAGCTTTTCTGCCAAGCTAGTGCGAAGAAAAGGAATTGGTTAATTTGGAAGAGTATAGAATGAAGATTTGGAAAAACTCTGATGTTGAGGAAATGATTAAGATTAGGAGTCTGATTTTGAGAGTTGAAGCATTCGAGGGTTTGTGGGAGTCAGAGAGGATTTGAATGTTTGATAGACATGAATATCGCCTTAAAGTTGGGAAAAGGGTTTTTTGGATTGAAATGGGGTCACACCCTAGATGGGCTGTCTACGTACTCAACTCTCTGTTGAGATCAGACCTTACGTAGTTCATGTAGTGGGAGTAATGGGATATCAAGGTCTATGAGACACTCGGGTCTCTGAGACGTTTGAAATCTTAAAATGGTGGAGAGATTGAGATGATCGAGTCTACGAGGTGCTCGGGCCCATGAGAATTTAGAAGTTTATAAGAAATGGGAATTTGGGAAATGATTCGAGTTTAAGGTGAGTTGGAGTTTGAATGATGATTTGAGTATGTGAGGCGATCGGAATTTGGGAGAGATCCCAGGTTTTTTAGGTTCGAGGTTTGAAAATGGTTGAGGAAAATCATTTTGTTGGGAAAGGGCGGGTAATCCCGAGGGAACACCCTATGTACCCCCTCGAGCGCGACACTTAATTAATGGTAAGTGCCAAGGCTCGAAAGATGAGGCAACAAATTTATGTCAAAATATAGGATTTAGAGAGAAGTATTATTAATGGGATACTCTCGGTCAAACCCTAATAACGTCTCTAACTCCCGGGTTTTTAAGTATTGAAAACCGAAAACATTGAAATCGAGAAGAAGAGAGTTAGACGATTCTAAAATCCCGACTGCAACTAGGAAGGTAGTCACATCCCTAGCACCCCGCCTCGTAAAAATCTAGGCTGCAATTAGGGGAGGTTTGTCACCCTAATTCCCCACCTAAAGAAATCCAGACTACGACAAGGGATGTGACGACCATAGTGCCCTGCCTCAGATTGTTTCGAAAAGGGAGACAAATGATGTCTAACCTGGAAGGAAATGTTTTGAAGGGGTTAGACATTTCTTTTTTCCCGAAAACGGTTTATTTTGGATTTAAAAACTAAGTTAGAAAACTTTTGGAGTTGTTCGGAATTCTCGATGAAGAAAAACTGATTTTGAGAAATGTTTTTAGGAGAAAACTTTCGGTATATATGAGAAGAACTTTCTGCGTTTGAGAAAAGTTTTCTGTGATGTTAGAAGAGTTTTTCCATTAAAATTCCACAAAATAGTTTCTTTGAAAACATGATGAAATTTGAATAAAATGATTGTTCGAAATTTGAGAAAGGAGATTTTTGGGTTTTGGAGTTTGAATGGGATTTACAAGTAGAGTTTGAATTGGATGAATTGAATGGAATTGAGTTTGAATTGAATTGGGCTGAATGAATTGGGTTTGATATGAATTTGGGTTAGGGTTGAAAAATGGGCCAGGTCAAAGTTAGACCGAGTCAAAGTTGTGTTGGTCAAAGTTGGACCAAGTCAAAGTTGAGTCAAGGTCAAAGTTTGGGTTGGTCAAGGTTGGACCAAGTAAAGGTTGGGTCATGGTCAAAATTTGAATTGGTCAAAGTTTGGGTTGAACAAAGTTGGACCAAGTCAAAATCAAAGTTCAGGTTGGTCAAAGTTGGGTCAAAGTCAAATTTGGGTTTGGGTCGAAGTGGGCTTTGTTTGGGGTTTTGAGCCGAAGTGGGCCTTGTTGGGGTTTCGGGTCAATTGGGCCTTGTTTGGGTCTTTAGGCCGAATTGGGCCTTGGTTGGGCTTTTGGGCCTTGTTTGGTGTTTTGGGCCGAATTGGGCCTTGTACTTGGATTTGAGTGTTGGGCTTGGTCTGGCTTTTGAGTCAATTTATGGGCTTGGATCTGATTTGTGAATATGGGCCAATTGGGTTCATGGGCCGAGTCTAGATTGAGTGGGTTGATTTGGACTTCAGATTTGGGTTATTTGGTGGCTTTGATTTCATATTTGGGTTATTTGTCGCTTTGTTTGTGCTTGCTATTTTAAACCGTATTGGGCACCAAAATTGAGCGTAAAAGGGGATTGAAGACAGATTTGAAGTTGATTGACTTATACTTCTTTTTTCTCTCTTTTTTTTTTGTAAAGTTTTTAATGAAATTAGGGATGGTTTGGGATGGGATTTAAGAGTTTGGAAGGTATCGTTCCCCACCAAGCAGATCAGAAATAAGCTAGTTGTGGGGTACCTTCAAAGGCTTTAGTAGAGACCCTCCAAGTTTGGAAGGTATGGTTTCCCACAAAGCAAATCAGAAATGAGCTAGCTGTGGGGTACCTTCCAAAACTCGAACACAATAAATGGGTGACCTAGAGGGCTATATAGGGCTTAAATAAGAAATAGTTAAAAAAGATTACAATGAAATTAGATAGAAAGCATATACAAGTATAGTAAAAAAAATGATAATAAATAAATAAACCAAGAACAAGACAAAATTGATAGCGATTGCTAAATGAACTAAAAGGGCAAGGTCAAAGCTGAAATGTATACATTCAAAACATGACAACATTCAAATTGGTTGTATAAAGATGACACAAACAATATAATTACCAAATCAAATTAGCGTGCAAGAGGGGGTAAATCAGATTAGGATTACAATTCAATTCCCACTATTAGTCCATGCGCAAGGTGCAAAGAGAGAAACATAAAAGTTACTTCCAGTTAGAAAGCTAAATAATAGGGTTTTAATACCCATGAAGAGCAAATACCAAGCTGAATTCCACAAATTTACTTTGATTTGGAAAGCCAAAGCCAAGGTTGAATCCGAGCCGAGCAGCCCAGCCAAGCTCATCAGTTTTTACAAGTACCTCGGTCAAGCCATGAAGCCAAACAGAAAATGAGCAAAATGAACTAAACAAGGAGTGTGGTTGGTAAATGTAATGCTAACAACAAACATTAGAGGCAGATAGGTATAACCACAGGATTCGATCAACAGGTGTTTCAAACTAAAACACACACAAGTGAGGAGCAAATGAGGTTAAACTGTCTAAAAAGTGCCAGCAATGATCTGGATTTACTCTAGAAATCCGAAGCCAAAGTGTTAATCAATAAAAGCTCAATCACATTTCATATTGAGGAAGCTGTTTAATAGATCGTCCAATAACTCATACTAATCACGAGAGAACAAACCCAGTAGCTAATATCAGTTGGGTCTCATAACATTTAGGGAAATTCTCATTCCCTTCATATAATCATTAATTCGAATAGAGAGCAGGACTGAAAAGATTGAATTAACACCCATGAGAGAAATAATATAGCCTTCGTTCACAGCGATTTACGAACAAGAATTAGCAAAGCAAGGATCAGACATCTCTTTTGCGGTATAGTGCACATCTGAAAAACAAGAGAGGATTGAATATCGTACTTCACATATACAGACCCGAGGATTATTGAAGTTATGATAAAATACCATGGGTGCAAAAAGGGTGTCTCCTGCAGTTAAATCGAAAATAACCACATAATAGCCTAACCAGATTAAACCGTTAGTATGATCGCCTGGTTAGAGATCAGGATAGGAATGAAAATAGTAAAATACAAACATATCATTGTTTGCTACCGGCCACCTACAAGATAATTCATTCATCGGAAGAGCTTTGCTAGAGCGGATCCGGTCTCTTCCAGTTCAGGTTAAAAGTAGCGAGTACAATACCCGGACAAACATATGCTAAATTAAAAAGAACAAGGAATTCTGACAGATGAGAGTGACAAATAAAAAATGTAAACTATAACCTGATGTCGAGTTTATTCTGACAGAATTTGATGAGGTTTTGAGCCCACCCGGGACTGAGCATTTCCCTTTCGAGCTCTCTGGTCATCTGTTGAACAATGACGACAAGACTTGAGGATGTCGAGCGTGGGTTTGTTTTCCCGTAAAAGAAAACGAGAATGGAAGTTTCAGGGCAAAAGATTTTTTTTGTGAAAACCGGTGTTTGTGTATGGGAATCGAGCGAGAAGCTCTCTGGTTTCAAGGCAGAAGAAATGTGGATGAGGGGTATGGGGACCGTCATCTTTGGGAAATTGAAATGTTTTTTACGGGTGTAAATCTGTCTCGAGGTAGGCAGTAGCACTGATTTGTTTTCGTGTGAAGCATTTGTTCTTGAGGTTAAGCAAAACAGAGATGCTTGTGTGGTTGGTCGAGTGCCAGGAACAAAGAAGGATTTTTGCTTAAAATTTTGAGATTGAATAAAAACGTGAAGTCCAATGAAAATCGGTATTGTAGGGTTTACTGGAAGTTGTTGTTTTATAGAGAAGATATTAGGGTTTTAGGACAGATTTTGACTAGGTTTTTCTTTGTAGGTCGGGTTTGACCCGGGTCAACAAAACTGGGGCATGTGTGGCAGGATTTTCGGGTGACAAGGAAGAGAGGAAACAAAAAACAAAAACAGGGCTTTTGATGCTCGTGGGTATCAAACCCAAGCATTTGTCCCCCTTCCCAACAGGACTACCAGCTACACTACATCAATATTCAGTATACTGTTGTAGAATTTGACAATAAACGTCTAATACTAGCTAAATAAAACATACACCAACCGCCATACAGGATTCGAACACAAGACTAGTAGTGTTCTAGTTAAACACTCTAACCAGGTGAGCTATACAGAATTCAATATATACATGAAGAAATAAACTAAAGTTCGCATTCAAATCAGATGATGTTTCTAAAAACGTTATTGTTCTAAATGGGAATATACAACGAAATGACTTAGTTTAAATCCAATAAAATTAAATGTTTCTTTTAAGAATCATGAAATATCCAAAACATAATAAATATAAATATAAAATAAACAAAATATCACACTAATAAATACATAAAATAATGAAATAGTACTAGTACGATGAAAATAGAAATGAAAGTGATGATGATAAAATAAAAAGTAAATATTAGAAGTCAATAAAATGTAGCAACAAATCTGATAAAATAAATATGTAACAAAAATGAAAATACAAGATAACTTAATAAATAAACAAACAAGCAATAATAAGATAAGTGAATAAAACAAAAGGGACGAGTTTAAAACCATATTGTCGTCTGGAAATTCATTTTTGGAAAATGGTATTTTATGAATTTTTTGAAAAAGATTATAAAATTATGGTTTTGGTTTAGCACGCACGCTAATATGTTTTTGAAAAAGAAAGGCGACAACCCCGCTTATTTTACTTATTATTTCGGAATTTGCTTTATGAAGCAAGAAATTGAAAAACAAGAAATCCCGCCACCGTTCGTGGGTGTCCGTGGCCACGTACAACCCGTCCGTGGTCCCGGACACCCAGTTAACCCCAGTTCGTGGTCCCGGACTTTTCAAGTTTTCATTTTTATTTTAATTCGGTTTTCACAATCATGTAGTTTAACTAGGGTCCATGGTCTCGGGCATTAGGTCCGTGGTCTCGGACATTAGATCCATGGCTACGGACATAATCAAAATTTGACCTAATTCTGCCTCTGAAACCCTAGTTTAGGTAGTTTTAATTTCCACTTTAATTTTCTGTCAAAAAAACAAAATTACTAAAAAATCAGAAACTCACGCATTTAGGTTAAAACGACTCTGTAATAAGCCATAATTAAACTAAGTAGAGGAAAAACAACCTAGAAGGGGTAATAAAAGTAATTTGAACCCTAAATAAGTCATATACCAAGCCCCCGAACCCAAACTCTCCTTTCCTAATTTAATCTAGGTCAAAATTAGGTGGCGACTCATAATAGGTTCGAGTGAGCTAGTTTAGGATTTAATAATTAGTGTTATATGACATAGTTATTAATCTAAGGTTATAAGTGGACTTAAACCCGACCAGATCCTAATCAACTCGAATCATCATAGGATAGGGTTTAAAAATTGAGGCTCACAGAATGGCGACTCTACAAGGGACAACTTCTTAATTTTAACTTGTTTAATTTTAAGAAAGTGGGCTTGACTTGAAATTGTTTATTATGACTTTGATTATATTGTTTGTTTACTTTCGTGTGCGATTTAATTTTTTGTACCTTTGCATCATATGAGAGCGAGGGTCCACGCAAAATGATTTCACCCCGGCACCCATTTGCGGGTCCCCTGTCAGGGACTCACACCTTTTAAGGTGATGTGAATAAGTGGGAGAAAAGAGGAGGATGTCGTCTAATGACATCCCCTTAATACCTGGGCTTTAGCCCCAAGCATTTTCCTGACAGTGCCCTTCCCTAGCTTTGTTTGGTCATTCAAAGACCCGACCGTAGATGCATGATAAGTGTGGAATTTATCTATATTTCTATGCTTAATGTGATTAATATTTTATTGGTTTATATGATAAATTCCATACTTTTATGTTATTTAATGTTATATTAGAGGAACTCCCCTTACTTGGGTTTTATGCTAAAACAGGTTTAAAACGCTGAAAAAAGAGGTCTAAAAACATATGTCAAAAGTTTAACGATCAAACTGGGACCAAACGAGAGTCAAAAAAACTTTTCTAATGCATTTAAGAGTGTGTCCGGATATGTGTTCAGACATATATGTCATGTCTGGACCAATCCGAACAGAACTTACTGTCTATTTTCTGGAGTGGTCCGTGTTTGCAGATTAGCACATTCCCAGACCGGGCAAAAATACTCTCTCGCGGTTGTAGTTTGGTGTTCGATATGTGGGCTGGATCGGTTAATATTTTGGGCATTCATCTTTTTACAGAGAAGAATACAGCCCACGTGGGCATAATGAAGCAGCAGCTTTGATATTTGATTGAAGGTATAACATGCATATCTCACGGGCCAAAATATTGGACCACATAGACAAATGGCAGCAACATAAGCACGTGATTGGGCTGGATCAAATTCATCATTGATGATGATCATTAGGCCGACCAAATGACAGAGGCATGCAGCTTTTGATTTCATAATGGGCTACAGTACAATTCAGAGGCGTAAACGATTAGCTGCATTCATAAGGTGCAGACCTTTGACTTCGACAAATATATACGAGGAGATATATTTGACAGACGGGGGAATACTTGGAAAAACCTAGCCACAGACATTGCGATACAGAGACGAAACAATTCGGAAACCCACGGAACCCTAGCCGCCGTACCGGACAACAAACAAAGGAGAGACATCAGTCAGTTTTGACAGACTAGGGCAGAAGATTGAGACCGGATTCGTCATCGTTCTTCAATTAGATGACGTTTTCTAATCTCTTGATTATTGTTATTATTTCTTTGACTCCAATGTCTGAGTAGTTGTTACAATTCTGGTTTTACTATGAACAACTAGTTTATTGTTTTGCTTCCTGGATTGTTACATATAAATTTTATACTGATTGTAGTTCTATTCCTTGTTTATTATTGAATTATCCTGTGATTAATTATTGCTTGAGTTTATTTGGTATGAATTGCTTATAAGTGAGAACTGTGACGTTCATTAGATCTTAGGAATATTACCAGTGAAACTACTAATGGCAATTCCTGGGGATTAGCTTACTAGAAACCAGATGAATCATTAATGCTACTAGCTAATTTGTAAATTCGTAACGAGAGTTAGAATTTGGAAATTGCTAGTAAGGATCTATCTTGCGGGAGACCTGTTTTAGATTAAATTAGATCTGAGGTTGCAATCTAGAATTTAGAAAATACTCAAGAAGGGAATTGACAAACTAGGAAAAAATAGTAAACCAGGATTCGCCCTTTTAGAATTGTTTAGAAGATAATCATTTTACTGTTTTTATTTTAGTTTATTTAATTTCTGCATTCAAACCCCCAATTTATTATTGTTATTTTTCTATAGTTTATTAGTTAGTAGATTAAAGACTCAAATTAGACACAACCTCCTTTGGTTCGATAACCTATAGAATACTACCTAGGAAAACATGCTACGACATACCAGTACACTTGCTGCAAATACGTTTAATACCGTACAATGCACACCTTTAGGTGATGTGAAAAGAGTGGGGAAACCCAAAGATAATATCGTGCAAGCCCTATTCCTTTGTGGTGACCTGGGCCCAAGCCCCAAGCACCTCTCCTGATCGATCCATACCTGAATTGGTTAAGGCGTCTGTTGGGGTAAAACCTAACGGTAAATTGTTGTTGGGGGTTTAACCTAACGGCGAGTGTACCGGTCGATTATAGCAAGTTTTAAATCTCGGAGTATTCCCTGAGTATCGAACCAGAGGAGGCAGTGTCTAGTTAATTTTTACTTACACACAAAACAATAATATAAAAACAACAGGAAATTGGGGGTTTTTGTATGTGATGGTGAATGTTGTAAAAGAGTTCAATAAGCAATAAATAACACGTAAGTAATTGTTTTGATTTTGTTTAATAAAGGAAATTCCGGTTTACTACTTCTCTCTAGATTTGCAATTTCTTCCCTTAAGTGATTTCTACAGGATTCTGAATAAAACCCTAGAATAGGAATAATCTGTATTCGGTCTCCCGTTCAACAAATTCTAATTAGCAAAGACCGAATCCTAACTCTCGTTATGAATCCATTGTTTACTAATTGCTTTAAGTATAGTCTATATCAATGGTCAGCTAGTGTTTTAGAGGAATTACCATCTCTATACTAACTGGTTCTTTCCCTGTAGTCAATTGATAGCCGCAGTTCTCACTTATAAGATAACAAACTGATAAACTCAATAATTGATCGGATTAATAAGTTTAGGAATTCATAAGGGAAAAGAACTTTATTCTATTGTACTGCAGAAAATCACAAAGGTTCAGAAATAATTATTCTAGAGATACATAGTAAACCGACATTAAAAGTGACTACTCAGCCATGGACAAAATAATAATGCTCAATATAAACAGCATAAGGATAGAGGGATTTAGCAGAAAAAACTGATTTTAGAAGCCGTCGCCGATTCTGCAATTTCCATACTCGTCTATGTCACGTCCGGCTGTCTTGGGTCGGACGCAGATCCGGACGCGATCTTCAGGCTGTGTCCGGATCCGGACGTCAAATCCGGACGCGGGTAAATGAAGCCCCGTGAGCAGGTTTCTGTCTGTGAGTGAGGGGGAAGAGTTACGGAGGAAACTTTGTGAATGGAGATGAAGGATTATCGTGGATGAGAGGATATGTAGAGAGGGAGAGAAGGAGTTAGACTCACAAGTCTGGTACGATTTGAAATGAAGCAGGAGCAAGGTTTAAATAGGCTTAGAAGAAAAACATAGGTTAGTGGAAGTTTAGTGAGTTGGTAATTAATTGAGCATGGGCGTGTATTAATAAATGTTGAAGTATGGGCTAAACCGCCGCTCGGCTGATAATTGCGCCGAAAGCCCGATTATCAGCGCATGCGTTTTTATTTTTCGTTTCTGTGTGACGTCCGGATCTGTGTCCGGATCCGGACGTGACACAAAACTTTTAGATCTGAAACTCGGGTTATGTCCGGATCTGTGTCCGGATCCGGACAAGATACAGCACTTTTGGAGCTGGATCTCGGGTCACGTCCGGCTTGCGTCCGGATCTGGACATGAGACGTCCGGATTTGCGTCCGGACATCTTGACCCGGACGTGACCAATTTTTGTGTCTCTTCTTCCGATTTGTTCCCCGTTTGTTGCGTTGCAATTCTTATGATGTAAAATCTTCATTTCCCTGGGGTTTTCCTATTTAGCATATAAAATACATCAGTTCTTATCAAAACATCAATCTTAGGAAAAACACATAATAAGTGGGAAACATTGCCTGGATTGTTACAAATTATAAGGTAATTAAACCCTAAAAAGCATGTATGTTTCACACTTATCAACTTCCTCACACTTAAGCTTTTGCTTGTCCTCAAGCAAAATAGGGAATAAGAATATCTCTAAAACCGTCACATAATCTCAAGATCAAACAAGTGCAGAGGGAAATCAAGCAAAGTGACAAATGAAAGAATAATCTTGCTCTTTAGAGGTAGGTTTTCATAAACAGTGAAGGAAGAACAATTTTTGTAAAAGCATAGAGAAACTAGATTGTAGAAAACAAGTTAACTTAGCTTGGGACTTTCCACCAATTTTCATTCCTCTAACCTTTGGATGACAAGGGGTGCGAAGTAATGCCTTATTCCGCAATACCTTTCAGCACCACGCACTCATGATCAAAAGAATAAATTTAACTGCAATTATCTCTTCTGTAAGCGAAAGCATTCTTCTTCAAGAATTATGTATAAAACAAGCTAATATTGTAAATTTTTGCAGAGTTATTCCGTAGCCCAGACTTTTCTCTCTATCCTTGAGATGGTGTTGGGCCAACTATCCCAGATCCCGAGACCTTAGGTAGATAGGTGTTAAAGCACCCTTAAGACTTAATAACCGGATAGACGAGCCCTGCAATTGTTAGGAAAAAAATTGATCAGTGGAGTACCTTGCCTTATCCTTTTCATTCCAAACATTCACTTCATTTCCAAAATCCCAAGCTAAAATAATCTGGTTCCACAACTAGCCAATCTACCAGATTTTAGTGAAAAGAGGTATTTTTAAATAAAATTATTTATACAAACCTCATCAAGCAAAAAGATTCCTACGGTTTTCACTTGGTTTAATTTCACTCGGTGTGCACAGGCATTAGAGCAGCAAAAAGCAAGTGTGGCATTAAAGAACAACTAGCATGTTTTCAGGGAAAGGTCTTTCCTTCCTCACACTTAAGAGGAGAAATGTCCTCATTGGTCATAGAAAAAGTAGTGAAAAGAGCTTTCAAAACATGCTATACTCATAATAGATGCATATGCAATAATTAACCATCAATGCAAGAAAGGTGGAACATCAATAAGTTAAATTAGGAACTGAGACTCCTCTGGTGTTATAGATTGAGGAAGATGTTCTTCCTCACACTTGAAATTTTGTAGGGGTCGAGATATTCCTCATGAGTCACAGACAGTATGCGTGTTGTGCAGAGTAAAAGTTGATAATTTTTCGCTGGCATGTACAACCACAAAATTAAGTGCATTAACTCGAACGACAGAGAATATTTGAATCGTATGAGTTATATTTAGAGAAAGAATACTCCCCATAATTCAAGCTTAGCAGACGTTCGTAAGTAGTGTGGTTCCATTTCCTGTACTTATAGCCGTTTGTTTCGTAGTAGAGGTGACATGTAAATTAATCATTTAAGAACGCTGCACTGCTCAGAGAAACATGAAATTTAGCAATTAAGAATTGAAAACACTGCCTAATATAACCATTACCACTTCAGCTGCAGTCTCGTGTTTTACTGTTAGTTTTAACAAACAAAAGTAAAATAAGTCAAAGAAAAAGAAAAGTACAGAAAAACAAACAAAATAAAAGAAAGCAGTAAAGATAGGATGGCGGTCACTGAGGCGGTGGTGGTGACGGAGGTCTCGCTCCCATCTGGGACATGAGCATCTGTAAGAGCTGGGTAGTCTGGGCCTGATGAGCTGATGCCTCTCTCTGGTGAGCAGATGCCTGTACCATGAATTGAGCAGTCTCTCGCTGAAAAGCATCACGCTCCAAGCGCTCTGTGAGCGTAGTCTAGGTGTCACGGAGAGAAGCCTGCTCTGCCTGGAGGTGCCCCTGAGGGTATGACGTATGTCACATGGGACTGGAGGATTTTGTCACATGCAGAGCTTTTGTGCAATAGTGGATATGTTTCACCTTCGCCATGGTTGGAATGATTGGACGGTTTTCGATAACCTTTTATTGGTTTCTACGGGACATCATTGGTCCTTTTGATTTGGATTTCTCCTTCTTGTCTCTTCTGGTGTACGGTTTTCACTTTCTTCTCCTTCCTTTTCAGTGTGTGATCTTCTTCTTTGTGTTTTGCTTTCGAAATTGCATAGGCTTATCAAGTTTCTCAAGCATTTTTTGGTGTTCTCTTTTGGTGTTTGTCTTTGGAGTTGCATTGACTCACTAATTTCTTCGAACATTTCAATTGTTGTTTTTGTGAAACATGGTGGGGAGGGGCCATGGCTCCGACTATTTTGTTTTCCTCTATTGCAAAGGCTCAGTGGGGCTCACTAAGGGATTATGTATAGGGCAGTCAAAGTTTTTTGGTTTTGTGGAGATTTTTATTCCTAAGTGCCTAGTCATTCTCATTAGTCAATGTTTACTTTCTTACTACTTCTCGGATCTTTGCATGAATCACAGTTCGTGTGTTGCTATCGACATTGATCTCACTCTAAATTATGCCTCTCCATGTGCTGAAGGAAAGCACAAGTTGCTTGTGGTTTTACCTCCATTGGGTCTCTCTATCTTCCCTCAACGCTCATAGGATTATCCAATATCCTCGTTCGGAATTCAAGGGAAAATACCGCTCTTTGCACACTACTCACTTGGTCTGTGGTGTTGAGTTTAATTAGACACTTGTGTTCATTGACGGGTCGAGAGTTTAGTGGTTCACGCTCCATGTTCAATCAATCTTTCAATATTTTCCCTAAAGATGTAGTTTCGATATGGAAGTATGCAAATGCAACTATCTACCATGCAATATGTTGGGGTAATATGAAATTACTATGTATAAGATGCATGGAGCATTGACAATTTAAATGACTGAATTTTGGATTTTGGTTAAATGTTATTGTTTTGGATGCAATGCATGAATGGTAAGATTACACCTAGTCTCGCTTACGTCAATTTTCGTTGAGGATCCATGAAGCTCATCTTGCCACTAATGACCCTTTAGGCAGTCAGTTGTTGAGTGGGTCCCGGAAGAAATGTGATCCCATATGTTTTAGTTGTTAATCGAACCCTGATCGCTTAAGGAGTGGTAATTCCTCTATTGCGTCAGTCAACATGATAAAATTGTCTTGTTCTTCCCGTAATTCCTTGTTAGGTCAAACATAAAGGGGAGAGGGATGGGATGAAACCCTTCATATGCTTTCATTATAGTAAAAACATGACTCAACTATTTTCTGCCACTATCACTATGGATTAACACATGGTCATGCGTAGCTCGGTGATGCCTCAGAAAAGTGCACCTTCGTGGCCTATGACAGACGTTTTAGCTCTGAAAAAGGGGCCTCTTCTCTTTCTATCAACTCTTGGACTGCATTTCTCAGTGTTGTGCACTTGTCGGTGGCGTGCCCACGAATCTGATATAGTCACAATATTCATGTAGATGCGGCCCAAGCTTCCTCAACCTCGAACTGGTGTTGTAAGGTGCTAGGTAACCCCTGAAATACCCCTAACTAATTAAACATTGATTAAACATCTAATAAATGAATTAAGGCCTAAACATGCGCTAAAAACCAATTTAAAACAACAATGGTCAACATAAAGCGAAAATTGCACCCTTTGACCATTAGGGCAAATATATGCCCAAATGAGTTCCTTAGGATTCAAATTTAATTCCTAAGAGTATTAACTCATAAATGAACATAATAAAACCATTATCAAAGAAAACCAAGCTCAAAAACACCTTAGAACACAAAATGTGCTATAAAACTCCTTAAAGCACATTTTTGAGGAATTGTCTTCCAAATTGGTTTTTGATGGAATTTAGGGTCTTTATTACCCTTAATTATACTAATTTGACATAATGTACCACATCAGAATGTCTAATTCAAAATTTTTCAAAAAAATCAGAAATATGTGCATTGATTTGTGAATAGTACATAAGTAACACTTATTTCATTATTAGTATGGTCAACCAATAACCTTGACCTTGACCACTTGTTTCCGCCAGCTATATAGGTTTTCCTCTTCATTAAGCAACCTTAAAATATCTAGTCATGACTCATAAAAGACTATTCCATAAAGTAAGTTATTCTTACCATATAAGCTTAATTCTTTCTCTTTCCTCTCATTACCTCCTTCCCAACCATTTTCTCCAGCTCCAAACCCTCCCTTTCCTCCTCTTCAATTGTGAGCAACATGCCATCTTCAAGGCTGAATTTCTCTTGAATAAGGTAATCACTCTTGACATGTTATAGCTCGGTTTTTTCACCTCTTCTTCCTTCTTCCATTGGTGAAGTCTAATCTTGTTCTCATCCATCAATCTAGATTGAGTTGGCAAGTAAAGGGGATGTGTTTTCTCGGCTGAGTTCAAGGAAGAAGGAAGGAAGCTCTAAACTAAGTCTTTTATGGTAAAACATGCTTTAAGCATGATATCCTTTCTCCTATTCATTTCCGAAACTTTGCCTTGATTTTCTAAGCTTATTCTCTTCCTTTTTACATGTATATTCAGTGGAGACACCAACTCCATGAAGTGCTAGTTCATTTGGTGCTAGAAAACTTCTTAAAAGCCATTTTTACAAGGTAAAACCCTAGATCTCCTACTCTTGTTCTTGCCAGTTGTATTCCCTAGTTAAAATGGTGTTTTAACACTTTTTTTTGCTCCAAAAATTCAGGCGAGAACAGCCTGCACCAAGCCTATACCATCAAGGTAAAGATCATGCTTTAAATAAGCTAAAACTACTCCTTAATGATTTTAATGTCATTAAACTAACATACATCTTTTTCCCTTGTATGAATGGTGGTGAACATGTGCTGGAACCATGGAAATATTCTGCACAAAATGTAGGTTTCAAATCTAAGTTGTAAACTTATCAAAGTGAGTAATTTACTCCCTAATGATGTATATTAACTAAGCTTATGTGAGTTAATATTCAAAAACTAACTTAATCTTGTGTTTAAATTAGGCCGAGGGCTGTGTGAAATACCCCTATTTAATTAAACATTGATTAAACATTTAATCAATTAAATTAAGGCCTAAACACGCCTTAAAACCAACTTAAATATAACAATGGTCAACATAAAACAAATATTGCACCCTTTGACCATTTAGGCTAAATATATACCCAAATGAACTCCTTAGGACCTAAAATTTTGTCCTAAGCATATTAACACATAAACTAACGTAATAACATTTTTGGATAACACTCCAACTATAACACCCCAACTACCACCGTACACATAACATTAAACTGCAGCGGAAAATTCAACTCATCACCTTACTTAATTCAATGGTGTTACACGCCGTTAACCACCCACGTGGCTAACAAGGCTAATACATGTACATTTGTATCGGTCTGATGGACTAGATTCCCGAGCAACTACACAATACAATCCTCATTCCATTAACAACAACAACAACAACATACACCTTTCAACCATACCGAGTATTTATAAACTGATGCCGATAGAAATTTCGGTCTTACTACGCCTACAATGCTTACGCCATTTAGATGGCTACCCATGTATAAACATCTACCCCTCCTACTCTCGAACAGCTTCCAGCTCCTTGTACCTGAAATAGAAAAGGAGAGAAAGGGTGGCCCCCAAGGGGCTCAGCACCTTTGCTGGTATGGTAATCCCGCAGCCCACATGCTACCGGGCCACGCACAACTAATTGTCGTCTTAGCATGCAGTTGATTATATTTAAATCATGCATACAAACCATAATCACACAAACTTTGCATACACCCAACAATAGGGCTCAACATATATCCAACACATCCGCACTTAACAAATCATCCAATGATTCCTTTAACCCTAGAGTGGCTCTCCTCTAAAACGGAGCTACTTCCTTAATGAATGACACGTACCCATTAATCGGGTTATCCATAAACGCCTCTTGTCACAAACTGGGATTCATTTCCATGATCCACACACTCCACATCCTACAACATATCTCATCCCTCACATAACAAAACATAACGAAACCTTTCTTGTTTCGGCGTACACATGACAACATCGCATTCATTTTAAACACCTAACATATACATATCATAGCCTAGCAGGGGAAATTGCTTAGCACAATAACAACACGAACACCATAAGATCGGTTCACACAAGGAACCTTCCACCATAGTTAGTATATATAGTGAGCCTAGAGATTATTGCCAATCTCATGCTAAGCTCGTTACCAACCTCGTTACCATCCAGTTATATCGAACGGTTAACTTAAACCCAAGGTGTCGGATATAGTAATCCCAAGCACACCGAAATAACATTCGTAAGCCCCTGTGGCCCGACGTGAGTCAGTAACTAGCTTTGGATAAGCTAAGGGAAGGTAGAAACCAAATTGGAATACAACCTATACATCACCAAGAGAGCCGAACCGGATATGACATCGACTCCCGTCCATCACACGCGTGGCCGGAACAACCGGACTCCTCACCCCCCATTAGTACATATACACTTATAAATAAGTAGTTAGAGATCCATTATGGAGCCTACCACATCCACACCATACGGTATCATAACCGAGTTAAGCACACAAGGGAGGTTCACACACTTGCATACAACAACAATGTCCAACTAACTCACACATAGCCGTGGTTAGCACGTTCCCAAGGTTTGGGCCGTCAACTCTGAATACCGATCACTCATGTGTTCCTAGATTTGGTTAGCTAAGGTTTAACACATATTTGAGGTTAAATGGTATCGGAGGCCAAATTCGCCACATAAATGAATTACTATAAACTCATTACATGTTTTAATCTTACAAGGTGGCAAACACTCAGTAAAACATATTGGCATACAAGCCGGTGTAATCCGGTAGGACACAGGTTGCAAGAAAACCATACCTGTCACCGGAGTCCACTTTACCACGTCCATTTATGTCCCTCGAGCAATTCTCGAACAACTGTTAACATCACATGTGTTTTTATGAACATCTGGGTTGCTTGATTATTTAATGTCTAATGCTTATAACTTTCCCCGTTAACTTAGTTACATAACTTTACATTTTAACTTGTTTTACTTTTACATTTTGATACAACTTTTCACCCACTTAATTGCCATTAAAACTCACCTAACATGTCCTTAACAGCTTTATAACATCATTGCTAATCAATCCCCATCATTACATATCATTTCATAACCTTAAACAACACTTTTGGTCCGACCGACCTTACCGACCGAACTTGTCCAAGTTCGGTCGATTCCAGAACACATTTCCGTCAAAATTTTCTACTCCGACCGACCTTGTAGGTTCGGTCGCATGTTTGGTCTTTTCCCGAGAGTTTCTCCCCTTTGTAAATTTAGCCCGACCGAACTTACCAAGTCCGGTCCTATGTTCGGTCGGTTCCAGTAACTCAATCCGTACACAAAATACAAGCCCGAACGACCTTGCAAGTCCGGTCCCCAAGGTTGGTCCATTCCAGAAACTCCTCCCGGTAGTGTAAAATGAGCTCGACCGACCTTGGCAAGTTCGGTCGCAAGGTCGGTCGGCTCCAGACCTTTGTTTCTACAATCCCATTTGACTCCAAACTTCACCTCATGTATCCTAATATGTTCTAACATCATTTAGTACACTTATTTCCCCATACAACAACCATGTAACTCATTATCTATCACCTTAAGCACTTACTCATTTCATACCAAAATTCCTAACACTTATGTTATTACCTCCTTAGTTTTCCAATTGGTGTTTCATGCCTATGATAACCACTATGCCCATAATGTTTTCTCCTTATTTTAACATCATCTCCCAAGCATCATTTCTTACCAACTAAATCTCCTTTTTCACATCTTACTTAAACATCATTTCTTCCTTGTACATCAACATTCCTAAACCTTAAACAAACTTCCCCAAGACTTAAATACATTCTCAAAACACATACTGAATTCCTAGAACTCCCAAGACAATGCCTAAATCCTTATAGCACCATAGAACACCTTAATGCATGTTTTCTTCCTTAGTGAAGCATGTATCCATTCCTAACCATTCCTAGTTCACCCACGTTCATTTAAGCACTTAAAACTCCTTATACAATTTACAAATTTTGCCATAGGTTCTCTTAACACATCATCATTCCAAAACTCATTGTTTTCACCATCAAACATTCATGAACACCTAAATCCATCATAAACACCATCACCCACAAGACTTCACCAAATTTACACTACATCACAATATAGTGCATAATTAAATTGCTTGGCACTTAGGCCCTTAAATGCATGGCTCTTAGGCCCTTAAATGCATGGCCCTTAGGCCCTTAAATTGCATAAACCTTAAACACTGAATTTTCACAATATATAAGCCTTTGACCTGCAATTACATACACCAAGACATATATTCTTTTACTAGTCTCCTTGAGAACACTTACTAAGTCATTCACCATTTGCTCTTTAGGTAGTTTTAGCAAGCATTATAAGCTCATTTCTCCTAAGGCATTATACCACATTGAGATAGCATATTTACCTCTTTTCCACTCAAACTTCTTTCTTGTTTCCTCTTAAACCGGTAAGGCATTTCTTTCCTTGTCAACTACTAAACAATATACCAACATTGAAATGAGTATATAAGCTTTATGCTTCATCTCATTGTAAACCCTAGGTTTACATATATTATCTTAAGGTATTAAAATGATTGTTTTACCTTGGAATGGAAAGGGAGCTTGAATATATATCAAGAGAGGACTCCACCAAGCCCTTGGAAGATTCAAATGAAGCTAAAACAAGGTCACACAAAGAGCTCCATCAATGAGTATTTTCGGTCACACACAAAACATGGAGGAAACTTGATTTTTCTTTGAGATTCCTTACCTAGAAGCAAAGGAGATCAATAATATGTGGAAAAACAAGCTCAAGCTCCTTAAATGGTGGAACTCCATGGCACCGAAATTGAGTTCTTGAAGATTTGAAAAGGTAGAAGTGTAGAGCTTGCTCCAACTTGAAGAATGGTGGTCTTGGAATTGAATTTGGACCATGGAGCTAGGAGTTACAAGTGGTCAAAGATGGTAAACAATGGTGGTGTTGGTGTTGCTGTAGCAGCTCGTAAAAGAGAGCAAGAAGGGAGGTTGGAGACGTGTGAAATGAAGGAGGAAAGGAGAAATGAAGATAGAACTTGCTTTAACAAGATATTTGTATTAAGAGGTAACTTTCTCCTTTTTACCTTCCTACCCTTCCTTTCCTTAATTGATTTTTACATGTTGGTGACTCACCTTGATAAAAACCAGCCACCATTTAGTTAGAAGGGTGTTTTGGTCTTTGTTGACCAATCAACTTACTTATAATAACATATGTTACAAACTAGCTTATAAAAGTTACTATTCACAAAACAAAGCACATAGAAGTGAAATTTTGATTTCCCATTGTTATAGCCACCCAAATGTGATACTATATAGTACACATGTTAATTAAAGAGTAATGATGGACATTTAGCCATTTAAAACTCATTTACAAGACAATTTTTCAAAAACGTGCTTTAAGACTCCTTAAAGCACATTTTGTGTTTAACTTGTTTTCAAGCTTGGTTTTCTTTGGTAAATGATTTAATATGTTCATTAAAATATTTATAAGGTATAGGTATGACCATTAGGTCTTTTACAAATTTATCCCAAGCTTAGAGCACATTCTTGCTCTTATTGACTTTAAGGTATTTATTTGTGTTTTGTTTGGTTTCATTGTCAACCAAAGTTTCCTAAGGACTTAATTAGCCTTATAAAGTCATAATTAAATATTCAAGTCTTGGTAGGCTCTTTGGGTCCTAACCAAGTTCACTCCAAGCTTAGAGCATGTTTTTGCTCAAACCGTGTCTTAGTGTTTTATTGTGTTTTACCATGGTTTAAATGGTTCATTTATGTTTCTAAGGCACTTCTTAGCCTTTAAATACCATAGTTCAACATTTACACAACATACCAAGGTTTGGGGTATTTCAATCTACCCCCCTTAAAAGAACTTCGTCCTCGAAGTTCACATTTCCTCGCATCATTGGATTAGAATACGGGAATTACTTATAGCTATAAAACTTCCATTACCAACCACCCTTTACATCCAACCTCGGACTTAACGGTCCGGGCAACATATCCACATTATACAGAAAATATCATACTCACATGGTAACCTCGGACTTAATGGTCCGGTACCTTCACCACACTTGCACCTGTACAATATCCCTCAGACTCTTAGGTCTGGGTGACATAACCACATTCGGACTCATAGGCCCGGGTAACACAATCAATTCAGAACCCACCCACATTAGAACTCAAGGTCTAAAATAATATTTATTACTTATTCCACACAACATGTCTTAGCATGTATCTCAAACAGAAATACCTTTTCCATCTCTCCATGGGTTCGAATCCCACATTGAGTACGTATACACTGTGATCCCGCAGAACCCGGTCGCGATGGACACCTTCTGGTCCCCGTTCCTTTGGGAGATCAAAACATTCACTTAATTTTTAACATATGTACTTCTCATGTCACCGGTCCGAAGACAAAGGCTCATACGTCCTCAGCTCGTGAGCAAGTACTACAAAAATATTCTTTACTAGGTTAAGTATAAGAAGATCTTTTATTCAAAGTATTAATCGATTGTTTGAAAACACCAATTGAAAATCCTTTTGAAAACACCACACAACTCCAAGTCCGATTTATGCTCCTTGTATTTTCCTTAACATGGTTGTTTGTGACCACTTACAGGGAGCTTCAAGAGTCATCCAACCCTGATGTGATCAGCATCAGTGTTGAACTATCTTTCCACCCCAATTTGTGTTCGGCTTCCCTTGATCTCATGATAATCAAGTTTCACCTCCCACTTCATTTTCAACCAACAACTAGTTCAGACATGCCCCATTTCTATCTTTAAATCCTTCTAGTCATAATCATTACATCTTTAAGGGATAGAACTCCGTCTATCAATCATCATCCAAATCCAACTTAATTCAAGTTACCTAGGGAATTTAATTCTCACTAGGTTCTATGTCGGTCTCATACCCCTTCATAAATCACAACATTGGAAATATATACATATATTTTTTTCAAAATACAATACATGGTTTACATTTATGCACCGTCGGGGTTTTAGTTCCCCGGGAGTTTCTTACTCCCTTCCACTTGTACTCTCACACACCACTGTCAACAAATAAACACACTTCCCACAATGGTATTCGCATCTTCTGTGCGCAATTACCACAATTTTAACCATAAATGAGTGCGTATTTGTATAACACACGCGCCAACCATCATAACAAATCATTTTGTGCTATGCACAACCCAGTCCACGTACACTTATACGGTAAAACACACTAAGTGGTTTTGCGCTCTACCCCCCTTAAAAGGGATTACGCCCACGTAATCAATCACTAGACCTTGGCTTAAAATGTTCTGCCGTCGTGAAGTGTTTTGACTTCCACGCGGTCTATTACACAATGGATTCTGATTAGAGGATCTTAACCATATTGGCGGTTTAGTCCCTAAACCAAGAATTCGCATTGGAGTTCTAACTCATAACCGGTTTCGGTCCTGGCCTGTGAGGCTTTCATATTCATTACTGGCATACGACATTTGCATCACTGGTCACCAGTTTCTGCTGCGCAACTCTGATAATTATAGGGCTAGTTCGCCCCATTCGTTACTGTTACTGTATTGTACATCTCCAATGTATTACCCTTATCTTGGTAAGAATGGTGTCTCAACCGACGCATGGTATCTCTACCCTGAGCGAATTCGGTGAGTTCCAAAACTTTCCATCCACTTCTCCAACAGCTTACAGCGTAAACTACTATGTAATTCACAATGATTGACTTGCTTCTACCGACTTACTATCGGTTGAGATGAGCTACTACCTAGTGTGTAGTGCTCTCTCAGCTATTTACAACATTTGGGGTATATTCCATACCGATATTTGGCAGTTAGTGCTACGTAGTCACTTACTGTTAATCATGTCTCCACCTCTAGTTTGTACAAGTACTCTTTATTGGTGCGGCCTTGCATTTCCTATGCATCGGCCATTTATAACATTATTCCTCCACAATTACCATGCTTCTGATTCCTAGCTATCCCACTCGATCATTACTGCGCAAGTGCAATACCAAAAACACTCAGTCATACAGAGTGCAGAGGCGTAAACCCTTGACAGCAAATCTCTCATGCGATTGCGATAGGAATTTACACTGTGTTTTACTGAAATTCTTATCACATATACTAGTCACCGGCTTACTGCTCGGTTCGTTGCTATCACTTATTGTTGTATCTTTACTGGGTTTAACTCAAACTCTGCTCACTCCCATTTTATCATCTAACAATACTCAGACAACGGTCGCTTATTGCGCACCGTATCCTTACTCAATATACAACATCAACTTATACTGCATCCGCTATATTATATAGCTTCCGCCATTACACTGGGTTTATCTGGCCACTTTGGCTGATTTTTGAATATACTACTTTTTTCCCTTGAGCGTTGTTCGCTACTCATTTAGCATTACACACCTATGGTGGTCGCTATCAACTTATCTTTCTTCCTTTCTACACAACTGGTATAACACTTCCTTTGTATTATTCTTATTCAAATCGTTCTAGGGTAATAACAACATGGTCAATCCTAACATATTCCTTGAACTTGGTTCACATAGCTACCGCTCCTGCGGTCTCACAATATCGAGAGGTATCCCCACTCTTAATGCAGCGGTTCGTTCTCGCTCTATTTACTTGTAGAACATATACTTCTACAACTGATCAATTTACATAACACAAGTTGTTGGCTTATAAGCCTTACCGTCACGATCCTCCCAAGTTGTCTCTTTGGCAACTTAGGGTCCTACTGTTAAGTGGGTTTCCTTCAGTGTCTAATCCGAGTAATTGTTTCAAATCTTACGTTCCCATTACCTTGCTTCATCCAACAATGTTTGATCCAAACACCCCTCAAGGACTGCTCCCGGGTGTTACTAACATATGCCATTACATCTGGCTTGCACTCATGGGTACATTCCGTAAACTACGCCTTCTCCAATGTCTTTATATAACAGTCGGTGCACTTCGCACCTCTTGTATCTTAAATATTTCCTTGCACACATTCACTGATTCCTTCAGTCTCTTTAATTTAGCTGGGTTCCTTTACTTCAACCATTCATGGTAATCCTTAGCTTTTGTTTGACTTACACTGCTGACCGTAGAACGGAGTCGACTACTTCCCGTGTTCTGGACTCTACTCGTATACATATATGGGGTATCATACTGATACATTACTACTTACCCAACTAACCTATAAGTAGGCCTGTCAGGCCCACATGCTCCTATCGGAGTGCGGTCGTCCACAACACAGTTGGTACACTTGTAGTGTCCGTCACACGCCTAGGTGAAGTATTCTGTTGTCAACTCCCTTATATTGTCCCTTGACAATATGCGTCCCGTGCTTCCCGAACTTAACGAGGGAGGGTTTATCCACTGTTGTATCTTTGTCAACTGCCCCTGGTTTCACTGGTTTGGTTTAAAAGAAGGTTGGAAAGAAGTGTTGGTTTGAAAGAAAAATCTGGTTTTGAAAAGAAAGGGTTTGAATAAATTTGGGTTTGAAAGAAAATTTTCATGGTTTCACAACATCTTCTTACCTTAGCCAAGTCTAGCTTCTTGCTGACTGGTGTACTTACAATTACAGAGGTTAGGTTAGCAGGCCCTTCCTCTGTTATGACAATCACATTTAACTTTATTGTACTTTCCCAAGTACTTTGTAGTGGTTATAAATTTTCCGAATAGCCCTGTTATAGCAGCACTTGCTATGGCAAGTGCGCCGTGCTAACTGGCTATCGGTTCAACACATACCGGTTGTGGTATTGTTTTTACCCGCACAGTCATCAGTGGCCTTGTTGGCCCTTACTGATCTTACTGCCTTGATAACAACTCTTCTAGGTGACTTCTCACTGTCTTCACATGATAATCATTAACTAGGGTGTTTCCCATTCTAGGAGTCCCTATTTTCGTATTGTTTCCTTTTGGTAGCCCGTTCCACGCATTGTCGTGGTTGCTGAGACTTGTCTCTTGTTTGGGTACTACGTTGTAGTTCCTTTGTCGGTTGATACACCGTTGGTGTGTTATTTCAACTGTGGTCCCGTAGACACTCGTCTCGGGTTTCACTAATCCACTTCTTGCCTGTTGCACGGTCGGTGCGTTGCAAGCTGGTTATTCTCGACTGCTCTGCATGTCGACCCAGGTTGCCAGGAATTCTATTCTCTTATACACCAAATGCTTCATTCCTCGCTATGAAATGCGGTTAACACTGTTCAGATGTAAACCGTCTCCGGGATTCCCACTTTTCGGGATCTACCATTTGACAGGTTCTCCGTACCCTAAAGGTATTTAATAACAGCCAGATCGGGTATTCCCGAGTAAGAGTGGACTTCCATCTCTCTGGCGTCCTTTCCCAAGTTATAAAACAGGGTTTGTGGAGGGTGGGAAGGATACTGTAGGTTTCCAGTATTCACTGGTAGTTCCCATCTAGCGTATCTCTCACGCTATCACTCAACCCTTAACCCAAAGTACTTAAATCCTAACTCGGTACTTCCTAAGCTCGGTAATTCAGTCATCAGAGCGATACTTCGCTCTGATACCACTTTTTGTAACACCCCAACTACCACCGTACACATAACATTAAACTGCAGCGGAAAATTCAACTCATCACCTTACTTAATTCAATGGTGTTACACGCCGTTAACCACCCACGTGGCTAACAAGGCTAATACATGTACATTTGTATCGGTCTGATGGACTAGATTCCCGAGCAACTACACAATACAATCCTCATTCCATTAACAACAACAACAACAACATACACCTTTCAACCATACCGAGTATTTATAACTGATGCCGATAACAATTTCGGTCTTACTACGCCTACAATGCTTACGCCATTTAGATGGCTACCCATGTATAAACATCTACCCCGTCCTACTCTCGAACGGCTTCCAGCTCCTTGTACCTGAAATAGAAAAGGAGAGAAAGGGTGGCCCCCAAGGGGCTCAGCACCTTTGCTGGTATGGTAATCCCGCAGCCCACATGCTACCGGGCCACGCACAACTAATTGTCGTCTTAGCATGCAGTTGATTATATTTAAATCATGCATACAAACCATAAACACACAACACTTTGCATACACCCAACAATAGGGCTCAACATATATCCAACACATCCGCACTTAACAAATCATCCAATGATTCCTTTAACCCTAGAGTGGCTCTCCTCTAAAACGGAGCTACTTCCTTAATGAATGACACGTACCCATTAATCGGGTTATCCTTAAACGCCTCTTGTCACAAACTGGGATTCATTTCCATGATCCACACACTCCACATCCTACAACATATCTCATCCCTCAAATAACAAAACATAACGAAACCTTTCTTGTTTCGGCGTACACATGACAACATCGCATTCATTTTAAACACCTAACGTATACATATCATAGCCTAGCAGGGGAAATTGCTTAGCACAATAACAACACGACACCATAAGATCGGTTCACACAAGGAACCTTCCACCATAGTTAGTATATATAGTGAGCCTAGAGATTATTGCCAATCTCATGCTAAGCTCGTTACCAACCTCGTTACCGTCCAGTTATATCGAACGGTTAACTTAAACCCAAGGTGTGTCGGATATAGTAATCCCAAGCACACCGAAATAACATTCGTATGCCCCTGTGGCCCGACGTGAGTCAGTAACTAGCTTTGGATAAGCTAAGGGAAGGTAGAAACCAAATTGGAATACAACCTATACATACACCAAGAGAGCCGAACCGGATATGACATCGACTCCCGTCCATCACACGCGTGGCCGGAACAACCGGACTCCTCACCCCCCATTAGTACATATGCACTTATAAATAAGTAGTTAGAGATCCATTATGGAGCCTACCACATCCACACACCATACGGTATCATAACCGAGTTAAGCACACAAGGGAGGTTCACACACTTGCATACAACAACAATGTCCAACTAACTCACATAGCCGTGGTTAGCACGTTCCCAAGGTTTGGGCCGTCAACTCCGAATACCGATCACTCATGTGTTCCTAGATTTGGTTAGCTAAGGTTTAACACATATTTGAGGTTAAATGGTATCGGAGGCCAAATTCGCCACATAAATGAATTACTATAAACTCATTACATGTTTAATCTTACAAGGTGGCAAACACTCAGTAAAACATATTGGCATACAAGCCGGTGTAATCCGGTAGGACACAGGTTGCAAGAAAACCATACCTGTCACCGGAGTCCACTTACCACGTCCATTTATGTCCCTCGAGCAATTCTCGAACAACTGTTAACATCAATGTGTTTTTATTAACATCTGGGTTGCTTGATTATTTAATGTCTAATGCTTATAACTTTCCCCGTTAACTTAGTTACATAACTTTACATTTTAACTTGTTTTACTTTTACATTTTGATACAACTTTTCACCCACTTAATTGCCATTAAAACTCACCTAACATGTCCTTAACAGCTTTATAACATCATTGCTAATCAATCCCCACATCATACATTCATTTCATAACCTTAAACAACACTTTTGGTCCGACCGACCTTACCGACCGAACTTGTCCAAGTTCGGTCGATTCCAGAACACATTTCCGTCAAAATTTTCTACTCCGACCGACCTTGTAGGTTCGGTCGCATGTTCGGTCTTTTCCCGAGAGTTTCTCCCCTTTGTAAATTTAGCCCGACCGAACTTACCAAGTCCAGTCCTATGTTCGGTCGGTTCCAGTAACTCAATCCGTACACAAAATACAAGCCCGACCGACCTTGCAAGTCCGGTCTCCAAGGTCGGTCCATTCCAGAAACTCCTCCCGGTAGTGTAAAATGAGCTCGACCGACCTTGGCAAGTTCGGTCGCAAGGTCGGTCGGCTCCAGACCTTTGTTTCTACAATCCCATTTGACTCCAACTTCACCTCATGTATCCTAATATGTTCTAACATCATTAGTACACTTATTTCCCCATACAACAACCATGTAACTCATTATCTATCACCTTAAGCACTTACTCATTCATACCAAAATTCCTAACACTTATGTTATTACCTCCTTAGTTTCCAATTGGTGTTTCATGCCTATGATAACCACTATGCCCATAATGTTTTCTCCTTATTTTAACATCATCTCCAAGCATCATTTCTTACCAACTAAATCTCCTTTTTCACATCTTACTTAAACATCATTTCTTCCTTGTACATCAACATTCCTAAACCTTAAACAAACTTCCCCAAGACTTAAATACATTCTCAAAACATACTGAATTCCTAGAACTCCCAAGACAATGCCTAAATCCTTATAGCACCATAGGACACCTTAATGCATGTTTTCTTCCTTAGTGAAGCATGTATCCATTCCTAACCATTCCTAGTTCACCCACGTTCATTTAAGCACTTAAAACTCCTTATACAATTTACAAATTTTGCCATAGGTTCTCTTAACACATCATCATTCCAAAACTCATTGTTTTCACCATCAAACATTCATGAACACCTAAATCCATCATAAACACCATCACCCACAAGACTTCACCAAATTTACACTACATCACAATATAGTGCATAATTAAATTGCTTGGCACTTAGGCCCTTAAATGCATGGCTCTTAGGCCCTTAAATGCATGGCTCTTAGGCCCTTAAATTGCATAAACCTTAAACACTGAATTTCCACAATATATAAGCCTTTGACCTGCAATTACATACACCAAGACATATGTTCTTTACTAGTCTCCTTGAGAACACTTACTAAGTCATTCACCATTTGCTCTTTAGGTAGTTTAGCAAGCATTATAAGCTCATCTCTCCTAAGGCATTATACCACATTGAGATAGCATATTTACCTCTTTTCCACTCAAACTTCTTTCTTGTTTCCTCTTAAAACCGGTAAGGCATTTCTTTCCTTGTCAACTACTAAACAATATACCAACATGAAATGAGTATATAGCTTTATGCTTCATCTCATTGTAAACCCTAGGTTTACATATATTATCTTAAGGTATTAAAATGATTGTTTACCTTGGAATGGAAAGGGGCTTGAATAATACAAAGAGACTCCACCAAGCCCTTGGAAGATTCAATGAAGCTGAACAAGGTCACACAAAGAGCTCCATCAATGAGTATTTTCGGTCACACACAAAACATGGGGAAACTTGATTTTCTTTGAGATTCCTTACCTAGAGGCAAGGAGATCAAAATATGTGGAAGACAAGCTCAAGCTCCTTAAATGGTGGAACTCCATGGCACCGAAATTGAGTTCTTGAAGATTTGAAAAGGTTAGAAGTGTAGAGCTTGCTCCAACTAGAAGAATGGTGGTCTTGGAATTGAATTTGGACCATGGAGCTAGGAGTTACAAGTGGTCAAAGATGGAAAACAATGGTGGTGTTGGTTGTTGCTGTAGCAGCTCGTAAAAGAGAGCAAGAAGGGAGGTTGGAGACATGTGAAATGAAGGAGGAAAGGAGAAATGAAGA
Source organism: Limonium bicolor (assembly GCA_023374045.1). Lineage (NCBI taxonomy): Eukaryota > Viridiplantae > Streptophyta > Magnoliopsida > Caryophyllales > Plumbaginaceae > Limonium > Limonium bicolor. The sequence continues at coordinate 206,371,301 of CM041776.1, forward strand.
TAGAACTTGCTTTAACAAGATATTTGTATTAAAAGGTAACTTTCTCCTTTTTACCTTCCTACCCTTCCTTTCCATGAATTGATTTTTACATGTTGGTGACTCACCTTGATAAAAACGGCCACCATTTAGTTAGAAGGGTTGTTTTGGTTGTTGACCAATAAACTTACTTATAAACATATGTTACAAACTAGCTTATAAAAGTTACTATTCACAAAACAAAGCACATAGAAGTGAAATTTTTGATTTCCCATTGTTATAGCCACCCAAATGTGATACTAATAGTACACATGTTAATTAAAGAGTAATGAGGAATTTAGCCATTCAAAACTCATTTACAAGACAATTTTTCAAAAACGTGCTTTAAGACTCCTTAAAGCACATTTTGTGTTTTAACTTGTTTTCAGCTTGGTTTTCTTTGGTAAATGATTTAATATGTTCATTAACATATTATAAGGTATAGGTATGACCATTAGGTCTTTTACAAATTATCCCAAGCTTAGAGCACATTCTTGCTCTTATTGACTTTAAGGTATTTTTTGTGTTTTGTTTGGTTCATTGTCTACCAAAGTTTCCTAAGGATTTAATTAGCCTTATAAAGTCATAATTAAATATTATCAAGTCTTGGTAGGCTCTTTGGGTCCTAACCAAGTTCACTCCAAGCTTAGAGCATGTTTTTGCTCAAACCGTGTGTCTTAGTGTTTTATTGTGTTTTACCATGGTTTAAATGGTTCATTATGTTTTCTAAGGCACTTTAGCCTTTAAATACCATAGTTCAACATTTACACAACATACCAAGGTTTGGGGTATTTCACCAACATAAAGAACAAACATTAACATGCTTAAAAGTCACTTGGGGCAAAAATGTGCTCTAAAAAGCTTTAAAGGTCTTGTGACCTCTGTTTGACTCCAAATTGGATTCCCAAGTTTAGTAATCATGTAATGGATGTAATTAATCAATTTCCAAAGAAAACTAAGCTCAAAAACAAGCCTTAACACAAAATGTGCACTAAGCTTCCTTAAAGCACATTTTTGTGAGATTGTCTTCAAAATGAGTTTTGTTTGATTTTAGGGTCTTGAATAGCCTTAAATATACTATTGTGACATAATGTACCACATTAAAATTTCTAATTCAATTTTTTTCAAAAAAATCAAAAATATGTGCCTTGATTGTGAATAGTACTTTTATAACATGTAATCCTTTAATCTAGTCAATGGTCAAACTCTTTCCTTTGACCATTTAATAGGATTATTCTCATTATCAAATAGCCAGACACACTTATTTATATACTTGGCTCAAAAGTGACTTTCATTAAAAGTAAGATAAGTACTACTTTATTATATAAACTAAACAAACTTATCCTACCCACCCTAAATACCCATTCCGCCTGCCTAATGAGCTTTCCCCATGCTGAAGAAACCCACATAAATATCTTCTATGAGTCATCAAGCACTATTTCCTTTTTTATAACATTATCACCTTAAGAAGCCAAGTTTGACACTCTTCTTCACTTGCCTCCTTCCAGCCGTCCTCATCATTTCAGAAGCTCCCTTCCCTGCTCTTTTACCGTAAGAACACACCAACTTCAATGGAGGATTCATCATGATCTAGGTAAGCTCCTAAGTCACATATAAGCTCATTCTCTTCCTCTCCTATTCTTCTTGTCAATGAGCTGATTAAACCCCATTTTTGTCCTCTATCCTAGCGTGAGTTAATGCTCAAAGTTGGAGGGGTTTCACTGCTAGAAAACCAAGAGGAGGAAGAAACCAAATCTAAACTATTTTCTAAGTTAAACCATGCATTAAGCTAGCTAATCTTCTACTCTTTATTTCCGAATTTCTTCCTTGAATTCTCCAGCTTATTCTCTTCTTCTTAGAGTGTGTTTTCTGTGGAGATACCAACCTCCTCATGTGCTGCTTCAAAGGGTGCTAAGAAGCCACTTTAAAATCATTTTTGGAAAGGTAAAACACTAGCCATTGTTACCTTGTATTACCAGTTGATGTGCTGTGTTAAATGAGGTTTTTAAACACTCCTTTTGTGCTATATAATCAGGCGGAAACAGCCCTTGCCAACCCTAAGAAACCAAGGTAAAAATCATGTCAATACTAAGCTTAAACTAACCTTAATGACCCTTATATTATATGGTTGATATACGTTCTTTTCCATGCATGAAATGCTGGTGAAAACACCTTGGAATCTTGAAAAAATTCTTGCACAAACCGTAGGAAACAAGTCCAAATATAAAGCTTGGTAAAGTGAGTGTTTTACTCCTTAATGATGTTTATATACTAAGCTTATGTGTTAGTTATGTTCAAGAAACTAACCTAAACATTTTATTTAAATTAACCGTGAGCTTTGGAGGGCCTTGGCTGTTTTGTTTGCTTGAAAACAATGTAAGTATGCTTAACCCACTTAATATATGGTTTTTATGTCGTTATGTCATTTAAAAATAAAAGCCGAGAGCAAACATGGTCTTAAATGACTTATATATATATATATATATATATATATATAGGTTGTATAATTGTTTTAGTTGGTAATATAAGGTTTAGATGACATATTATGCCATAGGAAATTAATTAAATAATTTTAGAGAACCTTAGGAAGAAACTATATTATAAGCCGCAACCATATAGTATTTTTTATGACATTTATATGTAACATTTATTATATGTTAAGTGTTGTAATAAGGCCATGCTTTAGGCCATTTTAGTTTATGCTATATTAAGTTAAAAATGAATTTAAAATAAAAATAAACATTACCGAATATCATTTGGGGTTAGTTTGTAATTATAATGAATTTTAGAGGCTGGATATTAATTAGGGCCAAAAACTATACCTTAAAAGGTTATTAAATGAATTTTATAAGTTTTGTAAAAAAATTAGGGTCAAAATGTAATTTCTGAAAATATTGGGGCAAAACCGTAAATAAATAAACACTTGGTCAAACCAGTAGTAAATGGGTCAACCTTGACCATACTAGGTGCCTTGACCAAAATTAATTACATAAGAGATTAAATTATGACTTTATATTAAAATCATGAGTTAAATAACAAATTTATAAAACTATAGGGGTGTAAGTGGTAATTACCGAAAATTAGGGGTTAAGATTGTTATTATAACAGTTTATATCATAGTTATGAAGTTTAACTGTTTCCTTTTTAACAACGTGTGTGATATATACATATATATATATATATATGTGGTGTGTGTGTGTGTGTGTGTGTGTGTGTGTGTTGTGTGTGTGTGTGTGTGTGTGTGTGTGTGTGTGTGTGTGTGTTGTGTGTGTGTGTGTGTGTGTGTGGTGTGTGTGGTGTGTGTGTGTGTGTGTGTGTGTGTGTGTGTGTTTGTGTGTGTGTGTGTGTGTGTGTGTGTTTGTGTGTGGTGTGTGTGTGTGTGTGTGTGTTGTGTGTGTGTGTGTGTGTGTGTGTGTGTGTGTGTGTGTGTGTTGTGTTTGTGTGTGTGTTTGTTGTTGTTTGTTGTGTGTGTGTGTGTGTTGTGTGTGTTTGTTGTTTTTGTTTTGTTGTGTTTTTTGTTTTTGTGTGTTTGTGTGTTTTTTGTGGTGTGTTTGTGTTGTGTGTGTGATTTTAAACTGTTTCCTTTTTCCCGCATTATCTATTTATGCGCGAGCGTCCTTCGGGACTAATACTACTTCGACTATAGATCGACTTATATAAACATACATATGTGATCAATGTGACGTGACTGTTGTAATTTAATATAATACTCTTAGTATGATAAATTATGTATATAATAACCTAAGTAAAACACTTAGGTACGAGATACGATGTTGTTGATCTCTAGAGCATTGGATCTCGAACATGAATATGTTGAGAAGGGAAGAAATGGTACCAAGCCAAACAAGACGCATGGAGCATCCGGCCGCTTCTAGCCAGATGGAAATAGAAACACATAAGGCATCCGGCCGTCTCCAGCCGGATGAAAGTAGGACTTAGGCAAAGCAAAGTGTAGTATGGCCGGCCGTCTGTGGTCGGCCAAAGATGCTAGGGGAGGGCAAAACTGTACTTATACGTGTAAAATACAGGCTGGCAGCATGAGACCAGGCCCAAAAATACTATAAATAGGGGTGTACCCCCATGAAATAAGATACGCTCCATTTGACAATCAGACTTAAGCTTGATTCTAACAAAAGGCTCTCTCTCTCTCTCTCTCTCTCTCGAGATTTGTGATCGAAACCAGGTAAACGTGGGATAATAAGTCTAATCGAATTGGACTAGGATTAGACACTCGGTTTCATTTGGCGCCGTCTATGGGAAACGAACAGCTAGAAGCAACCACGAAACCACCTAGAAGCAAGAAAAAGATCTTTGATGTCGGTAAGGGAAAATCTAAAATAACTGATCGTGTTTTTTGTAGGATCTAAACACAGGGAATGGCTCCAAGATCCAAGAAAACACCGAAGAATACCGCTGAGGAGAATAATCGTATTGAAGAGGAAATGAGTTCCGAAATGCCAGAAGCTATCTCTAAAAGAGATCTCGAGGATATGCTGAAAGGTTTAGTCAGGTCGATCGATGAAAAGATTGTGGAGGGAAACGAGACTCTGCAACAAGAATTAATGCAAAGAGATGAGGAATATCAGAAGAAGTGGGACGAAATGACTGAGGCCATAGAGCAGTTGAGAAACAAGGATTCAAGAGGCAGTAATGGCGAAGAAAGTAAGGATCGGAAGCACAATACAGTCATTAGCGAGGAAGAAATGGAAGAAGACGATTAGATAGACATGAGCCTGTACCCCTTCTCGGAAAGGATAAGGAAAGCAAAGCTCCCGCACTTCGTTGCTCCGGCGATTGAGAAATATGATGGGACAGGAGATCCCGCCCAACATATCAAGAAATTCATGTTTGCCATGAATACTCAAGGGATCAGCTCCCTCGCTCTCTGCAACTTATTCCCAGGAACGCTTTCAAAGAGAGCATTGGGATGGATCTCCACAAGGCCGCCGTAGTCCATCACCAGCTTCAAACAACTGACTGAAGAATTTCAACAATACTTCGCTGCAAGCAAGAGGGTTAAGAGGGAGACAATAGAATTGATGGATGTCAAGAAGCGAAGGGGAGAAACTGTGAAGGAGTACAGTGAGCGCTTCCATAAGAAGGTCACAGAAATTGATGATGTCGATGAGAAAATCTTGATTAAAGCCTTTGGTAATGGTTTGGCCCAGCCTCGGCTTGCTGGAAAAATTGCAACAAAAGCACCAAAAACTCATGGAGAATTAGCTAAAATGATCCATGACTTTCTGAAATCTGAAATAGCAGAGAATAAGGCTAAGGAGCTAGCAGATAGCTTCAAAAATACAGCAGCATCAGAAAAGAAAGAAGGGCAAGGTGGAAACGCCGAAAGAGGAGGGTCAAGATACAGACCATATTACAAGTCAACTGCCGGGTCTTCCTCTCAAGGGCCGCAGCATCAGGGGGCAAGGGCCATTGTCTACATTGACCCAGGAAAATATGCTGCTGCAGTAAGAGAAGGATACCTTCCTCAGCCAAGAAAGCTGCCGCAGGGAGAAATTCCAGTTGCATTCTGCGAATACCATGGAAACCGCAGCCACCGGACTGTAAACTGTGCTACCCTGGCCAAAGAACTCCGAATCATTGAGGAAAATTATAAGAAGGGAAAGCAACAAGCCGGAACACAAAGGCAATACGGCGGTCAACAGGGTGGCGCCCAGAATGCACCACGAGGCCGGCAGGAGGAGGAAGTTCACCCCAGGCTTGACCTTGGCAAATCGGTTGGTATGATAACAGGTCTGTAGAGGAGGAAAGTAAAAGTTTTTTCTCTTTTTCTTCGGGCAACAAACTTCTTAAAAAATGAGATTGGTCATAGATTGTCTTCCTAAAAATTGAATATGTAGGCATAAACTTTGTCAAGCATCACGTTACAAAATAAGAGGAATGGAATTTTCATTTTTTGTATTTTGTTTACAACAAACCCCCTCTCCCAAAAGAAGGCTAACAAAACTTTCTCTAAGAAAACTCACAGGACTTTTTTCGGAGGTAGGACCACTAACCCCTAATGAAAGAAAAAGGCACATTCATCATGTGCATTAGGAACTCCCGGAAAGGAAGATTACCAAAAGAGAAAGCTTTCCTCCAATTTTCTTCTCCGACGAAGATGAAGATGGAGTGCTGTATCCACACAACGATCCACTTGTCATTCGTGCGCAGGTAAACGATCAAATGATAGAGGGAATCCTGATTGATAGTGGAGTCGGAGCAAATGTCATATCAGCCGAAGCGGTTAAAAGGTTGGAAGTGCCTGAGGACCAGATCAAGCCATATTCGGCGGTTCTAAGAGGGTTTGTAGGAGGAGTCTCTACCACGTCCTCCGGCAGTATAGATTTTACAATGACCCTGGGTCAAGGGGATGAAAGGAGAACGGAGAAACTCAGGGCTTTTATTGTGCCAGGTCTGTCTGGATATAACATGTATCTCGGAAGACCAGGGATTAATGCTTTCAAAGCTATATGCAGTACTCATCACTTGAAGTTGAAATATTTAACTACAAACGGGAAGTTGGTTACAATAAGGGGAAGCCAAAAGATGGCTCGGATGTGTGAAGTCCGCATCATGGACAGTCTTCCTAGCGATGAGGTGGTCAAAATTGTAGGGTCACAAAAGGAGTTCAAGGGGAAGTTACCTTTTTCCCCGGAGCCAAGTCAAGAAAAGGAAGGACGTCAAACAACTCAAGACCCCCCTAGAGAGGTACATTTAAAATCTGACCCTTCTAAATTTTTTAAAATAGGATCTGCGTTTGACAGTGGAGAGCAAACGCACTTAATGAGGTTCCTGGAAATAAGAAGGACAACTGTAACACCCCAACCGCTAATCCTTCCATTATCCTCAAGTCATACTCGTAATTACCTTACTCGCAGCGGAACTTACTTACTTACTTACTTACTCCCGGTGGGTGATACAACGCCGTTAGCCATACAAGACTAACAAGGCTACTACTACTTACAGTAACGGTCTGATGATTAGAATATACCGAATACATAATACTTACTTTACAGCGCCAAATACTTACTTACATTTGATTACCGAGTATCCAAAATACATGAATTACACTTCTTGACTATTCCCAAAAATTAGAGTTTATACATTTACTCCTCCCTATCCAATCACAATTCATTATCCAAAAAGGTGTACCACATGGTACACCGGCTACTCAAAAAGGCCTTAGCCGTGTACAACTCTGAAATACCCCGAACTTAAATATAGGGATTTAAAATTAATCTACTACGTATTTAAGGGCCTAATGGTACCCAATTAATACTAGTAAGGAAAAATAAATCCAAAAGAATAAATAAACTCTTGAAAAGTGGAAAACGCCAAATAAGCGTTAAATAACCATAGGAGGTATGAGACCTCGGTTAGCGTATTATATGGATTCCAAAGGTTTAATAAGACCTAAATAATATATGGGAACAACTCCCGAAGAAAACGGATCCTTAAAATGGATTTAAATCACTAACGAACCTTAAAGCGCGTTTTTCGAGGTAACCGGGAGAACGTGTCTTTAAGCGGGTCAAACAGACTCGTAACAATTTTGGTCAACTAAAAAATCATTAATAAATATTCGTGAGGCTTTAGAACCAATAAAATCAATAAAACGAGAAATTAGTAAAAACTGTCAAAAACGGGAAGTTGTGGGGTAGAGACATAAATAACCAAAACTTATGTGTCCAATATTGCAAATAAAATTTCAAAACCCATAAGTGGGCTGTGTCTGGTCTGATTTTTAAGGCCCCTCACACTCTCTCACACACTCTATTAATTCCTCTTATTTACAAAACAACCAAAAAACATAAAGCAACCCCACCCTCACTTTATCACTCTCTCTCCTCCATTTCATTCTCCTCTCTCACGTGTACACCCATCTCCTCCTCCTCTCTATTTTCTTCCTCCTCCAGCGATTTCCATGGAGAAATGAAAACACCCACACAAAACTCTACTTCTCTCCTCTTGTAACCCCCTTGAATCTCTTCCAAAAATTATAAAAACTACACCATTGGAATCCTCTCATCAAGAGCTACATTCCTATCTTTTCAAAAATCGAAAAACAACTTTCATCTCCATGGGTATGGAGCATTTGGAGTTTCAAGACCACCATTAGAACCACCTCTTCCTCCTTGTCATTTTAAGGTAAAAATCTTCTTGAAACTCCTTTGTTTTTCTAGCCTCATGGGCAAAACGAAAATGAAGCTAAAACCTTGTTTGGTTTCTTTGCACTCTAGCCGATTTTGGCTTGTTGAAGGAGTTGGAAATCTTGTTCTTGAACCACTCCAAGCTTCATTTGCACCCTTGCAAGGTAATGAGACTCCTAAACCCTAGAATGTGCATTAGAACTCAAATGATGTTTAAAGTTTATGATGTATTGAAGTATGTATATGTATGGGTGTAGTGTTAGAATTGGTTTATAAACCGGTGAGAAGAGGAGAGGAAGAGGAAAAAAGAAGCGAGAGGAAGAAAGAAATTAGAAGAGAAACAAGGTAAGGATACTCACCTTTGTGTAGCCTTGTATATATATGTATGTAATAGATTTTTAGAAGTTTGAAATGAGTAATGAAAACGGTATTGTGTAGTAATATATTGTGTAGGAGAATCTAAGTGCTTAAAACCGTTGAAAGACATGTAAAATGTATTGAAACTTAGTTGGGTATTGGGTTGTTGAGTGCAGGAATTTTTAGTAGTGTTTTAGTATTGGTATTGTAGTATTGGAAGTTTGAGTATTTGTGAGGAAGTTTGAGTATTTGTGAATTGGTATGTGAATTGTGGGCCTTGGAGCCAAAGGATTGTGTATGAGTATTAGTATTGGTATTTGAAGAAGTATTGGTGAATGTACATTGTATTGATTTCTGGTAGGACCCTTGTATGGGTGTGGCTAGAATAGGTATGAACTTGGTGAGAAAATGTGTGTATGGATAAGTTAGAATTATGGGTGAACTATGGCAAAATTTTAGTAGGAAATGTGCACTTGTGGATGACTTGGTGAATGGGAGAGCCAAGGTATGTATTGGGGATAGTAGAGATGTTTAGTAGTGATGAAGAGGTAGTAGTAGTATGAGAAGTAAGAAGTGCAAAATCTGTAGCAAAGTGTATTAACATGCATTGGAGAAGTTAGAAAAGATTAGAGTGTAAGACTTGGTAAAATGAATGTTGGACTTGGGTATAGATGGTACAATTGCTTGGAAATGAATTGGCATGGTAAGAGGAGGTATTTGGGATGCTAGGAGTGACATTGGTAGAGGAAGTATTGGATGGTAGAAGTTGGTTTAAAAATCTGTAGCAATGAAGAAAGAAAATAGGTATAAGTGCTGAATGAAGTGAGGAAAATTGTGTAAGTGGATTGATGGATTTAGCAATAAATTTGATGGATGAACTAAGGTGAATTAGAGGATTTAAATGTTGTTTAAACATGTAGGAAACATGTGGAAATGAGTAGGAAAAGATTGGGTGTGAATTGAGTAGAGTTTGAGATTCAAAATAAGTAATTAAAATGGGTACTGGGCTGGACCGACCCTAGGACCGATCCTAGCAGGGTCGGTCGACCCGAAAAATCTGCAACCTCGGAAGCTTCTGCATTCGACCGACCCAGGGGACCGACCCTGACTGGGTCGGTCGAGTAGAAACTTTTAGTCGGAAATGCTTCTGCATCCGACCGACCCAGGGGACCGACCCTGCCTGGGTCGGTCGAGTGGAAATTGTTAGTTGGATTGCTTCTGTAACGGACCGACCCAATGGACCGACCCTGGCTGGGTCGGTCGGGCCGGAATTTTCTGTAATCGAAGTCTCTGCACCCGACCGACCCATGGGTCCGACCCAGGGTGGGTCGGTCGAGTCATAACTTGCAAAAAAAAAAAAACTACAAGACTATGGTTAGTATATATATATATATATATGTATATGTATACCCACCTATACATAAGTGCATATATATGTAAGTATACCATTGTTAAGCAATGAAAAGTAAGTAAATAAAATGCAAGTATAAGAATGTGAAGACTTAGTAAGTATGAGTTAGGAAGCGTATGGGTAACCAAATTAAATTAATGATAGTTAGATTAATTATTCAGTTGTATGTATATCATAGGATTTGAATTGTGAACACCGGAGGGACGTTGGGATACAAGTACAACGGTGAAAGGTATGATTTCTTCATGCCCTGTATCCTAATCAGGTTACCCCGATTTGTGTGCTTATTTGACCACCTAATAAGATAAATGCATGAATCGGATTATATTGCACTTACTTGTGCTTGTTTACATTGTTCTCGATATTTGTCTTGAACAATAGTTTGTATAATTCATGAAATATATGAATGATGATGATGTGTAATTGTGCCTTGTAGTGTACTTGTATATTGTATTGTATTGGTATGGTTGTGTATATGAATGATGTATTTGTGTATGTGGTTGGATGTTGACTTCTACTAATTCCTAACTACCTAACTCCTAACTTAAGTGAGTAAATTGGAATGAGTAGAAGTCCGATATAGCTTGGCCACGCGTGAGGATGCAGAGTCACAAGAGGTTGGCTGCAATTCTGACTCTTAAACTGGTCCGCGGCCCAAATCCCTTAAATGGGTAGCATCCCGGATTGGTGAGTCAAGTAAATCCTGGAGGTGTGACGGAGTAGTCCCCAGGGCCGGAGGTCCCGACGACTTAACATGAGATAAGAGTAAGTAGTATGTATGAGTATGAGTATGAGTATGTATGCGTATGTATGAAGTAACGAGTAAAAGAGTAATCTCCACCCGATTAACCCGGGTGGACCAATGAAGCTAACAAGTATTGTATATTGTGTATGTAATGTGTATGTGTAATTCGGAAAAAGGTAAGTATGTATTGGATGGTTTATGTTGTACTTCTTGTATGTAATGAAGTGTATGGATGTGTGTATGTCTTGCGTAATGTATTGTAATATTGTGTATAAGAGCATGTATGCATGTATGTTTGTATGAAAATAAACCGCATGTATTCGACCAAGTGGTCGGCGTACCCTCACTAGTACGCGGGGTATGCGGTTATCATGCGCAGCGAAAGCTGACCCCCTAGGGGGAACGTTTTTAGTGTGCAGGTACCGAAGCGGATGTGGTCAAGGTAAGAGACCGGAGGCACACCCTTGTATTTAGAAGCAAGTAGCTTGTGAGGAACGGGTAGTAAGTAGTGTCTTAGTGAGTATGTATGAACTTGGAAGAGTTATTATAATTGTATAAGGATCCTAGTAGACTCGGTTAAGTATATTGTATTGTATGGATTATGGAGGAGTAAGTATTGAATGGAGCATTGTTGTATTTGATTGATGAATGGAGTATGTATTATAGATGTGTAGTACTCGGGATTCCGGTCCATCAGCCGATGCTGTATGTAGAAGTAGTAGCCTTGTTAGTCACGTGGGTGACTACGGCATTGTATCACCCACTGTATGTAAGTATGTAAGTATGTATCCGCTACAAGACTCTGAAAGCACGAGGAGATTGACGGTAGTGTTTCGTATTAATAGTAAGGGTGTTACAAAAAGTGGTATCAGAGCGAAGTATCGCTCTGATGACTGGAAACACCGAGTTTAGGAATACCGAGTTAGGAATTAGAAGCTTAGGGCTAAGGGCTGAGTGTTAGCATTAGAGATATGCTAGTTAGGAACTACTGGTGAGTACCGGATACCTACAATACCAGTCCCACCCGCCGCGAACCCCATTGTATAACTTGGGAAAGGACGCCAGAGAGAAGGAAGGTCCTCTCATACTCGGGAAAACCCGATCTGGAGGCTGTGAAACAATCACACAGTAAACAAGAACCGACATATGGTAGATTCCAAGAACTGGAAGTCCCGGAGATGGATCCCAGTTGAATCAGAATATCCGCACCTAATAGCGGTAGGATGAGCACTCCAACCACGAGGAGGCTACAACTTACAACAGCATGGGGCGACGTGCTTAGCAGTCGCGAAACCTAGCTAGTCAACCAACAGTAGGAAGGAGCACTAGGCGTGCAACGACGCGGAAAAAGGGAGCAGTAACGGAATCCGAGACACAAGTCTACGGGATAGTGATACCTGAATAATACCACCAACGGTACGCTAGCTGACTAAGGACATAGTCGGAAGCGGTTAACTCCAAACTACAACGCCATTAAGGTTGCAATACCTGGCCAATATAGCTCAGGCAACTACAAGAACAATCATGAGATATAATCCAATAGGACTACAAGAGTAGTACCTAAACAAGGAAGGCTCAGTGACCACCACAAACGTGTGGGAACGAGCCACAAGGAACGACACTAAACCAAATAGAGTGGGAATCTCCCAGGATTAGAGAAGTACCCAGATCTACGACAGCCATGTCTAGACCACCTAGAAGCTACCTAAAGGATCGAGTATACCAATGGTAGATCAATAAGATCAATGGAAGAGTCGCCAGACTACCAATGCAAGCGGAAACCATACCAAGATTGGTATAGGATTGCCCAAAAACCACCAGTACCACGCACTTGCCACGGCAAGTGCAGTAAGGACAGAGATACGTAAAGGAACTCTAACGCGCCACCGGTACATAGTAATGTACCGTGACTACGATGAGGCAATTACTGGATCACAATCCTGACACCGAAAGAATGGAACCTTGGAAAGGCCTAACGGCCCGACCGCTGTAATTAGAACATACCAGTCAGTGAGAAGCTGAACTTGGTCAAGACCTCGAACATGGCTATGCCATGAGAGACTACTTTTAACACCGAACCATAAATTTTAAACCCAAAATTTTCCTTTCAAATCACAACCTTTCTTTTAGACCTTGGATTTTAAAACCAAACCAACAGAATTACGGTGAGTATCATGGAATGATACAAGAGGAGTTGACAATAGAATACTTCACTTAGGCGTGTGATGAACACTACGAGTGTACCCAATTACGGGATGTGGGACAACCGCACTCCGAAGGAGCCTGCGGGCCTGACATATAGTTAGGTAAGTGGTAACGTATCAACATGGTACCCCACGTATGTACACATGTAGTGTACGACACACGGGAAGTAGTCAACTCCGTTCTACGGATCATGAGTGAATTCAAACCAGAACAGCTGGACACCTCAGGCAATCAAGCATAAGGAACTCAGCTAAGTAACAAGTATAAGGAACTTAGAGAACCCATCTGAGGATAAGGAACCAGAACTAGAAAGTGCAAAATGCATAGACTAGTAAGTATAGACATTGGACATGTCTCAAGACATCAAGCAGATACATGACAGCTGGAAGGCATACCCAGCCTAAACACAGTAAGGCAATCGCCTAACGTGAACACCACAGTGCTCAACAAACGGGATAGGGTTCCCAAGAGTGATCACAAGATTACCACTAAATATAATCCATTATCGAAGAGGATATTTAACCTAGACTCAAGCACTAGGAGCAAGTATAAACGGTCTACCCGACGATGGGAGACGTTATAACCCATGAAGGGAATAGCTTAAATATAATACCACAAGGCGGTATAGTGATAACATATCATAAACATTAGCCGGATGTAACGGCACAACTAACAGCACTCAGGAGCAATCCTTGAAGGGTGTCTGAGTTAATAACAGAAGAACAAAGCATCATGATACGAGCTCAGGAGCTGGAATGAACATTCAGTTAGAACACCGAAGGGATTTCACTTAACAGGAAATACCCTCAACCACAAAAAGGCACAAGATAACACCAGATTGCCTAAAAGGGTCTCCTATGAACGGAAGCGTGATGTCACGACTTACCATGGAGCCCAGTAATACCTCCAACCTATGGGGTATACAGGGAGTGGAGACATGTATAAGCAGCTTGCAAAGAGCATAGATTGCAACAATAAGGCTTAAAAGCCATCAACCAACTATGTTATGTAAACCTTAACGGTTGTAGAACCCACACCATTGATAACAAGACTTGTAAGAGATATTGTCTCGTACGACAAGAAATCAACAACTGGACCATCGATCCAAACCCAACCTTATGAGTGGCTTGGAGTAATGCCCAACTCAGTGTCACTGTCACTAGAGCATCAGTCTAGTATACAATTGACAAGCTTTTAATTACCTTTATGCCTTATGTAGCAATGGTAGCACAGAGGCATAAGAATCATGATCATGCCAATATTGGCCTAGTCCACACTTGGACACTACGAGAAACCCAAGGGAAGGTACCCCCTCGTTAGCCAAAGACCACCAATGTGGTGAAGATGTGAACCCTTGGAAAGGCTTCCATCTATTATAACAGTAAGCCTACGCTTATAAATATTGTCAAGGGCGATGGAATAAGGAAATGAGATTTTCCAAACCATTACGACTTAAGGAGTAAGCATACTCCATATGCACTCAAGCATGTGGTGAACCGTTGTATAAACACCAACATGATAACCTTGTCATGAGACCTATGAGTGGAGACAACCCCTCAACAAGAAATTTCACCTGTTAGTGATGAGATACTCTTCAATTAGAGAACGGGACCAGAAAACCCCTAGAGTTCTTGGGATGTCCCGGTGATATGCATACAAGTGGAACTACACAGCTAGAGCCTATAACCAATGCTCAGCACTGGAAAGACAATAATTGTCAGGAACAATCTATGGGAATACACATTGAGCACCACGAATGACTAACGCTCAAGAGAGCTTATGACCCGATGAGTCATCTCATCCTTGGTCAACCAAGATACCTGGTAAAGTGTATCACAAAGGATGACGGAATATGAGGTAAGCTAACCTACACATGAAACCTAAAGTGGGAGAACATCTTCACATTAGAATTATAATACTGCGGTATGCTACGACAACCGTCATATACACGAATATAGGAAACCCTCAGCGTATACACACCATAAGAAATGGTGCCAATGATAGTGACTAAAGAGAAACTACCACAGTAACGGAGTCAGTAAAAACAATGTTGTACAATGAGTAAGAATACGGTGCGCAACAAGCGACCGCTATGAGGAAGTAGATAAGCAATGTCACGGAGTATAAGTATGAGATGACACACATAAATATTCTTTCCTATCACATAAGTGACTTACTGTCAAGCGTTTACGCCTCTGCACTCTGTATGATTGAGTGTTTTGGCATTGCACTTGTGCAGCTAATGATCTAAGGGGATGGCTAAGGATATGGAGAATGCAAACTGTAGTAAACCCTTCTTTTCACCAACAAACATGGCACTAGCCAATTGAGCAAGCTTAACAACAAACCGTGCGGCCTAAGGCCAAAGAAGCACGAAGAGTGTACAACACACTAATAATCACAAGATGTGAATTCCATTGGAATATAAGGTGAAAGGAGATACAAGAAAGTCACTAGGACCGACGCATAGAAAATGCAGGGTCATACAAGTAAAGAACACTTGTACTGAACCAGGAGAACTGGTATAATTCAGAAGTTGTTGACAACAGAGGAAGTACTACAACTAAGTAGTGACTTAACCTCGCCCGACAATAAGTCGGAGGAGCTTAGCGAATGATCGTGAAGGTACAAATAGTGTGTATACTAGATTGCCAGAGGGCTGGGTATAAACCTACAACTCAGCGAGTTCAAACACGGTAAAAGAATACCGCATTTGTTTAGTAAACCTTATTCCCATAATCGACGGAGTAGAAGGTGATGTATAGCACATTAAGGATAACAAGAAGGGTGAATAACCCGAGCTATCAGGGTCGCGCAGTAGAAGCTAGTGGGCCCTAGATTAATGTACCTAGTGAGTATAATACAATGGTTATTAATGCCTTGAAGCCGATTAGGCTAGAACCGAATTAATGATGAGTTAAATAAACCCATATAGAAATCCTTGGTGCAAAGACTAAACCATTAGTATGGTTAAGATCCCTTTGACCAGAGCATATTGTATAGTATACGGTAGTGAAGCTAAACGCTTCAGTTTGCCCAGACTGATTAAACCAAAGTTTAATAATAATAACATATGGTAGATTACGTGGGCGTAATCCCTTTTAAGGGGGGTAGAGCGAAAACCGCTTAATGCAAGTTTTGTGAATAAAACACATAAACCATAATGTGCATAGCACAAGTGAGAACCAAATTGACGATTGATACTATGTTAAATAAACATAAGTACTCATTCATATTGTAATTATGGTAATTAGGCATTAGACATGCAAATACCATGGGATGGATATATCTATCTTGTAACACCAATGTAAGAGTATTAGTAAAAGAAAAGTAATGAGTAGTGGACGGAGCTCCACAAGTATTGTAACCTTTGAAGAAGTAGTACGAAATGAATGAGGATAGTAGATGAATGAAGTTTATGAGTAGTGGAATCGTAAGTAAATTATTTGAAGCAATTGAAGTCAACTAAATCTTATAAGTATAGTATTCCCTAGTTAGAATAATCGAAATGATGGAGAGTAATGGAGGGAAGTAATGAAGGTTGATGAAATGAGCATTTAGGTATTGAATCTTGAAGCAAGTATTTGGAAGTAGAGTGAGGATGATTGATGGACTGAATTCCATCATTTGGAGATGTGTGAAATTGTAATCACGACTAGGAAGAGTAAAAAGATAGAATATTGAAATAATCAAACTATCTGTTTGTTTGAAACTGATGTGGGAAGTCGAACTTGATCCTAATCAGATCGAGGGAAACTGAACACAAATTGGGGTGGAAAGATAGTTCAACACTGATGCTGATCACATCAGGGTTGAACGATTCTTGAAGCTCCCCTTAAGTGGTCACAAGAATCACATAGGATAGAAGTAATGAATATAAATTGGAATTTGAAGTTGTGTGTTTTAGAAAATTTTTAATTGGTAGTAGTGAAAGAATTTCCTTTAGTATGGAGAATGAGGATCTGCTAGAAGTGTGTACCGAAGAAGATAGTAAGGTAGTATGTTGTATTATTCCAAGGGCAGCAGGACATGGAGGAGTCCTGTGTCTAGATGACCGGTGTGCCTGCGGGATTGTATGTGTAATGCATTGCTTTGGGGATAGCTTTGCACCGTATGTAGGTATGAACTTTGTAATGAGGAACCGGATAATTAGTAATAGTGCGGATTGGAGTAACTATTGTATATTGGTATGGTATGGTGTGTAGGAACCTTGAGGGATGGATTTGGGAATTGTAAGGAGGAGGAACCTTTGGCATAGACGGGTATGAATGAGTAAGTATAGTAATCCATAACCTCGAACAACTTTGAGGACAAAGTTCTTAAGGGGGTGTTATACCCAAAATTTCAACCCCCCGGAGTAGTCTCTAAGGCATACGTGTTACAAAGGGCAAAAGGGGTCAAAAAGCACCAAGGCGGGATTTTCCAAGGACATTATCGGGATTTTCTATTTTCATATGACTTCTTTTTATCTCCAAACACTTCCAAATATCATAGTCATTATGAAAGGTATTTCATGATTTTCTGATAATATTTATTCTGGAAATTTAGCTTTTAATTCATATTATAAGCTAATTTCTTTAATTAACACATGAAATAACCTCAAAATAGAAATAATAAAAGGTTTCCAAAATTAAAATAAAATTGTCACATGGTTAGCATGACTACATACAGTCATAAACCTGAAATTATTTTATTTGGAACCTTAACCCAAAATTTAAAAGAGAAATTCAATCATTTTTGCAATTTTCTCTCTCCTATGGAAAATACCGAAATCAAACAAAACGTCATGAACTTTTAACACAAGATAGAGGATGATTATTAGAGACTAATGCCGTTGGAATTTTGTTATTTCGACTTTCCAATAATAAGTTATGAATTATGGGAGATTCCAGATTGTGAGATTTTTATCTAATCGGTTATTTATCAAAATAACCCGATTCCAACTTCAAAATTCTTAAAAATCATCCTTTATCTTCAGTTAAAATTTCATAATTTTTATCGGCCTGCAACATATTTTAAAAAATCAGATTCCCTTAGAGCACAAAATCAGGGTTTTAGATAAAAATCTTGTTCTATCAACATGGCCTTGCTCTTTCTATAAAAGGACCTTCCAAAAACGACCTAGGGCAGAGGAGAACATTCCCATAGTCAGAGAACACAGCCGTCTACTTGCCTCCCACGTTTTCAACACTCCCAATACCGAAACTCTACCAAAATCATCCCAAAATCACCAAAAACACATTCTTTCTTCTCCCATTGAACTTCCAAGCATCAAAACACCACAAATACAGAACCAAAACGTGCTTAACAACACAAGGAAGAAGAGGTCAGAAGCTCGGGTCAAAGTCGAACCGGATCGGCCACCAACGAAGCTTTCAGAGATTCCCGACGTGAAGGAACAACAAATTTTTGAAATCAAAACAGGGTAAAAACCAAATTCTCTAACCCTTCTGGTCTAAATACACTTCTGGTTAAAATTGCTAACCGAATTGATTTTTCCTTGCTTCTGAATTAAGGTTTGTTTGTGTTTCTGCCTTCTAACTTGTTCATTAAGTTTTGCATTAAATTCATTTCAAATTGAAAACTTTCAATCACTAACATCTTGTACATCTTTCAGGCTACACACCCATAAAATTTAGCTCAAAACACCGTCGGGAACATCCCAAACGCCGCCGTCCGAGGGCGGTCCGCACCCACGGACGCTATGTCCGGGGTCCCGGACGCCTTGTCCGTAAGCCCGGACGCCCCCGGACGGTGGCGGTATTTCAAAATTTTCAAAATTTAGGTTTTCTAAAATAATGTCCGGGCATCCGGACGGACATCCTGTCCGTGGCCCCGGACCTTGCAAAATTGCATTTTCTGTTTAATTCACTTTTATGTTCACATAGGTTAACTAGGGTCCGTGGGTTTGGACATTAGGTCCGTAGCCACGGACGGAAACAAAATTTGACCTAATTCTGCCTCCGAACCCTAGTTTAGGAATCTTTAATTTTATTTTAATTTTCTGTCAAAAAATGCTAAAAAACACAAAAAAACAGAAGCTCGCGCATTTAGGTTAAAACGACTCGTAATAAGCCGTAATTAAACTAAGTAGAGGAAAAACGACTTCTAGGGGTAATGAAAGTAATTGAACCCTAATTAAGTCGAATATCAAGCCCCCGAACCCAACTCTCCTTTCCTAATTTGATCTAGGTAAAAATTAGGTGGCGACTCATAATAGGTTCCAGTGAGCTAGCTTAGGTTTTAATAATTATTGTTTTATGACATAGTTATTAATCTTAGGTTATAAGTGGACCTAAAACCCGACTAGATCCCAATCAATTTAATCAACATAGGATAGGGTTTAAAATCGAGGCTCACAGACTGGCGACTCCGCTGGGGACAAAATTCTTAATTTTAACTTGTTTAATTTTAAGAAAGAGGGCTTAACTCGAAAATGTTTATTTATGGCTTTATTACTCTGTTTGTTTACTTTCGTGCGCACTTTAATTTTCTGCACCTTCGCATCATATGAGAGCGAGGGTCCACACAAACCAATTTCACCCCAGGACCCGTTGAGGGTCCCCTGTCAGGGACTCACACCTTTTAGGTGATGTGAAAAGCGGGGGAAAAGAGGAGGATGTCGTCTAACCACATCCCCTTAATACCTGGGCTTTAGCCCCAAGCGTTTTCCTGGCAGTGTCCTTACCTAGCCCATTGTTTGGTCAGTCAAAGACCCGACCGTAGACGCACACCTTCAGGTGATGTGAAAAAGTGGGGAAGCCCAAAGAGAATAGCGTGCAAGCCCTATTCCTTTGTGGTGACCTGGGCCCGCGCCCCGAGCACCTCTCCGGATCGATCCATACCCGGTTCTATCTAAACGTCTAGTGAGGACATGTTGAATTTGTGTGGGCCTTGTTTGCTTGTATGATCGGCCCACTACCCAGCCTAGAGATTGATAGGAACTTCTCCTACATCAACCTAGCCCAACACGAATTTGCAGAGGCCCTGTTTGGTTTAACATGTGAGTCATTCGGGCTTCGGCCCAAAAGCCTAGACTTAGGTGATTTCTCTTCTGGCCCAATTTGAATTATCCAATTAGTTCTAGGCCCATAAAAAAGAAATCCACTTGAACTTGAAATAAAATCCTTTTCGACTTAGCAACCATCTTCTCTGGCCCGAAGAAAGTTAGGCCCATTTGTGTTTAGGGACCATTCCAGCTCATGTGCTTTACTTCAGGCCCAAACACATTCCGGCCCAAGGGCACATTCTAGTCTAGGTAGACTTCTTATCATGACCCTAACCCAAAACCCTAGATCTAGGTGTCATCTGTTAGGCCCAACCAAAATCACTCGGCCCAAATTCCAGTTCACATATAGAGCAATCATTCTGGCCCAAGTACCACACTCATAACTCATTCCATTTGAGCCCATAAACCAATTCATAGTTTTGGCCCAGGAGCTTCGCTCTCAATCCAGAATTTCAGCCCATAAAACATTTGAATCCAAGATAGTTTGCATAATTCGTTCATTCCAGTTTCCGGCTTCAAGGCCCAACAAGAGCATCAACGAATCTAGACTTCAAGGCTTATCCCTCGGCCGAGTGGCCCATTCACGGTCCATGTGATTTCTTTCAGCTTGTTTGCTCAATTTCTGGATTCAGGCCTACATGTCCGTTCTAGTCTAGGAATCACTCTAATCTATGCACTTCACTCTCAGTTTGGCAAAAACTCAGGCCCAGTTACTTCCTACATAACCCATAGGCATTCCTAGTTCAGACATTTTACAGGGCCTACTCGAAGCTTGGAAGGAAGACAATCATGGTCAATGGCGCCCCGACGGTCAACAGCTCCAGTCTTCAACACGTTGGCATCAGACTGTTCAACATCACTATTTCAGAAGTTTTCTCGATTTAGTAGTTTTCTTTTCTCAATCATTCTTCTAACTTTTATGGTAGTTAGCTTCCTTTATCATTTTAGATTACAACTTTTGATGTTATCTTTCCATTCGTGAATTAGAGCATAGTTCTATTTTCGTAATTTTTTGTGTGCATTCATTCAACAAAACAAAAACACAAAAATTTGTTTTTAAGGGATCACAGAGTAATCATTTCCCAACTATGGAACATAATGACTTGTCTTTTGTTTCTAAAAGGGTGAACATGTCCGTCCTCACACCATAGACTATCCCATAATATCCACGAAGCATTCCAAAATCTGCACCTGTTTAAGTGTTGTCATAAACCCCAGGTCAATACTGGGGGCAATCTGAGTTCAGGATCGTCATCTTTAATCTTTCGTTTAAGCGTGTGAACTAGTCTCTAAGTGAAATTCACGAGAGTGTCTTGAGCGGAAAAACCATGAGTGAACGAGCGTGTCATTTTTACACGACTCTGGTGAGACCACATTCAAAGGTGAGGTAAACGGCATAACTCTGACCGAAGGAGATAATTTGTAAATTTACTCTTAGACCTGCGAAAAGTAACAAAGAACGGATACACAACTATCAGGAATGACGAAGCACCTAGGTACAGCACCACATAGCCAAAAGCTTGTAAACCCTATCATTAAACCCAAGGCACCCCCGTTGAGCCTTTCGTATATCCCTTTTCGATATTATGAGCTCCACAAAATAACCCAGCCAATGATGAATGTCCGACCCGGTGACCAAAGGAAGCGAGGAGCCCGACTCTCAGATAACGTTCTCATCAGTCCAAAGAAGCAATGCCGCTATCAGCATGACGAAGCGATCCGCAAATGGTCCCAGAGTGACACAGGATCAAAAGAGCCCACATCAAAACAGCTCTCGAAGCCCAAAACCGGGAACACACAAGAACCCCGAAGGCAAAGTCAATGAAGGATAAAACAAAAAGGCAAACCCGAAGTGCCTCTAAGAAGTCCAAAGGACAAAAAAGAAATGGTGTAAAGGACAACTTCAAAAGTCCAGGTCCAGAAGCTCGAAAACAACGTCAACATGAAGCAGCCAGACGATTTCAAGACGAGGAAGATGAATCCGAGAGAAGACGCAAGTTGCAGCTTTGGTCACCCATTTAAGCTCCACATACCTCAAATATCCCTCCATGATCCCGTCGTCTTTCATCACATCCTATGGCCACGTTATAAGCTCTAAAGACTTCCGACTTGATAGTTGTGTGTCCAATCACGTGAAAGTAACAGATCAAATGCGTAAGTCCATCAAATATCGAATTCAATGGTCTAGAAGTTACGACCATGAGCGAGAAATGAGTGCAAACACCAACCACATTGAGTGTAGGATAGGAAGCACCACATCAAAGCATAAGCCTCGACCCTGTGAGGATGAGACTTGTTCACATGTTTAATCAAAGAAAATACTGGGGGCAATTGATCGGAACGATCAATTGCCATGAACTCTAGCTCAGATTGTCCTAAGGAAAAATACTGGGGGCAATTGTTGGTTCCAACAATTGCCATGACAACACCAATTGAAACCTAAAGCTTGAGTACCACCATCCCACCACAGGCATAAACCCTTACATCCACATCAAACACCTCAGGCGCACATAAGCTCTAACCTCCACACACACTCTCAAGCCCGTCATTAGCCTTACCCCCAAAAACATCAGACCTGCCATAACCCTGACCACCATCCAAAATCACAACCTAATCCCCGGTTTATCGTATATCCTGAACACCAGCAAAAACCTTTAGCACCACAAAAAAACCACACCTCATCAGTGGCATGTTCATCTTCTAAAAACAAAATGCAAATATGAAATTCTTAGTCAGGAAGTGATTCTTTCGCTTTCTTTTTTCAGTAGAGTTTTTCCCAAGCTCTGCCATGTTTGGCACATTTTCCAGCAATCTCTTGCTTTAAACAATTTTCAATTCTCATCATTGCCATGTTTGGCACATTTTTCAACAGTTTCTTGATTTGAACAAATATCTTACATGCACTGTGATTGCATTTTACAAACTTTTGCGTATACCTCACCATCGCCACGTTTGGCCCTTTTACATTTGGTTTTCACCACATGCATTTGCACGAGACCATTATCTTTCTAGCCCATTTTTAGTGCGAGACCCATCATGCACTTAACTCACTTTCACTTAGATCCAATCCTTAGGCTCGTCATAAGACCTAGATCCATCCTTAGGCTCGTCATAAGACCTAGATCCAATCCTTAGGCCCGTCATAAGACCTAGATCCAACCCTTAGGCTCGTCATAAGACCTAGATCCAATCCTTAGGCTCGTCATAAGACCTAGATCCAACCTTTAGGCTCGTCATAAGACCTAGAACCATCCTTTAGGCTCGTCATAAGACCTAGATCCAATCTTTAGGCTTGTCATAAGACCTAGAACCATCCTTTAGGCTCGTCATAAGACCTAGTTGCATTCCTTCAGGCTCGTAATAAGACCCTTTAGCTTACCCACTCTCATCAAACACATTGCATTCATCTCATTCATATAGGCTCGTCATAAGACCTAGTTGCATTATCCAGGCGCATCACAAGACCTGGCGACAGAAAAGTTGGCGAGGTGATGGCAATAAATCCTCCTGTGTTATGTCAACTTACTTTGGGATCAACGAATGGTGGGCAAAGGCAATAAGTCCCCAGGGTTTTTACCAGGAGTTATCCCTGCACACCGGCTTGGGGGGCGATGGTAATAAGTCCACATTGGGTCCAGCCAGGAGCATCGGCACGGGTTTCGGTCCCCAGAAGCATCCGAGCATCATCCGCATCATCAGCATCATCAACATCATCAGCATAATAAGCATCACTAGCATATCAGCATTCCTGCATCTACACATTATTTCATTTTCATCATCTTTAGGTAGTCAACGCCTTAGAATAGCTTGACATCTTTTCATTCAGTTTAGGTAGTCGACACCTTCGAATAGCTCGACATAACTTCATCTTCGCTTATAGGTAGTCAACGCCTTAGAACCACTTGACATTATTTCATTTTTGTTTCTCATTTTTAGGCAGTCAACACCTTAGAATAGCTTGACATCATTTTTAGGCAGTCAACACCTTAGAATAGTTTGGCATCATTTTCATCATCCTCAGGTAGTCAACGCCTTAGAATCGCTTGACATTTACTTCGTCATTTCATTTTTAGGTAGTCAACGCCTTAGAATCGCTTGACATTTACTTCGTCATTTCGTTTTTAGGTAGTCAGCGCCTTAGAATAGTTCGACACAATCCACATACAGGGTCTTTTAAGATCCCAAAATTTTGGGGTGTCACTTAGGCATCAACTAGTCTTTTCATCTTCATTACAAAGCCTAGTTGACGGGGCAATCTGTTATACCCAAAATTTCAACCCCCCGGAGTAGTCTATAAGGCATACGTGTTACAAAGGGCAAAAGGGGTCAAAAAGCACCAAGGCGGGATTTTCCAAGGACATTATCGGGATTTTCTATTTTCATATGACTTCTTTATTATCTCCAAACACTTCCAAATATCATAGTCATTATGAAAGGTATTTCATGATTTTCTGATAATATTTATTCTGGAAATTTAGCTTTTAATTCATATTATAAGCTAATTTCTTTAATTAACACATGAAATAACCTCAAAATAGAAATAATAAAAGGTTTCCAAAATTAAAATAAAATTGTCACATGGTTAGCATGACTACATACAGTCATAAACCTGAAATTATTTTATTTGGAACCTTAACCCAAAATTTAAAAGAGAAATTCAATCATTTTTGCAATTTTCTCTCTCCTATGGAAAATACCGAAATCAAACCAAAACGTCATGAACTTTTAACACAAGATAGAGGATGATTATTAGAGACTAATGCCGTTGGAATTTTGTTATTTTGACTTTCCAATAATAAGTTATGAATTATGGGATATTCCAGATTGTGAGATTTTTATCTAATCGGTTATTTACCAAAATAACCCGATTCCAACTCTCAAAATTCTTAAAAATCGACCTTTATCTTCAGTTAAAATTTCATAATTTTTATCAGCCTGCAACATATTTTAAAAAATCAGATTCCCTTAGAGCACAAAATCAGGGTTTTAGATAAAAATCTTGTTCTATCAACATGGCCTTGCTCTTTCTATAAAAGGACCTTCCAAAAACGACCTAGGGCAGAGGAGAACATTCCCATAGTCAGAGAACACAGCCGTCTACTTGCCTCCCACGTTTTCAACACTCCCAATACCGAAACTCTACCAAAATCATCCCAAAATCACCAAAAACACATTCTTTCTTCTCCCATTGAACTTCCAAGCATCAAAACACCACAATTACAGAACCAAAACGTGCTTAACAACACAAGGAAGAAGAGGTCAGAAGCTCGGTCAAAGTCGAACCGGATCGGCCACCAACGAAGCTTTCAGAGATTCCCGACGTGAAGGAACAACAAATTTTTGAAATCAAAACAGGGTAAAAACCAAATTCTCTAACCCTTCTGGTCTAAATACACTTCTGGTTAAAATTGCTAACCGAATTGATTTTTCCTTGCTTCTGAATTAAGGTTTGTTTGTGTTTCTGCCTTCTAACTTGTTCATTAAGTTTTGCATTAAATTCGATTTCAAATTGAAAACTTTCAATCACTAACATCTTGTACATCTTTCAGGCTACACACCCATAAAATTTAAGCTCAAAACACCGTCGGGAACATCCCAAACGCCGCCGTCCGAGGGCGGTCCGCACCCACGGACGCTATGTCCGGGGTCCCGGACGCCTTGTCCGTAAGCCCGGACGCCCCCGGACGGTGGCGGTATTTCAAAATTTTCAAAATTTAGGTTTTCTAAAATAATGTCCGGGCCCACGGACATCCTGTCCGTGGCCCCGGACCTTGCAAAATTGCATTTTCTGTTTAATTCAACTTTTATGTTCACATAGGTTAACTAGGGTCCGTGGGTTTGGACATTAGGTCCGTAGCCACGGACGGAAACAAAATTTGACCTAATTCTGCCTCCGAAACCCTAGTTTAGGAATCTTTAATTTTATTTTAATTTTCTGTCAAAAAATGCTAAAAAACACAAAAAAACAGAAGCTCGCGCATTTAGGTTAAAACGACTCGTAATAAGCCGTAATTAAACTAAGTAGAGGAAAAACGACTTCTAGGGGTAATGAAAGTAATTGAACCCTAATTAAGTCAAATCAAGCCCCCGAACCCGAACTCTCCTTTCCTAATTTGATCTAGGTAAAAATTAGGTGGCGACTCATAATAGGTTCCAGTGAGCTAGCTTAGGTTTTAATAATTATTGTTTTATGACATAGTTATTAATCTTAGGTTATAATGGACCTAAAACCCGACTAGATCCCAATCAATTTAATCAACATAGGATAGGGTTTAAAACGAGGCTCATAGGGGGGTAGATTGAAATACCCCGAACTTAAATATAGGGATTTAAAATTACACTAATACGTATTTAAGGGCCTAATGGTACCCAATTAATACTAGTAAGGAAAAATAAATCCAAAAGAATAAATAAACTCTTGAAAAGCGGAAAACGCCAAATAAGCATTAAATAACCATAGAAGGTATGAGACCTCGGTTAGCGTATTATATGGATTCCAAAGGTTTAGTAAGACCTAAATAATATATGGGAACAACTCCCGAAGAAAACGGATCCTTAAAATGGATTAAAATCACTAACGAACCTTAAATCGCGTTTTTCGAGGTAACCGGGAGAACGTGTCTTTAAGCGGGTCAAACAGACTCGTAACAATTTTGGTCAACTAAAAAATCATTAATAAATATTTGTGAGGCTTTAGAACCAATAAAATCAATAAAACGAGAAATTAGTCAAAACTGTCAAAAACGGGAAGTTGTGGGGTAGAGACATAAATAACCAAAACTTATGTGTCCAATATTGCAAATAAAATTTCAAAACCCACAAGTGGGCTGTGTGTGGTCCGATTTTTAAGGCCCCTCACACTCTCTCACACACTCTATTAATTCCTCTTATTTACAAAACAACAAAAAACATAAAGCAACCCCACCCTCACTTTATCACTCTCTCTCCTCCATTTCATTCTCCTCTCTCACGTGTACACCCATCTCCTCCTCCTCTCTATTTTCTTCCTCCTCCAGCGATTTCCATGGAGAAATGAAAACACCCACACAAAACTCTACTTCTCTCCTCTTGTAACCCCCTTGAATCTCTTCCAAAAATTATAAAAACTACACCATTGGAATCCTCTCATCAAGAGCTACATTCCTATCTTTTCAAAAATCGAAAACAACAACTTTCATCTCCATGGGTATGGAGCATTTGGAGTTTCAAGACCACCATTAGAACCACCTCTTCCTCCTTGTCATTTTAAGGTAAAAATCTTCTTGAAACTCCTTTGCTTTTCTAGCCTCATGGGAAAAACGAAAATGAAGCTAAAACCTTGTTGGGTTTCTTTGCACTCTAGCTGATTTTGGCTTGTTGAAGGAGTTGGAAAATCTTGTTCTTGAACCACTCCAAGCTTCATTTGCACCCTTGCAAGGTAATGAGACTCCTAAACCCTAGAATGTGCATTAGAACTCAAATGATGTTTAAAGTTAGTATGGTGTATTGAAGTATGTATATGTATGGGTGTAGTGTTAGAATTGGTTTATAAACCGGTGAGAAGAGGAGAGGAAGAGGAAAAGAAGAAGCGAGAGGAAGAAAAGAAATTAGAAGAGAAACAAGGTAAGGATACTCAACTTTGTGTAGCCTTGTATATATGTATGTAATAGATTTTTAGAAGTTTGAAATGAGTAATGAAAATGGTATTGTGTAGTAATATATTGTGTAGGAGAATCTAAGTGCTTAAAACCGTTGAAAGACATGTAAAATGTATTGAAACTTAGTTGGGTATTGGGTTGTTGAGTGCAGGAATTTTTAGTAGTGTTTTAGTATTGGTATTGTAGTATTGGAAGTTTGAGTATTTGTGAGGAAGTTTGAGTATTTGTGAATTGGTATGTGAATTGTGGGCCTTGGAGCCAAAGGATTGTGTATGAGTATTAGTATTGGTATTTGAAGAAGTATTGGTATTTGAAGAAGTATTGGTGAATGTACATTGTATTGATTTCTGGTAGGACCCTTGTATGGGTATGGCTAGAATAGGTATGAACTTGGTGAGAAAATGTGTGTATGGATAAGTTAGAATTGTGGGTGAACTATGGCAAACTTTTAGTAGGAAATGTGCACTTGTGGATGACTTGGTGAATGGGAGAGCCAAGGTAAGTATTGGGGATAGTAGAGATGTTTAGTAGTGATGAAGAGGTAGTAGTAGTATGAGAAGTAAGAAGTGCAAAATCTGTAGCAAAGTGTATTAACATGCATTGGAGAAGTTAGAAAAGATTAGAGTGTAAGACTTGGTAAAATGAATGTTGGACTTGGGTATAGATGGTACAATTGCTTGGAAATGAATTGGCATGGTAAGAGGAGTATTGGGATGCTAGGATGACATTGGTAGAGGAAGTATTGGATGGTAGAAGTTTTTAAATATCCGTAGCAATGAAGAAAGAAAATAGGTATAATTGCTGAATGAAGTGAAAATTGTGTAAGTGGATTGATGGATTTAGCAATAAATTTGATGGATGAACTAAGGTGAATTAGAGGATTTAAATGTTGTTTAAACATGTAGGAAACATGTGGAAATGAGTAGGAAAATATTGGGTGTGAATTGAGTAGAGTTTGAGATTCAAAATAAGTAATTAAAATGGGTACTGGGCTGGACCGACCCTAGGACCGATCCTAGCATGGTCGGTCGACCCGAAAATCTGCAACCTCGGAAGCTTCTGCATTCGACCGACCCAGGGGACCGACCCTGACTGGGTCGGTCGAGTAGAAACTTTTAGTCGGAAATGCTTCTGCATCCGACCGACCCAGGGGACCGCCCTGCCTGGGTCGGTCGAGTGGAAATTGTTAGTTGGATTGCTTCTGTAACGGACCGACCCAATGGACCGACCCTGGCTGGTCGGTCGGGCCGAAATTTTCTGTAATCAAAGTCTCTGCACCCGACCGACCCATGGGTCCGACCCAGGGTGGGTCGGTCGAGTCATAACTTGCAAAAAAAATACAAGACTATGGTTAGTATATATATATATATATGTATATGTATACCCACCTATACATAAGTGCATATATATGTAAGTATACCATTGTTAAGCAATGAAAAGTAAGTAATAAAATGCAAGTATAAGAATGTGAAGACTTAGTAAGTATGAGTTAGGAAGCGTAAGGGTAACCGAATTAAATTAATGATAGTTAGATTAATTATTCGGTTGTATGTATATCATAGGATTTGAATTGTGAACACCGGAGGGACGTTGGGATACAAGTACAACGGTGAAAGGTATGATTTCTTCATGCACTGTATCCTAATCTGGTTACCCCGATTTGTGTGCTTATTTGACCACCTATAATATAAATGCATGAATCGGATTATATTGCACTTACTTGTGCTTGTTTACATTGTTCTCGATATTTGTCTTGAACAATAGTTTGTAATAATTCATGAAATATATGAATGATGATGATGTGTAATTGTCCTTGTAGTTTACTTGTATATTGTATTGTATTGGTATGGCTGTGTATATGAATGATGTATTTGTGTATGTGGTTGGATGTTGACTTCTACTAATTCCTAACTACCTAACTCCTAACTTAAGTGAGTAAATTGGAATGAGTAGAAGTCCGATATAGCTTTGGCCACGCGTGAGGATGCGGAGTCACAAGAGGTTGGCTGTAATTCCTGACTCTTAAACTGGTCCGCGGCCCAAATCCCTTAATGGGTAGCATCCCGGATTGGTGAGTCAAGTAAATCCTGGAGGTGGGACGGAGTAGTCCCCAGGGCCGGAGGTCCCGACGACTTAACATGAGTAAGAGTAAGAGTAAGTAAGTATGTATGAGTATGAGTATGAGTATGTATGCGTATGTATGAAGTAACGAGTAAAAGAGTAATCTCCACCCGATTAACCCGGGTGGACAATGAAGCTAACAAGTATTGTATATTGTGTATGTAATGTGTATGTGTAATTCGGAAAAGGTAAGTATGTATTAGATGTTTATGTTGTACTTCTTGTATGTATGAAGGTATGTATTGGTGTATGTCTTGCGTATGTATTGTATATTGTGTAAGAGCATGTATACATGTATGTTTGTATGAAAATAAACCGTATGTATTCGACCAAGTGGTCGGCGTACCCTCACTAGTACGCGGGGTATGCGGTTATCATGCGCAGCGAAAGCTGACCCCTAGGGGGAACGTTTTTTAATGTGCAGGTACCGAAGCGGATGTGGTCAAGGTAAGAGACCGGAGGCACACCCTTGTATTTAGAAGCAAGTAGCTTGTGAGGAATGGGTAGTAAGTAGTCTCTTAGTGAGTATGTATGAACTTGGAAGAGTTATTATAATTGTATAAGGATCCTAGTAGACTCGGTTAAGTATATTGTATTGTATGGATTATGGAGGAGTAAGTATTGAATGGAGCATTGTTGTATTTGATTGATGAATGGAGTATGTATTATAGATGTGTAGTACTCGGGATTCCGGTCCATCAGACCGATGCTGTATGTAGAAGTAGTAGCCTTGTTAGTCACGTGGGTGACTAACGGCATTGTATCACCCACTGTATGTAAGTATGTATCCGCTGCAAGACTCTGAAAGCACGAGGAGATTGGACGGTAATGTTCGTATTAATAGTAAGGGTGTTACAAACTCGGTACACCGTTCCAATCTACTAACTACCCCAAAAAGAATTCATCCCGGTCCTTACTCGACCATCACGCCTCGTGGGTACCTGTAGAATAAAAACATTCCCTCTATGGGGTCAGCTTACGCTGAATATGATAACCGCATACCCCGCGTACTAGCGAGGGTACGCCAACTACTTGGTCGAGTACATGCGGTTCGTTTCATTCATACATACATGCATACATGCTTTATACAATACAATTTAATACATTCATTTCACAAGGCATACATACATTCAATTCATGCAAGGAAGACATTACAAGTCAACCGTTCATACTTACCAAATACTTACCGCAATACGGAGATACACTTCTCCAATTCATACAAGGTCTTGTTAGCTTCATTACACACCCGGGTTAATCGGGTGTTCAATACTCTTTTACTCAAGGTCAATGACTTACATTAGTCAAGACCGATACACATACAATACTTACTTCTTACTTATTTTACTCAAGTCAAGTCGGTATGACCTCCGGGCAGGGATTACTACATCCCACCACCGGGCTTTAGGGTGGCCCACTAATCCAGGATGCTACCCATTCAAGGGATTTAGTCCATGGAAAAGATTACAGCCAGGATTCGGATCCAACCTCTTGTGTTTCCTTATCCTCACGCGTGGCCGAAACTATATCGGACTTCAACTCATTCCAATTTACTCAATACTTACGTTAGGAGTTAGGTAGTTAGGAATTAGTAGAAGTCACACATCCAAGCCACATACACAATACATTGCTCATATACACATCCATACAAAATACAATACATTACGCAAGTACAATACAAGATACAAATTCACTCCATCATCATTCATTCTTTTCATGAATTATACAAACAATTGTTCAAGAGAAATATACCAAGAACAATATAAACAAGCACAAGTAAGTGCAATATAGTCCGATTCATGCATTTATCTTATTTAGGTGATCAAATAAGCACACAATCGGGGTAACCAGGTTAGGATACAGAGCATGAAGAAATCATACCGTTCACCGTCGTATTCGTACTACCGGGTTCCTTCGATGTTCAACTATTTGATTCATATACATACATGAAGTTGTATGATCAATGATCTATTATTGATCCAACTTATTCCTTCATTAATACTCCTAATGTATACATAATACTCATTTACGTTCATACTTGATTACGAAATTCTTAAACTTGCTTTCTTACTCATGTGTATGCCTTCTTACCTTTCCTACTTCATTAATGGTGTACTACTACATATATATGCATATATGTGTATAGGCATATATATACATACATATGATTGCTATGATCATATAATAAAACATTTTTTTTTACTCGACCGACCTTGCAAGTCCGGTCCCAAGGTCGGTCCAAGTCAGTAAGTTACATTGCGTGAAAATTTCAGGCTGACCGACCTTGCAAGTCCGGTCCCAAGGTCGGTCCATTCCAGTAGGTTTCTTACATGAAAATTTCAGGCCCGACCGACCTTGCAAGTCCGGTCCCAAGGTC
Organism: Limonium bicolor; assembly: GCA_023374045.1. Lineage (NCBI taxonomy): Eukaryota > Viridiplantae > Streptophyta > Magnoliopsida > Caryophyllales > Plumbaginaceae > Limonium > Limonium bicolor. The sequence goes on from CM041776.1 coordinate 206,403,325, forward strand.
GGTCCATTCCAGTAGGTTTCAGACGGGAAAATTTTCTGGTCCGACCGACCTTGCAAGTCCGGTCCTAAGGTCGGTCCTTTCCAGTAGGTTTCAGACAGGAAAATTTTCTGGTCCGACCGACCTTGCAAGTCCGGTCCCAAGGTCGGTCCATTCCAGAAGGTTTTCGTCTTTGTAATTCTGGACTCGACCGACCTTGCAAGTTCAGTCCCAAGGTCAGTCCGGCCCAGTATTTCAGTTTTAAAATCTGTTTTCAATTGTATTCTTTCCCATTGCTTCCCCAATCCTTACCAATACATTCCCTACATGATTAATACTCATTTTGATGTTCTAAATCACCTTAATTCATCCACCAAACTTACTACTCAATGCCTACATCCACCTACACAATTTTCCTCCCTTCTTTCCAACACTTACACTTGTTTCCCTTACACTAATGCTACAGATTTTGTTCTTCCCTCTTGTGCTACAGATTTTCACCTTAACTCCCTTCCTCCAATACTTCCTCAACTAATGCTACTCCTAGCATTCAAAATATATTACTTTACATCTTATTTCTTCACATTACCTAAACCCTTCTCAAATCTGTTTCAAAGTGGTTGAACACTCTCTTTAAACTCCCCAAATACACCTAGTTATTGTCTAGGTCATTACCTCTCCTTACACACACTAAGTCCTCAATTGCTAGACAAATTTGGACATTGTCTCCCCTATATTTATGACATTGCCCACACACTATTTCAGCCCACAATTTCTCAAGTCTCACAACCTGTTCATCCAATGCATTATACTCACATAATAACTCCACAACAACACAATGAAATTCCTGCACATACACATTCACTACCCAAGGTTTTTCCCAAGCTTTAAACATCATTTAAAAACTTCAAAACTGTTACAATACCATTCCTCATTATATTACAACATACTTACTACTCATTACTCAATACATTACTCATTTTACTACTCAAAAAACTGTTACAATACAATACACAAACTAACTCAAGGTAAGAGTATTTACCTTGTCTTGCTAGTTTTTCTTTCTTTCCTTTCCTTCTCTTCTTTTCCTCTTTCCTTCTTCTCTTGTTCTCGGTTTTTGTTCAAGAAATGGCAATGCTACAGCAAGCCATACATAACCATACTAGTTTAGCACCTTAACCTTAACTAACACTAGAATTTAGATGTTTTAGGGTTTAGAAAAGAGTATTACCTTCCAACCAATGAATGAAGTTCTTGACTAGCAAGAGAGTAGGATTCCTAGCCCAATGGAGAAGCCAAAACCGGCTGGAGCATGAAGAACAAGGCATTCAAAAACTGAAAATTCTCATAATGCAAACAAGGGCTAGAAATGGTGGATTTTCGAATCTCTTTTTACCTCAAAACATCAAGGTGGAAGAGGAGCTTCTAATGGTGGACTCAAATCTTCAAATGGCTTCCACCCATGAGAACGAAATCGGAGCTTTTGGATTTTTGAAAGGAGGGAAGTGTTCTCCTTTACGAGGGGATTCCAATGGTACTAATTTTGTAATTTTTGGAGAAGGATTAAGAGGTTAACAAGAGGAGAGAAGGTGAGAGTTGAGTGAGCTCTTTCATTTCTCCATGGCTGTTGCAGGAGGAAGAAGAAGGAATAGAGGGAGTGGGGGAAAAACGTGAGAGGGAAGGTGAGGGTAGGAGAGAGAGTGAGTTTTTGCTTTTTACTTATTTTTCTTGTCTTTTAGCAAATAAGAAAGCATTAAGAGAGTGAGGGAGGGGGGAGCTGGCCGGCCCACTCACACACACACCCAGATTTTTATTTTTATTTTATTTTTTTGCAAAGTGGACACACTAACTTTGTTTATTTGTATTCTCACCCCACAACTTCCCGGTTGTTACAGTCTTTACTAACCGGAACCCGTTTTCCAGAATTTTCTCGTTTAATTAATTTTATTGGTTCCCAACCTTTATTAATGTTTATTAATGACTATTTGGTTGACCAAAATTGTTACGAGTCTATTTGACCCGCTTAAAGTCATGTTTTCCCGGTTTCCTCGAAAAACGCGCTTTAAGGTTCGTTTACGCTTTTAACCCGTTTTAAAGGTCCTTTTTCTTCGGAATTTGTTCCCTCATGTTTATTTAAGTGTAATTAAGCCTTTAAAATTATAAATAGCCTAATTAATCACTGTTTTTAATTACGGGGTATTTCAATAACATTCGCGTGGAGCACGAACGAAATGCCTGGAATAGACCCAAGCGTTATCCGGCATGAGCTCAGAGTAGATCCAAAGCATCCGTCAGTCAGACAAAGGAAAAGGGTAATAGGGGAAGAGAGGGATTTGGCTGCACGAACCGAGGTCCAAAAACTCCTCAAAGCCGGATTCATCAGGGAGGTAGCATACCCACGATGGCTGGCTAACGTTGTCATGGTAAAAAAAGCAAATGGAAAATGGAGAATGTGTGTGGATTTCACAGACTTGAATAAGGCATGTCCTAAAGATTTCTATCCCCTACCATCAATAGATAGATTGGTGGTTTCAACTGCTCAGAGCTCTGTGTTAAGTTTTCTAGATGCATTCTCCGACTATAATCAGATAAAGATGAAAGAAGAAGATTCGGAAAAAACATCCTTTATCACTTCAACTGGAACATTCTATTACAAAGTAATGCCTTTTGGCCTAAAAAACGTAGAGACTACCTTTCAGCGAATGATTGACAAGGTATTTTGTCAACAACTCACCCGAAATGTGGAAGCTTATGTTGACGATATAGTCATAAAAATCCCATCAAAAGAGCAACACATGAAAGATTTGGAGGAAACATTTGATACTCTGGACAAATACCAAATCAAGCTGAATCCGGATAAGTGTGTGTTTGGTGTGACTAAAGGAAGGTTTCTTGGCTTCATTGTTGGACAGCGAGGTATCGAAGTCGATCCAGAAAAAAGTCAAGCAATTCTCAACCTTTCTCCACCTAAAAATATCAAGGATGTCCAAGCCCTGAACTGAAGACTCACAGCATTAAGCAGGTTTTGTTCCAAGGTTCAGGAAAAATCAATCCCGTTCTTCAATATTATAAGGAAGAACAGCAAATTCCAGTGGGGACAAGAATGTATAGATGCGTTCGAAAAGATCAAGGAAATGCTTCGGGATCTGCCTAAATTGGGCGTGCCTGCCCCTGGCCAAGACCTCTACCTTTATTTGTCCGCGACAGATTGGGCAGTTGCGGCTGTCTTGATCATGGAGGAGAAAAGGGAGGTACCAGTCTATTATACCGGCAAAATTTTAAGCCCAACAGAGGGACGGTATACTAACATAGAGAAAATCTTGTTTGCATTAGTGGTGGCATCAAGAAAATTACGGCCCTATTTTCAGTCACATCGGATCTTTGTCAGGACCAATTGTGAAATACCCCAAACTAATAAAACATGGATTAAACATCTAATCACATTAATTAAGGCCTAAACATGCCTTAAAAGTCAATTGAGAACAACAGTGGTCAATACAAAGCAAGATATTGCACCCTTTGACTGTTTAGGGTAAATAAATACCCAAATGAACTTCTTAGGACCTAAAACTTTGTCCTAAGCTTATTAACACATAACTAAACATATTACAATTGTTGGACAACACTCCAACATAAAGAATAAGCATTTACATGCTTCAAGGTCAAGTAGGGCAAAAACGTGCTCTAAGAAAACCTTAAAGGTCTAATGACCTATAAATGATGTAAAATTGGATTCCATGATCCAATATCATGTAAGGAACACAACAAAACTGTTCTCAAAGAAAACTAAGCTCAGAAACACCTTGCGACACAAAATGTGCACTAAAATACCTTAAAGCACGTTTTTGAGAAAATTGACTTTCTGAGTGGGTTTTGAGTGTTGTTAGGCATTGTATTAGACCTTGATATACTAATTTACTATAATGTACCACATTAGAAGGTCTAAATCTAAGATTTCAAAAAAATATCGAAAATATGGCATTCATTTGTGAATAGTAACCCAAATAGTGCATTTTTAAGCAAAATTGACTAAGTATGGTCAATGGTCAATTAATGACCATCTTAGCCCTTATGAAGTCGGAAGCCATGGGGCATGGAAGACAGCTCATTCAACTTTGATACAAATATCTAGCTAATTAGGTGAATCATCATTTAATATTACATAAAATGTTATATACTAACTTAAAAGGCAAAGTTAGCTTAATTACCTCATTTGCTTCATTCCCAGCCGACACCACACATGCTCAACCTCTCTTTTACTTCTCCAAACCTTGGATAACACCCCATATTCAGAAGAGAACAACAATTGACATAGGTAAGCTTATTAAGCCATTTTATGTCCATTCTCTTCACATTTCTTTCCTCTTTCCATGGAGCTAAGAATCAAACATTTCCATCAATGTTTCTAGCTTGTTTTGGAGGTTAAATGGAGATCAAATCTCGGCTGTAACAAGGGAAGAAGGTGGAGAAATCTAATCTTGTTATTAAGATATAAAAATGTGCTTTAAGCACTTATCCTTTGATTTTCTTCAATTCCGGTTTGAAATCCTTGTTTCCTAGGCTTATAATCTTCTTCAAAACATATTTATTCAGTTTTTATATCAAGAGCTTCAAGGTATAGCCAAATCCAAGCCAAAAACACCATTTTTGGCATTTTAAACAAGGTAAAAATTATCCATCTTTTAATCTGAGTTATACCAGTTTAAAGCTTGGTTTTAGTAGCTCTTTTGATGCTCTTTAACTTCTCTAAATTTAGGCTGAAGAAAACCTTGGCTACCTTGGTATTTTAAGGTAAAATTTACCTTGAAAATATACATTAAACACTTCTTATGGTTAGATCTTGCTTGGAGACTAATCATGCCTTAATTTCTGTTTGAAAACATGTAAACTAAGCTGTGGAAAAATTATTCCTAAGCAGCCGTGGCCAAACAAGGCCTATACTTGGCAAAAACAAGGTATAAATCACTTAAACCTTCACTTGGTATATTAATATGTAATTATACATATGTGTATAATTTGTGTCGTGAGTGAATAGGTTAATTAAAGTCTTATTTTGACCTTAGGTGATTAAGGAATGGTTTAGTAAATTTTATAACTAATTAATTAGCATAATTGTCAAATTTAAGACATTATGTGGAAAATTGGTAAATATGGAAAATATATGGGTAATGCCGAGAGTTTAATGCATTTTTGGGCATTTATGTGTAATTTATTTTATAAGCTAATGTTTGTAATAAGGCCATGTACTTTAGGCCATTTTATTTATGTATTTATAAGGTTTTAATTAAGTTTAGGTGCTAAAAATAAAGTACCGCAAGGAATTGGGGTTATAGTGTAAATAAATTAAATTTGGGGGCTATATAATAATAAAGCCGAAAATTAGAGGTTTAAATGAGTTTATATAAAAATTATAAGATTATATAAAGTTTTGGGGTTAAATGGTAATTTCTGAAAAGATATGGGTATAAACCGTAATATATGGATATTGATGGTCAAGGAAATATTAAGGTGGTCAACCATGACCATATGGTAGGTTTTGACCAAATTAAATAAGTTAGATAACTTATTTAAGGTTTTATAATAAGATAAGTATTTAATTGTAACAATTTTATAACATATGTGGTAAATATGTTATTACCAAAAGTTAAGGGTGTATAATGGTATTATAAACACCCATGGGCTATTAGGAATTTTTAGGAATTTATTGGGTTGATTTTGGAATTAAAATAAACTATATATGTATAATATATAGTTATTATGTCATTATGACGCTTTGGAATAAAAGATGGGGTGGAATAGTAATAAGCGAGAATATATGGGTTAGTAATATTATTTATAACCCTTTGGTGAAATTTGGTGATTTTTAGAATAATATAAGAGTATTTATTAAGATATGTGTATAATATATAGTTTTAATGATATTATAAAACTATATGTTATAAATTGGGCCAAATGGCAATTATAGAAATTTGGTGGGTCTGTTTGGAATTTTACAAAAATATAACCATAGGTTATACCATTTTATAAGTTAAAAATGTTATATTATATGATATATATAACATGGTATAAATAGTGGGGTGATTTTGTAAATAAAGGAAACTATGGTATATGAAAAAGAATATGGTTTTTATATGGTGCCCACGCGGCAATAATAAATAGTTTTGTATAAAAACTATAGGTTATAAATTAAAGGAAATAAAAATATCATATTATATGATATTAGTATATGGTATAACATTACATAATGTTATGTGGTCGAAAGGGAATTTAAATAAATTAAAAGGCTGTACCGAATTATTAAGGTTAGAAATATGAATTTTAGACTATGGTCTATAATGTTATAAATGTTATAACAATTATATGGTGACAATGGTTTTAATGGAATTAATAAGTAAGGATATTCACATTAAATAATGTGACAAACTATAAATAAATAAGACTTATAAACTAAGGTGATTATTGAATAAACCTTAGGAGTTGAAATTATACAACATAAATTGTTACATAATATTAGGATAATAATCTTAATATAAGTTGTATACTATAATACAACTAATGGGAATAATCATCTAGTATAAGATGATAAAATGTAACATATAATATAAGAGTTTTATAACTCATGGAATTTACCTATATGGTACATATATACATATACAAGAAAAATGTATATAAGGATGGATATATATTATGGTTGGAAACCATATAATATAATGGTGGTGGTTATTTTTTTAAAAAATATAGTTACAAACTATAAACTATGAGTTTTTGAATGCAAATATAATTTGCTAAGATAATGGATAATATAATACAATGTATTATAATGGATGGTGGGAAAATGATACAGTATAAAAAATATATAATACAATATAATATAATCATGCATGCATACATGCAACTATAGGTTATATACCTAAATTTAATGGTGGATAAGATTAAAGAAATATAATGAATTAAACTTAGCAGTCGAAATATTTGACATACGAGTTTTAGTAACAAAGCCGACCGGTTTAGAGAAACCCGTAACAAATAACTGTAGAAATTCGGGGATGAACTGTCGGGGTTACAAGTTATTCGGAAATACCGGATTTAGTTAGTCATGGAGACTGACTTATAGTTTATTACCGTTTAGATCATACTTCAGACGAAGGCGCCTGACGAGCTAGTGGTCTACACTGCGCATCCTAGGTCTTGGTGAACGGTATGTAAAGGGGTTTGATCCGAGTTGTCCTAAGGAAACTCCTTGGGCTCGGATTTGGTTGATATCACTTGTGTGTTAAGTGTTTTGGATACGTGTATGTGATTGTGTGCTACTGCATTAATTATTTATGCACGAGCGTCCTACAGGACTAACACTACGTCGACTATAGATCGACTTATATAAACATGCATATACGTTGTTGTGATAACACGACGGTTACTTGATATAATACCATAGTATTAATGTTAAGTATATGGCAACCTAAGTAAAACACTTAGGAACGAGTCACGACATTGTCGGTCTCTAGAGCATGGATCTCGAACATGAATATAACCTAGATTACTTCTAGGTATGCGTGAGACCCATTGGGCAGCTAACTAATAAATTATATTCTCCATAAGACTAAGAGCAGATCTTAAACATTATGAGAGAGAGATGGTATGAGTTAAGGTGAGGAATCCCGGTAGTTTACGAACTACTTGGTTGCGCATTTGTGATCACTGAGGGGTTCCCGATTGGGTTCCGCTCTAGGTTTATACCCAACGAGCCCTATTTGGATCGTGGGTCAGGTGGCTACGGCCTTTTATATGGACGTCTTACGAGACAAAAGAGAATAGTCAGGGGCCTCCGGACCTCTGGCGAAATGAGCACCTTTGTGTGTACGGGAGGACTACTGTCCATGGTGAGGTTATCGGGTTGTCTTAACATGACGCCCTACTGGTATTTAAATTAAATATGGTTGGATGGGGCCTTAAAGGCCAAGGTAAATCAACAAAGGAAGGTGTTCGCTACGACGTTTATTCAGTATTATTATTCGATACGTTTGATATACAATTGTTGTTTGTAATATTAAATGAATATTTGGATTGGATGGATGATTGTGTATACTTATGCATATATATATTACAGTATTGATTATAACTGTAAAATGGTAAAGCATGAAACCGATCTAATAATAAGATGGTTAAAATGACTAAGTGACCATTAGGGTCCAGGCCCGGCATACTCAGCGTCTATCGCTGATACTACACCATTATGCAGGTTGTGGATTATTGTCGAAGCCGAAGTGCGGGAACAGGGTAATTAGAGTTTATTTTGATTATCGCACAGGGAGATTATTTGTATAACAATGAAGATGGTGAATTGTATTATGGTAAGGTTATGTATATTTGGAATTGGGTAGACGCTCACTTGTCGATGTTTATGAGTATGGACTTAGTATGATGTATAGGAGTTATTCTCGTTATCACAGCGGTTAGTAGTTTGTTCATATTGGAAGTTGGATATAGTTTGGCTTCGTTACTTGCATGGGCGAGTAATGGCCGGTGACACCCGAGTGAGTATTGTTGTTGTTCTTATTTCTTCCGTTGTAAGACGTTTTATTTATTGCTACGAGAGAGATTATTACGTGTTTAAGAAGAGGGGTGTTACAAATTGGCCGCTCAAGCAAATAGCAAACAATCCAAATGCTTCCGGCCGGATGGTGAGCTGGACAGTAGAGCTAACACAATATGAAATTCACTTCTTGCCCAGAACAACGATTAAAGCCCAAGCCTTGGCAGATTTCATAATAGAAACAAACTTTGCAAAGGAAGAGAGACAGCCCCAGAATCCATACATCATCTTAGTTGACGGAGCCCGATGCAAAAATGGGGCAGGAGCTGGAATAGTAGTTCAAGCGCCGGACGGACAAAGCTTGAACTACGCCTTCTGGCTAGACTTTGACATTACCAACAACGAAGCTAAATACGAAGCCCTTATCCAGGGTTTGGAGGTGGCTACCGCCCTGGGGGAAGCAGGTTCCATAGGAGGATACCCTCTCTATTCTTTCCTTCCTATAAAATCCTGTTGGAAATAAAGCTTATAAAATTTTACTTTTCGCAGAATTAGAAGTATACTCAGATTCTATGTTGGTAGCAAGACAAAATGATAACATCTATAAAGTCAAAGAGGAAAAGCTATGGAGTTACTTGCTCAAAGTCCAGGAGCTAAAAGCAAATTTCCAAAGATGTGAGCTAAAACACCTTCCTCGCAAGGAGAACGTCGAGGCTGATGCCTTGGCAAAATTGGCAATTATGGCCGAAAAAGTACCCAATGAAATATGGCTAGAAGTCAAAACTGCGTCAAGCATAGATGAAGCTCAAGTATTTACGGTAGAATCGAGTGACGAGACAGAATCTTGGATGACTCCAATCATAGATTATATACGACAAGGAAAGTTGCCGGAAGAAGAAAAGAAGGCCAGGATAATAAAAAGGCGGGCTGCATCCTTTTTCATTGAGAATAACCAGCTATATAAGCGATCTTTCGCAAGGCCAGCACTGAAATGTGTTACCTTGGCCGAAGGGGCAGAACTAATAAAAGAGGTACATGATGGATCCTGTGGAAACCATCAAGGAGAAAGAACCACAACCCACAAAATCTTGAGGCTCGGATACTTTTGGCCAAAAATGATGGAACGTTGCAAAGAATGTATACAAAAGTGTCTCAAGTGCCAAGAACACGGAAACAAAATACACAATCCTCCGGCAGAACGAAAATCTATCCTCTGCCCAATCCCCTTTGCTATATGGGGATTAGATATTGTGGGACCATTCCCAGAAGCATCACCGGGGAGGTTCAAGTTCATGTATGTCGCCATCGACTATTTCACAAAATGGGTCGAGGCAATGCCCACTATCTCCATCACAGCTAGAAAATCACAAGAATTCATCTGGAAATATGTGGTATGCAGGTTTGGCATACCAAAGGCAATAATAACTGATAATGGAGCGCAATTCAATTGCGAAAGCTTCCGAGAATTCTGTGAAGAATGGAAGATCGACTTAAGGTTCGCATCTGTAGCTCACCCCCAGGCAAATGGGCAAGTTGAGAATGTGAATGGTCAGATAGTAAGGGCAATAAAGAAAAAACTCGATGAAAGAAAGGGAAAGTGGGCAGAGTTGTTACCCCAGGTCCTCTGGTCATACAGGACAACAGAAAGAGGGCTGACAGAAGAAACACCCTACAGACTAACATATGGTTTAGAGGCTGTCATTCCGGCGGAAATTGTGGTACCATCAGTAAGGTGGGAATCGTATGATGAGGAAGTCAATAATCAGGGAATACAGGACCATCTAGACCTCCTCGAGGAAACCAGGGTGGCCGCCGCAATAAGGATGGCGAAAGATAAATCCAAAGTAGAGCGATATTTCAGCCGAAGGATAAAAGAGCAGAGTTTTGCTCCAGGAGAGTTGGTTCTCCGAGAAGTTAAACAACCTAAGAAACTAGAGCCCCAATGGGAAGGACCGTACATCATACACCAAAAGACGGGACGAGCTTCATACCGCCTAAAAAATGGTGAAGGGTACGAGTTGCCGCATTCTTGGCATGGGGAATGTTTGAAAAAATTCTACGTGTAAAATTTATGATTCTTCAATAAAGAGGTATTATTTTTTGAAAAAGAGCAAAAGAAAGCACCGGCCAACGAGCCGCAGACTATCATGCCTTGAAAGAAAGCACCGGCCAACGAGCCGCAGACTATCATGCCTTGAAAGTAAGCACCGGCAACGAGCCGCAGGCTATCATGCCTTGAAAGTAAGCACCGGCCAACGAGCCGCAGACTATCATGCCTTGAAAGTAAGCACCGGACAACGAGCCGCAGGCTATCATACCTTGAAAGTAAGCACCGGCCAACGAGCCGTAGGCTATCATGCCTTGAAAGTAAGCACCGGCCAACGAGCCGCAAGCTATCATGCCTTGAAAGTAAGCACCGGCCAACGAGCCGCAGGCTATCATGCCTTGAAAGTAAGCACCGGCCAACGTGCCGTAGGCTATCAGGCCTTGAAAGTAAGCACCGGCCAACGAGCCGCAGGCTATCATGCCTTGAAAGTAAGCATCGGCCAACGAGCCGCAGGCTATCATGCCTTGAAAGTAAGCACCGGCCAACGAGCCGCAGGCTATCATGCCTTAAAAGTAAGCACCGGCCAACGAGCCGCAGGCTATCATGCCTTGAAAGTAAGCACTGGCCAACGAGCCGCAGGCTATCATGCCCTGAAAGAAAAATCTGGCCAAAAAACCGTAGACTGTCACACTTTGAAAAAGAAAAGATTCGGCTAAAAGAAAGATTCGGTCAGTAAGCCGTAAGCTACTTGTGTTGTAAGGATAAACACTTAACTAACAAAACTTGCATAAGATAACCATATATGCGCCATTCAAAAAAAGAGAGGGGGAATACCCCAGTAATAGACAAATCGGCTAAAAGAAAATGGAGACAAAAGCACAATAAGAGACCGGTAGCTCCGGCAAAACAAGTTAATAAAGATTGTAAAAAGAGTAACTTATATTCCTCCCAAGAGTGGGGCAAAAACAATTACAAGAGTGTAATCATTACAAAAAATCAACAAACATAAAAGATACATCCCAAAAAAAACCTCTAAAATAAAAAAAAAACCCCACTCTATTTTTCTACAGCTAACTTATCACCACTACTAGCCACACTTTCAGAAGATTTGGATCTCCTTGAAATACGCTGCACCCCTTCGGCGGACTGTGGAATGTTGCTTCCGGTCGGAAGAAAGGAGGCTTGGCCAGGGCTAAAGCATGTCTCTCCGGGACTGCGGCAGAATCTCTCGAGCTCCTCGAAGAAGTTGGACTTCTGGGCAACAGCTTTGAACTCCAGCCTGTTGTACCAATCATCGTCCAGTACCTCCCCTTTCTCAAGAAAGTGCTCCGAGATAATCTGTTGGCAGATATTGACTATCCTGCGGCACTGAGAAGCGAAGGATTCCTTAAGATGAGCATTAATGGTTCCTTGCTTCTGTATCTCCTCCTGAGATTGCCGTGAAAACGACATGAACTTAGCCACTTGAGACTCAAGGGTCAGCACCTAGGCTCGATATTTGTCACGTTGAGCATTGGCTAGAGATAGCTCCTCATTAGCACTGTTTACCCGATCATTCAGCTTCCGGACATGTTTCAGAAGATTGGCAGAGCTCAAACTTGACCGGAGCACAAGAAAGGAAAGAAATAAGGGGAGGAAAAGGAAGTAACAAAAAAATCAAAATCTGAAGGTTTACCTTGGCTCGACGACTCAGTATTCTCAACTTGGAGGCGAGACATGGCTTTCTCCAAGTCTTTCACCCTCTCTTCCAGCCTGGTTTTCTCACTTGTCAAAGCAGTTTTTCTGCAGCAAGGGCCTTCTTCTCCTCTTCTAAGATAGAGCAATCCCGAAGCAGGGACTTCTTCTCTTGTTCGAAAGAAGTCCTTGACTGCTCTTCCAGTGCAGCCTTTTCCTCCGACGAGTAGTTAAGCTCCTAAATGAGCTTTCCCTTTTCCTCAAGAGCCTCATTTTCTCATTTAAGAGCCTGCTTCTCCAGCTCGAGCGCCTCGACCTCCTGCTTAAAAGAATTCCTCTCCTCATAGAAAAAAGCCTTGTCGGCCTGGAGGGAAGCCACCTCGTTCCGGTGAGCAGAACGCACCTGATTCAGCAAAACGTTTAGGTTAGAGAAGGCACGAGCTAGCTCATCTTTTCCAAAAGCAAGATGGTTTCATACCTCTATCAAAGTTTCGTCAGCTTGCAGGATCCGGCCTTTTAAAGAAAGGTTTTCTTCTCGAAGATTCTTCAGTTGTAGTTCATATTCGTCACGCTGACGGACGCATTCCTGCCGAGACAGCCACAGCTCCTTGTTTATCGCCTCAGTCCTCTCCTTCACCTTGAGATCAATCTCGTAGTGAATCTGGTCGATATAAGCATCATGAGAGGAACGACTCCGCTTCAGTTCCTCTTGAGCATTATCGGCTCGGCTCTCCTCATAGCGGAGCCTAGACTGGAGGTTGCCGGAGTGAACCTCAGCACTTTGGGTCATGGACATCACCTAAAACAAGCAGCACAGTTCACAAAATTAAAAGGAAAGCAAAACAAATCAAGAAGAGAACACAAAGAAAGATACTTAAAAGGAGTGTACGCCAACCCGAAAGATGCCCTCCCACATGAAGTCAAACACATCTTTTATTGGGAGGGAGTGCCGCATAATGGCATCTGCTCCCCCATCTCCCATCCGCAACCTTTCCTTAGTAGCAGTGACGGTTGCCGGAGGAGCAAAGATCCCGTCTGGATGGCCGGATCTCTTTATTGCCTCCTTCCAGACAGCAGAATACTTAGCGGATTTGCAGGAGATCAGAGGAAGAGGGTGCCCGCGATGGTAAAACCATCCTTCCTTTTGGGAGGGACAGGTGAAAGACTCCTGGGCAGGAGGAGGGGGAGAGGAAGAGGAAGCCATGGTGTCCTCCATTTGCTTGCTCCGAAGTTCAGGATCTTCAGGCACCGGGCGGTACTCCATTGTCTTTTCCCGCGCCGCATCCTTGGCCGTAGCAACGTCGATAAAGAATGAAGCCGAATCCTCAGGGTTGCTGGAGGTTTGTTCCTCTCCCGATACCTCTGGCAGCGTAACCTTTGGTTTTGATGCAGTCTTCTTCTTGAGTCTATGCTTAACAGGAACAGAGACTGCCCCAGTAATTAAAAACCAGGCGTAATTTCATTATCAGAAGGTTCAAGTGCATACAAAGCCAGGGACAGAAGGGCACTATAAAAAAGCAAAGGAACGTGAAAGAAGGAGAGATCGATCAAAACCTTGTTTGGCCGAAAGGTCGGTGCAGAGTCCTGTGGCCTCCAGAGTATTTTCTTGAGCAGATCTGAAGAAAAGTAGCCCGACAAGTCAGGAAACTGTTCGCAAATCCGGGTCGGATGACCAGACTCCCTCCCCGGGCGAGAACCAAGGTCTAGACCCGAACCAGGGGTGAGAGGAAGAAAGACAGGGCGCCCAAACTCTGGACTCACGTGCCATGTACCTGGCAATCCGGCGTTAGCACGTTCGGGGAATTCCAACCTTTTCTTTTTCTTCAACTGACCAGCTTGGTCATCTCCGACTTCTTGCCTGGAACACTTCGTAGAAGGGACAGCATCTCCCAAGAGCTGCTCAGCCGAATCGATAGCCGCATCCATCGTATCATAGTAATTGATCTTCTCGTCCCCACTCTTGAAGGTGACGAAGTTCCAGCTATAGAAGGGACCGATCTTGTTTCCGTTACAGAAGAAATCTACGTACAACACACCAAAGCAATAAGGGAACCAACGGGGACAACAAAATTTATGTTAATAATCAAACACTTACTATGATAGGTCTTCAGTGAAGATAAACGTGCATTTGTAAAAAATTCCTCAACAGTCGGTGGTTTGCGATTTTGTGCCCTCAGAATCTTTGAAATAGGTAGCTCGGCCGGAGGAGTAGGAGGACAGATCAACTGACCTTTGGTGACCTCAGCACAATATGGGACACCCAGGCAGCGGCCGGATGGAGGAACGATGACGAACCATCGCGAGCTCCATTCATGAGCCTTCTTGTAATTAAAAAGGGAGTATCCGGCCTTCGCAATTAGGGTTAGGCTATCAGGGTCAACCCTAACCGTGAAGAATCGGGCAAAGTCGGTACCTTCCGGCCGAATCTTGTTTTCTTCGCAAAGAGAGACAAAGGTGTGGAGATGCGAAATAGCCTTCGGATGTAGATGGGCAAGAGAGCAGCAACGACGAAGCAAAAAGCCCAAGACAAAAGGGTGTGGGGGTATGGTCAGGCCGGAGCAGAAAAAATCAGCGTAAACCACATACCTAAGGCCGAAGTCGTCATTGGGGTGAGAATCGGGAGATGGTAGATAAATCTGGGTACCAAGTAGAACTTTGACACCCCTAAGACAATTACAAAGGGAGGAAAAATCGAGGGAAGAAGGAGAGGGCTCGCGCCCAGACAAAAAGGGCTTCGAGAATTTCAGGAGCGAGGGACGAAAGCCATTAGGGGAGCGAGAGCCCTGAATCGCCTCGATGGCAGGCGAAAAATTCGCAGCAGCCTTACTCTTTTTTGCGGCAGAGGTAGACATTGACGAATTTAGCACGGAATCAAAAAGCAACGACAACGAAAGGAAAGACAGAGCACGATAGCAGAGTGGCGAGAGAAGAAGACAGTGAAAGCAAGAGGGCGGAGGAGGAAAGAGAAGGAAGCTCAAAAACTCAGACTTTAAAGGAGAGTTTTCTCCCGCTCAAATGAATAATATATATATATATATAGCACAAACAAAAAACACCTTTTTACAGGAAAAAGAGAGGGCCACACGCTTCCTAAAAGACGATTCCGGCGATTAGTCAGAAGAGGGATCCTATGTATTCTACATTGAAAACAGGCGAGAAAATTCGAAAAGAACGGTACAGAATAGGTTCGAGTCACGAGCTTCGCACATGACCTATAAGAAGTTCTTTCTCTCCAGATATGAAGAAAAAGAACTTGTGGGACTGGGATGAGGAAAAGACGAGGCACAGACAGGCCTAAGAACCTCAGAGTTGGCCGCAGCCACAAAATTTTTCGCCGAAGCACAAGACACAGAAGTTCTATTTTCTTCACCAAAAATTCAGAAAGATAGAACTTGTGGGACTGATGAAAAGGGAAGAAATGGTACCAAGCCAAACAAGACGCATGGAGCATCCGGCCACTTCTATCCAGATGGAAATAGAAACACATAAGGCATCCGGCCGTCTCCAGCCGGATGAAAGTAGGACTTAGGCAAAGCAAAGTGTAGTATGGCCGGCCGTCTGTGGTCGGCCAAAGATGCTAGGGGAGGGCAAAACTGTACTTATACATGTAAAATACAGGCTGGCAGCATGAGACCAGGCCCAAAAATACTATAAATAGGGGTGTACCCCCATGAAATAAGATACGCTCCATTTGACAATCAGACTTAAGCTTGATTCTAACAAAAGGCTCTCTCTCTCTCTCTCTTTCTTCCTTACGAGATTTGTGATCGAAACCAAGTAAACGTGGGATAATAAGGCAAATCGAATTGGACTTGGATTAGACACTCGGTTTCATATGTGACCTAGACTTTCTTCTAGGTTTGCGTAAGACCCTTAGGGCAGCTACGATAATGAACGTATACTCCACAACCTAAGACTATACTTTAGGTAATTGATTAAATTAATCAAATGGTGGAGAGCTAATGAGTTTGTTGATAAGTAAACCCAGTTAGCCACCGACTTCTGGTTGCACATAGTGATCACGTGAGTTTTCTCGGATTGGGTTTTACTCTATGTTAAATTTCAGCGAGCCTACATAGATCGTTGGTTAGAGTGTACCGCTATTGGTACTCGGCCTAATGCCACCAAATTAAATGACGCCTTTTAGGCAAAGGGGAAGTCCCGAGATCTTATATCTTTGACCAGAGTGCACTATTGTTGGTGCCACCAGGATGACTGTCCATTAATGAATATAATTACGGGTTGTCCTAACTTGACACCCACATACGATGAGTTTGTAATGTGATGACGACCTGGGGCGGTCGATTGTGATGGATGAATACGAGACTGTTATTGAACGGCTACATGTTTATTGCCTTGACTTGTTTAAATGTTTTATGTATATGATGTTGTGTGAGAATTGCAGTGACTGCCTTAATTGTTTCATATTACTGTCACTCATGTATTTACTACTTTAATATACATGTACACCGGTAAAAGCATGTAACGAATCTAATGCAAAGACGGATATAATGACTTAAGTGACCAATAGGGTCCAAACCTAGCATACTCAGCGTTTATCACTGAGCCTCCATGGCATTTTGTAGGTTGATGATTACCCTTGAAGCTGAAGTGCGGGACCCGGGTAGTTAGGGTTTTATTTCTGAATACCGCATGAGAATTCACATTGTACTATGATAGGCCTTAGTTTACATTATGACGTTGTATAGATTCGGGAATGATTAGACGCTCACTTGTCGTTGATATTACTTTTGGATTTAGTATGATGTATAGGTGAGTATCTCGTTATCACTGCGGTTATTTATTATCATCGTTGTTTTGGTTATTATTTCAAATCTGCTTCTTTACTCGCATGGGCGAGTAATGGTATGTGACACCCAAGTGAAGATTATTACAATTTGACTTCCGTTGTGAGACATTTTTAATTATGCTACGAGAGTGACTATTACGTGATTTACGAGTGGGGTGTTACAAAAAGTGGTATCAGAATGGAGTACCGCTCTGATGACTCCACTCTGATGACGAGATAATAGTATTAAGACACTGAGCCTAGGATTTAGGAAATACGAGAAAATGTTTGTGAGGTACGAAACGTCTTCACTTTAATGACCTTATGTGTTAGCAATGCCTTTGGCTTGCAAGTGTTAGCCCTAGTGGCACTCAAATGTTATTGATGGTAATGTGGTGAACTACCAAGTAATGGTGAGACAAACTGTAATACAGATGTCTAGTGGTGATGCGGGCCAAGAAGCTGGCCAGGGGCACGAAGGCCCAGGAATACCAAGTATCCCCGAGATCGTTACTACCGTCATGGCCCAGCTGAGGGCGTAGTCAGGAGGAGACATACCGAACATCACAAGTACATTGGCGATAGTCCACTTTCATGTGAAAGTCCAGCTTGGACTACCGCCAACGGTACCCCTCCCGTCACAACCCAGTGATCCTAAAACAACTAAAAAGCGCAAATCCCTGAATAAAGGGAAGAAGGCTAGTAAGCCTAGTAGACCGCCTAAACGTGTACGCACAGGACGTATGAATTTCCATTCTTCTAACCCTAGTAAAGATTCAATACCTCACCCTTTCTTTTAATAAACGAAAGTTATAATGATAGGCACCGCCAAGGGCGAGCGTCATTACTACTGTAAACGATGCGGAAGGGATCACCTTGGAATTGACTGTGGTGGCCGGAAGATGGTGTGCCAATACTGTGAGAAGGAGGGCCACTGAGACTACGAATGCGTGCAACCCGAAAGGCGTATCCTACATTCCCCCTAGAGGCAACTGAATCATTCTGTCTGATGGACCCAAAGTTCCACAGAGATCCATGTCTCCTAAGAATGCGGGAAAGCCGAAGCGTCACTACTTCTGTCGGCGTTGTGACAAGAACCATCCAGGCCTAGACTGTAATGACCGGATGGTGACCTGCCGCTACTACAGTAAGGAGGGCCCCGACCGTATGAGTGCTACACCAATTTTGAGAGCAAGCCCTACAAGCCACCACAGACTACCCAGAGCACTAGGGCGAGTGGATCGGGAGCACCCTAACTCCGTGAGACCTTCGTCAATAGTGGAGACTTTTGTCTACTATATTACCGCATTTTAGTAGCAAACTGCGGAGTGAAACTATATTGTAAGTGTATGGGATTTTGTAATAGTTCACTCATTTTGTTATATCCGAATTCCAGACCTAGTCTTGTGTACACACTACTGTCACACTAGGACCTTGACGTAGCGTCATATATGGATGAACGAATTCTAAGCGCTTATGCTATCATGAATCGAGTGTGAGGTAGGACTTAGATATCCTAATAATAATGAGGTTAGGAAAATCTTCCCAACCTTAATGGGTCTCAAAAAACCATAGTATCATCCTGTTAAGGAAAGAATTGCTTTAACCATACAAACAACCGAAGCAGTAGTAAGACGAACAAATATGAAACCGACAGCACAACTTGCCTGGCGCACTTGCTACGACATGCGCTAAGTTAAACAATCTATTAATAATTCTGTCAAGTGCTGCAACCAACTACGACTGTAGTTACGACCACTATTATATTTGCAATGGAATTCTGCAAACTGTGTAAACCAGAGGTACAACACCATGGCTACCAGTAACCGTCAAAATTTTGTACAACTTGAACACAATATCATAACTAAAATTTGTCACCATAGGGTCACAAAACCCATAAGACATGACGCCTATAACCTCGGAAGGACCTGATGGGTCCGACCATTACAACTAAGGGGCATACACCAGCCCATAACAAACTACCTCCATTAAACAATAATGAATCAATAACATCGGCTTATGAGCCAAACACCATAACATACTTGTTAAAATTAATTAATGGTTTGAAATTGACATGGGAGGTGGAACTTGATCCGGTACAGGTCAAGGGAAGATGAACACAAATTGGGGTGGAAGGATAGTTCAACACTGATGCTAATCACCTCAGGGTTGGATGATTCCTAAAACTCTCTACAAGTAGCTACAATTAATCACATTAAGAGTAAACAAGGAACCGGAGTACACTAGCCGCCTACTACTAGAACACGTACAATTTAACAAATAAAGTACCAAATAGGAATACTCGAGCGTAACAGCTCACTTCTAAATATATAGGGAATTATAGAGGAAGTAAGATCGCTTAATGATCAGGGCCAATATTATGCCCACAACTGCATACGCCAACATAAAATGAATACGACGGAAAGACAAAACAAGTTAGTCCCCAATAAAGATCAAGTTTGGTCATACCATATCATAACACGGTTACAACCTAAACCAAGTGTAACTGTAAACGCAAACCGTGTTGAATACTTAAATAATTACTACCCCAGGGCACTACCTTTACCAAGGAGTGCCATGAATAATGAGTAACAAACAAACGTCATGATAAAATTCTATATTATTATCCCATTGATCACACTGATCACTGGACGAAGTTCCAAGTAAAAGAATGGCTACCGCCATTGGCGTTTCACCATACAAAGAGTGACAAGTATGAGTACGTATTAAAGACATGTCGTCTACTACTATGACGACTGTCAGTGATGATGCGTATGTGAATTAAAAAATGGCAAACAACCTAACCAATAATACAGATATCAAGTTTAAACAATAATACAAGGCACAAGCCTCAGTAAAGATAACTAATGTACCATAAGAAGGACACGAGTCCAAGAGAATGGAAGCACCATTTCCGACTACCTTCCAATGTATGCTACTAGGACAACAACATCTAAAATAATATAACAGATAACAAGAACCGGTTAGAACCAAACCATCATAAGGACTCCCACAAAAGAAGGAAACACGGATCTTCGCCATGGAGTCCGGTAATACACCAAAGGATATGCCCAGGAAATAGGATAAAGTTAAGAGAACTATAATACATGTTGTAAGCAACACGAATAACATACTAATTAATTAACAAGCGCCAAACTGCGCACATGGAATTTGAATGATAGTGGTTTGGAACCAGTATACAAGTAACTCTAATAAAGAAATCACTAAGCATTAAATTGAAATACCTCAAACCTTGATATGTTGTTAAACATTTAAACTATGGTATGTAAAGGCTAAAAAGTGCCTTATAAACATCAGTGAACAATTTAAACCATAGTAAAATGCAATAAAGCACTAAGATACAGTTTGAGCAAAAACATGCTCTAAGCTTGGAGTGAACTTGGTTAGGACCCAAAGAGCCTACCAAGACTTAATAATATTCAATTATGATTTAATAAGGCTAATTAAGTCCTTAGGAAACCTTGGTAGACAATTAAACCAAACAAAACACAAATAAATGCCTTAAAGTCAATATGAGCAAAAATGTGCTCTAAGCTTGGGATAAATTTGTATAAGACCTAAAGGTCATACCTATACCTTATAAATATGTTAATGAAACATATTAAATCAATTACTGAAGAAAACCAAGCTTGAAAACAAGTTAAAACACAAAATGTGCTTTAAGGAGTCTTAAAGCATTTTTGAAAAATTGTCTTGTAAATGAGTTTTGAGTGGCTAAATGTCCATCATTACTCTCTAATTAATATGTGTCCTACTTAGTATCACATTTGGAAGTCTAGTTCAATGAGAAATCAAAATTTCACATATGTTGCCTTGTTTTAGTGAATAGTAACTATTATAGCTAGTTTGTAACATATGTTATTATAAGTAATTTAATTGGTCAACTAAGACCAAAACACCCTAAGTAACTAAAGGGGGCCGGTTTTCATGGTGTGAGTTACCACCCTTGCTAGCACTTATCAAGTAAATACATAAAGGATAAAGCAAGTTACTATTTGCTTTTAACAAACAAATATCTAAAGCTAGCTACTTACCTTCTCATTCTCTTATTCTTCTCATTTCACACGATTTCTTCATCTTCTCCCAAGCTCCATTCTCGGTTGCTACAGCACCACTCCACCACCATCTTCAATCTCTTATATCTCCTAGCTCCCTTTGCCAAATCAAATTCCAAGACCATATTTGTCTTAGTTAGGCCAAGCTCTACACTTCTCTCTTTTCAAATATTCAAGAACTCCATTTTGGTGCCATGAAGATTCTACATTGAAGGAGCTTGAGCTACCTTTTCATGCCTTGTTTATCTCCTTTGCTTCAAGGTAAGGAAAGTCAAGAAAAACTTCATTTCCTTTGGTTTTCATAAGTGACCGAAATCACTTCTTCATGGTGTTTTCTTTGCTTTGTTTTAGCTCCATTCCAATCATTTACGGACTTGGTGGAAACCTCTCTTGTTACATATTCAAGTTCTCTTTCAAATTCAAAGGTAAATATCATTTTAGTGTATTAAAACACTTATGTTAAACTAGGGTTTCTATATGAGTTTAAGTGTGAATTCTTAAGCTCATTACCCTTATATGTATATGGAATAGAATTGCAAGTGATCAAACTCCTTGCTGATTTTCGGTACAAGGAAACAAGAAAGAAGTTTGTGAGGAAAAGAGGTAAACAAACTATCTCAATGTAGTTTAAATGCCTTAGGAAAAATGAGCTTGATTTGCTTGATAAAATACCTAAGGAGCCAATGGTGAATGACCTAGTAAAATGCTCTCAAGGAAAATACTAAAGGGCATATGTGTTGTTGTATGTAATTGCAGGTCAAAGGCATTATTTATGTGGGAAATTCAGTGTTTAAGGTTTATGCAATTTTGGGGCCTAAGAGCCATGTTATTTAAGGGCCTAAGTGCCAAGCAATTTAAGTTTATGCATGATAGGATCGGGGTGCTGACCGAGTAGGTCTGAGGTGTTAGTCTCAGACCAACCCTACTTGGAGACAAGTATTTGCCAAGGAGATAATACGGAAGCGTTTGTATATAATTTAACAAGATAGGATTCTGCTTATATTGAAATTCAATGTGAATTACAACTAGCTTCCTATCTTGGGATTCGACAGAGGTACTCTGTCTCATCCAACACTCGCTCTACTCTCGGCTTTGATCAATGCGTAACAAGGAGTAAAGGGGAGTGTTTAGTGTGCTCTATAGGTAATAAATACCTAAGCTGATTGACTAAGTCTCACTAGAATCTCTTGAAAATGATATCTCTCTCAAGATGACTCTCTCTCTAGAAATATGGAAGTGAAGAGCTCCAACTATTACAAATGACTTCTCCCTGCTTATATAGTGATAATACCCAAGTAACTGCTCCTATTTAGTAGCCATAACGTTCAGGATGGTGCTCCACGTCCTCTTGGTCAAACATACTCTGAAATTGTCGCAACTACTCTGCAGAGGGACACGTTTGGCGCTCTATACCTTTGACCGCCTTGATTTTCGGGCCTGATCATAGGTGAACGTGTGTGACGGTTTTTTCCATGTTTTTCTCCACGTTTAACAGTAGAGGCGCGCCTTATAACTTCTAGAACGTTCCAGGAGAATATTATGTCGCAGAACGACTCCTTCCGCAGTCGGACTCCTTCGTCGCCCAGACTTGCTCCGATGCTATTATCAGTGATACTTCTTCTGTCACCAGACTTACTCAGTTGCCATAATCAGCAAAACCTTGGGTTCCAACAAATTCCCCCTTTTTGCTGATGATGGCAAAGGGAACCAAATCTTTCAAGATGAACTAAAGTTCCCCCTTAAGTTGTGCATCAATGATAAGATGAGATGAATGTGAACCGCTTGTTAGATCGAGTCAGTTGACAACCAAACTACTTCTGTCGTGACTATTTGTCTGTGGGCAGGCTCTAGAGGACTTGTTCTGCAGTGGGAGTTACTGTTCACTAAACTCATACTCTCTTTGACTTGGTCTCTTTACGTTGCATCAATTCTCGGACCGACTCTGGCTAGCATCTAGGCTTTGGCAATCTTCAGCAAAACTCTAATATCTTCACACATTTTCCCCCTTTTTGCTGATGATGCCAAAAACCACTCGAGTGAATCTCGTAGCAAGAGTTAACCTGCAAAAAAGACATACAAGCAAACAAGCTTGGAAGAACCAACGTCATTTGACTGATTCCCCCTTAGTCCAATATTCCCCCTAAATTTGAGCACGCCATTTAAGACAAGACTAGTAAGAGAAGAGCATAATAGAATTAAACTAAGCTTAAACAGAAACAGTCTACTTGACCATCAAGCAGGGCAAAATCCATAAGTGCAATTTAAGTCTTCCTACCACCAAAAACATTAATTCGTCTTCCTAAGAATGGGATTCACCGCTTTTCCCCTTTTTTGACATCATCTGGCAACACAGGGTGAGTCTTCCTGACATCCAGAAGCAATCAGATGGCTAAATAGTCAACCAACAAAGTCTACTAAAGTTTGATAAAAACATCGCCAAGATAAACAAAGTTTGAGATAGGTTGAAAGTATGGTCAAGGGTGTAGGCTAGGAAATGGGGTGAGAGACTTGGTCTACATCTTGGTATTGATCCATTCATTTTGAATCTCAAGAGAGTGCTAGATGTGGCTAACTGTTGTAGTGAAGCGTATTAGACAAAGAATTCATACCCATATGTGCAAGCTAGCGTTGCTGTAAAGCGCAAACCAGAGTCACACAAGTTCCACACTTGGAAGTGGTGGCTGGAGCAAGAGTAGGTCTTCTTCAATGAATATAAATTGAAGAGACGATCGTAATTTGCTATGTTTTTGCCTTCTCATGGGATTTTTGTCTTTCTTTCTTTTTCTTTTCTTTCCCTTTTTTTTTGGAAATTCACTTCAACTACGTGGGTATTTTTGCCAGACCGATTCTGTCTGCAGATTGACTCTAGCAGTATTTCTTGGTCAAATTAAGGGAAGGGGTTGTGATGGATTTAGGTAGTAAGAGGTAGTGGGTTTGCTTCAGTGGTAGTGGTAGTGGGTTTGGTAGGAGTGGCAAGGGCTTCGGCTGAGATAGTAATGGAGCTTGGGCAAGGTAGGTTGGGTAATCGACTAGGGCTGTAGGGTGAGTTGGGAATTAGTAATGATGGACCCAAAGTGGATGGGATTTTTGTATGGTGAGACGGCCATGGGAGACTTAGTGATGGTTTCGGGAGTTGGGACAACAATAGTGTCTTGTTTGGAAGGTTTTCGGCTTTGAGTGGGAGAGTGAGTAGGAGTGGTTTGAGGGTTAGGAGAATATAAGCTTTGTGGTTGTGGGATGGTTGATGTGGGTGCTTTGGTCGAATTGGTAAAGAAAAACTTGGCGGGTTTTCAAAAAACATTTGTAGAAAAAGTTTAGTTGAACTACTTAACTAAGGAGAGTATGGTGCCAGAGAGACTATACCTGAGTACCCAGACTCTATCTCCAAGAGGGAGAGGAGCAACCACCCTCAGTTAGAACGAGTCATGCCTTGGTGTGTACAAAAAATCTCAAATGCAACCATGTGTGATGCCTTGGTGATGATATCAGCAAGCTAGGGTCTGTGGAAACTTAGTTTAATTAGATTAAGTTCATCTCCACATGATCTCGTAACAAATGAGAACTCAAGTATATAAATTTAGTGCGAGCATGGAATTTAGAGAACTTGACGACCTTAGCTGGTATTATCATACATAATGGTAACATTTTGATCAGAAATACCGTAGTCTTCAAAGTAATTGAAGCTGGAGAGAGTCTGCTTGCTTTCTACACAAGATTTGCAGAGAGAGTCTGCCTGCTTCGGCACATGATTCACAGACGGAGTCTGCTTGCTTTCTGCACATGATTCTCATATATATAGCGAAAATCCCTATCATCACACTGCCATATAGCCTTAAGATCACCATTGTTAGAGTCATAAACCATATTGTCCGTAGATAATAACATAAGATTGGAGAAATCACAAATTTGAGAGACACTAGAGAGACTATGTCCTAAAATACCAATTAAGTAAACATTGTGAACTTTAAATTAAGAGGGGTTACCAATGGAGCCAATTCTTATGATTTTTATGTGCATGCTGTCTCTAAAAGTAACCTTTCCCCCTTGATGGTCAGAGTGAGTCGTAAACTCAACTTGGTTTCCTATCATATATCTTGAACAACCACTATCCAGAAACCAAGAGTCATTGTTCCGAGCCACTCTGTCTGCAAAAAGCTACTAGTTAGTTTTGGGAACCCAGGTATACTTGGGTCCCCTCTTCGACAATGATGAAGAACTATTATAGTAAAGATCACGAGCTTTGATAATCGCAGACACACGAGATATATTAAATGATAAATCACGGGGTTTATTACAAGAATAGTCCGTATGACCATCATAACCAAAATATCCGCAAATTTTCATTGCAGAGGGAGTCTCACTTACCTGATCATGAGCGGTTTTCTTACCATTGTGAACCATCAAGCACGTCATACTGGTGGTGCATGACTCGGGCTCCTCTAAGTCGATAAGATCTTCCATCTTGAGAGATTTGTCAGCCAACACAGGCTCTGATACCACTTGATAGGATCGGGGTGCTGACCGAGTAGGTCTGAGGTGTTAGTCTCAGACCAACCCTACTTGGAGACAAGTATTTGCCAAGGAGATAATGCGGAAGCGTTTGTATATAATTTAACAAGATAGGATTCTGCTTATATTGAAATTCAATGTGAATTACAACCTAGCTTCCTATCTTGGGATTCGACAGAGGTACTCTGTCTCATCCAACACTCGCTCTACTCTCGGCTTTGATCAATGCATAACAAGGAGTAAAGGGGAGTGTTTAGTGTGCTCTATAGGTAATAAATACCTAAGCTGATTGACTAAGTCTCACTAGAATCTCTTGAAAATGATATCTCTCTCAAGATGACTCTCTCTCTAGAAATATGGAAGTGAAGAGCTCCAACTATTACAAATGACTTCTCCCTGCTTATATAGTGATAATACCGAAGTAACTGCTCCTATTTAGTAGCCATAACGTTCAGGATGGTGCTCCACGTCCTCTTGGTCAAACATACTCCAAAATTGTCGCAACTACTCTGCAAGGGACACGTTCTGCGCTCTATACCTTTGACCGCCTTGATTTTCGGGCCTGATCATAGGTGAACGTGTGTGACGGGTTTTTCCATGTTTTTCTCCACGTTTAACAGTAGAGGCGCGCCTTATAACTTCTAGAACGTTCCAGGAGAATATTATGTTGCAGAACGACTCCTTCCGCAGTCGGACTCCTTCGTCGCCCAGACTTGCTCCGATGCTATTATCAGTGATACTTCTTCTGTCACCAGACTTACTCTGTTGCCATAATCAGCAAAACCTTGGGTTCCAACAATGCACTATATTGTGATGTAGTGTAAAATTTGGTGAGTGTTGGGTGTGAGAATACTCTTGATGGATTTTAGGTGTTCTTGAATGAAATAAGGTAAAAACCTAAGTGTTTGGATGTGAGAATATACAAGAGAAGCTATGGCAAAATTTGGAAAATGTATAAGAATTTCTAAGTGTTTTAAATAAGTTTTGGTGAACTAGGAAGTGTTAAAGGTGAACAAGTGTTTTACTAGGGAAGAAATCATGTATTAAGGTGATTTAGAGTGATACAAGGATTTGGGTATTATCTTGGAAGTTCTAGGAATTCAACGTGTGTTTTTGAGGGTGTATTAAAGTCTTGGAGAAGTTTGTTTAAGGTTTAGGAATGTTGTTGTACAAGGAGGAAATGATGTTTAGGTAAGATGTGAAAAATGAGATTTAGTTAGTAAGAAAAGATGTTTGAGAGATGATGTTATGATGGTAAGGAAACATTTTTGGCATAGTGGTTATCATAATTATGAAACACCACTTGGAGAAACTAAGGAGAAAACAATATAAGTGTTAGGAATTTTGGTAAGAAAAGAGTAAGTGTTTAAGGAGTTATAAAATGAGTTTTATGGATGTCATATGAAGGGTTAAATGTGCCAAATGATGTTAGAACACATTAGGAGGCTTGAGGAAAAGTTTGGAGAAAGTTTGACAAGTTTTGGACAAATTCTGATGTTGTCCGACCCAGTGGTCCGACCCAGGGTGGGTCGGACAGCCCCTGTTAAGTCACCTGTTGTTGTTTCTGGAATGGTCCGACCCAGAGGTCTTGGGTCAGACATGGGTCGGACGGGAGGATTTGAAAGACGGAAAAAAATTCTGGAATGGTCCGACCCAGTTGTGGGTCGGACGACCCAAAATATGTAAAAAAAAAACAAACTAAGGGTGGTTTAAGTAGTAAACCCTAGTGAGTTATAATGACAATTTAGTGGGGCAAAAGTTGTGTTAAATGTAAAAGTAAAACAAGTTAAAATGTGAAGTTATTTAACTAAGTTAACGGGGATAAGTTATGAGCATTAGACTTTAAACAATCATGTTACCCCGATGTTAATAAAAGTACATGTAATGTTATCAGTTGTTCGAGAATTGCTCGAGGAACATAAGTGGACATGATAGAGTGGACTCCGGTGACAGGTATGGTTTTCTTGCAACCTGCGTCCTACCGGATTACACCGGCTTGTATGCCAATGTGTTTTTCTGTATGTTTGCCACGTTATAAGATAAATCATGAAACGAGTTTACAGTCGTTATTGTTGTTGTGTGTTTACGTGCCGATACCGGTAACCTCGAATGCGCATGAAGGGCTAGTTAACCACTATTAGGTAAACGTAAGAGAACGGTATCCGGTGATAACGTTTCCGGCCTAAGGAACGTTCTAACCACGGCTATGCGTGAGTTAGTCATGTGATGTTTGTGTGATGTTTGTGTGAATGTATGACTCTCCCTTCCCTTTTGTGTGTGTCTAACAAGACTTAACCCAATGTTTGTGAATGTTTATTAAGTTCAATGTTGAACTTCTAACAAGTGCTAACGGGGGAAGTGAGGAGTCCGGTCTGTTCCGGCCACGCGTGTGAGTATGGGAGTCGATGTCATAACCGGTTCGATTCTCTTTGTATGTTATGGTTGTTTTCCAATTTGGTTTCCAACCTTCCCTTTAGCTTAACCAAGGCTATTTACTGACTCACGTCGGGCCACAGGGGCATACTATGTTTATGTTTGTACGGTGTGCTTGGATCACTATATCCGAGACTCCTTGGGTTAAGTTATCCGTTCATTTAACGAGACGGTAACGAGTTATGTAACGAGCTTATCATGAGACTGGCAACATTCTCTAGGCTACAAGTGAACTGACTATGTTGGGCCGGTTCATAAAGGGAACCGTTCCCGTTATGTTATGTATTGTTGATGTGCTGCAATTCTTATTGCGATGTGATGTGATATGTTGTTAAGATGTGGAGTATGTGGATTATGGATATGAATTCCAGTTTATTGTAAGAGCGTTTAAGGATAACCCGATTGGTGGGTATGTGTCGTCTATTAAGGAAATAGCTCCGTTAAAGGAGAAAAACTCTAGGGATTAAAGATCACAACGAGTGATTTGTTAAGTGTAGTTGAATTGGCTGTTTTTAATGAGCCATTGTTGTGCAGTGTAATGTGTTGTGTATTTGTAGTTTACATGCATGATTGATATAATCAACCGCATGCTAAGACGACAAATAGTTGTGCGTGGCCCGGTAGCATGCGGGCTGCGGGATTACCATACAGCAAAGGTGCTGAGCCCCTGGGGGGCCACCCTTCTCTACTTTTCCTATTTGCAGGTACAAGGAGCTGGAAGCCGTTTGAGAGTAGGAGGGGGTAGTCGTTGAACATGGGTAGCCATTTAAATTGTGTATGTATTGTAGGTGTAGTAAGACCGAAATTGTTATCGGCATCAGTTGGTAAATACTCGGTACAGTTGGATTGTATATGTATATTGGTTGTGGTTAACGGAAAGGGATAGTAGTGTGTTGTTGCTCGGGAATCTAGTCCATCAGACCGATACAATGTATAGGTATATGTATTAGCCTTGTTAGCCACGTGGGTGGTTAACGGCGTGTAACACCATTGAGTTAAGTAATGTGAAGAGTTCAATTTTCCGCTGCAGTTTATTGATAAGTGTGTTAATGTTGGATGGGGTGTTACAAAAAGTGGTATCAGAGCGAAGTATCACTCTGATGACTGAATTACCGAGCTTAGGAAGTACCGAGTTAGGATTTTAGTACTTTGGGTTAAGGGTTGAGTGATAGCGTGAGAGATACGCTAGTTAGGTGTTACCAGTGTGTACTGGAAACCTACAATATCCTACCCGCCCTCCACAATCCCTGTTTTATAACTTGGGAAACAACGCCAGAGAGATGAAAGTCCTCTCATACTCGGGAATACCCGATCTGGCTGTTATTAAGTACCTCAAAAGGTATGGAGAACCTGTCATACGGTAGATCTCGAAAGGTGGGAATCCCGGAGACGGTTTCCATCTGAACAATGTTAACCGCATTTCATAGCGAAGAGTGAAGATCAGTGTATAGAAAATAGAATTTCCGGCAACCTGGGTCGACATGCCGAGCAGTCGAGAATAACCAGCTTGCAACGCACCGACCGTGCAACAGGCAAGAAAGATTAATGAAACCCAGACGAGTGTCTATGGGACCACAATTGTTAAATGATACACCAACGGTATACCAACCGACAAGGAACTACAATGTGTGCCCAAACAGAGACAAGTCTCAGTAACCACGACAAATGCGTGGAACGGGCTGCGATGAGGAAACGATACAAAAAAGGGGGTCTCCAGAATAGGAAACACCCTAGTTAATAATTATCATGTGAATACAGTGAGAAGTTGCCCAGAGGGTTAATTGTCAAGAATGTAGGATCAAGTGAGGGCCAACAAGGCCACTGATGAAATACCCAAACCTAAGTATGCTAAGTAAACATCAAATTATGATGTAGTAAGGCTAGAATATGCCTTAGAAAGATTGGTAGACAATTCAAACAAACAAGAACACAAAAGGTGCCTTAAGGGCCATTTGAGCAAAAACATGCTCTAAGCTTGGAGTGACTTTGATTAGCACACAAATACCATTATAAGACTTTAGTAATATGCTAATGTACATTTTAAATCAATTAGAAAAGAAAACCAAGCTTGAAAACAAGTTAAAACACAAAATGTGCTTTAAGAAGTCTTAAAGCACATTTTTGAGAAATTGTCTTAGAATTGAGTTTGGAGTGGTTAAATGCCCGTGATTACATCTTAATCAACATGTACTATTTAGTATCACATAGGAAGTCTAAATCAATGGGAAATCAAAAATTTCAGAAATATGTGCACTAATTTGTGAATAGTGCCAAATAGTGACTAGTTTAGTCTTTAATCAACTTACTTTAGTTAATTGGTCAATAAAGGCCAAACATTCCCTTATTTAATAAGGAGGCCGATTTTTGAGAGTGGTGAGTCACCACATGAGTCATTCAATTAAAGAAAAGAAGAGGGAAATAAGTAAAGTTACTATTTGCTTTATAAAAACAAAATATCTCTTATAAGCTACCTTTTCTTCTTCTCTCTCTTCATTTCTCTTCTTCCCACGGTTTCAGCATCTTCTTCCTCCCTTCATTCACGTAGGATCAGCACCCATGGCACCACCACCTTGCTTTGGCAACAACTTACTCATTTTAGCTCCAAATCAAAAACTAAACACATATTTCTCTTAGTTAGACCAAGACCTACCTTTCTACCTTTTCAAATCTTTCAAAGCTCAAGTTTGGTGCCATGAGAAAACTCCATTGATGGAGGAAAATCAAGTTTGAAGAGCTCATTAGCTTCTCCATTCTCTTAAGGTAAAGAAAATGTAAGAAAATCATGTTTCCATCACTTCCTCACCATGGCCGAAAATTTACTACTCATGGGGCTTTGTTTTTATGCCTTATTCTAGCTTGTTTTATTCACCAAGGACTAGTGGAGGTCCTCTTTCATTCAATGCCCAAGTCTAATTTGAGACTTCAAAGGTAATCATCCACTTTTATGCCTTAGAACACATTTCTAACCTAGGTTTTCATTCCTTGAGGTTAGTGTATTGTTTAGTACTCATGTGAGTCATTGAATATTGGTTAGAACATTGGAAAAGGAAGTTTAAGTGGTGGCCGATATTCATTCAAGAAGAAGGTCTAAGGAGGAAGATAGATAAGCTTGAGAAAACAAGGTAAATTACTTACCTAATGGTGGTTTAAGGTTTAAGGAATGAGTTTTAGATGAGTACCAATGTAGCCTAGGGCTTACATTAGGTAATGGGTTATGTAACCTAAGAAAAAGAACTTAAATGAGCTTGTGAACTTGTGACTAAGGAGCCAATGGGAATAAGTTTGTAATATAAGTCTAAGATGAGTTTTAAGAACATTATAACTACTATGAGATTGATGGGTGTATTTGCAGGTTGAAAGCTTTTATGTGGAAATTCAGTTTTAAGTTTAAGTTATTTAAGGGTCTAAGAGCCATGCCATTTAAGAGTCTTAGTGCTATGCAATTGAAGATTATTGCAATATATTGAGTTTGTTGTGAATAAGTTGGTTTGGGTGATGAGATATGATGAGAAAGAACTTGATATGGTGAGATGGTTGAATGAGGAAAATAATGTGTTTGGGCATGATAAGATACTAGAGAAGCTATGGCGAAATTTGAGTAGAAAATAAGTGTTTAGGTGATGGTGGTGAACTAATATGACCTAGGATTTACTAGGAGTCATAAAAAGGAATTTGAGTGGAAATGAGTTAACTAAGGAGTTCTTGAGGTTTAGAATGACCTAGAATGGTCCATGAGGAAATTAGAGTTTAGAAGGGTGCATTGAACACTCCAAAGTCATGGTATGAGGAATGGTAAGACTTGTGCAAATCTGGAGGAAATGATGTATAATGCTTTGGGATGATTTAGGTATGAACTAAGAGAAGAACAATGAGAATTTTGGGAAGCTTGTGTAAGTGAAGAGGATACTAGTGGTGGAACAATAAGGTTTTAGCTAGATGGTAATGATGGACTTAGGTGATGGGAGTGAAGATTGAAGGAGAATGTTGTCGATCGTCTAGGAAATTGACTAGAAACATATAAGAGTGTGTGATCATGAGAATGGTGAGTAAGTTGCGTAAAAGAAGTGGAAATGTCTAAGGAGGGTGTTACATGGTTTAGGTAAATGAAGAACAATGTCAAGGTGTTAAGGTAATGGAAAGCAATGTATAAGTAAGCTCAAGAGTTTAGGAGTGATGAGTAACAAATGAAAAGAAGAGAAATAGTGCATGGACATGCAAGATGACATTGGAAGGTCTAACAAAGCAAAGATGGGATGTAATGATGTTAAGGAGGAGTTATATGGGTTGAAAAGAAATACTTTGGTTAGTTGAAGTTTGAGACAAAATTCACATGTTGGGATATAAGGAACTATATGATAAGTATTAGGAGTGTTTGCAAGAGTTTAGTAAAATGTTTAAGAAGATCATTGGAGGTTATTTTAAGAAGTTTGGAGGAGGATTAAAGGTAGGTTTAAGGGTCTAAATGATGTTAGAACACATTAGAAGGCTTTAGGAGAAGTTTGGTGAAGATTTGACAATTTTTGGACATATTCTGGTGGCGTCTGACCTAGGGGTCCGACCCAAGTTTGGGTCGGACGGCCTCTGTTAGACGCCAGTGAAGGGTTCTGTAATGGTCCGACCCAGTTGGTTGGGTCGGACATGGGTCGGACAGGAGAGTTTTTAAAAGACGGAAAATTTCTGTAATGGTCCGACCCAGTTGGTTGGGTCGGACGTGGGTCGGACAAGTGAAGTTTTTCAAACCCGAGAGTCTCTAGAATGGTCCGACCCTTGGTGGGTCGGACGGTGGGTCGGACGACCCTTAAGACTTAAAAAAAAAAACCCTAAGAGAGTTTAGTGGTATTAAGGGTACCCCATTGAGGGGGCAAAGATTACTAGAGGTATAAAGACCTAGGGGATTAAGTTAAGTATAAGCTTAAAAGCTTAAGGTTAAGTTTGTAAGATTAAGTTGTAAGACTTAAGAGGTGTTAGGTGGGGATCATTAAGGGTTAAGTAAGTTAAGTAAGATAAGTAAGTTGAATTGAGTTAAGTGATTAACAACCTAAAACTGAATGAATGTTTTAGGACTTGGAAATTGGACTCCGGAAGAGATTAAGCAACCGAACGACCAACGTGAACGGTACAGTTTTCTTGTGACCTGCTTGCTAACGAGGTGTCCCTCGGCTTGTGTGCTATTTGTTTTTGTGTTCACTAAACAAGATAAAGCATGCAACCGTAATATGTTTATTGTATTGTTGTGTGATGTTTGGAAACTAACACAACATACCGTGAGAACTTACTAACCAACGTTTAGTAAGGAATTGAGTGAGACTAAGGAACACTCCCTAATATGGGTTTGATATACACGGAAGAGGTTAACCAACAAACATGGTCTCGAGTACTACTAACTGGAACTTGAGTGAGGAAACCCGGGACTGACTCCGGTCATGCATGCTAAGGAAAGGGGGTCGGTATCTATAGCAGATTCGACTTCCGCTTAAGGACTTGTCTTCGGACTTGTAGCCTAGGGCCGGTTGCCGGCTCAGCTACGCTGGACTCCGTCCAGGGTAGGTGGCATTAAGATGGTGCGGTGGGATCACCTAAATCCCAGGTTTGGACTTAGGATACAACCATTTCCCTCCAGGAACGGTTGTATCTGAGAATAAGTTAAGATTAAGATTAAGGTAAGGTTAAGATAAGTTGCAACCATTCCTTTTTAAAGGATGGTTTGTATTATTAAGATTAATAAGCTACATCCACTCCTTATTAAAGGAAGGTTGTTTCTAAGATTAAGATAAGACTAAGATTGAGGGAGATAGGGATGGACTAAGATAAGAGGGAACATTACTTAAGGAGTTAAATAATTAACTCTCTAATTAGGGAACGCATTTAAGTCGTTCATTGTGTGAACTTTGATTGTTCATATCTGAGTTGTTGTTTACTGCACTTTCTATTATGTTGTGCATCTAATCAACCTCCATGCTATCGACAATTAGTCGTCGTAGCCACGTTAGCTTGGGGGCCATGAGAGGATCGTACCAGCATTCGTGCTGACCCCCTTTGGGGGCTGTTTTTACTACACAGGTGAACATCAGGAGGCGGCCATCGCGAGAGTAAGAAGGGGTACAAGTGTGAAGGGTTAAGTGTGGCCTACGAGTTGTGCATGTACACTCGTATGGCAATTGAGTTAGTAAGATGTATAGGATATGAGGGGATTGTAAGAAGGAAATGTAATTAGTTAAGGTTGTTGTACTAATGTTCGGTATATTCTGTAGTCAGACCGTGGCAAGGTCCTGGAGTGTAAAGAATTCCGCTGTGACATGTTTATATGTATGCTGTTAAGTTGCGAGACCACATTTGGATTGAGTTGGGGTGTTACAAAAGTGGTATCAGAGCGTAGTTACGCTCTGAAGACAAGAAATACCGAACTTAGGAGAATATTGAGGTTGAGATTGAGTTATGGGTTAAGGGTTAAGAGGTAGAGTGAGAGGTGCGTTAGTCAGGACTTCCCGGTGTTTACCGGATATCCATAGTACCTAGACCCGCCCTCCACGTCCCTAACCCTGAATACATGGAACAAACGCCAGAGAGAAGAAAGCCTTCTCCTACTCGAAAAAAAAAACCGATCTGGCAGTTAGTTAACAGTAAGCAAAACGAGAAAATTTTGTTGAGCAACAGTTTATGAGAACTTGAACGTTTTAACTGAGGCGCAGCGGTCAAACAGGCCCCATCAAGGGAATTCTACCAGTAAGGGAACGGTAATTACCGGCAACATGGGTCGACATGCTACGCAGTCGAGTTACACCGCAACACTAATGATAAGAAAAGCACTACGAGTGCAACGGATAAGAAAAGATAAGCGACATGAGTACCGAACAGCGGTCCGAGTGAGCATAACAGTGGGATAATACAAAGCGTAAGGGATAAGATTACTGGAAAGTCCAGTTAGAAACGGGAACTCCAAACCCCATACAATGAGGAAGGTTACAAGACCTGGCCGACATAATGCGGACGACGGTAGAAACTCATACAATTGTATACCGAAATAGGACTACGATGTAGTGCCTAAAGGAGAATCATTATTTAGTAACCACGACAAAATGTGTGGAGATAGGAGCGAGGATTAAGACATAAGCAAATATTAAGGGGTTCCCTCAGAAAGAGGAACACCCTCATAAATGACAGTACTGTCAAACAACAAGGAAACTGCCGGATGGCCAGTTATCCAAAATAAGAGATCATCGAAGGAGTCCCGAGGACTACCAGTTACATGGGAATTAGAAGGAAGTATCACTTCCAATGTACCTTGCACCAATAGCCCATCCTGCATGGCGCACTTGCCATAGCAAGTGCTACCACGGTTAAGCTACACGGAAAGCCATCATGGCAAGATAGGAGAACGCTACAGTTGTAACACATATTAATACCGGATTGTAAATCCATGAGAACAGAAAAATAAGACCTTGGAAAGGCCCGACAGCCTGACCATGATGAGATGAGGTGACACACCAGTAAGCCGGGAGCGGAACTTGGACAAAGTATTAAACCATATAAATATTAGCAATGGTATAACCCACTACAACAACAACCGACAGTACGATAAGAACATAATCCCGAACTCCAAGGGGAAAACCTAAGAGATCGCTTTGAATCCGAGCAAAACACTATGTAAGCAATAACATACAAGGGATGTATTATAAGATACTATTGAGAGTGTTGAAGCAACGAATTCTAACGAAAACTGGATAAGACTCCTAGGGTGACCATTAAGAATACCGATAACAACATTCTTCAATGAAGATGTTGGAAAACCCAGAAAACAAGAATAAAAGAAATAAACGTAAGCTATAACCTACTAAGGATTAAAGTCGTACAACCCTGGAAAAGGAAAGCTCAGAGGACTACCCCCACAGAGCGGGCATAGTCGAGCCGAACAACTGATGAATGATAGTTAATACTGTTTGTTTAACTCATTAACACCCAAGTATGATTGATCATCAACGGGTGGCATAGTCAACAGAAGTTGAACGAAGCGTTGAGATGGAAGTATAAGATGACTGGATGATATCCAACTTGGACACCTTAAGGCAAATGCCTAATACGAACGTATCCTTATTTGCTAAAAGACATAGGTCTAATAAAACGACAGTATTGTCAAAGACACTAAGTAACCTCAGAATACCTGAATAAACTTCCATAGCAGGAAGCAGGATGCAGCGACTTACCATGAAACCCAATACTACATTTAGTATGTAACCTAACTGTAGATAGTGTTCAAAGGATCAGAACCTATCAGGATGACCTACGGATGAGTAGGAATATAAGTAATGAACTGAGACATTAAGCACTAAGAGCCTACGAGCCAAGGATGTTAACCACATCAGAGCCCGAGGCGCAGTAAGTTATAAGAGAGCTTGTTTAAGCCACGAAGGAACTACAATTTGTAGATATGAACGGTTACCAAACCTATAACTTAGATTGGGAAGAACATTACCAAGAAAGGGTACCAAAGAGAATATTGAGATAATGCTAAGGGCAGGGGCGAAGAACGAACCATGCCTTTTAGGGTGGGGATACCTCTCCTTGTTGTGAGGCCATGAGTGGGAATGAACCCCTCAAAAGGGCTTTCACTTATTAGAGATGCAATACGCTTTTGTTAGAGAATGGAAACTGTAAACTTGGGATTACCTTGGAACATGTCAGATACACTTGAGTAATAAGGAAGGTTGCAGAGATAGACCCCTCATCCAACACCCAAGATGTAAGAATTATTGATCGTCAGAGATAAACATTCTGAGTGCACCTTACAGGCACGTCAAATGACCAATGCTCCGAAGAGCTTGTGATTCAGTGGATGACTTCTTCAGTAACCGGTAGAATTACATGGTAGATAACGTCATAAGGGTGAAATAATGCGAGGGAAATCAGCCTACTTACGAATCTGAGATTGGAGCAGAACACCTTCGTATTAAGAGTCAACTATTTTACAGCGCGGTAACACAACCGCTATACACCAGAATGAGAGGACTCCCTGTGTGTTTACACCAAGAAGGGATTGAGTATAAGGTAAGACATGAGAATAAGTGAATAAGAGGTTGCACCATTAATGGGCAACATGGTAAGGGCCAACTACCACGGTAGTAGTGGTCGTGAGTACAATAGTTGAATAAGTGGATTAAGTCATGGTGCGCGGTAAGGCGACCATTATGTATGAGCCGTCAAATATTGACACTAAGGCAATTAGATTTATGAGTTAAGACCAGCATAAGTAAGGAAATAAGATGGTAGACGACTGTGCATTGGAGCTAGTAGTCTGGACCTGGTTAGGTAAGATTTCACAGGAAGCACACTACCCATTCCTTAAGGAACTGGAAGTGCATTCCTAATAGAATGAATAGGAGAAAGAAGATAAGAGGCTCTATGGAAAGAGACCTAAGCTACTAAGAAATAGAATCAATACGGAATACAGAAAGGAGCTGGAGCATACCATACCCAAGAACACAGTAAATGGACTTCCCTTGATTAACTTCAAGAAGAACAATAAATGTTATTATGGAACGATGAAAGAGGAGATCGACAACAGAATACTTCATAATTAGCAATAGCTAAACGTGTGACGGACACTATGAGTTTACTAAACGAGACGTGGGACGACTGCACCCCACAGGGGCTTGCAGGCCTGACACGCTCATTTATGAGTTAGTTGGGTAAGTAGTAATGTACAGTAAGGTACCCCATGCATGTAGACGAGTGGTGTAAGGAACACGGGAAGTAGTCGACTCCATACCACGGACAACGACCCAAGATCAGTCAAGAGCAGCCACTACCACAACAGTCGAAGAGAAGAATTCAGTTGAACCAACAACACAAAGAAATTAGAGAACAAATAATTAAGGACTATGAAATGCGAAGAACACGGATTGTTAAGTACAGACATTGGCATGTCTTAAGCTGTAAGAGATTAAACTGTAAAGCGCAATACGCACTAAACAGTAGTTTCAGCTTAAAAATCATCCTCAGACCAAAGGTCAGATGGAAAGAACAATTTAGACATTCGAGAAAATACTAAGAGTATGAGCATAAGATCTTCAAGGAGAATGGATAGACGAGTTATAACTCATTAAGGCCGTGTATATATAAAGATAACACGTGTCCATTGAGAGACCAATATTCCTAAACTGTAAGGAGGCTGAAGGATATACAATACTATGAACGATTAGAAAGGCAGTTAAGCCTAAGACCATCAGAGTTGTGCAGCGGAAGCTAGCAGATCACTACCTTTGAGATTAGACCAAACTAAGTTAAGGAAACGGTATAAGTACCGTTAAGAATCCTCGATACAGAGACTAAGTCATTTCTGATCGAATTATAAGTAAGATAGATGACGTGGAAGCTAGAATGCTTGGTGAGAATTAGACATCTTGAACTTATGTTCAAGGATGATATAATGCTGATTACGTGGGCGTAATCCATTTTAAGGGGGGTAGAGCGAAAACTGCTTAGCGTATGTTTGTGTACTGAGTACATAAACTACGGTGTGCATAGCACAAAATAATTTGGGAATATGTTTTACATAAACATTTTGAGATAAATCATGGTTATTGCACACAGAAGATGTGAATACCATACATATTAAGTACCCGTCTTGTTAACTCCGGTGCGAGTACAAGTTAAGAGAATTAAGGAAGAGGATTAAGGAGATTTAAGGAATAAGGAATATATGAGGTATGAGTCGATATGAGACTAGGTGTGAGATAAGAATAAGATAACATTATGAGATACTATTTAACATGAGTATGAGGAAGAAGATAGTAATACTATGAGGTATAAGATGGTGAGAGTTGGTATGAGACTATAATAGAACTTAGTAGGAATTTAAGCCCTGAGGTGAGTACTAAGAGATGAATCGGGAATGTTTGATGGACTGAGTCCACACTTTGGAGATGTATTGATTACGATTAGAAAGACTAAAAAGATAGAAAATTGGACATGAGTGAATTATTTGGATGTTTGAAAATGACGTGGGAGGTGGAACTTGATTTTCTAGGGATCAAGGGAAACCAAACACAAATTGGGGTAGAAGGATAGTTCTACACTGATGCTGATCACATCAGGATAGGACGATTCCTGAAACTCCCTACCAGTGGTCACAATTAAATCACACTATGGATAGAGGCCTTAGGATAAAATGAAATTGGAGTTGATTGTATTTTTAATTAGAGGAATTATTCCTCACATGACCTCGTAAAAAGGATTACCTTTTTACTGAGTCTCGCCCATGAAGTCGAGGACGCACGAGCCTTTGTCTTC
This sequence comes from Limonium bicolor, assembly GCA_023374045.1. Lineage (NCBI taxonomy): Eukaryota > Viridiplantae > Streptophyta > Magnoliopsida > Caryophyllales > Plumbaginaceae > Limonium > Limonium bicolor. Next base: position 206,442,648 of record CM041776.1, read on the forward strand.
GGACCGGTGACATGGGGAGAGCAGAGTGTTTTGTATTCTGGCCCATGGTGACGAGGACGAATGAGCCATTGTCTACGGACCGGTGACATGGGAGAATACGTTGGAAATTATGTGAATGTTTTTAATCATCAAAAGAAACAAGGAGAATTTTGAGTGCTATACATGCTTAAGCATGTTGTGTTATATTTGAGTATAAGAATATGGCGGATCTAATGATCCAATGAGTTTAAGTATACAGAAGTATGATCTATATGATCTGAGGAATGAGGTAAGATATGTATCCTAATAAGATAAGGTGCATGGGAACTTTGGGGACAAAGTTCTTTTAAGGGGGGTAGATTGAAATACCCCAAACCTAAGTATGCTAAGTAAACATCAAATTATGATGTAGTAAGGCTAGAATATGCCTTAGAAAGATTGGTAGACAATTTAAACCATGGAAAACACAAAAGGTGCCTTAAGGGCCATTTGAGCAAAAACGTGCTCTAAGCTTGGAGTGACTTTGATTAGCACCCAAATACCATTATAAGACTTTAGTAATATGCTAATGGACATTTTAAATCAATTAGCAAAGAAAACCAAGCTTGAAAACAAGTTAAAACACAAAATGTGCTTTAAGAAGTCTTAAAGCACATTTTTGAGAAATTGTCTTAGAATTGAGTTTGGAGTGGCTAAATGCCCGTGATTACATCTTAATCAACATGTGTACTAATTAGTAATCACATTAGGAAGTCTAAATCACGGGAAATCAAAAATTTCAGAAATATGTGCACTAATTTGTGAATAGTGCCAAATAGTGACTAGTTTAGTCTTTAATCACTTAGTTTAGTTAATTGGTCAATAAAGGCCAAACATGCCCTTATTTAACAAGGGGGCCGATTTTTGAGAGTGGTGAGTCACCACATGAGTCATTCAATTAAAGAAAAGAAGAGGGAAATAAGTAAAGTTACTATTGCTTTATAAAAACAAAATATCTCTTATAAGCTACCTTTCTTCTTCTCTCTCTTCATTTCTCTTCTTCCCACGGTTTCACCATCTTCTTCCTCCCTTCATTCACGTAGGAGCAGCCCCATGGCACCACCACCTTGCTTTGGCAACAACTTACTCATTTTAGCTCCAAATCAAAAACTAAACACATATTTCTCTTAGTTAGACCAAGACCTACCTTTCTACCTTTTCAAATCTTTCAAAGCTCAAGTTTGGTGCCATGAGAAAACTCCATTGATGGAGGAAAATCAAGTTTGAAGAGCTCATTAGCTTCTCCATTCTCTTAAGGTAAAGAAAATGTAAGAAAAATCATGTTTCCATCACTTCCTCACCATGGCCGAAAATTTACTACTCATGGGGCTTTGTTTTTATGCCTTATTCTAGCTTGTTTTATTCACCAAGGACTAGTGGAGGTCCTCTTTAATTCAATGCCCAAGTCTACTTTGAGACTTCAAAGGTAATCATCCACTTTTATGCCTTAGAACACATTTCTAACCTAGGTTTTCATTCCTTGAGGTTAGTGTATTGTTTAGTACTCATGTGAGTCATTGAATATTGGTTAGAACATTGGCAAAGGAAGTTTAAGTGGTGGCCAATATTCATTCAAGAAGAAGGTCTAAGGAGGAAGATAAGATAAGCTTGAGAAAACAAGGTAAATTACTTACCTAATGGTGGTTTAAGGTTTAAGGAATGAGTTTTAGATGAGTACCAATGTAGCCTAGGGCTTACATTAGGTAATGGGTTATGTAACCTAAGAAAAAGAACTTAAATGAGCTTGTGAACTTGTGACTAAGGAGCCAATGGGAATGAGTTTGTAATATAAGTCTAAGATGAGTTTTAAGAACATTATAACTACTATGAGATTGATGGGTGTATTTGCAGGTTGAAAGCTTTTATATGTAAATTCAGTGTTTAAGTTTAAGTTATTTAAGGGCCTAAGAGCCATGCCATTTAAGAGCCTTAGTGCTATGCAATTGAAGATTATTGCAATATATTGAGTTTGTTGTGAATAAGTTGGTTTGGGTGATGAGATATATGAGAAAGAACTTGATGTGGTGAGATGGTTGAATGAGGAAAATAATGTGTTTGGGCATGATAAGATACTAGAGAAGCTATGGCGAAATTTGAGTAGAAAATAAGTGTTTAGGTGATGGTGGTGAACTAATATGACCTAGGATTTACTAGGAGTCATAAAAAGGAATTTGAGTGGAAATGAGTTAACTAAGGAGTTCTTGAGGTTTAGAATGACCTAGAATGGTCTATGAGGAAATTAGAGTTTATAAGGGTGCATTGAACACTCCAAAGTCATGGTATGAGGAATGGTAAGACTTGTGCAAATCTGGAGGAAATGATGTATAATGCTTTGGGATGATTTAGGTATGAACTAAGAGAAGAACAATGAGAATTTTGGGAAGCTTGTGTAAGTGAAGAGGATACTAGTGGTGGAACAATAAGGTTTTAGCTAGATGGTAATGAGTGGACTTAGGTGATGGGAGTGAAGATTGAAGGAGAATGTTGTCGATCGTCTAGGAAATTGACTAGAAACGTATAAGAGTGTGTGATCATGAGAATGGTGAGTAAGTTGCGTAAAAGAAGTGGAAATGTCTAAGGAGGGTGTTACATGGTTTAGGTAAATGAAGAACAATGTCAAGGTGTTAAGGTAATGGAAAGCAATGTATAAGTAAGCTCAAGAGTTTAGGAGTGATGAGTAACAAATGAAAAGAAGAGAAATTGTGCATGGACATGCAAGATGACATTGGAAGGTCTAACAAAGCAAAGATGGGACATAATGATGTTAAGGAGGAGTTATATGGGTTGAAAAGAAATACTTTGGTTAGTTGAAGTTTGAGACAAAATTCACATGTTGGGATATAAGGACTATATGATAAGTGTTAGGAGTGTTTGCAAGAGTTTAGTAAAATGTTTAAGAAGATCATTGGAGGTTATTTTAAGAAGTTTGGAGGAGGATTAAAGGTAGGTTTAAGGGTCTAAATGATGTTAGAACACATTAGAAGGCTTTAGGAGAAGTTTGGTGAAGATTTGACAATTTTTGGACATATTCTGGTGGCGTCCGACCCAGGGGTCCGACCCAAGTTTGGGTCGGACGGCCTCTGTTAGACGCCAGTGAAGGGTTCTGTAATGGTCCGACCCAGTTGGTTGGGTCAGACATGGGTCGGACAGGAGAGTTTTAAAAGGCGGAAAATTTCTGTAATGGTCCGACCCAGTTGGTTGGGTCGGACGTGGGTCGGACAAGTGAAGTTTTTCAAACCCGAGAGTCTCTGAAATGGTCCGACCCAGTTGATGGGTCGGATGGTGGGTCGGACGACCCTTAAGACTTAAAAAAAAAAGAGAAACCCTAAGAGAGTTTAGTGGTATTAAGGGTTCCCCATTGAGGGGGCAAAGATTACTAGAGGTATAAAGACCTAGGGATTAAGTTAAGTATAAGCTTAAAAGCTTAAGGTTAAGTTTGTAAGATTAAGTTGTAAGACTTAAGAGGTGTTAGGTGGGGATCATTAAGGGTTAAGTAAGTTAAGTAAGATAAGTAAGTTGAATTGAGTTAAGTGATTAACAACCTAAAACTGAATGAATGTTTTAGGACTTGGAAATTGGACTCCGGAAGAGATTAAGCAACCGAACGACCAACGGTGAACGGTACAGTTCTTCTTGTGACCTGCTTGCTAATGAGGTGTCCTCGGCTTGTGTGCTATTTGTTTTTGTGTGTTCACTAAACAAGATAAAGCATGCAACCGGAATATTATGTTTATTGTATTGTTGTGTGATGTTTGGAAACTAACACAACATACCGTGAGAACTTACTAACCAACGTTTAGTAAGGAATTGAGTGAGACTAAGGAACACTCCCTAATATGGGTTTGATATAAACCGGAAGAGGTTAACCAACAAACATGGTCTCGAGACTACTACTAACTGGAACTTGAGTGAGGAAACCCGGGACTGACTCCGGTCATGCATGCTAAGGAAAGGGGGTCGGTATCTATAGCAGATTCGACTTCCGCTTAAGGACTTGTCTTCGGACTTGTAGCCTAGGGCCGGTTGCCGGCTCAGCTACGCTGGACTCCCGTCCAGGGTAGGTGGCATTAAGATGGTGCGGTGGGATCACCTAAATCCCAGGTTTGGACTTAGGATACAACCATTTCCCTCCAGGAACGGTTTGTATACTGAGAATAAGTTAAGATTAAGATTAAGGTAAGGTTAAGATAAGTTGCAACCATTCCTTTTTAAAGGATGGTTTGTATTATTAAGATTAAGATAAGCTACATCCACTCCTTATTAAAGGAAGGTTGTTTCTAAGATTAAGATAAGACTAAGATTGAGGTGAGATAGGGATGGACTAAGATTAAGAGGGAACATTACTTAAGGAGTTAAATAATTAACTCTCTAATTAGGGGAACGCATTTAAGTCGTTCATTGTGTGTGAACTTTGATTGTTCATATCTGAGTTGTTGTTTACTGCACTTTCTATTATGTTGTGCATCTAATCAACCTCCATGGTATCGACAATTAGTCGTCGTAGCCACGTTAGCTTGGGGGCCATGAGAGGATCGTACCAGCATTCGTGCTGACCCTCTTTGGGGGCTGTTTTTACTACACAGGTGAACATCAGGAGGCGGCCGTCGTGAGAGTAAGAAGGGGTACAAGTGTGAAGGGTTAAGTGTGGCCTACGAGTTGTGCATGTACACTCGTATGGCAATTGAGTTAGTAAGATGTATAGGATATGAGGGGATTGTAAGAAGGAAATGTAATTGGTTAAGGTTGTTGTACTAATGTTCGGTATATTCTGTAGTCAGACCGTGGCAAGGTCCTGGAGTGTAAAGAATTCCGCTGTGACATGTTTATAAGTATGCTGTTAAGTTGCGAGACCACATTTGGATTGAGTTGGGGTGTTACAACTGATGACAGTGCGGGTAAAAACAATACCACAACCGGAATGTGTTGAACCGATAGCCAGTTAGCATGGCGCACTTGCCATGGCAAGTGCTGCTATAACAGGCTGTTCGGGAAAACTTTAACAAATATGAAGTACTTAGTAAAGTACTATGAAGTTAAGTGAGATCATCATAACCGTGGAAGGGCTTGATAGCCTAACCTCTGTAATTAGAAGTACACCAGTCAGCAAGAAGCTAGACTTGGCTAAGGCAAGAGATGTTGTGATACCACGAAGATTTTTCTTTCAAACTCAGATTTATTTCAAACTCTTTTCTTTCAAAACCAAGTTTTCTTTCAAACCCATACTCGTTTTCTACCTTCTTTTAAAAACCAAACCAGAGGACCTACACCGGCCACAGTGCCACACGGTAGGTAAGTTATACCCAGTTTACTTTTGAATAACCGGAAAGGAAACCGGTAAACCCAAGGGTAACAACCCGAGGAATGGATTGAGTTCATGGTAATACAACAGTGGATAGACTTTCCCTTGATTAAGTTCGGGAAGCACAGAATGCATATTGTCACGGGACAATATAAGGGAGTTGACAACTGAATACTTCACCTAGGCGTGTGACGGACACTACAAGTGTACCAACTGAAATGTGGGACGACCGCACTCCGATAGGAGCTTGTGGGAAGTAGCCAATGTATCAGTAGGGTACCCCACATATGTATACGAGTAGAGTCCGAAACACGGGAAGTAGTCGACTCCGTACTACGGTCAGCAGTATAAGTCAACAAGAGCTAGGATTACCATGAATGGTTGAAGTTAAGGAACTCAGTTAAGTTAACGAGACTAAAGGAATTAGTGAATTCCTTTCAAGGAAATGTTTAAGAGTCAGGAGGTGCGAAGTGCACTAACTGTAATGTAAAGACATCGCATATGTCTTAAGGATCCTCAAGGATAAACATGATAGCTGGAACGGTGACCCAGCCTGTACATGGCAAGCAGATGCCTAATGTGGACACATTAATGTGCAATGAACGGGATGAAACTCCCAGAATGAGTACCTACACTACCAGGAAATGTTAATCTTCACAGAAGAAGATAATAAGCCAGTTAAGAACGCAAACGGTGTGGCTAACTGAATATACCAATAAGTGCGAACCAGATGTAATGGCATAACTTAGCAACACCCAGGAGCAATCCTTGAAGGGTGTTCGCATCAACAGTTGTTGCACGAAATAACATGACAGAAACACAAGGGTTGAAACTAACACCCAGTTTAGACACGAGTTGTCAGGAGACGGACTGACAATTCTAAGGGGCATCCCGTGAAAGGAAACGTGATGATGATGCAACGACCTTGTCATGGAGCCCAATACAATCTCTAACCATGTAATGTTGTACGGAGAAATAAATGTGTGTGAACCGTCCACAATGGACAGACCTCGAAGCAGTAAGGCTCATAAGCCACAAATAAAATGTGTTATGTAAATTAGATTGATTGCAGAAGTTTATGTTGTATAAGTGAATAGAGCGGAGAACGAACCACTGCATCAAGAGTGGGGATACCTCTCGATACTGTGAAACCGCTGGAGCGGTAGTTATGTGAATCAAGTTCAAGAATATGTTAAGGATGGACAATATTATTATTATTTGAGAGCAGTTAGTTTAGTAGCATGCGTGTATAAAGTGAAGCACCGAGCTGAATAATGCCGGCTTGTGACTCGAATGATCAATGCTCAAGGAGCATACAGTAGTCATCCAAATGAAGGACGAACCAAAATACTAATGATGTAAGTATGTGAGTGGGAACTAATATGGCAGTGAATACCATATAAGTTAGTGTTATACAATAAGTAAGAGCACGGTGCGCAGTAAGCGACCGTTGTATAAGTATTGTTAAACGATAATATGGCAACTAAGCACAGTTACGAGTTAAACCCAATAGAGATACAACAGTAAGTGATACCAAACAAACTAGGTAGTAAGCCAGTAGCCAGTATTATGAGATCAGAATCTCAGTGAAACACAGTGTGAGTTCCGTTGCGAATCGCATGAGAGATTTGCTGTCAAGAGTTTACGCCTCTGCACTCTGTATGACTGAGTGTTTTGGCATTGCACTTGTGCAGTAATGATCGAGTGGGATAGCTAGGAATTGGAAACATGTTAATTGTGGAGGAAACAGCAAACGGCTTATAACGCCATAGTGACTGATGCATGATAAATGCAAGGACATACCAATAATGAGTACTTGTACAGGACCAAATGTGAAGACATGATTAAGAATAAGTGACTACAGTAGCACTAAATACCAAATATTGGTATGGAACATACCTTGAGTTTGGGTGATAACCGAGAGAGCACTACACACCAGGTAGTAGCTCAATCTCAACCGACACTGAGTCGGAAGGAAACAAGTCAATCATTGTGAGACACATAGCAGTATACACAGTAAAATAATTAGAGAAGTGGATGGAAAGTTTTGAAACTCACCGAATTTGCTCACGGTCAGAAATACCACGCATCGGTTGAGAAACCATTATTACCAAGATAAAGGTAATAATTGGGAGATGTACAATACAGTAAGAATAACAAATGGGGCAAACTAAGCCCTACAGTTATTAGAGTTTCACAGTAGAAACTAGTGAGCTAGTGATTCAAATGTTGAATGTGCATGGTGAACATGAGTGAACGGCTAATTATTTAAGCCTAGAAGCCTCACAGGCCAGAACCGAAACCAGCTAAGAGTTTAAGCAAACTCCAATGAGAATTCTTGGTTTAGGAGCTAAACCGCCAATATGGTTAAGATCCTCTAATCGGAATGCATTGTATAACAAACCGCGTGGAAGTTAAAACACTTCACGACGAGAGAACATTTTAAGCCAATGTTCAGTGATTGATTACGTGGGCGTAATCCCTTTTAAGGGGGGTAGAGCGCAAAACCACTTAGTGTGTATTACCGTACAAGTGTACGTGACTTATGGTGTTCATAGCACAAAATAATTGTTTTGATGATTGGTGTGTGTGTTACGTAAACATACACATTCATTCATGGTTTAATTGTGGTAATTGCGCACAGAAGATGCGAATACCATTGTGATAAGTGTGTTTATTTGTTAACAGTTGTGTGTGATAGTACAAGTGTGGGGAGTAGAGAAACTCCCGGGGAACAAAACCCCGACAGTGTATAAATGTGAAACTGTGTGTTGTATTTTGATAAAATATATGTGTATGTATACAATATAGTGATTCATGAAAGGGTATGAAACCGACATAGAACCTAGTGAGAATAAGATTCCCTAGGTAACAGGAATAAAGTGAATGGAGGTAACTGATAGACGGAGTTCTATCCCTTGGAGATGTTATGATCATGATTAGAATGATTAAAAAGATAGAAAAATGGGATATGCTTGAATTAGTTGTTGTTTGAAATCGAAGTGGGAGGTGAAACTTGATTTCATGAGATCAAGGGAAGCCGAACACAAATTGGGGTGGAAGGATAGTTCAACATTGATGCTGATCACATTAGGGTTGGATGATTCTTGAAGCTCCTTTAAGTGGTCACAACTAACCACGCTAAGAAAGAAGCAAAGAGCATAAGTTGGACTTGGAGTTGTATGTGTTTTCAAAAAGGATTTGAATTGGAATTTATAAAACGGTGATAGATACTTTACATAATTAAAGTTCTCTTACTTAACCTCACAAGGAAAATTTTAAATCTAAGTGATTGCTTTGATCTCCCAAAGGAACGGGGACGGAAGGTGTCCATCGCGACCGGGTTCTGCGGGATCACGGTGTATATCAAGGATATTTTTGATTGTTATACATGCTATGACATGTTATGTGGTACGTGTAATAAATATTATTTTGACCTTGAGTCCCAAAAGTCTATGTTATTAAGACCTATGAGTCTAAATGTGTGTGTTTACATAGACCTATGTGTCTAAAGGCTGTTATGTTATCAAGACCTATGGGTCTAAATGTTGTTATGTTACCCAGACCCAAGAGTCTAAGGGTTGTTATGTATGTGCAAATGTTGTTAAGATACCCGGACCATTGAGTCCGAGGTTATCATGTGAGTATGTTATGTTATGTATGCATGTGATTATGTTACCCGGACCATTAAGTCCGAGTTGTGATGTAAAGTATGTTTGGCTATGAAAGTTCTATTTTGTGAGTTATTCCCGTGTTCTAATCTAATATTGTGTGGGAAGTGTGAACTTCGAGGACGAAGTTCTTTTAAGGGGGTAGATTGAAATACCCCAAACCTTGATATGTTTTTAAACATTTAAACTATGGTATGTAAAGGCTAAAAAGTGCCTTAGAAACATCAGTGAACAATTTAAACCATAGTAAAATGCAATAAAGCACTAAGATACAGTTTGAGCAAAAACATGCTCTAAGCTTGGAGTGAACTTGGTTAGGACCCAAAGAGCCTACCAAGACTTAATAATATTCAATTATGATTTAATAAGGCTAATTAAGTCCTTAGGAAACCTTGGTAGACAATTAAACCAAACAAAACACAAATAAATGCCTTAAAGTCAATATGGGCAAAAATGTGCTCTAAGCTTGGGATAAATTTGTATAAGACCTAAAGGTCATACCTATACCTTATAATATGTTAATGAACATATTAAATCAATTACTGAAGAAAACCAAGCTTGAAAACAAGTTAAAACATAAAATGTGCTTTAAGGAGTCTTAAAGCACATTTTTGAAAATTGTCTTGTAAATGAGTTTTGAGTGGCTAAATGTCCATCATTACTCTCTAATTAATATGTGTACTACTTAGTATCACATTTGGAAGTCTAGTTCAATGAGAAATCAAAAATTTCACATCTATGTGCCTTGTTTTAGTGAATAGTAACTATTATAAGCTAGTTTGTAACATATGTTATTATAAGTAATTTAATTGGTCAACTAAGACCAAAACACCCCTAAGTAACTAAAGGGGGCCGGTTTTCATGGGTGAGTCACCACCCTTGCTAGCACTTATCAAGTAAATACATAAAGGATAAAGCAAGTTACTATTTGCTTTTAACAAACAAATATCTAAAGCTAGCTACTTACCTTCTCATTCTCTTATTCTTCTTCATTTCACACGATTTCTTCATCTTCTCCCAAGCTCCATTCTCGGTTTGCTACAGCACCACTCACCACCATCTTCAATCTCTTATATCTCTAGCTCCCTTTGCCAAATCAAATTCCAAGACCATATTTGTCTTAGTTAGGCCAAGCTCTACACTTCTCTCTTTTCAAATCTTCAAGAACTCCATTTTGGTGCCATGAAGATTCTCCATTGAAGGAGCTTGAGCTACCTTTTCATGCCTTGTTATTCTCCTTTGCTTCAAGGTAAGGAAAGTCAAAGAAAAACTTCATTTCCTTTGGTTTTCATAAGTGACCGAAATCACCTTCTTCATGGTGTTTTCTTTTGCTTTGTTTTAGCTCCATTCCAATCATTCAAGGACTTGGTGGAAACCTCTCTTGTTACATATTCAAGTTCTCTTTCAAATTCAAAGGTAAATATCATTTTAGTGTATTAAAACACTTATGTTAAATAGGGTTTGTATATGAGTTTAAGTGTGAATTCTTAAGCTCATTACCCTTATATGTATATGGAATAGAAAGTTGACAAGTGATCAAACTCCTTGCTGATTTTTGGTACAAGGAAACAAGAAAGAAGTTTGTGAGGAAAAGAGGTAAACAAACTATCTCAATGTAGTTTAAATGCCTTAGGAAAAATGAGCTTGATTTGCTTGATAAAATACCTAAGGAGCCAATGGTGAATGACCTAGTAAAATGCTCTCAAGGAAACTACTAAAGGGCATATGTGTTGTTGTATGTAATTGCAGGTCAAAGGCATTATTTATGTGGGAAATTCAGTGTTTAAGGTTTATGCAATTTAGGGGCCTAAGAGCCATGTTATTTAAGGGCCTAAGTGCCAAGCAATTTAAGTTTATATGCATATTGTGATGTAGTGTAAATTTGGTGAGTGTTGGGTGTGAGAATACTCTTGATGGATTTTAGGTGTTCTTGAATGAAATAAGGTAAAAACCTAAGTGTTTGGATGTGAGAATATACAAGAGAAGCTATGGCAAAATTTGGAAAATGTATAAGAAGTTCTAAGTGTTTTAAATAAGTTTTGGTGAACTAGGAAGTGTTAAAGGTGAACAAGTGTTTTACTAGGGAAGAAATCATGTATTAAGGTGATTTAGAGTGATACAAGGATTTAGGTATTATCTTGGAAGTTCTAGGAATTCAATGTGTGTTTTTGAGGGTGTATTAAAGTCTTGGAGAAGTTTGTTTAAGGTTTAGGAATGTTGTTGTACAAGGAGGAAATGATGTTTAGGTAAGATGTGAAAAAGGAGATTTAGTTAGTAAGAAAAGATGTTTGAGAGATGATGTTATGATGGTAAGGAAACATTTTTGGCATAGTGGTTATCATAATTATGAAACACCACTTGGAGAAACTAAGGAGAAAACAATATAAGTGTTAGGAATTTTGGTAAGAAAAGAGTAAGTTTTTAAGGAGTTATAAAATGAGTTTTATGGATGTCATATGAAGGGTTAAATGTGCCAAATGATGTTAGAACATATTAGGAGGCTTGAGGAAAAGTTTGGAGAAAGTTTGACAAGTATTTTTGGACACATTCTGATGCTGTCCGACCGTGCGACCCAGGGTGGTCGGACAGCCCCTGTTAAGTCACCCGTTGGTTTCTGGAATGGTCCGACCAGAGGTCTTGGGTCGGACATGGGTCGGACGGGAGGATTTGAAAGACGGAAAAAAAATTCTGGAACGGTCCGACCCAGTTGTGGGTCGGACGGTGGGTCGGACGGCCCAAAATATGTAAAAAAAAAAACAAACTAAGGGTGGTTTAAGTAGTAAACCCTAGTGAGTTATAATGACAATTTAGTGGGGCAAAAGTTGTATTAAATGTAAAAGTAAAACAAGTTAAAATGTGAAGTTATTAAACTAAGTTACCGGGGATAAGTTATGAGCATTAGACTTTAAACAATCATGTTACCCCGATGTTAATAAAAGTACATGTAATGTTATCAGTGTTCGAGAATTGCTCGAGGAACATAAGTGGACATGATAGAGTGGACTCCGGTGACAGGTATGGTTTTCTTGCAACCTGTGTCCTACCGGATTACACCGGCTTGTATGCCAATGTGTTTTCTGTATGTTTGCCACGTTATAAGATAAATCATGAAACGAGTTTACAGTCGTTATTGTTGTTGTGTGTTTACGTGCCGATACCGGTAACCTCGAATGCGCATGAAGGGCTAGTTAACCACTATTAGGTAAACGTAAGAGAACGGTATCCGGTGATAACGTTTCCGACCTAAGGAACGTTCTAACCACGGCTATGCGTGAGTTAGTCATGTGATGTTTGTGTGTGATTTGTGTGAATGTATGACTCTCCCTTCCCTTGTGTGTGTGTCTAACAAGACTTAACCCAATGTTTGTGAATGTTTATTAAGTTCAATGTTGAACTTCTAACAAGTGCTAACGGGGGAAGTGAGGAGTCCGGTCTGTTCCGGCAACGCGTGTGAGTATGGGAGTCGATGTCATAACCGGTTCGATTCTCTTTGTATGTTATGGTTGTTTTCCAATTTGTTTCCAACCTTCCCTTTAGCTTAACCAAGGCTATTTACTGACTCACGTCGGGCCATAGGGGCATACTATGTTTATGTTTGTACGGTGTGCTTGGATCACTATATCCGAGGCACCTTGTGTTAAGTTATCCGTTCATTTAACGAGACGGTAATGAGTTATGTAACGAGCTTATCATGAGACTGGCAACATTCTCTAGGCTACAAGTGAACTGACTATGTTTGGGCCGGTTCATAAAGGGAACCGCTCCCGTTATGTTATGTATTGTTGATGTGCTGCAATTCTTATTGCGATGTGATGTGATATGTTGTTAAGATGTGGAGTATGTGGATTATGGATATGAATTCCAGTTTATTGTAAGAGGCGTTTAAGGATAACCCGATTGGTGGGTATGTGTCGTCTATTAAGGAAATAGCTCCGTTAAAGGAGAAACACTCTAGGATTAAAGATCACAACGAGTGATTTGTTAAGTGTAGTTGAATTGGCTGTTTTTAATGAGCCATTGTTGTGCAGTGTAATGTGTTGTGTATTTGTAGTTTACATGCATGATTCTGATATAATCAACCGCATGCTAAGACGACAAATAGTTGTGCGTGGCCCGGTAGCATGCGGGCTGCGGGATTACCATACCAGCAAAGGTGCTGAGCCCCTGGGGGGCCACCCTTTCTCTACTTTTCCTATTTGCAGGTACAAGGAGCTGGAAGCCGTTTGAGAGTAGGACGGGGTAGTCGGTAGTCGTTGAACATGGGTAGCCATTTAAATTGTGTATGTATTGTAGGTGTAGTAAGACCGAAATTGTTATCGGCATCAGTTGGTAAATACTCGGTACAGTTGGATTGTATATGTATATTGGTTGTGGTTAATGGAAAGGGATAGTAGTGTGTTGTTGCTCGGGAATCTAGTCCATCAGACCGATACAATGTATAGGTATATGTATTAGCCTTGTTAGCCACGTGGGGGTGGTTAACGGCGTGTAACACCATTGAGTTAAGTAATTGGAAGAGTTCAGTTTTCCGCTGCAGTTTATTGATAAGTGTGTTAATGTTGGATGGGGTGTTACATAAATAATAACAACTTTCAATACGAGAAGTCGTAGATTCCTTTAAAAATACCAGTAAACCAATATCAGCAGTATAACCAATGGCAGAGGAGAATAACCATCTCCTACTATTACAATTTAAACCTTACCTTTAGGACAAAATATAACAATCACCTATAGAATGAAAGATATGCAACCATACCCATGGGGCAGGGACCTAGGGAACCAAACATTCCCTCGGGATAGCCCCCAATACTAAGTAAAAAGGAGATTGACAACTGAACACTTCACGAACGTGTGACAGACACTACGAGTTTACAAAATGAGTTATGGGACGACCGCACTCCATGGGAGCTTGTGGGCTTGACAGACTTATTCATAAGTTAGCCAAGTAAGTAGTAATGTATCAGTAGGGTACCCCATACATGTACACAAGTAGTGAAAGGAACACAAGAAGTAGTCAACTCCATACCAAGGTCAGAGATGCAAATCCAGACCAGTATGAATAATCATCTTAAGTAAATAACGAGTAAAGTCCCAGTTAAACCAACAAGATAAATGGACCAAAAAACTTGAATATAATATGACCAAGTCATAACTCCGTAAGGAGTGATTAACATAATAACTCTAAAAGATAACCTCCCGAAGTGGAGAAAATTGATAGTCAACTTAATGACAAACATGAGAACCCACTAAATGGGCGAGTAAATGTAAAACAGCCTAAAAAGGTTCAGTAGCTATTTATACTAACACAATTTTAATGCTCAGAAGAAACTACTTAATGATTAAATCATCACCCGTAAGAGGGGTAAAGAGAGAACCACTCTCCAAACAGAAAATATACAAGATAATACCGAATGATATGACAACCATGCATGTCCAAATTAAGGACAGTGGTACGTTCTTACCCAAAAAGGGTTGAACACAAGTACATTACTATATAATATACAATAAAGGCAAAGCTAGTACACTAGCAGATGCCCTAAACTATGAGGCAAATATCACAATAAATTTATAACCGTTGAATTGACTAGAACATGGTGCACGCAGAAGCGACCATTATAAACAACCATTAGAATGAAGACATTCGTAAACACAGACGAGTGAAACTCGCTACACAATGATGGGAAATAAAATTGAAGGCAGTCTATACAACAGCCTAGACTGTTCAAGGACACGCTCCAAATAAGTACTGAGTTCAAACTATAACTCACACAGGAACACATAATATAAAATTACATTCCTTGTGAACAACGTGAAAATTACAAGAGACATAAAATATACTAGAGGAAAATGCCTCAACTGCCAAGAACATACCCGTAGGGGATGTCAAGCAATGCAGAGCACAATATGATTATAACAATGGGTTTCCCCCTAATAAGCGGGGCGAACCATACAAGAATGTTGTGAAACCGACACACGGAAAGTACAATACTCCCTCCTATTCTAAATATAAGTCGTTTTAGGCTTTAGAAATATGTTCAAATTATAAGTCGTTTTAGACATTTTGTATCTATCTTTCTACTTTTACCCTTTCTACTTTTTTAATTATTTATTATTGCACTCTACTTTTTATCTTACCAATAAAGTATACTTACTTTTTTATTCTCCCAATACAAAAAGTAAGGGTATACTAGTATTTTTAAACTCTTTCTTAAAAAATGTGAAAAAGTTTAGAATGACTTATAATTAGAATAGGAGGGAGTATATATCAATGAGAAGTACATAACAAATATTACAATTAAACGTTTTACTCTGGAACCAAACAACCGGTAGACATGGGATTACAAGAATTATCCTCATGCACCTATAAGCTATATGTCTCAAAGAAATTATAGAAACTAGTGCAAGAAGGCAATAAGTACAAACGATAACTAATATTATACTTTATATCAACATTATACCAACGAGTGAAGATAATAACATCTCAAAATATATTGCGCGTTAGCAATCCAAAACATCGCAATACGATCTAGACCCAG
This sequence comes from Limonium bicolor, assembly GCA_023374045.1. Lineage (NCBI taxonomy): Eukaryota > Viridiplantae > Streptophyta > Magnoliopsida > Caryophyllales > Plumbaginaceae > Limonium > Limonium bicolor. The sequence goes on from CM041776.1 coordinate 206,458,172, forward strand.
TCGTGTGCACATACAATTAACGTTACCGCACCAACTGAGATACCTCTGTTTACAATTAACAAGGAACGTGAACGACACGGTCATAGTGGAACGAGGTCCGTAATAACTTGCTGCCAATAAACCATCTAGGATATAACGATAGGAACAAAGGACATACTAAGCCCTATATCTGTGGGTCTGCACCTCAATACGGAGCGAGTGGCCTAATAGAACGTGATTGAGAGAGCGCACAAGTACTCCACGCCTTTTGCTGGAAAAGTATGCGCCTCACCTTTCGCATATTTTCTTTTAGAATCAAATAGCTAAGTTAGACCCGTCTCTCAAATACAAGAAGACTCCACTCCAAAGTTCAATACGAGAACAAGGGAGACCAGGAACAAGACCATTAAAAGGGTCAAAATTCATGGATCGAACCATGAGGCAAAAAGGCCACATGGGAGTTAGGGAATTCCATGAGAGCTAAGTATCCAGTGCTCTTTGGATAGCGACTGTTGTTTACTTGTGGGGTACAGGGGCGTAACCCTTTTTAAGGGGGTAGAGCCTCTTGATTGTGCACAGTGTGTGCACTAAGTTTTAATGAGTCGTATGCGGGGCATACAATAAATTGTTGTTCGTTTGGTTGTTGGTTGTATGTTTTTTATGTGGGGCATACATTGTTTGATTGTATGTGCATTGCACACTTGTGAATGTATGTTTTACGTATCCTATGAGATACTTGTATGATGATGTCAATGTAGTATCTGTTTAAGATACATGTGATATATATATGTCTTTATGAATCCTTTACATAGAGTATCGTTTAGAAACTGAATGGATCATAGTTATAGAATGATGAAATGTGGAACATTGAATGCAATGGACACCTCAGGGAGGATGTCAAGGTTGGTAGAACTGATAGGAAATGATGGTGCTCATGGATCACCTACATCCATATATTTGAATTAACGCCACAATTGAGGGCTGTGAGTTGTATAAGCACAATAAGTTGTGTGTGAATGCTACATCACATAGATGTACATTATGGGTTATTCGGGTATTTATTATAATCTATTCGAGAAAGACGACTTCGGGATGAAGTCTTTTACGGGGGTAGATTGAAATACCTCTAACTAGCTAAACATTTACTAAACATCAAATTAATTAAATTAAGGCCTAAACATTCCTTAAAAACCAATTTAAAACAACAATGATCAACATAAAGCAAAAATTGCACCCTTTGACCATTTAGGGCAAATATATGCCAAATGAGTTCCTTAGGATCCAAATTTAATTCCTAAGCATATCAACTCATAAAGGAACAGAATAAAACCATTCTCAAAAAAACCAAGCTCAAAAACACCTTACAACACCAAATGTGCTTTAAAACGCCTTAAAGCACATTTTGAGGAATTGTCTTCCAAATTGGTTTTCGATGGACTTTAGGGTCTTTATTACCCTTAATTATACTAATGTGACATAATTTACCACAAAGGAATGTCTAATTCAAAGTTTTTTTTAAAAAAAAATCAGAAATATGTGCATTGATTTGTGAATAGTACTTAAGTAACACTTATTTCCTTAATCTAGTCAATGGTCAACCATCAACCCTTGACCTTTACCACTTGTTGCCGCCAGCTATAGAGGGTTTCCTCTTCATTAATTAACCTTAAAATATCTAGTAAGGACTCATCAAAGACTATTCTGTAAAGTAAGTTATTCTTACTATATAAGCTTAATTCTTTCTCTTTCCTCCCATTACCTCCTTCCCAGCCGTTTTCTCTAGATCCAAACACTCTCTTTCCTCCTCTTCAACTTTGAGCAACATGCCATCTTCAAGGCAGAATTTCTCTTGAATAAGGTAATCACTCTTGACATGTTATAGCTCAGTTTCTTCACCTCTTCTTCCTCCTCCCATTGGTGAAGTCTAATCTTGTTTTCATCCATTGATCTAGCTTGAGTTGGCAAGTAAAAGGGAGGTGTTTTCTCGGCTGAGTTCAAGGAAGAAGGAGGGAAACTCTAAACTAAGTCTTTTATGGTAAAAACATGATTTAAGCATGATATCCTTTCTCCTCTTCATTTCCAAAATTTTTCCTTGCCTTTCTTAGCTTATTCTCTTCCTTTTACATGTATATTCAGTGGAGACACCAACTCCATGAAGTGTTAGTTCATTTGGTGCTAGAAAACTCCTTAAAAGCTATTTTTACAAGGTAAAACCCTAGATCTCCTACTCTTGTTCTTACCAGTTGTATTCCCTAGTTAAAAGGTGTTTTAACACTTTGTTATGCTCCAAAAATTTAGGTGAGAACAGCCTGCACCAAGCCTATAACATCAAGGTAAATATCAAGCTTTAAATAAGCTAAAACTACTCCTTAATGATTTTAATGTCATTAAACTAATATACATCTTTTTCCCTTGTATGAATGGTGGCGAATATGTGTTGGAACCATGGAAATATTCTACACAAAATGTAGGAATCAAATCCAAGTTGTAAACTTATCAAAGTGAGTAATTTACTTCTAATATATTACTAGTTAATGATATATATTAACTAAGCTAATGTGAGTTAATGTTCAAAAACTAACTTAATATTGTGTTTAAATTAGGCCAAGGGATGTGGTGTTGTTTGGCAATTTTGTGACTTAAAACTAGGTAAGAAAACCTTACCTTATGTTATGTTATAGTTTTATAAAACTTTGTTTCAAATTAATGTAAGCCGTGGGTAAATAAGGTGGTAAATAACTTAATTGTGTATTAAATGTTGTATAACATTGTTGCATAGTTTACATAGTGTTTAAATGGCTTCTTGAGTCAAGGAAATAATTTATGTGGCAAAAATATAATTTTATAAAATATCTGGGTATAAATAATGAAAGTCGAGGACCTTTTATGCTAATTGTGACATTATTGTGTATTTTATTATGTGTTAAGGTTTGTAATAAGGCTATGCACCCTAAGCCATCTTATTTTATGAAATATTGTTTAAATCAAGTTTAGAATTAAAAATAATGTTACCACAAACAAATCTGGGGTTAGTTTGCAATTAAATAAAATTTAGAGGCTAAGTATAGATTATAGCCAAAAACTATACTTTAAAAGCTATTAAATGAATTTTATAAAAAATTTATAAAATTGGGGTCAAAATATAATTTTTAGAAAGTTTGGGTCAAAATTGAAATTTAAATAAGTTGTAGTCAAACCGGTAGACTATTGGTCAATATTGACCATGTTAGGTTCCTTGACCAAAAATTAATTCATAGATAATTAAATTATGAACTTATACTAATGTTATGAGTTAAATATTAAATTTACAAAACTTTTGGGGAAGAAATGCAAATTACCAAAAGTTAGGGATTAAAACTATAAATATAACAGTTTATAACATTTGGGTGAAGTTTGGTAATTTTTGAAATAATATAAAAGGGTTTATTAAGAAAAGTGTATAACATATAGTTTTTATATCATTAGAAAGTATATGTTATAAAGCTGGGGCAAATCATAAATATAAGAAGTCCAAGGGTTGAGAAATCAATTACAAACAGTCATAGGGTCTGTTCGCATTTTAAATAACATAAAACTATAGGTTATACATGTTATAATAATTAGATGGTATAATATATGTTACATATGTATATCAAAGTAAGTCGTAAAATTTTAAATATAAAAACTAAGTGTGTTAAAAACATAAATCAGAACAGACCCAAGGTTTGTTTGGTATTTTTGAGAACATAAAACCATAGGTTATAATTACTACAAATTTTAAAATGTTATAATATGTAGTATATATAACATTGTATAAAATGTGTGGTGTAATTAGAATAAAAGAAAAGTATGTAATATGGAGAAAAATAGAGTTATAATGTATGTGCAAATTCGGCAATATAATTAACTTATAATAAAACTATAAGTTATATTTATTATAAAGTTAAAATGTTATAACGTATGACATTTATAACATTATATTAATATGTGGCAATATTGTAATAATGGAAAAATATGGGAAGTTGATGAAGATCAGATTTATAATGTATATGCCTTCACGACAATAATATAGTTTTTTCATTAAAACTATAGGTTATAATAAATAATGAGATAAAAATATCATATTATATGATATAAAGATATGAATGTGACATTGTATAAAATTATGTGGCCAAAACATAAGGGCTGTTGCGTAAGTATGCCTACTTGAAAATGAATTTTTAAGCTATAGTTTACAATGTAATAAATACTATAGCTATTATTATGGTATTAATGTGATTAAATGAAGCTAATATAAGAAATGATATTCACTTGAAATAATGTGACAATTAATGAGTAAATGGAATTTATAAACTAAGGTTAGTATTAAATAAACCTTATGAGCTATAATCATATGATATAAGTGTTACATAATATTAAGATAAAGTTCTTAATATAAGTTGTATAATACAATGCAACAAATGGAAATAAGCATCTTACATAAGATGATAAAATGTGACACATAATATAAGAGTTTTATAATTCAAGAAACATATGTATATAAGTGTATATATATCATGCGTAAATAATATATATACAAATGATGAGTATGTTGTATAGTCAGAAACTATATAATATAAAAGAGTAAATGTTATTACATTGGTAAAGTTATAAAGTACAAGTTATTTAGTTTGAAATTAAATATAACTTGTTACAAGCCTTGTATATTATAATAGATTGTACTATAACAAATGGTGAAATAATAATACCATATAGCATTAGTGCATGCATTTATGCAACTATATAGTATATGCCTAAGTTCAAATGAGAACAATATTAATGCATATAAATAATTATAAACATTAGTATAGAAGTATAAAATATCAAATGGATTAACGTTGCATGTATACATGCAACTATAGGTTATAGATGTGTACTTGTATACATAACCGAATTGGTTAAATTTAATACATAAGTATTAATATAGATGTATGTTTATATACTTATGAATATTATGAGATTTAATGGGATAAATCCTGACAATGAGAATTAGTACGAGTTATGATGTATTTATTATACAACTGACTCATCTGTTTAAACCCCAGTGTACGTAAAAACTACGAGTAACGAGTTTTACGTAACGATACTTTAAACAATTAACTGTTGAAATCCGGGGATGAAATGTTAGGATTACTAGTGTTATTCGAATGTACCGAGTTTAATTAAGTCATGTGGATTGACTTATGGTGTTATTAATGTTTAGATCATACGACAGACAGGGCGCCTGACGAGCTAGGGTTTTGCTCATCCTTGTCTGTGGTGTACGGTATGGGATGGTTTGATCTGAGATGTCCTGTGGGCTTCCTCGGGCTCAAATATCTCAATGTGTTGTAAGCAACGTTTGTAATATATATATATATATATATGTGTAATGTTGTGTGATATTTAAATGTTTCCTTTTTCCCGCATTATCTATTTATGCGCGAGCGTCTTTCGGGACTAATACTACGTCGACTATAGATTGACTTATATAAAATAATACTCTTAGTATTATAAATTATGTATATAATAACCTAAGTAAAACACTTAGGTACGAGATATGACATTGTCGATCTCTAGTCTAGAGCATTAGATCTCGAAAATGAATATGTGACCTAGACTTTCTTCTAGGTTTGCGTAAGACCCTTAGGGCAGCTACGATAATGAATGTATACTCCACAGCCTAAGACTATACTTTAGGTAATTGATTAAATTAATCAAATGGTGGAGAGTTTATGAGTGTTTGATAAGTAAACCCAGTTAGCCACCGGCTTCTGGTTGCGCATAGTGATCACGTGAGTTTTTCCCGGATTGGGTTCTACTCTATGTCAAATTCCAGCGAGCCTACATAGATCGTTGGTCAGAGTGTACCACTATTCGTACTCGGCCTAATGCCACCAAATTAAATGACGCCTTTTAGGCAAAGAGGAAGTCCCGAGATCTTATATCTTTGGCCAGAATGCACTACTGTTGGTGCCACCAGGACGACTGTCCATTAATGAATATAATTACGGGTTGTCCTAACTTGACGCCCACATATGATGAGTTTGTAATGTGATGAGGACCCGGGGCGGTCGATGGTGATGGATGAATACGAGACCGTTATTGAACGGCTACATGTTTATTGCCTTGACTTGTTTAAATGTTTAATGTATGTGATTTTGTGTGTGAATTGTAGTGACTACTGTAATTGTTTCATATTATGTCACTCATGTATTTACTACTTTAATAGGGTCCAAACCTAGCATACTCAGCATTTATTGTTGAGCCTCTACGGCATTTTGCAGGTTAATGATCACCGTTGAAGCCAAAGTGCGGGACCCAGGTAGTTAGGGTTTTATTTCTGAATACCGCACAAGAATTCACATTGTATTATGATAGACCATAGCTTACATTATGATGTTGTATAGATTCGGGAATGATTAGACGCTCACTTGTCGTTGATATTACTTTTGGATTTAGTATGATGTATAGGTTAGTATCTCGCTATCACTACGATTATTTATTATCATCGTTGTTTTGGTTATTATTTCATTTCTGCTTCTTTACTCGCATGGGCGAGTAATGGCATGTGACACCCAAGTGGGGATTATTACTGTTTGACTTTCGTTGTGAGACGTTTTTAATTATGCTACGAGAGTGACTATTACGTATTTACGAGTGGGGTGTTACAACCCCCCTCAGTTAAAATTTTTCAGGCTTCACCAAGTGATATTCATAAACCCGAATTATGTCTTTGAGAGTCATGTCCAGGTTGGTGGTATTCTCTTTGCATGATTGTTGGTTTTGGATATTTGGTTTCAGCATCTTCCAAAGTTGTCACAACCACCATCAGTCGTCTGAAGTCATATATCCCTAGATATTTCAACCGATGTCAGTACACATCTCTCATGCTCTTCCTCATTTGGTCGATTAATCATTTGCCCGGCCTTCACCCTCCATCGTTTTATGAATTCTCTCATGGGTTCGTTAGAATTCTGGCATGTGATCTCCAAATCTCTACGAGTAACTTCATGATGAAAGTTGTCGCCATATTGAGAGAGGAACTCTAAGTACAAGTCTTGGCTTGATGTTCCGTTTAGATCCATGCTCATAATCCAGGAGTAAGCAGGTTCTTGCAGATAGAATTTGAAGCATGCGACTTTCAGTTCGTCGGAAAGTCCGTGAAGGTTCATGAGTTTATCATACTTGTCGACATGATGTCTCGGGTCTCCGATTCCCTCATATTTTTCCATCTCAGGCAAACACATGCCTTTTTGTAGACGGGCATCGGGATATGGGTTAGTTGGCTTCCAACCTGTTGACTTAGAATGTTGGGCATGCTCCAGTTCCGCCTTCAGTTCTTGCATTAATTCTTTCATTGGATTCACTCTAAGATCAAGGTTTTGGATTGAACTGTCTTAGGGTGGTTGGTGTCAAGAGATTGAGAGGGCAGGGTTGTTCCTCGGTAAAACTTTTGGCTAGACTTTGACGAATGAGGATGTGCTTACCGAGGGAGGGTATGTCTAGGTGTGGGCAAAGGGAGGTTTAAGCCGGAATACATCATGGGGAGAGATGGGGCTTGGGTCTTTCCCTTATCACAGACCATTTGTGGTTGCCAATTTCCTCTGGTGACGGTTGGGGTTCTCAAAGTTGAACTGTACATAGGTGAAGAAGGCATGCTAGGTGTTGTTTGAACTTGGACAGAGAGAGCATAAGGGTCCATTGCCTGAAACTCAAAAGCATCGTATGCAGAGTATGTTGGAATCTCCTTGTAACTGCTATCCGACTTTGCATAGGCCCAAATTATTCTTCTTTGGACACCTTCTTCTATCCTCAGGTTTTTCTCCAAGTCATCAGCAAGGTCATGGGTCAATTCTTTGTGAACAAATTGACCTTTGACCGCCTGATCATTTCGAGGTGCTTGATTCATTTTTGTGTCGTTGCTGTAAGTGGGCTAGTCTTCTTTATTTGGTTATTGACTAACACGAAATCCTGCATGCTCAAGGATTAGAATGAACGTGAAGAGGCAATGTTAGTATGCTTCGTTAAATAAAATTTGTTATGTGATAAGTGTGAATGATTGTTGGTGCAAAAGACAACTTTTATTTATTTTAAAAAATGTTGTGAAACTCATGTTGTATGAATGGCATGGATGCGAGCATATGTTAGGTGTCATTTTATCTCATTTTTTAGGGGATATATCCGTAGATACCGCAAGTTTCGCCTCATAAGGAAAATTTTTAAGAGTGATAGATAAAACGTGAAGGGTTTTTCCTTTAAGCAAAACGTGCATGCCAAAAGAAAGTTTTTGAAAACGATTTTGAAAACGCGAGTTTTCGAAGTGGTGGATTTTCCTAATATGAATTTTGACACTTGGTCATTCACAAATAAAATAGGGAGTGGGAAACCCTATACACGTTTGATCTAAATAAATTCAAAGGGAATGTGTAAACCTATACATGTAATCTATTCAGAAATGAACAAGAGAGAAAAGAATCTTAGAGGAAAACCTATACATCATCAATTTTAAAAAGTCATTAAAAAGGGAAATGTTAAGGTAAACTTCTTCTGAACTCTTTTAGTCCATCTTCGGGCTTCTGGCTGACTGCTCACGCTCGAGCTGCTCGCTCGTCTTCGGGCTCTTGACCGGCTGCTCGCTCATCTTCGGGCTCTTGGCCGGCTGCTCGCTCGTCTTCAAACTTTTGCAACAAAGTAGCATTATGACCAAAGGGGTTGGTGCTCTTCTGACTTTCGGCTGTTTGAACTCGAACAAGTGTTGCTAGTTTTCATGCCTCTAGCTTTTGGCTTGAACCGCGTAAGCGATCTTCATGCTGCTCCACTTACTCCGTCGAGGGGAGTGAAGGATATTTTTGAGAAAGGAAAGGTGAATGATTGAACACAAAATCTTATGTGAAAATCCACCACTTTTATGAAATCACCAAATGACTAGTACGCTCCACGGTAATAACCGCTGCTTCTGAAGGTGGGTAGAACTTCAAAAAATCGGGTCACGTCATGAGGACTAACTCATTTATTTGAAATACGTTTGTGAAAATCTACTTTGAAAACCGTTTTCAAAAACTATTTTGAAATAATGTTGGTGAAAAATGTTGTTTGAAATTCGTTTGTAGAGAGTAGGTTTTTTGAAATCTATTTTGAAAATTGTTTTGGAAGTAACATATTAGTGAAAAAAATTCTTTAAAGATGAAGTGACGGGTTTTAAAACCCCAAATGTTTATGAGTAGAATTTAGGTGGGATTCTAAATTAAACGAGCTTGTAAGAAAGCTTTAAGAGACATACAAAAGAGAATTCTGAACGTTTTAAAACAGGTTTGTTTGAAAAAGTGGTTTGCACATATGTATAGTATAAAGTAAATCGTGGCTATATTTGATGTGGAGCTGTAAGTGTTAATGTTGGGATAATCACTTTCTAGGTCAATTATGATTCCGTCTCACCGAGGGAACCGTCGTCCCTTCACTGTTCATCTCTTGGGGTTTTCCTATGTTATGCCTTTGCGGGGCACGTCATAAAGAAGGCCCCTCGTCGAGTGCTTGAGATCAAAAGGTCAGGACACCAGAGATGATAAAGAAACATACGTCACGACCAGTGATGATCCGACAGCACGCTCACTTTTCGGAAAACTCGGGGAATACTGCATGGAGTCGGGTCTCCCATCGTTTGCACGATAAGATGTGTCTAAAGTCCAAATTATTCACTGACTACGCAGTGTCATGTATGGGTATTCCATAAATACGGGATCATCTATGAATTTGTAGTGTGAAATTGGGATTTAAAGACACCCATGGTGCAGAGGACACCTGGAGAACTAAGCCCATGCAATCTTCAGGGTAAGGCAAAAGGGTGGTCAGACAGTCGTCATACAAGGGGGTGACTACCCATAAAACCCGTCTTAGACACCGGACCAGGTTGCTAGACGCTGAAGGCTCAAATTCACTATATACTGGCTTTTGACTCGGATAATGGAGGATATTTTTGGATCATGAGCTCAAGACGTTAGTCGGAGACCATACCACCTCGTGGGTTATTTCACTCAGAAAGTGACCCTAGCTCAAGGGGAATCAACCTTGGACCGGTTGGGATTCCGTGACTCGTGGATAAAATAGGTGACACCGAGGATTGCATGTCCTAAGCTACCCACCTAATGCTCCCCACAATTGTAACATAAATATGATAGCAGTAAATAAAGCAATGAAATCAGCACCCACCTAATTACTAAGTGTTTTATCTTGCGAGTTGTGATTCCAAATTGGTTGTTTATTAACCTAAAGGGAAGTTAGCTTCATTCAGTCCTAAGTGACTCTTTCTAATTGTGAGCTAATTGCTAACCTAATTGTTGTCATGTTTGTTGAGGATCTATCAAGTCCTAACTGTCCTCATCGGGTACACACTCTAAGTATGGAGTAGAATAATCCTAGAGGCTTTGAAAAGAATCTCTTAAAGGTTTTAAAAGAAGTTGGGGAATCCCGACAATTTTGAATGGAGTTCAATCTTCCTAGAGTTTGAGAAAAACTTACTCATGTTTTCCCTAGCAGAGTCGCTATTCTGTGGAGGGTGATTTTTTGGTATGAGGGGGTCTATCTAAATGGTTCTTACTAAAAAGCCTAAGTCCTAAAATGTCATTCTGTGGAGGGTGAAACCCCGTTACTCTGGCAGCCCTCAATACCTACTCTATCGTCCGTCTTTCCCATAAAGAATAAGGGGGAGTGTTAGTGAACCCTACACCCGCTCTCAATGGGTTCCACCCGGACTTATGCCTTAAGGGCGGAAATTGACTAGAGTTGCCACCTAGTTTGACCTAAGAATACTAGGAAGGAAAGGAATGAGGGTTCTAAGAACCATTAGTTGACTCTGAGATTATTGACTATGGATAGGACTTATCTGGTCATTTAAAAGATTCTAGGTGGGTTCGCACTGGGTCACACCCCTTAGAAGTGGCAATGACCACGACTTAGGATTGGTGCTCGAGGAAACCTCGGTCTCCAATTGTCGGGATTGCCTTCTTTCAAAACCTTTTAGAGATATTCATTTAAAAGGGCCACATGGATAGGATTAGGACAGGAAAAGAGAAAGATAGTGGATGAGGCGAGCTTTTCTACAAAGCTAACGCCAAGAAGTGGAATTGGTGAATTCAGAAGAGTATAGAATGAAGATTTGGAAAAACTCTGATGTTGAGGAATGACCAAGATTAGGAGTCTGATTTTGAGAGTTGAAGTATTCGAGGGTTTTTGGGAGTTAGAGAGGATTTGAATGTTTGAAAGACATTAATACCGCCTTAAAGTTGGGAAAAGGTTTTTTGGATTGAAATAGGGTCGTACCCTAGATGGGCTGCCTACGTACTCAACTCCCTGCTGAGATCAAACCTTACGTAGTTCATGTAGTGGGAGTAATGGGATATCAAGGTCTATGAGACGTTTGGAATCTTAAAATGGTGGAGAGATTGAGATGTTCGAGTTTGCGAGGCGCTCGGGCCCATGAGACTTCAGAAGTTTATAAGAAATTGGAATTTGGGAGATGATTCAAGTTTAAGGTGAGTTAGAGTTTGAATGATGATTTGAGTATGTGAGGCAGTTGGAATTTATGAGAGATCTCGGGTTTCTTAGGTTCAAGGTTTGAAAATGGTTGAAGAAAATCATTTTGTTGTGAAAGGGCGGGTGATCCCGAGGGAACACCCTATGTACCCCCTCGAGCGCGACACTTAATTAATGGTAAGTGCCAAGGCTAAAAGATGAGGCAATGAATTTATGTCGAAATATAGGATTTAGAGAGAAGTATTATGAATGGGATACTCTCGGTCAAACCCTAATAACGTCTCTAACTCCCGGGTGTTAAAATATTAAAAACCGAAAACATTGAAATCAAGTATAAGGGAGTTAGACGATTCTAAAATCCCGGCTGCAACTAGAAAGGTAGTCACATCCCTAGCACCCCGCCTGGTAAAAATCTAGGCTGCAATTAGGGGAGGTTTGTCACCCTAATGCCCTGCCTAAAGAAACCCAGACTGCGACAAAGGATGTGACAACCCCAGTTCCCTGCTTCGGATTGTTTTGGAAAGGGAGACAAGTGATGTCTAACCAGGAAGGAAACGTTTTGAAGGGGTTAAACATTTCTTATTCCCTGAAACCGGTTTATTTTGGATTTGAAAACTAAGTTAGAAAACTTTTAGAGTTGCTTGGAATTCTTGATGAAGAAACACTGATTTTGAGAAATGTTTTTAGAAGAAAACATTCTGTATATGTGAGAAGAACTTTCTACGTTTGAGAAAAGTTTTCTGTGATGTGAGAAGAGTTTTTCCTTTAAAATTCCACAAAATAGTTTCTTTGAAAACATGATGAAATTTGAATAAAATGATTGTTTGAAATTTGAGAAAGGAGATTTTGGGGTTTTGGAGTTTGAATGGGATTTACAAGTTGAGTTTGAATTGGATGAATAGAATCTGGATTTGAATTGAATGGAATTGGGTTTGAATTGAATAGGGCTGAATGAATTGGGTTTGAATTGAATTTGGGTTAGGGTTGGAAAATGGGTCGGGTCAAAGTAAGACGGAGTCAAAGTTGAGTTGGTCAAACTTGGACCGAGTCATAGTTGATTCAAGTTCTAAGTTTGGGTTGGTCAAGGTTGGACCAGGTCAAGGTTGGGTCATGGTCAAAATTCAAATTTGTCAAAGTTTTGGTTGATCAAAGTTGGACCAAGTCAAAATTAAAGTTCAGGTTGGTCAAAGTTAGGTCAAGGTCAAACTTGGGTTTGGGTCGAAGTGGACTTTATTTGAGGTTTTGGGCTGAAGTGGGCCTTGTTGGGGTTTCGGATCAAATTGGGCCTTGTTTGGGTCTTTGGGCCGAATTGGGCCTTGGTTGGGATTTGGGCCTTGTTTGGTGTTTTGGGCTGAATTGGGCCTTGGTTGGGCTTTTGGGCCTTGTTTGGTGTTTTGGGCCAAATTGGGCCTTGTACTTAGATTTGAGTGTTGGGCTTGGTCTGGTTTTTGAGTCAATTTAAGGGCTTGGATCTGATTTGTGAATATGGGCCAATTTGGGTTCATGGGCCTAGTCTAGATTGAGTGGGCTGATTTGGACTTCAGATTTGGGTTATTTGGTGGCTTTGATTTCAGATTTGGGCTATTTGTCGCTTTGATTTGTGCTTACTATTTTAAACTGTATATGCACCGAAACTGAGTGTAAAAGGGGATTGAAGACAGATTTGAAGTTGATTAACTTTTACTTCTTTTTTCGCTCTTTTTTTTGGTAAAGTTTTTAATGAAATTAGGGATGGTTTGGGACGGCCTTTAAGAGTTTGGAAGGTATTGTTCCCCATAAAGCAAATCAGAAATAAGCTAGTTGTGGGTACTTCAAAGGCTTTAGTAGAGATCCTCCAAGTTTGGAAGGTATGGTTCCCCACAAAGCAAATCAGAAATGAGCTAGTTGTGGGGTACCTTCCAAAACTCGAACACAATAAATGGGTGACCTAGAGGGCTATCTAGGGCTTAAATAAGAAATAGTTAAAAAAAGATTACAATGAAAATAGATAGAAAGCATATACAAGTATAGTAAAAAAATAATGATAATAAATAAATAAACCAAGAACAAGACAAAATTGATAGCAATTGCTATATGAACTAAAAGGGCAAGGTCAAAGTAGAAATGTATAATTTCAAAACATGACAACATTCAAATGGGTTGTATGAAAATTAGCGTGCAAGGGGGGGGGGTAATTCAGATTAGGATTACGATTCAAATGCACTATTAGTCCATGCGCAAGGTGCAAAAAGAGAAACATAAAAGTTACTTCCAATTAGAAAGCTAACTAATAGGGTTTTCAAACCCATGAAGAGCAAATACCAAGCTGAATTCCACAAATTTACGTTGATTTGCAAAGCCAAAGCCAACGTTGAATCTGAGCCGAGCAGCCCAGCCAAGCTCATCAGTTTTTACAAGTACCTCGGTCAAGCCACAAAGCCAAACAGAAAATGAGCAAAATGAACTAAACAAGGAGTGTGGTTGGTAAATGTAATGCTAATAGAAAACATTAGAGGAAGATAGGTATAACCACAGGATTCGATCAACAACTGTTTCAAACCAAAGAGGGGATAACAGACCACAGTTTTTAACATAATCCTGGCAAAGTCCCATAGTGCCACAGTCAAAACGCACACAAGTGAGGAGCAGATGAGGTTAAATGTCAAACCCAAGTGTTGGTAGGGATCTGGATTTAATCTAGAAATCCGAAGCCAAAGTGTTAATCAGTAAAAGCTCAATCACATTGCATACCGAGGAAGCTGTTTAATAGATCGTCCAATAACTCATACTAATCACGAGAGAACAAACCCAGTAGCTAATATCAGTTGGGTCTCATATCATTTAGGGAAATTCTTATTCCCTTCATATAATCATTAATTCGAACAGAGAGCAGAACTGAAAAGATCGAATTAACACCCATGAGAGAAATAATATAGCCTTCATTCACAGCGATTTACAAACAGGAATTAGCAAAGCAAGGATCGGACATCTCTTTTGCGGTATAGTGCACATATGAAAAATAAGAGAGGATTGAATATCGTACTTCACATATACAGACCCGAGGATTATTGAAGTTAGGATAAAATACCAAGGGTGCAAAGAGGGGTGTCTCCTGCAGTTAAATCTAAAATAACCACATAATAGCCTAACCAGATTAAGCCGTTAGTATGATCGCCTGGTTAGAGATCAGGATAGGAATGAAAATCATAAAATACAAAGATATCATTGTCTGCTACCGGCTAACTACAAGATAATTTATTCTTCGACAGAGCTTTGCTAGAGTAGATTCGGTCTCTTCCATTTCAGGTTAACAGTAGCGAGCACAATACCTGAACAAACATACGCTGAATCGAAAAGAACAAGGAATTCTGACAGATGAGAGTGACAAATAAAACATGTAAACTACAACCTGATGTCCAGTTGATTCTGACGGGATTTGACGAGGTTTTGAGCCCACCCGGGACTGAGCATTTCCCTTTTGAGCTCTCTAGTCATCTGTTGAACAATGACGACGAGACTTGAGGATGCAAAGCGTGGGTTTGTTTTCCCGTAAAAGAAAACGAGAATGGAAGTTTCAGGGCAAAAGAATTTTTTGTGAAAACTAATGTTTGTGTATGGGAATCGAGCGAGAAGCTCTCTAGTTTCAAGGCAGAAGAAATGTGGATGAGGGGTATGGGGACCGTCATCTTTGGGAAATCAAAATGTTTTTTACGGGTGTAAATCTGTCCCGAGGTAGGCAGTAGCACAGATTTGTTTTCGGGTGAAGCATTTGTTCTGGAGGTTGAGCAAAGCAGAGATGCTTGTGAGGTTGGTCGAGTGCCAGGAACAAAGAAGGATTTCTGCTAAACAGAGGAGTTTCACGGCGGTTTTGATGAACCGACAGCAAAAAAGGTTCTCGATCTTCTAGGATAAAATTTTGAGATTGAATAAAAACGTGAAGTCCACTGAAAATCGGCACTATAGGGTTTACTAAAAGTTGTTGTTTTATAGAGAAGATATTAGGGTTTTAGGACAGATTTTTACTAGGTTTTTCTTTGTGGGTCAGGTTTGACCCGGGTCAACAAAACTGGGGCATGTGTGGTAGGATTTTCGGGTGACAAGGAAGAGAAGAAACAAAAAACAAAAACAGGGCTTTTGATGCTCGTGGGTATCGAACCCTGGCATTTGTCGCCCTTCACAACAAAACTACTAGCTACACTACATCAATATTCAATATACTGATGTAGGATTTGACAATAAAAGTCTAATACTAGCTAAATAAAACATACACCAACGGCCATACAGGATTCGAACACAAGACCAGTAGGTTCCAATTAAACACTCTAACCAGGTAAGCTATACAGAATTTGATATATACATGAAGAAATAAACTAAAGTTCGCATTCAAATCAGATGACGTTTCTAAATATGCTATTGTTCTAAATGGGAATATACAACAAAATGACTGAGTTTAAATCCAATAAAATTAAATGTTTCTTTCTTAAGAATCATGAAATATCCAAAACATAATAAATATAAATATAAAAATAAATGAAATATCACAATAATAAATACATAAAATAAAGAAATAGCATTAGTCCAATGAAAATAGAATGAAAGTGATGATGATAAAATAAAAAATAAATACTAGAAGACAATAAAAAGTAGCAACAAATATGATAAAATAAATATGTAACAGAAATGAAAATAAAATATAACTTAATAAATAAACAAATAAGCAATAATAAGATAAGTGAATAAAACAAAAGGGACGGGTTTAAAACCGTATTGTCGTCTGGAAATTCATTTTCGGAAAATCATGATTTTATGAAATGCTTTGAAAAAGATTATAAAACGGTGGTTTCGTTTTAGCACGCTGAAATGAAGTGCTCACTCTTGTTCAATTCAACCCTTCCTTCTATCCTATGTTACTTGGTTACGATCGCAAGTTCAACGAGAGAGAGAGAGAGAGAGAGAGAGAGAGAGAGAGAGGAGAGAGAGAGAAAGAGGAGAGAGAGAGGAGAGGGAGAGAGAGAGAGAGAGAGAGCTTTCGCTGAAGTCAAGCTTAAGTTCGATTGCCCAAAATAGCGTGTCTTATTCCATGGGGATACACCCCTATTTATAGTGTTTTTACATTTGACCCCCTGCTGCCAACCTGTCCTTTTCTGTATGTTAGTACATTTTTCCCTTTTCTTGCGGCTTTGGCCGGTCACATACGATCGGCCGCATTATATCCTATCTAGTCATCTATGACCGGATTCTTTACACTTACTTTTAGTTCTATTTCTATCCGGCTAGAGGTGACCGGATGCTTTACATGCCCTTTTTGGTCGGTACCATTTCTTCCCTTCTCATCAGTCCCACAAGTTCTATCTTTTTGAATTTTGATGAAGAAAGTAGAACTTTTGCGTCTTGGTTTGTGGAAAAAATTTGCGGTTGCGGCTACTTCCGAGATTTCACGTCCTATCTGGTTTTTTGGTTCTTTCCCACCTTCTCTTAGTCCCACAAGTTCTTTTCTTCATATTTGGAGAGCAAAAACTTTTAAAGGGTCCGTTCAGGGCCCGTGGCTTGTGCTTGGCTTGTGCCGCCCTTTTCGAATCCTCTTCGCCTGTTTTCGATGTGGAATACGTGGGGTCTCCTTTTCGGCTAACGTCAGAGTTGCCTTTAGGAAGCGTGTAGTTCTTCCTCTATTTTCTGCAAAAAGTAAACTTTCGTTTGTACATATATATTTTATTTAATTTTGAGCGGGAATAACCTTTCCTTTTAAAGTCTGGACTTTCGGGTTTCCTTCTCTTTCCTCCTCTGCTCTTATGTTCTCGTTGTTTTCTCTTTCATCTTCTCTGTTGTTGCACTCTCTGTTCTTGCCATTGTCGCTGTCGTTTAGACTTTCGAATCTCCTCCAATGTCTTCTTCCGCCGCAAAGAAAAGCAAGGCTGCTACGAACTTTTCACCGGTTGTCGAGGTAATTCAAGGGTCTCATTCTTCTAGTGGCTTTCGCCTCACTTTCTTGCAATTCTCGAAACCTTCTTGGCTGGCCGCGAGCCTTCTCTTTCTTCCCTCGACTTTTCCTCTCTTTCTAACTGTCTCAAAGGCGTTGAAGTCCCACCAGACACTCAAATTTATCTCCCATCTTCTAACTCCCACCTTTACGACGATTTCGGTCTTGGGTACGTGGTCTATGCCGACTTCTTTTCTCGCGGCTTGACCATTGCCCCACATCCTTTCGTCTTGGGGTTTTTGCTTCGTCGCTGCTGCTTTCTTGCTCATCTACACCCAAAGGCTATTTTGTATCTTCATGCTTTTATCACTCTTTGTGAAGAAAACAAAATTCGGCCGGAGGGCACCGAATTCGCCCAATTCTTTACAGTTAGGGTTGATCCTGACAGCCTAACTATCATTGCGAAGGCCGGATTCTCACTTTTTTATTACAAGAAGGTGCATGGGTGGAGCTCGCAGTGGTTCGTCATTATTCCTCCATCTGGCTGTTATCTGTGTATCCCACACTGCTCTGAAGTTATAAAAGGTTAGCTTGGCAGTCCCTCTACTCCTCCGGCTAAACTACCCATCTCGAAGATTCTGAAGGCGTGAAGTCGCGAACCTTTGACGGTCGAGGCGTTTTTTACCAAAGCGCGTTTATCTTCGCTAAAAACCTACTACAGTAAGTGTTAGTTAACAGCATAAATTTCATTTTCTCCATTGGTTTCCTTACTGTTTTTTGTGCGTTGTGCGTAGATTTCTTCCGGAAGGGGGACAAAATTGGTCCCTTCAACAGTTGGAATTTCGTGAGTTTTAAGAGTGGGGACGAAAGGGTCAACTATTATGATTCGATAGACGCGGCCATTGATGCGGCTGACCAGCTTTTGGGAGATACGTCCTCTTCTAAAAAGCGTCCTAGGCAAGGGGCAGAAGGTAACCAAGGTGGGCAACAAAAGAAGAAGAAAAGCGTTGAATCCCCTGAACGCCCAAGCGCTGGATTGTCAGGTATTTGGCACGTGAGTCCAGAGTCTGGGCGCCGTGTCTTTCTCCCTCTCACCCCTGGTTCGGGTCTGGACCTTTGTTCTCGCCCGGAGTGGGAGTCCGGTCATCTAACCCCAATTTGTGAACAGTTTCCTGATTTGTCGGGCTACTTTTCTTCAGATCCTGCCCAGGACAATACTTTGGAAGATGTGGGCCTTCGTACCGGTTCTCCGGCCAAACAAGGTTTTGATCAACTACCATTTCCTTACCAGACTCTTTGCTTTTTTGAATAGTGTTTCCTTGTTCATGGCTCTATAAGTGCTTTACTGATTTCTTGATAATGCGGCTGTGTCTGTTTTTTGCTTGCTGTCGTAGTTCCTGTTCCTGAAAAACGCAAGCTTAAAAATAAAACCACGTCAAAACCAAAGGTTCCACTGCAGAGATATCAGGGGAGGAACAATCCTCCGGCAACCCTGAGGCTTCAACCTCATATGACATTGCTGGAGCCAAGGATGCAGTGCGGCAAAGGGCGATGGAGTACCGGCCGGTGCCCAAAAATCCTGAACTGCGGAGCAAACAACGGGAAGATATCATGGCCTCCCCTCCTTCTCCTCCTCCTCCTGCTCAATAGTCTTTTACCGGCCCCTCCCAGAAGGAAGGATGGTTCTACCACCACGGCCAACCTTTACCTCTAATCTCCTGTGAATCCATAAAGTACTCTGCCGTTTGGAAAGAGGCAATAAGGAGGTCCGGTCATCCGGACGGAATTTTTGCTCCTCCAGCAATTACTACTGTGATTAAAGATAAGTTGCGAACAGGAGACGGGGGGCAGATGCCATCATGCGGCATTCCCTCCCAATTAAAGATGTGTTTGACTTTATGTGGGAGGGCATCTTTCGGGTTGGTATACTTTCCTTGATTTTGATAATCTTATTTGTAGTCCCTATTTTTGTTTGTTTCCTGATTTTGGTGAATTGTGTTGCTGCTTCAGGTGATGTCTATGGCCCAGAGTGCTGAGGTTCATACCGGCAACCTCCAGACCAGGCTCCGCTACAAGGAGAGCCGTGCTAACAATGCTCAAGAGGAGTTAAGGCAAACTCGCTCTACACACGACGCTTACATTGATCATATTCACTATGAGATTGATCTCAAGGTGAAGGAAAAAACTGAAGCGATAAACAAGGAGTTGCGGCTGTCCCAGCAAGAATGTATCCGCCAGCATGATGAGTATGAGCTGCAACTGAAGAGTCTACGAGAAGAGATCTTTTCTCTCAAGAGCCGGAATCTTCAGGCCAACGCTGCTTTGAAAGAGGTACGAAATCGACTTGCTCTAGGAAAATATGAGCTGGCATGGGCTTTCTCTAACTTAGAAGTTTTGCTAAAGCAGGTGCAGGCTGCTCATCAGAAAGAGGTGACCTCCCTCTTATCTGACAAGACTTTCCTTTTTGACGAGAAGAATGCTTTTAAGAAGGAGATCAAGACGCTTGAGCTGGAGAAGCAGGCTTTTTCCCGTGAAAACAAGGCCCTAGTAGAGGAAAAAGGCAAGCTCATTCAAGAGCCCAACTGCTTATCCGAAGAAAAGGCCGCACTGGAAGAGCAGACAAGAACTTCTTTTGAACAAGAGAAGCGATCTTTGCTTCAGGATTGCTCCACACTAGAAGAGGAGAAGAAGGTTCTTGCTGAAGAAAAAACTGCCTTGGCAAGCGAGAAAGCCAGGTTGGAAGAGAGGGTGAAAATTTTGGAGGATGCCATGTCTCTTCTTCAAATTGAGAACATTGAGCTGTCAAACAAGGGTAAGCCTTTGGATTTGCCTTTTGTTATTTTCTTCTCCTGCGTTTATTCCTTACTTGTCTGGTCTTCCGGCCAGGTCCGAGTTTTGACAACCTTTTGAAGCACATCCGGAAACTAAGCGACCGGGTGAACAGTGTTAATGAGGAGCTTTCTTTAGCCAACACTCATCGTGACCGGTATCGGGCCCAAGTCTTGACCCTTGAGACTCAAGTGGCTAAGCTCACATCATTCTCTCGGCAAACTCAAGAGGAGCTGCAAAAGCAAAGCATTATTAATGCTCATCTGAAGGAATCATTCACCTCCCAATGCCGCCGGATAACCAATATTTGCCGCCAGACCATCTCAGAGTTCTTCCTGGAGAAAGGGGTGGTTTTGGACGATGATTTGTACAATGGTTTAGAGTTCAATACTGTTGCTCAGAAGTCCAATTTCTTTGAAGAACTCGAGAGATTTGGCCGTCTCCCAGGTAAGACCTGCTTTGGTCCTGGTCAGGTGTCCTTTCTGCCGGCCGGAAGTGATGTTCAGCCATCTGTTGGGGGAATGCGGCATGCTGCAGGAAGATCAAAATCCACAGAGAGTGTTGCCAATAGTGCTGACAAATTAGCTAGAGAAAAATAAAATGCTTGTGCTAGGGTTTTTTTATTTTGGTGTGTATTTTTAGTGAACCCGATATTCTTGTAATGGTTGTACCCTTGTAAATGAATTTACCCCCCTTTTGGGAAGAATCTAAGCTTAACTCCTTACTGTCTTTATTAACTCTTGCCGGAGCGACCGGTCTATTTGTGCCTTTGTTTCTACTCTCCTTTCTAGTCAAATGTCTATTACTGTGGTATTTTTTCCCTGAGTGGTACTTTTGGGCATAATGTTTTGTTACGTGATTATCTTAATGAAAAGCTTGCGGCTTGTTGACCGAACTTTTACTTTCAAGGCATGATAGCCTGCGGCTCGTTGGCCGGATCTTTCTTTCAAAGCATGAGAGCCTGCGGCTTGTTGGCTGGATATTACTTTCAAGGCATGGTAGCCTGCGGCTCGTTGGCCGGATCTTACTTTCAAGGCATGGTAGCCTGCGGCTCATTGGCCGGTTCTTGCCTGTTTTATTCTTTAAAAAATAATACCTCTTTATTGAAGAATCATAGATTTTTACACATAGAATTTTTTCAAACATTCCCCATGCCAAGAATGTGGCAATTTGTACCCTTCACTATTTTGCAAACGGTATGAAGCTCGCCCAGTCCTTTGGTGTATGATGTATGGTCCCTCCCACTGGGGCTCTAGTTTCTTAGGCTGTTTGACTTCATGGAGAACCAACTCCCCTGGGGCAAAACTTCACTCTTTTATTCTTCGGTTGAAATACCGCTCCACTTTGGATTTATCTTTTGCCATCCTTACTTCGGCGGCCACCCTAGTCTCTTCGAGAAGATGTAGATGGTCCTGTATTCCTTGATTGTTGACCATTTCATCATATGACTCCCACCTTATTGATGGTACCACAATTTTCACCGGAATGACAGCTTTCAAACCATACGTTAGTCTGTAAGGTGTTTCTCCTGTTGGCCCCCTTTCTGTTGTTCTGTATGACCAAAGGACCTGGGGCAATAATTCTGCCCACTTTCCTTTTCTTTCATCGAGCTTTTTCTTTATTGCCTTTACTATCTGACCATTCATGTTCTCAACTTGCCCATTTGCCTGGGGGTGAGCCACCGATGCGAATCTTAAGTCTATTTTCCACTCTTTGCAAAATGCTCAAAAGCTTTCGCAATTGAATTGTGCTCCATTATCTGTTATTATTGTTTTTGGAATGCCAAACCTGCACACCACATACTTCCAAATGAATTCTTGTCACTTTCTGGCTATAATTGAAACAGTGGGCATTGCCTCAACCCATTTTGTGAAATAGTCGATGGCGACATACATGAACTTGAACCTCCCAGGTGATGCTTCCGAGAATGGTCCCACAATATCTAATCCCCACATAGCAAAGGGAATCGGACAGAGGTTAGATTTTTGTTCTGCTGGAGGGTTATGTATTCTGTTTCCGTGTTCTTGGCACTTGACACACTTTTGTATATATTCCTTGCAATGTTCCATCATTTTTGGTCAAAAGTACCCTAGCCTCAAGATTTTGTGTACCATAGTTCTTTCTCCTTGGTGGTTTCCACAGGGTCCGTCATGTATTTCTTTTAAGAGTTCAGCCCCTTCGGCTATGGTAACACACTTTAGTGCTGGCCTTGCGAAAGATCATTTGTATAGATGATCATCTTCAATGAAAAAGGATGCGGCCCTTCTTTTTATTATTCTGGCCTCCTTTTCCTCTTCCGGCAGCTTTCCTTGGTGTATATACTCTATAATTGGAGTCATCCAAGATTCAGTTGTTGCACCCGGTTCCACAGCAAACACTCGGGCTTCATCTATGCTTGATGCAGTTTTGATTTCTAGCCATACTTTATTGGGCACCCTTTCGGCCATGCTTGCCAATTTCGCCGAGGCGTCCGCCTCAACATTCTCCTTTCGAGGAAGGTGTTTCAGTTCGCACCTTAGGAAGTTTGCTTTCAGTTCTTGGACATTGAGCAAGTACCTCCAAAGTTTCTCTTCTTTGACCTCATAGACGTTGTCATTCTGTCTTGCTACCAACATAGAATCCAAGTATACTTCTACTCTGCCACAGGTAAAGATTTGTAAGTTTTATTTTCAACAAAATTTTCTAGGAAGAAAAGAAAAGAGAGAATATCTTCCTATGAGACCTGTTGCCCCTAAGGCGGTAGCCACTTCCAAACCCTGAATAAGAGCTTCGTATGCGGCTTCGTTGTTGGTGACGTCAAAGTCTAGCCGGAAAGCATAGTTTAAATTTTGTCCATCCGGCGCTTGCACCACTATTCCGGCTCCCGCCCCAGTTTTACATCGAGCACCGTCAACCAGGATAATGTATGGATTCTGGGGCTGTCTCTCCTCTTTTGCGAAGCTTGTTTCCGTTATGAAATCTGCCAAAGCTTGGGCCTTAATTGCTATCCTGGGCAAGAAGTGAATTTCATATTGTGTTAGCTCTACTGTCCAGCTCACCATTCGGCCGGAAACATTTGGGTTGTTTGCTATTTGCTTGAGCGGCCAATTCGTCCTGACAAAGATTCGATGCGACTGGAAATAGGGCCATAATTTTCTTGATGCCACCACTAAGGCAAACAAAATATTTTCTATGTTCGTATACCGCCCTTCCGTTGGGTTCAAAATTTTGCCGGTATAGTAGACTGGTATTTCCCTTTTTTCTTCCATGATTAAGACAGCCGCAACGGCCCAATCTGTTGCTGACAAATAAAGGTAGAGGTCTTGGCTAGGGGCAGACACACCCAACTTAGGTAGATCTCGGAGCATCTCCTTGATTTTTTCGAATGCATCTATACATTCTTGTCCCCACTGAAATTTACGGTTTTTTCTTAGGATGTTGAAGAATGGGATTGATTTTTCCTGTAACTTGAAACAAAATCTACTTAACGCTGTGAACCTCCCATTCAGTGCTTGAACATCCTTGATATTCTTAGGTGGGGAGAGGTTGAGGATCACCTGACTCTTTTCTGGGTCAACCTCGATACCCCGTTGTCTGACAATGATGCCAAGAAACCTCCCTTTAGTCACACCAAATACACATTTCTCCGGATTCAGCTTGATTTGATATTCATCTAGAGTATTAAATGTTTCTTCCAAATCTTTCATGTGTTGCTCTTTTGATGGGCTTTTTACGACTATATCATCAACATAAGCTTCTACGTTCCGAGCAAGCTGGTGACCAAATACTTAATCAATCATTCGCTGAAAAGTAGCTCCCGCATTACTTAGTAGCAGAATGTTCCGGCTGAAGTGATAAAAGACGTCTTTTCTGAATCTTCTTCATTCATTCTAATCTGATTATAACCAGAAAATGCATCTAGAAAGCTTAATACCGAACTCTGGGCAGTTGAAATTACTAATTTGTCTATTGATGGCAGGGGGTAAAAATCTTTAGGACATGCTTTATTCAAGTCCGTGAAATCCACGCACATCCTCCATTTTCCATTTGCTTTCTTTACCATGACAACATTAGCCAGCCACCGTGGGTAAGTTACTTCCCTGATGAATCCGGCTTTGAGGAGCTTTTGGACTTCGGTTCGCGCTGCCAAATCCCTTTCCTGTCCAATTACTCTTTTCCTTTGCCTGATTGCCGAATGCTTTGGATCCACTCGGAGTTCATGCCGGATAACTCTTGGGTCTATCCTAGGCATTTCGTCTGTGCTTCAAGTGAACGTTGCCCTTCTTTTTTCCCGGAACCTCATTAGGCGAGTTTGTTCTTCGTTGTCAAATGCAGTTCCTATTTTAAAAAACTTAGAAGGGTCAGATTTTAGATATACCTCTCTGGGGGTCCTGAGTCGCTTGGTGCTTTCCTTTTTCTTGACTTAGCTCTAGAGGAAGCGGCAATTTCCCCTTGAATTCCTTTTCTGATCCCACTGTTTTGAGCATTTCTTCATTGGGTAGACTGCCAATTATACGGACCTCACATATCCGAGCCATTTTCTCACTTCCTCTTATAGTAACCAATTTCCCGCTTTTGGTCAAATATTTCAATTTTAAATGATGGGTACTACGTATAGCTTTGAAGGCATTGATCCCTGACCTTCCAAGATACATGTTATATCCAGAGAGACCTGGTACAATGAAAGTTGTGAGCTTTTCTATCCATCTTTCATCTCCCTGACCCAACGTTATCGTAAAATCTATACTGCCTGAAGTTGTGGTAAAAGCTCCCCCCACAAATCCTCCTAAAACTGCTGAATATGGTTTGATTTGTTCTTCCGGCACTTCTAGCTTTTTAACTACCTCTGCTGATATGACATTAGCTCCGGCTCCACTGTCAATTAGAATTCCCTCCATCATTCGATCATTTACTTGTGCACGAATGACAAGTGGGTCGTTGTGAGGGTATAGCACTCCATCTTCATCTTCATCAGAAAAGAAAATTGGGGGGAAGGTCTCTCTTTTAGCAACCTTCCTCTCTTGGAGTTCCTGATGCACTTCATGAATGTGTCTTTTTCTTTCATTAGGAGTTAGAGGTCCTACTTCTGAAAAAAGTCCTGTGAGTTTTCTTAGAAAAAGTTTTGTTAGCCTCCCTTGAGAAAGGAATCTACTATATTCAAGAAATATAGTGTGAAATGAAAATACTACCTATCCTTTATATCTTCATGCGATATTTGGTAAATCCTACTCCTATACATCTTTGATTTTTAAAAGACGATCTACGATGAATTTTATTCCTAAGACACTTGTTACTGAAAAAGAAAGCTTTTGTTAGAATTAATGCTAAATCCGTTGAGTTACTCTTGTGAAGTTAAGTGGTTTCGTCATCCAATTAATTTATTATTTATGAAGAGTTTCACGGAAGTTGAAGATGCATTAGTGGGAGCATTTATGCGGTGAAAATTAATGGCGTCTAAAGCATTTGGTTTTCTAACTTTATGAGGAGAGTTATGAGGAAGTTAAATCCATAAAAGAAGAAGTTAAGTCTTCTGGCTTTTAGATACCCAAGTGTTAGTTGTTTCTAGGTGTTAATGGATGGTGTTAATTAGGTTGTAACCGTTGTAACTTGTGAGCCATTATGTAGCGGTTGTTACAAGGTTAACGTTGGGATAAGTGAAGGGTTTAGATCTAGCACTATAAATAGATCTAGTAACCCGTAGCTTTGGATCATCCCAACTTGTGGGGATCACATCCAAGGGAGTCAAGGGTGGTTCTATGGGAACTCAAAGGGACTCAGGTAAAAACACCAAGGGAAACACGGGTTGATAGGTTGGTTGGGTAATCCTCATGTAAACTTGTAATCCTCATCTTCTTAATGAAAGTTGTTCTATCTCCTCCCGTGGACGTAGGTCATGTTTGGACCGAACCACGTATATCCTTGTGCCACTATTTTATCATTACATTATCTTGTGGTTTTTCTTCTTCGGCAACCATGTCGATCTCACCACGATCCTGGGGAAATGGGCCCGAAATCCTAACAAGTGGCATCAGAGCTCATGGTTTTTTGGGATGTTCGTGTTGGTGGAGATGTCATTGGGAAGAGAGAATGGTAATTCAAGATGATGTGGGGTTTGATAAAAGAGAAAAATGAAGGAAGGAGTTGGAGAGGTGACGTGTTATTAAGAAGATGTTTGGATTGAAAACAAGTTCGGTAGAGAGGAAGAGCTCGTAAAAAAATCATCAACTACATGTGTGTTTTGGTGTGGGGATGTACTTGGAGATGATGATGTGTTGTTGGAAGGAGATCAAGTTGGAGATCTTGGATCTTGAAAATTCCGGTGCATCATTCACAATTTGAAGTAAAATCTAGTTCTTTATTTACAAACCCTTTTGTGGGGAGTAAGGATAATAAAGAATGGTAAGATCAAGTGAAGCTTCAATGGTGATGGATTGGTGTAGAAAATGGGAAAAATATTTTCTCAGGTCACGTGACGGATTGTGGACTTCCATGGAGCACTGGAGATCATCTAGCAAGTGAAGGACCTAGGGTTGTGGTAGCACGCATATAGCCACAAACGGAGCTTCGTGAGGTGATCAATTGTGAAGCTGTTGTTAGGTCATGTTTGGAGACTTTGCGCGAACCGGAAAAAGACGGGAGAGATCACTATTGTCTTTGGTTGCGTAGTTGTTTCCTGAGTTGCTACTTACTTCGTGTTTGTGGCGGGTCCATGAAGTTTTGGACCAGATGAGTCTTTGAGGGCTCGGTAGGAGTGGTCAATTTACCAAAATTGGAATGCAAACAGTCCAGATGAAGTTATCTAGTTTAGTCCTTGTGTAGGATGTTTTTTGGGATTATTCTTCAAGAGGAAGTTTGGCATCAATGGTGGTATGTGATTGACCGGATTGAGCATTAAGAGGAAGAATTGTTAGAATTAATGCTAAATCCGTTGAGTTACTCTTGTGAAGTTAATTGGTTTCGTCATGCAATTAATTTATTATTTACGAAGAGTTTCACGGAAGTTGAAGATGCATTAGTGGGAGCATTTATGCGGTGAAAATTAATGGCGTCTAAAGCATTTGGTTTTCTAACTTTATGAGGAGAGTTATGAGGAAGTTAAATCCATAAAAGAAGAAGTTAAGTCTTCTGGCTTTTAGATACCCAAGTGTTAGTTGTTTCTAGGTGTTAATGGATGGTGTTAATTAGGTTGTAACCGTTGTAACTTGTGAGTCATTATGTAGCGGTTGTTACAAGGTTAACGTTGGGATAAGTGAAGGGTTTAGATCTAGCACTAAATAGATCTAGTAACCCGTAGCTTTGGATCATCCCAACTTGTGGGGATCACATCCAAGGGAGTCAAGGGTGGTTCTATGGGAACTCAAAGGGACTCAGGTAAAAACACCACGGGAAACACGGGTTGATGGGTTGGTTGGGTAATCCTCATGTAAACTTGTAATCCTCATCTTCTTAATGAAAGTTGTTTTATCTCCTCCCGTGGACGTAGGTCATGTTTGGACCGAACCACGTATATCCTTGTGTCACTATTTTATCATTACATTATCTTGTGGTTTTTCTTCTTCGGCAACCATGTCGATCTCACCACGATCCTGGGGAAATGGGCCCGAAATCCTAACAGCTTTACTTCCCCCTTTCTTTACAGACCTGTTATCATACCAACAGATTTGCTGTGGTCGAGTTTGGGGTGGACCTCCTCTTCTTGACGGCCTCGGGACACGTACTGATTGTTGCTTTGGGAAGAATTTTGATTGTCGTACTGCTTATATGGTCCGGCCTACTGTTTTCCCTTCGTTTTATTTTCTTCAATGATTCTGAGCTCCTTAGCTAAAGTAGCACAGTTTACTGTTTGATGACTTCGATTCCCATGGTACTCACAAAATGCCACTGGGATTTCTCCTTGTGGGGGATTCCTAGGATGGGGGAGATATCCTTCCCTTACTGCGGCCGCATATTTTCCCGGATCGATGTAGACAACGGGCCTTGTGTTTTGATGCTGCGGTCCTTGAGAAGAGGACCCGGCCGCTGTCTTGTAATACGGTCGGTATCTTGACCCCCCTTTTGATGAACTTCCGGCACCTCCATTCTGGCCTCCCTTATTCTCTGATGCAGCCGCTCCCTTAAAGCTATCTGCTAGCTCTTTGGCCTTATTTTCTACTATCTTGGACTTCAAGTAGTCATGAATCACCTCGGCCAATTCCCCATGGGTCTTGGGCGCCTTGGTCTCAATTTTTCCCACGAGACGGGGCTGTGCCAGGCCATTCCCAAAAGCTTTGATCAGAATTTTCTCATCAATGTCATCAATTTCTGCTACCTTTTTGTGGAAGCGCTCATTGTATTCTTTCACAGTCTCCCCTTTCCGCTACCTTAGATCCATCAATTCTATCGTTTCTTTCTTGACCTTTTTACTCGCAGCAAAATATTGCTGGAACTCCTCAGTTAGCTGCTTGAAACTGGTAATAGATTGCGGCGGCCTTGTTGAGATCCACCCCAATGCCCTTTTCGAAAGCGTCCCTGGAAATAAATTGCAGAGAGTGGGAGAACTAATTCCCTGAGTGTTCATTGCGAACATAAATTTTTTGATATGTTTAGCGGGATCCCCTGTTCCATCGTATGTCTCAACTGCCGGAGCGACAAAGTGCGGCGGAAGCTTCGCTCTTCTTATCCTTTCTGAGAACGAATAGAGGCTCATGTCTATCTGATCATCTTCTTCCATCCCTTCTTCGTTAATGATCATAGCATCCTTCCGGTCCTTGCTCTCTTCATCATTGCTTCCTTTCGAGTCTCTGCTCCTCAAGAGTTCTATAGCCTCAGTCATTTCTTCCCATTTTATTTGATATTCCTTATATCTTTACATCAGTTCTTGTTGCAGAATCTCGTTTCCTTCTACGATTTTCTCATCGATGGATCTAACTAATCCTTTCAGCATATCTTTAAGATCTTTTTTAGAGATGGCCTCTGGCATCTCGGAACTCATTTCCTCTTCGACACGATTACTCCCTCCTGTGGTGTTCTTTGGTGTTTTCTTGGATCTATGAGCCATTTCCCGCGCTTGAATCCTACAAAAATATCATTAGCCATTTTAGATTTTTTCCTGTTGACAAAGAACATTTCCCTGTTTCTACGTGACTTCGTGGTTGCTACTAGCTGTTCATTTCCCACAGACGGCGCCAAATGAAATGAAGTGCTCACTCTTGTTCAATTCAACCCTTCCTTCTATCCTATGTTACCTGGTTACGATCGCAAGTTCAACGAGAGAGAAAGAGAGAGAGAGAGAGAGAGAGAGAGAGAGAGAGAGAGAGAGAGCTTTCACTGAAGTCAAGCTTAAGTTCGATTGCCCAAAATAGTGTGTCTTATTCCATGGGGATACACCCCTATTTATAGTGTTTTGACATTTGACCCCCTGTTGCCAACCTATCCTTTTCTGTATGTTAGTACATTTTTCCCTTTTCTTGCGGCTTTGGCCGGCCACAGACGACCGGCCGCATTATATTCTATCTAGTCTGGTTTCTCCGGTCATAGATGACCGGACGCTTTACACTTACTTTTAGTTCTATTTCTATCTGGCTAGAGGTGACCGGATGCTTTACATGCCCTTTTTGGTCAGTACCATTTCTTCCCTTCTCACACGCACGCTAATATGTTTTTGAAAAAGAAAGGCGACGACCGGTCTTATTTTACTTATTATTTCAGAATATGCTTGATGGGGTGTGAATTTTTGGTATCTACAACCTCAAATATCCCTCCATGGTCCCGTTGTCTTTCATCACACCCCATGGCCACATTATAAGCATTAAAGACTTCCGACTTGTTAGTTGTGTATCTAATCACGTGAAAGTAATAATTTGAACGTGTAAATCAAACAAATATCGAATTCAATGGACTAGAAGTTGTGACCGTAAGTAAGAAACGAGTGCAAACATCAAACACGTCGAGTGTAGGTTAGAAAGTACCACATTGAAAATACAAATCTTGACCCCATGAGGACGAGACTTGTTCACACATTTAATCGAACAAAATACTGAGAGCAATCGATCGGATGATCGATTGCCATGAACTCTAGCTTAGATTTGTCCTAGGAATATACTAGGCCAAATGATTGTTCCAACATTTCCATGACAACATCGATCGAAACCCGAAGCTTAAGCTCATCATAAGTCTTAAGCACCATCACCACCACAATACCCAGACCCGTAATAAGCCCTCACCTCCACATAAATTCTCAAGCTCGTCATAAGCCCTGTGTTATACCCAAAATTTTAACCCCCTCCCCCCCCCCCCCCGGAGTAGAGTCTCTAAGACATATGCCTCGTAAATGGTATTCTAGTCAAATGATGAGGAATCTTGGTTCAATCACCACGTTCGGGAGTGTTAGTGACAGCTTACTCACCCCAAAGGGTGTTTTCGTAATTTTTAGGGCTCCTAAGGAACCCCGTAACCTTTTCTCTCCTCCGAAAATGACACAAATCAACTCGGAATGCTTTGGAATTTTAATGCATGATAGAGGATGACGTTTAGAGCATAATGTATTTAGAACTTTGATTTTTTGAATTTCTAATAATTTTTGGGTAATTTTTTATTGAATCTGATGAGAAATTGAATTCAAAAATATTCCATTCTCTGAAAATTCTAATTTCTCCAGGGGAAAATAAGAAATATCTTTTTCTACAGATGGTTAAAATTTTACATCCAAACTCATTCTAGAAATCACTTGTCCAAATCTCAGTAAACTTCGGTTTTTACCAAGTTTACTATATCTTTAGTGATTCCTATATAAGATACCTTAATCCTTGAGCAAAATACGGCAATAAAAACCCTAGGCAATCGGAATTCATAGCCGTCTTAACCCTCACAAGTTTTTCAATACCCGAGCATCAAAATCACATCAAAAACCTTCCACAATCACCATCTAAACATTTTTTTCAGCTCTCACAACATCAACGATCATCAAACCTCCACCAAAACACAACTAAAACATGAAGAACATCAACCAAAACAAGGGGTTAAAAAGCCCAGGTTGAAATCCTTTCGGGTCCACCACCTACGAGGCAATCGAAGAATCTCAACGTGAAGGATCACCTCAATTCTAAAGGAAAATAAGGTTATAAAATAGGTTTTCTAACTCCTTCTGACTTCATATACTGTTTGTTAAAATTTGGGATCAAACTGAACTTTTCTGGCTCCCAAATTGACGTTTTTCTTCGTTTCTTTCAAATAAATTGTTCATTAAGTTTCAACCTTAATTTACAGTCAAATTGAATTTTTTAAAATATTAACTTGTTTAAAATCTCATAGGCTACACACCCATAAAGTTTTAGCCAAAAAAAACCGCCAGAAATTGCCTAAAAGCTACCGCCCGAGGGCTGCCCGCACCCACGGACGCTACGTCCGGGGTCCCGGACGCCCTGTCCGTAATCACGGACGCTTTTGGACAATGGTGGGATTTTTAATTTTTTAAAATTAGGGCTTTTGCAAAGCTAGTCCATGCCCACAGACGCCCTGTCCGTGGCCCCGGACTTTTCAAAATTTCATTTTCTCGTAAATTTGTCTTTTCTGTATAATTAGGTTAACTAGGGTCCGTGGGTTCAGACACTAGGTCCGTGGCCACAGATGGAACTAAAATTTGACCTAATTCAACTTCTAATCGCTTAGTTTAGGTAAATTTAATTTTCACATTTCAATTTAGTCAATAAATGTCAAAAATACAAAAAAAAAATCATAAGCGTGTGCACTTAGGTTAATCCGGCCTCGTAATAAGCCATAAATGACATGAGTAAAGGAAAAATGACTTAGGAGGGTAGTGAAAGTAAATTGAATCCGGAAAAGTTGAATACCAAGCCCTGGTACCCGAACTCTCCTTTCTTAATTTACCGTAGGTTAAAATTAGGTGGCGACTCTAATTAGGTTCAAGTGAGCTAACTTCGGATTTAATAATTAATGTTATTTGAATTAGTTATTAAAATTAGGTTATAAGTGGACCTAGAAATCTGATCAGTTCCTACTCAACCCAAATCAACATAGGATAGTGGTTTGAAAATCAAGGCTCACACCCTTACCACCACTCAAAAGCCTCAAACCCCCACAACAAACACCATACACTTCCATCAGTGACATGTTCATTTTCTAGGAAACAAATCACAAGTTTGAAATCTTTAGTCAAGAAGTGGTAATTTCGCTTTCCTTTTCAGTAGACAGAATTTTCCTCAAACATTGCCATGTTTTGCACCTTTTTCAACAATAGCTATGGACAAGTTCTAGTCCCTACAAGCACTCTGATGGCATTTTACAATTTCTTCATATACCACACCATTGCCACGTTTGGCACTTTTACAATTAGTTTTCATCACAATAATTTGCACGAGACCATTATCATTGCATCATTCCTGTGCAAGAACCCAACCTACCTCCCGTGCGAGAATCTAATCTACCTCCTGTGTGAGAACCCAATCTACCTCCTGTGTGAGAATCCAATCCACCTTCTGTACGAGAGTCTAATTTTAATTCAGTGTGAAACCTAGCATCTTCATTCAGTGCGAGACCTTGTACCTTCTTTTAGTGCGAGACCCAGTATCTTCATTCTGTGTGAGACCTAGTTCATTCATTTTCATGTTCCCGACATCTTAGATGCTCGGCATAATTCATTCATTTTCAGGTTCCTGACACCTTAGATGCTCGACGCAGCTTATTCACTTTCAGGTTCTTGACGCCTTAGACGCTCGGTGTAGTTCATTCATTTTTAGGTTCCCGACACCTTAGATCCTCGGTGTAGTGCATTCATTTTTAGGTCCCCGACCCCTTAGATGCTCGGCATAGTTCATTCACATTTGGGTTCCCGACACCTTAGATACTCGGCGTAGTTTATTCATTTTTGGTTTTCGGCACCTTAGAACAGCCCGACAATATCTCTACAGGTAGTCAGCGCCTAAGAATAGCTCGACAACATTTTGTTATCGACATCTTTACTGGTAGTCAGCGCCTTTGAATCGCTCAACAAAACCCTCAACTTTATCCAATCCAAGTAGTTGGCACCTTAAAATATCCCAACGATCTCAAACTCTCCTTCCAAGTAGCCAGGGACTTAGAATAGCTCAACACAATCAAAATATATTCGGCGAAAACTCAAGATGAAGAACAACATGTCAAAGGCCGAGCAAAATTTTAGGTTATCTCTTAAGCATCAATTAGTCTTTTTATCTTCATTACAAACTCTAGTTGACAGGGGGTAATTTGTTATACCCAAATATGCCTAGAGGGTAAAATAGTCAAAAGACACGGAATCTCGAGTTGATAAGGATGTTTTTGGAATTTTCTATCCTTGCATGGTTAGCTCACACTCCTTAGAAAGGTCATGAAAGTCGAAGCATCATAAAGGGCACTTTTGTAATTTTTAGGAATTTTTATTCTCAAAAATTAGCTTTTAATGCATATTATAAGCTAACTTTTTTAACCTAAAGTCCCGAATTCTCGAAAATATAATGGAAAACGCTTCCATCCATTGAATAAAAGTTGCAATTCGGTTATTAGGCCCATCCAGGAACAAAAGCCTAGCAAAATTTATTCGAACCCCAAAGCCCAAAAATAAAGGAAAAATACAAGTCATTTGGTTATTTTCTCTCTCTTCTAAAAATAGCTCAAATCAACTCGAAATATCATGAAATTTTAACACATGATAAACGATGACATATAGAGAATAGTGGATTTGGAATTTTAAATTTTTGAATTGTTGAAAATTTCCTGTTAATTTCTGAAAAGATATGATGAAAATTGATTTTAAAAATATTCCTTTATAATTTTTTTAAAAATTTTCATTGGAAAAATCATAAATACCCACTTTTACATGTTGGCAAAATCTCATGATCATATTCTATCCAGAATTTATCAGACCAAGTCTCAAAAAAAAGGTTGAAACTCGGTATGCGCCAAGATACGTCCCCGATATGTCGTGAACGTGTCTTTAGGGATGACAAAATGAACTACAGATTTTGTACCAAGGAATGGTAGAAGAGTACAAGTAATTTAATCTGGAATATCTTATTCAATTAAGAATTACTCCTCGCAAGTCACTCAATCTCCCTCTGCCCAACCTCTGAACTCTGTGTGAGCCTCGATTTTTAAACCCTGTCCAATATTGATTCGAGTTGATTAGGATTTGATCGGGTTTTAGGTCCACTTATAACATAAGCTTAATAACTAAGTCATATAACCATAATTATTAAAACCTATGATAGCTCACTGGAACCTATTATGAGTCGCCACCTCTTTTTAACCTAGATCAAATTAGGAAAAGAGAGTTCAGGTTCGGGGGCTTGATATTCGACTTAATTAGGGTTCAATTACTTTCATTACCCCTAGAAGTCGTTTTTCCTCTACTTAGTTTAATTACGGCTTATTACAAGTCGTTTTAACCTAAGTGTGTGCTTCTGATTTTTTGTATTTATAACTTTTTTTTACAGAAAAATAAAGTGAAAACTAAAACTACCTAAACTAGGGTTTCAGAGACAAAATTAGGTCAAATTTTTAATTATGTCCGTAGCAACGGACCTAATGTCTGAGACCACGGACCCCAGTTGAACTACATGATTATGAAAACCGAATTAAAATAAAAACAAAAACTTGAAAAGTCTGGGGCCACGGACAGGGTGTCTGTGGGCCCGGACATGTACTGTTAAAAACCCTAAAATTTGAAAAATTGAAAAATAAGAAATTCCGCCACCGTCCGTGGGTGTCCGTGGTCACACACAACCCGTCCGTGGTCCCGGACCTTGCGTCCGAGGACACGAACCACCCACAGACAGTGGGTTTTTGGTGGTTCCCGACGGTGTTTTTGGCTCAAAATTTATGTACGTGTACCCTGAAAGGTATACAATATGTTAGTAATTGAAAGATTTCAGTTTGAAGTCAAATTATACACGAAACGTAACAAACAAGAAACAAGGCAAAAACAAAAGCAATTAGCAATACAGAAGCCGAAAAGGGTTGGTTTGAACCCAAAATTTAATAGAAGACTAATAAAGTCGTAAGGTTTCAGAAAAGTGTAATTATAACCAGTTTTGGATCCTGGAACAACGAGACTCTTCACGTCGGGATTCTTTCGGTGCTCCGTTGACCTCAGTTCTGGATTGAGTTCAAACCCGGCTTCTAGCTATTGATTGTTGATGCTATTCTTCACGTTTTGGTGGTGATTTAGCTGCTGTTTGATGGTTAGAACAACATTGGGAATTGAAAATTGTGTGAAAGTATGGATTTAAGAAGGATTTCGGTATTGTTTTGGTGCTTGGAAGTGCAAAAACGTGAGAAACTGGTTATGGAAGAGAGTTTTGATTGCCTAGGGTTCTGAGAGCTTGTGGGATTCTGATTTGATCAAGAGATTTATCCCTTTATATAGACTTTCTTAAAGATAAAGAAAATCTAGTGAAAACGAGATTCTTAGAGATTTTAATTTAATGACTTCTCAGTGGAATTTTGCTAAAAAATCTTAGCCACATGTCAAGGATGACAATTATGATTTTTCTGAGGTGGAATCGAATTTTTTAAATATTGGAATATTTTTAAATTCAATTTCTCGTCAGATTCAATCAGAAATTGCTAGAAAATTATAGGGAATTCAAAAAATCAAAATTCCAATGCCCTTATGCTTAAAATGTCATTCTCTATCATGGGTTAAAATTTCAAAATATTCCAAGTTGATTTGAGCCATTCTCGGAGGAGAGAGGAGGCTTGTAGGGGGCTTAGGAGCCTTGAAAAATTACGAAAATACCCCTGAAGATGACTAAGTTGCCCCTGATGCCCCAGAAGGCACCGATCGAACCGGGAATCCTTGTTGTTTGACCAAACTACCCTTTTTGCACCAATACCATAAGAGACTTTCCTCCAGGGGGTTAAAATTTTGGGTATAACAGATTGCCCCCCATTAACTAGACTTTGTAATGAATATGAAAAGTCTGGTTGATGCTTGAGTGATGCCCCAAAATTTTGGATTGTGAACAGACTCTGCATGTCGTTTGAAATCTAGTGGGTTATGTTGAGCTATTCGAAGGTGTTGACTACCTAAAGGAGAAAGAGATGTTATTGAACTATTCGAATGTGCCAATTACCTGAAATGATGATAAGTTGTCGAGCTATTCTAAGGCGCTGACTACCTAAAGTGATGAAAATTATGTCAAGCTATTCTAAGGCGTTGACTAAATAAAACGATGAAAACGATGTCAAGCTATTCTAAGGCGTTGACTACCTGAAAATGATGAAAATGATGCCAAGCTATTCTAAGGCGTTGACTACCTAAAATGATGAAAACGATGTCAAGCTATTCTAAGGTGTTGACTACCTGAAAATGATGGAAATGATGTCAAGCTATTCTAAGGCATTGACTACTTAAAACGATGTCAAGCTATTCTAAGGCGTTGACTACCTGAAAATGATGAAAGTGAAATAATGTGTAGATGCAGGAATACTGATAAGCTAGCGATGCTCATGATGCTGATGATGTTGTTGATGTTGATGATGCCGATGATGTTAATGATGTCGATGATGTTGATGATGCTCGGATGCTTCTAGGGACCGAAACCCGTGCCAATGCTCCTGGCTGGACCCATTGTGGACTTATTGCCATTGCCCCCCAAGCCGGTATACAGGGATAACTCCTGGTAAAAACCCTGGGGACTTATTGCCATCGCCCACCATTTGTTGATCCCAAAATAAGTTGACATCACACAGGAGGATTTATTGCCATCACCTCACCAACTTTTCTATCGTCAGGTCTTGTGACGCGCCTGGATAATGCAAATAGATCTTATGATGTGCCTATATGAATGAAATGAATGCAATGTGTTTGACGGAAGTAGGTAAATTAAAGAGTGATGCTAGGTCTTACTTCGAGCCTAAGGGGATTATTCTAGGTCTTATAACAAGCCTAATGGTTGGAACTAGGTCTTATGACGAGCCTAAAGGTTGGATCTAGGTCTTATGACAACCCTAAAGGATGGATCTAGGTCTTATGACAAGCATGAAGGTTGGAACTAGGTCTTATGACGAGCCTAAAGGTTGGATCTAGGTCTTATGACAAGCCTAAAGGTTGGAACTAGGTCTTATGACAAGCCTAAAGGTTGGAACTAGGTCTTATCACGAGCCTAAAGGTTGAATCTAGGTCTTATGACAAGCCTAAATGTTATCTAGGTCTTATGACAAGCCTAAAGGTTGGAACTAGGTCTTATGATGAGCCTAAAGGTTGGAACTAGGTCTTATGACGAGCCTAAAGGTTCAATCTAGGTCTTATGACAAGCCTAAAGGTTGGAACAAGGTCTTATGACGAGCCTAAAGGTTGAATCTAGGTCTTATGACAAGCCTAAAGGTTGGAACTAGGTCTTATGACGAGCCTAAAGGTTGGATCTAGGTTAAAGTGAGGTAAGTGTATGATGGGTTAGGTCTTACCATGGGCCTAAATGAATGTTAAGGTTTATGTCGGACCTGGAGATTGTATGTCAAAGAGGTAGGGCTCAGAACGGGCCTGAGGAAATTTGATGTGGAGATAGTGCTTAGGACGGGCCTGTGGAAATTTGATGTGGAGATAGGGCTTAGGACGGGCCTGTGGAAATTTGATGTGGAGGTAAGGCTTAGGACGAGCCTATGTGATATGAAGAGGGTTTGAACCTTTAGGTTTCGGATTTCTGGGGCCCAATCGGTGTCGTTGTTGCAATTATTGGAACCAACAATTGCCCCCTGTATTTTTCCTTAAGGCAACCTGAGTTTTTTAGGATTTTATGGCAATCGATCGGAACGATCGATTGCCCCCAGTATTTTCTTTGATTAATTGCATAAAAACAAATCTCACTCTCACAAGGTCAGGATTTATCTTAATGTGGTGCTTTTTATCCTACACTCGAAGTGTTTGATGCTTGCACTCATGCTCTCCTTTTGGTCAAAACATCTCAACCATTGAATTTGACATTTGTTAGATTTACGCGTTCAACCTGTTACTTTCATGTGATTGGATACACAACTACTAAATCGGAAGTCTTTTAAGCTTATAACGTGGCTATGGGGTGTAATGAATGACAACGGGATCATAGAGGAATGTTTGGGATATGTGGAGCTATAAGGGTGACCAAATCTGCAACTTGCACCTTATCTCGAACTTGCCTTCTTTGTCTTGAAGTCGTTTGGCTACTTCGTGATGACTTCGCTTGTGAGCTTGGAACTTGGGACTTTTGGGTTGTTCCTTGCACCTTCTCTCTTTCTTCCGATTTTGGATTTCTTCGAGGCTTTTCAGATTTGCCTTTCTTTGAATCTCTTTTTCCTCAAGGTTCTTGTGTTTCCCGGTTTGGAACTTTGAAAGCTGCTGTTGATGTGAGCTCATTTGAATCCTGTGTCACTTTGGGACCATTTACGGATCGTTTCGTCATGCTAGTAGCAGTTTTGCTTCTTTGGACTTATGAAGTTGCTGTTCGGAAGTCGGTCTCCTTGCTTCCTTTGGTCACCGGGTCGGTTATTCATCATTGGCTGGCTTTTTTGTGGAGTTTGTAATGTCGTAAAAGATGACATATACGAAAAGCTCAACGGGGGTGCCTAGGGTGTAATGTCAGGGTTCACAAGCTTTTGGCTATGTGGTGCGGTACCTAGGTGCTTCGTCATCCTTAATAGATGTGTATCCGTTCTTTGTTACTTTTCTCAGGTTTAAACGTAAATTTACAAAACATCTCCTTCGGTTGGAGTCATGCCGTTTACCTTGCTCTTGAATGTGATCTCTCTGGAGTCGTGTAAAAATGACACGCTCTTTCGCTCTTGGTTTTACCGCTCAAGACACTCTCGCGAAGTGTACACTTAGAGACTTGTTTGCACGTTTAAACAAAAGAAATAAACATTATCGTTCCTTAACTCGGATTGCCCCCAGTATTGTTTTGGGATCTTTTGACAAACCTTTTGAATACCCAGGTCATTTGTGGAAGGTGGTTGTGTGTGTGATGGTGAGTGGTGATAGGGTGATTTTGTGGAGGGGTGATTGACTAGTTAAGGGATATATATAGTTAGAGCGTTTTTTACCCGAAAATGACGTTCTGAACTGTGATTTCAGTACGACATTCTGACAGTGTAACAATGTTTGTAATTTAGTCAAATGCAACGTAATTTAGTCAAACATAACGTAAAATGTCATCCAAATTACATGGAGTCACAATTAAAATCATATTGACGCAATTAATACAGGTTTATAATGTTTTGTAACAATCAGAGTGTTTTTTACTGTTTACGCTCAAGAAATTATTTTAAAAAAAAAACAAAAGTTACAACACGACATCATTACATGTGTACAACGTCAGTATGAATTAAAAAAAATTTGTACTGCAGTGATTAGTAATTTTGTACTGCGAATAGCAACCCAGTTTGTAATATATTACATATTTAATATTAATTAAATTAAAAATCATTAAATGTATTACTATTATTTTATTATATAACTTCCCACTAACAACTAATCTCGAAATTGAACAAAATTTAGGAACAATATTAGATAAATTTTGAACAAAGGGTTTAAAAAGTTGAAAAACAAATATGGTTTCATAAACACGAACTTGATGTTAAAAAATGACAAACCAATTACAATGATATATTATATTGAAGTTTTTTACTATGAAATTTCTAATGAATAACTATTATCAACTTTGTGAACATTTTATAAACCATAGTTGAACATATGGTCCTAAAAACAGAACAAATAATTTTAAGTTTCTAAACTTGAACGAGAACAAAAAAAAAAGGCCACTCAGAAGTAAATTTTGAACAAAGTGTTTTCAAAATCAAACAACTAGTACCACGTATCTAAGCGCAAACTTGAAAGTATTAAAAAATGCAATCCAATAATTACAAATTGTATTAACATTATTTTATTAATAATATTCTATGAACAACTTGTTTCGAATTTGAACCTTACCAAAATTTAGGAGCAATACGAAATAAATTTTTAACAAAGGTTTTAAAAAACATGAACAAGGAGTATCGCTTATATGAACATGAACAAGATGTTTAAAAATGGCAAACCAAGAAAAATGGTATATATTGACACTGTTTTATTCTAAATTTATGAGAACAACTTGTATCAATTTTGTGAACAATTTATAAACAATAGTTGAGCATATAGTCAAAAAAATTGAACAACTAATTTTAAATTTCTAAACATGAACGTGAGCTTTTAAAACTTGAACATGTAGCGCGTATCTGAATCCAAACTTGAATTAAAAACGACAATCCACTTAAAAACCGAAACACTGTAATAACATTCTTTTATAATATAATTATCATGAACAACTAGTCTCAAATTTGAACCTTGACAAGTTTAGGAACAATATAAAACAAATTTTGAACAAAAGGTTTTAAAAGTTGAACAAAATGTATTGTTCAAATGAACACGGACT
This sequence comes from Limonium bicolor, assembly GCA_023374045.1. Lineage (NCBI taxonomy): Eukaryota > Viridiplantae > Streptophyta > Magnoliopsida > Caryophyllales > Plumbaginaceae > Limonium > Limonium bicolor. The sequence goes on from CM041776.1 coordinate 206,498,780, forward strand.
TGATGTTTAAAAAGGACAAACCAATAAAAATTATATATTATATTGACAATGTTTTATTATAATTATCTAATGAACAACTAGTGTTAAATTTGTGAACAGTTTATAAACAATAGTTGAATATATAGGTCAAAAAACTGAACAACTGATTTCATATTTCTAAACATGAACATAAACTTGAATATTTTAAACTTAAACATAAAAAAATTCAAGAACATTAAGAAAAATTTTATGAACAAAAAATAAATTCAAGAACATTAAGAAAAAATTTATGGACAAAATTCAAGCATAATAATTTTGTTAATTCACAAATTGATAAAATATAGAAGTTACAAATGATTTATTTTATATAATTGAGAAGAACAAAACATGAAAATAAATACTATCACATAATAACAAATGTCACGTTAGTGAAGCACGCTGATTCCACTTGTATGCTCCAATCAAAGCTCAAACATAAATTAGCAAAAATAAGAAAAAAAGTCTAATAAGTAGAATAAAAATTAGATGTATTAACGTATACATTTATCCTTTAACGCAAATTCGATGGAACGGCAGGGCCGTGTATAATACGGAGCGCTCAACATGAGTTGGCAGTCCCAGTCAGCAGCTGACTGGACTATTTTGCTGACTGGGTTGCCTTTTTATTATATTAACTTTAAATGATTGTAACTTTTAATATATCAGTCCAAAATAAAAAAAAATTATATCACTGTTCACATAAATTCAAGCTCTTCAAAACAAGACCAGTCATGGATATGTTTTGACAACTTAAAAAAAAATATTATTACATGTGTATGATGATACACTAAAATGATAATATGATTCATTAATTTTGATATTATGATTCATTAAAATTGATATTATCATTCATAAACTAATAAGTGTTGAATTAGATTTCAAATTTCGGAACCGATAAAAAATCATTATTGTTTAGTAGTGTATTATTATTATTGTATGGTGTATTTTAAATCTTATATGGTGAATCACGTATTTTTTATACATACCAAATATTGTTTTGTGTTGAATTATTGTTTAATTAATTATTTTTATATGTTTACGTTGATATTTTAGTGATGATATGATTCATTAACTTTTGATATTATGATTCATTAAATTAATATTATGATTCATTAATTAATAAGTGGTGAATTAGATAACAAACTTGGAACCGATAAAAATCATTATTGTTTGTTTTGTAGTGTATTATTATTGTTGTATGATGCATTTTAAATCTTCTATGGTAAATCATGTATTTTTCATACATATCAAATATTGTTTTGTATTGCATTATTATTTAATTTTTTTATGTTTATATTTTTGCAATGATACACTAAAATGAATATATGGTTCATTAATTTTGATACTATGATTCATTAAAATTGATATTATGATTCATTAACTAATAAGTGGTGAATTAGATAACAAACTTTGAAACTAATAATGGATTATATTAATTTTATTATTATTGTTTTATGGTGTATTATTATTTATATGATGTATTTTAATTCTTTTATAGTAAATCATATTTTTTTAACATACCGATTTTTAAACAGATAATGAATTATTATTGTTTTATAGTGTATTATTATTGTCGTATGGTGTATTTTAAACTGTATATGGTGAATTAAGTATGGTAGATATATACATATAAAAAATATAAAATTTTAAAGTTGTCAAAACATATCCATGAGTGGTCTTGTTTTGAAGAGCTTGAATTTAGGTGAACAATGATATAATTTTTTTCATTTTGGACTTATATATTGAAAGTTACAATAATTTAAAACTAATATAGTAAAAAGACAGCCCAGTCAGCAAAAACAGTCCAGTCAACAGCTGACTGGGACTGCCAAATCACTAGAGTGTACCATATCTCATGCGGACTGTCCGCACCTTCTACCTACTGATCCTTTAAATGTTAAACACTATATACTATCTATATAAAAAAAATTATTTTATAATTAAAAACCAATCATCTATGAGTATAAATCACGAATAATCATTATTAGCAGTATGTATAATCAAACACTAAACAATTTACATACTAGATAATTGTTTATGTAGTGATTTTTTTTTTTGGAATTATAATATATTTTTCAAATAACTAATCATGAACTAGTTTTATTGTAATTAGCTTTCTATTTAATTGAATATATTAATTTTGTGTTAAATATAATTATTAATTACTTGTTTAATACGTTTTTAATGAATGAAATAAACTGCTACTCTAATACAAATAGTGTTAATATTATTGTGTCAATTAAACAAATAAATATTTAATTATACAAGTTTTATTAATTGTGATAAAACAAAAAAATTCTCACTAGAATACAATTCCCTAAATTAGGATTCCAGTTATCAAACAAGTCGAAAGAGAAACAGTAATGACAGAATATTGTAGCCTGGTTTTGTGATTTCCTACTAATAAATTTTGTGAAGTCAATTCTGTTCCTGATCATACAAGGACCTGAAGAATTGCATAAGGAGAATAAAGAAAGAAAAAAGGGAATAAAAAAACCTACAAGGAGTATCGTCTTGAATGGCATCCACCTCTTTCCACTGACCAAGACAATACAGTTACACTATGGAAACAAGAGAAGGGCTCCGCCCTTAACTAGTCAATCCCCCTCAAATCATACCGACACCCCTCTGCTTTACTGGAGGAACCCTTCGTCCCCTCAATCGACATGTATCATTATGTGCTGCGTAGTTGCTTTCGTTAGGTGTCTATCAACAGCATCTACATGTTAATGAGAGCTAACTATTTCTCTGTACAAAACCTAAAATTGCTGTCTAGTTCTTAGCTGGTAACCCCGCCGAACAGTATGAAATGTCCCTTGCAACCTGACCCCAGTATAGACTTCATCATCATCATCATCATCATCATCATATTCATCCATATTTCTAACTGGTCTGACTGCTCCACGTCCAGCTTTGGCACCTCTTTTTGCTGGAGAACTTCTTACTGGAGTACTTCTTGCTGGTGGAGGACGCTTTCTTTTGATGTTTGCGGTGTAGGTTGAGTAATCAACTGTATCTTCCCTCAAGGCATTCTTATATTCCTGTTCAAAAAGGGCATACATTCAAAGATAAAAGAACCACCAAATACAACATGTTGCAACATTGCATAACCATGTCATATTGAGACCGACGTTTCAAAAAAGCATAATGCAGATCCCACTTTCATTTGGGTACAATACCAGATCATACCTAGATTAATCCCAAAACTTGACTTCTGATGCCACAAGTAAACCCTCTTTAGAGCTTTAAACCATATATTATACTACATAGCCTTTCCTCGGAAATCATGGAAACGTGAAATATTTACCCTTTCCCAAAATAAGATTATCAAACGTATAGGGCAAGACGGAGATACAATCTATTTCCAATGCAACAAGGCATTCATCAACACAGGGTGATAGCCAATAGCAACAGAAAGTTCTTGAAAATCCAGTGCGGTCAAGGCATTTCCTTAAATCTCCCGAAAGGTTGCCCCTGTCCTAAGAGGTGGAATGAAACGGTCTCTTATGCAGATGCATTAAAAATGGGAGGACCAGATCAGCTAATTTATACCTGATATCTTTGTGTTAACTCTTCCGGAGTGGAAGGCACTTCAGTGTGGAAGTCGCCAATATTGAAAGGAATGTTCTGCCTCGAAAGAGCTTCTCCTGATTTAGAAGGTTCAATAGGAGAAAACGCCTGAACAAGGAACCAAAAAGCAGTTTTAGTCGAAATATATGGGCATCAAGCATGCGAACCCAGTTCCAAGCATACCTGGCAACGAACATCATCAAGGTTATATACAATTTTTAGATGTCTCTTTAGCTTCAGGAGAAGCTGAAGGGCAGTAGCAGCAACACAGTCAGCCTGTACATTACAGGAAAAAAAGCAAGGATCAGAGTAAGATCAAACACCGATGACAAGTGACATCAGCAACAGAATGTATGTTTCACAGACGATCAGCCCCAACATTCAAACGAAGCCTTTGATTCTGATGCAGCACACTGAAACACGTTAAAAGAGTTTGAATTCATATATTCACATAAAAAGGGTGACATCCAAATATCCAAGAGACTGAGTTGTACGAGGCTCTGACAGATTATTAAGAGGGACAGTTATGCAAGGCCTTCCCATACAACTTGATGGGTGCAGCATAATCTAATCCTCTTAAGAGACCTGCAATCCACAGAAGAGGCCAACAAAGTCTAATCCTTTGATCCCTAAACCGTAGCCTAAGTCCGCTTTATATAGTCCATGACCCGATAACTAAAAAGATGGTTGATTACAGAAGTGCCCTGATAGAAGCTTTATGCCTTCAACCTATATCCTAACATCACTCCCCCGCTAAAACGAACACCTTGTCCTCAAGGTGGTTCTGGTAGCCAGGATTCCTTTTGGAGCCAGAGGTGTGGTAGGTAGCACCCGTGATCTGTTGATGTAGTTGAGAGGGTGAAATGAGACACATCCTCATAAGTGGACGGCCGCACTGGTCCTTAAAAGCTCAGTCGGTTACACCATTAGCTTCAATTCTGCGCCTTAACAGTGAAAAACCACAATAAGCTATACTAAGAAGTTGTCACCCAGTCCAATACGCACATTACTACCACGAGCTGTAGCAGCCCAGACCTCTATGCTTTTCAAAGTCACAGATGAGCTCAGTACAATCTGCTGGCTTGATGACACTAGAGTATTCCTGGATGCGGTCCAATTTTCCTGACACGAAATGCCAATACGCAGCTTTTCTCCACCTATCCTTGCATCATTTAGAGCGAAAACCCCACCAATTTAGGAAGGTACGCAATCCAACCAGAATGGTCCAACCAGCAAGGTATAAGCTTCTTCTTAATTCTTACAAACAGTGAAGACTTAGCTTTGCATCTTCTATACTCATCAGTAGCGTGAATGTGAAATTCTGAGATGTTGTCCGTCCCTTCCTTCAGAATCACAGGAACAAGCGCATATCCTCTTCTTCTGTTTTGCCAGAATCCAAGGGCAGTATTGAAGGCTGATGGTGCGACACCAAACTATGAGGTTCCACAGAGCATGCTAAGGCACCATTCGAAAATTGTCTCGAGAGAGAATGTAACACCCTATATGTGTTACTATCCAACAACCTAGCTCCCAGGTCATTCGGACTTGAAAATTAACCACTTCAAGCCCCTAAATCCTCACTTAGGCTTAAAAAGTAGAAGACTTTATTGTTGTAGTCAACCCGTATATATTCATATAAACCAACCACTTTACTACTCATATCCTAATGTGAGATGGGGGTTTGACATACTCCCCAACTCAAAGAACACGACGTCCTCACCGTCACAAGCCTTATATCCAAATCCCATGGACCTTCTCGGTAGGTGTCATATAGTATACCCTGACATGGTTCGAGTCAGCTTTGATACTATTTGTACAACCCCATTTAAGCAATGTCCAACAACCCAGCTGCCAAGCCATTTGAACTTGAAAACTAGCCACTTTAGGCCCTTAATCTTCACTTAGGCTTAAAAGTGTAAGGTCTTGTTGTTGTAGTAACTATATGTATCCATATAAACCAATCACTTTACTACTCATATTCCGATGCAGGATAAGGGTACAACAGAGAAGCATTCCAAGTTAAGAGTTGACTGTTTTCCCCTTTTTACTCTAGTGCGCAACGCGGATAGGCATTCCTGAGATCAACCTGGGAACCATGACCTAACAATCAAGATCAATCACGAGTCACCTCCAAAATTCTCCCGCTTATGCTTCTTTGTTTCAAGGTTCTTGGAGAATACCTGTAAGCACGCAACCATTTCTTCACCAATTTTGGAAGCACAAACCTCAAGGTAGTGTTATCCTCAATTAACTTGCTCCAGCAAAAATTTCGCAGACACAGCATCAACAACGTAAAGTTCTGTCTGTTCCTATTCGCTTTCTGTGTATTTGACATCATTGTCTCGCAAAAACCCCCTCTCAGCAGTTTCTTCTTCCCCTGCGAGTGTTTCTTGCAAAGAATCGCACAAGATTTGCCAAACAAAACATCATTGTTTCACCAAATTGGGATGAGCTTAATTTGTGACGCCGGAATCGAACGAGATTTGGAAATTGGGTAATGAACCCTGTGATTCTTGCTCTCGGACTGCTGGATTTCATTGTGGGTACCTCCTGAATTCTGATTTGCTTCTACCAGGTGAAACTGAATCTTCTTTTCTCTCCTTCTTAATCCGTTTCTTCTTCTCCTTCATACGACAAATCCTTTTTTGTCTTCTCCATTTTTTAGTCTTTCTAATTCCCTCTTAGTCATTACACCAATGATGAAAAAATCCCTCATTGTGTTGCCACTAAAAACTAAGTCTCTTCTTGTTCCTTCCTTTCCTCCTTCCAGTCTCCGATCTTCTCTTCTTGTTCCTTCCTTCCTCCTTCCATTTTCAGATCTTTGAATTCTTACCTCTTCTTTGAGCCCAATCTCACGTCCTCTCTCGATTCTATTTTCTGGAACCCAATCTCCACCCTTGTGGTTCTTGATTTCACAGTGTTGGGTGCCATCTCCTTCGTTTGCGATCTCCAGTTTCTAAATATCTCAACCAGTAATTTCTAGAAAATTAACCACATAATCTGCCGAAAGTAGCTCCATATCCATTCGAGCCATTGGAAAGCAGCACCCACCATGTACCCAGCGGCTTCTTGGAATCTATCTTGTTCGTCAATAGTGCATGAGGAGAAATAAAGATCGGCCTTGTACAGCCAGCCTTGAGGATCCTTCCCGTCAAAGATCGGTGGTTTGATGGCGTGGTTCACACACTCCAGCTCCTACATATCTCTTGTTTCCTTCAATGTAACCTGCTCAATCTCTAAATCGAGCTCCTCCACCTCTCTGGTTTCCCTCAACGCAACCTGCTCATTCTCTATTTGATCCAGTTTACTGCTGTAGCCATTATTCGCCACAGCTGCCCAAGATTTGAATCTGATACCAAATGATAGGTACAGCCTATTCTAATCCTCTTAAGAGGCCTACAATCCACCTAAGTGGCCAACAAAGTCTAATCCTTCGATGCCTAAACCGTAGCCCAAGTCCGCTTTATATAGTTCATGGCCTGACAACTAATAAGATAGAGATTACAAAAGTGCTCTTGATAGAAGGTTTAAGCCTTCAACCTATATCCTAACAAACCTCAGGTAAAAATCAAGGCTTTAGACCCCAGTTAGTGCAGGTGAAGAGAAAATGCTGCGAGATCCAGCTTGTTGGCTGATGGCCCACTTGAAATATTATAGGCGGTGATCAAAGCAAAAACAACTGCAATAAGGTTTATGACAGCATCCTAAAAAGGTGTGAATCATATTACCCGTATATGATGAGTATACCGGGCCAAGCAAGTTGGCAGGTTGGAATGTGGATAAACCAAACCCAGCTCATTAGATACAAGCGTTGATTTCTAAGACCCAACATTAGTAGTCAATAAAAGGCTCAAGCAGAACCAAATTAGCTCAGGATTAGAACCAAAAACTAAAGCATACGCCATCAAACTGATCGCTGCACATGCTATATCAAATCCATGAAGGCTTCCACTGATCCTCTGAGGATCAAATGTAGGCCGCTTTTATCTAAGATCCAATATGTATAAACCCACTTGACTATCCCAACATTCCTTGCATCTAAGCTCCTCATGTTCCACCTCTATCTTCATTTCTCTATCATCCTTCACTTCTGCACAATCAGTGACATCTTTATTCATTTTTTAGATCTTTTTAAATCAAACTGCTTCTTTCAGTCATGCGCTCCTCATTCAAACTCAGCCCTACTATAGCAACATCAATATTCATCAAACTCAAAAACAAAAACTAAAAGCTCACTGCAATGCCTGCGGATGGGGTAGAAGAGGAAATTGCTGATAGTCAGCAAGGGTGAGAGTCCAGCTACATGAAAGATTTGGAGTGAGAAAAGAAGAGTCGACAATAATGGGTGTGTGTTGTCATGTATATATTTCTATGTATTTCTTATAGTTTTCTTATGGATCTATTTACTTGTGTGCCTTGTTAGTCTACTTAGTCATTGTATTTTATTATGTTAGATTGCTTATTCTCCAAGCATAATAGGTCTTAGATAACTATAAATAGGGTTGTACCCTCTCTTCTATTGTTTTAAGATAATACAAATCTATTCACCTCATGGTCTCAGAGCTAGGTTTTTCCAAACCCTAACCCTAGCCACCTACACTAAACTCAATCCCTAACTAGTTCCGGACTGACATCGCTGACCTAACAACCCCAACCTGACAACATCGGCCTGACAACACCAGCCTGATGACCTCTTTTTTGGCGCCTCCCTGCAGCACCGCCCGACTCTCAAAGGCTGCTCTTTTACGCCTCCTTCTGCACCGCTTTGCTCTCTCACAGACTCCTGTGCATCCTTCCTTTCTTGGATATGCCCTGCTCACGCCAATCTTCTACCCCTGTTGTCTGCCCCTGCCATACTCATTAAAAATGGCTTCAACAAACGGCTCTGTCAATAACAACATCAATAGTGATGGCCAAGCTCTTGCGGCTGCTGCTTCCGCTGCTGCGGCGTTGAAAAACCCCTCAGAAAATTGATCTTCCTGTTATTCATGCATCTTACCGTTTGAATGGCAAAAACTATATCAGTTGGTCTATGATGATTCAGACACAACTGGAGGGTAAAGACCTCGGAGATCATATTCAGACTACTCTTGCTGATAATCCCACTTGGAAGAAAGCTGATGCAGTTATACGCTGCTGGCTTTGGGATTCAATGGAACCTAGTGTCGGTAGCACATGTTTCTCTTTTAATACCACAAAGAAGGTCTGGGATTTTGTCAAGGAGTCGAATGATTCAGCCAAGGATGATTCATATGTCTACAACCTATGGATTGACTCCAATACTACCAAACAAGGAGAACGATCTGTATCTGATTACACTGATGATCAACAGTGGAAGTGGTCTGCCCTAGATCAATATGATGAGGAAGATTGATCATGTTCTGCTGATGCTGCCCTTCATAAGAGAATCATTGATAAACAGCGAATATATTCTCTCTTGACTGGACTGAATCCAGAATTTGACCAAGTCATAACACAAATCCTTGGAACCAAGCCTCTTCCGGCGCTGAATTCTATCACTGCTACCATTTGAAGAGAAGAGAGCAGACGATTAGTGATGCTAGAGAACAACCCTGTCTCTAGCATTGTGCTTCTTGCTGATGCTACGGTCAACCCCACTTCCTCACCAACTCCAGCTCTGGCTGCAAGAGGACCTCCTCCAGGAGCTAAACCAAGCCGATGGTGTAGTCATTGCAACCAGAAAAATCTTAATATTGATCAATGCTGGAAACTTTATCCTCATCTTCAAAGCAATTCCCGGGGTAAAGGAAGATGTATGGGAGCATCAGCCAACTCTGCTTCCATTCAGGCTGTTTCTTCTGAATCAGCCGGTTCCACCTACATCTCCCTAGACGACTTGGCCAAACTTCGGGCCATACTGCGGTCCCACGACTCTTCAAGTTCTGACCATTGCTCACTAGCCCTGCAAACTAACTGTTGGCATATATATTTTTATGTATTTCTTATAGTTTTCTTATGTGCCTATTTACTTATGGGCCTTGTTAGTCTAATTAGTCATTATATTTTATTATGTTAGATTGCTTATTCTCCAAGCATACTTGGTTTTAGATATCTATAAATAGGGTTGTACCCTCTCTTCTATTGTTTTAAGATAATACAAATCAATTCACCTCGGTGTGGATTTGAGCTGGGATGTTTAATGCCCAGTGCCTCAACAAACACTTAGATGATAGCAAATGGGTATACTTGGTCATAGTATTGGGTTCTGGAAAAGAACCTACTCCATTTATTAACCAAATCGACATGAGCTTAACCCATTGCTAAGGCCTTTCAATTCAAGTGATGTTTCTGATTTTTCATTTTTGGTTTCAGAATTCAAAGAAACAATAAACAAATACTTTCTTTGATTTGGTTTCCAGTTTACATAAATAGCAAAAATTTGTCTGGGGGATTTTCCCATCCCATCAGCTATGTTTTGGCGATCGAAAGGAATAGGGAACTGAATCTGAAAAGAAGGGAAGACATTAGTATGTCATTATGAGTTGGCCATTCATTGTACATGTGTACGCTGCTTTAGTGTGTTTTTAGCTAGTGTGGTAGATTAGTTCTAAAACACCCTACTTTTGTATGTGTTATTGTTAGGACTTGGGGTACAGTAGGGTTCATTATTTGGGGTAGTGGTTTAATAGTAATTGAGGCAATATAAAGTACTATAAAAGGATAGCCAGAGGATTAGGGGTGAGATCACCGAATTGTAATCAAGGTTAGTTGGCCTCTTTGGAGGATTATAGGGAAGGAAGGCTGTTATCGTATCAGTTATGAGCAATGATCATCAAACTGAAATTGGTAGTTTGATGAAGTTTGCTCTTCTGCTCTAGGAGGTTTATCCTAAATTTTCTTTTGTATGGTAGTTCAGTGGCTGATTACCAGCAGCTTTTTGGAATGTAATTCTATAATGTAAGGCTATAGGCCAATATCTATCAAAAAAAGCAAGAATGCAAATAGTGGTAATCTGTTTTTGGTTTTTTTGTCTTCATTCTTGGTTTACGTGTTTGGTTCTCTTTTCTGGCAACAGAACCAAACAATTTCTGATGCCAAAATAGAGGTACTCTATTTTGGCTTTTTGTCTTCGTTCTAGGTTTATGTTTTTGGTTTTCTCTTTTCTGGCAACAGAACCAAATAATTTTGAATCAAGCAACAAATGTTACGAGAAATTCACTACTCCGATGACAACATCATTTGAGGGGCATATATCAAGAGTACTGAGAGGACATCACTATAATAGGAGTATACAACCCCAGTAAAAACATCAGATCTTTCCTTAGGGAGGGCTAATGGTTAGTTTGGCAATTGTGAACCAGCAAAGAAGCTAGCTTCTTCCACTGACAACCGCGAGCAACTAAGGAATGAAAAGAAAAGTATATCCTCTCAAGAAACAGAGCAGAAGTCCAAGGAACCAAAAGAAAAATATTTCCTCTCAAGAAAACAGAGCACCAATTTTTACCAAAAGGTCTCCAAGTAAAAACGATAGTGTACTTGGGGGTTTAGAAGGTAGGCTAGACGAAGGCCCAAATGTAAACATAAGTTTTGGCAGTGAACACCGGCATTACAAAATCCAAGAAGATATAAGCTACAGTGAAGCACTTGACAAACTAAACCCATACACTCTGTATAGTTAATCAGTAATCACAAGAATTAAGAGTGAAAGGGGAAAATTCAAGCTATTCAAAACCAAGAAACTCATTTATAAGTGGAAAGAATAGGCTTCAAGTGAATGCTTAAGTACCTGAATTCTGTGAAGATATTCTTCACTGATCATCCTAGAACTGTCTGTGTTGTCAAAATCAAGGCGATCTATCACACTTGATGCACAATGCACTTCGTTATTTTTTTCTAGCTGAAAATTGCCACTATGAGATGCCGGCTGAGCAGAAACCTCAATAGTCACTGGCTCCTTCCACCCACCTCCACCAGCACTATGTAGATTTGGAAAGCTCCTTCCAGAGAAATATAGACTCGAAGCTTTCAAACTGGCTTCTAAGGTTCCAGATCTAACTTGTATAACCCGGTTGATAGTATAAATCAGGTAAAGAGGCTCATCAGGAGAGGTGAACGGAAGCAAAGCGAGGATGTCTGTACAGTACCTGAACGATGTCATAAGCACTAATTAGTTTATGAACCTGCTCTGTTTAAAGTATAGATGACAAACCAGATGTGGTTGCCTACATTAAGAAAGGGACCACTGTATCACTCCATCGAGGATTGTCAAATTTCCGCACAACTGACGACATAAACTTGTTCCTAGCAACACGATTTCCACGTATCAGTTTGTAAATACGAGAGACACCTAGCCTTGCATTCAAAAAAGCAAGGTCTTCAGGGTTCTCCTTTACATGTCTTCCAACTTTGGATTGCTTCATAGGACTTGAATGTTCATATACTCCTTTCAGAGACTGTATGAAGTGAAATGAAAACTGAAGGCCATCACCAAGACGGCTCTCAAGGAATGTAGGATACCTGAAAAAAGAACTATTAGTAATCTGATTGAGCTAATCAAGAGCACTCAAAAAGTAGAAAAATGCTAAGGATTACTTTTCATTCATATTCATGAGCAAATGATGAGCCAACTTTGAGTTACCCTCCTGAGGGTCTGTTTCCAGTGCAATGAGGTATGGAACACATGTTATAGGATGAACAAGACCTTGGCGGAGTACAACTTCGACAATCTGCAAAAATAACAGAAAATGTTAAATGCTACAACTGATGCAAAAGAAGAAACCCTACTTCAGCACTGCAAACCTTCAGAGATATTAGAGCTAAAGCTTTGAAAGCGATCTATGCTCAAACTCAGCTATCCAATGATCTTTCCATCATTTATCAGCAGGGAGTTCAGTTCATATACTAAAGTGGATGATACTTAGAAGTCTAAACACTATGGACTTGGTTGTTCAATTGGTCAGCAGAACACAATGTTGTAAAAAACGGGTCGGGACGGCGTTTAAACGTCCGTACCAGTCCGTACCACCCATATATATGAAGAAGCGTATGTAAACGGCCGCATCCAAACCGTAATCATGTAAGAGGCGTTTTAATGTGCAAGATGGCCGTATATACGTTGATTCGTTTGATTCGTCCGTATCAAACTTTGGGACGCCGTGACTGACAGAATCACTCCCGCGTGAGAATAAACAGCCCAGAAGACGAAGAGATAGCGGCTCTGTTTTTTGAAAAATCTCAGACACAGAGCAAGACCTCGCCAGTTGCCTACTAACAATAAGAAAACTTTCATTATTCTCCTGCAGTCTCCACCTCTGCACGCTTCTGTGGCAGAAGCAAGAACTCTGTTTTTTTTTTATTCTTCACAAGTTCATTCTTCATCTTCTTCACGGTTCTTTCTTCTTCAAAGTGCAGCAGACAACAGCGCAAGTTCCATTCGTCATCTCCTGCGACCCTTGCGAGAGTGTGTCCTAATTCCTAAACAAGGTCAGTTCTGGTGATCTGGTCGCACAAAGTTGTTTTAGTATATTCTGAAGATCAGTTCATCATAAAAAAAATTCTTTAAGGATGGCGATAGATGTATAGTGTTTGGACTGGAAGTTTATTATGTTTTAAGAATTCTTCCTCTTTCACTCTCCAATTAGAATAATCATCAGCGGAAATAGCCCACCTGCTCTATTTGTCTTCTCAATTTACCAACCCTGACCTTGAGTTCTTGGACTTGGGTAACTAGCACCCTTGCTGTGAGTTTCCTGTGAATCTGTTATTTGCTGATCGCTCTGAGCTAAATCTCCATCTCATTCGTTCATTACGGTTGCAATCGGTGAGAATTCTTTTCATTGCCTTGCTTACTAGAGTGAAGTATGATCACAAAGTTAGTTTTTCAATTGCTACTTGCATTGACACTTCTGTTCCTATACTAGAGATCTGAAGAAGAAAAAAAATACTAATTTACAGGCAGAGCAAATGGTGAAAGAGGAAGAAGTGACATATGTCTAGAGCGTGTAAAATTGTATCCAGATGGCTGATTAATAGTTAGTAGTTTATTTAAGAAAGTTTTTGTAATATATAAGAAATTGAAATTGAATATTTAATTTAGGCCGTGATATTTATCTGTTCAAAATTATTTTAGTAAAACTAGGTAGTAATTTTTGTTTTGCATATAATTATCTTCGCAAAATTTGAACTATATAACATTAAACTGGAAATTGAACATTTAATTTAGGTAGTAAGCGCTTCCAATTGAATATAACTCGAGATTTTTTGAAATATTGTATGACCAAGTGATAATTATTTATTGATATGTGATTATTATTAATTTTTTGTTGCATTTAGCATTTTTAATGAGTCAAAAAAGAGATATTGCCTGGAAGCATGTTGATGAAATAGTAGAGAATAGTAAAAGAAAACTTAGTTGCCATTATTGTGAGAAAATATTCACGGGTGGTGTTTATAGAATGAAACAACATCTAGCTAGAGTGGAAGGAGATATTGCACCTTGTGATAAAGTTCCGACATTGGTGAAACAAGAAATATTACAAGTTCTTCATAAAGTCGAAAAAACAAAGAAGATCAACCAGTTACTAAGGGAGGAAAATATTGATCGTCGCACAACATTGAGTGGTACATTATCAGGTTCTGCTTGTGGAGGAAATGAATCAGAAAATATGAGAAAAAGACAAGGGCCAATGGATATTTGTGGCTAGTTTTTGTGGAGGAGATGATGATTGTGAAATCACTGGTGAAAGAAACAATCAAGAGAAAAAAATTGGCATGTCTGTGAAAGAACAACGTGATGTTGTTAATCGTGCAGTTGCTGATTTTTTCTATGACAATGCCATTCCCTTCAATGTCGCGGAGAATGATTCTTTCCTCAATATGTTACGTGTTGTTGGAAATTATGGCATTGGCTACAAGCCACCTAGTCGTCATGATTTGAGCACTTCTCTTTTACAAGATAGAGTAAAGGAAGTCACTAAGTCTGTGGATGAGGTGAAGAAAACATGGGGTGAAACTGGGGTTTCTATCTTATCCGATGGATGGAAAGACACAAGGGGACGACAATTGATAAACTTTGTCATGAATAATCCATATGGTAATGTCTTTTTACGTTCTGTTGATGCCAGTGATGTAGTTAAGGATGCAAAGTTAATTTTCAAGTTGCTTGATGAGGTTGTGGAAGAAGTAGGTCAAGATTTGGTTGTCCAAGTTGGAACTGACAACGCTTCAAATTACAAGAAAGCTGGAAAAATGTTGATGGAGAAAAGAAAGGGATTAGGGTGCTCCTTGTGTCGCTCATTGCATAGATTTGATTTTAGAAGACATTGGAAAACTGCCTCAACACAAAGCTGCTCAAACAAAAGCTAAGAAGGTAATAAATGAAGTCTATTTTACATTTTTATTTATCATTCTTTGTTTGTACTATTTTTTATAATTGTTATAAGTTCTAAATGTTACTAGGTGACATCATTTATGTATAATCATTCATGTGTGTTGGCTTTGATGAGAAAATTTGCGGAGAAGGATTTGGTTCGACCAGCTGCAACGCGATTTGCAACTGGATTTTTGACAATACAATGTTTAGTGGATCTACGTGAAAAGATGGAGCAACTGTTCACATCAGCCAAGTGGAGTGGATGTACACAAGCTAAAAAACCAAAGGGTGTTGAGGTAAAAAAAATTATCCTTAGCGATGAATAGTTTTGGGAAAATGTTCATTATGCATTGAGCACAACAAAACCTCTTGTAAAAGTTCTACGGTTGGCTAATTCTGAGAAAATACCTGGGATGGGATTTCTATATGGAGCTATGGATGAAGCTAAGCAAGAGATAGCTTATAACTTGAATGATGATTACAATTCTTATGCTGAGATATGGACGATCATTGATGATCGGTGGGAGTTCCAGCTACATAGAGATTTGCACGGAGCTGCATATTTTTTGAATCCACGATTCCAATATGCTGAGAATAAGTCCACTCATTCAGAGATTAAGATAGGGTTGATTAACTGTATGAACAAAATGATTTCAAAGTTTGAAGACAGGTCAAAAACAATGAGCCAAAAATTGAGCTTTATCAAGAGGGAAGGATTATTTGGCACTGACCTAGCCAAAGAAGCTATTCATAAGTTAGCTCCTTGTAAGTTCATTATATATTCCAATTTTCTATTTTTTCCATTGTGTAATATACTTCGTTTTAATATAAGTATTTTGATTGCAGCTGATTGGTGGATCACATGGGGGGATGAAACTCCAGAACTTCGATCATTTGCGGTGAAAATTTTGAGCTTTACTTGTTCTTCTTTAGCATGTGAATGAAAATGGAGTACATTTAATTGGGTAAGAAATCTTATCTCAGTTCTCAACATTATTACAACATTATTTTATTATTTATGGATCATGTTAGTTTTAACAAAAACAAATAATTTGTAGATTCACACCAAAAGGAGAAACCGATTAACTTCAGAGCGCTTAAACGACATGGTTTTTATTGCATACAAAAGCAAATTGCAGCAGAGACATCTCAAAAATGCTAAAAATGAAGATGATTGCTTGGTTCGCCCAGAATTACTTTCTGATGATGAATGGATTGAAGAAGAGATCAATATTGAGAACTTTGTTCTAGAAATGTTCGAAAGTGAAGAAGAAGCAAACGACATTAGGCGGAAGAGACAACATTTGTCTATCGATGAAGATAATTTGACTCCTCCAAATTGGGATCCTAGATTTGTGCCATTAGATACCGATGACACTTTATTGCATGATCTAGATTAGTTACATTTTCATTTAGGCCATGTCAAAATATTGTGGAAACAATTATCTGCATAATGCTTTTTTGGAACTTATTTTTACAAGTCTTAAGAGTTTTTATATATCAAATATTTCTTCCGTATCAGTACATCCGTCTCATCCGTATCAGTACTCACGTATCACGTATTATGAACAGTCCGTACTAGACCTCCGTTCCATTTTTCACAACCTTGGCAGAACATAAGATTAAAGCATCCTTTTGAGACCTGTAGGGTCAATATGTGTTGAATTTCATTGTTGACTCCCATAGAAGTTCCAATAAGAGGAGTTTTATCGACGTCTCATTCTTCATGTGCCAAAAATGAAGAGCAGCTCATGTACATTGACTTCATTTGGCAGTGTCAAAGTGATAGGGTGCTAAACAACTCCACCGAAGTGGCCAATGAGGCCGAGACCATTCTCATTCATATCGACATATCTCCCAATCTCCTTAAGTAGGCTAACTCCAAGAATGAGAAAGACAAATATGCCCCTACTAAATAGATTAATGACTATTATCTAGTGTCCTAATATTACTCTCCCCCTAAAACAACCATGTCCCCAAGGTTGGAAAATAAAAAAGAAAAGCAGCAGCAACAGTAGTACTAACGAATCCATCTTCAATCCAAGGAAACAAAGACAATATTGACTTCTTTGAAGCCTGCCTAACGAAGACAATATTTTCCTCTAGGTTGAAGTTAAGAAATTTCTTTCGAAAAGAAGAATCAGCTCCTATGAACGTCATTTTCTGGTGGATACAGCAATTGCTGTAAACAACTCTCTCCACAGATGGAAATAAGCAGAGCATGACAGCAGAAGCCAGGGAGGGACAGCTTCATAAAACCCCACAATTCAGCAAAAGCCAGCCAAGAAAACCTAGTCCATCCCCCATCCGATTTCGTTATGAGAATGTACAGAAGCTGACCGATCACTATTAACCACCAAGAGGTGTTCAGCATGATGGCCACACCAACCAAACCCCAGCCATCCTTCAAGATCAAATACCAGCTGAAGAGTGAGTGGAAAACAAGTACAGAAGCTGTCATCGTGTCAAACTCCGAGAAGGGAAAAGAGAAGAAGAAACAAGTACCAGAAACGAGGGGTTAAGTTCGCTTTCCCATCACCAACACAGGAAAAAATAGAATTACAACTAGCAGTTAGCAGCAGTGAAAGGAGGTCGGAATTGGGGATTCCACTAACTTGGTGAATTTTAATCCAAGTCATTGTCGTGGTGGTTGGCTTGACCAAGGAAACCAAGACCATGCAAGGACCGCGCCACCGTCTCCCCCGGTTGAACTTAGGTGAGCTAAGACCGAGTTCAATTTGCCAACTCCACTTGCGGCCAAGAAAGTCATCCCACTCTCTAATCTTTGTGAACCTCCATCTCTTATGCACGCAATTAGCCGTAAATTCCTTTCATGAATGTTTCTTGCTGTGAAGCGCACAGGAAGCCTTCAAATTTGCCCGGCCATGATGGAAGACGACCATGTGTCTTCGGACTCGCCAGAGGATGCTCAGCGGTCGGCCAAAGAACAGAGATTGACTGGACGAATGGCGACTGAACACGGTGGTAGTCTGAGGGATGCAGATTTTGAATTAGGGATAAAAAAATTCCTATTTCTTATGAATTGATTACCAGTGGTATCTGTGATCTTCTGCCCTTTTTTTCTTTCTTCTTCAGAAAGAACTATCTTTGTCTTCTTCTCTTGTCGGACTCCTCAAACCCATTGAGCCTACTATGTCTTCAATGAGATACCTCCTCCTCTTGAAGTCTCCATGGTTTTATTATTCCTCCCTGAATTCCGTTCTCCCTACATTTAGCTTTAGTTCCTCGAAGCGACATCATTTCTGCTTCCACATCCTTTGTCATCATCGTGATTTTTGATTCTTCAATCCTAAACATAGTCTCTTTTTTCATGTCGGTCATTCCTCCCCGCTGATCTCTAACTTCCTCCTCCGGCTGCTTCAATCAGTCGAGCTTCCTCTCTTGATTGTCTGACAAGGCCTGCGAGGAATTACACACCAAAAGCGAAGAATCTTTTCTTTGAAAACCCTTGAACCTTTCAGTTAATACATCCTGAAAGAATGTCCAAGAAATATGTCTGAAATAGATCCAGACCCATTTGAAGAAGAGAAGAGCCGCTCCCTCCATGTACTCGATCGCTGTTTCCAGTTTGTTGGTTTCCTCAATCTGGCAAATAGTGAAGCAAGTATTGGCCTGGAGTAGCCAGCCTTGTGGGTCGACACCGTTAAAGTTGGGAGGTTTAGGAATGCCACTCTCTTCAATCAACATGTTGTTGTACGTGACTTCCATCAATCAGAATTGGGGCACTGATACCAATTGATTGGGTCAAACCCTATCTTGCTAAACAACTCCACCAAGTGGCCAATTTCCTCTCAAAGAGGCCAAGACCATTCTCATTCATATCGATAACCCCTATCACATATCTCCCCATCTCCTTAAGTAGGCTAACTCCTAACATGAGAAAGACTAATATGCCCCTACTGAACAGATGAATGACTAATTTATCTAGTGTCCTATCACAAAAAAGAGACAGGTCCTGCTAATGTTTGGGTCCATATAATCCCAAAACCATGCATGAATGTTAGCATCAAGCTTTCTTCAGTTCTAAGTATTAGGAGTTCCTTTGTTGGCGGAGGTTTAGTGATGTAAAAAAAGGACAGCTCGGAGCACATAGGCATCCCCGCAAGGCGAGGATCCGGGGAAGGGCCCCACCACAAGGGTGTAGGGGGCAAACCTTCCCTTGCCATTTTGGCAAGCGGCAGCTTCCCAGGACTTGAATCTGTGACCTCTCGATCAACAGCAACACCTTAACCGGGGAGCCAGGCTCCCCTTCAATAACTTATCTATATTGGTTATTAATTTTCGAACTTCACAAAATCTATTTATAAGATTTGGCAACCACGCACAAAAGAAAAGTAGCTCGCGGCTCACATTGTGCTAGTTGTTCCACTGCAAGCAAAATAACTGGAAATTGAGTTGTTGACATCACCTTAAGGGCTGTCTGGCGAACCTGCTCGTTGCTGTCTAAGCTTCTCTCCAAGATGCTGTTCCAGTAGAGTTGCACTATTCCACCGCAGATATTGGTGTCACCTGCACCAGCAGCAACAGGAACAGTGGACCCACCTTCTGCAGCGGGGAGAACTCCATCCTTGTCAGTGACGTTTGACCCCATTTGGTTTTCAGCGTCGACAAGGTACTCATACATATTTTGCAAAGATTGCAGCTGGACATAATATTTTTTTCAAGATATCAACGTTATAAGGCTCCGAGACAGTCAACAGAAGAACTATAAATCAGTAAACGGAGACTTACCTTCAGACCAACATCAGAGCGAGAAGACAACGTAGCACCTATTATCTTTCCAACATCTTTTTCCAACATACATTCTGGCCTGGCAATCAGAAAATAGCCTAATGCCTGGAAAATCAAGTAAAGACAGCAGCATTCGCTCCATTATAGTCTATTTTAAATTACTTCATGAGTTCTCTTTTCATGAGATCGGACCAGACAGAATGAGTAATAGAATTTGCTGTACCTGCAAAGCTCTGATCTTTATAGCAAAATCATCAGCTGCGAGATATTTCTTAAACAAGTTGAGATTGCTGCCTAAATCCAATACTCTGTTGGAAGCACTTAATAAAGGGTACCCATAACGAATCAGCAGCCCAAGACAGAAAAGAGATCGCCCGGCTTGCTGAAACAGCAAATATTTTTTAAAAAAATATCAGGGTACATCCTTGTTTTGGAAAGACAATGGCATATTTGTCCTATTATGGGTGATCATATATCTAATTGGCTAACTTAAGGGGGATTTAAATCCTAGATTTCTTTGTGGTGGTCGATCTCTTCCATCCCTTAATACCAATCTACCAAGTTCCAGCCAAGCAATAACTTCAATCAGTTTAGAATATGACACAATGCTCATGTAAGTTTGCATAAATCTTGTTATGCTCGTTTAGGTCATTTGTCTAAATATACACAGTACATTTGCCCACGACTATTACAAAGCAATAAATTGACTAATAGGAAAAAAAAGGATGCAGTACTACAGCTACACGTTTTTTATCTAATGTGAAACTTAAGTGAAAGGTTCTTAGACTAACAAATGCAGCTTGCGAGGTCAGCTCTGGATAACTACAGAGGGCATTGTCAGTAATTAGCATAAAAGTGGCCAGCTTAAGAAACTACATTTGGGAATAACGAAAAGGTATTAAAGGCATTAGGACTGAAAATGGAACTTGAGAAAAAGAGCACTAGTGGTAAACAGTAGAACAATTCTGAACTACCACACTTCATAGCAGTATCTGCAAGTACAACTGATACATATGAATGAAAATGCACAAACGGAATGGCTATAACTTGTAGATAAAATGATATCCAAGAACCCAAGACATAAAATCAAACCATTTTGTTCTCCACGACAATTGAATCCAAGCGTTTGAAGAAAAGTTGTATCAGGAGTTCAATGAGGAGCGCCCCATTTCCTGCTAGTCTACCCATGGAGCAAAGGCACCTGAAATAGACCATGAAGTAAATAAAGCTGAACAAAAAGAACAGCATTTCTTAACAAAAGATAGGGCCAACAACTACAGGTCAAATGAGCACACGATGTACTTAGATCAGACATCCAAGCCAAACAAGCGAGTAACATTTCATTCTTTAAATAAGCATCTCCGCCGGTCAGGGGGATGAAAAAACCAAGTTAGCAAATTTAACTGCAAGTCAGCACTAAATTACTAGATAACCGATCTCCATGAAAGGGTTCCTTTTCAGGATTGCTTCTGCAATATTAACAAAATTGAAAATTTGGCAAATATAACCCTAATGAAAGAGGGAAAGGATATTATTCTTCCCAAACATTTCCATTCTAGAGCTCATCAGTATACTATCTTGAGCAAAGATCCTGAAATACAGTGCGTAAATAATGCTTGTTGGGTATTCTGTTGATAGGCCCAGTTAGTTCTTACAGACTTGGGCCCATTTGTACCTTCTGTATAGGATTTAAATTTATATTTTTAGGTTGCTTATTATCTAATCTAACTTGTATAGACCCTAACTCATGTATAGGGGTAGATTCATTCTTTCTAAATTGTCAATAAGAACTATCACTCTCAAACTACATGGTCTCAAGAGCTATGTTCCTTAAAAATGTTACAAAGATTACAGAACAATCCTATCACAAGACAGAGTTATAACGCATACTCCCCACTCAAAGAGTGCGACATCCTCGTCGCAAGCCCAACACTCAAGTCCCACAAACCTCCTCGGGTGTCAGGTAGCCTATCCTAACATTGTCTCGTGTCAACTTTTATACCATTTGTAATACCTACATGGGCAACTGTCCAACCACCTAGCTCATGTTAGGACAAGGATATAGAAGGGTTTATTAGTTAAGCTGCGGGCTTAAGGGTAATTATGTTTATATTCTCTGCATTAAGTAGTATAAGTAGATGATAAGGGGTTACGGGAGGGGATGGGAGAATTGTAACTGAGGAGATTAGGCCTCTTAGGAAGATTTTAGGAGAGGGTTTGGCTGTTACCGTATAATTGGTATCAGAGCCGATCTTCTTGGCTGTGGGGAGGGCCTGTATGGTTTCTACCAGGAGCAACATTGAAACGATGGAGAAAGAGCAAGTCGCCATTAAGGCCCAGTTGTCGGAACTCAATGGTAAACTTAATGAGCTTACCACTACGGTGGGAAATTTAGCCCAGATTGTTTCAGCAATGCAACAAAGTGAGGAGAGTTTTCAAGAAGTTGAGGGAGACATTCAAGGCAATCGAACAACCAACGATCAGGTGGATTTGGTGAGGGAAGCAACAAGAAAGAGATTAAGTCAGGAAGATCGAATTACCGACCTTTGTGGGGGAAGACCCGCAAGGATGGATTCAAAAGGCGGAGCGTTATTTCACATTCAGCAACATCGCCCAGGCAGACCATGGATGCTCCGCAAGCACCTGTATGGAAAGCGCCGCCTTATACTGGTTCGAGTGGATGAAAACCACATCGATCTTCCTCCTTGATATCTCTGATTCTTGCTTTCTCCTTCTTTCGCTTCTACGACCCTTTTCTTCCTTTCAATTCCGTTATCACCCCACCACCGTCTTCATCCTCCGTCTTCATGAATGGCATTTTCTGCACAGCCGAAACTACTGTCATAAACAAATTCCCTAAATCCTCGATCCTCCCATGCTCATCTTTGTCCCCGGTTTCCACCTCGAGTTGAGTCGAACAAAATTCTGGCTCCAATTGATCTTTCCTTGAGAAAGATTTGAACCTTTCTATTAACAGGTCCTGGAATTGACTCCACAAAACCTGTCCCAGGAGATTCCACAGCCATTCGAGCCATTGAAGGCCACTCCCTCCATGTATTCTGCTGCTGCTTGGAATCTGTTGACTTCCTCGACTCCACATAGGGAAAAATTCAGATTGGCATTGATCAACCAATTCTGAGGGTCGTACCCATCAAAGATAGGAAGCATGAAGATGTCGCTCAGGCTCTTCATCTCAATTTCCTTCCAATTCTTGTTTGATCTTCTACTATCTCATTTTTCTTACCATCATTGCCACCACCATCCGAAAGTTGTGTGCTGTTCCACCAAGTATTATTGCCTTACTCTTCTTGCGGATGCATGACAATTTGTAGGGTAGAAACTACCACTGCTAGGTTGTCCACCATAGACACCAAGTTATCAAGCTTCCCGGAGAGATCCGTAGGCTGATTCTTGATCTCGATTTGTTCTTCTTCCACAATATCCATCGCTGAACGGGAGTGGCTACGCGTAACAACCAATCAATGCCTATGCTGCCAGGAAAGAGGCTCTCATACCAATTGATAGAATCAGCCTTAACTTCCTCCACTAATCCACTTTAGTGGCCAAAATCCTCTTGCGGGGCCCTAACCCTCTCTAAGAGGCCTAATACAGCAATACCTAAAATGACTGAATGTCTAATACAGTTCCATCCCCTCTTTATATACCAGAATAGCTAGGACTAAACATTTACTGAACTACCTTTATCTACTAAGACCTATCAGTGATCCTCTTTGTAGTAACTCATATAAGGGCGTGATTAGTAGTATCAAAGCAAACTACACATCTTATATGCATTAAGTCAGGCAAGAAGAATTATAAGTTGACTGGCACAATGTGTTTCTATTCTAATTTACTTTAAAGGGTATAGAGTTTTCTCTAAAAAGGAAATTGTACATGACAAATAGTTGTGGACCAACTTAAAGAGGTGTTAACTAAAAGCAGTTCATGGGAGGGACTAAATTCATCCGCTTTGTTTATATCTTGTATGGTTGTAAACTACTCAAGTATCGTATTTGTGCAGTTTACTTACTTTTAGATAAGAAAAATGAAAAAATATAAAGAAGGACTAGACTCTTATCTTCCTTCCAACCCACAATTAACATTTTTTTATAGATATGGACCAATAGCCTAATATTATAGAAGTATCTCCCAAAAAGCTGCTGGAAATCAGCCAACTAGACTACCATACGAAAGAAAATGTAGTATAACTCCCTAAAGCAGAATGAGCACACTTCATTAAACTACCAATTTCAGTCTGATGATCATTGCTCATAACGCATACAAAAGCAGGGTGTACCTATGAGACAAAACAAGAACATATACACAAAGCTGATTGGTTTAAACCATAACTAACATGAGAGAAGCTTACTTGATGCTAGCATGGACAACTGTCAGAAAAGAATGGCGAACAATCATATGCTTTAGATCCTGCTTCAGTTCCTCAACAACACTGTCAGGCAACCTTCTAACGTATGGAAGAACAGAATCAATTATGACGATTATACTCTCGAGTAAAATCGCTGTTATACGATTATCAACCTAAGACCAGAAGACAGGAAACAAGTTATGAGAACTCAAAAATCAAGAAAGAAGAAATGTACAGGTATCACATTCAACAATATTAGTTTAGTATAAAAACGAATAAATCAGAGCCAGGCATACACTATGAAGAGGAGTTTTATGTCGTGAGGCTTAAGGACGAGAGATGAAAACAATACAGATGACATGTAGGATAAAATATACAGAGTGGAGCTAACAAGGAGCATTTTGATACCTTTTCTATATGACTTGGGTAAAATGCTGCCCAATTCAACAAATTAGAAAATGAGACAAGGTTATGTTTATAGGCCAGCATATAGGACAGGTTATGCAGTTTCATTTTCTAGAATTGTAATAACAAGGATCTAATGCACTTTGTCACTAAATGTTACATTTTTCTTCTTCATTAACCAAAAAGGGATATTACAAGGACATCACGATAACCCTCCATATATACAAAACGGCCTTATTCAAAGCTGTATCCCCTAAAACAGCATTCATATGTCAGAGAGAATTAAAAATATCAATGGCAAATTATACACTAGAAACATTGCCTCTCAGAGCATGACTTTTCTACATAAGTATCAACTCTGGATGGGCAATTTCTGATATCAGGAAACTTCACAAAACCAACTGTAAAAAAACAGCAGGGGCATAGCAATAAGGAAGATATAACTCTTTGAAACCCCTTCCAATAATATTTATCACCCCTCCTTCCAATTAAAATACTGTAATGTAATCTTTTATCTGATTTGACCGTGGAGAACAGACATCCAGCTGCCAGTCAAAGGAAAGATTCTTATAATAGTCATATATCTTTATATTTTCTATGATATGGTTGAGGATATGTGTATATATATACACTTTCTCTTATTTTGTTTATTATGGTATAGGGTTTTTACCTAGAGAATATGACTAGATCTCCCAGGTAATTAGTTGTATCCCTAGGGTTGTACACACAATAGGATCCTACGGTATAATTTTTACCGAAAATATACTTTCTAAGAACTACTCTCCCTATTAGACATAAGGTAGAGCAGACTGCAGTAAGCAACTATACCGGAACTTGTTTGCACAATCGCACAAACCAAACCACCATACATCAAACCACAACTGATCAACTATTCTCAAGCAACATTACCCGGTTTTGGAAAGAGAAATACAAGTAAGAAATGGGAAATGGACAGGCATCGGATCAAGAAACACATACCAACCAACCATCAACAACTCAAAAACAAAAGTAGTCTTTCTCTTCCAGCAGGAAATGCATATCTTTAGTGGGAGCAGCTCATGACAGGGTAAAGGTATCTAGAATAGAGCGCTCAAGACTTAACACTAGGTCCTATCAACAACTTCAGTCACTGTTAGTGTAGCAATTACATCATTACACTTCATCTAAAAAATCAGTGCTTTCCAATAGCCCTGTCCCCATGCACAGACTTGTTATAGAATTTTGAGAATAGGAATAACACCCAATGGATCAATTGGTCCAGCTTCCACTCATATTTTATAGCTTTTTTATTTGTTAGATGTGTCATGTGTCACAACCATATTGACCAGCTTTGATTAACCCAAAGTAATCCCAGACTTAGTGGTAAACTGCACAGTCAAACAAGACATATGCTATGCATTTCCAAAGAGATTTCATAATATTAGTCCAATAGATCCACCATGAGGTATTAATCAAGGCGTACTATAATCAAATCTTTCAAAACCTATGCATAAAAAATAAAAAAATAAACACTCCAGCTAACCTGATTCTTTAGGTATGGTTGCAAAGTGACTACAAATTGTGAGGGATCAGAAGCAGGGACACAAAGAGCAGGATCCACGGTGCAGAAAGCATGCAGCACTGTGATATAAGGAAGTGTTCGCACCTCCCCTTCCATATTGGTCGTTTCTTGCACCTATTATAAAATAGCAAATATCTGTCAGAAGCAGCATACTTCAATCTCATAAGCCAAGCAAAATGAGCAAGCACCTGTAGTATTTTCTCAAGCAAACACTTGCATATTAATTCACAACGTCGACGAACTGTTGCTAGTGACACAGGATTGATCCCAGCTGCTTTAGCCGACTGTGGAAAAAAATCAAGAGCCAAGTTGCGCTTAACAATAGTGACAAGAGGCTGATAGTTCTGCATCTTCCTTAGCATGTCAACAATCTGCTCAGTCTTATTAGCCACCTCCAATGGAACAGCACTATTCTCTCCATAATATTCACCATGCATATTCAAAGGTTCTTCAAACCAGAACTCGTAAAATGTCCTGCATACAAGATCCTGATATTCACCAAAACAGGACTAGAGTGGTTAAAATGCAGAAGCATCATCAGATAAGAAAAAATAAAGGTACAAGTTACCAACAAAACTTTTAATCAAGCAAAATTTCAGGCTTCACAATGAAGATAGCTATTATATTGATGTATAAATTCAACCACATTTATAAACGCTCAGATGAACTGCAGCAAAAGCCTCCGAATAGATTTTGCAGATAAGTGTAGAAGAAAAAGGATACAGCACCCCATTTTGAAAAATTTGGGCAAAAAGAATATAAAAGGTCAAACCCTCGCATCAGGTATACGATGCAAGGATCTACAACACATTCTCACCCCCTCCCAATTCTGCACCTCTCCTTTCTTGGTAACATGGTTCCAACCAAGACTTCTCTCTCCTCTTCTCTTTTGCTTCGGCGATTTTTTCCAATCCAAATACATTGTAACGCACACCTTCACAGTACATCAGCATGCCAAACAGCAGCAGAGAGAATGCGAACGGGTTCATATTATACAATGTACAGGAGTCTAGTAATTCAATTCTAGGAGATGAAGAAATCCCAGCTAAGAAAGAGAATCTTAATTAGTTAGGCATTTTGGTAGCTTTATTTTAGGCAATATAAATACCCTACGTTGTGCTATATCATTTCTTTAGAGCTTTTAACGCACTGGAATCAAGCTCCTTATGTGAGACCTCACTCACAGCCACAAGGGGACACTATGTGGTCGAAGCTGGACAAAGCATTGGTTAATGGTTTAAGGACTCAAAGAGTTTGCTAACTCGTTTGCAAGCTTTCTGGCTCCAGAAATTTCAGATCATTGCTCTATTATTGTTAAGATCCAGGAGAATGTAAATTTTGGCCCTAAACCGTTCAAGTACTGCAAGATGTGGAGTTCTTTACCAGGATTCCAGCAAGCAGTTACGAATGTTTGGGATCGAAGGCATAATGGCAAGATGATGGATCAAGTGTGTAGCAAGCTTAAAGAGCTGAAAGTAGCCTAAAAAAAATCAACCAGAACCATTTTTCAGATATCAGTGGTAGGGAGGATGAAGCTTAAAACTAGTTGAATGACATCCAAGATAGACTAAGGGATGATCTACAAAACGAGGAGCTGATCAGAGAGGAGAAAATAGTTTCTTGTCATTTAAAGCAGATGTCCATTGCGGAGAACAGTTTCCTTAGGCAGAAGAGTCATTGTGAATGGCTAAAGTCCATGGACAGAAACACGAAGTAGTCCATGCAATTACCACAAGGCGTCATGCTAGAAATACTATTGTTTCTCTTGATGGGCTGGATGGTGAATGTAAAATCAAACCTGATGAGATTTCGAGAGAATTGGTTAAGTACTTTGAGAAAATATTGGGGACGTCTACTAGCTGTGTAAAGATTGACCAAGAGGTGGTGAACAGGGGCCCAACGATCCTCAATTGTGCAGAATCTGAGCTGTGTAGAGAGGTATTGGATAATGAAATAGAGACATCCCTATTTTCTATTCCTGACACTAAGGCACCCGGCCCAGATGGTTATAGCAGTGCTTTTTTTAAAGACACATGGGAGGTGCCAGGGCAGTTATTGTGTGCAGCAAAAAAAAGAGTTCTTCTCATCTGGTAGACAGCTAAGGAAAATCAACTGTACAGCAATCAGCCTCGTCCCGAAAAAGGAGAACCTAAGAGGTGCATGTGATTTTAGGCCTATTTCTTGCTGTAATGTGATCTACAAGATTATTAGTAAAATCCTTGCAAATCGACTTCAAGGAACTTTGGGAGGTATCATCAGTCCAAACCAGGCAGCGTTTGTCACAGGAAGATCCATCTCCCATAACATCCTCCTTTGTCAAGAGTTGATTAACGGATACACGAGAAAAGTTAACTCTCCTAGATGTATGCTGAAAGTTGACCTGCAAAAGGCTTATGATAATATCAATTGGGGTTTTGTCCATGACATCCTTATACCACTTAATTTCCCGGTCAAATTCGTGGGATGGATCATGGAGTGTATTACCACACCAAGCTATTCAGTGGTGGTTAATGGGAGTCTTAAAGGTTTTTTCCCAGGGAGAAGGTTTGAGACAAGGTGATCCCATATCGCCCTACATTTTTGTTGTGTGTATGGAATACCTTAACAGGTTGTTTCTGGGTCTTAAGACTAGGAAAGAGTTTCAGTTTCACCCAACGTGCAAGAAGCTTAATCAGACACATTTTTGTTTTGCTAATGATCTCATGTTATTCAGTAAAGCAAAGCATGGGGCTGTTAAGGAGATGATGACTCTGTTTACATGCTTCTCTAAGGTGTCAGGGTTGGAAGCAAACATGAACAAACCAAGGTGTACATGGCAGGGGCTACTGATGACTTACAGACCTACTTACAAGCTAACAATAATCTGGAGGAAGATAAGTTGCCTTTCAAGTACTTGGGGGTTATAAGTTGCCTTTCAAGTACTTGGGGGTTCCTCCTAGTCCAACCAAGCTTTCCGCACTGGAGTGTCGGGATCTGGTGGACAAACTTGTGGGGAAAGTTCAGAGTTGGCCTTCTAGGTTCCTCAGCTATGCAGAGAGATTGCAACTCATCAAATCGATACTTCTTTCTATGCAAATTTATTGGATGTCTATCTTTACCCTCCCGAAAAAGGTGATTAAGGAAGTCATAGCTATCTGTAGAGCCTTCCTTTGGGCAGGTAATATGAACTCCAAGAAGGCACATATTGCTTGGAAGAAAGAGTGTCAACCGAAGTCTTCTGGAGGACTTGGGGTGAAGTGCCTAGAAACATGGAACAAGGCAGCCATTTGTAAGCAGTTGTGGTATATTGAAACAAATGCAGATACATTGTGGGTCAAATGGGTCCATGAATACTATGTAAAGCATAATACTCTCTGGGATGTATGTGTCTCGACAGACAGCTCTTGGTGTTGGATGAGGGGCAGGCAGCTTTCGGTAGAGCACTTTGGAGAAGGCAGCTCAATTAACAGGCCATGTTGGAGAGGATACTTCTCTATCAGTAAGTGCTATGAGAAGATGTTCAGGAAAGAACCATTGGTGGAGTGGCACAAAGTGATTTGGAGCAAAGGGAACTTCCCTCGACACTCATTCATCACTTGGTTAGCAGTCTACGGAAGACTAGCAACTAAGGATAGGCTTAGAAATTGAGGGATGATAGCTGGTGAAAATTGTGTATTTTGTCATGATGGTAGGGAATCAGTAAAACACTTGTATTTTTAGTGTGGGTATACTAATGAGGTTTGGAAAACCGTCTGGAACCAGTATGGAGGAATTAGAAGTCCAAGAAACTGGGATAGAATAGTTAGGTGGGTTAGTAGAAGATGGAAGAAATGGTGTAATAGGAATAGATGAACTCTTTTGTGTTCACCGCTCTCATATATTGTATATGGGAGGAGAGGAACAATGGGATCTTTCGAGACCTCTTTTATACAGCACAACAATGTGCCAACTATGTAATTAGGGCAGCAACATCTTCTAACCTATAAGTTGTACAGCTCCTTTGGTTCTTGTGATAATTAATACACTACTACTTATCAAAAAAAAGTCTAACTATTAGGCCCCACTAAAAACTAACCAAATAACACATGGAAGTCTACAGTAGTTAATCCACTAACCACACAAAGCGGAAGGTAAATTTTGCAAACTCAACATTATTGAGATTGGTATCGAACAGCACCTATGTAAGGATCAATAATTGGGCAGAAATATTATCATGACCAGCTTCATCTAGAAAACTAATTACTTCCTTCAAGAGATTGAAGGCGCTTTCCAACCAAACTCAACTCTAGGATACTGAAGTTTCTTTTTCTCAACATGATATTAGAACATTGTTCCAAACGTAGGTAAACTAGAAGTACACAAAAAGCTAGGGGAAGGGGGAAGAATGGAGAATAACCAGATAACAAGATCCTTCAAGAAAAATTCAATCACACCATAGGAGCACTTATGGAATGAATAATGGAAATCATAAATTTCTCTTGTAATCACAGCAACAAATTTCTCACGGAACCGCGGGCAATAGTCAAATAAACACATGAATTAGTTGGGGATACCTGGATTGTAGATTCTTCATCGCTAATCCGAGAAATGATCTCGCTACAAGCATGGGTAAGTTCGGGGGTGTTGTTTGCAATGCACATATCACGAATAATTTTTATGGCTCGTTTTCGGACACTAACTCCAGTATCTTTCACCCTCTCGCAGATTTTTTGGAAATACTGCAAAAACAACACAAGCGAAAGCACTGAGAAGATGTTGTGGCATCCCAAAGTAGAAAAAAGGAGGTCGGTAAATATTAAAATACCTTCAAACCAACATCTGGGTGAGATGCAATATGCCTTCCAACGAGCTCCAGTGCAGCTTCCCTGACAGAAATTGCAGAATCACAGAACCTTCCTTCAACTGCTGATTGGACCCGACTCTCACATAAAACATCTGGATCAGCTTCTACAATCAAACTAACCTGTTCCAAGGAGCAGGAAATTACAAAGCACACCATTAAGAATTAGGGGAAATCAGGAAAGAAAAGGAATGATTCTTAGCAAAGACTAAACAGCTTCTGGAACAAAACTGCATTATACAAGAGAGTCAACCAACTTACTGCACGCAATGCCTTAGCGCGGGTAATAGGAGAGTTCTCCCTTAGACATGCCTGAAAAAAACTATGCAGTGTCAAAAGAGCAGGGAACACTTAGCAATATGCGTATGGAAAGGAAATAATAAACCACTGACCAACAACATGCAAAGTATTCTATCAAATCCCCTGCAGAAAGAGCTACTTCTGCCTAATGCTGTAGTTATTCTTTTGAGAGATCCCCTGGTCAACAATGAACATGAGCCACCAGAGTCACGTATTATTGATTTTGATTTCAGTCTGGCCAGGATGTAATTGACATTCTGCTGAAGTTTTGGAGTATCCTTGTACCAGAGGCAGAGACAGAACCTGAAGATTATTAAAACAATCAGACAAAGATTCCCACTAATGGATGAGGTTATTGGTGACTATAGTAAAAAGAAACATAAGTATAATTGGCACAGGTAAACACCAGTTACGGCTGTTCAGAACTCTAGTGTTTAATTCTTGGATTGTTACAGGATATTAAGAGTAACTTACCAGATCATTGCAAATAGAAGTGTGAAGAAACAGTATTGGTTTCAAATAGGAGAAGAAACAAGGTTCAGTATATAGATGATTCACTTAAAATTGACATCATACCAACTAGTAAAAACATGAGGATCATCAGGAGAACTAGTATCTTGCAGGTAATTCATGAGTACTTGTTGAACAATCTCCAACTGTGATATGGAATCGGTTGTGTCAGAAAACTTTTCTGATACAGCACTGTTCCGTTCATTATCTTTAACCTGTGATCTACAGTATGACAGCAGAAGCAAAAGCTGCTTTCTAGAAAAGCAAAAAGGGCAGAACCATCCACGCGATGATATGTCTTGCTCTTTGACACCCACACACTCGGCATGAAACAGTTTTTGACAACCTTGACAAGCTACCATGTAATTTTCAACGTGAACACCAGAACACATGCAGCATGAATCGTGCACAAGACTTTCATCCACACTAGCACTTTCAGTCAAGCTTTGCATTATCCAACAGCTCTCTGCATTACAAAGAACAAAATCACGCTTCAGCCTTGCTGCAATAGTGCCAAATAAGTCAATTGCTGCCAACCGTATTGGAGTATCTTTAGATTTCGGTCCAGCATTCTGAAGCAGCAAAACACAAAGAACCTGCAAGAAATTATATTTTAGTTGGAATACCAGTTATCTCAATGTTATAGCACTGATGCAGATAGAAGAGACTTTACCTCCAAAAGGAGAGTTGAGGCAGGATATTCTGGAACATTCAATGTAGTCAAGAGATCCAAGACAACATTCTCCAATACCAATTTTGATTCAGAAGAATCCTGACCTTTTACAGCAGTCATTCTCTGAAGAATATTGGTCCAAAATAAAACACAAGTCTCAGTCGCTGCCTCATGGCACTTGACCAGGTAGTCAGAATCCAGTGATATCCCAAGGATGGCAGCACTATCTGATGATTGCCTCAAAGTATCAGGAAGATTTGAACTATGGTGTACCAACTGAAGTAGCAGAGCAGTTATCATTTGTATCTGCTTCTGTTCTTCATCGGATATATGATAAGCCCGGGCCACTCGTTTCGTAGAAGGTAACTTCCAAAGCAGCTGAGCCACTCCATCCATGATATAAGTTCGGTGCGGAGTATATGAATAAAATATCTGTATGTCAAAGAAAACTAGTATAAAATGAATTATGCAGAAAAAAAACATTAGGAATACTTCAACTTTGGAAACAAAAAAGTAGCTCATTACCCCACTGATTAAGCTGATAGCTTTCAACTGCAAGAGCTGTATATTATCAACCAAGAATGTTGACAAGCATGTTTTAACCAATTGCAATATACAACTATCTGACAGGCGTTCTACTAACAAAAGATCCTTCAAAAACTTAAGAATGGTGCACAGCTTTTGAAATACAATGCCTGAAGCAGCAGAAACCCTGACATGAGAATTGAAATGCAAGCAGAATGTTAGTAACAGTGCACATTTAATCTGTTTTTTGTAAGTAGGTTAATTAATCCTTTTGCCATCTGGAGAATAGATAAAACTTGTGCAACATAGAAATTTAGTTCTCGAGTACTATAAAAGAGATGTAAATGGCAAAAGTCATAAAAAATATAGTTATAGTGACTCAGCAAACATAGATGAGCAATGTGTGGGGCAAACTGCTAAGACAATGGCATATTCCTGGCAGCTAGGATGATAATGCGTTCACCTCAAGTATCCATGAGACAAGAGAAACTGTGAGGGGCCAGGGATTGACGATGTTGGAATCTGAAAGCTAGGTGGTCAGAAAGAGGCTCCTAAGTACGCCCTCACATGGTGCACAATGTCACATCATGAACCCAGCTGTGCCACACCTCCAACATTACCTTGAACCCTGGGTGTTAAGATACCTTAATGATGTCCCATGAGCCCCTAACTAACTTTTGACAACTTTGTAAATGAGTGCCACTTAGCCTACGCCTTTTTGCAAAGTTTATGCTTACTTTCTACGTTAAAGAAGCTAACGCCTCTTCTTTTCCATTTAGAGTTCGTATAAAGCCTGGAAACTAGCGAATATTTTTAAGCAGCACAAACCATCATAACAGGAATTCACTCGTGCAAACGAGCTCCACTATTGCTGCTCAATGTCATGCAATCCAACTCGTGGGCAAGGCTTGTGAAAAGGAGGGAGGTAATGTTACTTAGTGTATAGAAAAAGGGAGGTATATGAAAGGAGAAAGGATCAGGCTGAAGGGACAGCAAGGCACAACCAGCAGGCTGATCAATATATCTTAATTTACATTTCTAGTTTAAAATATACGAGCATGGAATAGAATTTGATTTTCTTGTCAGCATGCGATAGAATTTAATTCTTGTCCGAATGGGATAAAATATTATTGCAATGTAAGTTTCCCAAGATAAAAAGTGGATAGGAGATCAATCTTATATATTGGAGACATAGGAGACTTCAGACATCATTTCAAAGACATTTCCTTTGTAGAGCCTTTTATTGTGAAGGGTTTTCCTATTAACTAGGTGCTTGGTGCTCCACACTGTTGAATTTGTTAGATTACTCGCTAAGAAATATGTTTAGTAATTTTTAGGTCCATTAGTTAAGGCCCACTTCTATTATTAGACCCATAATAAATAAGGGCATCTTCTCTGGAATTAGAATTTCTATTTCTTTATAAATAGTGGCTAGGTTATATACTGTAGCAACTTATACTACTCTCTATCAACACAAGTCTAACTCTCTATTTAGAAATCTACATGGTATCAGAGCCTCATTGACATAAAACCCTAAAATTTCTCTTTCTTCTTTGCTGCCGTAGGCGTCATCCTCCTCTTCGCATCTCTGTCCAAGGTTCCTTTCTCTCCAATACCCATGGCAGATTGACGCTTTCTTCATTCCAGTGAACAGAAAACTGTAGCCACCCACATTAAACACTAACCCTAGCCACTCAAGAAGTTGTTGCTGCTTCAGAAAATTGTGCTAAGAAGCTACTGCTGCTGCTTATCTCCACTCTCTCTCTACTCAATCGCAAGGGTGTCTCCGCCCTCTCTCTGCCGATACTGAGGACCAGCCCATTTTCCCAAGTTGTTGAACAGATCTGCGTCTTCTTCACTTGTGTGCTAGAAGACAAATATGGCAACCATCAACTGAGACTATAACAGATCTTCCACCTTTCAGCTTCAGCAGCAGCCTTGCAAGTGTCCAAGAGACTCTCTTTGAGTTGTACACACTTTTTCCAAGTCGGCATCTCTGCAACAACTCTTCTCTAATCGGTATCTCCACCATCAGATTCTTGGATTAATCTCACTCACTCCTGGTTGATGTCTCCATCATCAGGCTCTTGGTTAATCCTTTTTTATCTAGCAGGCGTCTCCGCTGCTGGACTATCTTCGGGCTAAGCCCACTCTTTTTTGGTTGGAGATTCCGCCTCCAAACATTCTCAAGCTTGGCATCTTGGCGCCTCTCACTCTTAGTTGATGTCTCCACCAGCATTTTCTGGGTAGGTGTCTCCACGGCCACTATATGTCTTGGAAGAAGTCTCCACAGCCACAATTTTTTAGTAGCCCTCTTTCGGGGATTGGTGCTTCTTCATCCCACCTATCAAGCCTTGAAGCTAACAAGTTGAAGACTCAAATTCTTGAAGATTTGTTGAAGAGTTCAATCGCTGCTTTTGAAGAATTCTATTTCAATCTGATCATCCGCTCTACTCTACTCCTATTCAGCTTGCAGAGAAGTGTTGGATTTGTTAGATTACTTGTTTAGATATATGTTTTGCAATTTTTAGATACATTAGTTAAGGCCCACTTCTGTTTTAAGCCCATATTAATTAAAGGTTTCTCCTCTAGAAGTAGCGTTTTATTTCTTTATAAATAGAAGCAAGGTTATATACTATAGCAACTTATTCTACTCTCTATCAATACAAGTTTACCTCTCTATTTTGGAAAATTACACATACAATCAAGTTTGTTGCAATATTCTTCTTCCATTAGGCAGAATTTAATTTCTCCCGCAACATGTTCTCTGGGTGTTTACCTCTCACCAGAGAACCCCGTTTAGGTCATATCAAATACAAAACTAAGGAGTCAGTTGAATAAGAAATTGTGTACAAAATGAGAGGAGATGTTCTAATGTCAAAATTTAAGAGAGACCAGCAGCACTATAAATCCATCAATATGAACAGCACTAGATCGATTAGAGTAGAGATGATATAAACTTGAAAGGAAAAAGGATGTAATCGTCTTCACGTATAGATAGAGCAAGACAAATAACCTATCAAAAAAGAACTATGCAATGGCATGGCAGAAGCACACTGTCATGTATTGATCAAAATACTCCATTCCATACACCCCCCCCCCCCCAAAAAAAAAAGGGGGGGGGGGGGTCTACAAAGTTTGAATTTTTTAATTAGTTCGATAGGAAAGATGTCTTCTTAGGGGCAAAGAGAATGAACGAAAAAAACCTGTTCGCTGCTATCTTTTTCGGTCGAATACTCCTTGAGATGTTCCTTTTCTTGCTTGCAGATCCAATATCTGCGCTGTCATCTTCTCCTGTGAAATAAAATCTTAGAGTTTGCAAATGTTTGCAATCACAAAAAACAAGAAACATGTGACAGATGCTGAAATTTCAGAGAATTGAATTCATTAATCAAATCATGTTAGAAAAAGACAAGAATTAGCCATTAAGGAATAAGGAACTTGATAAAGTTTCAGCCTTCTCTTCACCACTGAAGAGCTCATATCCATGGGGCTCAGGCATATCAAAACATTGTTTATAAACTATCTGATGACATACATTATACATCCAAGTCTAGAGCTTACTTTGAATGGCAGTGTTAGTTTGGTATATATATATACACATTCAAAAGTAAAACATGACAACTTGATGTAAAATTGAAATGAAATTAACATCTAAGCAATGATAATTGCCCACTTGGGAAGCAAATGTCAGCTTCAGTACAACCAAGAAAACTATCTATCTTACCTCACCTATATCAACTTATTTTTCAACTATGCAGCAACTGAAATAAGATATTAGTGATATCTTCATTTCCTTTTTATATAGTTGATTCACAGAGATATGAAGAACTTCAAAGTCAACAAAAAGTTGACAGCTCTTGGTGATGAAGAAATTCATTGAATCAAAGACATGGCATGCCTCTAAATGACAATAGGGTTGTCTAGCCTATGTTGGAGGACAGGTTCTCTATGAAGAAATGTTATGACAAGTTTAATGTGACTACCCCAAAAGTGGAGTGGAGTAAAGTGATATGGAGCAAAGGGAACTTCCCCAGATAGTCTTATATCTCTTGGCTTGCCATCAACAGAAGGTTGGCCACTAGAGATAGAATAAGGAAATGAGGAATGACTACGAGGAAGTGAGCATTCTACGCCAGAGATATAAGGAAACAGTGAAGCATTTGTAATTTAGACGCAGTTTTACTTTTGATATTTGGAATGCAGTTTGGAATCATTTTGGTGGGATTAGAGCGCTATACATTGGCCCAAGCTTGTTAGATGGGTTAGTAGTAGATGGAGGAGTAGTATAATGTTAATAGAACTCTCTTTCACATTCACTTCTCTCATCTAATTTGTTTGGAGAGAATGGAACAATAGAATCTTCGCCAATGATTTTTGTATAGCACAGTCCGGTGCGAAGCTTGTAATTAGAAAAGCTGCACTTAGCAGCCATTAGATTGTAAAATTTTGGATTTTCTCCTTTAGTTTAATGTACTACTAATAATTTTAAATCTACTTAGATCTGACAAGTAGGTCAGGCCCAAAACAGCCAATAGTGGTTCACAAATCATTTAGGTCAAACAATTTTCATGCATGAACTAAGAACATATCTGGGTCAGCTAGATATGGTTGTTATTCACATTTGGGCTTCTTTGAGTTCATGTCAAACTTCGGTAACAATAGTGCCAATTCGATTATAATTAAGTCAGTCAGATAAATTTTTAGTTTCAGTTTGAATTAGAATTTGATTTTTCATAGTTACGTTAATGAGACTGCATTCAAAGATCAGCAAATTTTATGATACGTCCCATCTCATATGACTTCACCCTTTTTATACAACAAATATGTCAATTTAATTGACTAAATAGATTAGTAGTATATGATTTTATATAGTAGAGTGTATAAAGCATACATCTAAGTAAATAATTAGATGAGTAAGCGTTAGGTCCCCCCCATAAAAGTCACTACTTAAATCTATAAGATGTTTACAAATAAAAATATAGTAGTCCGAGTTTATTTCAATTCAATAATTGTTCCAAAAAAATGACTGAAAGTATATACCATTAATAACTACCAAATAAATTTTCACTTAAGAACAAGAGCCAATGGTTTTCATTTAATACATCAGGGTTATAAGTAATATGGAAGATGGGATTCAGGTTTTATATAAGCAGATTAAAAGTAGGTCGAACTTACTAAATATATATTGTATTTTCTTCTTGCTAAAAGTTTTATAATTGAAATAAAAATAATTATTCTTAATTGGTTTACGTGCTTATGGAGTTAAATGTGGTGCATTTCATCCATGCATTGTAGTTTGACGTAATCGTTGTGCCAATAAAATTCACTGTTTTATTTTTTGAGCTGTATTTCAAATTAAGAATAGTTGGAATCAAGTGGAGCTTCTAGGCAGAGACCATGTTTGGATCCAAAAGTGGGGCTAATGACGATAGATATGTCATTTGATGAAACATGTGTGATAGAATAAAGAATGCAAATAATACAATTTGCTTTCAACTAGTACCGACAATAGTGATACCGAGAAAAGACTCAGCAGACGGTAAGAAAGTACAAGGTAGACATCCATTTCAAGGTTACCTAGGACTTATATGAACAAACATCACTGTTACTACGGCATCCCATCTGTGACAATGTTGCAGTGTTGGATGTATAAGTATACCCTTCATTTATTTCCCACATTGGAGTTAATTGCACAATATTCATGCAGCTAAGAGACTTGTAAGCTAGATTTTAATTAGACCTGGCAATTTGGGTCGATGGGTTGGGTTGATATCAACCCTAACCCAACCCATTTAAAATATCATCAACCCAACCCAACCCAAAAATGGATGGGTCAAAGAATCATGACCCTAACCCAACCCGCTTAAAATCCTTCAACCCTAACCCAACCCACCCAACCCATTTTTTAAGCAACAATAATTTAGATAGATTACGAGTAGAAATTAATAAAATAATCCAAAAACATCCAGTGCGAGCTGGCACACAAATTAGGATGGAACAAAAGGAAGAGAAGTAATCTTGCTTGATCAACCCAACTTTAAACGAATTTCATATTATGCGAAGAATCTAGAGTACTGCGGGGAGGCTTATGTGTACAAATGGTTCTTCGAACTTGGAAATTTCCCATGAAATGAATAAGTTGTACTTTATCTGTAAGTTTATTTTTATCATCTGAGCCTAGAGCTCTACCTTTGTTGGGGAGGAATCCTATATAGACATGCACATGATCCTAGTGCCCTTAATAAAAAAAAGGGAACAAAAATAAAAATCTTCATTATACATTAGAGAAATACACTAAACATAAATCTTCTAAAGTTAGAAATAATTTAAAAATTGAGTGCTCAAAGCCTTTAAAAACCGAGTGCTCATGCTTGAGAAAAGTACAGTCACAATCACTTAATCGTTACCCATAGTTGAGGAACTTTTATGCAGCAAGCTATCCGCACTGCTGGCTTCAGAATTCACTAAGAGGTTTATAATCAAGATCCTACTTACAAAAAATATATATCACCTACTTTTGTTCACCATTCTAGATAATCTAAACATACCTATGTTTTCAAGAACGTAACGGCAGTGAGAATAATAAAAACAAACCTTGGGCAGAGATGAAGAGCGACATAGATATTAACAACGGTGTATAGAATAAAGAAGGATATGAGTCTGCAAGATGAGAACATTAGAGTTTTCAACATTATGTTAAGGTCTGGATGGGCCCTTTGTTTGATATACAGCTGGTTGAGCCATCTGCTTAGTTAAGATTATGTGATATTAATAAAGGTTGGATAGTTCAACTGCACTTGGGTTTAACACTAAGGTGTAATTTGATCTGAAAATAATATATATACATATATGTGAATTAATTTTATTTTTTATAATTAACAAATATATTTTCGGGTTTCGGATTGGGTCATGGGTTTAGATCTCTACCCTAACCCAACCCACAAAATTAGCCTATTACCCTAACCCAACCCAAAAAATAAATGGGTCAGTAATCATGACCCTAACCCACAAAAGTATGGGTTGGGTTCGGGTTGGGTTTTGGGTTGAGTCAAAATTGTCAGGTCTAATTTTAATATCATTTAACATCTGACACTTCAGATAATTTTTTTTACCACATACGAATACCAAACATAACCATTCTTGAACTGAACTAAGTGTAACACCCCATATCAACAGCTATTCCATCCCCATTGTCATTGAACCGGCCCTGAATAATCCTCCCTTCGCTAGATTATTGCCGATGTAATCGTAAAAGGCTACTGTTTAACAGCCTAGCTGTTAAACCATTTGAGCTTGAAAACTATCCTCTTTTAAGTCTTTTATCCTCACTTGAGCTTAAAAGTGGAAGGTCTTATTATTGTAGTCAACTCATAGGTATCCCTATAAACTACTCACATTACTACTCATATCCCGATGTGGGATGAGGTAATACAT
Source organism: Limonium bicolor (assembly GCA_023374045.1). Taxonomy (NCBI): domain Eukaryota; kingdom Viridiplantae; phylum Streptophyta; class Magnoliopsida; order Caryophyllales; family Plumbaginaceae; genus Limonium; species Limonium bicolor. The sequence continues at coordinate 206,539,048 of CM041776.1, forward strand.
ATTACCCCACTCAAAGATCGTGACGTCCTCGTCGCATGCCCAATATTAAAGTCCCAAGGACCTCCTCGATAGATGTCGGGTAGCCTATCCCTACCCGGTCCTAAGTCAGCTCTAATGTCATTTGTAACACACCATATGGGCAACTGTCCAACAGCCTAGCTCTCAAACCATTTAGGCTTGAAAACTAGCCCCTTTAAGTCTTTTATCCTCATTTGGGCTTAAAAGTGAAAGGTCTTATTGTTGTAGTCAATCCATATGTATCCTTATAAACCACTCACATTACTACTCATATCGCGATGTGGGATGAGGGTATCATACTAAGAAACCAATGATAGAGAATTACTATATCAATAGCTCACTGTTGTTGCTTTTGTAATCTCTACCAACTAGAAGAGTAAGAAGTCATGATATTCCTGCCTGCTCTAGGTACCAATAACTTGGCATTGTTATGGTCAAGGTGATATACTCAAATGGAACAAAAAAATAAACAAATCTAGTCATTACAATTAATGAAACTTCCTGGAATTCTATAAAGTTGACAAGTAAACAGAAGCTAGTATGAATGTAAATCAGTTTCCTAGATAATTATGGTAACATAGGTATGAGTAATTCAGTAAGGTTAGACTGCATATATGACTTCCATGAACACTAAAAATCCTGGATGAAACTGAAAACACGTGCAAGATGAACAATAAAAGATTCAGATAATGAGAAGAAAGTGTGTATGATAAAATAAAAGCATGCTCTAGCTACTGGTTTTAGAACTATAAGATGCTTAAAAACGCATGTCACTTCTCATACCATTCAAAGATGCCGCTTCTTGGGAGATGATATTATATTTACGAACTTGATAAACTATAAATTATGTAAAGCTTCATAAATAAGTAGACTCCAGTAATAAAATTGAAGTTTTATGCCTTACTAAATTAGTTGGCCTTCAACCATTATAACATATGTGATGCACACAACCTACATATATCCATTCTTGTACAGATTGACTACCTTCATCAGCTCCATTACCACGGGGTCTATGCAATGCTCGAAATGATGGATCTCTGGCTGCCATTACATCCGTGATATGATGCCTTGAAAACTCTAAGATTCTTTCAATACACTGACAAGGTAGAGATATATAATTCAGTCAAGATTAAAAAAAGTGTTTTTATTAATATATTAAGGATCCAGATCAGCAAAAGAAAAGGTTTCACAACCTAAGAGCATATATATTGCGAATGTGTTTACAAAGATACAATCAAATCAACATCACAAGGAAAAACAGTAGGGCACACTAATAACTTCACAGGAATAGTAGCAGCTACCTCTTCTTTGTACAGCTGCTTCGGCATCTCAGGTTGAACCAGCAGTGTTAAAGAGGCATGAATGGATTCCAATGCACAAAGTACCAAAGAAACATCTGAATCTGACTAAAGAAAGTAGCAAATCAGACAATGTCAGGATACAAGAAGGCAAAATGGTAGTGTTAGCACCTCAATAAAGCCACCTGAAAGGAAATTCCAACAGAATCAACAAGACGATAGTACACTCACATGTTCACATTCACTCACAGATAAGCCCTCAGCCCGATGGATTTGATTATCTAGAACCTGCATAGTTCTGATCAGAAGCTCTGAAGGAACCAGCTTCAGATTTTTTTCTCCTTGCATCAAATTAATTTCTTTCACAAGAACTTTTAAATCAGATATTGGCACAGAAATCCAGTCAGCTTCATCATGATTGTCACCGGGAACTTCAGCTCTGCTGCAAAAGTCCTCCAAGTATTCACAGAAATGCCCAAGCACCGACTCTGGAATGAAAGATTAATAGTAGTGAACTACATATATATTAAGGGCCAGCAGGCAGAAATAAATGGGGAGGGAGTGATGGAAACCCGTGAAGCTGCACAAATCCAGTCACTATTTAAAAAAAAAAAAACAGACCTTGGTGTTCAACTGGATCTTGCACAATAGATTGAGCAATGACTTGTCGTCCCTTCTTCGCTCTAGGTTTTCTAGCTAAAGAAGCTGCATCCTGTGACCTTACTTTTGAGAATAATAAGAATGCATTTAACTATGAGTTACTAAGAAATATAATTGTTTCTACTTACATTGCAGAGAATATCATGCTCAGCATTCTGTTCATTAACAAACTCTCTTCTCCAAAGAGGGGGGTCACGTTCATGCCTTTGAAAGGAATCTCCATCAGCCACTGAACCAAGAATTTGGTTCTTGCCAAGACCTGAGCCATCTGGGAACAAAGTGAGCTGTAGGCATTAAAATTTCAGATCAAAACAAATTCATGACTCAGGAGGTATAGGGATAGGCACAAAGTGAACTTAAAGGGACATTAAAACCATGAACTGCGACAGACCATAGGGTAGAAGATAAAAGTAAACTACTGTTTTTTCCTTGAGAAGGTGGAGATAACGAAAGCTTCTTGGTTAGCAACATGAGACAAGTTACAGATATATACGTTTCTGTTGGATAATAAGATCACAGAGAATCATAACAGGTAGGAGAAGGAAAACCCAGAACCTCAGAGAACTATATTCAGCTTTTTCCTCATTACAGCCGCCAATAAAACAGTAGGAAAGGGCATGACTACTCAGGTGCTCCCTTATTCTATTTATAGGCTAGACAAAATTGGCAATCCCTAAAAAGATTCTATTGCCTGTGGGGCACAATACACACTCTCCTAGACCCATGTCAGTTGTACAATTAATTCCCTTCTGACCCCCCACCCCACCCCACTAGAGGTCTGCTTTTTACGGTTATAAACTCTCCATTCACCCCGTCCTGAGACAGACATTCTAACATCCCCACCCCCTTCGAGACAGGTCTTGTCCACAAGGCTGGAAAATGGTAATTGGCCTCTGAAATCCTCACAGCTGATCCAGGTGGCCTCCTCTAGTGGTTTTCCCTGCCACTGAACCAACAGCTGGTGACAAGGTTCCTCTGCCCAATTCTGGCACACACAGCTAAAATCGATTGAGGAATGAACTCAGATTTATCCACAGAGAAATCTGGTGGGAGTTCAGCAGTGGGTGTGTGGTCCCCTGTGGTCCGCTAAAGCTGTGTCACATGAAAAATGGGGTGCACTCGAGAGGAATGAGGGAGGTTGAGGCGGCAAGCAACCGTGCCAACGCATTCCTGCACTTGGAAGGGCCCAAATAGGGACCCAAACCCCACCTGTTTATAACGGGTATGGGTTAAGATTATTGACTCATTTAATTTTTGGATCGGGTATAGGTTACCTATTGAATTTTTTAGCCGGGTATGGGTTAAAAGTTCTAACCCGAATTCAACCCGACCCGTCTACTTAATTTAATTTAAATAAATAAATAAATGAGTATGTAAATATATTACTTGGAAAAGTATTAATTCTATAACTATTAGTATAATAGAAAACAAAAATACTACCAATTCTTTTGGTCCACACAAATAATTTTTTTCAAAACCAAATACATTATATAGGTCATCTATATCCACCATTCCCTCTTTATTTGAAAACCTAAATAATATGGCATTCATTCTTGTAGCCCACAAACTCAACCGTTCCCACCATTTCACCCGCACAAATAATGGATACGGGTTAAGATTATTGACCCATTTGACAAATTGTTAAAATTTAGAAAAATGGCACACAATGATTCAAAATAAATGACCTTCATGTGCATGATTGTAGGGGCGACTTTAGGTTCAGTTATTTTATATGGGTTGAAAATTTGTAACCTGAATATTTTTGGGTCGGATATGGGTCAATACAATTTTAATCGGGTTGGGTATGGGTGAGCTTCAACCCGATCCATCGACCCGAATTGCCACCCCTACCCAAAGAATCTGGGAGACAACTTTTGACAGATTCATTTGGATACCGACGACTGCCGGTGGGGGCGAAGCTTAACCAGCACAAAATCACCAGGACTGAATTCCACATCTCTACGGTGCTTGTTAGCCGCCTTCACCATGCGCTACTGGGCTCTTCAAGTACCGCCTTCACCATGCGCTACTGGGCTCTTTCAAGATGAAATTTCAGCGGGCAAAGAGCCTCAGCGCGGTCACAATAAGCCTCAGCTACAGTCGCAACTTTGAATTCCCTGGCAAGAACTGCAGTACAGTAGGCGGTGATCTGCCATAAACTAATGCAGCCATTTACTCCAAGCCTTAGGTTGTTCACTGGCAAAGCAGTGCAAATAAGTTTAACGGCAGCAATTTAGAACTTCAGTTTGACCATCTGTTTTGGGATGATACGTGATGCTCATGTGCAGTGTTGTCCCTTGAGCCTAAAAGAATTCCCTCCAAAACCCACTAAGAAACAATGGGTCTCGGCCACTGACAATAGACTTGGGTATACCATGCAAACGCACCACCTTCTTGCTAAACACCTCCACCACCGTGCGTGCTGTAAATGGGTGACGAAGCCCCAAAAAGTGCACATATTTACTGAGATGGCCAACCACCACAAAGATGCAATCAAACCCCCCTGATCGAGGCAGAACAGTAATAAAATACATAGAGATATCAGCCTACACAGTGTCGGTAGTGGCCAATGGTTGCAGCAGACCGGCGGGTGACAGTGTCTCATATTTGCTCCGTTGACAAACCAAACAGTTGGCCACAAACTATTGCACAGTCTTCATCATCTTAGCCCAAGAGAAGCTGCCAGAAAGGCGGCGATAAGTTTTGCACGCACCTCCCCCCCCCCCCCCCATGAGGGAGTGGAGTGAAACTTAGCCAGGAGTTGGGATCCAGGAAGAGTTAGGGAAACGAACACGTGTCCCTTGTGGAAAATGCAGCCATGGAGCAGCTGAAAGGGTGGGAGGGAAGTGGGTTCTTGCCCAAGTTTCTCTTTTAGTTACTGGTACTCAGGGCCAAGCTCCACCTCAGCCTGCAGTTTGTTGGCATCTCTCCAAAAACGAATGGAAATTGCCATTAATTCACTATCCCCGCCTCTGCGTGACAAGGCATCAACGACATAAAGGACGAACAACATAGAGCCAAAAAAATACCAAATGAGCCCATTATAATCCAACTTTTCCCCATGAAGGATCTCAAAATCAATATTTTCTTTCATTCTGAAATATAGAGCATTTTAGAAATTTGCACACTAAGAAGGTATAAAACTGACACATGTACCCCTATTTTAGTGTGTAATAGTAGTAATTATTATTAATATTACTTGTACTACTTTTACTTTTTTGAGAGAAACTAATTATTACTATTGCATGTGGATAGTAGGGGTACATGTGAATAAAAAAGGGTAACAAAATTTAAAAATGAAACCCCATTATTTTATTTAAAAGTCTGAATGCTAAAACACCATATATTTGTGAACGGAGGGAGTATGATTTCCCAATTTATAATCAATGCCATAGAAACCTTTTGTAGGACATCAAAACAAAAATCTTAGTTTTCACTCTGATAGTTCAGGAATTTCCATTCTACATGCTACGCCACTCCCCCAGCATTTGTTGTAACATACATCGTTAATATGAAAGCAAACTTATACAAAGATAATGAACCCCTGGTCCTCCATTCTATCACAAAAAGCTGGACTACATAGAAAGAAAGGCAGAAGCATTCTGTCTCCTTTAAAACTAAAACACAATAGCTTTTAAGGAACCATGACATCCTATCATGAAACACTGACCGGCAATTTGCTTCAAAGAAGGAAGAGAAGAATAAATCACAAACAAAGTAGCTTTACTTTTAGACTTAAAACACTTGACACCCCACCTTCGCTTTTCATAAACTGTGATTTCATAGAAGAGATTAACAAAACTTTATCATCTTAGTGAAGTACCAACCAAAACACATCCCCATCTGGTCACATAATTCACGACCAAACTATCTAACCACAGCACATGGCACTTAATTCCTTGAGCAGATAGATATGAATCAAAGAACTATAGTGATCTTTTTTTTAAGTTCTTTAATTATCACAGATAGAATGAATGCTAATGATACTACAAAACTGGAAACATGTAAAATTCCAAAAATCAACCTCCGTCAAATAAGCTCATGAAAAGGAAAACATCTCTCCCTGCTGGTCCCATACAGTGTAAGGAAGTATCAGTTTCATTATCAGTGCAAGTATCATAGCGCGAAGCAAAGATCATGTATGAAGCATGTAACTAACTCCTTTTCACATTAGTGGCGCTAATTGTTTTAGAAGAATAAAATAGATGATTGAACAAATATTATAAATTGAATTTGAAGAAATGAGACATCATGTCAAAATTGTTGAATTCCACACACAAACAAACACCCCCCCCCCCCCCCCCCCCCCCAACACACACACACACACCACCACCACAAAAAAACATTCCGCAGCCAACAGATAGGTAGCATCTAAGAAATGGACCACACAGCTCCGGCCTCCAATTGCAATAAAGATCATATTCACATCTAGAGCATCCCCGAAATTATTTTCATTGGCAAACGACACCTAGATGCAAGATTATCCATAGTGCTAAGAGAAAGCTCTAGAAGGAACCTACAGAACTAGAAGTACGAGTTAGCTTTTGTACCTGCTAAACTGTGCTCAAAAGCGCCAGGATTACATCGAAGAACTTCCTCATAAAGGTCATAGATCTCCCCGTCGTCATGTAGGGTAATTTTTGCATCGCTCTTGAGATTCCTAATCATGAAATTTCCTCAGCAATGGAAAAATTACATGGATATGAGAGAAACCAAGAATTCTCAGCAATTGGACTTCAAACCCAAACGCAAGCTAAAGCTGCGTCCCAGTTCTCAGTTTAAATTTGTACTTACAGATACTGAATGTCAGTATTCCGAAGAAGATCAGCAATTTTACGAGCGTGAGGTACCAAATTACTGCTCCTAGCTGGCAGCTCATCCGACAAACGGATTTGCTGGTGAACTGCTCCATAGAAAACCGGAAGCGATGGCAACGACAAGCACGGCGCAATTTCAGAGTGCAGGGTGTTAGAGAGTGTAATTCCTAGTTGGTTCCAGTCTCCTCCTGCGCGATGTGCTTCGTTGCTGATACGGCTACCACCGCCAACGCTCATTTTGCCCGATCTGAACTTCAAGTTCTGTACATGAGGGCTTGTTTGACGCTCTCAAACTCGTTTCGAAAGACTACGTAATTATTTGACCTGCGTGGAATTAGAAATTTGAAACTACAGAGAAATATTGTGAACATGAATCAGGAATTTCAACGTTGGCAAGCCCTAGGAAAGACCATGAGACTTGCTAGAGAGAATTGGCGGGGAAAATGTAAGGTAGGATCGAAAGTAAAGGACCTCGGCCTACGAATTTTTCTGTATTCACTCTTTTTTGAGATAAATTTCTTTTCTTTTTTGTTTAGAAAACAAGATAAATTTCTTTGTTTAAAGAACAATCTTTTACATCATCTACATTTTAGTTAAAAAAAACATTTGAAAAAAAAAACAGCTTTTATTACAGCAGTTTTATGCAACTTTTAGTGTTGCCTCATGTAGATGAAAAGTCCAACAATTGTGGCAAAATTCTAAAGTAACACTCAAAAAAATATATACCCATATTAATCTCTCTCCTAAAGTAATTCCTGAAATAACACTCCCGATAGTCTCTTCAAGAGACGATTTCACCTATTCTCCGCGCCACGTCGGCGCTGACTTAGTGGGACGGAGGGGAAGGTCGTCTTTACAAAAGACGATTTCATGAAGGCGGGCGCGAGAAAATTTATCGTATAGAAATTGTCGCCGCCGCCTTTCCTCTCCGGCGCCGCCCACCTGCAAAAGTTGCCATTGTTAGTTTCAACACTTACATCAAGTGTTAAGGTAATTTCTAACCCTAGAAAATTAGGGATTTCTTAATTAATTGTTAAATTGATAACTTACTATATGTGGTTGTGTGTTAAATTGTAGTGGTAATTGATTATTTGTGAAATTCTAGTTATAATTGATCGTTGATTTGTGAAATTTTGGTGAATATGGATTGTTTGTGAAATTTGGAAATTTTAGAATTTTGTGAAATTAGTGAATGTTGGGAAACTGTGGATGTTTGTGAGATTTTACAATTAATTGTTTGAATTGTTATATAAAATTATATGTAATTGATAAGGTTGGATTATAGTGTTAGTTGCTTAATCTTAGTGTTTTACTAATTATGGTGTTAGTTCATTATTTTCGGCTTTTTGTTTGGGTCATTGTGTCTGCAATCAACCAGTGTTGGGATTAGTTGATTAAATTTATGATTACTCGATGGTGTTATCAAATAGGTGGAATGTCCGCCTTTATCCAATTTTTGTGTCGTGTTAGTGGCAAAATAGTGCATGGGGTAAATGGAGCTGATTATGAGGGTGGGAAGAGCAAGCTCATTTTGGTTAGCGTCGACACCAATCATGAGCAGCTTATTGCTCAGATTGGTAATCGTTCGGTATCAACATGTGCACCCATGAAGTGAAGGTGTCACATCGAATGGGTCAGGCAATGAATGACGACACTACAAAATGGACAGCCATACCCATTAAGGATGATGAGGATGTTCAAAATGTCATGTTCTATTGTCGGGGTGAAGGGCCACAGATATATTCTACGAATTGTACGTTGAAGTACATGAAAACCGACAAACACAAACACTTCTCACCTCCTCATCTTATCAACACCGCGGCCCTCCAAGCTTCACACCACCCCCAAAACCAAACCCCTCTGTCTTCTTCACATCCACCACACCAAACACAAATCATTACAAACACTTCTCTTCTACTTAATGCTCCTCCTCGGGATCAAACCTCTTTACTAACACAAACCCATTCCTCATACCCAACACCAGTTGAAGATCATCTTCTACTCAATGCTCCTCCTCAAGATCAAACACAAACCCAAACCCATTCCTCATACCCAATACCAGTTGAAGATCATCTCCAACACGAAGTTGGTGATGATTTTGGACACTTTAATGATGACGGCGACTTGCGGGAAGACTCAAGGAGGATGAGATGGAAGGGCTTGGAGGTGGTTCATTCGATGATGATGATGATGATGATGATGATGATGATGATGGAATGGGCTGATGATGATGGATGATGTGATGATGATGATGATGATGATGATGATGATGATGATGATGACCACCACCGGGGACGGCGATGCTTCTCTCGTTCATCCATACCCGTTCTACAATGCCTGTGGTGGTAGTGGTATCATGAGGTGAGAGGAGGAACAAGATCATCCGCATCTTGACTTGAGATTTGTGGCATGCATATTCACCAAGTATGCCAAATAAAATCCCTACATCAGAGTTGGTGATCTTCAGACAATGATAGTTGACCAGTTCCAATATTTTGTCAAGAGGAAGAATGTTTGGGCGGCAAAGTTGAGAGCTATTAAGATGGTGTACGGTGACTGGGATGATTCGTACAGCACGCTACCGCACTTGTTACGGGCAATTCAGCATATAAACCATGACACAAAGGTTGAAATTGAATGGCATAACACTGATCCTGGGTACGGTATATTCAAGATGGTGTTCTAGGCGTTCGGGCCATGCATTGATGCATTCAGACATTGCAGACCTGTGATATGCATTGACGTTACCTTCTTGTACGGGAAGTACAAGCATAAACTTATCATTGCATGTGCAAGTGACGCTGACAAACACATAGTGCCACTTGCATTTGCGCTGGTTGATGAGGAGTCATATACATCGTGGTCCACGTTATATCGGCTTGTGAGGATAGTGCTTCGATGTACTTGATATTCGATCGTCATGCTGGTATACTTGCCGCTGTAAAGCAATCAAACGGGGTGTGAAAACCCCCTAATGTGCATTGAAGATATTGTGTTCGCCATATCGTGAGCAACTTCAACAAGGTGGAAAGAAGTGCAGGGATAAAGAAGATGGCCTCCAGAGCATCCCAAGCATCACAGCCTCGTAAGTTTGATATATGCATGGCAGAGTTGAAGAGTGCTAGCTCCAATGCTCCTGATTTCTTTAACACTATACCGAAGGAGCAGTGGACATTCGCACATGATGGTGGGCATCGGTTTGGCATGATGACTACGAATGTGAGCGAGAGTTACAATGCAGTTTTGCTCGGTGCCAGAAACCTGCCTATTGCTTCACTGGTCGAGAAGACGTTTTATAATTGTGTGAAGTACTTTGACACATGAAGGGGTCAAGCATCAGCAGCTTTGGCTAGAGGAGAGGTATATGTTGGATGGACGATGGAGAAGCTCCAGAGATGGAGACAATCAGCCAACACTCACCATGTTACGAGATTCAACGGGCCTAGAAAGTTATTCGAAATCGCCACTGCCACCAGATCATCAGCTTATGGTTTTAAGGGTGGCAATCGACCCGTCGTTAAGTTGAGAGATGGTCACTATACTTGCCAGAAATGGTAAACTTATAGGATTTCAGGCTCACATGCGTGCGCTGCAGCTGCTTTCATACACATGGACAGTACCACTCTTATGGGGTCGTGGTACACTTGGCAGAAGCAGCTTGATGTTTATTCCAAAAATTTTGTTCCATTTGGTGATCAGCACTCGTGGCCTCTAGTGGACTATCCCATTATTCTTCCGGCCCATCTCGTGTGCGAGGAAAGGGAAGACCAAGGTCGACCTGTATTTGTAATGAGATGGATCTGAGGGAGCCAAAGAAGAAGACTAGGTATACTAGATGTGAGAATGAGGGTCATAATAAGAAGAGGTGTCCCAATAGGAGTGGTTCCTAGTGTTGTTGATTCCTTTTGTACTTGAATGTGTTTGTTAGAAATCAACTTTCGTCTGTATTATTCATTGAATGTTAATGCAACGTTTTTTATGTTTTAAAAGTTGCATATTTTTTTAAATACAAGCTTTTAATATAGTTGAATGTTTGTTATTTAAAATTTAGTTACACATGGATCCCATTCCACCCTCTGGTTCTATACTTAGACATCAGCGTAGTCATAGATCTTGGTCCGTGTGGGATGGGAATGAGTATCAGGTGCTACACTGTTGCCGCTTCGAGGCTAATGTACGACATGGCGGGCATGTGCGTTACGATGAGAGGATGTGCCCATATTTAGAGGCTTCCAGGTTCATTGGGATAACCAGTCTAGAGTTCATCTCCTTAGACTGGCATTTGATCACCGCACTGGTCGAGAGATGGTGCCGAGAGACACATACTTTCCATATGCCGACAAGAGAGACCACCATCACATTGGAGGATATTGTTGTGCTTACTGGGCTACCTATAGACGGATCACTAGTCACGGGTAACACACATAGGGACTGGGGAGCGTTGTAAGATGATTTACTAGGAGCTAGACCGGCAAATATTGGACGTCATAGTAATATCAAGCTTAGTTGGTTGGGCTCTACTTTCGGTCAGTTACCCGAGGACGCGGATGAGGTGACCGTGATAAGGCACACCAGAGCTTACATACTAATGCTATAGGGTGGGACCATTTTCGTTGATCGGTCGGGGAACTAGGTCCACCAAATGTTCTTGCCGCTCTTGGAGGACTTCGATCAGACCGGACAATACAGCTGGGGTTCCGCCTGTCTGGCTTGGTTGTATCGGCAGCTGTGTCTAGCATCTGATGCTGGGGACAGTGGTATTGCTGGAGCGCTGGTTGTCCTACAGGTTTGGGCGTGGGAGAGATTTCCTTACATAGCTCCCATCCGTCACCCTGCCCGTCACGCTGGTTCACTTCCTTCTCTTCCGCTTGCCCATCGTTGGCATGTCAACTTTGATGTGACCGGCTACTCTACACATGTCCTCACTCACTATAGGGAGGCTGATAAGTGTCCAAATGAGCATGTTATTTAGGTATATTTCATGTATAATATTAGCACTTTTCTTGCTCATTTCTCCACTTCGGTTAGTTTTCCTCTAGTTTATGTTTTATTGTTATCTCACAAAAATATTGGTTAACATGAGGAAAACCAAGCCAGGAGTGAAGTAGACAAAGAGACGAACGCGTAGACGCAAACGGCTCAGAAAACGGACTTATAACGAAGAATCTAGAGCCGGTCAAAGTTCAAAGGAAATAGGCCACGGTCAAGGTTGCAACCGCCCCATAACTAGCGGTCTCCTCACATGCAACCGCCAGGCGGACAACACAGAGGCTACCGCCTCTTAACAGGCGGACAACACAGGCTACCGCCTCTTAACAGGCGGACAACACAGAGGCTACCGCCTCTTAACAGGCGGACAACACACAGGCTACCGCCTGGCGGACGGAGGTTACCGCCTCTTAATGGGCGGTCTTGGTGGCGGACGTGAGAGTAGCAACCGCCACTTATGGGCGGTACCAACAGGCGGACACCAACAGGACCGTGATTAATTATCAGTCGCGACTATCTTCTTCGCGCCGTCGTCGTCTGCAACTCGCCCGACTCGCCCGCAACTTATTCATCTACTCCGCACGCGTATTCAGTCTGTCCCCTGCGCAATCAATGAAGCAATCAATGCTCTTCTTCATCTGCAATCAAATTCGTACGGATCCAAACCTCTATATAAACCCAGCACCATAACTGCATAAAACACACCACGCACGACGGGAGTCTGAAGAATATTTTCACCACACTCATCCATATCCATTCGCTTCCATTTAATTCTCTCCCGTAACACCACATCAGTCCACACTCACGCAGTAACAAAAGAAATAGAAGAGCAGCAGTGAGAGCGAGAACAGACCAGTTCTTCCTCTGAATTAATGTCAAAATCTATCTGTGTAATCTTCTTATCTCCGTTAATGTCTGAGTAATTTTCATTTGTATCCTAGGATGGGGGTTTGATTTCTAATATTACGTAATTAATATTTATCACCTGTTTCTCTCATTTAACTTGTTTTAATTCCTTTCAACTAATATTGCTAAATGCTTTGCGCGACAAACGACTGCATTTATTTGGTAACTATCAACATATGATTTTGAGATAGTCTAGGTACCACAAAGGAATTAATCTTAGTATTTACACTCCGGACTGAGCAGGAAAATATTAAGGCTTTTATTAAGAGTTCGTAACTGACAATTATTAACTCTAATAGGCAATAAATAATTGAAACAAGGTTATAAATATGTTTAAGTAATTTAGGAAATTCCCCCGCTATCCTAGGATACATTTTTCCATTCACATCACTTAATTCACCTTTTTACTGTTTTTATTATATTTGCACTGATCAAACAACAAATCAAGCTTGCCTCCGGCTAAACCCCTTTTTACAGTTTTTAAGTAACTACCAAGACTAGGATAAATTGAACAATCTCCCTGTGGATACGACACTTGTTTTACTAACTACGACCGGGATTTGTTTGCAGCCCGACGTTTATAATTTGAGTTTTTAATTTCTTTTCTTTTAATTTTACACCAGTTTAACCACTCAGAAATAACACTCTGCAAATTGGCGCCGTTGCCGGGGAGATTGATTCCATCAATTTCCCTAGTTTCCGGTAGTTCACTCGCTGTATTAAAATAATCTGTTAATACTATTAAATTGTTAACCTCGGACATCTGAATTGGACATCGGACTTCTGACCTGACTTGGACATTTGACTTCGGACTTTGGACATCTAACTCCTAACATCTTAATATTATTGTCATTTCGTTCCATTGTCATTTCGTTCCATTGTCCTTTCTTTCCATTGTCCCTAACTACTAACTTAAAATTTCCTGTCATTTCTTTCCATTGTCCTTAACATTTCATTTCCATTGTATACTAACATTTCTTTCCATTGTATACTAACTACTAACTTATAATTTCTGTATACTAACTCCTAACTTATAATTTCTGTCATTTCTTTCCCTTGTCATTTAATATTCTGTCATTTTACTCTTGTTAAAAAAAAAACAAACAAAAAAAATATATCTGTGTTGTTTACCAGACTAACCCATATTTCTGCTTTTCTTATTTTATTTACTAACTAATTTTGCAGCTTCTGACAAACCACAAGTTATCTTCTGTGCATGCCAAACACTCGAACCCGAGGTTCTCCACCGATCAGTCCGAGCCCCGAACCCGAGCGCACTTTATTACAAGCACAAAGAAACCTGAGAAATCAAGTCATGGCCAATAACGAAGTTATAAATGAAATAGACCATGCAAATCAACCAGAACACCGTGCCCTGTCTGACTACCACCAACCTAATACCGAAGGAAGAGCATCAGCTATAGTTCTCCCCGAACTAACACCAGAAGAAGCCGGACGATGGGTTTTCAAAACCCACTACATCACCGCCGTCCGGGATTTAGGCAAGTTTAGTGGAGCGAACCCAGATGAAGCCCCAAATCATCTGAGTCTCTTCCTAGATTTTTGCAATTCCTTTGGTCAAACCGGCAATGTCAAGGAAAGAATTCGCCTCCAACTTTTTCCTCACTCATTATCGGATTCAGCAAACAGGTGGTACCGAAGTCTTCCCTCCCGATCAATCACCACATGGCTTCAAATGGCCCAAAAATTCCTTGCCAAATACTACCCAACCAGTAGAACAAGGCAATTGATCGGTGAAATCAACACTTTCTGTCAGGAACCGGGAGAAACATTATACGACGCGTGGGACAGATTCAAAGACATGCTAATGAAGTGTTCCCACCATGGTCTTGACGATCAATCCCTCTGCCTGTCATTCTTCAACGGTCTAGATGATGGGAACCGACTACTCGTCAATTCCTCAGGAGGAAGTTTCATGATGAAATCTCCTAAAGAAGGAATGGACCTTCTCGAAACCATGACGAGCAATACAAGACAGTGGACGAGATCCAAAGGAAGAACACCACGAGCAGCAGGCCTACTCCACGTTGAACCTACTGATCATTTATCAGCCCAGATCTCGTCCCTTGCAAAGATGGTGGAAAAGCTAACAACATCACAAAACGAAATTGTAAAAACAATAGCTTCCCCCCTACAAGTTCACCACCAGTTCCACCTACAGAACGATGTGTCATATGCGCTGGTCCTCATGAAACTCATCAATGCGAAGGTAAGGCCAGTACGAGGAAGTACAATTCATAGGAAACCGCCCCGGTAATTCCTACAACAATAACATCAACAACAACTATCCATGGAGAAATCACCCGAATTTCTCATGGAAAAATAATGATCAGAACCAAGGAGGGCAGAACAACAATTCCAACACCTATCAGGGGAACAGACCCCAACCAAACTCTAATATGGGTTATAGAGCACAAGGTGCCCCTCCAGGTTTCCACAACACAACAACAACAACCATCTTCATCCTCTTCTGATCCAAACGCAGAACTCAAAGAGATGATGAAGGATTCATGTCCATAACTCAGAACCAGCTCTCTGCGCAAGAAGCCTTCAACCAGAAAATCGAAGGTAAATTCAATCAACTTGCAGAACATCTTGCTCGAAGACCGCCAGGGGCTCTCCCCAGCCAAAATGAACCAAATCCAAGAGAGCAAGCCAAGTGCATCTATGTGAAGGAGCACGATGAAGAAAAGACGGAGGTGGCTAAAACAGCTAAAGTTCCAGAACTACACCCTTCCCTCCAAGAGTGGGTTGTAGCAATCGAACTTCCAAAAGGAATGTAGCTGAACTTGAAAGCACCGCCAAAGTCTATAAAATCATTCAATCTGAGAATACCTACCTTGAGCACTTGGGCCGGTTATGAAAATGAGAAGCTCGAATTTGAAGAAGAAGGAGAAGAGGTTAAGGCGATAACCTTGAGAAGCGGTAAGAAAACCGACGAGATTCACATCCCGCAACGATCAGAAGAATCCAAAGAGGATAGTGAAGAAAAAGCTGAGGCCCCAGTAGAAAAACATCTCCCACCATCCTCACTATTCCACCAGCTTCAGAACCTTCTTCACAAGAACCGCCTATACCATTTCCCACCGACTCCAGAAGCAGAAATTGGATAATGAATATGGTAAGTTTCTGGCAATGCTGAAGCACTAAACGTCAACATACAGTTTGTAGACCTCATTGCCAAAATGCCAAACTATGCCAAATTCCTCAAACACCTCATATCCAACAAAACTAAATTGGCCGAAGTCGGTACGGTACCTCTAATGTAGCTTGCTCAGCATTCTGCAAAAACCACTACCTTCCAAAAGCAATGATCCGGGCAGCTTCACCATTCCAGTCACAATTGGTAGCACCTCATTTCCATACTCCTTATGCGATCTGGGTGCCTCCATTAATTTGATGCCCCTCTCCACTTTCAAAAAGCTGGGAATTGGAGAGATGAAAAAGACTAAGATGACCCTGCAACTGGCAGATGGTTCGGTAACATACCCAAGCGGAGTGGTGGAGGATGTTATCATTAAAGTGGAGCACTTATACTTCCCATGCGATTTTGTCATTCTAGACATCGAAGAGAACTCCACTACACCTCTCATCCTTGGACGACCATTCCTTGCCACAGCCGATGTGCATATTTGGGTAGCCCAGGGGAAAATCACCCTTCAAGCATACAATGAAAAACTGGAGTTTGCATCAGGAAGATCTCCAGATAGCAAAACCAAAGATCTCAAGTTCATAAGGGATACTCAATCATTATCATCCCCACTTCTGTTTATTACCCTTCCAGACGGCATGTCTATTACAGAGTTACCACCACCAATTCCGGACGAAGAGCGGGATAAGAAAAGAAAACATGCATCCCGGTGGACACTCAAAAATACCATCGAGTCATGCTTTGGATCTACTCCTCATAACCACCCCCCATGATCGATCTAAGACAGCGTCTAGCCAAAGACGTTAAAGAAGGGCAGCTTTCCGGGAGGCAACCCGGACGAACTTATCTTTTATATGCTTTTATGCTGTTTTAATTTTCAGGTTCCCTTTAATTTTATTTTTGCTAACTTTAACCCGTTTATAGTATGGTTGCTTCTAGTGTCTTATGCAGGTGCAATTTCATGTCTACACCGCAACCAAGCTACGCTACTTGAGGCTGAAGCTCAAGTGTGGGGGAAGTCCAATACACGCTAGCAAAAATAATCTCAGGGGAGTACCAGTTTCTTTAATTATGTTTTATTTAAATAAATATGCAGAGGAAGTTTATATGCTTAAATGAATATTCGTGAGCTTCGTGTTCTCTCTATTTTATCTACTTACCGAAAAGGCCTTCTGAAGCCTTCCCTTGTTTTTTCTGGTGAACAATGAGGACATTGTTCAATTTAAGTGTGGGGGAGTGTGCCCTTTTCGGTGACATTTTATGCTAAAATGCTTAATCTCTCTGCTTATCTTGCGTTTGTCCAAATTAATATCGTGAACCCTTTATGTGGGTTGTTCTCTTTAGAATAAATATTGTTATGAATTGTGGGATAAATGGTATAAATGTACAAAATTTTAAAATTTTGATTACTTTTGAGGAGCATTTTTATGCGGTGTGACCAAATGATCTGAAATGGTTGGATTTTTATTACTCAGGGGTTCTTCTGTCTTCTTTCTTAGGGATTGCTAAGGGGTGCTTCTCTGTCAAAAAAAAAAAAAAATATATAATAAATAAGGGACTTGCGAGACACCATTGGTAACCAACAAGAGAGTTGAGTGTTCTTAAATACAAAGGCTTGATGCCTACATATTATCTTCTCATCTCTTATGCAAAAGTGAAACAAATGCATAAATCTATTTTTCCTTTTGTTTTCTCCTCAATGCCCATTCTTGAGAGAAGTTGGCCATGGTAAAAGTTCTCAAAGTCACCTTAAATCAAGAAGCATTGAAGTACTCCGGATCATACCCCGAAACTCTAATTTTTATTTTTGCCCTGAGTACACCTATGCCACCAGTAGGTGATGGATCACACTCCTCTAAAAAGTTTAAGATCATGTACTATTGACTTCTTTATCCTACCCTTCATAATAGTATTTGTTAATATTGAGCATTCCCTACTTGCTTGGGTACATGGTTTTGCTTGAGGACAAGCAAAAAGATAAGTGTGGGGGTGTGATAAGTGTCCAAATGAGCATGATTTATAGGTGTATTTCATGTATAATATTAGCACTTTTCTTGCTCATTTCTCCACTTCGGTTAGTTTTCCTCTAGTTTATGTTTTATTGTTTATCTCACAAAATTATTGGTTTAACATGAGGAAAACCAAGCCGGGAGTGAAGTAGACAAAGAGACGAACGCGTAGACGCAAACGGCTCAGAAAACGGACTTATAACGAAGAATCTAGAGCCGGTCAAAGTTCAAAGGAAATAGGCCACGGTCAAGGTTGCAACCGCCCCATAACTAGCGGTCTCCTCACATGCAACCGCCAGGCGGACAACACAGAGGCTACCGCCTCTTAACAGGCGGACAACACACAGGCTACCGCCTCTTAACAGGCGGACAACACAGAGGCTACCGCCTCTTAACAGGCGGACAACACACAGGCTACCGCCTGGCGGACGTTGAAGGAGGTTACCGCCTCTTAATGGGCGGTCTTGGTGGCGGACGTGAGAGTAGCAACCGCACTTATGGTTGGGCGGTACCAACAGGCGGACACCAACAGGACCGTGATTAATTATCAGTCGCGACTATCTTCTTCGCGCCGTCGTCGTCTGCAACTCGCCCGACTCGCCCGCAACTTATCCATCTACTCCGCACGCGTATTCAGTCTGTCCCCTGCGCAATCAATGAAGCAATCAATGCTCTTCTTCATCTGCAATCAAATTCGTACGGATCCAAACCTCTATATAAACCCAGCACCATAACTGCATAATAAAGACCACGCACGACGGGAGTCTGAAGAATATTTTCACCACACATCCATATCCATTCGCTTCCATTTAATTCTCTCCCGTAACACCACATCAGTCCACACTCACGCAGTAACAAAAGAAATAGAAGAGCAGCAGTGAGAGCGAGAACAGACCAGTTCTTCCTCTGAATTAATGTCAAAATCTATCTGTGTAATCTTCTTATCTCCGTTAATGTCTGAGTAATTTTCATTTGTATCCTAGGATGGGGGTTTGATTTCTAATATTACGTAATTAATATTTATCACCTGTTTCTCTCATTTAACTTGTTTTAATTCCTTTCAACTAATATTGCTAAATGCTTTGCGCGACAAACGACTGCATTTATTTGGTAACTATCAACATATGATTTTGAGATAGTCTAGGTACCACAAAGGAATTAATCTTAGTATTTACACTCCGGACTGAGCAGGAAAATATTAAGGCTTTAATTAAGAGTTCGTAACTGACAATTATTAACTCTAATAGGCAATAAATAATTGAAACAAGGTTATAAATATGTTTAAGTAATTTAGGAAATTCCCCCGCTATCCTAGGATACATTTTTCCATTCACATCACTTAATTCACCTTTTTACTGTTTTTATTATATTTGCACTGATCAAACAACAAATCAAGCTTGCCTCCGGCTAAACCCCTTTTTACAGTTTTTAAGTAACTACCAAGACTAGGATAAATTGAATAATCTCCCTGTGGATACGACACTTGTTTTACTAACTACGACCGGGATTTGTTTGCAGCCCGACGTTTATAATTTGAGTTTTTAATTTCTTTCTTTTAATTTTACACCAGTTTAACCACTCAGAAATAACATCTGCAGAGGCCTTTGACAGACAGACACCACATCAGGTGAGTGTCATTTTTTGGTTTGTGTATTTGCTTTGGTTTCATTTCACAAACATTTTGCCTCTAACTTTTAGTGTTCATTGTTTCAGATTGTCTGGCAGCCCTATACGGAGGAGGTGTTACTGAAATACCCCAAACCTTAATATATTGTTTAAACACTTAAATATGGTGTATTAAGACTAAAAAGAGTCTTAGAAACAGTAGTAAACAAATTTAAACACAAAGAAAACACAAAATGTGCTTTAAAGTCAATAAGAGCCAAAATGTGCTCTAAGCTTGGGATAAACTTGGTTAAGACCTAATGAACTTACCAAGACCTCAATTATATACTAATGAACAATTAAATCAATTACCAAAGAAAACCAAGCTTGAAAATAAGTTTAAACACAAAATGTGCTTTAAGGAGTCTTAAAGCACATTTTGAAAAATTGTCTTGTAAATGAGTTTTGAGTGGCTAGATGTCCATCATTACTCTTAAATACATATGTGTACTATAATATCACATTTGGGTGTCTATATTAGTGGGAAATCAAAAATTTCACTTCTATGTGCCTTGTTTTATGAATAGTAACTTTTATAAGCTATTTGTAACATATGTTTGTATAAGTAATTAAATTGACAAACAAAGACTATATTACCCTCATTATATTTAGGGGGCCGGTTTTCTAAGGTTTGGTGACTCACCACCCTCTTGTTAATTTGTTAAGTAAATAATGATGACTAAGAATGTACTATTTGCTTTTAAACTACAAATATCTTCTAAAGTTAAACCAATCTTCATTCTCTCATTTTCTTTCCTTGCTCACACGGTTTCCCACCTCTCTTCTTCCTTCTTCTTGCTGTTCTCTCACGGTAATACACACACCTCCATTGAAACTCCCACTTTGATCTCTTGTAAAACCTTGCTCACTTGTCCAAATCAAAAACAAACACCACCAATCTCTTCCTCTCATCAAGCTCTTCATTCCTATCTTTTCAAAAGTCCAAGACAACCATTTCGGTGCCATGGAGTTTCTCCATTGAAGGAGCTTGAGCTTGTATTTTTACATATTGTTACTCTCCTTGACTTCTAGGTAAGGAATCTCAAATAAAAACTTCATTTCCTCCTTGTTTTTGTCATGTCCGAAAATATATATTGAAGGAGCTTTTTATGTGACTTTGTTCTAGCTTCATTCCAACTCTTCATGGACTAGGTGGAGTCCTCTCTTGCTAGATATTCAAACTCTCTTCAAAGAGCAAGGTAAAACAACTACATTAATGTTTTTGAAACAATGTAAAACTAGGGTTTACAATGAGATGGAGCTTATAGCTCGAATACTCATTATAATGTTTGTATATTGTTTAGAACTTGTCAAAGAATCAAGTACTCTAGCGGTTTTCTAAAGGAAACAAGAAAGAAGTTATTTGCAAAAGAGGTAAATCTACTAACCTAATGTTGTTTTAATGCCTTAGGAGAAATGAGCTTATAAATGCTTATTAAAACTACCTAAAGAGCCAATGGTGAATGACTTAGTAAAGTGTTCCCAAGAGCTTAGTAAAAGGCATATGTGTTGTTGAGTGTATTTGCAGGTTAAAGGCAAATATATTGTGGAAATTCAGTGTTTATGATTTATGCACCTTAAGGGCCTAAGAGCCATGTCATTTAAGGGCCTAAGTGCCATGCAATTTAAATTGTGCACTATATTGTGATGTAGTGCTTTGTGAGTGGAGTTTGTGTATAATAAGTGCTTGATGGATTTTTAGTGTTCTTGGTTGTTTATTGGTAAAAACAATGTGTTTTGGTTTAGTAATGTTCTAGGAGAACCTATGTCGAAATTTGGGTAACAAATGTGAAGTTCTAAGTGTTAAAATGAGTTTGATAAGTTAAGGAGTATTTAAAATGGTTAAGTGTTGTTCTTGTGTAGAAACATGCATTAAGGTGATTTGGGATGTAACAAGGACTTAGGCATGAGCTTGAGATTTTAGTATGTACCAAAGCCATTTTGGGACTTAGGTAAAGACTTAGGCAAACTTGGCAAAATAAGGAGAAGTGTACATTAGGAAAAGAGTTCAAGAATGATATAAGGAGTTAGTTGTGAGAGATGATGCTTGGGAGGAGATGTTGTTAAGATAAAGAAGAAAACATTTTGGGATAGTAGTTATCATAGGTGAGAAAACCATTTAGAAACCTAGTGTAAATGTTGTAGGTGTTAAGGAATTTACAAGGAGATAAGTAAAGGTTTGAGGAATTAGAAAAAAGAGTTGTGTGAGTATTTAAGGATGGTTTAAGTTGTGTTTGAAGTGCCCAAATAAGGTTAGGGGGTACTAGGTTATATGGGGTAAGTTTGGAGTTGAATGTGAAAAGGAAAATAAGGATTTGGGGCAGACCGGACTTGCGACCGGACTTGCAAGCCGGTCGGGCCCTGTTACACTACCGGAAAATGTTTCTGGAATCGACCGGACTTGAGGGACCGGACCTACAAGTCCGGTCGGATGTGTTTTGTGAGGGGAAAATGTTTCTGGAATGGACCGGACATGGGACCGGACTTGTCAAGTCCGGTCGGCATGAATTTTGTACGGGTTATAAGTCTCTGGAATCGACGGACATAGGACCGGACATGTAAGTCCGGTCGGAGTGAATTTTCCAACGGTAAAAAGGTTACTGGAATGGACCGGACTTGGACAAGTCCGGTCGGCAAGTCCGGTCGGACCTAAACTTGTAAAAAAAAAAACAGAAAAGAATGTGACTTATGTAGTTAACCCTAGGGTGTATAATGAAGGTAACCTAGGGTAAGATAGACATTAAAAACATGTCATACAATTATGAAAAACACTTAGTAAGTTTGGAGGTTAAGTAAGTTAATTAACCGACGTCTTGAATTATGTATAGGAGTGACCTACGGAGGAAACCAAACGAGGCAAGGACCAAGGTATGGTGTTCTTGCAGTCTGTTGTCTAGCGGTTTTACACCGGTTTGTGTGTTGTATGTTTTCTGTGTGTGTTTATGACGTTGTAATTTAAACATGTAATGAGTTTACAGTTGTTCATATTATTGTGATGTGTTGTTGTGACTCATTTTCCCTTGTGTGTCTAACATGACTTACACCTATTGTGTGATGGTTGTTAAGTTTCCACTATGAACTTCTAACAAGTGTAACTGGGAAGTGAGGAATCGGTTGTCCGGTCATGCATGTAGTTAAGAGTAGATATCTGAATCAGATTCGACTCTTATGTGTTAAGATTGTTCACCTTAATTTGGCGTTCGATCTCCCGCTAGCTTCTTCCAAAGCTTACCTATTCTGACTTATGATCGGTTTAGTGGGAACCTGTGTTTGTGTGGTGTGTTCGGGTCACTAAATCCGAACCATCTGTGACTTAAGTTACTCGTTCGTCTAACAGAACGGTAATGAGTGTGTTTAACGAGCTTGACATGAGTGAATCACTCTCTAGGCTCTTATGTTATTTGACCCTTGTGGTTTGTTATCGTGGAGTGAAATCCACTGTGTATGTGTTGTTGAGCTATGCACCATTGATGCCATGCTCCATGTTATGTTATGTTATGTTATAATTGAATGCCATGTTATATGACAAGTAGCTGCGCGTATCCCGGTAGCCGATGGGCTGCGCGTTAGCCATACCAGCCAAGGGTTGCTGACCCCCTCGGGGGATCCATATTTCTTATACTGCAGGATGAGGATCGAAGAAGCGGAGTGGCTTTAGATCCTAGGATGTGATTACTTTTGTATACTTTTGGATGTTGGCCCGGGATGCGCCTGTGCTCCTGTGGCGTTATATACTTGGTGTTGCAGTTTACAGTGATGTTTACAGTGAAGGATGTATGTAGTACTCGGTATTGTATATAATGTATTATGGTTTAGTTTTTGCTCGGGAGTCTGATCATCAGACCGGTACAATTGTATTTATTCTGCCTTGTCAACCACGTGGGTGGTTGACGGCGTTGTAGCACCAAGCGTTAGTTACTGTTTAGTTTTTATTCCGCTGCGATTTCATTTAGTATCATGTGCGTATTAGGGGTGTTACAAAAAGTGGTATCAGAGCGAAGTATCGCTCTGATGACTAGAATACCGAGCTTAGGAATATACCGAGTTAGGAAACCTAACTACAGTTACCCAAGTGATCAGTTATGGAAGGTTAACCACTAACTAAGTGTGGAATACCTTATTGTCGGGAAGCGTTACGATCGTTGGACCGATAAGTGTGTAAGCATATTGCTAATGAATACTCATGTGAATACAGATGTCAGGTAGACCACGCGGTAGAGGCCGCGGAAGTGGTACTAGTACTGGGGGTGACCAGGGCGAGAACACTACGGCTCAGGTTATGGCTGAGGCTGTAGCAGCCGCTGTGGCCCAGATGGTACCCCAGCTTGTAGCTGCGATCCAGCAGGGGCAGATGCCCGGAGTTCAGCCACCACCGCCACCGCCACGAGAGACCAACTGGGTCAAGGCATTGGCAGATCTGAGACCCCCTTCATTTCATGGGGAGACCGACCCACGTAAGTTGGAGGCGTACATCTCCGAGTTGGAGACCGCCTACGAGACCTTGGCTGTACCTGCAGAGGCTAAGGTCCGTCTTGCCGCTTACTACTGAAGGGTTCGGCACACTGGTGGAAGCTTGAGAGAGGACCGGATGGCGATCCTCAGTTTGGTTGGAGGGAGTACACGGCTCTGCTGCGAGCCAAATACTACCCGTGCATGTTCAAGAGGCCAAGCGCCTAGCTGGATAGTCTGAGGCAGGGGACAAGGTGTCGGTTGATGAGTATACACCGCCTTCACCGGCCTTGTCCACCTGTTACCGGACCTGGGATACTCGAACCGGGTGCTGGTAAACCGTTTCTACAACGGTCTCAGCCACCGTCTTCGCTATGGGATGGGGCCAGCTGAGTATACTACCTTGCAGGTAATTTAAATAAAGAGTGATGTGAATATGTATAGCTACAAGTGAGTAATAATGTGAGTTTGTGAGTATGTATTGCGGGGCATGACTGATCATCCTAAATTCAGGAGTGCTATCATGCCGCTGCTAAGGTGGAGATCACCGTCCGTCTGAGGGACGAGGAGAATGCGCACAAGCGCAAGGCCACGAGCGAGGGCCAGAGTTCGCAGGGGTATGGGGGAGGAAAGAAGAAGAAGAAACCTTATCCCAGCCCCAGAAGAGTCAGCACCAGGGTGACAAGGGCCAAGCCCAAACCACCACCGCTGAGGAGCCACTGAAGCTCACATATGCTTATGCGGCGAAGCCCCTACGCTCTTACCCACCAAAGGGTAATTGTTTAATCATGTGTAATAAGTTGATGTGTATGTTGATAAGTTGTGAAACAAGTACTGAGTGTGTATTGTGTTAGCAGCTAGCACGGGCTCTGGACCGGAGCGCCACTATTACTGTAAGTGGTGCAATGGAGACCACCCCGGCAAGGACTGCAAAGGGAATGAGGTGCAGTGTCGATACTGCGAGAAGTGGGGTCACCGTGACCACGAGTGTTACCGGAACCCCAACAGCAGAGTCAACAAGCCCAAGGGGCAGTGGAAGGGTAAGGCCACAGCAGCTATTGATGGCCCGAAGACGGCTAACCAGCCACCCACTGATCAGAGGCATACTGATTCCCAGAAGGGGAAAGGGTCGGGACCTAGCAAGGCCACCCTGAATGTGGTGGACCGGTCTGAGGCGCCAGGGCCCTCTTCTAGACCAGGTACCGCCTAAACTGTTGAATGTAATAAGTGATTGCATACCGCATTTCATGCTTATGTGTGTTAGTGAGTTCAAGTGTATTATCATGTGAGTAAGGAGTTAAAGTATAGTGTGAAAGACACCTAATTAGATAATTCTAAACTTAAAGGAACCTTCAATATATGTTATCCAATCCCACCCACACCAAACCCTGAAGAGACCACCATCAACATCACCGACTTTCCAATGGAGCAATGTCAGGTTATCCAGCCAGGTATGATACTCTTAAGTGGATACCTGACACCGGAAGCACAAGTCCATATCATCAGACGATGCGACGAACTTGGAGCTAAACCTGGAGGTTTCTACACACCTGAATATCCGAACGGATCAAGAATGCAATTGAAGATGATGTGCATGGGTAAGGACTGGAACCCTTACACCAAGTCATATCAAGAAGTGCGAGCTGAAGATGGAGCAACGGTACCAAGTATACCTGAGGAGTTCCGTGCGGTCGTTAATCACGCCGTGGGAATTGCTCAACAAGTTGAAACGGATTCGATTCCGAATGTGGAAGCAGATTTATTGTGTGAACTTCTACCAGAAAGGTGGACGGTTAGGTTTACACCAAGATAAGGACGAGTCACCCGAGTCTCTAAGTAAGGGAGTACCCGTGGTGTCTTGGTCCATTGGTGATACCGCAGTATTTGTATGGCGAGCAGAAGCGTGCTGATCTCGCAAGGAAGTTAATGTTGAAGTCAGGAGATGTATTAATCATGGGTGGGCAGTCAAGGATGCTATATCACGGCATCAGAAAGATCAAACTGAATACCGCACCGTCGGCAGTGATCAATGCCACACACATGAAACCCGGACGTTTGAATTTGACCTTCAGACAATTCTAAACCTTGTATACTTTGTAATGTGTTAAGCCAGTATATGTTAAGGAAGTTATGTATGTGTTAAGTTATATCAACCATGTAAACCAACAATGTTGTAAAGAGGAAGTGTTAATGAATAAAGTGGAGTTATTGAAGTATATCAACGTGTTGTTACCCAGTACTTATTAGTTTGCCAATGAATTAGGCTGTGCACTCGGAACGGGAGGTACACTGAGTGTCTGCAATGAGGCAGAAGCCGGCAAGAGCGGCACAATCCTCACCGGTACCTTTCCAGTGAATGGCGTGGATGCATCGATCTTGTTCGACTCTGGAGCCTCACACACATTTGTTTCGCTATCTTTTGCGAAGAGGCTGGGGTTAGATGGAGAGGAGATGCCAGACTTCTTGGTCACTCTCCCATCGAAAGAGCGGATCAGGTGTACCCGCTACCACCGAGATGTCATTGTACGAATCAGAGGTGAAGAGTTCCCGATCGACCTGATAGAGTTCGACGGACTTGGATTTGATGTGATTGTCGGGATGAACTGGTGCGGTACAAGGGCAGAATCCTGTGTGCCGAGCATCGACTGCTTCTTCGGAGTCCATCTGGGGTTACCATATCATACCGCCAGAGGCCCAGGGAGCCTTCGACTCAGATCATCACCGCCATGGCCATGTATCGTGAGTTACGACGAGGGAGTGATGTATACCTCTGCTATGTCCAGGACATAGAGAGAGACCCTGAGTTTAGCCCAGATGTGCCGGTAGTGTCGGAGTTTCCTGATGTATTTCCTAAGGAACTGCCGGGCATGCCGCCAGCACGGGATGTTGAGTTTGAGATCGACTTAGTTCCGGGCACAGGACCCATTGCGAAGGCACCTTATCGTATGGCTCCAGCAGAGATGACAGAGCTCAAGGAGCAGCTGAGAGACCTACTCGACAAGGGCTTTATCCGCCCTAGTGTTTCACCATGGGGAGCGCCGGTTCTCTTCGTGAAGAAGAAGGACGGTAGCCTCCGCCTGTGTATTGATTATCGGGAGCTGAATGCTGTTACGGTGAAAAACCGTTACCCTTTACCACGCATCGACGATCTATTTGATCAGCTGAGGGGTGCATCAGTATTCTCCAAGATAGACTTACGTTCCGGATACCATCAGATTGCCATCCGTGACAGTGATATCGAGAAGACAGCTTTCAGAACGAGGTATGGGCACTATGAGTTCACAGTTATGCCGTTTGGCTTATCGAATGCACCAGCTAAGTTCATGGACTTAATGAACCGTTTGTTCCAAGATCAGTTGGACAAGTCAGTGGTAGTCTTCATCGATGACATTCTTGTGTATTCTAAATCGAAAGGTGAGCACGAAAGCCACCTGAGAGATGTGTTACAAACTCTGAGGAGGAACCAGTTGTATGCAAAGTTTTCGAAATGTGAATTTTGGTTGAACCAAGTATCTTTCCTTGGGCATGTGATTTCTGATGCCGGGATCGCTGTTGATCCGGCAAAGATAGATGCAGTGCGCACCTGGCCTAGGCCGAAGACAGTCACTGATATCAGGAGCTTCCTCGGTCTGGCAGGATATTATAGGAGGTTTGTGAAGGACTTCTCCAGTATCTCGAAGCCGATGACTTCCTTAATGAAGAAGGATGCACCATTCGAGTGGACAGCTGACTGTGAGAGTTCTTTCACTCTCAAGGATGCTCTGACATCTGCACCAGTCCTGACTATACCAGACGGTCCAGATGGTTTTGAGGTCTACTGCGACGCATCAGGTAGAGGTATGGGTTGTGTATTGATGCAGCACGGGAAGGTCGTAGCATACGCCTCCCGTCAGCTGAAGAAGCATGAGGAGAACTACCCTACCCACGACTTAGAATTGGGTGCCATTGTCTTCGCATTGAAGATATGGCGACATTATTTGTATGGGGTAAGTGTGACAATCTATTCTGACCATAAAAGCTTAAAGTACTTGTTCACTCAGAAAGAGTTGAACATGAGGCAAAGAAGGTGGGTTGAGTTTCTGAATGACTACGATATTAATCTGCAATACAAAGAGGGTAAGGCAAATGTGGTAGCTGACGCACTGAGTCGCCGAGCACACTCTCTCCATTCGCTAGTCTCTCATACTGGCTTGGTTGAAGAGGTGCGGAGTGCTCAGATGACGGATCAGTACATGCTGGAGATCCGGCAGAAGCTTATTGATGGCACATTCGAGGGTCAGAAGTACGACTTCAGACTCCACGATGATGACCTGATTAGGCTGAATGGCCGCTTGTGTATACCTAGGAGTAGCGCTGAGTTGAAGGAGCGCATATTGAGTGAATCCCATTGTTCTACTACTTCGATTCACCCCGGAGCTTCAAAGATGTATAAGTATGAAAAGGTATTTTTGGTGGACTGGAATGAAGAAAGATGTTAGTGATTATGTGTTGAGGTGTCTCACTTGCCAGAAGGTCAAGTTTGAGCACCGACGGCCTGGTGGTATGGTACAGCCAATGCCAGTGCCTGAGTGGAAGTTCCATGATATCTCCATGGACTTTGTAGTAGGGCTTCCGCCTACAAGGGGAGGTCTGAATATGATATGGGTGATAGTTGACCGACTGACCAAGGTGGCCCGATTCATTCCGATGAAGGACACTTGGAAAGTGGCAAGATTGGCAGAACTGTTTGATAAAGAGATTGTAAGACATCATGGTGTACCAAAAACAATTGTATCTGACAGAGATACCAGATTCTTATCCAGATATTGGAAGTCCACACGAGAGGCATTGGGTACTGAATTGAAATTGAGTACAGCGTTTCACCCACAGACCGATGGTCAGAGTGAGCGCACCATTCAAACTTGAGGATATGCTACGTGCTTGTGCACTTGACTTTCAGACCAGCTGGATTGATAAGTTACATCTGATTGAGTTTAGTTACAACAACAGTTATCATGCTTCGATCAAGATGTCTCCCTTCCAGGCCTTGTACGGTAGACCATGCCGCACGCCGTTATGCTGGGATGAGTCGAGTGAGACGGTCATTATAGGACCAGAGTATCTTGAGCAAGTTCAGGCAGAAGTTCGCCAGATCAGGGCTAATATGAAAGCAGCTCAGGATAGACAGAAGTCGTACGCAATGTGCGCCGACGTGACCTGGAGTTCGCCGTGGGCGATCAGGTATTTTTGAGAGTGTCCCCCATGAAGGGAGTGTTTCGTTTTGGCCAGAAGGGCAAGTTGAGCCCAAAGTATGTGGGGCCTTATGTTGTGACGGAGCGGATCGGCCCGGTAGCCTATAGACTAGACCTACCCGCCGAACTGGGCAAGGTACATGATGTATTTCATGTGTCCCAGTTGAAGAAGTATATGTCTCATCCGTCTCATGTGCTTCAGCCTGAAAGGCTAACCTTAGAGCCGACCATGCGATCAGTGGAGACTCCGGTACGGATTCTGGATGCTAAGACTCGAGACACTCGCCATAAGTCCGTGAGACTGGTGAAAGTTCTTTGGTCTAACCAGGACGTTGAGGAGGCCACTTGGGAGCTGGAAGACAAGATGAAGGCGAAGTACCCGTCATTGTTTACTTCTTAGTACTTATGTGTATAGGGTACGGGGCGTACCCCTTTTTAAGGGGGGTAGAGCCGTTTCGGTTATGTGTGTACGACGTGTATTTGAATACATCGTCTATGTTATGTTGTTATGTTACAGACCGTTGTGTCTGAATGATGTGGATAATGTTGTATGGACCTTGTGTCCAATGTTATGTTATGTTGTATGGACCTTGTGTCCAATGTTATGTTATGTTGTATGGACCTTGTGTCCAATGTTATGTTATGTTGTATGGACCTGGAGTCCAATGTTATGTTATGTTGTATGGACCTTGTGTCCAATGTTATGTTATGTTGTATGGACCTGGTGTCCAATGTTATGTAAGTGTGTTGTTAGTAATGTATGGAAGTATTGTTTATAAGTATTCCCGTGTGCTAATATTTAGGATATGTGGAAGTATGAACTTTGAGGACAAAGTTCTTTTAAGGGGGGTAGATTGAAATACCCCAAACCTTAATATATTGTTTAAACACTTAAATATGGTGTATTAAGACTAAAAAGAGTCTTAGAAACAGTAGTAAACAAATTTAAACAAAAGAAAACACAAAATGTGCTTTAAAGTCAATAAGAGCCAAAATGTGCTCTAAGCTTGGGATAAACTTGGTTAAGACCTAATGAACTTACCAAGACCTCAATTATATACTAATGAACATATTAAATCAATTACCAAAGAAAACCAAGCTTGAAAATAAGTTTAAACACAAAATGTGCTTTAAGGAGTCTTAAAGCACATTTTTGAAAAATTGTCTTGTAAATGAGTTTTGAGTGGCTAGATGTCCATCATTACTCTTAAATACATATGTGTACTATATAATATCACATTTGGGTGTCTATATTAGTGGGAAATCAAAAATTTCACTTCTATGTGCCTTGTTTTATGAATAGTAACTTTTATAAGCTATTTTGTAACATATGTTTGTATAAGTAATTAAATTGACAAACAAAGACTATATTACCCTCATTATATTTAGGGGGCCGGTTTTCTAAGGCTTGGTGACTCACCACCCTCTTGTTAATTTGTTAAGTAAATAATGATGACTAAGAATGTACTATTTGCTTTTAAACTACAAATATCTTCTAAAGTTAAACCAATCTTCATTCTCTCATTTTCTTTCCTTGCTCACACGGTTTCCCACCTCTCTTCTTCCTTCTTCTTGCTGTTCTCTCACGGTAATACACACACCTCCATTGAAACTCCCACTTTGATCTCTTGTAAAACCTTGCTCACTTGTCCAAATCAAAAACAAACACCACCAATCTCTTCCTCTCATCAAGCTCTTCATTCCTATCTTTTCAAAAGTCCAAGACAACCATTTCGGTGCCATGGAGTTTCTCCATTGAAGGAGCTTGAGCTTGTATTTTTACATATTGTTACTCTCCTTGACTTCTAGGTAAGGAATCTCAAATAAAAACTTCATTTCCTCCTTGTTTTTGTCATGTCCGAAAATAATATTGAAGGAGCTTTTTATGTGACTTTGTTCTAGCTTCATTCCAACTCTTCATGGACTAGGTGGAGTCCTCTCTTGCTAGATATTCAAACTCTCTTCAAAGAGCAAGGTAAAACAACTACATTAATGTTTTTGAAACAATGTAAAACTAGGGTTTACAATGAGATGGAGCTTATAGCTTGAATACTCATTATAATGTTTGTATATTGTTTAGAACTTGTCAAAGAATCAAGTACTCTATCGGTTTTCTAAAGGAAACAAGAAAGAAGTTATTTTGCAAAAGAGGTAAATCTACTAACCTAATGTTGTTTTAATGCCTTAGGAGAAATGAGCTTATAAATGCTTATTAAAACTACCTAAAGAGCCAATGGTGAATGACTTAGTAAAGTGTTCCCAAGAGCTTAGTAAAAGGCATATGTGTTGTTGAGTGTATTTGCAGGTTAAAGGCAATATATTGTGGAAATTCAGTGTTTATGATTTATGCACCTTAAGGGCCTAAGAGCCATGCCATTTAAGGGCCTAAGTGCCATGCAATTTAAATTGTGCACTATATTGTGATGTAGTGCTTTGTGAGTGAAGTTTGTGTATAATAAGTGCTTGATGGATTTTTAGTGTTCTTGGTTGTTTTTGGTAAAAACAATGTGTTTTGGTTTAGTAATGTTCTAGGAGAACCTATGTCGAAATTTGGGTAACAAATGTGAAGTTCTAAGTGTTAAAATGAGTTTGATAAGTTAAGGAGTATTTAAAATGGTTAAGTGTTGTTCTTGTGTAAGAAACATGCATTAAGGTGATTTGGGATGTAACAAGGACTTAGGCATGAGCTTGAGATTTTAGTATGTACCAAAGCCATTTTGGGACTTAGGTAAAGACTTAGGCAAACTTTGGCAAAATAAGGAGAAGTGTACATTAGGAAAAGAGTTCAAGAATGATATAAGGAGTTAGTTGTGAGAGATGATGCTTGGGAGATGATGTTAAGATAAGAAGAAAACATTTTGGGATAGTAGTTATCATAGGTGAGAAACACCATTTAGAAACCTAGTGTAAAATGTTGTAGGTGTTAAGGAATTTACAAGGAGATAAGTAAAGGTTTGAGGAATTAGAAAAAAGAGTTGTGTGAGTATTTAAGGATGGTTTAAGCTGTGTTTGAAGTGCCCAAATAAGGTTAGGGGGTACTAGGTTATATGGGGTAAAGTTTGGAGTTGAATGTGAAAAGGAAAATAAGGATTTGGGGCAGACCGGACTTGCGACCGGACTTGCAAGCCCGGTCGGGCCCTGTTACACTACCGGAAAATGTTTCTGGAATCGACCGGACTTGAGGGACCGGACCTACAAGTCCGGTCGGACTGTGTTTTGTGAGGGGAAAATGTTTCTGGAATGGACCGGACATGGGACCGGACTTGTCAAGTCCGGTCGGCATGAATTTTGTACGGGTTATAAGTCTCTGGAATCGACCGGACATAGGACCGGACATGTAAGTCCGGTCGGAGTGAATTTTCCAACGGTAAAAAGGTTACTGGAATGGACCGGACTTGGACAAGTCCGGTCGGCAAGTCCGGTCGGACCTAAACTTGTAAAAAAAACAGAAAAGAATGTGACTTATGTAGTTAACCCTAGGGTGTATAATGAAGGTAACCTAGGGTAAGATAGACATTAAAAACATGTCATACAATTATGAAAAACACTTAGTAAGTTTGGAGGTTAAGTAAGTTAATTAACCGACGTTCTTGAATTATGTATAGGAGTGACCTACGGAGGAAACCAAACGAGGCAAGGACCAAGGTATGGTTTTTCTTGCAGTCTGTTGTCTAGCGGTTTACACCGGTTTGTGTGTTGTATGTTTTTCTGTGTGTTTACAACGTTGTAAGATTTAAACATGTAATGAGTTTACAGTTGTTCATATTATTGTGATGTGTTGTTGTGACTCATTTTCCCTTGTGTGTGTCTAACATGACTTACCACCTATTGTGTGATGGTTGTTAAGTTCCACTATGAACTTCTAACAAGTGTAACTGGGAAGTGAGGAATCCGGTTGTCCGGTCATGCATGTAAGTTAAGAGTAGATATCTGAATCAGATTCGACTCTTATGTTGTTAAGATTGTTCACCTTAATTTGGCGTTCGATCTCCCGCTAGCTTCTTCCAAAGCTTACCTATTCTGACTTATGATCGGTTTAGTGGGAACCTGTGTTTGTGTGGTGTGTTCGGGTCACTAAATCCGAACCATCTGTGACTTAAGTTACTCGTTCGTCTAACAGAACGGTAATGAGTGTATTTAACGAGCTTGACATGAGAGTGAATCACTCTCTAGGCTCTTATGTTATTTGACCCTTGTGGTTTGTTATCGTGGAGTGAAAATCCACTGTGTATGTGTTGTTGAGCTATGCACCATTGATGCCATGCTCCATGTTATTTATGTTATGTATATAATTGAATGCCATGTTATAATGACAAGTAGCTGCGCGTATCCCGGTAGCCGATGGGCTGCGCGTTAGCCATACCAGCCAAGGGTTGCTGACCCCCTCGGGGATCCATATTTCTTATACTGCAGGATGAGGATCGAAGAAGCGGAGTGGCTTTAGATCCTAGGATGTGATTACTTTTGTATACTTTTGGATGTTGGCCCGGGAAGCGCCTGTGCTCCCGTGGCATTATATACCTTGGGATGTTGCAGTTTACAGTGATGTGTTACAGTGAAGGATGTATGTAGTACTCGGTATTGTATATAATGTATCTATGGTTTAGTTTATGCTCTGGAGTCTGATCATCAGACCGGTACACTTGTATTAATTCTGCCTTGTCAACCACGTGGGTGGTTGACGGCGTTGTAGCACCAAAGCGTTAGTTACTGTTTAGTTATTTAATTCCGCTGCGATTTCGTTTAGTATCATGTGCGTATTAGGGGTGTTACAGTTACAGTCTCTTCCTCTGTATTGTTTGGTAGGTCTGCACATTGTATGTGCTCGGGTGCCACTTATATGCTTTCATATAGTGGAGTGGCATCTCCCGGATCGCGTGATGCGGCAATTTGGTGGGAGGCAGTTTCCAACGGCTGATGCTAGGACAGACGGGGACGATGCACGAGTAGATCTGCATGGCATCGACTTGAGAGGCCGCACCAACTGGAACTGGGCAACTCACCATTCGGAGTACATTGCCCTGTGGAACCTGCGTGCTGAGAGAGTCGTCGATCTACAGTTAGATGATCCTGGTCCTGCGTATGAAGAGTGGTACGGTCGCAACACGAGGAGATACATTGGTCGTACGGGAGCTTTATTGGGATATATGGTGAGTAAATCTGACTTTACTTGTTTTTATTTTAGTCTTATGACATATTATTTTGCTATATTCATATGTTGAATTGTGGTCTAGGGGGACACCACAAATGAGGTCATCGGCATGCTAGAGGCAATGCGCGTCGATGATGCTCTCGCTAGTCTACGGTTGATGAGAGACGAGTACAACAACACATACTACTAGGGGTCTCCATTAGGTTCGGTTAATTCGGTTTTGACCGAAAACTGAATTTTGTTCGGTTTTTTTTAACCGAAATTTTTAACCGTATTATATATTTCGGTTATACGGTTAACCGAATAGTAATTCGGTTCGGTTATCGGTCTTTACACAAGCACTATTCGGTTAACCGTATAACCGAAATTTAATATATGAATAAACACCTAGTATTAGTTTAGTTAGGGTTGACTAGAGTCTTTCCACTCCCACTGCCGCAGTAGTTCCCCGTCGCCTCTCCTTCAGTCTTCCACCCCACCCCAATTCTGTTCAATCTTCATACTTCATCGCCTTCTCCAGTTCTCTCCAGTCTCCACTCCAGTTCTTCATCTCCAGATCATCTCCAGTCACCACCTTCTCCAGTTCTCCAATTTCTTCATCGCCTTCTCCAGTCTCCACTCCAGTTCGTGCTCATTGTCTTCATTCATTGAACTCATAACACCAAAGTCAAAACACCGGTGGCTGTTACAACCACCTCGGAACTCATAACACTGAACTCATCACCTTCTCCTAACACCAAACTCATCGCCCCAGTCTCCACTCCAGTTCGTGCTCTTGTTTATCAAGGTATTATTGTTCTTAAACTTGAATTCTTGTACTATTCTGCGTCTAGTGTCTCTATTTCTTCATCTTTATAAAATAACTGCATCGAACTATTGAGATGCTGAAAAAGGGGATTTTGCATAAAAAATTACCAGGTCGATTGTAAGTCCTAGAAATTCTGAATTCTGGAACGAATTTAGGGTTTGCTCGTTTGTGTTAGTCTTCTTGTCAGTCTGAATTCTGGAATTAGTGTTTGTTTGATGGAGCAACGCATCATCCTGTGATTGCTCGCACCTATATATGCTCGGTAATTCGTTTTGCTCATCTCTGATGGAATTTTATTTTCAACTTCATGTTGATAATGATGAGTAAGAGTTTAATGTTTATATTTCGTGTCTATATCTCTCTCAATTAATATTGCTTGCTGAAATATCTCTGCTCAATTCATTGTATGTATGACATCATTTGTAAGAGCTATGTTTGAAAATTTTAGGTACGTATGTACATACCTTCTTATGTATAATTTGATCGGTGCTTTTGAGCGTCGAAAGTAAGTAGCTAGGAATTAATTAAGCATAACTTTGATCTTGTGGAGAAGATTGTGATTAGTAGATATACACTTGTTTTCAAGATTGTGATGATGACCTATTTGTTTGGGAGTGTTTGAACAATTAAAAGGAGAACACATCTATAGCCACTACAGACACTACAGACACTAACTCTGTACGTAGTACAGAAGTTGTTTATGCCATGTCACCACTTCTTAGAACATTGACGACCTTTTAAGCTTTCCATATATCTTCAACGAGCCTCATACTGCACAACTGAAACCACCTACAAAAATTTATAAATGAGAACTATCTACTACTACCCTAAAAAGCAAACAATCATCAATATATTTCAGATATAACAAAAAAAGTAAAGCTTGTTTACCCATAGAAGAGATTGGAAAAACCTATATATCCTCTCTAACTTGTCAATAAGAAGCATATAAGCAGGATATGTGGATTAGGGTAAGTTTATTTTCTACAATTGCTTCCTTGTATTACAAAATAGGTATGTTGTTTGAGTTTAGAATAGATTGGAGTTTCTCATAAAAGAAACAACAAAGAGGCAGCAGTTGCTTGTTGTTCATTATCTGGAAATAGTTATAATAGTTTCTATCTGCACTAGTTAAATTCTAGAATGTTACTTCTATCTGCACTAGTCTTTTATAGTTTCTATCTGCAGAATGTTACTTCTATAGTTATAATAGTTTCTATCTGCACTAGTTAAATTCTATCTGCACTAGTTAGCATTGAGTTACAGAATTTCTCTGCCTTATGGTTTTGGCTGATGTTTAGTGTGGGCTGAAACAGCTCATCTGTTTGCTTGGATTAATTAGATTCCACTTTGGTCTTGTAAAGTTGCTGCAAGAAGTACTTAATGTTAACTTCTCGTCCATTCACACAGCTTTTTACACCCTGATTTAGGAAATAGAAAGATGAAAAAGTTATTTCTGTCAAGTGGTTCAATACACGCATATGCTTTGGAGGACTGTAGCTAGTTTGATGGGAAAAAAAATTGTTGGACAGATGTCCATGTTGTGCGCACAAATCTTCCACCTATCTATTCTGTAGCTAGTTTAATGCGGTAAAGTATACAGTACTTAAGTATTAATTTTGAAAAAACTTTCCTTGTTGAACTGATCATACAACAACGTGTGGAGCAATTAAAACCAACACTAGTACAGTACAACATGACTTATAGTTCTAGCTAACTTTGAAGTCTTTGGTTTGAATGTTCATTTTGTTCCTCTTGTTTCAGGTGGCATTCATATTTCTGCTTGGCGGGTTTCATGGTTGGGAGCATCACTAGGATTCTGGAATGGTTTATCAAGCGAAAGATTGAGTAAAATGGATGTAGAGTTCATGTCATAACTATGATAGATTGAACAAGAATTGTGGAAGTATTATTTTGAAATTGTTTCCTCTTGTTTTGTGGGTTTTTTTTTTATAATTTTAGTCAGATCTAAATGGTAGAGTTGGAGCATATTGCAAATTGCTCTTTGTCACACAATATCGTATGTCATATGTTTATTTTCAGTTGTGTAATTTAAATTTTTTAGCTTCTATTCAGTTTTTTCGGTTTTTGTTAATTATTTTGGTTTTTTTTTTCGGTTTTTCAGTTTTTTTCAAGTTTTCAGGTTTTTTTTGGGTTTTTTTGGTTAACCGAATGACCGAAATTTAAATCGGCTGGGTTATCAGTTATATGAGGTTTTCGGTTAATTCGGTTTTCGGTTAATTCGGTTATGATACTGTAATTCGGATAATTCGGTATTAACCGAAAAACCGAACGGTTTTAGCTTATTCGGTTTTCAGTTAACCGAATGGACACCCCTACGTACTACATCCTCCCACGGCCACAGCATGTCCCAGTAGCTGCCCCTGACGAGGAATATGCTAATGCCGTTGCGGATTAGGGTGGAAGAGAAGGGCGTGGTCACCATCCTCGTGGTCGAGGTAGAGGAAAAGGACGTGCACGTGGTTGAGCTATTGAGCCAGTAGATCATTAGGAGGCGTTCGACATCGCCGGTAGCATGACCATGTCTCAGATCGTCGATCCTACGCAGCAAGTCGACACTACTAGATTTGCGTATCTTGGGAGCATCTCAGGCTTTCACAGGGCATCATCCTCTAGTGCTGGGACAAACATGGACTTTTACATCATGACGTCGGCTTCAGACCTAGCTTTAGCCTCTACATCTACTCCTGGAGCACCACTTAGGGATAGAGATTCCCAAGATTGTCATGGTGTAGGGGATCTAAGTGGTCGTGACCTTGATCCTACTCTCGCATCAGCAGTTGAGGATCCTGCACCAAGAGTGACTAGGACGTATGTACGACGTAGACATAGATGATGTAGGTTGTTACATTTTGTAAACAACTTGAGTTTGTATTACTTGTTTATGTTTTCTATATTATAAACTATTATATTTGGGTCACATTTCAATTTATTGTGTTTACGTAATGTTACAATTGTGTTGAAGTGGTTCTGAGTATAGTGATTGTGTGGGAGTTCATAATATGTACAGGTTGTTTGTTATGAATTTGTGGTGTTACAACCCTTGGAAGATGTTCCAAGTGTGTGTTGTTGAATTGTGGTGTTCCAACACTTAGAAAATTTTCCAAGTGAAGAGACAATTTCATACTTATCTCAGTAGAAATCGTCTGTTGAAGAGACGATTTCACCCGTTTAAAAAAAACGCCCGCGGGTCGGTTCCTTGGGAGGTCGAAACTAGAAAGGTTTGGCCTATGAATCAAGAAATCGTCTCTTTAAGTGACGATTTCACTTGTTTAAAATAAAACAGGCGTGCGCGTCATAGAAGGGTGAAATCGTCTTTATGCGGGGAATAGGTGAAATCGTCTCTTCAAGAGACGATTTCTATCGGGAGTGTTATTCCAGGAATTACTTTGGGAGGGAGATTAATATGGGTATATTTTTTTAGTGTTATTTTAGAATTGTTTCCCATCCTCTTTGACAATAACTTGTACTAATAACAACTATAAATGTGAGAATTACTATAGTGCCCTTGAGTGTTCCTCTCTTTTGCTTTTCTTCTGTCTGAGGGTGGTTTTGTCACCTTATAAAGTAGCAAGTTGCTACTTTCTTTGGTACAAGCTCCCAAAACGTAGGTAAACTGACGTTTATGGTAAATGTGAGTTGTGACATTTATTTGACATTTTTGGAACATGTATGGGCCCGTCAACTTGGATTTGACTACCCCATAAATGCTCAAAAAGATGAAATCTAATGGGACCATAATATAGGTTGATCCAACTTGTCTGTCTACTACACTTTTTAAAGAAAACTATTCTTCCTTCTTTAAATGGTTTGTTTGGAATTAGGATGATATTAAGTAAACTTAAACAAGGTGAAACACAATCTCTCTTGAAACTTTTATTAATTACATTTATCTTTTGAATTGAATATTTTTTAATGGGTTAGCCAAAGTAATCTAAAATTAACTAATAACCATATTTAAACCCCTCTTATACGAACATGATGTATTATTCACCTTACTAAATCTCTTTTGATCTCTTTTTGGCAGTTATTATAAGATACCCGCTTTCATAGTTTTGTATAGTTGCACTTAGTTGAGTGTTTGAGTAGCTAGCTGCTATAGTATTAGTATTATAGACTAGTGATGAGTTAGTTATTTTAATTATATATAAATGTCATTTCAAATTTTTGCGGCAATAAAACTTGAACTGTCATAATTTACAACAATTTACACATTTGTTCTATCAATGGATCACCTTTTTCATAGTATTAAAAGAAAATTTCTAAACTAAAATATAAAACTTCTTTGTTCACAACTATGAACAATGTTAGCTAGCTCTCCTATTATTCTTCAAAATACCTACTATGATCGTGAAAACCATACATCTACCTGAGTACAATCCTCTTGCAAATAGCCTTAGTGTGAAAAGAGCTACATCTTTACTATTTATTACATTGCAATGACACCCCATAGATAGCTATCACTAAAATAGTCACATGTAACACTCCATATAAGCAACTCTCTAACAACCTAGCTCTTAAGCCATTAGGCCTTAAAAACTAGCCCATTTAAATATTTTGCCCTCACCTGGGCCTACAAATTGAAGGTCTTGTTTTTGTAGTCAACCCATATGTATCCTTATAAACCACTCAAATGACTATTCATATCTTGAAGTGGGATGGGGGTATCACATACCCCCAACTCAAAGAACACAACATCCTCATCGTGAGCCTAACATCTAAGTCTCGAGACCTCCTCAATAGGTGTTGGGTAGTCCTTCCCGACATGGTTCCGACTTCACTTTGATACAATTTGTAACACCTATTGAGTCAAGATCCTTTAGTTTTGATGATAGCAAACCTTGTATTGTGTATTTAACATGTTTGTTAAGCTTTGATATTCAGATAAACAGGCTAAGGAGTGGCTTTGCACGCAAGGTTGCAAGCGCACTTGATAAGCCTCAGACTTATCATGTTTTAGTAGATATAATTATAAGATTATTAGCCAAATTAGGGTTAGAATAATTAATATTTGTGTTATATTATGTATAAAGTTATTATATATGTTCAGACTGATAAGTGCAAAACATATAGACTTTTAGGGTT
Organism: Limonium bicolor; assembly: GCA_023374045.1. Classification (NCBI taxonomy): domain Eukaryota; kingdom Viridiplantae; phylum Streptophyta; class Magnoliopsida; order Caryophyllales; family Plumbaginaceae; genus Limonium; species Limonium bicolor. The sequence goes on from CM041776.1 coordinate 206,579,325, forward strand.
TAAATACCTTATGAATTGCAATATCTGAAACACATGTTTCCCACTTATTATGCGTTTTTTCCTAAGAATTATGTTTTGATATAAACTAATGCATTTTATATGTTCAATGTAGGAAAAAGCCATGTAATTAAGTAGATTTACTCATGAGGATTCCAACGCAACAAACGGGGATTAAATCGGAGCTGAAACGAATATTTTAGAGGCAAATGAATTATTGTCCGGACCAGTGTCCGGATGAGCTGGTCCGGACGCATACATGCGGAGCGCGCCCGTACAAAAATTGACATGTCCGAACCAGTCTGGTCCGGACGCGCCTAAAATGACAGCATACAGGGCATGTCGACAAGGTGTGAATTGGTAAATTATATTTTACCAATTCACACCGACACCCCCTCTCTTTTTACCCCATTTTCACTATAAATAAACCTATAACCCTCCATTAATCCATATCTCATTCCACCCCCAAACTAATGCCATTTTTCCTCCACAAAATCACCATTCTCTCTCCCAAAAATCATACATCTCATCTACATAATATCCACATAAATCCTCACATCACCTCATCCCATAAAAGCATTCCATTTCCATACCGTTGTTCTGTCCAACCTCTGTCCAAATATTAGCAGTTATAAAGGAGCTGAATTAATTATCTTTCCCAGATGATTCTTTTACTTCTTATTTTGTCTTTTTAATTATGTTGGGCTAAGAGGATTTACTCCGGGTGAAGGTATAATTATAGTTTGTATAATTATGTAATCTATATTTTTACCGGTTTAATTAAATACAGTTTGTTACGATTAAAGCTTATCTCACGCCTTTTTAATAAATTTCATGAATTTATTAAAATGCTTTACAAAGTTTATTTTGATCAGAGCAGTGATAAATAGACAGGTTAATTAATCAATAAATCTGTGGAAAACTTATTTTGATAAAATAAGTTAGTAATTTCAGATGCAAAATATAATTCCTCGCACTTAATCGGTTTACATGTGTTTTGCTCAAATCTAGATTAGATTGAGCATTTTCTGGTAAACGAGTCTTTCAAGTCTAGGATTTAGTCTTTAAAGATAATAACAGGAATTTTTGTCAAACTATTATAATTAACCGGTAGAGATAGCATAATTAATCAGATTATATAAACCTGAACCCGGAGTCCCGTTTAATTTATCTTTCACTCAGTTAATTTAATCTGTTGTTTTACTTTACAAAAACAAGTCAATTATCCCCCCTTTTTGTGACAAGCTTAGGTACTATATTATTTCGCTATAAGTCCCATGGTTTGACCCCGACCGCTTCTGTCTTACTATACTACTGCGACCGGGTTTTGTTTGCAGCCCGACGGATATTTGAGTTATTAATTTCTTTCTCAATTGTTTAAAATACACCAGTTCCAACCACTCTCATTTTCCTGTCTGCAAAATGGCGTCGTTGCGGGGGACTTGATTTATTCTAGTCCCTAAGCCCTGGATAATTCACCTGTTATATTATAATATTATGTTTTCCTTATTCTGTTAATATTTTGTTTATACTATTTAGTTTGTTGTTTATTTTATTTCTATTAATTTCTGTCATTTAACTATTCCAGCAATTTAAATATCGTATTAATTACAGTTATTTATTTCCAGTCATTTACTTTACTGTCATTTATTTCCCAGTCATTTAAATTCCTATCATTTACTTTCCAGTTATTTAAATTTCCATTGTCCTTTAAATTTCAGTAAACTAATTTCTAACATTTAAATTCTGTCATTTAAATTCTGTCAACTAAATTTTGTCATTTAAATTCACTAATCTAATTTCTAACATTTAAATTATGTCAACTAATTTCTAACATTTAAATTCTGTCATTTAAATTCTGTCATCTAATTCCTAACATTTAAATTCTGTCATTTAAATTCCAGTTCTTTATTTTATTCTATTGAATTGTTTCTTTTCAGTTGTTTAAATTCCCCCTCCATATTTCTTTCTATTTTTATTTTATCACATCACAGTTTCTTTTTCTGTTTTGAGTGGTGAATGCCTATTACCAGGTCACAAGCCTTCCAGTATTAACAATCATACGGTTGGCTACATCCCTGAGATCGAGAGAACCTTTCTGCGCACTTTGAGGCAGAAACGATCTCAACAAAACATAACCACCACGGATAGAATCTAACCAGGAAGCAGATATGACATCTACCAGCTACAGTTCGTAACATCAACAGGCCGTCTAACCAAGGTCAACAGCCCGCCATCATCCTTCCCCACCTTACCCCATCCGAATACGATGAGTGGCAAAAGCTGAAGCCATATCATCAGATCCGATGTGTAAAGGAGTTAGGCATGTTCGATGGCTCTAGTCCTGACGAAGCCCTGTTGCATGTCACCAAGTTTCTGCAGCATGCCAACAGTCTAACTGCAACCGATGTAGTACTCCAGTACGCAAGACTGTCATTATTCCCCCACAGCCTGACGGGAAATGCAAGTAAATGGTACCATAGCCTTATACCAAGTACCATTGGTACTTGGGATGAAATGGCCACCAAGTTCTACGACAAGTTCCTGCCCCCGAGCCGAACGTTGGAAATGATTGTTGAGATATACAATTTCAAGCAGCCAGGGTCGGAAAACATCTGTGAAACTTGGGACCATTTCAAAGGACTACTACTTACTTGTCCTCACCACGGGCTCACGAAAGAACAATATCTCAATTGTTCTACAAAGGCTTAATCAATCCGTGCAAAACAATGGTACTATCCTCTTTAGGTGCTGACGTTTTGAAAAAGCCCGGAGCATAGTTTCTGAATGGCATAGAGTCCCTCTGTGAAGAGATCAGAGACTGGGCCACAGGTGGATCAAGAGGCGGCACTCCAGGTTTATACCACGTAGGAGAAAGTGACAATAAATTTGACCAGCTGATGAAAAGCCATGAGCAACTCATGGAGAGCAATGCGCAGCAGGCAACAAAAGTAAGCACCCTGCAGAAAGTAGTTGAGCAGATGACCATGAATTCCTACCCCCACCAAGCAAAGTCGATGATTTCTCGATCATCTACAACCCCTCCAGGCTATGCTCCTCTATCCCTATCATCTCCTGATGTTTCTTGCACGCAATGCGGCGGGCCACACGACTATGAGCAATGTCCCGAGTTACAAGAGTTGAAGGCAGCCGAGGAAGCAAATTATGTGGGTAATAATCAAGGTTTCCGACAACCTTGGCAGCAGAATGTTCATCCTAATCTCCGATACGGTAATACCAACAACATCCAGAATCCACGTACACTCCAGCCTTCCCAAAACTACAGGCCACAATCGAACTACCAAGGAGGCCAGAGGCAATTTCAACAACCTCCATACGGTGAACTTGCATCTTCTAGCCGACCACCTCAACCTCAATCTAATCCAGAGTCTGAGATGGGTCAGATACAAGAGATGTTTAGAGCGATGATGAACAAATCTCGAGACACTCAGGAGGAAGTCTCAACTCTCAGGAAGGATCAAAAGGCGTTGCAATCTCAGATTCAACAACTCCTTACCCAACAAAGGCCATCTGGCCAACTTCCCTCACAAACCAATCCAAATCCACGTGAACATGCAAAAGCAATTCATATAGAGGAAGGAGATGACAGCAACACATTTCAAGGAACCCAGAGGTAAATGCTGTCACCTTACGAAGTGGAAGGAAACTGAATACAGAAACGAGCAACGAAGATCGCGTAGAGGACGACATAACTCCTCCACCACCACCTTCGTCTGAGACACAGGCTCCTATCCTTCCTACTCCCTCTCCTCCGTCTCGAATTACTATTGATGTTCCTTCTTCTTCTCGTAAAAATACGGAGCTTCCATTTCCTAATAGGATGAAAAAAGCATCTTGACGAACAGTTTGCAAAATTTCTGAGTATTTTTAAGAAACTGACATTAGACATTCCTTAATTGATGCCTGCAGGAGATGCCCAACTATGCGAAATTTCTAAAGGATCTCCTGACAAAGAGAAGAAGACCGATAAGGAGACTGTCCATCTCACAGAGGAGTGCTCTGCTGCCCTCCTTCGAGCACTTCCCCTAAACAGACAGATCCAGGATACCCTGTTGTCCCATGCTTTATCGGTGGAATAGATTGTGGAAGTGGTTTGTGCGATTTAGGGGCCAGCATCAACATTATGCCATACGCTACCTTCTTAAAAGTTCGAGAAGGAGAGATGCAACCTGTACCGTTCAAACTCCAGTTGGCCGATAGATCGGAAGTCAAACCGATGGGGATGGTCCGAGATCTAGTTGTCGGCATTGATCGTTTCATTTCCCAGCCGACTTCGTCATTCTGGATATGGATGACGATGTTGACGTACCCCTCATTCTAGGTCGACCCTTTTTGAGTACTGCCAAGGCCGTCATCGATGTCCATGATGGTAAAATCACCTTGCGGTATGAGGATGAGAAGATTGAATTTGACATGAGGAAAATGATGAAGAAATCCTCCAACAAAGCTCACCCCTTGATGATGGTAAATTTGACTGATGATGATGAAGAAGATTGTGATTCTCCCACTTACGAAGACGTATATTCTCTTTCCTTCTGCATGAAGGCTCAAACTGAACCATTGGAGCACATTCTCGTTGCTTCTCTGGAAAAAGAAACTGAAGATCCAGTGGTCAATGCCACGTTAGCCCAAGTGGAGAGAGGGAAGGCAGGATATCAAGCCTATCGCCCTCCGATGAAGCGACTTGACAGAGAAATTAAGAAACCAATCCCTTCTGTCGAGCAACCACCCGAACTTGAGCTTAAAGAGTTACCTCCGAACCTTAAATACGCCTTCTTAGCAGCTAATAAAAATTTGCCAGTTATTGTATCATCTTCTTTAACTACAGGGCAAGAAGACAAGCTACTTGAGGTTCTGAGAAAACACAAAACAGCGATCGGGTGGACTATTGCTGACATAAAGGAATTGACCCCTCCTACTGCACACACCACATCTATATGGAGGACAACTACAAGTCTATCAGGCAGCCCCAGCGTCGGCTCAACCCGAATCTGAAGGAGGTGTTAAGAAGGAAGTTCTGAAACTCCTGGACGCACATCATTTATCCTATCTCCGACAGTCCATGGGTAAGTCCTGTACAGGTTGTCCCAAAGAAGGGAGGCATCGAAGCGGTGGTAAATGACAAAGGAGAGGCTGTTCCTCAAAGAAAAATCACTGGTTGGCGCATGTGCATAGATTATAGGCGTTGAACTCTGCAACCAGGAAGGATCATTCCCTCCCTTTTCGATCAGATGCTAGAAAGATTGGCAGGACAGGAGTATTATTTCTTAGATGGTTTTTGGGTACTTCCAGATTCCTATTGCGCCAGAGGACCAAGACAAGACAACTTTCACTTGTCCTATGGTACCTTTGCGTATAGAAGAATGCCCTTTGGACTGTGCAATGCTCCTGCCACCTTTCAGCGTTGTATGCAGGCGATCTTCGCAGACTTCATCGAGCAGAGCATTGAGGTATTCATGGATGATTTTTCTGTCTATGGATCTAGTTTTGATGTTTGTTTGGCGCAGCTTGATCTAATTCTTGGCCGATGTGAGGAGACAAATCTGGTTCTCAACTGGGAGAAGTGCCACTTCATGGTCAAGGATGGGATTGTGCTCGGTCACATAATATCTGCTAAGGGGATTGAGGTAGATCAAGCCAAGGTGGAGGTAATTGAGAAATTGCCAAAACCTACTTGTGTGAAAGAAGTAAGAGCTTCTTAGGGCATGCAGGATTTTATAGACGGTTTATTCAGGATTTTTCTAAAATTGCAAAACCATTAACTGATTGCTTCTGAAAGAAGCCCCATTTGTTGTTTCTGATGATTGCGTATCTGCTTTTGATTTAATTAAACAAAAATTGGTAGCTGCTCCCATTGTTGTTTCACCTGACTGGTCATTACCCTTTGAGATTATGTGTGATGCCAGTGATTTTGCAGTAGGGGTCTGTGCCAAAGAAAGATTCTACGAGTTATTGCTTATGCGAGCAAAACTCTGACAATGCCCAAAGAATACACAACCACCGAGAAAGAGCTCCTAGCAGTGGTATTCTCCTTAGATAAATTCAGATCATATTTATGGGGAAGTAAAGTGATTATTCACACTGACCATTCTGCTCTTAAATATTTGTTTACTAAGAAAGAGGCCAAACCACGCTTGCTTCGTTGGATTCTCTTGTTACAGGAATTTGACATTGAAGTAAGGGATAAAAGTGGTAAATTAAATGTGGGCTGACCATCTGTCTCGGTTGGTAGTTCCTGATGATGGTGTACCAATTCATGAATTTTTTCCGGATGAGACTGTTTTTGTTTTGAATACGGTGCACGAGCCATGGTTTGCTGACCTAGCCAATTATCTTGTTTCTGGGTTATACCTCGTGATTTTTCCTATGCTCAAAAGAAGAAATTTTTATCTGACGCTAAGCATTATATCTGGGAAGACCCTTTTCTCTTTCGAGTTTGTGCAGATAGTATAATTCGCAGGTGTCTCCCAGATGATGAAGTACCCAGTGTTCTGAGTTTTGTCATTCAAGGGAAGCTGGAGGCCATCATGGATCTCATAGGACGAGCCAAAGTTTTGGAATCGGGATTTTATTGGCCCACACTACATAAAGATTGCCAAGCCTTTGTGGCCAGTTACGATAGTTGTCAACGTATGGGAAATACTTCCAGGCGACATGAGATGCCCCTACAAGGCATTTTAGAGGTTGAACTTTTTGACTGCTGGGGAATGGATTTCATGGGACCATTCCCCTCTTCGCAAGGATTCCAATATATTCTGGTGGCAGTGGACTACGTATCCAAGTGGGTTGAAGCAATTCCTTGCCAACATGCTGATTCAAAGACGGTGGTAAAATTCTTAAAGAAGCATGTCTTTAACCGCTTTGGAGTCCCTAGAGCCATTATAAGTGATGGAGGCACACACTTCTGCAATCGAAGCATTGATGCATTGATGGCTAAGTATGGGGTACACCACAAAGTTGCCCTTGCTTACCATCCCCAGACAAATGGGCAAGCAGAAGTGTCCAATAGGGAGTTGAAGTGGATACTCCAAAAGACGGTGCACTCCTCCAGAAAAGATTGGGCGTTAAAACTGGATGATGCTCTTTGGGCCTATCGCACAGCATATAAAACCCCCATTGGTATGTCACCTTTTAAATTGGTTTATGGAAAGGCATGCCATCTTCCGGTGGAGCTTGAGCACAAGGCTTATTGGGCTATCAAGTTCTTAAATTTTGATATGCCTGCTGCTGGTGAGAAAAGAAAGTTGCAACTCTCTGAGTTAGAAGAGCTGAGGGATCAATCTTACGACAATGCTAAAATTTATAAGGAACGAACCAAGAAGTTCCATGACAAGCTGATCCTCAAGAGAGACTTCAAAGTGGGTGACTTGGTTCTCCTATATAATTCAAGATTGAAGCTTTTCCCTGGGAAGCTCAAATCTCATTGGGCAGGTCCTTTCCGGATTTTTGTGACCTCATATGGTGCCTTTGAACTACAAAACAAGAAGGGCGAAACTTTCAAAGTTAATGGAGCCCGTCTAAAGAGGTATACTTGTCCTACTGATATTTCAACTGACTTGTTTAGAATTTCTTTTGTCCAGGAACAGCAACACTTTTACTCCTGTTTCGAAACCGGCACTATCTAAGAAGAAATCTCTCCCTGGAGAGTTCAACATAAACTCAAGCAGCTACGCAGCTTGACTATAGGAAGTTGTGGGACCCCAACCCACAACTCCTCACAAACAAATGAAATTATGGGCGTCTAGCTAAGGACGTTAAAAAAGAGCAGCTAACTGGGCAACCCAGTATTTATCAGGTATTTTAATATTATTTTATATAATATTTTAATTTTATTGTTTTTAATTTTTAAGAATTTATCTACTATTCTAAGTTATTATTAAATAATATTAAATAAAATAAAATAATATTGGCCTGTCCGAACCAGCCGGTTCGGACGCGGTTCGGACGCGATTTCCGAATCTAAAAGCCGTCCGAATCGGTTTACACATATCTCCCCAAAAACAATCGAACGACAACAGAACCAAATCGCCCCCTTCTTCTTTGCTCTAATTCTTCATTTCTCCACCAAATCAGCAAGGTTGGTACCGAAATCTTCGTTTTTCAATTCTCTACATTTCTATAGCAAGAAATCCACAAACCATCAACCACACAAGGAGAAATCATGACTGAATGTTCGAACCCTAGGAGACGATTTCAAAATTTTGAGTTCGTTCTTGCGTTTTTGTCATCGATTTCTTCTTCTACAATCATCCTATACTCCCACAAGGTAAATTCTACACTTTTTACACAATTTTGGTGTTTTTGATTGAATTCCAAATTAGGTTAATAGTTACGAAAATATTGTTTATTTGATTTTTCGGTTCTATAATGCCTTGTTGTTATAACTATGGTTTTATGATTGTACGATGTTGTGAGTGGATTTGTTTGATAACGGTATTGCATTACCTTGTATTGATTGAATTTAGTTGTGGAGAATTGAAGATTTTTAGGGGAATTCTGTCGAAATTTCGGTAGAATTTGTGATATTTATATATTTATGTTTGAATTTCATACTATTTTTCTACTTGCTTTCTTTGTTGCTAATATGTTTAAGCAGGATGTTTAGAAAATTAACTGGACGTTCAAAGAAGAGTAAAACCACTGCTACTAGTTCCAGTCAGGCACCACCACCAGATTTATATCTCAACAGGCAGCAGACTGGTTCAACTGGAGTGCGAAATTGAACCTGAACGATCGGTCGCACCGGACACAGGCCAGCTTGGGTTACCCGAGCTTCTGGAGGCGCATGGATGGGTAAAACTATAGACATGGGTGGTTTCTTCTACCCACGTGAGGTACGGGTTTTCTATGCGAATTCCCGTATCCAAGAGGCCATCCACTCCAGGTCCAAGAGAGGGACATCATTATTCGGTGGAGGACATCGCTACATATTTAGGGATTCCTTACCCTGCTCCTATGAGTGAGGATGATGATCAGTGCAGCTATTTAATGAGTTTCGAATGCCGCAGACGACATTACAGTGAGCTTTTCATTCAGGCACCCCGCAGACGAAGAGGAGATGACCAGACTAAGCAGGTCATCCCTGCTGATCTTCTACAGGACCCTCGCGAGAGAGTCCTGTTCGCGCTTCTGGTGGCCAATGTCACGCCACGACGCTCTTCTGACCTCAACCAGGCCGACTGCTATTTTCCAGGCAGTCGTGAACTCTCTTTTGCTGGAGCTTCTGCACTCACATATCTACCCACGTTTTACATCAGCATCTGCTACATCATCGAGCACAAGGACCGTCATAGGCTGGGATTCCCTATTATGATCTGCCACTTCCTCAGGCAGCAGGGAGTGAACTTAGCTGAGGAGGGTCGTTCCACTTCTAGGACACCCATTGACATGGGCACCATGAAGAGGATGAGATTTGAATATGATGGAAGAGTGGATTAAGCAGGCGGGTCCGCGTACTCAGAAGCGAGAGAGATGTTGGAGAGGGACCATCAGAGCCAGTCCCTACTTCCACTACAGCAGAGGAGCAGCAGTATGCGCATTCCCAGCACCCAGGAGCGGGTATGTGACCTGGGATGAGTTCGAGCACAGACAGCAGATGGAGCAGTCATTCCAAGCTGAGATCAGCCTCCTTCGGGAGCAGGCACGACGATCGCAGGATAATTATGAGACTCTGCTCCATGACTTCCAGCAGTGGCAGGCTTACTACCCACCACCTGAGTGATTCTATGACAGTTATTTTCTCTCTTTTGTTTTTCCATTCCTGCTTTGTTATTTATTTACTGTATTGCTATACTTTAACGTATTGCTAGTTTGACAGTTTTCTTTTATTTGGTTTGTTTCAGTTTACGCACTATCTTTATTATTAATAGCATCTTTTCCTTTTAAATGTTTCAATAAGACATTCCTTCTGCAAAGTTGAGCACTTGCATAACGCAAGTGTGAGGAACGTTTCCCCCGACAAAAGCTTAAGTGTGAGGAAGGGCTACTTTCTCAAATCCAAGGATATAAGGGGAGTTGTTTGTTTTAATTTTTGCACAATTTAAATTATGTTAAGTTCGTTTTACTCCTCTTACTTGATTTATCTCTATTGCATACATACCGCTATCCTCCATGAGTATGACACATTTTGAAACGTCTTCTTACTTGAAAATTTTTAACTGAACAATTGAGGACATTGTTCCTCTTAAGTGTGAGGAAGTAGAGACCTTTCCCTGAAAATGTGCAGCTGATCTAATACATATAGACATTAGATTTACGGGTGAAAATATTTTGTAGAAAAATCAAGCATGGTAAGCAACTTTAAGATTAGTTTTGCTCATAATTGTTAGCTTTCATGGTTTCATTATAAAAATTATTTTGTGTGCAAGCTAATTATAAAGTCTGAACTGGTTTAACTCGGTACCTTTGGAATGAAAGGAAAGTTTGGAATGGAAGAATAAGGCAAGGTACTCCTCTGATCTAATATTTTTGTTTAAACTGAAACGGGCCTCTTCCATTCGGTTATTAAGTCCTTGGGGTGCTTCATCACCCATTTACCTAAGATCATTTGATCTGGGATAAAAGACCCAAAACTGCTACAAGAATGGAGAGAAAAGTCTGTAGGGTTTAAAATAAATTTGCAAACAGTGCTATTAAAGTTTGTTAAGAAAAAAAAGAGCTTAAATTATTTAGATCATGAGTATGTGGTGTTGAAAGGTACTGCGGAATAAGGCAATACTTCACACCCCTTGTCATTTCTGGGTATTTAAGGAAAGAAATGGTGGAAAGATCCCGAGTTAATCTGTGTTCATTCTTGATGATTTAACTTCTCCAAATTTTTGGTTTGAAGAGCTTGTTTCCACTAAAAAGAAAGGAACATACAGTTATGAGCAAAGGTTAATCTTAGGATTGTTATTATGTTTAATTCCCTTCTACGTTTGTTTTTACCCAAAGATTTAATTCTATGGAATTCCTCAGGAGCTTAATTCTGTATTTTGCTTGAGGACAAGCAAAAGCTAAGTGTGAGGAAGTTTGATAAGTGCAAAACATATAGACTTTTAGGGTTTAAATACCTTATGAATTGCAATATCTGAAGCACATGTTTCCCACTTATTATGCGTTTTTTCCTAAGATTTATGTTTTGATATGAACTAATGCATTTTATATGTTCAATGTAGGAAAAACCATGTAATTAAGTAGATTTACTCATGAGGATTCCAACGCAACAAACGGGGATTAAATCGGAGCTGAAAAATATTTTAGAGGCAAATGAATTCGTCCGGACCAGTGTCCGGATGAGCTGGTCCGGACGCAACATGGGAGCGTCCGCGTACAACATGTCCGAACCAGCTGGTCCGGACGTGGTTCGGACGCGAATGACAGCATACAGGGCATGTCGACATGTGAAGATAAATTATTTTATCTTCACACCGACACCCCCTCTCTTTTACCCCATTTTCACTATAAATAAACCTATAACCCTCCATTAATCTATCTCATTCCACCCCCAAACTAATGCCATTTTTCCTCCACAAAATCACCATTTCCTCCAAAAATCATACATCTCACTACATAATGTCCACATAAATCCACACATCACCTCATCCCATAAAACATTCCATTTCCATACCGTTGTTCTGTCCAACCTCTGTCCAAATATTAGCAGTCATAAAGGAGCTGAATTAATTATCTTTCCCAGATGATTTCTTTTACTTCTTATTCTGTCTTTTTAATTATGTTGGGCTAAGAGGATTTACTCCGGGTGAAGGTGTAATTATAGTTTGTATAATTATGTAATCTATATTTTTACCGGTTTAATTAAATACAGTTTGTTACGATTAAAGCTTATCTCTCGCCTTTTTAATAAATTTCATGAATTTATTAAAATGCTTTACAAAGTCTATTTTGATCAGATCAGTGATAAATAGACAGGTTAATTAATCGATAAATCTGTGGAAAACTTATTTTGATAAAATAAGTTAGTAATTTCAGATGCAAAATATAATTCCTCGCACTTAATCCGTTTACATGTGTTTTGCTCAAATCTAGATTAGATCGAGCATTTTCTGGTAAACGAGTCTTTCAGTCTAGATTTAGTCTTTAAGATAATAACAGGAATTTTGCCAAACTATTATAATTAACCGGTTGAGATAGCATAATTAATCAGATTATATAAACCTGAACCCGGAGTCCCGTTTAATTTATCTTCCACTCAGTTAATTTAATCTGTTGTTTTACTTTACAAAAACAAGTCAATTATCCCCCCTTTTGTGACAAGCTTAGGTACTATATTATTTCGCTATAAGTCCCACAGTTTGACCCCGACCGCTTCTGTCTTACTATACTACTGCGACCGGGTTTTGTTTGCAGCCCGACGGATATTTGAGTTATTAATTTCTTTCTCAATTGTTTAAAATACACCAGTTCCAACTACTCTCATTTTCCTGTCTGCACAGACTTATGTTTCTATGTTTTTATGTGAGGAATAGCTTATGACCAAGTAATACCGGACATAATGCCGTATGGTATCTGCACGGCACAAGTATGGAGGAGAAAGGAAGTACTGTCGGGCATAGTGCCGGGTACTACCTATCCGGCACAAGTAAAAAGTCATCACCATTCTCCAAAAGATAACAGTTATTGACCGTTGACGACTCAACCGATTCCAGGTACGGTGTCGGACATTACTTGTTCGGTACATGCATCGTTTCGCTCCAAATTAGTGGTTTCGACCGTTAAACGGTTGGCACGTGTTTTATTATGTGTCAGGTACTTCTTACCCGGCATTACATCCGACACAAAGAGAAAATGGAGTCTATAAATAGGCCGTGAGCCTACTCATTTCTCTACACTTCAACACCCCTATACACTCCATTCACATCTCCATTTCCACACTCCTTCAAGGTGTTGGTGTCCAAGGAAGTTCTATGCAACTATCCACGCGAAGAGAAGGAAATCCATGGCGGGTTAAGGCTACGACCAATTTTCTTATCTCCTGTGTATTTTTTCTCTGAATCTATGTGGATGGTGGAGTAGAATTCCTTGTCTTCTTTGGTTAGGGATGATTTTCCTTGTAATTACTCTTATGATAATTAATGGAATTTACAAGTTTCTTAACCGGAATTCTAATCTTCATACAAGTAGAATGGGGGTCTTCCCCTGTTCTCTAAATTCTAGGTCCTATTTAAGGTTTACAAAACAAGAGTAGGATAGATTAGAGTTTCGGTAATCTTAAATTTTGTTGTTCTGAAAAGTGGGCAACAAAGACTTAGGTTTAGGATTAATCTCTTATTTCTCCATTATTCTGTTTGTATTTGCGACATTAACTGTGCACGATGCGAATAAGGATAGTGAGTTCTTTTTGCCATACCTTGAAACTGGAAATGGTATTTATGAAATGAAAGATGTTGGACGTAGTGCCGGATGGAAGATGTCCGGAACATTCAAAGTCCTTGAATGTGCCGGGAATCTGAAGTCCTGCATGACATCCGACATATTCATTTTGTGAGAAAAAAATCCTTTTGAGACTTGCCACTTTTGATCCTTGATCATATGAGTTCTTACGCTGATAATTGACCCTAATCAAGGTTGGTACGTTGTGAATAATTAGTTTAATTAGTTTAGTTAGGAGTAGATATGCTTTCCCAATTTCCCCACTTTTTATTTAGTAAGAATTAGTGATTACCAAGGCTAGGACTAATTTTCTATACAAGTCCCTAGGGTTTGATATTCTTGGTCTTAATATGCCTCCTTGCTACTTTGACCGGGATTTTTGCTACCTGTATTGAGTTGTAGGATTATTTATTCTTTTTGTTATTTTATTCTTTCATTCTTTTATGTATATAATTTTACCCTACAAATCTTTAGTTAGCAAAATGGCGCCGTTGTCGGGGACTTGGAATTAGTCCAAGTCCTAAAATTGGTAATTGCCCTATTCTTTATTCTTTCATTTTTTTCTTTAAATTAATTCGTTCACTTTTTCTTTATCTAGTTGAATGTGCCGGATGTGATGTCGGGCCACATACGTCCGGCTTAAGCAGAGAATGTTCTATGCCGGACACATTTTCACCGGCACTACACCCGACATGTTCGAATTTACTTTCCTTTTTTTCTTTATTTTTGTAAAATGTTAGATTTATATTTAATGCATTATTTTATTCCTTTATTCTTCTAATTTTTTTGTACATAATTGATTCATTGATCTATTTACTCATTTGATTAATTCATTCCTTCGTTTATTTGAACGTGCCGTGAATAATGCCGGTTACGGTAACCCGACACATTAGGAGGAAGTCTAATGCCGGAATTGATGCATCCGGCATTGGACCCAGCATGTTCTATATTTTGATTTTATTTTCAGTTAAATTGCAGGGTAAGGCAATGCCGCTCACGAAGCCGGGTAGGGGACTTCCGGTCTACGAAACATTCTTGTGTCGGATCAAACGTACCCGGTACTAAGCCCGGCACGCAGCGAATTCAAAAAGAAACATCCCAGGGAGACATGCCGTGCGGATGGCCGGGTAACTTATACCAGGCATTATAAAAATCCAAAGTGCCAGATCCCGAATACCCGGCAAGAAACCCGACACGTCGCGAAATTTCAAAAAAATATAACTGGGTAAGTTCTCTCACTTACCCTACCACAACAGAGCTAGACCACGCCGTAGCGAGAACAAGCACGTCCCCCCACACCACAAACCTTCACTTAGCTTCCGTAATTGATCAGTTTGTGTTGTTATTTAAATCTCAAAACAGGTTCTAACTTCTCTCCCTTCTCTTACGTTAGTTTTCTATGTTTTCAGTTCCAGAATTTTTAGTAAATGTATCTAGTTTATGCGACTTATGTTGCAGCAAGACTTATTTAGGACACTGGGTCTTTGATTTGAACATTTGCGAAATTGTTATGTGGTTTTGGGTGAAGTATGTGTTTCTGGAGTTCTCTGGTTCGAACTATGTTTTGGGTTCAATTTTGAACGTGCCGGATGAATGTGCCGGGCCTCCCTGTCCGGCAAAATAAAAGAATTGAATGTGCCGGGTGGATCCTGTCCGGCATTCCGCCCGGCACGCCTATCTGAGTAATCTATCTTTACCTATTATGAATTTAGTCTTCTGCATTAATGCTTAGGATAATGTTTTGTAGCGAATTAGTCGATTAAGCATCTGAATTATAGGAATCATGGCACAACTCCAGGTTATTCAAAAATTTCAACTTATATTTCTATTGAACTAACAATTGATAATCTATTGTGCGGTATTATGCTTCCTTCCCTTTCCTTCAGATGCCTCGCAGAAGAGTCACCACTCCTCCACGCGCTTCATGCTTTGACTCCGAGGAGGATGAGCTCTTTAAGCAGGCAGATGCAGCCCTTGCTGACGCCACTACAGAGGAGGAGGAGGCTTCTCCTACACCTGAGCCACCTCGTCGATCTACCAGACGGGCAGGCAAGGAGCCAGCCTCCAGCAGTGCCGCACCGCCTCCAGCCAAGAAGACAAGGGCTGGCAAGAGGAAGTAGATGACATCTTCAGAGACTCAGAGTGGCCCTGGATCCACTTCTTTAGCTCCAGAGCATGATGACTTTGGTCAGCCTCTTCCTCTTCCCCCCCATTCCTGATGTGCCTAACTTTGATAAGGAAGGATTCGTTAATCCTTCTGCTGCTCAGTACTTTCATCAGTCCAAGATGAAAGGTAAGTGGGTGCAGGAGAGACGAGTTCATCCCGAGTTTGCCTACTCTCTGCGATTTCTGAGCTCTTTTCACGACATGGCTGGCTGGGGATATTAGACATTGGCTATGGACACTTTTATCCCGGATTGGTGCGTGAGTTTTATGCCAACTCCGAGTACCGTGGGCCCCCCACACTACAGGAGTTCATATATGCTCTTTTGTTTCCACACGTTGCATCATCATTACTCTAGAGAGCATCGCACAGATTTTGGGTATCAACACTGATCCTTGACAGTGATCCTTCAGCCGACAGACCCTGGAAGATGCTCAGAGAGCTATCCACTCTCGGTTTGGATCACGTGTCCGCTATATGGATAGAGCTCACACTCGAGAGCGGGACGTGATCCCTCTTACCTACATCACCGACCTCCAGTTATGTGTGGCCATGGAGATTATCCGCCATAACATTTGGCCGTGCAAGCATGACGAGCTGAATGATATGGACTGCGCATTGCTTCAGTATCTTCTCGGGCCAACTCAGGGAGCAATTGACTCATAGTTCCCGGTCCAGAGATTGATGTTTGCGCAGTTAGTCCGCGCCATCATGCACCGAGAGGGGCAGCGCCCCATCTTCCCCATGCTCATCCACCAGCACATTATGTAGACACTAGGGGAGCCTCAGATTCCTAGAGGCCTACACTTTCATCCCCAGTCTGCCCCTATTGACCGTGCTCTCTTGCGACGCTGGTGGTTCAGAGAGTCACCCTCAGGGGAGTTCCTCTATGTTCCCCCCGATCCGAGGTCCAGGACCCCTACTGCACAGGACTACCCCAGTTATCAGGGGGAGGGTACTCAACTATTACTGCCTCCGCCACCTCCGATTTTCACCACACCGCCTCATTCCTCTACTTCAAATGCAGACCCTAGGGTGGCTGCAGAGCTCTATCACTTCCGTCAGGAGCTCCAGCAGCAGCGCCACTCTTTGGAGGCCTTCCAGGCCACTCAACAGGCCGTATGGGGTGATTTTGATACCTTCCGGCAGAGTTATGAGGGTATGCGCTCAGAGTTGACTACCAAAGTAGACTCTGTTGTGCAGCAGCAGTTCGAGGTTGGGCAGAGACAGGAGGCCTTTGAGGAGCGCATATCTCAGCGCCAGGATGAGTAAGAGAGGCGGGTTGATGACCGTATCTTGCTGGCTGTGGATCAGATGAACAAGACAATGGAGGCCGACAGAAAGAAGGCGAGAAAGGAGATGAAATAGAGGGTGTCATGTTCCATCACTGCTTTGGTCAAGAGTCTTCTTCGTCGGGACAAGGAGAAGAAGAAGGCGCGCCGAGAGGCGAAGTAGAAGGGGCTCCCTACCCCTATCTCTTCTAGCCTCTCTGATGTTCCAGACGCTTCCCCTGACTCTTCTTCAGATTCTCCACCACCATCCTCCTCTACGCAGGCAGCAGTTCACTAGTTCTTTCTCTCTTTCTCTGTTTTATTTTATTTTATTTTTTCCTTCCATTTTATATTTATTTTCCTTTTCCTTTTCTTTTAGTTTTATTTTCTTTTATTATTCATGTATGACTAATGAATTATTGTCTAACTCTCTCTTATATATTATGAAAGTTGTGTACTTTTGTGAGTTTTTTGTTCCAGTTGCCTTTATTTTTAGTTGGCTAATGCTGTGACAATTCTGATTCCTTGGTTCACCACAAGTGTAGGGCATTTGTGCCCTCATTCTTCTAAAGGGGGAGTATTTTTCTTTTTAATTCTTTTTATCATTCTTTTTTTAACACATTCTTTAATTCTTTTAATTTTTTATTCTTTTGAATACTGGGGACAGTGTTCCTGCCAAGTGTAGGGCAGGGGTCCCCCCTTTAAAAAAAATTAAATTATTTTGGTTAAAACTACATGTAAATATATATATTTATATAAAAAAAGAGTTAGTATATAAATAATATGTTATAAGCTGAGATATTATCAATGTTCTACTAAGCTTTTGCATGTCGTTGACAAAGTAAGATTAGGGAAGGATGAATGCTTGCTCTCTTAAGAGTAATCTTTCAAATGACTTGTAGATTCCTGTTTTTAACTTCTTGATTCTCTTTATTAACATGAGTATATGACCTTACTCCTATTTCTATCTCTGATTTACTCCTGGGTAATATTTTTCTTTTCTTTTTCGAAATGGCGAGAATTCTTTTGGGTGAATATCTCAAATAGGGATTGTGTAAAAAAAAGGAAAAAAAAAGAAAAGAGAAAAAAGCTTCAAGAAGAAAGAAAAAAAAGAAGAGAAAGAAAAAAAGAATCTTCTTTCAAAAGAAAAAAATGAAGCATTATATTCCTTGAGGTTGCAACAATTGCCTCAAAATAAAAGCAAGAAACAAGAGTTTTTCCTTTTGTTTTTCTCCTAAATTCCCTGTTATTCAATGCAAAAAAATCATGGTTGATTCAGAAACCCTTGAAAAATAGGGCTGAACTATGAAAACCATTGTGAGGGTCTTGGCCACTTTCAGAAACTCTTGAAAAATAGAGCTGAATGGTGGAAAACGGAAAAGGGAGAGACTACAAAATCCCTTATAAAAAATAACCCAAAAGTTTTTGATCGGTTTTGAAATTCTTTTAATTTTATACCCATTAGTATGTTTTTGATAGATAAGGAAGATTAAGTGATACTAATGAAATAGAGTCAGACAGTTGAAAATGTTTATCTAATTGTCATTCTAGAGATTATCTGTTTTGTGCATAAGCAATTACTCTTTTCTAATTTAATTTTGCTCGAGGACTAGCAAAAGGTAAGTGTAGGGCCTTGATAAGCCTCTGAATTATCATGTTTTAGTAGATATAATTATAAGATTGTTAGCCAAATTAGGGTTAGAATAATTAATATTTGTGTTATATTATGTATAAAGTTATTATATATGTTCAGACTTATGTTTCTATGTTTTTTTGCAAGGAATAGCTTCTGACCAAGTAATGCCGGACATAATGCCTTATGCTATATGCACGACACAAGTATGGAGCAGAAAAGAAGTACTACCGGGCATAGTGCCGGGTACTACCTATCTGGCACCAGTAAAAAGTCGTCACCATTTGTCAAAAGATAGCAGTTATTGACCATTGATGACTCAACCGATGCCGGGTACTTCTTACTCGGCATTACATCCGACACAAAGAGAAAATGGAGTCTATAAATAGGCCGTTAGCCTACTCATTTCTCTACACTTCAACACCCCTATACACTCCATTCATATCTCCATTTTCACACTCCTCCAAGGTGTTGGTGTCCAAGGAAGTTCTATGCAATTTTCCATGCGAAGAGAAGGAAATCCATGGCGAGTTAAGGCTACGACCAATTTTCTCATCTCCTGTGTATTCTTTCTCTAAATTTATGTGGATGGTGGAGTAGAATTCCTTGTCTTCTTTGGTTAGGGATGCTTTTCCTTGTAATTACTCTTATGATCATTAATGGAATTTACAAGTTTCTTAACCGGAATTCTAATCTTCATACAAGTAGAATGAGGGTCTTCCCTTGTTCTCTTATTTCTAAGTCCTATTTAAGGTTTACAAAACAAGAGTAGGATAGATTAGAGTTTCGGCAATCTTAAATTTTGTTGTTATGAAAAGTGGGCAACAAAGACTTTAGGATTAATCTCTTATTTCTCCATTGTTTTGTTTGTATTCGCGGCATTAACTGTGCACAATGCGAGTAAGGATAGTGAGTTCTTTTTGTCATACCTTGAAACTGGAAATGGTATTTACGAAATGAAAGATGTCGGACGTAGTGCCGGATGGAAGATGTCTGGCACATTCAAAGTCCTTGAATGTGCCGGGAATCTGAGGTCCGGCATGACATCCGGCATATTCATTTTGCGAGAAAAAAAATCCTTTTTGAGACTTGCCACTTTTGATCGTTGATCATATGAGTTCTTACGCTGATAATTGACCATAATCAAGGTTGGTACGTTGTGAATAATTAGTTTAATTAGTTTAGTTAGAAGTAGATATACTTTCCCAATTTCCCCCCCCTTTTTATTTAGTAAGAATTAGTGATTACCAAGGCTAGGACTAATTTTCTATACAAGTCCCTAGGGTTCGATATTCTTGGTTTTAATATGCCTCCTTGCTACTTTGACCGGGATTTTTGCTACCCGTGTTGTGCTGTAGGATTATTATTCTTTTTATTATTTTATTCTTTCATTCTTTTATGTATATAATTTTACCCTACAAATCTTTAGTTAGCAGCACTCAATTCATGACATGTGCCCAACCGGTCGGGCACTTGTCTAGGAGAGCTCACGATAGAACTTCTAGCACATAGAAGAAGTTGGGCATCACACGAAGATATCTCTTATGTTTCAGGAGTAAATCAAAGACAAAGACTGTAAGAAGATCGACATACTCATTTAGACTCATGCATCCTCATATTCAACTAGCACACGACAAGAATATGATTCATTAATGTGCAAATGGACAAGATAAGTAAAGGGCTACTTATCAGAACGATTGCATAGCCATAATGAAGTCTAAAGGAGCATTAATGAGTCATACAAGATCAGACAAGTTGAGCTCAACCAATCGAGAGAGCTGCCACCGACGTGTCCAGTAGCAAGGCGACACGTGTTCTGACAACTCCAGATCAAGTTGAAGCCTCTCTACAATTCTAGTGTGGTTGTTATGTGATAGGTCGAAACTGTAATCGACTCCTTGAGTCTAGGAGTGTATATGACGGTAGTTACATCTTAACTAACTGTATATATACTTGCATTTATATCATATGCAAGTAAGTCTGCACAAGAGAGAAAAAGAGAGAGATTATCTAAGCTAGTGTGAATCGGACTTAAGTGTGTGTAAAGGCTAGAGAGTTGGTAAGCTGGTTAGGACTGGAGTTGTGTGACAACACTTTGTAATTGGTAGACTGATCAGCCGGGGAGCGGTTGGGGAACCGTAGGCCGGCTGTCAAGAGAGGGTAGAGGGCTTTAGGGTAAAGTTCAAAACTGTCACGGAGTCCGTGTATGGGGCGAAGGAGATTGAGTGAATTTCATGTATGTAAATTCTCAATCAAAATGGAGTTTCTAGTTTAAGTTTATCTCGTGTCTTCCCTTAACCATCAATGTTTATTTGAGTCGATGATACGTCCATGATCGATCAGGGATGCATCAAAAGCGCTAGCTAGTTTTAATTGGTATCAGAGCGGGTCTCTTCTAGAAAGCTAACTGCTTTGGAAGACGATCAAAATGTCTCACGCAAGCCTACTAGCGTCAGAAGAAGGTTATGCACCAAACCGACCACCACTTTTCAATGAAGATAACTACACTCACTGGAAGAATAAAATGGAGTTTCACATCAAGTATGATGATTCAAGGATGTGGAGGGTTATATCACATGGTGAATACACCTTTCAAAATGCTCAAGGACAAGATATATCTGTTGACAGCATGACAAATGACCAAATCAAGAAGTTGGTTTTCAATGCTCGAGCCGTAAGGATTCTAAACTATGCACTATTACCTAAGCAATATTCCAAAATAGCCTCAGCAAAAACAGCTCAAGAGATTTGGAAAACTCTTGAAGTCACATATGAAGGGAATGATGAGATCAAAAAGGCTCGCATTGAGTTGTTGCTCACTCATTGGGAGCTGTTCAAGAAGTAAGAAAAGGAGAGCATTTCTGAAATGCATACAAGGTTCTCCAAGCTGATCAATGAAATGTTGGTGCTTGGAAGAACTATCTCGAACGAGGATCAAATTCGAAAGTTCCTCAGATCTCTTCCTGTCTCCTTCGACAGCAAGGTCAATGCCATGCAAGAATTCCATGATCTATCTAAGATGTCCTTGGTGGACATGTTAGGTCTCTAATGGCATTTGAGTTAAAACTACAACAACAAAACTCAAAAAGTTCAACAAAAGAAAAGGGAAAAGGCATAGCCCTTCAAGTAGCTGAAAACTCCGAGACAGGAGAAGACAATGATGAGACGGTCTCTATGCTAAGAGGTACTTTCGAAAGTTCATAAGAAACAACATGAGGAAAGGAAGAAAGCCCAAGGAGACCGACGATCATCGCAAAAAGAACAATGACAGGTGTTTTGGATGCTCAAAACATGGGCATCACATCAAAGACTATCCTCAAAAATCCCGAGAAGACAACGACAAGGTCAGGAAACCTGTCCGAAGGTCGTTCAACAAAGGGCTAAGGAAAGAAGCGTTTGTTGCTGCATGGGGAGACTCAGAGCTAAGCGACAACAATCAAACCTCAGATAGTGATCTCTCGGAGGATGAGAAGGCTCACCTATGCCTTGAGGAAGTTTTCTTGATGGCGCAAGACAAAGACACGTCAGAATCAGAAGATGAAAATCAAAACAAGGTAAACTACTCTAAACTTAGAAAGAAAATTCTAAAGGCTGAACTTCCTGGACTTAGAAAGTTTTCTCTTATACTAGTTGATCAACTAGAGGCTTTAGAAAATGAAAACAAGGAACTCGTGGAGGAAAATGAGAAATTGGGGAAAATTCCGACAAGGATAAGGTAGAAAACCTTATGAAAGCACTCATGAAATTACAAATCTACTATAGTGAAATTCTTTCCGCTCATGAAAAAAAGAAACTAGGAAAACAACCTGAAATAGATGAGTTGATTACTGCCCTTAACACAAAAGAAAAGGAACTAGCATTGATCAAAGAAAAACATGCAAAGCTAGAAGCTATTCCTAGGACACCCATGTGGAGAAACAAACAACATGTCGGGTATTAGTCAGGGACCAGTCGTAGAGGTGTCTGCCAACTGTGTAGGCAACCTGGTCATTATGAAGCCAAATGCTATAGAACACGATTCATGAGGCATTGACAACTCAAGAAGATAGGACTAAAATGGGTAGTAAAAAATGATCCTAGAACAATGATTGATGGTGGAAATGGGTCCAACCTTTCTGTGGACCCTAACCCCACACCGTTAACTTGTTAAGTGCAAAATCGAGTGGGAATGGACCCCTACTGGTACATCGACAGTGGGTGCTCTAAACACATGACATGAGACAAGATGAAGTTCTTCTCACTCAAACCAAGAAGCCAAGAAACCGTTTCCTTTAGCGATAACAAGAAAGGAAAAATCATCGGTGAAGGTAAGGTTGGTTTAACCTCAGACCATGTCATAGATAATGTCAATTTAGTTAACTGTTTAAAATTCAATTTGCTCAGCGTATCTCAAATATGTGACAAAGGAAATTCAGTTCACTTATATTCTACACATTGTAGCATAGTAAGTCAGGACAATGGCAAAGAGTTGTTAAAGGGAAAAAAGTGGAAAAATGTTTATGTAACTAGTTTGGAGGATATTGACAGTCCAAACCTTCCATGCTTGACTGCTTCAATAGATGACTCCACACTATGGCATAAAAGACTAGGGCATGTTAGCATGTCCTTGTTAAGAAAGATTGTTAAGAAATGGTTGGTAAGAGGTCTCCCTGAGATTAAAGAATCTGAGACCAATCTTTGTGATGCTTGTGTTAGAAGCAAACAAACTAAGATTTCTTTCAAATCAAAGAACTTAGTAAGTACATCCAAGCCACTTGAATTACTTCACATGGACTTATGTGGGCCAATGAGAATAATTTTTTTTGAAGGAAATTGGTATGTGTTTGTAATTGTTGATGACTACTCACGATTTTTTTGGACACTCTTCATTGCTTCCAAAGACGAAGTCTTTGAGAAATTTCAAGTCTTTGCAGGAAAAGTCCAAGTACAACTCAACTATAAGATCAAGGCGCTTAGGTCTGATCATGGGTCAGAGTTTGATAATCATCAATTCATGGATATGTGTAAACAACACGGAATCAATCACACATATTCAGCACTAAGGACACCCCAACAAAATGGGGTAGTGGAGCGTAAGAACAGAACACTACAAGAGGCAACCAGGGCCATGCTATTGGGGAGCAGTCTTCCTCAGGTCTTCTGGGTAGAAGCAGTGGTGACTGCATGCTACATCACAAATAGAACACTCATACGACTTATACTCAACAAAACACCCTATGAGCTAATCAAGGGAAGAAAACCAAACATAAGTCACTTCAGAATCTTTGGTTGTAAATGTTATGTCCACAACAATGAAAAGAATCCCCTAGGAAAGTTTGACACCAGAAGCGACGTGGCCATCTTCCTTGGATACTCTGAAAGGAGCCGGGCATACAAAGTCTAC
Organism: Limonium bicolor; assembly: GCA_023374045.1. Lineage (NCBI taxonomy): Eukaryota > Viridiplantae > Streptophyta > Magnoliopsida > Caryophyllales > Plumbaginaceae > Limonium > Limonium bicolor. The sequence continues at coordinate 206,603,165 of CM041776.1, forward strand.
AATAAAAGGACATTGAAGGTGGAGGAAAGTGTACATGTGGTCTTTGATGAAGTTGAAGTTCACAAAGTCAAAGAATCTAAAGGAGATGAAGAACTTGGATTTGATCTAGTCGATCAAAATCACATAGATAAATCCAAAGATGAATCACCGACCAGGGAAAACTTGCCCGACAGGTCAGCGACGAGTCAACAACAGGTCAATGAAGAGAACAATGATGTCGAAGACCCTCTATCACCATCAACCATTCATCAATCTCGTACTCTGTACAAAGATCATCCATTAGAGAATATCATATCAGATATCTCCTAAGGAATTCAAACCAGAACACAAACTCGAGATCTTCTAGAATTCTCATCGATAGTCACACCCATAGAACCCAAAAATATCAAAGAAGCTCTTCAAGACTCAGACTGTATTAAAGCAATGCAAGAAGAATTGAATCAATTTGAAAGATGCAAAGTCTGGCATCTCGTGCCTCGTCCTTCACATCAAGGAGTGCTTGGCACAAAATGGGTCTTTAGAAACAAGCTAAATGAGATGGGAGAAGTTGTTCAGAACAAAGCTCGTCTGGTAGCTCAATGATATCGTCAACAAGAAAGGATAGACTTCCAAGAGACCTTTGCTCCAATAGCAAGGATGGAGTTCATCATATTACTAATTGCATTTACTGCACATAAAGGAATCAAACTCTTCCAACTTGACATCAAAAGCGCCTTTCTCAATGGATACGTCAAGGAAGAAGTGTATGTTGAACAACCTCTTGGTTTTGAAACACAAGAAGGAAAAGACATGGTACTCAAGCTTGACAAAGCTCTTAACGGGCTCAAACAAGCTCCAAGATCATGGTACGATCGTCTATCCTCCTATCTTTTAGAAAACCAATTCAAGAGAGGAAAGGTGGATAAAACCTTGTTTGTTTACAAAAACAAAGAGGACTTCTTAATTGTGCAAGTATATGTTGATGATATAATCTTTAGGGCCTCTGATGAGAAATATTGTAAGAAGTTTGAGGCTTTGATGAAAAAAGAATTTGAGATGAGTGATCTAGGGGAACTAAAGTTCTTCTTAGGACTTCAAGTCAAACAAGATAATGAAGGGACAATCATATCCCAACAAAAGTACGTGAATGACTTGCTAAAGAGATTTGGAATGAAGGCATGTAAACTGTTTGACACACCTATGGCAGTTGGCACAAAAATGGGCATCACGACTGGAAACCGACCGGTCGACCAGTGGTCATACAGGAAGATGATTAGTTCTCTACTCTATTTAACTGCTAGTAGACCTGACGTTATGTATAGTGTTTGCTTATGTGCCAGGTTTCAAGCAGATCCAAGAGAAAGTCACCTCACAGCTGAAAAAAGAATTCTACGTTACCTCAAAGGAACCATGAACCTTGGTCTCTTTTATCCTAAGTTCACCAGTTGTAATATTATAGGTTTTTCAGATGCATATTATGGAGGATCTATCACCGATAGAAAAAGCACATCAGGGACAACATTCTTTGTTGGATCATGTTTGATCGCATGGGGATAAAAGAAACAACAAAGTGTAGCAATCTCAACTGCTGAATCTGAATACATAGCCGCAGTAAGTTGTTGTGCTCAACTCTTATGGCTCAAACAGCAAATTGGTGATTAAGGAGTCAAGACAGGTACGTTGTCAATTATGTGTGATAACACAAGTGTCATCTCTATTTCCAAAAATCCTGTGCATCATTCTCGTACAAAGCATATTGACATTAGACATCATTTTCTTAGAGATTGTTGTGAAAAGGAATTAGTTGGTTTAAAGTACATTTCTACCGAAGACCAACTAGCTGACATTTTTACTAAGCCTCTAAGTAGAGAAAAATTCAACACGATTGTTTGATAAGCCGCAGACTTATCATGTTTTATGCGCTAGATTTAGTATTATATTTATCTAAATAAAGTTATATTTATGTTATTTATGCTTATTATGTGTTAAAATATATTATTTGTACAGATTTATGTTTTTATGAGTTTTATGTGCAAGGAATGATTTTCTAGGCAAAAGTTCAGTTGAAGCCGGACTCCATGCCGGGTAGCTTCTGCACGGCATAAGCACAGAACAGAAAAGAGGCATTGCCGGACCTAATGCCGGGTAGATTCCATCCGGCATAAGTGAAGAGTCGCCACGGTTGACCAAGCGATAGCAGTTATTGACCGTTGGTGAAAAGGATGATGCCGGGTGTGATGCCGGGTATATCCTACCCGGCATATGCACTGTTTCGCACGGAATTGACGGTTTTCGACCGTTAACAGTTGGGCGCATTTTACACGTGTGCCGGCTACTGGTGACCCGGCACGACGCCCGGCAAAGACACAATTAATGCCTATAAATAGGCCGAGGAAGGCTACAATTGAGTACACTTCAACACCCATATACACTCCACTCACAACTCCAATTCCGCCCCACTCCATTGTTGGTGTCCAAGGAAGTTTCTACAGTTCCATCCACGCGAAGAAGAAGAAGAAGATCCTGTCGGGTTAAGGCTATGACCATTCCCTTCTCCCCTTTGTATTCTCTTCTTGTAGTTGTGTGGATGGAGATGTAGATCTCCTTGCTTATTCTTGGTTAGGGATGAATTCCTTCTTGTAAAACAATATGTTCTTCTTAATATAATTTCAAGTTTATTTTGAGTAAGGTTCTTATTGTCAGAGAATAGGTTGATCACTTTTTCTCTTCATGCAATTCTTACTTGTGGAAGACAAGTCCCAAGTAAGATAGGTTAGACTCTCTTAATGGTCTTCCTACTCTCTTCTTATGAATTAAGAGTTGGTAGTGAGAGTGAAGATTAACCCACATTTCCCATTACTTTGTTCATTTCGTGGCATGATATATGCTCGGATTGTTAATAGGTAGTGAGTTTTCTGTTTTCTACTCGGAAACTGGAGAAAGAATATGCATTATGACTATGCCGGATGCACTGCGGGTGGCCAATGTCCGGCATATTCAATGTCTTTGAATATGCCGTGCAAGTGGTATCCGGCAGGACACCCGGCGTATTCAGTTGTTGGTTAATTCGAAGGCCTGTGTTTATGTTTAGAGTTCATATTGATGCTTAGATGGTTCACACCCTGGATCAAGGATAATTTCATTGTAATTACCACATAGTTTAGTTAGTTTTATTTAGATTAGAAAACATTTCAATTTCCCCCCTTGTCTTAGAATAGGCTTTTTGCCCGGATTAGGACTAATTTTCTATAAGTCCCTTGGGTTCGATACTCTTGGTCGTAATTTGCTCATGCTATATTCCGACCGGGTTTTATTGCTACCCGTAGTAGAGTTGTAGGTTTAGTTTATTATTTGTTCTTTTATATATAGTTTATCCTAACAATTTCTCGTTTAGCAAATTGGCGCCGTTGCCGGGGACTTGGAATTAGTCCAAGTCCTAAATTCGGTAAAACGCCCTATTCTTTTTTGATTCTTTGATTCTTATTCTTTGATTCTTTGATTCCTTGATTCTTTAATTTATTTTCGCACTTAGTTGCAGATTTGAATGTGCCGTGTGAAGCGCCGGGCAACTGTTACCCGGCAAACCCGGAGGAAGTCCGATGCCGGACAGGATTGGCCCGGCATCATGTCCGGCATGTTCAAATTGTTTTCAAAATTTCGTATATTGTTAAATTTAACAAATCTGAATGTATTCTTGTCTACTCCTTTTGTTATTTCTCTCTTATTAGTCCCTATACTTTAATTCTTTATTTTGAATTTCGAATTTGCATCTGCCGGGTATTGTGCCGGGTGTTCTTCACCCGGCATTTCGGAGGAAGTCCTATGCCGGACGGGGTTTATCCGGCATGTCACCCGGCATGTTCAATTCTCTCAGTATTTTTTTTATCGTAAATAGTAGGGACAGTTAGGAATGATCCCCTACAATCCCTTATTTCTCTTACATTTATTTTTGATTGTCCTTTACCTTTCAAATGTCTTTTAATTAAGTCATGTTCGATTTTATGTCACGCCGGGCAACATGCCGGTTGGTATAAACCCGGCAATAGTGGAGGAAGTCCACTGCCGGGTAAGATTCACCCGGCACTCTACCCGGCATAAAGGAGGAAGTCAAATGCCGGATACTTCATGCCCAGCACGAAGTCCGGCATATTCAATATGTTCTATTTTCTTTTCATTTCGCAACATTTATTTATATATATATTTATATATTTCTTTGTTAAATTAATATTGTGTGTTGCTCTTCCTAAGTAATAAGGTGAATGCATCTCCGATCGCATAATCTTCATGAAGATTCATCTGACCGCGATCAGGAGACAAAGAAGACATGTGTTCGTTCCTTACGGCAATGATAAAACCAACAAACGCACTCCCTACACAAATAATCAAATACCACAGGCGAATGGCAATAAACTCTCTTCCTCAACAGGCGAATGTGGACAATTGCACGACCACACGCCCAATGCTCCGAATTGCCAGATTTTATACCATATGAGGAAGCGGAACTTGCAGAGACATCGATCATTCGCATGGAGCATAAGTCGATACAGTTGCAAATGCAGCAACTTTTTGCTCAACCATGACCGCTTGGTCAACTCCCGTCTCTAACGCTAAATTTATCAATGGGAGTATGCGAGATCGTTCATAACCTCTATCGATATCTCTGATCACTCTGGCAAGTAGCCAAAGGCTAAGTGTAGGGCAGCCCCACGCGTCTAGTCTTCTTGCACCACAGGGGAGTCATTTTCTTCTTAATTACTTTTAATTTTATCTGTTACAGTCTTTCTTTATTTATTTTCTTTTTTCTTTCGAACACTGGGGACAGTGTTCCTGCCAAGTGTAGGGCAGGGACCCCCCTTTAAAAAATAAGTTTTTTAGCAATATGCATAAGTTTAAAGTTTATCAATGTTTTACTAAACTTTTTGCATGTTTTTGATCGAGATAAGATTAGGAATGACTAAAAGCTTGTTCTCTCAAGAGGTAAGCTTTCTAATGACTTGTAGATTCCTGTTTTTAACTCTTTGATTCTCTTATTAACATGAGTACATTCTTGCTCCTAATTCTTTCCTTATGTACTTATGGGTATTCTTTTCTTTTTTCAAATTGTGAAAATCTTTTGGGTGAAAATCTTAAAAAGGGTTTTTGTGCAAAGAAAAGAAGAAGAAAAAGAAAAAAAAAGAAGAAAAAAATCTTCTTCTAAAGGAAAAATATATTCCTAGAGGTTGCATAAAGTGCCTCAGAATAAAAGCAAGAAACGAGAGTTTTTCCCTTTATTTTTCTCCTAAATTCCCCGTTCTTCAATGCAAAAAAAATCATGGTTGATTCAGAAACTCTTGCAAAATAGGGCTGATTCATAAAACCATTGATGAGAGTCTTGGCCACATTCAGAAACTCTTGAAAAATAGAGCTGAATGATGGAAACCGGAAAAAGGAGAGATTACAAAAATCCCTTATGCAAAATAGCCCAAAAGTTTTTGATCGATTTTGAAATTCCTTGTTTTATACCCATTAGTATGTTTGACAAGATAAGGTAGATTAAGTGATACTTATGAATTAGAGTCATATAGTTGGAAATATTTATCTACATTTTCATTCTAGAGTTTATCTGTTTTGTGCATAAGTAATTAGTCCGTTCTAATCTTGTTTTGCTCGAGGACTAGCAAAAGGTAAGTGTAGGGCCTTGATAAGCCGCAGACTTATCATGTTTTATGTGCTAGATTTAGTATTATATTTATCTAATAAAGTTATATTTATGTTATTTATGCTTATTATGTGTTAAATATATTATTTATACAGATTTATGTTTTTATGAGTTTTATGTGCAAGGATGATTTTCTAGGCAAAGTTCAGTTGAAGCCGGACTCCATGCCGGGTAGCTTCTGCATGGCATAAGCACAGAACAGAAAAGAGGCATTGCCGGACCTAATGCCGGGTAGATTCCATCCGCATAAGTGAAGAGTCGCCACGGTTGACCAAGCGATAGCAGTTATTGACCGTTGGTGAAAAGGATGATGCCGGGTGTGATGCCGGGTATATCCTACCCGGCATATGCACTGTTTCGCACGGAATTGACGGTTTTGACCGTTAACAGTTGGGCGCATTTTACACGTGTGCCGGCTACTGGTGACCCGGCACGACGCCCAAAGGCAAGACCAATTAATGCTATAAATAGGCCGAGGAAGGCTACAATTGAGTACACTTCAACACCCATATACACTCCACTCACAACTCCAATTCCGCCCCACTCCATTGTTGGTGTCCAAGGAAGTTTCTACAGTTCCATCCACGCGAAGAAGAAGAATAAGATCCTGTCGGGTTAAGGCTATGACCATTCCCTTCTCCCCTTTGTATTCTCTTCTTGTAGTTGTGTGGATGAGATGTAGATCTCCTTGCTTTTCTTGGTTAGGGATGAATTCCTTCTTGTAAAACAATATGTTCTTCTTAATATAATTTCAAGTTTATTTTGAGTAAGGTTCTTATTGTCAGGAATAGGTTTCACTTTTCTCTTCATGCATTCTTACTTGTGGAAGACAAGTCCCAAGTAAGATAGGTTAGACTCTCTTAATGGTCTTCCTACTCTCTTCTTATGAAATAAGAGTTGGTAGTGAGAGTGAAGATTAACCCCATTTCCCATTACTTTGTTCATTTCGTGGCATGATATATGCTCGGATTGTTAATAGGTAGTGAGTTTCTGTTTTCTGTTTTCTACTCGGAACTGGAGAAAGAATATGCATTATGACTATGCCGGATGCACTGCCGGGTGGCCAATGTCCGGCATATTCAATGTCTTTGAATAGCCTGCAAGTGGTATCCGGCAGGACCCCGGCGTATTCAGTTGTTGGTTAATTCGAAGGCCTGTGTTTATGTTTAGAGTTCATATTGATGCTTAGATGGTTTCACACCTGGATCAAGGATAATTTCATTGTAATTACCACATAGTTTAGTTAGTTTTATTTAGATTAGAAAATTTCAATTTCCCCCTTGTCTTAGAATAGGCTTTTTGCCCGGATTAGGACTAATTTCTATAAGTCCCTTGGGTTCGATACTCTTGGTCGTAATTTGCTCATGCTATATTCCGACGGGTTTTATTTGCTACCCTTAGTGTTGTAGGTTTAGTTTATTATTTTGTTCTTTTGTATATAGTTATCCTAACAATTTCTCGTTTAGCATTGTTCATGATCTTGGAATGATATTCATTAATCATGATTAGGCTGTTGTTATACTGTTTGGAGAAATATGTGACTACTTCTTCAACCTAGGCAGTGTACCTAATCGTTTTGCGGAATAGTGGATAAGTGGGTTGTCGTACTCTTGGGGACCTCGCTGTGGATAACTGACAGTATATTAAATTGACTGAGAATTCTATAAACAGATTTTATCTTTTTAAGGGAGTGAGATTAATAGTTAAATCATAAGACAATAATAACAACAATTAATTAAAACAGAAAAGAATAGAAATTGTAAATCTTTCGGTTTAAAGAAGCATCCCGGGTTGTTCTGCTCACCTATTTTATTTAATCATATTAATATAACTTTCCCACTTTAGCAATAAACTCAGAATCTTAATTAGTTTATTGACCGTTCCCTGCCTAATAAACCCTGATTAATTTAAACAACAAGCGCAATCCCTTGTTCAAGTCATTAATAAATTAATCGCATTATTAATAATCCCTGTCTGAGATAGATTAACCTATACGGCGAAAAACTCTCGCTTCTAGTCGTTAACCCATTTGACTTCCTGTGTCTAGAACCTTGTCTCAGCACTGCATTTTAACAAAGACTACAAATATCACTTTAATAATTGTACATGAGAATTAAAGCGCATTAAGGAGAGGAATCAAAATACTGCTTAGATAAATTATACTGGAAACTTATATAACACAATTATATAAAATAAGCTTGCTTCCTAACCCGGGAAGCTAGATTTATTAATCACACATAATTATACAGTAAAATGAACATAATAAATAAGATAGACAGACAGAACGAAGAAGAACGATGGTACGCGGATACAGATCAGGATATGGACTGGTTTTGTGCAGATCGTCCTCTTCGTTGGCTGTCTGGAAATAACAGCGTAAGTTTAATGACTTTGGATGGAAGATTGTGGTGTACTGTGGTCTGTCGTGGTTTGAACGGTGGTGTTTGGATTTTGAGGAAGGGAGTAATTATTTTTGAGCAGAAGGCTCGTGCGTTTTATAGAAGAAGGAGAAGAAGAAGGAAGGAGAAGATAAACAGGCTGGATCACGCGTGACCAAGTTGCCAAGTTGAGGAGTAGATGGATTGGGGTTGCAGAAGATTGGGGCGGCTGAACGCGTGAGATAAGTGTCGGTAGGCGCCTGAGATAAGTGTCGGTAGGCGCGCGAAGAAGGAAGAAGAAAGCGCCGCGAAGAACGAAGAAGAAAACTAGTCGCGGTCGATTTTATGCACGTCCGCGTGCTGTCCGCGTCTCCGTCCGCCCGGGACTCTCATGCGGGCGTCTCTGTCGACTCGCTCCGTCCGCCCGGTCATTGATGCCGTCCGCATGTCCGTCCGCGCAAGAATCAGGCGGACGTGTGTGTCTGCGCCTGTCTTCTTGTCCGCCTACTGTGTCCGCTTCGATTCCAGGCGGACATCTCACGCCGTCCGCTTCCTGTGTCCGCGCAATAGTCAGGCGGTCGTCTATATTATATATATCAGTGTACTCCAATCTTCAATCGGCTCCCGATTCTTCGTTATAAGTCCGTTTTACCCGCCGTTTGTTGTGTTGGAAAGCTCATGAGATTATCTATCCATTTACATAGCTTTTTCCTACATTTAACATAAATATATCAATTCATATCAAACATACATCTAGGAAAATCATATGATAAGTGAGAAATACGACATAAATTGCTATGAAAATAGGAAGAATTAAAGCCCTAAAAGTAGATGTATTTCTTGCTTATCATATACCCAAAATTTTAACCCCCAGAAGAGAGTCTCTTGAGACATAGGTGCAAAAGGGTAGCTTGGTCGAGTAGCAAGGATTCCCAGTTCGATCAGCTCATTCCGGAGTGCTAGGGACAGCTTAGTCATCTTCAGGGGCGGTTTTTGAAAATTTTCAAGGCCCCTAGGCCCTCTATAAGCTTTCTCTCTCCTCTGAAGACGACTTAAATCAAATCGAAATGCTTTCAAATTTTAACCCATGATAGAGGATGACATTTTGGACATAACGGCTTTGGAATTTGATTTTTTAAGTTTCCAATAATTTTCTAGTAATTTCTAATTGAATCTGATGAGAAATTAAATTTAAAAATATTCCAACATCCAAACAAATTCGATTCCACCTTGGAAAATCAGAAATATCATCATTTACACAGTTAAAGTTTCATGGTCAAATTCCTTTTGGAAACCCTTGGGCTAAAGTGTCGGTAAAATCTTAGTTTTTACTAGATGTTTCTATCTTTAAGAAAGCCTATATAAGGAACCTTAACCCTTGATAAAATCAGAAGTCCCCAAGCCCTAACAAGTCAGAAAACACAGTCGTCTTCATTCTCTCACGTTTTTCAACACCCGGCCACCAAAATCACACTGAAACTCTCCCGATATCACCACCTAAACACGTTTTTCAACTCCCACCACTTCCAAAACAATCAAACCACCATTAAATTCATAGAAACCAGAAGCTGGTCCCGACCCGAATCAGAACCAGCTCCAATGAAGCACCGAAAGGTTCCCGGGGTGAAGAATCCTATAGAATTCGAAGGTAAAACAGGTAGAAACTTTGATTTCCTGACTCCCCAAGAATTGGTTAACCTTATGCTGAAATTTTAGTTCGAACCGACTTCGGCTTCTGAGTTGTTATTTTTTTGTTTCTGCCTTGTTACTTGTTCGATAAGTTTCAGCTTTAATTCGTATTCAAATTGAAAACTTTTGATTACTAACGTGTGTGGAATCTTTTAGGCTACCTACCCATAAATTTTGAGCTTAAAACACCGCCGGGGACCACCTAAAACCCGCTGTCCGTGGTGGTTCGTAGCCCCGGACTCTGTGTCCGTGCCCACTGACACCCTTGGACGGCGGCGGGATTTCAATTTTTTTTTTAAAATTAGGGTTTTCTAAACAATGCCCAGGCCCACGGATGTCCTGTCTGTGGCCCCGGACTTTTCAAAATTTTGTTTTCTTTTAAATTTGGCTTTTCTATATAACTAGGTTAACTGGGGTACGTGGGTTCGGACAGTAGGTCCGTGGCCACGGACAAAAACAAATTTGACCTAATTCTGCCTCCGAAACCCTAGTTTAGGTAACTTCAGTTCTTACTTTAATTTTCTGTAAAAAAATATCAAAAATACAAAAGAATCAGAAACTTGCTCACTTAGGTTAAAACGACTCGTAACAAGCCGTAATTAAACTAAGTAGAGGAAAAACGACTTAGGAGGGGTAATGAAAGTAATTGAACCCTAAATAAGTCGTATACCAAGCCCCTAAACCCGAACTCTCCTTTCCTAATTTAATCTAGGTCAAAATTAGGTGGCAACTCATAATAGGTTCCAGTGAGCTAACTTAGGATTTAATAATTAGTGTTATATGACATAGTTATTAATCTTAGGTTATAAGTGAACCTAGAACCCAACCAGATCCTAGTCGATCTAATCAACATAGGATAGGGTTCAAAAATCGAGGCTCACAGAATGGCGACTCTGCTGGGGATAAACTCTTAATATTAACTTGTTCAATTTTAAGAAAGTGGGCTTAACTTTAAGCTGTTTATTTATGGCTTTGATTACATTGTTTGTTTACTTTCATGAGCAATTTAATTTTCTGCACCTTTACATCATATGAGAGTGAGGGTCCACGCAAATTGATTTCACCCTAGGACCCCCATGGGATCCTGATAAGTCAGGAATTTACCTATTTCTGCATGGTCTTTTGATACCGGATTCGTTGCTATTTACTGCTAAATTCCTGTCTTTTAAGTGTTTTTATGTCTCTTGCTGCAATTGTCTTCTTTTATGGCTTTTATGTGCTTTTTCAGGTATTTGATCTCAAAAGAAACATGTTCATATCATTGTTGGAGACAATAGTTTTTCAAACAAGCTAAATGGAGCCATCTCTCGACCTAAATTCAGATATGGTCCGGGACTTATTGCATAACTTAAGTCCCGAACCACAAATTGGCTCAACCCTCGACTTAAATTCAGGAATGGTCCGGGACTTAATACACAACCTAAGTCCCGGACCACAATGAGCGTATCTCTCGACCAGATTTCAAGCATGGTCCGGGACCTTATACATGGCCTAAGTCCCGGACCACACAATGAAAGAATTCTCGACCTGTTTCCACACCATGGTCCGGGACTTTATACAAACCTTAAGTCCCGGACCACAAAGCAGAGCAACTCTCGATCCATTTCAATGCTACGGTCCGGGACTTCATACAAAACTTAAGTCCCGGACCATACTACTGAATCAGACGTCTGTAGCGCCGCGAACGAAAAGAGAATTCTATTCTCTTCATATTAAACTACACCGCCCCATATCTCCATCATCCAGCGTACTTCCTTTCCGTTATTTGTTTGTCCCTTCCACTGCTACTATCCAATCATCCCTCCACTAATCTAATCATCTCCCTAAATCCAGCAAAACACTCACGTAACACACCCACCATTCCACTTACAAACTCCAGCACTACTGTCCACCACCTTGTTGCTCCTGTTACGTATTCCACAGATCAGTCCTATAAATAGGACTCAATCTCATTCATTTTACACACTCAATACTGGAGAGCAAAATACCACAACTCCATCCATCTCCATTTCACATATCACGCTTCATATCATTCATTCCATTAAACACCATACACGTCCACATAAATCTGGAGTGCACAAGCAGCTGGAAACTCCACCATTCCCTGGAGAAGGAGCAGGAGAAAGCACTGATCACACACCGAGACTCCACTGAAGAATCTTAAATCAGAGTTTCTTCTTCTCTTCCTCTTTAATGTTGTTTACATATTTTTACAGTATTTTCATTTCCATGGCTGAGTAGTTTTTATAAATTTCGGTTTGCTATGTAATCCAAATTCAAGGTTCCATTATCTTGTGATTTACCATTTTAACAGATTAAAGTGTTCCTTATTTATTTTTAAAATCTTGTGATTTGGCCAATTACTGGATTTTATCAGTTTATCTGCTTATAAGTGAGAACTGCGGTAGATAATAGACAACAGGAACACACCGGTTAATTTAGAGACGGTAATTCCTCTAGATATTAACTGATCATTAAACTGGATTATTCTTAAAGCTGTTAGCAATTAGTAAATTTGTAACGAGAGTTAAATTTATTAGCTGTTAATTAGATTCCACCGAGCGGGAGACCGAACGTGGAATATTTCAGATCTGGGATTTTAATCTAAATTTTGGTAACACATCGAGAAAGGAACCGAAGAATTAGGAGGAGTAGTAAACGGAATTTTCCCTTCTCATTAATTCAAAATATCATTATTTTGCTCATTATTGCTCTTGCATTTATTACCCTTGTTCTATTTACATTTTGTTTCTTACCTAGTAATTCAACAAACAAAACCCCCCTGTTACTTGAGTTATTTATTAGTTTGTTCTTAAATATTAATTGAACTAAAACGCTGCCTCCCTTGGATTCGATAACCTGGAGGGACACTTCTAGGAAAACTTGCTATAATCGACCGGTATACTTGCCGTTAGGTTTTTACCCAACAAGTTAATGGCGCCGTTGCCGGGGAGGCACGGTTGCTTAGTTTAATTTTATTTTATTTTACTAATTTGTTTTGTTTTTGTTCTTTTTAGTTTACCCTTGTTTTATTTTATTCTGTTCTTTTACAACTACATTACTGTCAGTTATCTGATTTTGGTTTATGGTTAAAACTCGTTCTGAAGGAAACCCTGAATTTGAAATTGAACCAGAGATAGACAGAGTAACAAGAAGGATTCGAAAAAGGTTAGTGCTGGATCCTCCAATTGAGCAGGAGGTGTTCCTAAAAGATTCACCAACAGAAGGAATTGTTGAAGAAGGAGATTCTAAACAACCCTCAGGAACCAATATGGAGAATTTGAATCGGAAGGCACATGAGGGATTACCCGCCCAAGCGTTGAAGGGCTTATCTCACCAATAGTAATTCCTGCGTTACCAGCAGGAGAGCATTGGCAGTTCAAGACACACTATGTTACTATGGTCATGAATGCACCTCAGTTCAGCGGAACAATCACCGAAGATCCCAATGTCCATCTCACCACTTTCCTGAGATTGGTAGGAGCTTGTTCTACATCAGCTTCACAAGAGGTTGCTAGATTGACTCTCTTCCCATTCTCCCTAAGAGACAGAGCTGCAGAATGGTTAAACTCATTGACGCCCAACAGTATCACTACCTGGACGGAGTTAGCAAATGCATTTTTGGCAAAATATTTCCCTCCTTCTCGGATGCTGATTATGAGAGGAGAGATTACCAACTTTAGCAGTTCACTGGTGAGACATTATCTGAGGCTTGGGAGCGTTTCAAAGGGATTGTGCGCAGAGTACCACACCATGGCCTAGGAGAGGAGGTAATTTTACAGTCCTTTTACAAAGATTTGGATCATTCAAGTCGTTTGTTGGTAGACACTTGTGCAGGAGGAAGCCTCATGGAGCTACCAATAGCTAGAATCAAGGAATTATTGGAGACCATTGCCAATGCATCCAATCAATGGGGAGGTGCGAGAACCGGAGAAGCTGCACCAAAGAAAACTGCTGGAGTTTATGAAGTAGATTCGAATACTTTTCTGGCTGCCAAGATGGAAGCGATGTCTAAACAATTTGAGAAGATGTGTGCAATGATGAACCCTCAGTCAAGTGCCGCTGTTGTGACCGATTCTTTCCCACAGTGTGAGTATTGTGGTAGAAGTTCCAACATGTGCCAGTGTACTTCTCAGCAAAATGAAGAGGTAAACTATCTGGGAAACAGGCAAGGGAATTTCTACAACAACCAAAACAATCAAGGATATCAGCAGCAGAGGTTCCAGGGAAATAACTACAGTCAGAGGCCTCCACAGCAGAACACTCAGCATTTTCAGAGACCTCATCAAAATCAGCAAATGCAGAACCAGCAGGCACAGAAACAGCCAGCTGGTGTGAGTTCAGGTTTGGAAGATATGATGCGAGAGTTTATCCTGTCGACCAATAGGAAACTCGAACAGCAAGAGAACACCAACCATGAGAACAAGACATTCATCTTGGAGCAGAAAGCCTTCAACAAACATCTTGAGACTCAGATTGCCCAACTAAGTGAAAAACTTTCTGATAGACCTGCAGGGGCTCTACCTAGCCAGCCAGAGAAGAATCCTCGCGAATACGCTAAAGCAGTGACTTTGAGGAGTGGTAAGCAGCTTGATCCTTCGATCCCTGAAGCTGAGAACACTCCAGCTGAAAAAGACAAAGTTGTTAGTCAAGAGGTAGAGATCATTGAAGGACCGGTGTCAGAAAATACTCCAGTGATAACAGTGCACAGAAAGATAGTGAGCTGACTGGTGAAGCTGCGCATCTTCTAGACCATCACGACGGGCGGTCCCTGAGCTCCCAGTGCCATTCCCAAATCGATTGAAAAAGAGAGACCTCGACGAGCAGTTTGGTAAGTTCCTTAGCATTTTTAAGAAACTAACAATTAATATTCCCTTTTCAGATGCTTTGACGCAGATGCCTATCTATGCGAAGTTCTTGAAAGACATACTATCAAATAGAAGGTCATTAGTTGAGAAGGAGACGGTACAATTGACAGAAAAAGTTTCCGCAGTGCTTAGCAAGAACCTTCCACCAAAGCTCGATGATCCCGGCTTACCAATCATCCCATGCTCAATAGGTAATGTCGATTGTGGTAAGGGTCTCTGTGACTTGGGAGCTAGCATTAATTTGATGCCTTTATCCATGTATCTTAAGCTTGGATTAGGAGAGTGTAACCCTACTCGCATTACCTTACAATTAGCAGATAGATCCATTATCTTTCCAAAGGGTGTGGTTAGAGATTTGGTTGTTTCTGTTGGCACTTTTGTTTTTCCCGCTGATTTTGTAATTCTAGATATGGAGGAAGACAAAGAAGTACCACTAATTCTTGGCCGCCCTTTCATGCGAACAGCTAGGACCCTCATTGATGTTGAGGGTGGTAAGATAATATTGAGAATGCATGATGAACAGCTTGTTTTTGACATGTCAAAGGTTACAAAACACCCATCTGATGTACATGCTTGTTTTAGTTTGGAATCTATTGACTCTCTAATGCAGGATTATGTATTTAGCCCTGACATTGATGAGTTAGAGAAATGCTTAGTGGAATCCATAGATGGAATTCATGATGATCCGGAGTCTCTGCTGTGGCATTCCAATTGTCAGCAGGAGGACGATATCGAAAAGGTCCCATATAGAACGTGAAAAGCTAGAAAGGGACTCAGGAGTTGATTCCCTCTATCAAAGAACCACCATCCTTGGAGCTGAAACCTCTCCCCAGCCATTTAAAATATGTTTTCTTAATTGAACCCTCTAGTTTGCCTGTCATTATCTCTGCAGAACTAACTGATAAAAAGGAACAACTAATGCAGGTGCTTAGGAAGAACAAGAAGGCGATAGGTTGGTCAATCGCTGATATCCAGGGGATAGCTCCTCACTTTGTACACCGCATCTTTCTTGAAGAAAACTATAAACCACTAGTTCAACCCCAGAGAAGATTGAACCCAAACATGAAGGAGGTGGTAAAGAAGGAAGTCATTAAGCTTCTCGATGCAGGTATTATTTATGCAATTTCTGATAGTGAATGGGTAGCCCTACACAAGTAGTGCCCAAGAAAGGGGGATTTACTGTAATTCCCAATGATAAAGGTGAGTTAGTTCCTCAAGAACTATTACAGGGCATAGAGTGTGCATTGACTATCGAAAGTTGAATGCTGCAACCAGAAAAGATCATTTCCCTCTTCCTTTCATTGATCAAATGTTGGAGAGACTTGCAGGACATAAATATTACTGTTTCTGGATGGTTACTCTGGGTATTTTCAGATACCTATTGCTGAAGAGGACCAAGAGAAAACAACTTTCACATGCCCATATGGCACTATGCTTACCGGCGCATGCCCTTCGGTTTATGTAACGCTCCAGCTACCTTCCAGCGCTGCATGACAGCCATATTTTCTACTACATTGAAAAATGCATCGAGGTATTCATGGATGATTTTTCAGTTTTTGGACTAACTTTTGACTCTTGTTTGGAAAATTTGGATCATATCTTAGCCAGGTGCAGAGAAACCAATCTAGTCCTAAACTGGGAAAAATGCCACTTCATGGTGCAAGAGGGCATTGTGCTGGGACACAAGATCTCTAGCAAAGGTATTGAGGTGGACAGGGCTAAGGTTGAAGTGATCGATAAGTTACCACCACCAGCCACAGTAAAAGATGTGAGGTTTCCTAGGTCATGCGGGCTTCTACAGACGGTTCATTAAAGATTTTTCAAAGATATCCAAGCCGTTGTGTGACTTGCTGGCCAAGGATGTGAAATTCGACTTCACTAAAGAATGTCTTGAGGCATTTACCATCATCAAGGAAAAGCTAATATCTGCACCGGTTGTTGTTGCACCTGATTGGTCTCTACCATTCGAGATCATGTGTGACGCTAGCGATTTTGCCATGGGAGCAGTTCTGGAACAAAGACATGACAAAATGCTGAAGGTAGTCTACTATGCAAGCAAGAACTTAATGATGCACAAAAAAATTATGCAACAACAGAAAAGGAGCTGTTAGCCATCGTCTTTGCATGCGACAAATTCAGATCATACATCATTGGGAGTAAAGTCATAGTCCATACAGATCATTCCGCCCTACGACATCTATTCAGAAGGCAGAAGCAAAACCGAGGCTGATTCGATGGATCCTACTCCTTCAGGAGTTTGATATAGAGATAAAGACAAACCCGGAGTACAGAATGGAGTGGCTGATCACTTATCTCGGATTAAATATGCTGATGATGATGGTATACCAATTAACGAGTTCTTCCCAGATGAGCATGTGTTCAAAGTTGGTTCCACGGGAGATCCTTGGTATGCAGATATTGCAAACTATCTTGCAAAACAGATAGTACCCCCAGCATTAACATATCAGCAGAGGAAGAAGTTCTTCTCCACTGTTAAGCACTACCGTTGGGATGATCCATTTCTTTTCAAGGTTTGTGCGGATGGGATGATTCGAAGATGTGTTCCCGATACTGAAATAAGAGATATCCTTGTTCATTGTCACTCAAGAGAAGCAGGAGGTCATTTCGGTCATGCTAGGACAGCCGCAAAAGTTTTGGAAGCAGGTTTCTTCTGGAAGACCTTGAACAAAGATTGCTATCAGTTTGTATCTACATGTGACCAGTGCCAAAGGCAGGGGAACTTATCTAGACGCCATGAGATGCCCTTGAATTCTATATTGGAAGTTGAACCATTCGACCTTTGGGGCATTGATTTCATGGGGCCGTTTCCATCATCTCAAGGTAACCTCTACATCTTGGTAGGAGTAGACTACGTTACAAAATGGGCTGAAGCAATAGCAGCACCAACTAATGATGCAAAAGTAGTGCTGAAATTTTTGAAGCGGAATATATTCACTCGTTTTGGTGTTCCGCGAGCAATCATTAGTGATGGAGGTACCCATTTCTGCAACAAACAATTTGAAGCTCTCCTACAGAAGTATGGCGTACGACACAAGGTTTCCCTACCATATCATCCACAGACAAACGGGCAAGCCGAGATTACAAATAGAGAAATCAAGTGGATCCTTCAGAAATCTGTCACATCTTCTAGACGCGATTGGTCACTCAAGCTAGATGACGCTTTGTGGGCATATCGCACTGCCTTCAAAACACCCTTAGGTATGTCTCCATACAAATTGGTATATGGCAAGGCATGTCACTTGCCTGTAGAATTGGAGCATAAGTCTTTTTGGGCCATCAAAGCATTAAATTTTGATTTACAAAAGGCTGGTGAGAAGCGCAAGATGCAGTTGTGCAATTTGGAGGAATTTAGAGAGGAAGCCTATGAAAATGCTAAGATCTATAAGGAAAAGACAAAAAGGTGGCATGACAAGCTTTTGGTCAAGCGTGAGTTTCACGTTGGAGATAAGGTGCTTCTATTCAACTCCCGCCTGAAATTATTCCCGGGAAAGTTGAAATCTCGCTGGTCTGGACCGTTCACAATAACGTGTCTCGCCTATGGAGCCATAGGTTTAATCAATACAGAAGGTGAGACATTCAAAGTTAACGGGTCTCAGTTGAAACACTATCTAAGTGGTGACATCGCCGAAGTCCATTCGGTGATCACGGTGCATGATCCTCCATACTGATCTTATAATTACACGGTCTAGCCAAAGACCGAAAAGACGGGCAGCTCATTGGGAGGCAACCCAATCTTCTTTCATTTATCTTCTTGTTTTTCATTTTAATTCATGTTTTTACGTGTGCTAATTCCTTTGTTAGCTATTTTTCTTTGGTTGTTTGTTGTCAAAGTGTAGGTTTGATGAAGGAAGTAAAACAGAGTACTAGGAGAAAAACCTTCGGTGGACTAAACAGGGTGGTCCGGGACTTCAACCATATCTTAAGTCCCGGACCAGAGGAGTAGGCAACTCTCGAACAGAAAAATAGGGGTGGTCCGGGACTTCAACCACATCTTAAGTCCCGGACCAGAGGTGAAGAGAACTCTCGAACAGAAAACCACATATGGTCCGGGACCTATTACGCATCTTAAGTCCCGGACCCAAGGCGATGGGGAATCTCGGGCTGTTTTTTACATAGTGGTCCGGGACATTGTACGAATCCTAGGTCCCGGACCAACATAACTTCAGAAAAAAAAAACAGAACGAAAGCCATCGTCTTCATTCTTCAGCCTGTTTCTCATTTCTGAAATCCCTAACTCCCGCTCGCCACTCTCTCCGTCGCCCTCAACCTAAACTCGCATCCGCCCCCAACATTCCACTCCTCTGTCGAGTCCGCCAACAACACCCCAGTACCCCCACACCGGCTACCACCCACGCATCAATACCCATCCAACCACACCCCCGCTCCAATCGCCACACTTCGCCACCGCAAACCACCGCCCCCAACCTCGCAGCTCCCTCTCTGTCGCACACCCAAATCGCACCACAGTATCTCATCCACACCAACAACCCCACTCCACCGCTCCAGGTTAACCACCCGCATTATCCCTCAGTTACCCAACCCCAAACACACCACACGCCCGAACCAAACACGTCCTTAATCCACAATTCCAATGGCACCCAAACGAGCTCGACGCAACACCGCAGGCGCATCTTCATCTGCCACCGCTCCTCCATCACCCGACGCAGCTCCACTCCGGGTTCGAGAGACGGTTGAATCAGATTTCATCAATGAAGCCGCTGCAAATTGGTATCGGGCACGCGAACGGAAAATCCTAGCCGAAAGGTCAGTCTGCCCAACTCTAATCGCCGAGTTTGATCTGGAATCAATTTTTAGTGCACGTAGATGGTCATGTCTGCTGAATCGAGGTGGGAGATTCTATCCGAGATTGATAAAATTGTTTTATGCTAATGCGACGGTTAATGATGATGGGTATACTATCAATTCTGTGGTTAAAGGGGTGAATATTTCTGTGACTCCTGCTAGCATTAGGCGTTGTTTGGGATTGCCCGTAGCTGTTCGGGTTCCCACTGCGGAGAATAGGGCAAATATGCCATTATTGACTAGACAAGCTAAGGAGTATTACATAAACTTGATTGTCAATGACCCAGACATTCAAAACCGGCAGCGTAGGAATAACCGGGATAAGCAGGTTGTCACGGGGGATAAGCTCCCGACCCCTAGAGAGCGTCTGATTTTAGGGGTACTGATGTATAATGTTCACCCCCGGGAGTGCGTTGATCTAAATATGTATGACTGCTGGCTTATGCGCTACATCCTGGACGACGCCTATGCCGCCGCAGGGGTTCCTCCCGGTATGCATCACATTATCTTTAACTCCATGCTCCGGGTAATTCAGACCGATCACTCCGCTTCTCTCCCATTCCCACACCTCCTACACTCGCTACTTGCTGAAAAGGGGGTGGATGTATCTGATGAGGAGCCTCAGTATCCTCGGTCCACTCTCGATATGACGATGATGAGATTCTTTCAGTGGGAGAAGATCGACGGGCAGTGGGTGAAGCGCCGACGCGCTGCACGCGCACCCCGAGTTGCTGAGACTGCTGATGAGGCTGAGGCCGCTGCTGATGAGGCTGCTGCTGCTGGTGGTGAGATCCCAGACTTCCCGATGCCTGCTGGTCCGGCCCCGGGCTATGATGAGTTGCTACATGAGTTTAGAGCCTGGAGGGGGACTGCTACAGCCTACTTTGACGATTTTACGAGTCGTCTAGATGGGTATGGTGAGAGACTCACAGCTTTAGAGACCCGTCAGACTGACTATGAGGCCAGGTGGGATGCATAGTTTGCTGAGTACACGGCTCGTCAGGAGGCCCGATTCCGTGATTATGATGAGCGATTTACACAGTTGGAGTCTTGGCGCATGCCCCGACGGTAGTACATGAGTTGGTTTATGTTCCCTCCTACATCAGTCTACCTATCTTTTATTGCACTTATGGATTTTCAGCTGACTTTTGACACTTGTGATATTTTGATGTCTTTTAGATTAGTAGGTTGCTACTTCTGGTACCTTTCTTTTTCGCTTTGGATTGTTTTTGTTAATTCGGTACTTCTGCTACTTCCAATTACTTTGTTGTGATTCTCCTATTTTGTTGCTATGAGATGTCTGTTGTTTCTAGATATTCAAACAGGACTGCCATCTTGTGTGTGCGATATCGAAAGAATACAAAGGAGACTCTGCCGAAATTTTTTTAACCTCCTTCAGTCTCTCGTTCCTTTTCATGAGTGTGGAGACGTCATCTTCACCGATTTTTCAGGGGAGTTCTATTCTTTCTTTTGCACTATAATCACATTCCGGTAGCAATGAGGGCATTGCTGTTTTCTAAGTGTGGGGAAGTAGTAAGGGGGTTGCACGTCCATTTGTTTGTTTTATATGACTCCTTACAAGACTTATTCTCTCTTCATTAACCTTTGATGACCCTCCACAAAATTTTTAATTCGACATACTTGGTTTTCACTTGTGGTCAGATGCATCAGTCGGGAATAACGTACGAGTAGCGAAATTTTTTGAGATTTAATCTGAAATTTCGGTCATAAGAACTTTGGTTATACTGCTTGGATTGTCAGTTTTGGTTAAAATTTTCATCTATTTCCTTCAATAAAAGGTGAGACCATTTTGTGACTATTTTGTTTGAACTAACTTGGGGCTTTGGGAAAGTTTTGAAATGAATGGAAGGAAAGGACAAAGGCAAGGTACTCCTCTAATCTACTCTGAACCGGAACAGGCCTCTCCCATTCGGTAATTAAGCCCATGGAGTGCCTCATCACTCATCTACCTAAGATCATCTGATCTGGGATAGAAAGCCCAACACCGCTACAAGGATGGGGAGAAAAAGTCTGAGGGGATGAAATGAATAATGCTTACTCAGAAAAATTGGAAGGAAAGTTCTTTCATGCTAAACAGTTTATTGCAAATTCTTCCTTGATTATGAGTATGTGGCAATGAAAGGTAATGTGGAATATGACATTACTTCTTGCCCCTTGTCGTCAAATGAATTGTGGAAAGCAAACGGAAAATAAAGCCCTAAGTACAGTTGGGATTAAATAGTTATGATGATAGTCTCATGCATTTGACAAACACTCTAGCTTCACTGTTTAAGAAAACTTGCAGTACTAGTCGTTGTCTCTTATGACTGTTTTTCAGCATTAGATTTCCTTGTACATTTCTCCTGACCTGATAATCTCCGCTTTTGAAATTCTGGTACATTTTGACTGCAGTAATTGCTTGAGGACAAGCAAAGTTAAGTGTGGGGATGTTGATAAGTCAGGAATTTACCTATTTCTGCATGGTCTTTTGATATCGGATTCGTTGCTATTTACTGCTAAATTCCTGTCTTTTAAGTGTTTTTATGTCTCTTGCTGCAATTGTCTTCTTTTATGGCTTTTATGTGCTTTTTCAGGTATTTGATCTCAAAAGAAACATGTTCATATCATTGTTGGAGACAATAGTTTTTCAAACAAGCTAAATGGAGCCATCTCTCGACCTAAATTCAGATATAGTCCGGGACTTATTGCATAACTTAAGTCCCGGACCACAAATTGGCTCAACCCTCTACTTAAATTCAGGCATGGTTCGGGACTTAATACACAGCCTAAGTCCCAGACCACAATGAGCGTATCTCTCGACCAGATTTCAAGCATGGTCCGGGACCTTATACATGGCCTAAGTCCCGGACCACACAATGAAAGAATTCTCGACCTGTTTCCACACCATGGTCCGGGACTTTATACAAACCTTAAGTCCCGGACCACAAAGCAGAGCAACTCTTGATCCATTTCAATGCTACGGTCCGGGACTTCATACAAAACTTAAGTCCCGGACCATACTACTGAATCAGACGTCTGTAGCGCCGCGAACGAAAAGAGAATTCTATTCTCTTCATATTAAACTACACCGCCCCATATCTCCATCATCCAGCGTACTTCCTTTCCAGCCTTATTTGTTTGTCCCTTCCACTGCTACTATCCAATCATCCCTCCACTAATCTAATCATCTCCCTAAATCCAGCAAAACACTCACGTAACACACCCACCATTCCACTTACAAACTCCAGCACTACTGTCCACCACCTTGTTGCTCCTGTTACGTATTCCACAGATCAGTCCTATAAATAGGACTCAATCTCATTCATTTTACACACTCAATACTGGAGAGCAAAATACCACAACTCCATCCATCTCCATTTCACATATCACGCTTCATATCATTCATTCCATTAAACACCATACACGTCCACATAAATCTGGAGTGCACAAGCAGCTGGAAACTTCACCATTCCCTAGAGAAGGAGCAGGAGAAAGCACTGATCACACACCGAGACTCCACTGAAGAATCTTAAATCAGAGTTTCTTCTTCTCTTCCTCTTTAATGTTGTTTACATATTTTTACTGTATTTTCATTTCCATGGCTGAGTAGTTTTTATAAATTTCGGTTTGCTATGTAATCCAAATTCAAGGTTCCATTATCTATGTGATTTACCATTTTAACAGATTAAAGTGCTGTTCCTTATTTATTTTTATAAATCTTGTGATTTGGCCAATTACTGGATTTTATCAGTTTATCTGCTTATAAGTGAGAACTGCGGTAGATAATAGACAACAGGAACAACACCGGTTAATTTAGAGACGGTAATTCCTCTAAGATATTAACTGATCATTAAACTGGATTATTCCTAAAGCTGTTAGCAATTAGTAAATTTGTAACGAGAGTTAAGATTTATTAGCTGTTAATTAGATTCCACCGAGCGGGAGATCGAACGTGGAATATTTCAGATCTGGGATTTTAATCTAAATTTTGGTGAACACATCGAGAAAGGAACCGAAGAGTTAGGAGGAGTAGTAAACCGGAATTTTCCCTTCTCATTAATTCAGAAATATCATTATTTTGCTCATTATTGCTCTTGCATTTACTACCCTTGTTCCTATTTACATTTTGTTTCTCTACCTAGTAATTCAACAAACAAAACCCCCCTGTTACTTGAGTTATCTTATTAGTTTGTTCTTAAATATTAATTGAACTAAAACGCTGCCTCCCTTGGATTCAATAACCTGGAGGGACACTTCTAGGAAAACTTGCTATAATCGACCGGTATACTTGCCGTTAGGTTTTTACCCAACAGATCCCCTGTCAGGAACTCACACCTTTTTAGGTGATGTGAATAAGTGGGGGAAAAGATGAGGATGTCGTTTAACCACATCCCCTTAATAGCTGGGCTTTAGCCCCAAGCATTTTCATGGCAATGCCCTTACCTACCCTTGTTTGGTCATTCAAAGACCCGACCGTAGACGCATTCCTCATGGTGATGTGAGAAAAGTGGGGAAGCCCAAAGAGAATAGCGTGCAAGCCTTATTCCTTTGTGGTGACCTGGGCCCATGCCCCAAGCACCTCTTTGGATCGTTCCATACCTGAATTGGTTAAAGCGTCAAGTGAGGACATGTTGAACTTGTGTGGGCCTTGTTTGCTTGTATGATCGACCCACTGCCAAGCCTAGAAATTGATAGGAACTTCTCTTACATCAACTCAGCCCATCTCGAATTTGTGGCTTTATTGTTTGTGGCCCAAAGGCCCTGTTTGGTTTAATATGTGAGTCATTTGGGCTTCGGCCCAAAATTTTAGACTTAGGTGATTTCTCTCTTTCGGCCCAATTTGAATTATCCATTTAGTTCTAGGCCCACAAAAAAAAAAAGAAATCCACCCAAACTTAAAGTAGTCCACAAGACTTGAAAATCAAATGCCTTTCATTGAAAACCTTTTTGACCCTAAGGCTCATTCTAGTCCAGGTAAACTTTTTGTTCGAGCCCTGGCCCAAAATCTTAGGAATCATCTTATAGGCCTAATCATAATCATTCGCTTAGATTTCGGCCTAAATTATAATTCACATCTAGAACGTGCACTAAAAATCATTCCGGCCCATGCACCTTATTTCTAAGCCCAAACATATTCCGGTCTAGGTGCCAAATTCTCAAAACATTTCGGCCCAAGGTCCATTCCAGTCTAGGTGAACTTTTCATTCGGGCTCTGGCCTACTACGCCGTGCACTCACCACCACCCAGACCATCTTGTTCATGCCGGACACAAGTCCCGACTTAGTGCGTCCCTACTGATGGTGCCTTGGCACTGGGGTTACTCCACTAGGGAAGACGTTCATTCAGAGGAGTGCCCCGCACATCCATGTCTTTGGGCAAAGGGATGTGAGGACGTTGGAACTCACCATGGGGAGGCTCAAGACCACCCTTAGTCATGCTTGTGGCACAAGGGTTGGTTCGTTTAAGCTGGTTGGGCCCTATTGGTTCGGTTAAGCTGGTTGGACCCTGGCCCGACGCCGGTCATGAGTGTTGCTTGTTTGGTTGCCTAGATATTGTCCCTTGTAGATTGATGCATGTGCTTGCGTGTTATATGTGTGCTATGTATACCGCTGGATTAGGTTTCCAAGCGAAAAATTTTATAAAGGAAAAATACTCATGACAAAAGTGGTCCTACGTCTAGGTGACATATCTTTAGGCCCAATTATAACCATTTGTTTAGGTTTTGGCCCATTCGAATCCAAGATAGTTTGCGTAACCCATTCATTCTAGTTTCTGGGCCCAAGGCCCAACAGGATCATCAAACAAATCTTAGGCTTCAGCGTTGCTTTCTCGGCTCAGTGGCCCATTCACAGTCCATGTAGCTTCCTTCAGCCCGTTTGCTTCACTTCTAGAATAAGGGTACTCAGGCCTACACATCTATTCTAGTCCAAGAATCACTCTAGCCCATGCATCTCACTCTCAGTTTGGGGAAATATTCAGGCCCAGGTACCTCATACATAACCCATAGGCCCAGGTATCTCAATGGCATCCCGACGGTCGAGAGCTTGAGTCTTTAGCACATTGGCATTAGGCAGTTCAACATCATAAGAAGTTGCCATTTTAAGGGTTTTCTCAATCAAGTAGTTTTCTTCTCATTTAGTCGTTCTTCCAACTTTTTGGGTAGCTAGTTTCCTTTATCATTTTAGGTAGCCTTCCTGAGATTACAATTTTCAGTTATCTTTTCACTCAGGAATAAGAGCATAGTTCCATTTTCATAATTTTTATGCACTCATTCAACAAGATCAAAACAGAAACAAAAAATGAGTCATCTCATCACTCCATCCATACTCACCGCAACTCCTCACAAAGAACCACCAAATCGAAAGCACTCACCATTCACTTTCTACACAAAGCCAATCATTCCACATGCATTCACCACAATTCCCACGTGTCTCACCACTTCACCTTTCCACCTTTTCACCAAAACGTAAACCCAAAAAACCAAAAATTTGCTGTCACAAAATCACCCATCACCTCCTCACAAGATCACCCCATCATCATCAACCACCACACATACAATCACCCTCCACAAATAACCCGGGTATTCAAAAGGCTTGTCAAAAGACCCCGAAACAATACTGGGGGTAATCTGAGTTAATGATCGATAATATTTATTTCTTTTGTTTAAAGCGCGCGAACAAGTCTCAGAGTGAACATTTCGTGAGAGTGTCTTGAGCGGTAAAACCAAGAGTGAAAGAGCGTGTCATTTTTACACGACTCCAAAGAGATCACATTCAAAGGTGAGGTAAATGGCATAACTCAGATCGAAGGAGACACTTTGTAAATTTACGCTTAAACCTGTGTAAAGTATCAAAGAACGGATACACAACTACTAGGGATGATGAAGCACCTAGGTACAGTACCACACAACCAAAAGCTTGTGAACCCTGACATTACACCCTAGGCACGCCCGTTGAGCTTTTCGTATATTTCCTCTTTTGCAACATTACAAACTCCACAAAACAAGCCAGCCGATGATGAATAACCGACCCGGTGACCAAAGGAAGCAAGGAGCCTGACTCCTGGACAACAACCAAGTCCAAAGAAGCAACACCGCTACTAAGACAATGAAATGATCCACAAATGGTCCAAAGTGACACATGATCCAAAGAGCTCACATCAAAAATAGCTCTCGAAGTTCAAAAACGAGAACCACTAGAACCCCGAAAAAGGAAAAGGATGCAAGGCAAAACTGAAAAACTTAAAAGAAATCCCAATCTAAAACTAAAAGAAGAGAGGGATGATGACTTCAAAAGTTCCAAGTCCAATGTCCAAAAGCAAGATCAATGCAAAGTAGCCAAATTGACTTCAAGACAAAGCAGGCAAGTCCAAGAGAAGGCGTAAGTTGCAGCTTTGGTTACCCTTATAACTCCTCATATCCCAAACATTCCTCCATGGTCCCGTTGTCATTCATCACACCCCAAGGCCACGTCATAAGCTTTAAAGACTTCTGACCTAATAGTTGTGTATTCAATCACGTGAAAATCTAACAAATATCAAATTCAATGGTTGAGATGTTTTGACCAAGAGGAGAGCACGAGTGCAAGTACTAAACACTTTGAGTGTAGGATAGAAAGCACCACATCAAAATAAACCTTGACCCCGTGAGAATGAGACTTGTTTTTACGCAATTAATCAAGGAACATACTGGGGGCAATTGATCGTCCCGATCGATTGCCACAAATCTTAAAACTCAGATTGTCTTAAGGAAAGATACTGGGGGCAATTGTTGGTTCCAACAATTGCCAAAACAATGCCAATTGAAACCTATAAGCTCAAACACCTTCCACAAAAACCCCTCAGGCACACATAAGCCCTACCACCACAAAGACACCTTCCCAGGCACACATAAGCCCTACCATCACAAAAAAAAAAACACCTCATGCTCCCATACATCTCACCTTCCCAGGCACACATAAGCCCTCCCATTACAAAAGGACACCTCTTTAGATACCCATGATCACTACCATACACCTTTTTTTCCCAGGCACACATAAGCCCTACCTTGCATAGAAACGTCCACCTTTCATAGAAATCATCCTTAGGCACATATAAGCCCTACCTACCATTTCTATTTACACACACATAAGCCCTACCTAACATTTCTATTTAGGCACACATAAGCCCTGTCTTGCATCCTTACAAAGAAATCATCCTTAGGCACACATAAACCTTATCTTGCATCTCCTACCTTTCATAAAATCATCATTAGGCACACATAAGCCCTACCTTGCATCTCCTACCTTTCATAGAAACCATCCTTAGGCACACATAAGCCCTACCTTGCATAAAATCATCCTTAGACACACATAAGCCCTATCTTGCATTTCCTGCCCTTCATAAAGTCATCATTAGGCACACATAAGCCCTACCTTGCATAGAATCACCCCCAGACACACATAAGCCCTACCTTACATACTGCATCATCAAACATTCCATACCATTTGCATAACTTAGGCTCGCATAAGCCCTGGCTATAGAAGTTGACGAGGTGATGGTAATAAATCCTCTTTAGTTATGTCAGCATATTTCGGGATCAACGAATGGTGGGCAAAGACAATAAGTCCCCAGGGTTTATATCAGGAGTTATCCCTGCACACCGGTTTGGGGGGCAATGACAATAAGTCTACATAGGGTCCAACCAGGAGCATTGGCACAGGTTTCGGTTCCCAAATGCACTGAGAATCATCTGCATACCATCTTCATTTGCATGTCATATTCATTTTATTTTCAGTAGCATGTCATACACACTCAATTCTCATTTCTGCATTCTACTCATAGGTTATTGACACCTTCATCACACTTTTTTCTCAGTTCAACTCATTCCCTAGATAGCTAGCGCCTCATAATAGCACAACACAATCATTAGACTTTCTGCAGAAATCTAATTTCTTCCTCACTACTAGTCAAAATTTCGGGGCATTACTCGGGCATCAACCAGTCTTTTCATTTTTATTACAAAGACAAGTTAACAGGGGGCAATATGTTATACCCAACATTTTAACCCCCGAAAGAGAGTCTTTTGAGACGTAGGTGCTAAAGGGTAGCTTGTTTGAGTAGCTAGGATTCCCAGTTCGACCAGCACATTCCGGAGTGCTAGGACAACTTAGTCATCTTCAGGGGCGTTTTTGTAAATTTTCAAGGCCCCTAAGCCCTCTATAAGCTTTATCTCTCCTCTGAAGATGGCTTAAATCAACTCAAAATACTTTCAAATTTTAACCCATGATAGAGGATGACATTTTGGGCATAACGATTTTAGAATTTTGATTTTTCGAGTTTCCAATAATTTCTAGTAATTTCTGATTGAATCTGACGAGAAATTGAATTTAAAAATATTCCAACATCCAAAAAAATTTGATTCTACCTTGGAAAAATCATAAATATCATCCTTTACACATGGTTAAAGTTTCATGGTCAAATTCCTTTTGGAAACCCTTGGGCTAAAGTGTCGGTAAAATCTTAGTTTTTACTAGATGTTTCTATCTTTAAGAAAACATATATAAGGAACCTTAACCCTTGATCAAATCAGAAGTCCCCAAGCCTTAACAAGTTAGAAAACACAGCCGTCTTCATTCTCTCACGTTTTTCAACACCCGGCCCCCAAAATCACACTGAAACTCTCCCGAAATCACCACGTAAACACAGTTTTCAACTCCCACCATTTCCAAAACCATCAAACCACCATCAAATCACCTCCAAAACGTCATAACCAACCTCAATTCACAGGAACCAGAAGCTGGTCCTGACCCAAATCCGAACCAGCTCCAACGAAGCACCAAAAGGTTCCCGACGTGAAGAATCCTATAGAATTGGAAGGTAAAACAGGTATAAACTGTGATTTCCTGACTCCCCACGAATTGGTTAACCTTGTGCTGAAATTTTAGTTTGAATCGACTATTTTTGGCTTCTGAGTTGTTATTTGTTTTTGTTTCTGTCTTATTACTTGTTCGATAAGTTTCGACTTTAATTCGTATTCAAATTGAAAACTTTTGATTACTAACGTGTGTGGAATATTTCAGGCTACCTACCCATAAATTTTGAGCTTAAAACACTGCCGGGAACCACCTAAAACCCGCCGTCCATGGGTGGTCCGTAGCCCCGGACTCTATGTCCGGGCCCACGGACAGGTAGTCCGTGGCCATGAACACCCTCAGACGGCGGCAGGATTTCAATTTTTTTAAAAAATTAGGGTTTTCTAAACAATGTCCGGGCCTACAGACTACCTGTCCGTGGCCCCGGACTTTTCAAAATTTTGTTTTCTTTTAAATTTGGCTTTTCTGTATAACTAGGTTAACTGGGGTTCGTGGGTTCGGACAGTAGGTCCGGGGCCACGGACAAAAATAAATTTGACCTAATTATGCCTCCGAAACCCTAGTTTAGGTAACTTCAGTTCTCGCTTCAATTTTCTATCAAAAAATATCAAAAGTACAAAAAAATCAGAAACTTGCGCACTTAGGTTAAAACGACTTGTAATAAGCCGTAATTAAACTAAGTAGAGGAAAAACGACTTAGGAGGGGTAATGAAAGTAATTGAACCCTAAATAAGTTGTATACCAAGCCCCTGAACCCGAACTCTTCTTTCCTAATTTAATCTAGGTCAAAATTAGGTGGCGACTCATAATAGGTTCCAGTGAGCTAACTTAGGATTTAATAATTAGTGTTATATGATATAGTTTCTAATCTTAGGTTATAAGTGGACCTAGAACCCGACCAGATCCTAATCGATCTAATCAACATAGGATAGGGTTCAAAAATTGAGGCTCACAGCTGCCTTTTGATTCCCACGATCGGTCACCGACACGTGAGCAACACCTTTAACTTAGTCAGTCAGTAGTCAACGTACAGTTAAATGCATGAAAAGCATGTCAAACGACTACTTGAAACAGATATGTCAGCATTTCCATAAAAATAAGGATAGATTAGAGAGAGTGCAACGGATAGAAACAGGAAAATGCAACGGATCGATGACAACCGTCACGACCGCTTACCCGTTATGAATAGTACCGTTAGGACATGTCAGCGAGAGGACGTGGAGCGGTCGCCGACCGTTACTCGATAACAATAAAAGGGCTACGAGAGTCTTGCTTTCATCACGCTATTTGCCCTTACTTTCTAATCTCTCTGAGCATTCAAGCGATTTCTCTTCTCTCTTACAACAATCTCGTGAGCTTAGTGCAAAAATCCCTGCCTCTTAGCCGCTCAAGAACACCCGATCAAAAAGTTATAAACTCCAGTACAAATCCCCTAAACCACATGGCACCCAAGACTGCTCTTCGATCAAAGGCTAAAACCGTCCTCAAGGAGGCTTCATCACAACAAGTGGCCGACATGCGGCCGACAGAATCTCTCAGAGCATTGCCGCCCCCTCGTCTGCCTAAAGAAGAGGAGGATCCACTTGTGCGAAGGGTCACGGATGAAGGCGACCTACTCCAAGAAGAGGTAACCTATATAAGTTCTTTCCTACCCAAGCTCTACCACCTAATTCAATCTGAAATCCTCAAACCAAAAATTATTCCTACTCAAACTCTTACCTCCGCCAAAAGACAACCAGGTCTTCTCCTGCTCCTTTACCGAAAACTTCCAAAATCACCACAAAACAATCTAAAGCCAAAAATCCAAAATCCAAAAGACACTCAACTGCTACAACTAGTCACACAACTCGCGCATCCACACATAGCCAGAAACAAGAAGCTCCACAAAAAGCCCACTCCACACCTGAAAGAGCAACACACAAGTTACACTTCACCGACGACGAGGAAGCTACTCCCTTAGCTGTCGTCGAAGCAATCATCCACCAGCTAGAAGACAGAAGCTCAAACGTGACGAGAAGTCAAAAGATGCTTCAACAGAAGAGAAAGGCCAGGAGGAAGGCGTGACGACGCCTGACTCACAAGAAGAAGCCAGGCTCATCGACGTATTTGGGGAACCAATCATTGACAGGTCCTCGATGTCTCAATGATCCAGTCATGAAGGTGCTAGCAACACAGAGTCCTCACCGATCCTACCAACTGCTGAGCAACGAAAGAAATCAGAGAAGGCAAAGGGCAAAGAAAAGAAGACCCCTTCTCTATATGCTAAAGAGTTCAACGAACTCCGTCAAGCCAAGAAGGCAGTTGCCAAGTCCCAACCACCTCAATCATTGAAGCGCCTCAAGAAGCTCAAGGAGCTGGAGTCAGCCTTGATTATGGCTGAAAACATAAATGATTGCTCCTGTCCCGTCTTACCAAAGACGCTAGAACTAGAGTGGATGGATAGGATGGGTCTAGAAGAGATCCAGGAGCTGTTGGAATACCAAGGATGAGAGGACTTCTTCCAAGAACCCCTCGCCGTCTACACAGAGCTGCTCAAAGAGCACATGCGCCATCTTGGATCACTCCAAAGTGACGATGACTACATTATCTCAAGGGTTTAAGGCGTAGACATCAACATCTCCAAGTCTTGGATCTCCAAGACTTTCGGCCTGGAGCCTGAAGGACTAGTCATTCCAAAAGAAACAACTTGGAATGACCTAGGACACCTAGGAGGAATAATGGTCAATCTGCTCAATAAGGGAGCAACAATGAAGAACTTCCACGCAGCGGAAATGTCCATACCAGACAGGGTTCTCTTAAGTCTGGTCACCCACAACATCACCCCCTAAAAATCAGCGCACTCACATAGTCAACACAAGGGATGTAAGGCTGTTGTACGCACTAAAGACTAAGGAGAGTATTGATCTCCCAACAATGATTCTGCTCACAGTTAAGGAGAGTCGCCATGTCAACCAAGGTCTAGTGCATGGGGGAGTGGTCATCAAGGCGCTACAAGAAAACGGAGTGGACACCGACAGGTTCCACGAGTGTGTGCACACCACTCAAGACAACATCTGTTTAGAGATGTTGTCCAAAATGGGGATCAAGACGAAGGGAGACAAGCTAGTGGTCGCTCAGAAGCCCACAAAAAGCGAGGACTCAAGGTCAAAGCCTTGACCAACCGCAAGAGCATCGACACTTAAGAGGAAGAGAAGTCCCTCACCGGTCCATGACAGGTCGGGGACCAGTCTGGATACTTCAGCTCGGGATGTTCTAAAGAGTGTGAGAGTTACTCTCACTGCTGTGTAGGATGTCTCTAGAGAACCAAGTGTTCATCACATGGTTCAAGGAGCTATAGACTTCGTAGACTCCCACATCTAAGCTTGAGTGTTCTTTGTCTCTTAGAGACGTGAGTGATGACCGTGAGAAAAAATTAGTCTTTAGTTAGATTTTTTTTCCTTCCATTAATGTTCTGATGCCATTGACTATCTGTTTTTAAGTCAATCTTTTGATATAAATGCAATGCAACTGTTACTTTGTCAACTTGAACGTTCAAAACTTTGTTTACGAAATAGTTTATTGCATTGGCTGCTTCTTCCTTGATTAAAAGTTGCAACTGATCAGAGATATTTAGTCCCATCCATTCCAATAATCCCATCTACAAACTTGACACCTAAAAAGCCAACAAACATAGCCCACAAGACGTAGCACCTCATTTATTACCACTCACCAAGCAGTGGTCGAGCATATCCTCAAATGTCTACAAATACTTGCTCAGTACATTTGCCACTCACGATCATCACTTCACATCTCATAAAATGGCACAAACTCCACAAAGCTCCTACATCACAAATGAGAAAACAGTCCATTCCCCCATTCAAAAACTCAAGTTTACAAAACATCCAAAGAAATACGTCGCCCAAAGCTATGTCCAACCAAACTCCGACTCATTCACAGCTTGGTCTAGAACATCAAGTGGTACTCCATCTCAGTCTCGAAATCCTCACTACATGGAGTTCACAGTAGATTCTGAGGAGTCAGGCCTCTCCACCCCAGCTGAACCACCCTTGTTTAAAGCTTTTTCGGAGGATGAACCTTATGGCCTATGAAATACCCCCTAACCTTAAAAAATTAATTAAATGAACTATTAATGATCTAAAAAGACTAATAATCATCTTAATACCATTGGGGAACAATCTAAGATCTTAACGAGGCAAAACATGCCTTAAGATCAGTAAAGCCAAAAATGTGCTTTAAGAAACCATAGAGATTGTGTGACCTCAATTAGGATCCAAAATGGATTACTAAGTATTATAATTAAGTAATGAACACTATAAAACTATTATCAATGGAAACAAATCTCAAAAACATGTTCTAACACATATTGTGCTTTAAAACTCCTTAAAGCACGTTTTTGAGAAAACTGACTTTCTAAGTGGGTTTTGAGTGGTGTTAAGGGCTGGATTACACCTTGATATACTAATGTACTATAGTGTACCACATTATAAGGTCTGATTCAAATAATTTCAAAAAAATCACAAATATGGCATTCATTTGTGAACAGTAATTGAAATAGTGCATTTTTAAGTAATGTTGACCAAGCCAAGTCAATGGTCAAGACTTGACCCATCCTTATCTATATGGAGGCAGCAGAATTAAGGTATGAGGACATCACTTGTTTCTTTAACCAAAATATCAAGGCAATTTAGTGAATCATCACGTTACTATTCCATTTAATACTTTTCATTCCTTAAAACACAAAATAAGCCATTATCTTTCCTCTTGTCCCATTCCATCCGAGTACCTTGCTCAATCAGAACCTCTCAAGCCTTGTTCTTGAGCAATCAAGGGAAATCCAACTCATTCCCACCTAAGGTAATGGTTTAAGTCATAATTTAGCTCTTTTTCTTCATCTCTTCATTACCTACACATGGAGCTAATAATCTATCACTTTCCATGGCTCAATATCAGTATTTTCAACCTTGATTAAGGACTATTCTCGGCTGAAGCAACCATTGGGACCAAGGTGGTCAAAATTTCCATTTTAAGGTAAAAAACATACCTTAAGGCTTTCATTTCTCCATCCGGTTTTCTTTGCTTGATTTCCATGATTTTATACACTCATTATCTTCCCATTATCATGTTGTTTCAGTGTGTTAACCCCTTTGATCAAGAGTGGCCGAAAACAAGAGAAAAATTCATACTTTAAGGCATTTTGCCAAGGTAAAACCTATTACCATATCACCTTGCTGTCATCTTGGTATTCCCCATGTTTTTATGGTGATTTTAACACCCTTTAGTGTTCTGTATATAGGCCAAAAGTTCCTTGAGTTAGCCTTTCTATTTTAAGGTAATATTTGCCTTAAATCTTACATTAATTTGTTCCTTATGGTTAGCTCATGCTTGGAGTGTAACCATATCTTATTTTGGTGTATAAAACAATTCAAAGTGCTGATCTAATTTCTCCTCCACGCTTCCATGAGGGTTTAGAGCATTTAGGCACCTAAATCAAGGTATAAATACCTTAATCTTATGTTTATATGATTTCTAAGTTCATATAATATATGTGCCATGAGTGGAGTATTTTAAATGGTTATTTTTAACCTAAGTGTGACCAGAAATGACTTAGATAATATGAGCTAGTCATTTAAGTGATTTAATTAACATAATGGTCAAATTATGACATTAAGTGGAACTTTTGTAAATAATGGAGAACTTGGTGTGAGGGCCGAGAGTTTACAGCATTATTAAGACATTTAAAATGTAATTTTATGTTATAATGCAAAGTTGTAATAAGGCCATGTTATTAGGCCATTTTAATTTAAGTTTAAAAGCTTATTTAATTTAATTTATGCACTTAGCATAAATTTTGGGGTCAATCGGTAATTACAATAAAAATATGAAGTCATGGGATATTTTAGGTGAAATATAAGGTTTAAAATGAATTTAAATAAAAATTATAACATTTTATAAAGTTTTATGTCAAAATTATAAATATGGGAAACTTTGGGGTAAACCTTGTAATTACCGAGAGTTTAGGGTCAAAACTGAATTTAGAAGTCAAAGTTGACTATATAGAAGATTTTGACCAAATTTGGTGAATTATTGAATCAAATACCAACTTATATTAAGTTATGTATTAAATTGTAAAAAATTACATAACAAATGTGGTATATATTAGATTACTGAAAGTTTTAGGTATAAAATGGTATTTTATACACCTATGAGTTATTAGGAATTTATTTGGTTAAATTTGGAGTTAGTATGAATTATATAAGTATAATATATGATATTTTATATCATCGTTACATTTGGGTAACATATGGGGTAAAAACTGTAAATACTGAAAGTATAAGGTTAGAAATGATGTTTATAAACCTTTTGGTATAGTTTGGTAATTTTTGGAATTATATATGAGGTTTTAATAAGATATATGTATAATATATAGTTTTAATGACATTAGGAAACTATATGTTATAAAATGGGGTGATTTGGTAAATATAGAAAGTTGAGAGGTGAGAATTAAATTGGAATAGACAATAGGGTCTGTTCGGCAATTATAAAGGATTATGACCATAGGTTATAATTATATTAAGGTTTAAAGATTATAATATAAGGTATATATTATAAGTGTAACATTATATAAATAATGTGGTGGATTTTGTAAATATTAAAGAAAATGAGTGCTGTTCGGTAATAATGGGTATTTTAGAATAAGAATTTATAATATGGTTTTTCATGTTATAAAGGTTGTAACATTTATAATATAAGAAATATTCATTAAAAGAGAATGAATATACTATAAAGACTTACCATATAATAAATGGTCCCTTAATACATATATATAAATAAATATATGTTATGGAGTGAGAAATACAATATGGTTCAACAACCATATAATATCATAATTAAAATGATATAAGATAAGGAGAAAAGAATTATAAACATTAGTTAAGGAAATTCTAATGTTATGATGTTCATGAGATAATAAGGAGTTATATAATTCAAAGTATTTTTAAATATGAATTATACAACATTACACTTGGAGAAACTAACCTTAGGAAAATAAATACTAAGGTGAGATGTATAATATATGATCAAGATTATACATGCAATATAGTGACAAACTATATAATATACAAATGTATATTAGATTACATGCGATAACAAACATTTAGGTTAAGTATATTAATAAACAACGACGTAACCACACATGTAATATAGCGTTTACTAATCCCGAGTTAAACCGAAAACCCGACAAACGTCGTTAGTAAATAATGAGGAATGAACCGGGAGGGATTAAAGACGGTACGGGGGTACCGTAGAGTAATGTTGTTATACAGGATGCTAATCTGTAGTGTTATGTATTATTAGACTGTTAGAGACGTCACGAGGAGCATCAGATCTAGCTGGTTCATGCTCCACGGTTTTATAATCCCGGTGCACGGTATGTTGTTATGTGGCTTGATTGTCTCTGAGGATTTCCTCAGTTCAGACATTGTGTGAAAATCTGTGCTAAGATTGAATGTCTGCTTGTGTGAATTAATATGCATGAGTTGTGTGTTAATGCTGCTTTATTATTATTACTGTTGTACGATAACAGTACTGTTCGTATATATGAACATATTATAAAACGAACTAGTGGCAATGATGCTATCTTATATGTGTAATATAAGGAACGTAAGTAAAAAATTATAGCATTAGGATAATAAGATATATATATTATCCGAGAATTATATACGGAGCATTAACCTTTTTAACGCCGCTCTCGTATCTAACACTGGATCCCGAGTTGACATACTTAGGATTGGACTAACGACCTTAGTCTGCCGTGTTAGGAAAATGGTAATGTGATGCGATGGTATAGATAAGTTAATCAAGAGGATGTGGCTCTTGGTGAGAACTGTGATCAATTAACGATACTAGGATGTCATGTGGGTATCTGTAAGTATCAAGATAAATTCCAACAGACTACAGATGGTTCGTCAATCGGAGACTCTACCGCTAGAGTGGCTACTACCGTGGGTGACCCGCCATAAGAGATGGGTAACTTAGAGACACGTCATTTTAATGAGACTTTATCATTGTATGACTGAACAATTACGAACAGCTATATTAGCTCGTACAGTAGGCGAACATTATTTGGGCTTGTATGCGAAAGACGAGAATTTATACTTGTTTATAATCCTCGTTGTTTTGCCTTGTTGTTCATTGGTTATGCTATGTGATTATGTGATGTATGTTTGTGAATTTATGGAATTGAGTCGTTGTACTCGTATGTGTGTTTGTGAATTTGTGGAATTGAGTCGCTGTACTTGTATGTGTGTTTGTGAATTGGTTGAATCGGGTTGCTGTACTCATATGTATGTTGTGAATTGGTTGAGTCGAGTCGCTATACTCGTGTGTAGATTATTGTGTGTTTGGTCGAGTGAGTTGCTGTACTCAAATATGAACTATTAAGTGTTTGATGGAGTGGAGTCTTCGTACTCATAAATGCATTGTGACGCTTTCAGTTGGTTTACTGTGGTGTGATATGTGAAGCCGGGGGCTTGTTTGCTATTTGAGTTACTGCAAAATATTTATTGCTTTACAGTTTTTATATTAAACTACATGCATGAAAATGAATTGCATGCTCTCAACCAATTAACTGAGGGTTTGAGGGGGCATGTCAGTCATGTAGTAACATACTCAGCAGGGGCTGATTCCATACCACAAACAAATATTTGCAGGTATGCAGCTTCCGGTGTCGACAGAGAGTGGGACGCGCTGGGTAATGTAGTAACCGTTGTTTAGGTTTGTACTGTCGTATTTCGATAAGAACATAGAAACATGTATATGACTGGGATACTTAGAATGCTCACTAGGGTTGTATTTATGTTGGGACAGAAAGTTAAATCTATCTCTTGTTGTCACTGATTGTTTCGTATTATGAATATATCAGTAAGCACGTTATTACTAGTATGGGCGAGTGAGAACGGTGACACCAGTAGTTCGATTGTTTAGATTACCGCTGCGAGAACTATGTTAAGTAAGACGATTAGGAGCCGATTATAGTAGGGGTGTTATAGCCTAGATGTCACTGAATGGGATACCCAAACATGTCACTCTATATAGACTATCTCGATCATAGTTGTAGTTTGTAATCTATGAAATGTCATGGCCTTTTCAATAAATTAAGTCATGTAGTTGCTCCCTAATTTTGCTGTATGGCAAAGGGGGAAAGAAAGATATGTACTTATGACCTATGACTATTTTTCTTGTATTATGTAACTGTCTTAGCGGAGAACTCTCTACTATGGTTGTAGTATAAAAGCTGTTATCTTTTGTGGTTCAGATAAATCTTTCAACCTTTAACAAACTAAGGCGGAATTCTTCTTAGGGGGAATCTCTCGAATTTTTAAGTTGCCAAGTACATATATTTTTGCATAGGTTGCCATCATTAAAAAGGGGGAAATTGTTAAGTCAAGATCCTTTAGTTTCGATGATAGCAAACCTTGTATTGTGTATTTAACATGTTTGTTAAGCTTTGATATTCAGATAGACAGGCTAAAGAGTGGCTTCACACACAAGGTTGCAAGTGCACTCAATTCATGACATGTGCCCAACCGGTCGGGCACCTGTTTGGGAGAACTCACGATAGAACTTCTAGCACATACAAGAATCAGGCATCACACGAAGATATCTCTTATGTTTCAAGAGTAAATCAAAGACAAAGACTGCAAGAAGATCAACATACTCATTCAGAATCACACATCCTCATATTCAACTAGCACACGGCAAGAATATGATTCATTAATGTGCAAATGGACAAGATAAGTAAAAGGCTACTTATCAGAACGATTACATAGCCATAATAAAGTCTAAAGGAGCATTTATGAGCATTAATGAGCCAGACAAGATCAAACAAGTTGGACACACAAGTTGAGCTCAACCAATCGAGAGAGCTGCTGCCGACGTGTCCCGTAGCTAGACGACACGTGTTCCGACAACTTCAGATCAAGTTGAAGCCTCTCTACAATTCTAGTGTGGTTGTTATGTGATAGGTCGAAACTGTAATCGACTCCTTGAGTCTAGGAGTGTATAGGACGGTAGTTACATCTTAACTAACCGTATATATACTTGTATTTATGTCATATGCAAGTAAGTCTGCACAAGAGAGAAAACGAGAGAGATTAACTGAGCTAGTGTGAATCAGACTTAAGTGTGTGTAAAGGCTAGAGAGTTGGTGAGCTGGTTAGGACTGGAGTTATGTGACAACACTTTGTAATTGGTAAACTGATCAGTCAGGGAGCGGTTGGGGAACCGTAGGCCGACTGTCAGGAGAGGGTAGAGGACTTTGGGGTAAAGTCCAAAACTGCCCCAGAGTCTGTGTGTGGGGCGAGGGAGATTGAGTGAATTTCATGTGTGTAAATTTTCAATCAAAATGGAGTTTCCAGTTTAAGTTTATCTCATGTCTTCCCTTAACCATCAAAGTTTATTTGAGTCAACGATACGTCCACGATCGATCGGGGACGCATCAGGAGCGCTAGCTAGCTTCAACACCCCATATAGACAATTGTCCAAGAACCTAGCTCTCAAGTCATTCAGGCTTGAAAACTAACTACTTTAAGCCCTTTGTCCTCACTTGGGCCTAAAAGTGGAAGACCTTAGTAGTCAACCCATATGTATTCTTATAAACCACTCACAATACTACTCATATCTCGATGTGGGATGGGTTACTACATACTCCCTCACTTAAAGAACGTGACATCCTTGTCGCAAACCTAACATCCAAGCCTCATGGACTTCCTTGATAGGTGTTAGATAGTCCATTCCAGCACAGTCACGAGTCAGCTATGATAACACCCCATATGAGTAATTGTCCAACAACCTAGCTCCCAAGCCATTCGGGCTTGAAAATTAGCCCCTTTAAGCCTTTTGTCTTCACTGACCCATGAAAGTGGAAGGTCTTGTTGTTATAGTCAACCCGTAGGTATCTTTATAAACCACTCAAATGATTACTCGTATCCCGAAGTGGGATGAGGGTATCACATCACATGTAACACAATTGATTATTAGTCCCCATAGCTATCCCGTTAGGCCCCATGTAATACGATTAACGGGTCATTGATGTGTTTGTTCCATATCTAACATCATTTGTATATTATGACGTGTGCTTTATGTGTTAGTCTTATATCTCTATTTGATCAATGACTTCTCTGGACCCATCAACATCTAATATTATAGGAGTTTGTTAATCAATTTTATGATATATTTAAGCAACTTAACCAGCCTCGATGTTGATTTAGTAAGCTGAGTAGATGTCTTAGCCAAAACTTGAGAGTTAGTTTAGTAATTTTGTTAGTTACACTTGCTACAAATAGGTGTTATATTTGTTGTTGTAATCATCGTTTCCAAGAGCTTCATATTAGTATTATCTTGAGAGAAATCAAGCATTATTGTGTGATACAAGTAGGTTTAAAACTCCTCACAATTTATCATTTCGATAAAAAAATTCCAGTGAATGTGTTCTTAATCGGTGTGAGTGAGGAAGACTAATGTGTCTTTGTGTGGGAGTATAAGTGTTGATTAATCTAGTGTGTGTCACATTATGAAAGAAAAAAATTCTGAAATAATACTCCACAACAAAAATATTACTCATATTAACCTCCAACCAAAACTAATTCCTAAAATAACACTCCCGGGAGATTTCATCAATTATAGATTTAGAAATCATCTCTTAAAAGACGATTTCACCAAACCCCGCGCCACGTCAGGTG
Source organism: Limonium bicolor (assembly GCA_023374045.1). Lineage (NCBI taxonomy): Eukaryota > Viridiplantae > Streptophyta > Magnoliopsida > Caryophyllales > Plumbaginaceae > Limonium > Limonium bicolor. The sequence goes on from CM041776.1 coordinate 206,644,190, forward strand.
CTGACTCAGCGGGACGGAGGGGAAGGAGAAATCGTCTCTTGTAAAGACGATTTCACAAAATCGTCTTTACAAGAGACGAGTTATTCAGTCATAGGCAGGCGAGAAAATATATTCTATTACTTGTGAAATCATTCTTTCAAAAGACGACTTCATTATTAAGGAAGAAATCGTCTTTACAAAAGACGATTTCACGGGTTCCAGCTACTTAGCCAAATTTTTCCCCTTTCCCTTCCTCATTCTTCCTTTTCCCCTCTCTGTTGAGCAAACACCCTCCCGCAGCAGACACACCCGCAAGTCACCACCGCCCCACCTCCGCCCTTGGTTGCCGGAATCGTGTTCGCCGTCGCTCCTCTCCAGCGCCGCCAACCTACAACAATATCCACTGTTAGTTTCAACACTTGCATCAAGTGTTAAGGTAATTTCTAACCCTGGCAAATTAGGGATTGTTAGAAAATTAGGGATTCTTAATTAATTTTTAAATTAGTAACTTATTATATGTGGTTGTGTGTTAAATTATAATGGTAATTGATTAGTTGTGAAATTCTAGTTATAATTGATTTTTGAAATTTTGTTGAATATGGATTGTTTGTGAAATTTGGAAATTTTGGAATTTTATGAAATTAGGGAATGTTGGGAAATTGTGGATGTTTGTGAGATTGAAATCACAATTAATTGTTTGAATTGTTATATAAAGTTATATGTAATTGATAAGGTTGGATTATAGTGTTAGTTGGTTAATCTTAGCGTTTTACTAATTTTGGTGTTAGTTCATTATTTTCGGTTTTTTGTTTGGGTCATTGTGTCTGCAATCAGCCGGATGTTGGGAATAGTTGATTAAATTTGTGATTATTCGATAGTGTTATTAAATAGGTGGCATGTCCGCCTTTATCCAGTTTTTGTGTCGTGTTAGTGGCAAAATAGTGCATGGGGTAAATGTAGATGATTACGAGGGTGGGAAGAGGAAGCTCATTTTGGTTAGCATCGACACCAATCATGAGCAGCTTATTGCTCAGATTGGTAATCGTTTTGGCATCAACATGTGCACCCATGAAGTGATGGTGTCACAGCGAATGGGTCAATCAATGAATGACGACACTACAAAGTGGACAATCATACCCATTGAGGACGATAAGGATGATCAAAATGCCATGTTCTACTATCGGGGTAAAGGGCCACGAGATATATTCTACGAATTGTACGTTGAAGTACATGAAAACCGACAAACACAAACACTTCTCACCTCCTCATCTTATCAACACCACAGCCCTCCAAGCTTCACACCGCCCGAAAACCAAACCCCTCTGTCTTCTTCATATTCACCCCACCAAACACAAATCATCACAAACACTTATCTTCTACTCAATGCTCCTCCTCAAGATCAAACCTCTTTACAAGCACAAACACAAACCCATTCCTCATACCCAACACCAGTTGAAGATCATCTTCTACTCAATGCTCCTCCTCAAGATCAAACCTCTTTACAAACAGAAACTCATTCCTCATACCCAACACTAATTGAAGATCATCTCCAACACAATGTTGGTGATGATTTTGGATACTTTGATGATGACGACGACTTACAGGAAAACTTCGAGGAGGATGAGATAGAAGGGCTTGGAGGTGGTTCATCTGATGATGATGATGATGACAATGATGGTGCTAATGATGCCACACCGGTTGATGTGGCTACTGCTGTGGTCACTACCACCACCGGGGATGGCGATGCTTCTCTCGTCCATCCGTACCCATTCTACAACGCCAGTGGTGGTAGTGGTATTATGAGGTGAGAGGAGGAACAAGAACTGGAACTGAGAGATTAGAGTTATAGCGATGAGTTCAAGAAGGGTATGCTGTTCCAGAGCAAAGAGGTGCTGATACATGCAGTGAAGAGGCACTACATTATTCATCATCAATCGTTTGTGGTGAACTGATCAACCACAAAGTTATGGGACATCTACTGCCCATCCGAAAACGAGTGTGGAAGGAGATTATGTGGTGCGGTAATGAAGAAGCACCCTAGTTCCTTTATGATCACCGTTGCTGAAGGCCCGCACACCTGTCTGAACTCCATCTTGAGTCAAGATCATCCGCATCTTGACTTGAGATTCATGGCATGCATATTCACCAAGTATGTCAAAGAAAATCCCTACATCAGAGTTGGTGATCTTCAGACAGTGATAGCTGACCAGTTCCAGTGTTCTATAAAGAGGAAGAATGTTTGGGCGGCAAAGGTGACAGCTATTGAGATGGTTTATGGTGACTGGGATGATTCGTACAGCACGCTACTGCACTTGTTACGGGTAATTCAGCATACAAACCATGGCACGAAGGTTGAAATTGAATGGCATAACAGTGATCCCGGGTACGGTATATTCAAGAGGGTGTTCTGGGCGTTCGGGCCATGCATTGATGCATTCAGACATTGCAGACCCGTGATATGCATTGACGGTATCTTCTTGTACGGGAAGTACAAGCATAAACTTCTCATTGCGAGTGCAAGTAACGCTGACAAACACATAGTGCCACTTGCATTTGCGCTGGTTGATGAGGAGTCATATGCATCGTTGTCCTGGTTTCTTTCTTGTCTAAGGGTCCACGTTATATCAGCTCATAAGGATAGTGCTTCGATGTGCTTGATATCCGATCGCCATGCTGGTATACTTGCTGCTGTAGAGCGATCAAACGGGGTGTGGAAACCCCCTAATGTGCACGGGAGATATTGTGTTCACCACATCGTGAGCAACTTCAATAAGGTGGAAAGGAGTGCAGGGATGAAGAAGATGGCCTTCAGAGCAGCTGTAGCATCACAGCCCTGTAAGTTTGATATACGCATGGAAGAGTTGAAGAGTGCTAGTGCCATTGCTCTTGATTTCTTTGACACTATTTACCGAAGGAGTAGTGAACATTCGCACATGATGGTGGGCATCAGTTTGGCATGATGACTATGAATTTGAGCGAGAATTACAATGCAGTTTTGCTCGGTGCCAGAAACCTACCTATTGCTGCGCTGGACGAGAAGACGTTTTATAATTGTGTAAAGTACTTTGACACACGAAGGGGTCAAGCATCAGCGGCTTTGGCTAGAGGAGAGCTATATGCTGGTTGGGCGATGGAGAAACTGCAGAGATGGAGACAATCGGCCAACGGTCACCATGTTACGAGATTTGACAGGCCTAGAAAGTTGTTCGAAATCACTATTGCCACCAGATCATCAGCTTATAGTTTCAAGGGTGGCAATCGACATGCCATTAAGCTAATAGATGGGCATTGTACTTGCCAGAAATGGAAAACTTACAGGATCCCATGCTTACACGCCTGCGCAGCAGCTGCTTTCATACACATGGACAGTACCACTCTTATGGGTTCATGGTACATTTGGCAGAAGCACTCGTGGCCTTCATCAGACTTTCCCATCATTCTTCCCGACCTATCTCGTGTGTGTGAGCCTCGATTTTAAACCCTATCCCATGTTGATTAAATTGATTGGGATCTAGTTGGGTTTTAGGTCCACTTATAGCCTAAGATTAATAACAATGTCATAAAACAATAATTATTAAAACCTAAGCTAGCTCACCTGGAACCTATTATGAGTCGCCACCTATTTTTACCTGATCAAATCAGGAAAGGAGAGTTCGGTTCGAGGGCTTGATATTCGACTTAATTAGGGTTCAATTACTTTCATTACCCCTAGAAGTCGTTTTTCCTCTACTTAGTTTAATTACGGCTTATTACGAGTCGTTTTAACCTAAGTGTGCAAGCTTCTGTTTTTTGTGTTTTTTAGCTTTTTTTGACAGAAAATTAATATAAAATTAAAGATTCCTAAACTAGGGTTTCGGAGGCAGAATTAGGTCAAATTTTGTTTCTGTCCGTGGCTACGGACCTAATGTCCGAACCCACGGACCCTAGTTAACCTATGTGAACATAAAAGTCAAATTAAACAGAAAACGTAATTTTGCAATCTTGTCCGTGGCCCGGACATTATTTTAGAAAACCTAAATTTTGAAAATTTTGAAATACCGCCCCCGTCCGGGGGCGTCCGGGCTTACGGACAGGGCGTCCGGGACCCGGACATAGCGTCCGTGGGTGCGGACCGCCCTCGGACGGCGGCGTTTGGGATGTTCCCGACGGTGTTTTGAGCTCAAATTTTATGGGTGTGTAGCCTGAAAGATGTACAAGACGTTAGTGATTGAAAGTTTTCAATTTGAAATCGAATTTAACACGAACTTAACGAAAAGTTAGAAGGCAGAAACACAAACAACCTTAATTCAGAAGCAAGGAAAAATCAATTCGGTTAGAAATTTTAACCAGAAGTGTATTTAGACCAGAAGGGTTAGATAATTTGGTTTTCACCCTGTTTTGATTTTGAAAATTTGTTGTTCCTTCACGTCGGGAATCTCTGAAAGCTTCGTTAGTGGTCGATCCGACTCGACTTTGACCCGAGCTTCTGACTCCTCTTCTTCCTTGTTTTTTAAACACGTTTTAGTTCTGTATTTGTGGTGTTTTGATGCTTGGAAGTTCAATGGGAGAGAAAAATGTGTTTTTGGTGATTTTGGGATGATTTTGGTAGAGTTTCGGTGTTGGGAGTGTTGAAAACGTGGGAGGCAAGTAGACGGCTGTGTTCTCTGACTATGAGAATGTTCTCCTCTGCCCTAGGTCGTTTTTGGAAGGTCCTTTTATAGAAAGAGCAAGGCCATGTTGATAGAACAAGATTTTTATCTAAAACCCTGATTTTGTGCTCTAAGGGAATCTGATTTTTTAAAATATGTTTCAGGCCGATAAAAATTATGAAATTTTAACTGAAGATAAAGGATGAGTTTTAAGAATTTTGAGAGTTGGAATCGGGTTATTTTGATAAATAACCGATTAGATAAAATCTCACAATAAGGAATATCCCATAATTCATAACTTATTATTGGAAAGTCGAATAACGAAATTCCAACGGCATTAGTCTCTAATAATCATCCTCTATCTTGTGTTAAAATTTCATGACGTTTTGTTTCGATTTCGGTATTTTCCATAGGAGAGAGAAATTGCAAAATGATTGAATTTCTCTTTTAAATTTTGGGTTAAGGTTCCAAATAAAATAATTTCAGGTTTATGACTGTATGTAGTCATTCTAACCATGTGACAATTTTATTTTAATTTGGAAACCTTTTATTATTTCTATTTTGAGGTTATTTCATGTGTTAATTTAAGAAATTAGCTTATAATATGACTTAAAGCTAAATTTCTAGAATAAATATTATCAGAAAATCATGAAATACCTTTCATAATGACTATGATATTTGGAATTGTTTGGAGATAATGAACAAGTCATATAAAAATAGAAAATCCCGATAATGTCCTTGGAAAATCCCGCCTTGGTGCTTTTTGACCCCTTTTGCCCTTTGTAACACGTATGCCTTACAGACTACTGCGGGGGGGTTGAAATTTTGGGTATAACAGATTGCCCCCCGTCAACTAGGCTTTGTAATGAAGATGAAAAGACTAGTTGATGCCTAAGTGATACCCCAAAATTTTGTATCTTAAAAGACCCTACATGTAGATTGTGTCGAGCTATTCTAAGGCGCTAACTACCTATGAGTGAGAATGAAAATGAAAAGACGTCAAGCGATTCTAAGGTGTTGACTACCTAAAAATGAAATGATGAAATAAATGTCAATCGATTCTAAGGCGTTGACTACCCAAAAATGAAATGATGAAATAAATGTCAATCGATTCTAAGGCGTTGACTACCTAAAAATGAAATGATGTCAAGCTATTCTAAGGCGTTGACTACCTGAAGATGATGAAAGCTAAATAATGTGTAGATGTAGGAATGCTGATATGCTAGCGTGCTAATGATGCCAATGATGCTGATGATGTTGATGATGATGCCGATGATGCTGATGATATTGATGATGTTGATGATGATGCTGATGATGCTGATGATATTGATGATGTTGATGATGATGCTGATGATGCTAATGATATTGATGATGTTGATGATGCTCGGATGCTTCTGGGGACCGAAACCCATGCCGATGCTCCTGGCTGGACCCAATGTAGACTTATTGCCATCGCCCCCCAAGCCGGTGTGCAGGGATAACTCCTGGTAAAAACCCTGGGGACTTATTGCCTTTGCCCACCATTCGTTGATCCCAAAGTAAGTTGACATAACACAGGAGGATTTATTGCCATCACCTCGCCAACTTTTCTGTCTCCAGGTCTTGTGACGCGCCTGGATAATGCAACTAGGTCTTATGGCGAGCCTATATGAATGAGATGAATGCAATGTATTTGATGAGAGTGGGTAAGCTAAAGGGTCTTATTACGAGCCTAAAGGCATGCAACTAGGTCTTATGATGAGCCTAAAGGATGGATCTAGGTCTTATGACGAGCCTAAAGGTTGGATCTAGGTCTTATGACGAGCTTAAGGATGGATCTAGGTCTTATGACGAGCTTAAAGGTTGGATCTAGGTCTTATGACGAGCCTAAGGATTGGATCTAAGTGAGTTAAGTGCATGATGGGTCTCGCACTAAAAATGGGCTAGAAAGATAATGGTCTCGTGCAAATGCATGTGGTGAAAACCAATTGTAAAAGGGCCAAACGTGGCGATGGTGAGGTGTACGCAAAAGTTTGTAAAAGGCAATCACAGTGCAGGGAAGATATTTGTTCAAAGCAAGAAACTGTTGAAAAATGTGCTAAACATGGCAATGATGAGAATTGAAAATTGTTTAAAGCAAGAAATTGCTGGAAAATGTGTCAAACATGGCAAAGCTTGGGAAAAACTCTACTGAAAGAGGAAAGTGAAAGAATCACTTCCTGACTAAGAATTTCATATTTGCATTTTGTATCTTAGAAGATGAACATGCCACTGGTGGGGTGTGGTTTTTTTTTACGGTGCTAAAGGCTTTTGCTAGTGTTCAGGATATACGATAAACCTGGGATTAGGTTGTGATTTTGGATGGTGGTCAGGGTTATGGCAGGTCTGATGTTTTTGTGGGGGTAAGGCTAATGATGGGCTTGAGAGTGTGTGTGTGGAGGTTAGAGCTTATGCTTGTGGTGGGATGGTGGTGCTCAAGCTTCAGGTTTTAATTGGTGTTGTCAGGCAATTGTTGGAACCAACAATTGCCCCTAGTATTTTCTTTGATTAAACGTGCGAACAAGTCTCATCCTTACAGGGTCGAGGCTTATGCTTTGATGTGGTGCTTCCTATCCTACACTCAACGTGGTTGGTGTTTGCACTCATTTCTCGCTCATGGTCATAACTTCTAGACCACTGAATTCGATATTTGATGGATTTACGCATTTGATCTGTTACTTTCACATGATTGGACACACAACTATCAAGTCGGAAGTCTTTAGAGCTTATAACGTGGCCATAGGGTGTGATGAAAGACGACGGGATCACGGAGGGATATTTGAGGTATATGGAGCTTAAATGGGTGACCAAAGCTGCAACTTACGTCTTCTCTCGGATTCATCTTCCTTGTCTTGAAGTCGTCTGGCTGCTTCATGTTGACGTTGTTTTCAAGCTTCTGGACCAGGACTTTTGAAGTTGTCCTTTACACCATTTCTCTTTTTTGTCCTTTGGACTTCTTAGAGGCACTTCGGGTTCGCCTTTTTGTTTTATCCTTCCTTGACTTTGCCTTCGGGGTTCTTGTGTTTCCCGGTTTTGGGCTTCGAGAGCTGTTTTGATGTGAGCTCTTTTGATCCTGTGTCACTCTGGGACCATTTGCGGATCGCTTCGTCATGCTGATAGCGGCATTGCTTCTTTGGACTGATGAGAATGTTATCTGAGAGTCGGGCCCCTCGCTTCCTTTGGTCACCGGGTCGGACATTCATCATTGGCTGGGTTATTTTGTGGAGCTCATAATATCGAAAAGGGATATACGAAAGGCTCAACGGGGTTGCCTAGGGTTTAATGACAGGGTTTACAAGCTTTTGGCTATGTGGTGCTGTACCTAGGTGCTTCGTGATTCCTGATAGTTGTGTATCCGTTCTTTGTTACTTTTCGTAGGTCTAAGAGTAAATTTACAAATTATCTCCTTCGGTCAGAGTTATGCCGTTTACCTCACCTTTGAATGTGGTCTCACCAGAGTCGTGTAAAAATGACACTCTCGTTCACTCATGGTTTTTCCGCTCAAGACACTCTCGCGAGATCTTCACTCAGAGACTAGTTCACACGCTTACACAGAAGATTAAAGATGACGATCATGAGCTCAGATTGCCCCCTGTATTGACTTGGCATTTATGACAACACTTAAACAGATGTGGATTTTGGAATGTTTTGTGGATGTTTTGAGATAGACTGTGGGTGTGGACGGACATGTTCACCCTTTTTAGAAACAAAAGACAAGTCATTCTATTCTGTTGTCAGAAAATATTTTTCATGATCCTTTTTCTTGAAAAACATTTTTGTTTTATTAAACGAATGCACAAAAAATTCACAAATGGAAAGATAACATCAAAAATTGTAATCTTAGTAAAACTACCTAAAATGATAAAGGAAGCTAACTACCATAAAAGTTAGAAGAATGATTGAGAAAAGAAAACTACTAAATCGAGAAAACTTCTGAAATAGTGATGTTGAACAGTCTGATGCCAGCGTGTTGAAGACTCAAGCTGTTGACCATCGGGGCACCATTGACCATGATTGTCTTCCTTCCAAGCTTCGAGTAGGCCCTGCAAAATGTCTGAACTAGGAATGCCTATGGGTTATGTAGGAAGTAACTGGGCCTGAGTCTTCGCCAAACTGAGAGTGAAGTGCATAGATTAGAGTGATTCCTAGACTAGAACGGACATGTAGGCCTGAATCCAGGAAAGAAATCACATGGACCGTGAATGGGCCACTGGGCCGCGGGATAAGCCTTGGTCCAGATTCGTTTGATGCTCTTGTTGGGCCTTGAAACCGGAAACAGGAATGAATGAGTTATGCAAACTATCTTGGATTCAAATGTTTTATGGACCGCAATTCTGGATTGAGAATGAAGCTCACGGGCCAAAACTATGAATTGGTCTATGGGCTCAAATGGAATGAGTTATGAGTGTGGTACTGGGCCAGAATGATTGCTCTATATGTGAACTGGAATTTGGGCCGAGTGATTTTGGTTGGGCCTAAAAGATGACACCTAGATCTAGGGTTTTGGGTTAGGGTCATGATAAGAAGTCTACCTAGACTAGAATGAGCCCCTGAGCCGGAATGTGTTTGGGCCTGAAGTAAAGCACATGAGTTGGAATGGTCCCTAAATCACAAATGGGCCTAACTTTCTTCGGGCCAGAGAAGATGGTTGCTAAGCCGAAAAAGATTTTATTTTTAGGACTTGTGAGTTATTTCAAGTTCAGGTGGATTTCTTTTTTATGGGCCTAGAACTAATTGGATAATTCAAATTGGGCCAGAAGAGAAATCACCTAAGTCTAGGCTTTTGAGCCGAAGCCCGAACGACTTACATGTTAAACCAAACACGGCCTCTGGGCCGCAAACAAATAGAGCTGCCAATTCGTGCTGGGCTAGGTTGATGTAGGAGAAGTTCCTATCAATCTCTAGGCTGGGTAGTGGGCCGATCATACAAGCAAACAGGGCCCACACAAATTCAACATGTCCTCACTAGACGTTTAAATCACACCGGGTATGGGTCGATCCGGAGAGGTGCTTGGGGCATGGGCCCAGGTCACCACAAAGGAATAGGGCTTGCACGCTCTTCTCTTTGGGATTCCCCACTCTTTTCACATCACCAAAAGTGTGCGTCTACGGTCGGGTCTTTGACTGACCAAACAATGGGCTAGGTAAGGGCACTGCCAGGAAAACGCTTGGGGCTAAGGCCCAGGTATTAAGGGGTGTGGTTAGACGACACCCTCCTCTTTTCCCCCGCTTATTCACATCACCTAAAAGGTGTGAGTCCCTGACAGGGGACCTTCAAACGGGTCCCGGGGTGAAATCGGTTTGCGTGGACCCTCACTCTCATATGATGCAAAGGTGCAGAAAATAGAAGTGCGCATGAAAGTAAACAAACAGAGTAATAAAGCCATAAATAAACATTTTCGAGTTAAGCCCTCTTTCTTAAAATTAAAACAAGTTAAAATTAAAAAGTTGTCCCCAGCAGAGTCGCCAGTCTGTGAGCCTCGATTTTAAACCCTATCCCATGTTGATTAAATTGATTGGGATCTAGTTGGGTTTTAGGTCCACTTATAGCCTAAGATTAATAACTATGTCATAAAACAATAATTATTAAAACCTAAGCTAGCTCACTGGAACCTATTATGAGTCGCCACCTAATTTTTACCTAGATCAAATTAGGAAAGGAGAGTTCGGGTTCGGGGGCTTGATATTCGACTTAATTAGGGTTCAATTACTTTCATTACCCCTAGAAGTCGTTTTTCCTCTACTTAGTTTAATTACGGCTTATTACGAGTCGTTTTAACCTAAGTGCGCAAGCTTCTGTTTTTTTGTGTTTTTTAGCATTTTTTGACAGAAAATTAATATAAAATTAAAGATTCCTAAACTAGGGTTTCGAGGCAGAATTAGGTCAAATTTTGTTTCTGTCCGTGGCTACGGACCTAATGTCCAAACCCACGGACCCTAGTAACCTATGTGAACATAAAAGTCAAATTAAACAGAAAACACAATTTTGCAAGGTCCGGGGCCACGGACAGGATGTCCGTGGGCCCGGACATTATTTTACAAAACCTAAATTTTGAAAATTTTGAAATACCGCCACCGTCCGGGGGCGTCCGGGCTTACGGACAGGGCGTCCGGGACCCCGGACATAGCGTCCGTGGTGCGGACCGCCCTCGACGGCGGCGTTTGGGATGTTCCCGACGGTGTTTTGAGCTCAAATTTTATGGGTGTGTAGCCTGAAAGATGTACAAGACGTTAGTGATTGAAAGTTTTCAATTTGAAATCGAATTTAACACGAAACTTAACAAACAAGTTAGAAGGCAGAAACACAAACAAACCTTAATTCAGAAGCAAGGAAAATCAATTCGGTTAGCAATTTTAACCAGAAGTGTATTTAGACCAGAAGGGTTAGAGAATTTGGTTTTCACCCTGTTTTGATTTCGAAAATTTGTTGTTCCTTCACGTCGGGAATCTCTGAAAGCTTCGTTAGTGGCCGATCCGGCTCGACTTTGACCCGAGCTTCTGACTCCTTCTTCCTTGTGTTTTTAAACACGTTTTGGTTCTGTATTTGTGGTGTTTTGATGCTTGGAAGTTCAATGGGAGAAGAAAGAATGTGTTTTTGGTGATTTTGGGATGATTTTGGTAGAGTTTCGGTGTTGGGAGTGTTGAAAACGTGGGAGGCAAGTAGACGGCTGTGTTCTCTGACTATGGAATGTTCTCCTCTGCCCTAGGTCATTTTTGCAAGGTCCTTTTATAGAAAGAGCAAGGCCATGTTGATAGAACAAGATTTTTATCTAAAACCCTGATTTTGTGCTCTAAGGGAATCTGATTTTTTAAAATATGTTGCAGGCCGATAAAAATTATGAAATTTTAACTGAAGATAAAGGATGATTTTAAGAATTTTGAGAGTTGGAATCGGGTTATTTTGATAAATAACCGATTAGATAAAAATCTCACAATCAGGAATCTCCCATAATTCATAACTTATTATTGGAAAGTCGAAATAACTAAATTCCAACGGCATTAGTCTCTAATAATCATCCTCTATCTTGTGTTAAAATTTCATGACGTTTTGTTTCGATTTCGGTATTTTCCATAGGAGAGAGAAAATTACAAAAATGATTGAATTTCTCTTTTAAATTTTGGGTTAAGGTTCCAAATAAAAATTTCAGGTTTATGACTGTATGTAGTCATTCTAACCATGTGACAATTTTATTTTAATTTTGGAAACCTTTTATTATTTCTATTTTGAGGTTATTTCATGTGTTAATTTAAGAAATTAGCTTATAATGTGAATTAAAAGCTAAATTTCCAATAAGGCGGATCAAACTCGACCCATGTTGAAACATTACCCATTATCCAAAGGAAGAATTACCACTACCAGATATTTTCCTATATTCCCAGTCACCCCACTAGATCATTAACTACCCAGAGCAATACCAAAACACTCAGTCCTACAGAGTGCAGAAGCGTAAACCCTAGGCAGTTAATATCTAGTGAAACAACTAGATAGGAGGAACCAATAACCAAGGAAGTTTCACATACAGGCTCAATTAGTCACAGCAAGCTCAGTTAGTCACCCAAACAGTTTCCTTTTGAAATCCATTCAAGATCAGTTGGTGTTCCAAAACATTCCATAAAGTCCATCAGCAAAAGTATCGAGTACGAGAAATCATACAAAACATTCCATAAGGTCCAAAACACAACAAGCTGAGTACGAGAAATCGTACAAAACATTCCATAAAGTCCAAAACACGTCAAGCTGAGTACGAGAAATCGTACCTGGGTAACGCTGTAGCAGTTCTAATCAACTTGTGCAAACAATCAACAGTACTCTGAAAAATATTAAAGGTAGTCTATCATCAATCACTTGTAGCCTATGTTACGCTTAAATAAACTCCTTACTCTTATTTCAAAGTCTCAATTATCTTATAAGCCCTCACTTAAATGTTATGTATAATCTTTGAGTTATATGAGAACGTTGTATAGCCCAAGGTGGTAAGATCAAGGAATGTATTCGATTAACATTTGATAATTGTCCACTCCTATCCACTTTATTCATACTTAACCACAATCCTCACATTAAAGACCTTAATAACATAAGTGCATTATACGTTATTCAATCAAATCTTAGAATTTCAATAACAATTCTTAAGCTCAATACTTTTACTCTTACTTCAGAATAAACATCGTCTTATGACCTATAATAGGTTTATCTTAGAATACTATACTATTAATTCACAATGTAATGATTACGTACTTTATCAATATTACCAAATAAACAACATGATTAAGTTTCCCCTTGTAACACCCCAACTCAATCCAGATGTGGTCTCGCAACTTAACAGTATATATATAAACATGTCACAGCGGAATTCCTTACAATCCAGGACCTTGCCACGGTCTGACTACAGAATATACCGAACATTAGTACTACAATCTTAACCATTTACATATCCTTCTTACAACCCCCTCACATCCTATACATCTTACTAACTCAAATTGCCATACGAGTGTACATGCACAACTCGTAGGCCACACTTAACCCGTAACACTTGTACCCCTTCTTACTCTCGCGACGGCCGCTTCCTGATGTACCTGTGTAGTAAAAACAGCCCCCAAAGGGGGTCAGCACGAATGCTGGTACGATCCCCTTATGGCCCCCAAGCTAACGTGGCTACGACGACTAATTGTCGATAGCATGGAGGTTGATTAAATGCACAACATAATAGTAAATGCTGTAAACAACAATCCATATATGAACAATCAAAGTTCACACACAATGAACGACTTAAATGCGTTCCCTTAATTGGAGAGTTAGTTTTTAACTCCTTAAGTAATGTTCCCTCTTAACCTTAATCCATCCTTATCTCACCTTAATCTTAGTCTTATCTTAACCTTAGAAACAACCATCCTTTAATAAGGAGTGGATTTTGCTTATCTTAATCTTAATCATACAAATCATCCTTTAAAAGGAATGATTGTAACTTATCTTAATCTTAACTTAATCTTAATCTTAACAATACAAATCATCCTTTAAAAAGGAATGATTGTAACTTATCTTAATCTTAACTTAATCTTAATCTTAACAATACAAATCATCCTTTAAAAAGGAATGATTGTAACTTATCTTAATCTTAACTTATTCTCAGAATACAAACCGTTCCTGGAGGGGAATGGTTGTAGCCTAAGTCCAAACCTGGGATTTAGGTGATCCCACCGCACCATCTTAATGCCACCTACCCTGGACGGGAATCCAGCGTAGCTGAGCCGGTAACCGGCCCTAGGCTACAAGTCCGAAGACAAGTCCTTAAGCGGAGGGCGGATCTGATTCAGATACCGTCCCCCTTTTCCTTAGCATGCATGACCGGAGATCGGTCCCGGGTTTCCTCACTCAAGTTCCAGTTAGTAATAGTCTCAAGACCATGTTTGTTGGTTAACCTCTTTCGGTTCATATCGTCCCTTATTAGGGGCGTTCCTTAGTCTCACTCAATTTCTTACTAAACATTGGTTAGTAAGTTCTCACGGTATGTTGTGTTAGTTTTCAAACATCACACAACCATACAATAAATAATATATTCCGGTTGCATGCTTTATCTTGTTTAGTGAGCACACAAAAACAAATAGCACACAAGCCGAGGGACACCTCGTTAGCAAGCAGGTCACAAGAGAACTGTACCGTTCACCGTTGGTCGTTCGGCTGCTTACTCTCTTCCGGAGTCCAATTTCCAAGTCCTAAAACATTCATTCAGTTTTAGGTTGTTAATCCCTTAACTCAATTCAACTTACTTATCTTACTTAACTTACTTAACCCTTAATGACTCCAACCTAACACCTCTTAAGTCTTACAACTTAATCTTACAAACTTAATCTTAAACTTTTAAGTTTATTCTTAACTTAATCCCTTAAGTCTTTATACCTCTAATCATCATTGCCCCCTTAATGGGGTACCATTAATACCACTAAACTCTCTTAGGGTTTCTTTTTTTTTTTTTTTTTATGGTCCGACCGACCCACCGACCGACCCACCCCCTGGGTAGGTCGGCTGCAGAGAACATCCAAATTCACAGTTTCAGCCCGACCGACCCAGACTGGGGTCGGTCCCCTGGGTAGGTCGGCTGCATAAACTTCCCATATATTGTCAAACTTTCTCCAAATTATTCCTCAAGCCTCCTAATGTGTTCTAACATCATTTGGCACATCAAACCTACCTTATAACCTCCACCAAACTCATTAAAATCACCTCCAAAGATCATTCCAACCTTTAGCTCAATTCTTGTAAGAAATTCCTAACACTTGTCAATTAATTCCTTATATTTCTAACATGTACATTTTGTCTAAAACTTCAACTAACCAAAGTGTTTCTTTTCTACCCATATAACTCCTCCTTAACATCATTGCTTGTTAAACCTTCCAAGGTTATCTTGCATGTCCATGCACAATTTCTCTTCTTTTCACTTGTTACTCATCACTCTTAAACTCTTAAGCTTGCTTATACATTTCTTTCCATTATCTTAATACCTTGACATTGTTCTTCATTTACCTTAACCATGCAACACCCTCCTTAGACATTTCCACTTCTCTTATGCAACTTACTCACCATTCTCATGATCATACCCTCTTATACGTTTCTAGTCATTTTCCTTGATGACTTACAACATCCTCCTACATTTTTCACTTCCATCACCCAAGTCCACACATTACCATTCAACTAAACCTTACTAGTCCACCACTAACATCATTACACTTACACAAGGTTCTCAAAACTCTCATTGTCTTGCTCTCTAGTTCATACCTAAATCTCCTTAAGGCATTATACACCTTTCCTTAAAACTTATGCACAAGTCTTACATTCCTCATATCATGATTTTGGTGTGTTTAGTACACTCGCCAATCCTCTAATTCCTCCTAGACATCTCTAGTCACTCTAAACCTCAAGAACTCCTTAGTTAACTCATTTCCACCCAATTTTTTTTTTCATGCTCCCTAGTAAACCCTAGGGCATATTAACTCACCACTACCACTTAAACACTTGTTTTCTACTCAAATTTCGCCATAGCTTCTCTAGCATCTTATCATGCCCAAACACATTATTTTTCCTCATTCAACCATCTCACACACATCAAGTTCTTCTCATCATATCTCATCACCCAAACCAATTCATTCATAACAAACTCAATATATTGCAATAGTCTTAAATTGCATAGCACTAAGGCTCTTAAATGACATGGCTCTTAGGCCCTTAAATGACTTAAACTTAAACACTGAATTTCCCACATTTAAAAGCTTTCAACCTGCAAATACACCCATCAATCTCATAGTAATTATAATGTTCTTAAAATCCTTCTTAAACTTATATTACTAACTCATTCCCATTGGCTCCTTAGTCACAAGTTCACAAGCTTATTTAAGTTCTTTTTCTTAGGTTATATAACCCAATACACAATGTAAGCTCTAAGCCACATTGTTATCCACTTAAACTCATCCCTTAAAACTTAAACCACCATTAGGTAAGCATTTTACCTTGTTTTCTCAAGCTTATCTTAACTTCCTCCTTAGACCTTCTTCTTGCATGAATCTCGGCCACCACTTAAATTCCCCTTGCCAATGTTCTAATCAATATTCAATGACTCATATGAGTACTAAACAATACACCAACCTCAAGGAATAAAAACCTAGGTTAAAAATGTGTTTTAAGGTCTAAAATGGATGATTACCTTTGAAGTCTCAAGATAGACTTTGGCATTGAATGAAATAGGACCTCCACTAGTCCTTGGTGAATAAATCAAGCTAGAACAAGGCATAAAAACATAGCCCCATGAGAAGAAATTTTCGGCCATGTAGAAGAAATGATGGAAACATGGTTTTTCTTACATTTTCTTTACCTTAAGAGAATGGAGAAGCTAATGAGCTCTTCAAACTTGATTTTCCTCCATCAATGGAGTTTTCTCATGGCACCAAACTTGAGCTTTGAAGGATTTGAAAAGATAGGAATGAAGGCCTTGATCTAACTAAGAGAAATCTATGCTTACTTTTCGATTTGGAGCAAAGATGAACATTTGGTGAGCAATTGAAGGTGGAGGCACCATGGATGGAGCTCTCACGGTTTTGGAGAAGGGAATAGGTAGTAAAACCGATGGTGAAGGTGGGAAATGAAGAAGAGAGGAGAGAGAGAAGGTATAAGAAGATATTTGTCATTTAAAAGCAAATAGTGAATTTACTCACTTTCCCACCTCTTTCCTTACTTACTATACTAGCATGTGGTGAGTCACCACTTCAAAAACCGTTCCCCCCTTTAATAATAAGATACTTTTGGTCTTTGTTGACCAACTAATTGACTTAAGTTGATTAAAACTTAAACTAGTCACTATTTGGCACTATTCACTAATCAGTGCACATATTTCTGAAATTTTTGATTTCCCATTGATTTAGACTTCCTAATGTGATACTAATTAGTACACATGTTGATTAAAGAGTAATGATGGACATTTAGCCACTCAAAACTCAATTCTAAGACAATTTCTCAAAAATGTGCTTTAAGACTTCTTAAAGCACATTTTGTGTTTTAACTTGTTTTCAAGCTTGGTTTTCTTTGCTAATTGATTTAAAATGACCATTAGAATATTACTAAGGTCTTACCATGATATTTGGGTACTCACCCAAGTCCCTCCAAGCTTAGAGCACATTTTTGCCCTAATTGCCCTTAAGGCATTTTCTTGTGTTTTCCTTGGTTTAAATTGTCTACCAATCTTTCTAAGGCATATTTTAGCCTTACTACATCATGATTTGATGTTTACTTAGCATACTTAGGTTTGGGGTATTTCAATCTACCCCCCTTAAAAGAACTTTGTCCCCAAAGTTCCCATGCATCTTATCTCATTAGAGTACATGTATTACCTCATTCCTTAGATCATATAGATCATACTTATGTATACTTAAACTCATTGAATCCTTAGATCCACCATATTCTTATTCTTAACTATCACACAACATGCTTAAGCATGTATAACACTCACAATTCTCCTTGTTTCTTTTGATGATCAAAAACATTCACATAAATTCCAACGTATTCTCCCATGTCACCGGTCCGTAGACAATGGCTCATTCGTCCTCGTCACCATGGGCCAGAATACAAAACACGCTGCTCTCCCCATGTCACCGGTCCGAAGACAAAGGCTCGTGCGCCTCGACTTCATGGGCGAGACTCAGTAAAAAGGTAATCCTTTTTACGAGGTCATGTGAGGAATAATTCCTCTAATTAAAAATACAATCAACTCCAATTTCATTTTACCCTAAGGCCTCTATCCTTAGTGTGATTTAATTGTGACCACTGGTAGGGAGTTTCAGGAATCATCCAACCCTGATGTGATCAGCATCAGTGTAGAACTATCCTTCCACCCCAATTTGTGTTCGGTTTCCCTTGATCCCTAGAAAATCAAGTTCCACCTCCCACGTCATTTTCAAACATCCAAATAATTCACTCATGTCCAATTTTCTATCTTTTTAGTTCTTCTAATCATAATCAATACATCTCCAAAGTGTGGACCCAGTCCATCAAACATTCCCGATGCATCTCTTAGTAATTACCTCAAGACTTAAATTCCTACTAAGTTCTATAACTGTCCCATACCAATTCTCACCATCTTATATCTCATAGCATTACAATTTCCTTCCTCATATTCATATCAAATTGTATCTCATAATGTTATCTTATTCTTATCTCACACATAGTCTCATATCGACTCATACCTCATATATTCCTTATTTCTTAAGTCTCCTTAATCCTCTTCCTTAATTCTCTTAACTTGTACTCACACCGAGTTAACAAGATAGGTACTTAATATGTATGGTATTCACATCTTCTGTGTGCAATAACCATGATTTATCTCAAAATGTTTATGTAAAACATATTCTCAAATTATTTTGTGCTATGCACACCGTAGTTTATGTACTCAGTACACAAACATACGCTAAGCGGTTTTCGCTCTACCCCCCTTAAAATGGATTACGCCCACGTAATCAAAATTATATCATCCTTGAACATAAGTTCAAGATGTCTAATTCTTACCAAGCATTCTAGCTTCCATGTCATCTATCTTGCTTATAATTCGATCAGAAATGACTTAGTCTCTGTATCGAGGATTCTTAACGGTACTTACACCGTTTCCTTAACTTAGTTTGGTCTAATCTCAAAGTAGTGGTCTGCTAGCTTCCGCTGCGCGACTCTGATAATCTTAGGCTTAATTGTCTCAATGGACACGTGTTATCTTTATATATACACGGCCTTAATGAGTTGTAACTCCTCTATCCATTCTCCTTGAAGATCTTACGCTCATACTCTTAGTATTTTCTCGAATGTCTAAATTGTTCTCCCCAACTGACCTTTGGTCTGAGGATGATTCTTAGTCTGAAACTACTGTTTAGTGCATATCGCACTTTACAGTCTTAATTCCTTACATCTTAAGACATATCCAATGTCTGTACTTAACAATCCGTGCTTTTCGCGCTTCATAGTCCTTAATTATCTGTTCTCTGGTTCCTCTGTGTTGCTGATTCAACTGAATTCTTCTCTTCGACTGTTTGCGGTAATGGCTGCTCTTGTCTGATCTTGTGTCGTTGTCCGTGGTACGGAGTCGACTACCTCCCGTGTTCCTTACACCACTCGTTCACATGCATGGGGTACCTTACTGGTACATTACTACTTACCCAACTAACTCATAAATGAGCGTGTCAGGCCTGCAAGCCCCTGTGGGGTGCAGTCGTCCCACGTCTCGTTTTAGTAAACTCATAGTGTCCGTCACACGTTTAGCTATTGCTAATTATGAAGTATTCTGTTGTCGATCTCCTCTTTCATCGTTCCATAATAACATTTATTGTTCTTCTTGAAGTTAATCAAGGGAAGTCCATTTACTGTGTTCTTGGGTATTGTATTCTCCAGCTCCTTTCTGCATTGATTTTATTTCTTAGTAGCTTAGGTCTCTTTCCATAGAGCCTCTTATCTTGTTTCTCATATTTATGCTACTAGGAATGCACTTCCAGTTCCTTAAGGAATGGGTAGTGTGCTTCCTGTGAAATCTTACCTAACCAGGTCCAGACTACTGGCATCAATGCTCAGTTCGTCTACCATCTTATTTCCTTACTTATATCGGTTTTAACTCATAAATCTCATTGCCTCTATGTCATTATTTGACGGCTTATACATAACGGTCGCTTTAACCGCGCACTATGACTTAATCCACTTATCTAACTATTGTACTCACGACCACTACTACCGTGGTAGTTGGCCTTTACCATGTTGCCCATTAATGGTGCAACCCCTTATTTACTTATTCTCATGTCTTACCTTATACTCAATCCCCTTCTTGGTGCAAACCCACTGGGAGTTCCCTCATTCTGGTGTATGGCGGTTGCCGTACTGCGTTACAAAATAGTTGACTCTTGATATGAAGATGTTCTGCTTAAATCGTGGATTCGTAAGTAGGCTGATTTCTTTCGCTTTCTTTCATCCTTAGTGATGTTATCTACCATGTAGTTTAACTGGTTACTGAAGAAGTCATCCACTAAATCACAAGCTCTTCTGAGCATTGATTAATTGACGAGCCATAATGTGCAGTCACAGTGTTTCTCTCTGACATCACTAATTCTTACATCCTGGGTGTCGGATATGGGGTCTATCTCTGCAAGCTACCTTATTACTCATGTGTATCTGATATATTTCAAGGAAATCTCAAGGTTTTACAGTTTTCATTCTCTACCGAAAGCATATTGTATCTCTAATAAGTGAAAGCCCTATCGAGGGGTTCATTCCCACTCATGGCCTCACAACAAGGAGAGGTATCCCCACCCTAAAAGGCATGGTTCGTTCTCCGCTCCTGTCCTCAGCATTATCTCAATATTCTCATTGGTACCCTCTCTTGGTAATGTTCTTCCAAATCTAAGTTATAGGTTTGGTAACCGTTCATATCTACAAATTGTAGTCCCTTCGTGGCTTAAACAAGCTCTCTTATAACTTACTGCGCCTCGGGCTCTGATGTGGTTAACATCCTTGGCTCGTAGGCTCTTAATGCTTAATGTCTCAGTTCATTATTTGTACTCTTACTCATCTGCAGGTCATCCCTATAAGATTCTGGTTCTTTGAGCACTATCCACCGTTAGGTTACATCCTAAATGTAGTATCGGGTTTCATGATAAGTTGTTGCATCCTGCTTCCTGCTAGGGAAGTTGTTCAGGTGATCTGAGGTTACTTAATGTCTTTGACAATGCTGTCATTCTACTAGACTTATGTCTTTAAATAGTCAAGGTTAGGTCTGTATTAGGCGTTTGCCTTACGTGTCCAAGTTGGATATCATCCTGTCGTCTTATACTTCCATCTCAACGCTTCGTTCAACTTCTGTTGATTACGCCACCCTTTGATGATCAATCATACTTGGGTGTTAATGAGTTAGACGAACAGTACTAGCTGTCATTCCTCAGTTTGTTCGGCTCGACTATGCCCGCTCTGTGGGGGTAGTCCTCTGAGCTTTCCTTTTCCAGGGTTGTACGACTTTAATCCTTAGTAGGTTATAGCTTACGTTTATTTCTTTTATCCTTGTTTTCTGGGTTTTCCAACATCTTCATTGAAGAATGTTGTTATTGGTACTCTTAGTGGTCACTCTGGGAGTCTTATCCCGTTTTCGTTGTAAGTCGTTGCTTCAACAGTCTCAATAGTATCTTATGATACATCCCTTGTATATTATTGCTTATATAGTGTTTTTGCTTGCATTACCGAGCGATCTCTTAGGTTTTCCCCTTGGAGTTCGGGATTGTGTTCTTACCGTACTGTCGGTTATCGTTGTAGTGGGTTATACCATTGCTAATATTTATATGGTTTAGTACTTTGTCTGAGTTCCGCTCCCGGCTGACTGGTGTGTCACCTCATCTCATCATGGTCAGGCCGTCGGGCCTTTCCAAGGTCCTACTTTTCTGTTCTTATGGATTTACAATCCGGTATTAATATATGCTACGACTGTAGCGTTCTCCTATTTCGCCTTGATGGCTTTTCGTGTGGCTTAATCGTGGTAGCACTTGCTATGGCAAGTGCGCCATGCAGGATGGGTTATTGGTACAAGGTACATCGGTAGTGATATTTCCTTCTAATTTCCTTGTAATTGATAGTCCTCGGGACTCCTTCGATAATCTCTTATTTTGGATAACCAACCATCCGGTAGTTTCCTTGTTGTTTGACAGTACTGTCATCTATTAGGGCGTTCCTCTTTCTGAGGGAATCCCTTAATATTTTCTTATGTCTTAATCCTCGCTCCTGTCTCCACACATTTTGTTGTGGTTACTCAGTAATGATTCTCCTCTAAGCACTACATCGTAGTCTTATTTCGGTATACAATTTATATGTGTTTCCACCGTTGTTCGCGTTGTGTCGGCCAGGTTTGTAACCTTTTTCATTGTATGGGGTTTGGAGTTCCCGTTTCTAACTGGACTTTCCAGTAATCTCAATCCTCATGCTTTGTATTATCCCACTGTTATGCTCACTCGGACCGCTGTCCGGTACTCATGTCTCTTATCATTTCCTTATCCATTGCACGCGTAGTGCTTCCCTTACCATTGGTATCGCGGGTTATTTCAACTGCGTAGCATGTCGACCCATGTTGCCGGTAATTTCCGTTCCCTTACTGATAGTATTGCATTGGTAGCGCCTGTTTCACTGTTGCGCTCCATTGAAAACCTCCAAGTTCTCCGTAACTGTTGTACAACAAGTTGTTTCTTGTATTGCTTACTGTTAACTAACTGCCAGATCGGGTTTCCCCGAGTAAGAGAAGGCTTTCTTCTCTCTGGTGTTTGTTCCACATATTTAGGGTTAGGGATGTGGAGGGCGGGTCTAGGTACTACGGATATCCGGTAAACACCGGGAAGCCCTGACTAACGCACCTCTCACTCTATCACTCAACCCTTAACCCATAACTCAATCTCAACCTCATCATTCTCCTAAGTTCGGTATTTCTTGTCTTCAGAGCGTAACTACGCTCTGATACCACTTTTTGTAACACCCCAACTCAATCCAGATGTGGTCTCGCAACTTAACAGTATATATATAAACATGTCACAGCGGAATTCCTTACAATCCAGGACCTTGCCACGGTCTGACTACAGAATATACCGAACATTAGTACTACAATCTTAACCATTTACATATCCTTCTTACAACCCCCTCACATCCTATACATCTTACTAACTCAAATTGCCATACGAGTGTACATGCACAACTCGTAGGCCACACTTAACCCGTAACACTTGTACCCCTTCTTACTCTCGCGACGGCCGCTTCCTGATGTACCTGTGTAGTAAAACAGCCCCCAAAGGGGGTCAGCACGAATGCTGGTACGATCCCCTTATGGCCCCCAAGCTAACGTGGCTACGACGACTAATTGTCGATAGCATGGAGGTTGATTAGATGCACAACATATAATGCGTAAACAACAACTCAGATATGAACAATCAAAGTTCACACACAATGAACGACTTAAATGCGTTCCCTTAATTGAGAGTTAGTTATTTAACTCCTTAAGTAATGTTCCCTCTTAACCTTAGTCCATCCTTATCTCACCTTAATCTTAGTCTTATCTTAACCTTAGAAACAACCATCCTTTAATAAGGAGTGGATGTTGCTTATCTTAATCTTAATTATACAAATCATCCTTTAAAAGGAATGATTGTAACTTATCTTAATCTTAACTTAATCTTAATCTTAACAATACAAATCATCCTTTAAAAAGGAATGATTGTAACTTATCTTAATCTTAACTTAATCTTAATCTTAACAATCAAATCATCCTTTAAAAAGGAATGATTGTAACTTATCTTAATCTTAACTTATTCTCAGAATACAAACCGTTCCTGGAGGGAATGGTTGTAGCCTAAGTCCAAACCTGGGATTTAGGTGATCCCACCGCACCATCTTATGCCACCTACCCTGGACGGGAATCCAGCGTAGCTGAGCCGGAACCGGCCCTAGGCTACAAGTCCGAAGACAAGTCCTTAAGCGGAGGGCGGATCTGATTCAGATACCGTCCCCCTTTTTCCTTAGCATGCATGACCGGAGATCGGTCCCAGGTTTCCTCACTCAAGTTCCAGTTAGTAATAGTCTCAAGACCATGTTTGTTGGTTAACCTCTTTCGGTTCATATCGTCCCTTATTAGGGGCGTTCCTTAGTCTCACTCAATTTCTTACTAAACATTGGTTAGTAAGTTCTCACGGTATGTTGTGTTAGTTTTCAAACATCACACAACCATACATAAATATAATATTCCGGTTGCATGCTTTATCTTGTTTAGTGAGCACACAAAAAACAAAAGCACACAAGCCGAGGGACCCTCGTTAGCAAGCAGGTCACAAGAGAACTGTACCGTTCACCGTTGGTCGTTCGGCTGCTTACTCTCTTCCGGAGTCCAATTTCCAAGTCCTAAAACATTCATTCAGTTTAGGTTGTTAATCACTTAACTCAATTCAACTTACTTATCTTACTTAACTTACTTAACCCTTAATGACTCCAACCTAACACCTCTTAACTCTTACAACTTAATCTTACAAACTTAATCTTAACTTTAAGTTTATTCTTAACTTAATCCCTTAAGTCTTTATACCTCTAATCATCATTGCCCCCTTAATGGGGTACCATTAATACCACTAAACTCTCTTAGGGTTTCTTTTTTTTTTTTTATGGTCCGACCGACCCACCGACCGACCACCCCCTGGTAGGTCGGCTGCAGAGACATCCAAATTCACAGTTTCAGCCCGACCGACCCAGACTGGGGTCGGTCCCCTGGGTAGGTCGCTGCAGAAACTTCCCATATATTGTCAAACTTCTCAAATTTTCCTCAAGCCTCCTAATGTGTTCTAACATCATTTGGCACATCAACCTACCTTATAACCTCCACAAACTCATTAAAATCACCTCCAAAGATCATCCAACCTTTAGCTCAATTCTTGTAAGAAATTCCTAACACTTGTCAATTAATTCCTTATATTTCTAACAGTACATTTTGTCTAAAACTTCAACTAACCAAAGTGTTTCTTTTCTACCCATATAACTCCTCCTTAACATCATTGCTTGTTAAACCTTCCAAGGTTATCTTGCATGTCCATGCAACAATTTCTCTTCTTTTCACTTGTTACTCATCACTCTTAAACTCTTAAGCTTGCTTATACATTTCTTTCCATTATCTTAATACCTTGACATTGTTCTTCATTTACCTAACCATGCACACCCTCCTTAGACATTTCCACTTCTCTTATGCATTACTCACCATTCTCATGATCATACCCCTTATACGTTTCTAGTCATTTTCCTTGATGACTTACAACATCCTCCTACATTTTTCACTTCCATCACCCAAGTCCACACATTAACCAGTTCAACTAACCTTACTAGTCCACCACTAACATCATTACACTTACCACAAGGTTCTCAAAACTCTCATTGTCTTGCCTCTAGTTCATACCTAATCTCCTTAAGGCATTATACACTTTCCTTAAAACTTATGCACAGTCTTACATTCCTCATATCATGATTTTGGTGTGTTTAGTACACTCGCCAATCCTCTAATTCCTCCTAGACATCTCTAAGTTCACTCTAACCTCAAGAACTCCTTAGTTAACTCATTTCCACCCAATTTTTCTTTTCAGCTCCCTAGTAAACCCTAGGGCATATTACTCACCACTACCACTTAAACACTTGTTTTCTACTCAAAATTTCGCCATAGCTTCTCTAGCATCTTATCATGCCCAAACACATTATTTTCCTCATTCAACCATCTTCACACACATCATTCTTCTCATCATATCTCATCACCCAAACCAATTCATTCATAACAAACTCAATATATTCAATAGTCTTAAATTGCATAGCACTAAGGCTCTTAAATGACATGCCCTTAGGCCCTTAAATGACTTAAACTTAAACACTGAATTCTCCACATTTAATAAGCTTTCAACCTGCAAGATACATACACCCTCAATCTCATAGTAATTATAATGTTCTTAAAAATCCTTCTTAAATTATATTACTAACTCATTCCCATTGGCTCCTTGTCACAATTCACAAGCTTATTTAAGTTCTTTTTCTTAGGTTATATAACCCAATACACAATGTAAAGCTCTAAGCCACATTGTTATCCACGTAAACTCATCCCTTAAACTTAAACACAGACATTAGGTAACATTTTAACCTTGTTTTCTCAAGCTTATCTTAACTTCCTCCTAGACCTCTTCTCTGCATGAATCTCGCGCCACCACTTAAATTCCTCCTTGCCAATGTTCTAATCAATATTCAATGACTCATATGAGTACTAAACAATACACCAACCTCAAGGAATAAAAACCTAGGTTAAAAATGTGTTTTAAGGTCTAAAAATGGATGATTACGCTTTGAATCTCAAGATAGACTTTGGGCATTGAATGAAATAGGACTCCCTCACTAGTCCTTGGTGAATAAATCAAGCCTAGAAAAAGGCATAAAAACAAGCCCATGAGAAGAAATTTCGGCCATGTAGAAGAATAGATGGAAACATGGTTTTTTCTTACATTTTCTTTAACCTTAAGAGAATGAGAAGCTAATGAGCTCTTCAAACTTGATTTTCCTCCATCAATGGAGTTTTCTTCATGGCACCAAACTGAGCTTTGAAGATTGAAAAGATAGGAATGAAGGCCTGATCTAACTAAGAGAAATCTATGCTTACTTTTCGATTTGGAGCAAAGATGAACATTTGGTAGCATTGAAGGTGGAGCACCATGGATGGAGCTCTCACGGTTTTGGAGAAGGGAATAGTTAGTAAAACGCGATGGTGAAGGTGGGAAATGAGAAGAGAGGAGAGAGAGAAGGTATAAAAGATATTGTCATTTAAAAGCAAATAGAGAATTTACTCACTTCCCACCTCTTTCCTTACTTACTAGCACATGTGGTGAGTCACCACTTCAAAAACCGTTCCCCCCTTTACTAATAAGATACTTTTGGTCTTTGTTGACCAACTAATTGACTTAAGTTGATTAAAACTTAAACTAGTCACTATTTGGCACTATTCACTATTCACTAATCAGTGCACATATTTCTAGAAATTTTTGATTTCCCATTGATTTAGACTTCCTATGTGATACTAATAGTACACATGTTATTAAAGAGTAATGATGGACATTAGCCACTCAAAACTCAATTCTAAGACAATTTCTGCAAAAATGTGCTTTAAGACTTCTTAAAGCACATTTTGTGTTTTAACTTGTTTTCAAGCTTGGTTTTCTTTGCTAATTGATTTAAATGACCATTAGAATATTGCAAGGTCTTACCATGATATTTGGGTACTCACCCAAGTCCCTCCAAGCTTAGAGCACATTTTTGCCCTAATTACCCTTAAGGCATTTTCTGTGTTTTCCTCTTGGTTTAAATTGTCTACCAATCTTTCTAAGGCATATTTTAGCCTTACTACATCATGATTTGATGTTTATCTTAGCATACTTAGGTTGGGGTATTTCACCCCTTAACTTAATTAAGAGCTACATCTTGTTTATTGGAACCATAATGGTAGATACAATTATTATAACTTAATTGAGCCACTACACTCAATTATCATATCCTTAGTTCAGAATGACTTCCTATTATAACCGTCTATATCTTGCGCATAAGATGTTGAGTTACCTCTCATATTGACACAACTATTATAGTTAACTTAGACTTATCGAATCTACATTAGTATTCACAAGGTACATTATTTGTGCTTAATTATTACCTATATAATAAGTGTTTAAATGTAACATTTTATGTATCCTTACTTACCTCTAATCACCTAAATGTTTTATTTTTACACACTACACTCTATAGACTAGGTATAATCCTTTTGTACTAAACTTCAATAAACTTAAGCCTTAAATACGTTTTAAATTATTTTACAAAGCCTAAGGTTTCAAGGAATAACTTAATAAATTAATTTCCTTTATTGTATTTAGGATGGACAATATATCTACACCAAGTAGAATTTATCAAAGAATTAAATTCTGGTTCAGAAGTGAAATTGTTAATTAAATAATAAGATAGTCTATTATGAAAATTCCATATTTTATATTCAAAATAACATATATATTTTCCCATTACCGTAAAGTATATCAATACACTATCTTATGTAACTCATGTTTACCTAATAGAAGGTTCAAAGTTTTAAGTATAAAATTCCTATTATAAACCTTCCTATAATTTTCACTACTAAATACCTCACCTAAATGTAAAACTCACATCCTGAATATTGGTATAAATGTATTTTACATGGCTTAACTAATTCTAAGAACTTAAGGATAATTATTTAGATAAATTTCCAAAATCATCGTTTAATATATGAATATATCATAATCCCTTTTAATGATTTTATCTTAAAACATTAAGTTATATCTCACTACCATAATGTTAAGAAATGATTAAATATAGACTTACTAATCCACCTCACGTTTAGATGTAAATGTATTTTACTTATTTTATTATGGTTTATGTAATAAGTCATCTAGATGCAAACGTATTACATTTGTTTATCATTAATTATAGATAAGATCTATTTGTACAAAATTTTATATTCACAATTTTTCTACTAAGTTTTAACTTTTAATTATTTAATCCCAATCCTAAGATTTACATCCTGGTCATTGACAAATAATACTATACATGTCTATATGGTTATATAAATAAACCTTGGAAATTCAAAGGTAACTCTTAAGCCTAATACATAACTATAATTTAATACCACCTCATATAATATTCTTCTATTAATATTATGTAGAGGTTTTAGTTTACTTATTAATTCCTTCGTATTATATTTCCTATAAGTATCTAATTTTATTTATGTTAAATGTGTATATATTTAGATATACTAGGATTTGTTCAAAACATTATTTATGTAGTTTATTGTATTTAATTATGTTTAATAACTTTTAGGCACAACTACAACCGACCTATGGTTTATTAAATAAAGTGTTTCCCTTATTTATTTCATATATATAAGTATACCCGTATTAGAATTAACTAAGACATTTCCTATGTAATATTTCATATTTAAACTATCTTATTAAAGCAACCTTAAACCGTATTCCAAGTATATTTCATAAGTATTTCTTTACCATATCTTAGGATTCTATCTCTTAATAAATTTAATTATGATAGAGTGTTAATTAACTAATTCCTTGTTTTACTCTAAGTTACTACTACTATCCCCTTTTTATAATGCGTAAAAATAAATATATATTTATTCCTAGTTTAAATAAAATATTAACTCGTCCATATATATGTAAATAAAACGTAAGATAACTAAATCCCTTAATTTATAAGTTCTACTAAGTAAGTACTATATACATATATGTAAAAATTTCACTTCTCTTAAAAGCCAATACTAAAACATTTATAAACTTACTGTTATAAAATGTTAATTTAGTGTTCCATATTTTCCCAGCTTAAAGAGTTTATTAACAAACCATACTTTAATTTTTGGTTACATTAAAAACCTTATATTATAGGTTATTCTTATGAAAAACTCATAAACACAATTTTTAAAACCCTTTCCCATTGCCCAAAAATTCCCAAATTTAATATACAGTACATATTATAAAATTTTTATTTCATAAAAATATCTTTTTAATTTGGCCAAATAATTCCAGAAAACCCGTAACTTGCAAAAATCATAACTTATGTTTGAAAACTCCAAAACCATATTAATTTACATCAAAATAAACTAGATTAAATAAGGAATCTATGGTTAAAATTTCAAGTCAAAATACCTTCGGGAAGGTATTTAAATTAACACAACAAGTTAGGGTTATTTACTGGAATTTATAAAAACTTAATCTGAAACGTTTTAATCTCGGCCGTCCGTTTCTTTTAACTACGATCGGACGGCCCTAAACTTCTGAGTTCTTCAGCGAATTCTTGAACAGCCCCGAGTACTAAATCGCGATTTTCTCACAATCTACAGAACGAAATCGAGTGATTCTTGTTTCTATGGTTTCGAAATCGAATTTCGGTTCTAATGACACCGATTTCCCCAATTATAATGCAGTATTCAACCAATTCGATTCTGGGTTCGAAAGTTAGGTTTATTTTCGGTTTCGAATTTTAATCTTTCAAATTCACTCAATCTATTGCGTAATTGATGCAATTGAAACATGGTTTTGGCTGAAAATACAACTACGAACAGCAACAACGGAGAAATTTGATCGGAGACTCACCGGATTGTGCGAATTGGGTGAATTCCGATTCGAAAAACTGGGAAAAACTCAAACTTTAAACAGTTCGTGGTGCCAACTTTGAGGATCTATAACTAGCAGTACAAAACGAGTTAGATTATGAGTAAGGGCTCATTGGAAAGAAGAAACGTAGATCTACGTATTGGTAGCAAGAACTAAACCTAACTCGCACCATACAGAAAGATATTGAAGTCACAAAACACGAGTTTACCTCTCTGTTTCGGTATGATTTTATGTGCTGTTGAAACCGAAACTTTAGACGTCTTACACTTCCAATCCGTTGAGAATTTGTAACACCCCAACTCAATCCAAATGTGGTCTCGCAACTTAACAGTATATATATAACATATCGCATCGGAATTCTTTACAAATCCAGGACCTTGCCACGGTCTGACTACAGAATATACCGAACATTAGTGCAACAACCTTAAACTTTTACATATCCTTCTTACACACCCCCTCACATCCTATACATCTTACTAACTTATATTGCCATACGAGTGTACATGCACAACTCGTAGGCCACTCTTAACCCTTAACACTTGTATCCTCTTCTTACCCTCGCAACGGCCGCTTCCTGTTGTACCTGTGTAGTAAAAACAGCCCCCAAAGGGGTCAGCACGAATGCTGGTACGATCCCCTCATGGCCCCCAAGTTAACGTGGCTACGACGACTAATTGTCGATAGCATGGAGGTTGATTAGATGCACAACATAATAGTAAATGCTGTAAACAACAATCCATATATGAACAATCAAAGTTCACACACAATGAACGACTTAAAAGCGTTCACTTAATTAGTGAGTTAGTCATTTAACTCCTTAAGTTTTGTTTCCTCTTAAACTCGGTCCAACCTTATCTTACCTCAATCTTAATCCTTATCTTAGTCTTAGAAAACAAACCATTCTTTAAATAGAAATGGCTGTAGCTTATCTCAGTCTTAGAATACAAACCATTCTTTAGGTAGAAATGGTTGTATCTTATCTCAAACCTTATCTCAATCTTATCTCAGTTCTTATCTCAATTAAGTCAACCGTTCTTTAATTAGAATGGTTGTACCTTAATTCATTGTTTATCTGTCGGGTCACGTAACCCTAACCAATGAGTTATCAGCTCCATTGGTTTACATAAACAATATTTGTTAGAATTAGTTGGGCATTTAGGTAGATCCCACCACACCATCTTAATGCCACCTACCCTGGACGGGAATCCAGCGTAGCTGAGCCGGCAACCGGCCCTAGGCTACAAGTCCGAAGACAAGTCCTTAATCGGAGGTCGAATCTACTATAGATAACGACCCCCTTTTCTTAGCATGCATGACCGGAGATCGGTCCCGGGTTTCCTCACTCAAGTTCCAGTTAGTAGTTATCTCAAGACCCAGTTTGTTGGTTAACCTCTTTCGGTTCATATCGTCCCTCATTAGGGGGCGTTCCTTAGTCTCACTCAATTCCTTACTAAGCATTGGTTAGTAAGTTCTCACGGTATGTTGTGTTAGTTTTCAAACATCACACAACAACACAATATATATATAATAGGTTCCGGTTGCATGCTTTATCTTGTTTAGTGAGCACACAAAACAAATAGCACACAAGCCGAGGGACACCTCGTTAGCAAGCAGGTCACAAGAAGAAACAACTGTACCGTTCACCGTTGGTCGTTCGGTCGCTTACTCTCCTCCGGAGTCCAAATTCTCAAATCCTAAAACATTCACCAGATTGGGTGGTTAATTACTTTTAATTAACCTAGCTTACTTAATCACTAATGATTTCCAACTAAGTACCTCTGAGTCATTGTAGTTTAAGCTTAACCTCTTATGTTACTTATTTCTCATTTTACCTCACACTTGTTCACACCTCCAATATCCTTAAAACTCCACCAAACAGCTCTTAACAACCTTAAATAACATTCCCCAACAAGGCCCCTTCATTTACCTCTTGAAAAGCACACTTTCTTTGTATTTTTGCCTGGTCCGGGACATGGTCCGGACCTAAGGTCCCGGACCAATGTCTGTCCTCGGTCTCGGCCTTATTTTAGCTATGGTCCGGGACTTGGTACTTACCCAAGGTCCCGGACCGACCCCTGGGTACATTCTCGGCCTGATTTTAGTGCTGGTCCGGGACTTTATCCAAGGACTAAGTCCCGGACCACATCTTAAACTGTCAAATTTTACAGTTTTGAACCTCTTTCCACACTTGTTCTTTTGTCCAAACTTCTTCTAATCTTTTCCCATGTATTAACACATGTTCCAACACCATTTTAGCACTTAAAATCCTCCTAACTCATGGATCAACTCACCTCTAAATTCCTTGATCATTATTCAAGTTCTTACTAAACTCTTAACACTTATAACTTAATTCCTTACATTTCCAACATGTAAACTTTGTCTAAAACTTCAACTATCCAAAGTGTTTCTTCACAACTATCTCAAGTACTCCTCAAGCATCATCATGCACGACCCATTTGCTTTACTCACACTTCTCAAAGCTATATGTACTCTAGCACATGCCTACAAGTCATTATACCTTATTTTCCTTCAAAGTTTGTACAAGTTTCCTAGATTCCTTCACTATGGTTTTGGTGCTTTAAATTAACCAGTTGGATCCCCTAGTCCCTCTTAGACACCTACACCTCTTTTACTCAACTTACACACCATTCTCATAATCATACACTCTTATACATTCCTAGTCTTTTCCTTGACAATTTACAACATCCTCCTACATTTTCACTTCCATCACCCAAGTCCACACTTTACCATTTAACTAAACCTTACTAGTCCACCACTAACATCATCACACTTACACAAGGTTCTCAAAACTCTCATTGTCTTACTCTCTAGTTCATACCTAAATCTCCTTAAGGCATTATACACCTTTCCTTAACATTTATGCACAAGTCTTATATTCCTCATATCATGATTTTGGTGTGTTTAGTACACTCGCCAATCCTCTAATTCCTCCTAGACATCTCTAGGTCACTCTAAACCTCAAGAACTCCTTAGTTAACTCATTTCCACCCAATTTTTCTTTTCATGCTCCCTAGTAAACCCTAGGGCATATTAACTCACCACTACCACTTAAACACTTTGTTTTCTACTCAAATTTTGCCATAGCTTCTCTAGCATCTTATCATGCCCAACTGCATTGTTTTCCTCATTCAACCATCTCACACACATCAAGTTCTTTCTCATCATATCTCATCACCCAAACCAACTCATTCTCAACAAACTCAATATATTGCAATAATCTTAAATTGCATAGCACTAAGGCTCTTAAATGACATGGCTCTTAGGCCCTTAAATGACATAAACTTAAACACTGAATTTCCCACATATATAAGCTTTCAACCTGCAAATACACTCATCAATCTCATAGTAGACATAATGCTCTTAAAATCCACCTTACCTTATATTACTAACTCATTCTCATTAGCTCCTTAATCACAAGTTCATAAGCTTGTTTAAGTTCTTTTTCCTTAGGTTATATAACCCAATACACAATGTAAGCTCTAAGCCACATTGGTATTTATCTAAAACTCATTCCTTAATCTTAAACCACCATTAGGTAAGCATTTTACCTTGTTTTCTCAAGCTTATCTTAATCTCCTCCTTAGGCCTTCTTCTTGCATAGATCTCGGCCACCACTTAAATTCCTTTTGCCAATGTTCTAATCAATATTTAAGAACTCATATGAGTACTAAACAATGCACTAACCTCAAGGAATAAAAATAGGTTAGAAATGTGTTCTAAGGCATAAAAGTGGATGATTACCTTTGAAGTCTCAAGGTAGACTTTGGCATTGAATGAAATAGGACCTCCACTAGTCCTTGGTGAATAAATCAAGCTAGAACAAGGCATAAAAACATAGCCCCATGAGAAAGAATTTTCGGCCATGTATAAGGAATGATGGAAACATGGTTTTTCTTACATTTTCTTTACCTTAAGAGAATGGAGAAGCTAATGAGCTCTTCAAACTTGGTTTTCCTCCATCAATGGAGATTTCCCATGGCTCCAAAATGAGGCTTTTCAAATTTTGAAAAGATAGGAAGCAAGGCCTTGGTCTAACTAAGAGAAATCTATGCTTAGTTTTTGATTTGGAGCTAAAATGAGCAAGTTATGGACAAAGCAAGGTGGAGCAAGTATGGAGCTGGTTGGGAACGGTTTAGAACAGAGAAAGAAGAGGAACTCGTTGGTGAAGAGAGAAATGAAGAAGAGAGGAGAGGTAGGCTAATAAAGGATATTTTGCTTTATAAAAGCAAATAGTAACTTTCTTTACTTTATCTCTCTCTTATTTTCTTATTTGATGAAGTCTATGGTGACTCATCCCCTTAAAACCGTCCCCCCCTTACTAATTAACATAAATAAGGCCTTGTTTGGCCATTTAACTAATTAAGGTTGCCTTAAGTCAAAACTAGCACTATTTGAGCACTATTCACTAATTAGTGCACATATTCGTGAAATTTTTGGTTTCCCATTGATTTAGGCTTCCTAATGTGATACTAATTAGTACACATGTTGATTAAGGTGTAATCATGGGCATTTAGCCACTCAAAACTCAATTCTAAGACAATTTCTCAAAAATGTGCTTTAAGATTTCTTAAAGCACATTTTGTGTTTTAACTTGTTTTCAAGCTTGGTTTTCTTTGCTAACTGATTTAAAATGACCATTAGAATATTACTAAGGTCTTACCATGACATTTGGGTACTCACCCAAGTCTCTCCAAGCTTAGAGCACGTTTTTGCCCTAATTGCCCTTAAGGCATTTCCTTGTGTTTTCCTTAGTTTAAATTGTCTACCAATCTTTCTAAGGCATATTTCAGTCTTACTACATCATGATTTGATGTTTACTTAGCATACTTAGGTTTGGGGTATTTCAGAATTAGCTTAGACCATAAACACGAAAGTTTTAGAGGAATTAGAGCTCTTCAAAACGAGCTAAAGAACATGGAATTTGGATGAGTAACGAAGAAGTTATGGCTGATCGAATTTACCTGTTTCGAAGAGAAATCTGGAATTGCAGTTCCAGTTTTCACAAGGTGGCTACTTTGACTCAATTTTCCGGTTGATTTAGACTGAGTTAGGGTTTGTATGAGTAATGGTTGGAAAGAGGAATTGTAGGAGAAGAGAATGGAGAAGACGGCATGGAAAAATATTAGAGATGTAAAAGTTATAGCCGTCTAAAGTTAGGGCAAAGTAATGAATCGGTTACCGAAATTCAGGAGAGAATCGGCTAAGTGTGGGCGACCATTACAGAGTGACACGTGGCATCTCTTAAAATTTTGATTCAAAACTTCAATCTAGCATAACTTTGGCTAGGATGATCCGTTTTTTACGTTCTTTTTATCGATCTTCATGGTTTTCCATAACCTATTTATTGGTATAGGTTTCATGACCTGGTTTGACCATTCTCAAAAAGTCAACTCTTACAAGGCTTAATAAGCTTTAAGGTTTCTAGAATTTTATATTGACTTTTATGTTTCAAACAATGTTCCAACACTTCCTAAAATCTTTATAATATATTTGGAGTGTTTAGAAATTTTCCCAAGATTTATTGACTTATAAATCTTATTATTAAATTCATAATACTATATAATAATTATAATAATTAGGGTTAAATAGGAGAAAACCCCTAAATTAATTCCACAATTCCATATAATAATTTAATATTCATAATTTCATATAATAATTTAATATTCATAATTCCATATAATAATTTAATACTTAATAGTATTATTAAAGGTTTAATAAAAGAAATCCCCTAAATTAATTTAAATTAATTTAGGGGTATTTTAGTATATCCCCCTTAAAAAACTTCGCCTCGAAGTTTAAGAAAATCACTAGTAGGCACTCACACCGCTTCGGGTGTGCTAAGACAATGATAATTCCAATGAAATTCCATACCAATCCAATCCTTTATTTCCATCCATTTCCATAACAACATTCCACTCGAGATTACTCAAACTCAAAACGAACCAAGATATACCAAGACATAGCACGATGAAAATCAACAGTCACATATTGTGTCATATTGTAAGAACCAAGCACATACAAACACCCCTCATTCTGCTAATACTGTTCTCCTTTTACTAACAACGCAACGAGGCATAATCCGGATGAGATAACGAAGGAGGAGTATGCCAGCATATCCCCCTTAAAAGAGCTAAGGTACGCCCTCGTACCGCTACTAACGACACATTCAAAGAATTCAACACCTTATTAACCAGCTTTGTTGTGAATTTACTGCACCGTTGATTTTATCTATGATCGTTACATATATCTGTATCTCTTGATTGTTATGTATTTGTATTTCCTTGGTGGTTATAAAATTTTATCTTATGATTATTATCCATTCATTTAATTACTGATACGAATTATATGTCCATATATGATCATTTATCATATCAATTATATTACCAAGCTATAAACCAGGTGTAACGTACTTGAGTAGTTTAACATAATATTCCTGATCATTTAATAATCCTCAATAATCTTCCAAATTATCTTCAAAGGTTTACTAGTCAACCATATGTTAAAACTCTATAAGATAATATTTTCTATGACTTTTCAAGTTCCAATTGTTTTTATAATTAACTACCGTATTTTAGACGATTCATTCAGTGTTTACTTTATAAAATTTACTTATTATGTCACTTCACCCAAGGCAGAATTTTAGGGAGTTTCTTCCAAAATCTGATTCCTTTATCTTAAAATTTATATATTATATTTTTTTAAGGTAGGGACTCTATACAAAATTTTAAGTCAAGTGAGCTAGTCTAATGAAAACTCACTCACTCTTGGTAATTATTTTTCTTAAGGTTTGTTCTATGTAAGTATTCTCCTGATTATTAAATCTTAGTACCCCCTTAGACAATGGTGGCTTTTGTAAATATCACTCTTAGTGTGACTTCTAAGATTTTATCTATGTATAAGGTTAAACTTCTAAATAAACATGAGGATTTCCAAATCTTTAAGTAACTCTCAATTTCTCACTAGATGCTCAATATTCCAAGTATTTAAGGATCAATGATATTTAGTTTAGTGTTACTCTTCTCTTCACTTAATCTTTAAGTAACTTCCTTTAATGGTTTTTATATTCAACAAGGGGTAGATGTTCTACCTTGAAGTACCCAAATTTTAAATTCCCTTCCTCCATATATAGGTATTTTTCACCAAAGATTTAACTCAATAAATCCTTTACATGTATGAATTTAATACTGGATATTAAGATATAAATTTTGAATTGTTCATTGTGGCTAGCAATGAAATATGCCTAGCTCAAGATTTCATGATAGTAACGTCTTACCACCAATCCTCCTCAAGTTCAACATAATGCATCACTTCCATGGAAGATTATTTACAGTTAGATGACAAGGCTTGTCTAGCCCCTAAACTTCTAGAAGTGGGTGTGCACCCCCACTACTTTCAGCCTAGGAGTTCGTCACACCAGGCACTTCCCGTAGGGTGTTAGGTTTATGTGTTTTCTTTCTAAAGTTAACATAGAGTTTTAATGTGTTTTACAAGTTCAGATGTTGATCTTTTCTAATATGCTACTAGTTCTTGTTAGCTTAATAATTTTCTAGACTTAAGATTTATCTTAAACATTATCTTTAGGTAATACATTGATACCAAGTAGTTCCTAAGATTTATTTTCCAACTTTAAAGGAGTTGAAGTACTTTCACATAATATCAATACTAATTTAGTTATGTAAAGTTCTATTTGTATACTGTTTTCAACCAAAAGTATTCTTTAACATTCTAGGAATTTGTGTACTAGCTTTTAAAGGATTGCATTTTGGGCAATGTATTCTCCATGAGAATGCTTTTGAAAAATAGCTTAATATTTGGTTTATCTCAACCAAAATCTTATCGTACTTAATATAGGATGTTCCAAACTTATATATATATATTCTGTAGTTTATTGTTGGAACGGTATAACACACATCACACTCAATAGACATTCACAAAAGGAAAGTGTGTAAAGGAATCATTCACAATTCCAAAAAGGGTTAGGAGTCGTGCCTTACTGGAGTCCTCACTTCCCAATTCTACCCCAGTTCCCCAGTTTTAAGTGGACCTATAATCTAAGTATTTCACTCGGCTTGTTTTCTCGGGTTCAGAGCGTAACTACGCTCTGATACCACTTTCTGTAACACCCCTATAATAATAAAACACAGCGGAAAATAAACTAAAGGTGCTACAGACCATCGGGCTCCAAACACCCGGTACCAACCTCACCAATTACAACCATTACAATTAACTAAGTTACGGTCTGAACTTCAAGAAAACTTAACATAAACATAACAATAACAAAACACATTCACTCTCCATAAACCTAATCCCATCCCAATCACTCATGCTCGTCGTGGCCACCTGTAAAACAATTTGTACCTGCAAGATGAAACCAAGCAGCCCACCCCGAGAGGGGTGAGTCAGTTCCCTGGAATGGAACTGGTACAATTCTCCAAAAAAACAACTTATAAAACATAACTCTTCAAAATAAACAGTAACATGAAGATAAACTCTTAAAAGTAAAACAGAGATAAAGCACTTCAAAACAATCAAGTTAAAGAGAAAAGAAAACAAGACAAAGATAGAGATAGAGAACTTCCAAACCAAGTCATCCACTTAAGTAGTCATACCACATAGTT
Organism: Limonium bicolor; assembly: GCA_023374045.1. Classification (NCBI taxonomy): domain Eukaryota; kingdom Viridiplantae; phylum Streptophyta; class Magnoliopsida; order Caryophyllales; family Plumbaginaceae; genus Limonium; species Limonium bicolor. Next base: position 206,682,693 of record CM041776.1, read on the forward strand.
AGTAAGCATCCATTGTTGATGTTAGAACCAATTTTGGTTAAGAAGAAAGACTTAAGTAGTCACAAAGGACTAGGAGTGACATTAATATCCATAACCCGTGGTAGACAGTCTATGTCTCCACCATTTCAGAAGATGATTCCCATAGACAAAATATGCTCAAGAGTGGAATAAACCAATTGGGAGAGACGGCCCCCACCGCCAGTCAGTTGTCACAAGGACGAGGTAAACAGACCTCCGCTGTCAGTTGTCACAAGGACGAGGTAAACAGACCTCCGCTGTCAGTTGTCCAGATGGACAGGTATAGCAGATCTCCGCTGCCACCGACCCGTTCTCGTCATCGGTGAAAATTGTGTGCACCACTTAATATAAATAATCCACTCAGTACCAAGATTAACATTTCCCATATTCCATTAGATTATTAACTGCACAAGCAATACCAAAACACTCAGTCCTACAGAGTGCAGGCGTAAACCCTCAACATTAATACCCAATAGAAAGAATCCATTTCCAATAAGGCGATCAAACTCGACCCATGGTTGAAACATTACCCATTATCCAAAGGAAGAATTACCACTACCAGATATTTTCCTATATTCCGAGTCACCCCACTAGATCATTAACTACCCAGAGCACTACCAAACACTACTCAGTCCTACATAGTGCAGAAGCGTAAACCCTAGGCAGTTAATATCTAGTGAAACAACTAGATAGGAGGAACCAATAACCAAGGAAGTTTCACATACAGGCTCAGTTAGTCACAGCAAGCTCAGTTAGTCACCCAAACAGTTTCCTTTTAAAATCCATTCAAGATCAGTTGGTGTTCCAAAACATTCCATAAAGTCCATCAGCAAAAGTATCGAGTACGAGAAATCATACAAAACATTCCATAAGGTCCAAAACACAACAAGCTGAGTACGAGAAATCGTACAAAACATTCCATAAAGTCCAAAACACGTCAAGCTGAGTACGAGAAATCGTACCTGGGTAACGCTGTAGCAGTTCTAATCAACTTGCGCAAACAATCAACAGTACTCTGAAGAATATTAAAGGTAGTCTATCATCAATCACTTGTAGCCTATGTTACGCTTAAATAAACTCCTTACTCTTATTTCAAAGTCTCAATTATCTTTTAAGCCCTCACTTAAATGTTATGTATAATCTTTGAGTTATCTGAGAACGTTGTATAGCCCAAGGTGGTAAGATCAAGGAATGTATTCGATTAACATTTGCTAATTGTCCACTCCTATCCACTTTATTCATACTTAACCACAATCCTCACATTAAAGACCTTAATAACATAAGTGCATTATACGTTATTCAATCAAATCTTAGAATTTCAATAACAATTCTTAAGCTCAATACTTTTACTCTTACTTCAGAATAAACATCGTCTTATGACCTATAATAGGTTTATCTTAGAATACTATACTATTAATTCACAATGTAATGATTACGTACTTTATCAATATTACCAAATAAACCAACATGATTAAGTTTCCCCTTAACTTAATTAAGAGCTACATCTTGTTTATTGGAACCATAATGTTGTAGATACAATTATTATAACTTAATTGAGCCACTACACTCAATTATCATATCCTTAGTTCAGAATGACTTCCTATTATAACCGTCTAATAATCTTGCCATAAGATGTTGAGTTACCTCTCATATTGAAACAACTATATTATAGTTAACTTAGACTTATCGAACTCTTACATTTAGTATTCACAAGGTACATTATTTGCTTAATTATTACCTATATAATAAGGTGTTTAAATGTAACATTTTATGTATCCTTACTTACCTCTAATCTCCTAAATGTTTTATTTTTACACACATACACTCTATAGACTAGGTATAATCCTTTTGTACTAAACTTCAATAAACTTAAGCCTTAAATACGTTTTAAATTATTTTACAAAGCCTAAGGTTTTCAAAGGAATAACTTAATAAATTAATTTCCTTTATTGTATTTAGGATGGACAATATATCTACACAAAGTAGAATTTATCAAAGAATTAAATTCTGGTTCGTAAGTGAAATTGTTAATTAAATAATAAGATAGTCTATTATGAAAATTCCCATATTTTATATTCAAAATAACATATCATTATTTCCCATTACCGTAAAGTATATCAATACAATATCTTATGTAACTCAGTTTTACCTAATATAAGGTTCAAAGGTTTTAAGTATAGAACACCAAGGATTATAGTGGTTCAGCCAATAATCCGGCCTACATCCACTTCTAGACAATTTCTTTATTCATCTCTTTAGGGTTACAATACTAGAGAGCTTTTCTAGAGGTTTCTCTCTCCTCTCATGTTGTGCCCCCTCTCAAATGAGCTCCTCTATCTCTATTTATAGACTTTTTCTAGGGTTCCTAGGCTTGCCAACCTGTCATATCTTACCAGGCTGTCACTATAAATATCTTATCCTGATTTCTACATCTTCCGTTTCTTAGCTATCCGACCGGGCACAGGCGCCCGGTCGCCATCTACTTCTTTTTCTTAGTTACTTGACTGGTCGGAGACGACCGGTCACTATCTTGGATTACTTTGCGGTTTCGGCGACCGGTCACAGGCGACCGGTCGTTCCCTTACACTTGCTCCATACTTTGCGACCAGTCATGGCCGACCGGTCGCTACGCGCTCTTTCTTTATTCCCTCTTCTTGGTGTGGACTTTCGGTGCTACCTCAGCCTCTTCACACCTTTTGGTACTTGACCATGTTTTCCCCTCTTCAGCGCCCGGTCACTGAATGCCCGGTCAAAGAGCGTGAGGTGCGGGATGCAGCGCCCGTTTATAAGATCTAGCTTCTAAAGCAAGGGTCGGACAGGGCCCGGATCTGGTGCCTGGCGCCCAAACTGGAGCCTGAACAGGGTCTTGAAGAAGCCTGGGGTCTGAGTCGGGGCCTGGGGTCTGGGCTACCTTGGTTCTTCTGTCTCGTCATATTTTTGCCCTCTTCATCAGTCCCACAAGTTCTACTTCTTGACACTTAAAAAAGTGGAACTTACAAAGAAGAAGATAAAAAATTGCATGCCTTCTACCTTTCCCTTCTCCTATCTCCTAGTCCCACAAGTTCTTTTTCTTTAGCTTTTACAAAGGAAAATGAACTTACAAAAAGTTGGTACAATTTGGTACAATCAAAAGTCCCACAAGTGTCTTTTCTGCTGAATCTGACAAATTGGAAGTTCTGGGACATAAATCTTTGAGATAATATATCTTGATGGATGAATCCCCTGATGTTCTGATATACATTATGTAAGGATGCCAGAAGTCCGGAAGTCCATAATAAGGTCTTCATGCAGAAGACCAATCATTCCCTTTTGAAGGGTAAGATAATATAATGATCCAATCCTTGCTCATACTAGCCAAAGGACGATGTTTTCCTGAAAGGGAGAAGAGAGAGAATATATTTTCCCATCTTTGCTTATGTTAGCCAAAGAATGGTACTTCCTTTTAATATATTTCCCAACTTTGCTTGTGGTAGCCAAGGATGGTACTTATGATCATACCCTTCTAAAGTGTTTCTTTTAGAAGGTATTGGATCGAGGTACGGTGTGGCGTCCCACACCTAATAATTCACCCATTACAGGCGACCAGCTCCTGATGGAGCCAGAGATGGGTTTCTTTTTTCACTCTTGTCCGGGTGCGACAACCCAAGCCAAGGTGTTTCAGGGCATTGCATCCTGCGGGACATAGCCCAGGTGTTTCTTTCTACGGGACATAGCCCGGGTGTTTCTTTCTACGGGACATAGCCCGGGTTTTCTTTTCATAAGGCCTATGAAAGCGCCATGGATTCTGATAATACCTTTGAATTTTTGCTGACACAGTTGTCTGTAGATTTCTTGGCGACTTTGCCGGGCATAAGTCTCAACCCAAGGTAGCTCTATGGCCTTCTTTTTCATACTTTCCTTAATACCTCAGGGGGTGATCAATCCCCTGGAATAGTACCTGCACTTTCTTAAAAAATTATTAGCATTCATGGGTTCATAAATGCGTGGGTCATGCACGATCCTTTGTACCATACTTATGCAAAAAAGTATATATGGTGCATACTGCAACCAGCTTAGATATGGGGAAGTAGATCAACCTTCCAGGGATATACCCAAACATTGCCTCTTTATTGTTGAATCAGACTAAAAGATGTTGCCAAAGACTTTAGCTACACCCAATTGAATCAGACACAAGTAATACCCTTGTTGTTGAACAACTCGGTTTTTCTTCAGAGCTTGGTGTTACAGAAAGTATTAATAGCAGCTAATTTTGGAGACCTGAAATTGTGGCTGTTAGAATAGAGATCAAGTTCCCTGGCGGCAAAAAACATTGATTTTTCAGCGTATATTACTTTAGTAACCTGGAAACGTATGAATATCAAATACAACATGGCCGTAAAACCAGAATTTAGAAGGATGGGCTCGTTAACCCCAAAAATATAACAGACCCATGTCAGATCACGGCCAGCCAAAAACAACTGTCATAATATACCAGGATTGTGCAAGGGATATAGTAGTTAGCACAAAGCTGTTGAAACTATTTTCTTCTACAACAAAAATAAGCCGACTGAAACAAAATCTTTCTCTTATGTAATTATATGCAAACATGCTTACATAGTAATCTAAGGTGTTTCTAAGTTTAAGCATTTTTCAAGTCAGAAGTGAAATTGTATATCAGGAAGAACAGAGGTAACAGAAGTAACAGAAGCAAATTTACCTGAGCAACATAATATATTTGGATAATATAAACACAGTTTCTAAGAAAACAGATTTCAGCGGTACACCCTTCTAGTGTTTAAGGATTTGTTGTACTAGTTTGTCTGTTGCGTATTGATCAGCTGAGAGTAAAGGTAACCAGGGATTCAAAAGTAAATCATGTCATAATACTGCTGCTGTCTAACTGCCATCCTAGGAAGTAGACACTCATTTTAAGAAGAGTGTGCAGCATGACGATCAATATTGCGAAACATGATATAGCCTCATGAACAGAAAACAATCAAAATCTGGTTTTGCACTACATTCGCAGCCCATAATAGAAGCATATAAAAGGTAAAGCATGGTTGAAAAATGCTTTTTAAACATGGATCCTTCCAAACAGAAAATGAAAATTGAAAAATTAGGCTGATCTTTATAGCACTTACAACATTCTGAACAGGTCATGCACTTATGATATGTTTGACATTTAAACACTGATCAAATACATCCTGGCACGTGTAGAATGATCGTCTTCATTGTAAAGTATCATGGCAGTTTCAGATTCTTTAATCACTACCGTACTAATAATAGGAGAAATTCAGAGCGGATGTATGAGATTATTAATATGAGAAACTGATAGATTTTAAACAGGAAGCTATTAATTCAGTGATTCAACATGCTATTTGTTACTAGCTCGCCCTTGCTGCTACTAAAATGTCAGTAAAAGTAAGATTAGTAAGGTTACCTTTGGTGTATAGAGAAAGAAGGAAAAACAGATGATGATTTTTTGTCTTATCAATTCAAACTTCCTTCAGGTCTAAACTTGCTTTTGATCTTGCTTGTACTCTGAATCAGATTGCCAGCATCATTGGATAATGATAGCTTCTGGATGATGGAGGCTTTCGAAGAGACCGCTTATTGTTGCCTGACCGTGGGTTTTTTGTATGATAGACCTTACAGCCTTCCCTTCGTTCATGCGGCTCTCGCATACGGGATGTCATGACAATTTATCAGATGGTAAATAGTTTTAATCGTTAGTCCAATGTTTAATTATAAATACAGAGGAGGTGCAAGTTAGTTCTCAAACTAAAACTACTACATGATTAAGCAGTGAGAAGCTGAATATAGGACTCTTTACTCAGTCTAAATAATATTTACTCCACGAGCTGATCACAATTATGTCATAGTTTCCGGTTGGTTTTATTAACCATATTATACATTTACAGCATTGCATATTATCACAGCAGTATAATTAGAGGAAAAAAAATATTACTTGATGCAGTAAAAACGGAGGCAACTAGAACCTGCATAACATTATGCCCTCAGTTCATAAACACACAAAAACAAAGCTTATAAAACCAAACTGTAAACAGACTAAACTCCGTTTAGTTTATGGTTTATAATAGCTCATAAGTATTCAAGTATAGTGTCAAAGACGTTTATGCACAACAATGCATTTCAAATCCTGCTGTCAAGCTATAACAGAAGTAAGAAAACAGTTGGATGAACTTATGACATTAATCAATCAGCGGCCAAACAACCTTACGATTTAAGAACGAGGAATTTCAGAAACTGGTAGTGAAAAGAGCTTGCTATTCCCATTACTTTAGCTTTAGCAAAAGAAATAGAAGCTGGAAAAAAGATTTAAACAGATTAGACAGAAAGATTTAAGCAAAAACTTAGTTTTAGCCACATCTCTTATCCATAAGAAAAGTTAACTATCAGAGAAGAGCTAAGCGTTCATATACTTTTGAAATTTTCAAGGTTTTCAAGGCCAGCATAGTCTAGTGAGTAGTAAAGTTGTAACAGTTTCGGTAAAGGAAACCTTTTATGAAATGATAGCATAAGTGTCATAGAATATTGCTTCAGAATGAAGTATTTAACCAGGGATTTTAAAGGTTGTTGAAACTACTGTAACAGTTTTTTGCTAATGCAGTGAGAATGGGAGCATTTAGAGCTTGCCTTCCCTCATATCCTTGGTAGATAAATGACATGAATAGAGCTTCGCAAAGCTTGAAATTTATACAAATTATTGTGCATGATCCTAGTGTATTGATAAGGAAATTACGATATATAACTCAGGTAGAAAGCATATCTTCAACTCAAGTTTATACCGATTCTTACTTTACTTTGACAAACAGGTGCTAGGTAAATTAAGATTGGAGATTACCTTGTTATGCTTGACTTGATTAAGGCTAAAGCGTATGGATATACCTCTATGATACCTCTTCAAGAGAAACTCCCCTGAAATACTCTTCCGGTAATCTTTGGGAATTGAACTCCTTTGAGCGGACAGGTAGGCTTTTGACTGTTGACAACAGTGTCCTTACATTTTTTTTTGGATGTTTTGCATTTCCCTTGGTCTAGTGTGTCAGGAATGAATTTTCAGTAGCGACAGTAACTCTTGTAGCAAAATATAAGCAATAATGGAAGTCAGATGGTATCTCAGATTTTAGTAGATGACAAGTTTCATTATTTGAAGAGTAAAAATAGAAGTAAAGGAATTAACATATTTTGTAGCCTATAAGCCACTGAATTACTTCATTGCTTGAAACATTAAAGACCATGCAGCTTAAAACAGTTAAGAACTAAAGTATAAACAGCTTGCACCAATTCTTTTGTTCAATGATAATTCCTTCGGGATAGCGCACTTACAGGTGCTGATGATTGTTCCTAAAATCACACGCGCAGTGAAGGCAAATGTAAAGGATCCTTTCATCCTATTCAAGTTATAATAAGCAAACATTGACGGAAACAGATTGTACACCTTGCTGTAAGCAATCCTACTAATGTGTGTCAGACCAATATAACAGTGTAGTTTTAACCGTAATTTTTCATCATAACCATAAGTTCAACGCAGTTCAGTTATTCTGATTATAAGCTGAAAATGGAAGCAACAGAGCGGTCCGCTCCATCGCTGTATAGCAAATTTGTTTTTGTGACAGACCAGGTATTGGGAACTGTTATTAACATCTACAGATAGCAGCAACAGTAGCTAAGTAATATGTACAAGCGTTTCAGACCTTGGTTTACATTTTCAGGTTTCAATATTAATAAGAGCAGAAACTCGAGGTCCATGCAGTTACAAATGAATGTGCACAGAAATCAGAATCATAAACAGATTGTAAATCTATGTCTCAATTTTCATGATTTGTAAACTTACCTTGGTTTTTGCAACTTTATTGTTAGTTTAGAAATGATTCCATACCCCTGATCTGTATAGAGCAAGCATTCCAAAATGGTCCGCAGTTTCAGGTTGTCGTCCCGTGCCTTTGACTTTCTTAGATGGTATATTCTTCTTAAACCAGAATTTTTTAGAAGGAAACTATCTTCAATATAAACAGTTAAGAGTTTCAGGAAGTAAGGACAAGGCATAATAAAGTAAGCAAGAACGGAAACAGGAGCCATGAGTAAATATGCTGAAAACATTTTTATGGCTGAACACAAATAGTTCTTTATCGGCGGCAAATGAATCTGATAAAACATACAACAAGAAAGAGTAGTAAAAGAAGCAAGAATCAAGTGTCTTAATAAACTGATTAAAGTGCAGAAAACAAATGCCTGTGAAATAGATGCGCAATTTCAAGCAAAGACAGCTTTTAGGCAGGAAAAACTTACTCAAAGGGTACCTGTAGGTGCGAATCTTAGAGCTATCTTAGCACAATTAAATCTTATTCGTGGCAGAGGTAGAATATCATTATTTAGAGACTAATACTGCTGAGATTGCCACTTTCCGAAGCAACATATCGAGAATGCCTAATCTTTTAAGCAGGCAGTCTATGCCATGAGTGATGTAATAGTGCAAATAACACATCGCAGCATGTATTCTGAATCAGAGTTGAACTACCTGTAAATTCCTACTAGCAGTAGCATAATTCAGGGGTAAAGTATGAACACAAATAAGATCAGGTGTAATGCGCTCTTTTTAGAGGCTTTTAAACAGAAACCAAAAACGGAATGGAAATGGAAAATTTAAACAACATTGCTTCATCCAGAGCGAGGGTAATTGCTCCTTATTTAGCCTTTGGATTTTATTTTATTGTAAGGATATGAGAATTACCTTGATTTTGTGGAGATAGAGAAGCATGGATACCTCATATTCGGTTCATCCAGGAGTATTTTGGACTTGCAACTCTGGATAACTCTTCCTTTGACTTGCTGCCGCTTCTGTTATTTCCATTCATGTTGCCTCATAGCAGCAGCGGTGGGGAATAATAAAAACAAACGGAAAATGAGAAAAGAATGAGTTACAAACGGAAAAAGGTCTAAGACTGTCTAGGCGTAACAGCAGCAAAGGAGTGTAAACGAGTTTTCAGACTTTGGATGTTCAGATTATGTGCCTTTATGTGCCGTAGATAGAAGCAAAGGACTGTTATACATGACTATGTCTAGAATGGAGCATGGAACATAATCAAAGTTAACAACACTATTATGAAACGCCCATGGTATTCCTTATCATATTTGTTAATCATTCTTTCTAGATTATAACAGGAGTGGATAAAATTCACAAAGTCAATCAGGAGCAAATTAAGTTACGGTACTGTAACATGGAGACGTACCTGACGCTTGAATTTTGGTGAAACCACGTGAATGTTTTACTCAAAGGAATATGGTGGCAGAAACATATGGGGCAGAATGGTATGTATTTTCTATGTAGAAACATGTTGAAGCAGCTGGACTAACAGTTCAGATTGATGTCGAGTACTCGTAATCAGAATAGTGCTTAACAAAGGCTGAAACCAATTTATTTAAACGTAGCAGCATAGAATTTAAGTATCAACTCAGCATAACAATCGGTGACATCTTTTAAAATGATGTTTTATTTCATCCACAGGCTGCTACTAGCAGATGTTCAGTGTTTGTTTCAAGAAGCTGAGCGATTCAACCAAAGCTTTCTTTAATCATCCCTTATTAACTTGCTATTTTAATCGTAGCAGATAGACTTATCTTTAAGGACAAATAGTTGAAGCAATACTCAATAGCAGCAGTAATTAAAAATAGGAATAAGGAGACAAAAGCAATCCTGAACCTGCCTGACTAAACCTCTAAACACAGAAGTAGGAAAAGTGTTTTAAGGGATATCAACAGCTTTTCGATTTCAGCAAAATCAGAAAATGATTTGAACATCTAGTAAAAAATAAGCTGCCATGAGGAGTGTCAACACGAGCTTTTCCTTGAGATGCAGAAAATGAATGATTTAAGTAGTAAATACGGAAACAAGGTTTACTGAATTCCTTTGTCACTCAATGCCAACAGTAGGTTAACTATTAAGGCATACAGTTCTGGACAGTAAGAGATATCACCAAGGCAAGTCGTGCAGAAGTGAGGAGGCAACAGTATCGAAGTATGATAGCGGTTTTTGTGCAAACAGCCAATTTTATGCAGGAGGCAGGGACAATCATCTATGATTAATGATTGAACAGATTCTATTTGGTGATGAATCAGAAGTTGGTAACGAATGAAATAAATGGATTTCTGAACATACAAAAGCAGCAACAGAGGAGAATGAATGTTCTTTTATCAGATTCGGATTAAGGGAAACAAGTTGTTCATACTTTTGGAATTGCACCTCACTTTTAAGGCTTCATAAGTGATACTGTCTTACCTTTGAGAAATAGTTAAAACTAAAAATCTCAGCATGTCAGAAGCTAAAATCTGTTGGAGCTAGATTCTTTGAAACAACATAATGCAAGTAAATGGTTTATGTCACGGTTTAGACAACAGAGGATTTGTTAGCAACGGCAGTAACCTATTTATAACAAATTGTTCCAGAGATAAGCACAAATCGTTCTATACAAATCTATTCATAAAACTTACCATCAAAGCCAACACAAATACTTTTAGATAATTATTAGCGTGTTCTCAAATTTTCACAGCGTCTGAATAGACATCCATAAAGCTCCAGCTATATGCGCAAATATTCACTAGCAATTCTCTCACAGAAGATTTCATTTAGATGTGGTCTGTTTGAATTTGATAAATTTAATCACCCTCGTCCGAATTTTTGTGAAATTGAGATTTAGGAAGTTTACCTCGAATCCTTGAAGAACATCAGAGAAAGGAAGGAAAGAAGATGACCTTTCTTTTCGATCCCGGCAATATGCCGTAACTTCATTTTTTGGCTTTCTTTTGATGTGTGCAAGCCGGTGTTGCTCGAGTTTTGAAGTTTGGCGCAGTTCTGATTTTGAATTTTTGAGAAGAAAGGAAATTGAAGATATGCTTCTTTGATTGAAATTAGGCTTGTATTTCGGGCTCCTCTCTCGTGGCGCTCTCCTCTTTATGCCTCTGGTGCAACAGTCTTGCGCCTGTCCAAGCCAATCGCCCGGTCAAGAATACCGCAGCCTGGTCAGGAGGGCCGCAGGAATTGACACTTAGCCTCCAAGTTGGAGAGGACCAACCGTCATCGCCCGGTCGCGGAAGGAGAATACCGCCCGGTCGTGAGATCCACCCTGTCGCTCAGAGCTATGCCTACTTCGAGGCCTCCCGGTCACTTGAAGGAGAATGACGCCCGGTCTCAATGGCCTCCTGGTCGCCCTTCTTCTTGCCCTCTTTTGTTCGCAATCCGACTATTCTGCACCGAATTTGTTTGCTTCCTGCTCAACGCATCGCCCGGCCAATGCGTGACGCCCGGTCATGGATTGAGATGTCGCTCGGTCGTGGATTGAGATGTCGCCCGGTCTGTCTCCTGGTCGCGTACGATGCCTCCCAGTCGCTTCTGGATATGAACAATCGGAACGTTAGGTTGCCCGTCGTTCGCCTCTTGAGGACTTGGATTGCAGATCTTCAACATCTCTTAGGAATTGAATCGCTGCTACTATCTTTGACTGAGATTTCGGTAGTCCATCGAACCCTCGCGGATTGCCCGCCAAGGCTCAACCTGTGATTGCTTTGGATCTTAATGCTTCCGATAGCTTCGCTTGGTGTGAGCTTCGTAGATCTTTCTTTTGAATTATGGACTAGCTTTGGAGATCTGACTTTGACTTGGCATTGATCTACCGCAGTAGGTCTCTGTGTTGCTTTCATCGATCCTTGTTCTTCAAAGTTGGATTTGATATCGAGCTTATCCGATTCTCCTGTTTTGCTGAATCGCCGCCGCCAAGGCTGTGCTAACTCATCTCTGTTTCCCATATCCTGTTCTCCAAAAAACCTGATTAAATTATCATCCAGACTTGGTGTTATGGCGTTGAGTATCAAAAGATCATCTCAAGAATTATAAAATGAAGAAGATGAAAGAATAAAGTCGGAAAACGAGCGTCCACTCCAGCTTCGTTAGATCTGGAATCTTGATCCTTTCGCTGACGAGAGTTCGATTTTGACCTAGACTTGATTTTGCTGTGCCGTCGATTTTACAAGCTAGCTTAATCTCGAGTTTTTCCTGAAATCGATTGTTGGATTTAATTAGGCTTTAGAATAGGATCCCGTGGTCGAAAGTGATGCGAGGTGCGTTGCAGATCTTGCTATAGATCGGGGTTGAGTTTCTTGGATGGAATTTCTGGACGCAAATTCCTCTAAGATTCGCTTTGAGTTTCCCTTTCCTTATTGATTTCTACCGCGATTCTTCGATCTACTCGGTCGTTGATGTAGAATTCCACCAACGATCTTTGATATAATCATATCTCAATCGGATCACCAATAGTAAATCATGAACCGAGAGACGCGAGTCAGAAAAATCTTTGCGTTGATCACAAACTGTGGTTGAATCGAGGTTGCCAATCGGCTGTTCGTTTCCCACAGACGGCGCCAAATGAAAACGTATAATTTGTCACTCACATCTCACAAACGAATAGAACACCAAGGATTATAGTGGTTCAGCCAATAATCCGGCCTACATCCACTTCTAGACAATTTCTTTATTCATCTCTTTAGGGTTACAATACTAGAGAGCCTTTCTAGAGGTTTCTCTCTCCTCTCATGTTGTGCCCCCTCTCAAATGAGCTCCTCTATCTCTATTTATAGACTTTTTCTAGGGTTCCTAGGCTTGCCAACCTGTCATATCTTACCAGGCTGTCACTATAAATATCTTATCCTGATTTCTACATCTTCCGTTTCTTAGCTATCCGACCGGGCACAGGCGCCCGGTCGCCATCTACTTCTTTTTCTTAGTTACTTGACTGGTCGGAGACGACCGGTCACTATCTTGGATTACTTTGCGGTTTCGGCGACCGGTCACAGGCGACCGGTCGTTCCCTTACACTTGCTCCATACTTTGCGACCAGTCATGGCCGACCGGTCGCTACGCGCTCTTTCTTTATTCCCTCTTCTTGGTGTGGACTTTCGGTGCTACCTCAGCCTCTTCACACCTTTTGGTACTTGACCATGTTTTCCCCTCTTCAGGCCCGGTCACTGAATGCCCGGTCAAAGAGCGTGAGGTGCGGGATGCAGCGCCCGTTTATAAGATCTAGCTTCTAAAGCAAGGGTCGGACAGGGCCCGGATCTGGTGCCTGGCGCCCAAACTGGAGCCTGAACAGGGTCTTGAAGAAGCCTGGGGTCTGAGTCGGGGCCTGGGGTCTGGGCTACCTTGGTTCTTCTGTCTCGTCATACTTTTGCCCTCTTCACCAAAAAAACCAAGCTCAAAAACAAGCTTAAACACCAATTGTGCTTTAAGGACTCTTAAAGCACATTTTTGAAAAAGTGTCTTAGAAATGGGTTTTGAGTGGCTAAATGCCCATGATTACACCTTAATCAACATGTGTACTAATTAGTATCACATTAGGAAGTCTAAATCAATGAGAAATCAAAAATTTCACAAATTTGTGCACTAATTATGAATAGTGCCCAAAATAAGTCAAATGACCTTCTTGAGTGGTCAATGGTCAAACAACACCTAAATATCTAAGTGGATGAGAGGGGGGACGGTTTTTAAGGTGATTAGTCACCATAGGCTTCATCAAAATAAGAAAAGAAGAGAAAGTAAGTGAAAAAGACTATTTACCTTTTAAAAGCAAAATATCTTCTTATACCTTATCTCTCTCCTCTCTTCTTCATTTCACACCTTCCCCACCATTTTCTCCTTCCCCTCTCTGCTCCAAAACCGTTCTTTCTCCAGCCATGGCACCTCCACCTTCATTTGCTCACCAAATTCTCATTTTAGCTCCAAATCAAAAAGTGAGCATAGATTACTCTTAGTTAGAGCAAGCTCTTTCATTCTATCTTTTCAAATCTTTAAAAGCTCAAGTTTGGTGCCATGGAGAAACTCCATTGAAGGGGGAAAATCAAGTTTGAAGATCTCATTTGGTTCTTTATTCATTCAAGGTAAGGAAAGTGAAAGAAAAATAATCTTTTCCATCCTTTTCCATTAGTGCCGAAAATTTGCCTCTTAAGATGGCTTGTTTACTTCATGTTCTAGCCTTGATTCATTGTTCAAAAGACTTGTGGAGGTCTTGCCTTGCTTCATTACCAAAGCCATTCCAAAATTCAAAGGTAATCATCCACTTTTAAGCTTTAAAACACATTTTGACCTAAGAATAAGTTACATGAGTTAAGGCATGATGCTTATCACTCATTAGATTATTTGAATGTGGATTAGAACATTGGCAAGGAAATTGAAGTCCTTGGCCGAGAATCATCCAAGAAAACCTAAGGAGGAAGTTGAGAGAAAAGTTTGAAAACAAGGTAAATAACTTACCTTAAGGTGTCTTGTTGTTTAAGGGGTGATATTTAGATAAGTACTAAATGTAGCTTAAAGCTTACATTATGTAATGGGTTGTATAACCTATGAAAATAATATGAACAAGCTTGTGAACTTGTGATTAAGGAGTAAATGGGAAATGATTTAGTAAGATAAGTATAAGGTGAATTATGAGAACACTTATATTGCTATGGGAGCATTGTTGTGTGTATTTGCAGGTTGAAAGCTTTTATATGTGGAAAATTCAGTGTTTAAGTTTAAGTCATTTAAGGGCCTAAGAGCCATGTCATTTAAGAGCCTTAGTGCTATGCAATTTAAGATTATTGCACTATATTGAGTTTGTTATGGATGGGTTGATTTGGGTGAGAAATATGATGAGAAAAAGAATTGATGTGTGTGAGATGATTGAATGAGAAAAACTATGCATATGGATATGATAACATACTAGAGGAGCTATGGTGAAATTTGAGTAGAAAACAAAGTGTTTAAGTCGTTGTTGTGAATTAATGTGACCTAGGATTTACTAGGAGTCATTAAAGGAAATTTGAGTGAAAATGAGTTAACAAAGGTAATCTTGAAGATTATAATGACCTAGAGTTGTCTAGGAGGAATTAGAGGATAGGTGGGTGTATTAAACACACCAAAATCATGGTATGAGGAATGTCAAGACTTGTGCAAAATCTGGAGGAAATGGTGTATAATGTTTTAAGATGATTTAGGTATGAACTAGAGAATAAAACAATGAGAATTTTTGGGTAGCTTGTGTAAGTGGTGAAGATGCTAGTAGTGGATTAATAAGATTATAGTTTGGATGGTAATGAGTGGACTTGGGTGATGGAGGTGAAAAACTATAAGAGAATGTAGTAAGTTGTCAAGGGGATGACTAGGAATGTATAAGGGTGTAAGATAATGAGAATGGTGAGTAAGTTGAGTAAAGGAGATGGAAATGTCTAAGGAGGGTTGAAATACCCCGTGATTAAAAACAGTGGTTAATTAGGCTAATTATAAATTTTAAGGGCTTAATTACACTTAAATAAATATGAGGGAACAAATCCCGAAGAAAACGGACCTTTAAAATGGGTTGAAAGCATAAACGAACCTTAAAGCGCGTTTTTTGAGAAACCGGGAAAACGTGACTTTAAGCGGGTCAAATAGACCCGTAACAATATTGGTCAACCAAATAGTCATTAGTAGACATTAATAAAGGCTGAGAACCAATAAAATTAATTAAACGAGAAAATTTCGGAAAACGGGTTCCGGTTAGTAAAAACTGTAACAACCGGGAAGTTGTGGGGTGAGAGTGTAAATAAACAAAGTTAATGTGTCCACATTGCAAATGAAAAGTAAAAATCTCTGTGTGTGTGTGTGTGTGTATGGGCTGGCCGATTTGCCCCTCTCTCTCACACTCACCTAACACTCTCTTATGTACTAAAAGACAAGAAAAATAAGTAAAAGCAAAACTCACTCTCTCTCCTATCCCCACTCCTCTCTCACGATTTCTCTCACCTCTCTATCCCTCTTCTTCTGGTTTTTCTCCTCCTCCTGCGATGGCTATGGAGTTTTGAAGAAACCCCCACAAAACTCACCTTCTCTCTCATTTTTGAAGGCTCAAACCTTGTCCAAAAATTATAAAAACCATACCATTGGAATCCCCTTGCAAAGGAGAACACTTCCCTCCTTTCAAAAATCCAAAAGCTTCATTTTCGTTTTCATGGGTATTCTCCATTTGAAGATTCAAGTCCACCATTAGAAGCACCTTCACCTCCTTATCATCTTGAGGTAAAAAGAAATTCGAAAATCCATCATTTCTAGCCCTTGTTTGCATTATAAGAATTTCCATATTTTGAACTCTTTGTTCTTCTTGCTCCAGCCGATTTTGGCTTCTATTTTGGGCTAGGAATCTTGTTCTCTTGCTAGTCAAGAACTTCATTCATCCATTGGAAGGTAACACTCTTTTCTAAACCCTAAAACCTAAATTCAAGGGTTAGTATAAAATGAATACTAAGTAGTTGTGTATATTGGTGTGGGGTGCTGTAGCATTGCCCACTCCTTGAGAAAAAACCAAGAACAAGAGAAGAAAGAAAGAGGGAAAGAAGAGAAGGAAAGGAAGGAAAGAAAGACTAGTAAACAAGGTAATTACTCTTGCCTTGAATTAGTTTTGTATGGTGCAATGTAACAGTTTTTGAGTAGTAAAATGAGTAATGTATTTGAGTAATGAGTAGTAGTAATGTAGTAGTGTAATGGAGAAGAGAATCAAACAGTTTTTGAACTTGTAAAGAATGTTTAAAAAGCTTGGGTAAACCTTGGGTAGTATATGTTTGTGTGCAGGAATTTTAATGTGTGTAGTGGAGTTATTATGTGAGTATAATGCATTGAATAAACAGGTTGTGTAAATGGGCAATGGGTGAGCTGAAATAGTGTGTGGGAAAAGTAAGAATTATAGGGGAGACTATGTCCAATTTTACTTAGGAATGAGAGGACTTAGGTTGTTTAAGAAGAGGAAGTAACCTAGGAGATAACTAGGTGTATTTGGGGAGTGTAATGGGAGTGTTTTGTAGTTTGAAATAGATTTGGAAATGAGTGTGTTAATGGGATGAAGCTAGATGTGAAGTAATGTATTTAGAATGCTAGGAGTGACATTAGTTGAGAAAGTGATGAGAGGTAGAAGAGAGCTTAAAAATCTGTAGCATTAGAAGAGTAAAAACTGTTGCAAGAGCAGAAATGAAATGAGGAAAAACTGTATAAGTTGAGTAGAAATTGAGTAGTAAGATTGGTGGATGAAATAGGGTGATTTAGAGGGCATTCATTAGTGTTAAATCATGTGGGAAGTATAGGTAAAGATTGGGGAAACAATGGGTAAAGAAACCAACTGAAAACGGATTTTGAAACTGAAGTATTGGGCCGGACTGGACTTGCGACCGGACTTGCAAGTTCGGTCGAGCCCAGAATCATAAAGACGGGAGCCTTCTGGAATGGACCGGACTTGCGACCGGACTTGCAAGTTCGGTCGAACCAGAAAATTCTTCCGTCTGAAACCTTCTGGAATGGACCGGACTTGCAAGTTCGGTCGGACCAGAGAATATTCCCGTCTGAAACCTTCTGGAATAGACCGGACTTGCGACCGGACATGCAAGTTCGGTCGGACCAGAAGATTTTCCCGTAATGTGAGCTACTGGAATGGACCGGACTTGCGACCGGACTTGCAAGTTCGGTCGAGTCAAAAAAAAATATTTTTATTATATTATTATAGCAATCATATGTATTATATATATATATACATACGCCTATATACATATATGCATATATATGTAGCAGCACAATATAAATGAAGTAGTAAAGGTAAGAAAGTAAGTACATGAGTAAGAAAGCAAGAATAAGAGGTAATGAGAAAAGAATGAGTTTAATAATCAAGTATGAATGTAAAGGAGTAGCAAGTATACGTTAGGAGTATTAATGGAAGAGTAAGTTGGATCATTGATCATACAACTTCATGTATGTATAGGATCAAATAGTTGAACATCGAAGGAATCCGGTAGTACATTGCGACGGTGAACGGTATGATTTCTTCATGCCCTGTATCCTAACTTGGTTACCCCGATTTGTGTGCTTATGTGATCACCAATAAGATAAATGCACGAATCGGACTTATATTGCACTTAACCGTGTTTGAACTATTTTGTTCTTGTTGTATCTTCTTGAACATTTAGTTTGTATAATTCATGAAATGTATGAATGGAAAAGAAGAGTATGTGTAAGTAATGTGTACTTGTGTATTGTATGGATGTATGGAAGTGAAGTACTGACTTCTACTAATTCCTAACAATCTAACTCCTAACATGAGTAATGAGTAAAAGGAATGAGTAGAAGTCCGATATAGTTTCAGCCATGCGTGAGGATAAGGAAACACAAGAGGTTGGATCCGAATCCTGGCTGTAATCTTTTCCATGGACCAAATCCCTTGAATGGGTAGCATCCTGGATTAGTGGGCCACCCTAAAGCCCGGTGGTGGGATGTAGTAATCCCTGCCCGGAGGTCATACCGACTTGACTTGAGTAAAGTATGTAAAAAGTAAGTATTGTATGTGTATCGGTCTTGACTATTGTAAGTCATTGACCTTGAGTAAAAGAGTATTAAACACCCGATTAACCCGGGTGTGTAATGAAGCTAACATGACTTCGGTATGGAATGGAGAATTGTATCTCCATAATACGGTGAGTATTCGGTAAGTAAGAATGGTTGATTTGTAATGTCTGACATGCGTGTATTGAATGTATGTAGGTGTGCCTTGTGAATTGAATGTATTGAATTGTATCGTATAAAGCATGTTTGTATGTATGAGTGAAACGAACCGCATGTACTCGACCAAATAGTTGGTGTACCCTCGCTAGTACGCG
Source organism: Limonium bicolor (assembly GCA_023374045.1). Classification (NCBI taxonomy): domain Eukaryota; kingdom Viridiplantae; phylum Streptophyta; class Magnoliopsida; order Caryophyllales; family Plumbaginaceae; genus Limonium; species Limonium bicolor. The sequence goes on from CM041776.1 coordinate 206,701,407, forward strand.
GGGTATGCGGTTATCATATTCAGCGTCAGCTGACCCCCTAGGGGGAATGTTTTTATTCTACAGGTACCCGCGAGGCGTGATGGTAGAGTAAGGACCGGATGTAATTCGTTTTGGTGTAGTTGGTAGATTTGGATGGTGTACCGAGTTGTACACGACTAAGGCCTTTTTGAGTAGCCAGTGTACCATGTGGTACACCTTTTTGGATAATGAATTCATGATTGGAAAGAAAGGAGTAGGTGTATAAACTCTTGATTTTTGGGAAGTAGTATTGGAATGTAATTCGTATAATTTGGATACTCGGTAATCAGTTGAAGTAAGTATTTGGTAATGTAAGTAAGTAGTATGTATTCGGTTATTCTAATCATCAGACTGTTACTGTAAGTAGTAGTAGCCTTATTAGTCTCGGATGGCTAACGGCATTGTATCACCCGCCGGGAGTAAGTAAGTATTCCGCTGTGAGTAAGGTAATTATGGGAATGATTAGAGGATAATGGAAGGATTAGCGGTTGGGGTGTTACAAAAAGTGGTATCAGAGCGAAGTCTCGCTCTGATGATTAGAATACCGAGTGTAGTGATTACCGAGTTAGGTGATAAACCGTGTTACAACGGAGAATTAGAAACCTAACTAGGAATTACCGTTAGCAATAACGGATACCCTTTACGTTTGCAAAGACGATACCATTGCTTGAATCAAGACCATGTGGTCATAGTTTCACCGTATCTAATGTAATCCACACTTGTTCCGATGTCAGGACGAGGTCGAGGCCGACCTAGAGGAGAGACATCTGATGGACCAGGCGTGCAGACGATAGCTGAGATCGTCGCCGCCACGGTGGCACAGATGCTACCGCAAGTAATCACCACTGTACAAGCAACACAGCAAAACCAACAGCAGCAGCAGCAACAGCCCGACCCGCCTCATCCCCGTGAAACGAATTGGGTAAAGGCCGTTGCCGACCTTCGGCCTCCATGCTTTAGAGGCGAGAGCGACCCCGCCAAGCTCGAGGCCTACCTCTCCGAGATGGAGACGGCATTCGAGACACTTGAGACTCCCGCTGGAGTTTGAGTGAGGATAGCTGCGTACTACCTCAAAGACGCGGCTATGGACTGGTGGAAGCTCATCAAGGCCGAGCACGTAGCCGACCCTGCATTCGGTTGGGAAGCATTCACCTCTCTCCTCCGATCTAAGTACTATCCCGAGCATGTCAAGACCAAGAAACGGCTTGAGCTTGATGCCCTAAAAATGACCGAGAAGACGACGGTTGATGAATATTACTGCACCTTCACCTCTCTTCTCAGACTTCTACCCGACCTTGGGTATACCGGCCAAGTCTTGGTCGACCGCTTCTATGGCGGATTGAGCCATCGACTCCGGTATGGCATGGGCTTCACACGGTTTACCTCCCTTCAGGTAAACGTCGTTGGACCCTTAAAAGTCATGAGTAATGTGAATTAGTACCCCCGTATGTAAAAGTGTAACCTAATATCTAAGTAATTCAGGAGTGTTACCATGCTGCATCTCGAGTTGAGATCACCTGCCAGCTAAGAGATGAGGAGCAAGCGCTGAAGCGCAAGGTGAGCAGCAAGGGTAACACCTCCGACGACCAAAACCAAGCCAGACCTTGGAGGAAGAATAAGAAGAAGGGAAGATTCCATTCCCCATAAGAACACCTCAGGAGACGGCGGAGCCCATACTGAGAAGGGCAAGGCAGCTGAACCGTTACAGATTGCCTACACCGCACCAGTGGCAGCGAAGCCACTGAGGTCTCAGCCCTACAAGGGTAAGAACCCGAAACCGAATTAGTACACTTGTGAATTAGTATGTATTGAGTATTGTAAGTATACCGAACCTTGCTAACTTGGAAGCTATAGGTTCCGGATTTGGCCAAGGCAAGAACCAAACTGATGGCCGCAGCTACATATGCCGAAACTGCAACAAGGATCATCCCGGCACAGATTGCCAAGGAAGGGAGATCCGCTGCTACACTTGCCAGAAGCCGGGGCACCGTGCTAATGCATGCCCAGAAACTCTAAGCCCAAGGGCAACTACCAGGGCTACAAGCAGCGTGAGGGCAAGGAGGTTGCATCTGGCGATGCTCATGCCCAGCATACCTCGCAGGGACAGGGGTCCCGAGGTCCGCAGAAGGGCGCACCGCAGAGGCAGCCGGCCTTACACATCATTGACCGTGACGGGACCGGGACTAAGTCCGGCCCAGGTAACTACCGTAACCTTTAATCCTTGAAGAGCATGTCTAAGTATCAAAGTAATTGTATGAATGGGAGCATGAATGCGTAAGTACTTGAAGTATGAAATTGAGCATGAGTAAGTAACATGGAAGTATGTATTGAGCATGAAATGAATTAGTAAGCCTAGAACTCACACTAGATATAATTTACCACCTTAGGGAAATTCCTTATCTGTTACCCAATACCTTCGAACTCACCTCATGAAGAGACCGACATCGCCACTCACCACTTCGACAACAATCAGTGTCAGGTCATCCGCCCAGGTATGATCTTATTAAAAGGATACCTGACACCCGAAGCACAAGTTTCAATCATCCGATGATGCAACGAGTTAGGAATGGGTCCAGGAGGATTTTATACACCCGAATTCCCCGGTGGAGCTACAATGAAGCTGAAAATGATGTGCTTGGGAAAGGATTGGAACCCTTATACCAAGACATACCAAACGACGAACAGGAGACGGAGCCACACCTCCAGCAATACCCCCTGAATTCCAAATGCTTGTCACACAGCTGTAGAAATTGCACAACAATGTGAAGATGAACCAATCCCTGCACTTGAAGCAGACCTATGTATCGTCAACTTCTATGAGAAAGAAGGACGACTTGGCTTACACCAAGATAAGGACGAGACAGCGAATCTCTTGAATTAGGAGTGCCCGTAGTGTCTTGGTCCATTGGTGATGACGCCGTATTTTTGTATAGCGAGAAGCGTGTGGACCTCGCGAGAAAGGTATTGAGATCAGGAGATGTCCTAATCATGGGTGGAAAATCAAGGTTGCTGTATCACGGGATCCAGAAGATCAAGTTGAACACGGCACCACCGGCAATAATCAATGCCACACACATGAAACCAGGACGCCTGAACCTTACCTTTAGAAAGTATTAATCTTGTAGTAGCATGTAATCCAGTAGTAACGTGTATTAGAGACACAGTATGTATGATGGTTGGTTATTCAATAAAAGCAGTGTTGGTTATTAAATTCCACTTGCGTTCCACCATCGTTACTTATAATCTTATGAATCAATAGGTTGTGGACTCGGTACCGAAGGTAACCTGAGTATCCTCACCGAAGACAAGCCGGCAAAAGCGGCACCATTCTAACGGGAACATTCCCAGTGAACGGCATCGAAGCCTCAGTATTATTCGACTCCGGCGCCTCTCACACCTTTGTATCGCCATCATTCGCTACAAGGTTGGGGCTAGACGCAGATGAGCTACCAAATTTCTTGGTTACTCTCCCGTCGAAGGAGCGGTAAAGTGTACTAAGTATTACCACACCGCCACAATTCAAATCAAAGGCGAAGCGTTTCCCATCTCCTTCATTGAATTCAACGGGTTGGGATTCGACTTAATAATTGGAATGAACTGGTTGGAGCGGCACAAGGGGAGAATCCTATGCGCCGAGCATCGCTTGCTGCTCAAGAGTCCATCTGGGGTCACTGTTTCATACCGCCAGAGACCGAGAGAGCCTTCAACTACAGTCATCTCCGCTATGGCAATGTACCGGGAGCTCAGAAAAGGACATGAAGTGTATTTATGCCATGTGCAAGACTGGAGAGAGATCCAGAATTCAGTGATGATGTAGCAGTAGTCTCAGAATTCCTGATGTATTTCCGAAAGAGCTACCTGGTATGCCACCACAGAGAGCAGTAGAGTTCGAAATCGACCTTGTACCTGGTACTGGTCCCATTGCTAGGGCACCATACCGTATGGCACCAGCAGAAATGACAGAGCTTAAAGAGCAACTACGTGATTACTCGACAAAGGGTTTATACGCCCGAGCGTATCACCCTGGGGAGCACCGGTCCTCTTTGTGAAGAAGAAGGACGGTAGTCTCCGCCTCTGCATCGACTACCGCGATTAATAATGCGGTCACTGTAAAGAACAAGTATCCATTGCCACGCATCGACGACCTGTTCGATCAGTTGAAGGGAGCTTCGGTCTTTTCTAAGATTGATCTCCGATCCGGTTATCACCAAATTGCTATCAAAGAGCAAGATATTGAGAAAACAGCATTCCGAACAAGATATGGCCACTACGAATTCACGGTGATGCCATTCGGTTTGTCTAACGCACCAGCCAAATTCATGGACCTAATGAATCGATTATTCAGTGATCAGCTGGACACTTCAGTAGTAGTATTCATCGACGACATCCTTGTGTATTCGAAGTCACCAGAAGAACATGAAAACCATTTGAGAAGAGTACTTGAGACACTGCGCGAGAACCAGCTGTATGCGAAGTTCTCCAAATGCGAGTTTTGGCTAGATCAGGTATCATTCCTCGGTCATGTCATCTCGAGCGCGGGTATTTCAGTAGATCCATCCAAAATCGAAGCAGTGCGATCATGGCCTAGACCTAAGACTGTTACCGACATCCGGAGCTTTCTTGGTTTAGCCGGTTATTACCGGAGGTTTGTAAAGGACTTCTCAAAAGTCGCTAAGCCCATGACGTCATTGATGAAGAAAGATGCACCGTTTGTATGGACAAACGAGTGCGAGGTATCCTTCCAGAGCCTAAAAGACTCATTGACCTCAGCGCCAATTCTCACACTTCCAGAGGGCACAGAGGGATTTGAGGTGTATTGTGATGCATCGGGCAAGGGCATGGGATGCGTACTCATGCAGCATGGCAAGGTGTAGCCTATGCCTCCCGCCAGCTGAAAAAGCATGAGGAGAATTACCCGACACATGATCTAGAGTTAGGAGCCATTGTCTTCGCCTTGAAGATATGGCGACACTATCTCTATGGGGTAAGCATCACCATCTACTCCGACCACAAAAGTTTGCAGTATGTATTCACCAGAAAGAATGAACTTAAGACAGAGGAGGTGGATGGAGTTCCTCTCAGATTACGACATCAACCTCCAGTATAAAGAAGGGAAGGCAAACGTTGTAGCCGACGCCCTGAGTCGTCGAGCACACTCGCTCCATTCGCTACTCGCTTCTTCTAGCTTGGTTGACGAGGTGCGAGACGCTCAGTTGAGACCCTTACTTCACAGAGATCAGACAGAAAATCACAGAGGGTACCTTCGAGAACCGAAAGTACGACTTCAAATTGCATGAAGATGGTCTGATCCGATTGAATGGCAGATTATGCGTCCCCCGAAGCAATGCTGAGCTAAGGGATCGCATTCTGCGAGAGTCACATTGTTCGACATTGCATGTCCATCCGGGAGCCTCTAAAATGTACAAAGACATGAAGAGGTACTTCTGGTGGTCAGGAATGAAATCCGACGTGACTGAGTATGTTCTGAGGTGTCTCACATGCCAGAAGGTGAAGTTCGAGCACCGAAGACCGGGAGGAATGGTGCAATCCATGCCCATTCCGGAGTGGAAATTCCACGATATCTCTATGGATTTTGTTGTTGGACTCCCACCTGCTAGGGGAGGACTCAACATGATCTGGGTAGTAGTCGATCGTCTCACCAAGGTTGCCCGATTCATACCGATGAAGGACACCTGGAAGGTGGCGAAGCTCGCGGAGCTATTCGACAAGGAGATCATCCGACACCACGGAGTCCCAAAACCATTGTATCTGACCGCGACACCAGATTTCTTTCGAGATACTGGAGAGCAACACGGGAAGCGCTTGGTACTGAGTTGAAGCTTAGCACCGCCTTCCATCCACAGACCGACGGTCAGACAGAAAGGACCATCCAACACTAGAGGATATGCTTAGGGCATGTGCCTTAGACTTCCAGGGGAGCTGGATTGACAAGCTTCATCTTATCGAGTTTTCGTATAACAATAGCTATCATGCTTCGATTAAGATGTTGCCATTCCAAGCTTTGTATGGTAGACCTTGCCGTACCCCGTTGTGTTGGGATGAGTCAAGTGAAGCGGTCATCATAGGACCGGAGTATCTGGAACAAGTACAAGCTGAAGTACAACAAATCCGAGCAAATATGAAAGCAGCCCAAGATAGACAGAAATCCTATGCGGATGTGCGACGACGCGACCTTGAGTTCGCCGTGGGCGACCAAGTGTTCTTGCGTGTCTCACCTATGAAGGGCGTCTTTCGATTTGGCCAAAAGGGCAAGCTGAGCCCGAAATTTGTAGGCCGTATACCATTACCGAGAGGATTGGAGCCGTAGCTTATAGGCTAGCATTGCCTGAAGAATTGGGGCGTGTTCATGATGTCTTTCATGTATCACAACTCAAGAAATACATAGCCGATCCCTCTCATGTATTAGAACCCGAACATTATCCCTAGAGCCGACGATGAGATATGTCGAGACTCCATTGCGAATCCTTGATACAAAGACAAGAGACACTCGCCATAAATCTGTACGAATGGTGAAGGTCTTGTGGTCTAACCACGATGTCGAGGAAGCGACTTGGGAATTAGAGGACGCCATGAAGGCGAAGTACCCGAATCTATTTGTAGACTAGATGTCTAGTATCCGTATAGTACGGAGGGTACGGGGCGTACCCCTTTTAAGGGGGGTAGAGCCTTTTGCTTTTGCATTGCTTTGGGTTAGCATTGCGTAGTATGCATGTATCGTAATTGTATTTTGTTGACACATGTAGTGTCAATTGTATTTCTTTGGCACAAGGTAGTGCTAGTAGTATCCGGTATGTAGTACAACGAGTATGGTATGTGTATAGCATTGCATAGTATGCATGTATCGTAATTGTATTTTGTTGACACATGTAGTGTCAATTGTATTTCTTTGGCACAAGGTAGTGCTAGTAGTATCCGGTATGTAGTACAATGAGTATGGTATGTGTATAGTAGGTGTGTAATGAGTAATACATTTGTGTTGTACGGTATATGACACGAATGACAATGTGAAGTGTATTGTGAATGTATTGTGGAATGTGTGAATTGGATGGGAATTGTATGGTATTTGAATTGAGTTGGTGCATAGTATCTGAATTGCGTATGCTGGTAGTGTAAGAATTGTGAACACCTTGTAAGGTGGTAGTAGTACGCATTATGGCAATTGGTTTGCCAAATGAGTAGAATAGTAAACCATAAACCTTGAGCAACTTTGAGGGCAAAGTTCCTTAAGGGGGTAGATTGAAATACCCCGTGATTAAAAACAGTGGTTAATTAGGCTAATTATAAATTTTAAGGGCTTAATTACACTTAAATAAATATGAGGGAACAAATCCCGAAGAAAACGGGCCTTTAAAATGGGTTAAAAGCATAAACGAACCTTAAAGCACGTTTTTCGAGAAACCGGGAAAACGTGACTTTAAGCGGGTCAAATAGACCCGTAACAATTTTGGTCAACCAAATAGTCATTAGTAGACATTAATAAAGGCTGGGAACCAATAAAATTAATTAAACGAGAAAATTCCGGAAAACGGGTTCCGGTTAGTAAAAACTGTAACAACCGGGAAGTTGCGGGGTGAGAGTGTAAATAAACAAAGTTAATGTGTCCACATTGCAAATGAAAAGTAAAAATATGTGTGTGTGTGTGTGTATGGGCTGGCCGATTTGCCCCTCTCTCTCACACTCACCTAACACTCTCTTATGTACTAAAAGACAAGAAAAATAAGTAAAAGCAAAACTCACTCTCTCTCCTAACCCCACTCCTCTCTCACGATTTCTCTCACCTCTCTATCCCTCTTCTTCTGGTTTTTCTCCTCCTCCTGCGATGGCTATGGAGTTTTGAAGAAACCCCCACAAAACTCACCTTCTCTCATTTTTGAAGGCTCAAACCTTGTCCAAAAATTATAAAAACCATACCATTGGAATCCCCTTGCAAAGGAGAACACTTCCCTCCTTTCAAAAATCCAAAAGCTTCATTTTCGTTTTCATGGGTATTCTCCATTTGAAGATTCAAGTCCACCATTAGAAGCACCTTCACCTCCTTATCATATTGAGGTAAAAAGAAATTCGAAAATCCATCATTTCTAGATGTAACACCCCTACTACGCACATAACATTACTTGAAATCGCAGCGGAAATTCAAACAACTAAACAGTAACTAAACGCTTGGTGCTACAACGCCGTCAACCACCCACGTGGTTAACAAGGCTAAACAAATACAAGTGTATCGGTCTGATCATCAGACTCCCGAGCTTAGAACTAATAACCATATATACATAAACATAATACCGAGTATTTACTTACATCCTTCACTGCATACTATCACTGTAAACTGTTCACAACCAAAATATATATATCGCCATGGGAGCACAGGCGCATCCCGGGCCCAACATCCAAAAGTAATCAAAAGTAAACCTGCATCCTAGAATCTAGAGCCATTCCGCTTCTTCGATCCTCATCCTACAGTAAAAGAAATATGGAGCCCCCGAGGGGGTCAGCAACCCTTGGCTGGTATGGTTAACGCGCAGCCCATCGGCTACCGGGATACGCGCAACTAATTGTCATGGTGACATGGCATTCATTTTAAAACACACAACATATACATTTGTCATAACATAGGTATTATACACAACATTACACATATCACACAAGAACAATTCCATTTAGGAAGTGAACCAATACAATTAGTTCCCATGGAGAGCCTAGAGAATGTTGACATGCTCATACTAAGCTCGTTACATAACTCGTTACCGTCCTGTTAGATTGAACGGATAACTTAACACAAGGTGCCTCGGATATAGTGATCCAAGCACACCGAAATAACACATAGTATGCCCCTGTGGCCCGACGTGAGTCAGTAAAATAGCCTTGGTTAAGCTAAAGGGAAGGTTGGAAACCAAATTGGAAAACAACCATAGCATACAAAGAGAATCGAACCGGTTATGACATCGACTCCCATACTCACACGCGTGGCCGGAACAGACCGGACTCCTCACTTCCCCCGTTAGCACTTGTTACCAGTTCATCATTGAACTCAATACACAATTCACAATAATAGGTCAAGTCTTGTTAGACACACACAAGGGAAGAAAGAGTCATACTTAACAACATAATAATATTCAACAACTGTAAACTCTTTACATGCTTTAATCTTACAAAGTCATAAGCACACAGAAACAAACAACACACAAGCCGGTGTAAACCGGTAGGCAGCAGACTGCAAGAAAACCATACCTTGGTCCTTGCTTCGATTTGTTTCCACCGTAGGTCACTCCTATACATGATTAATAACGTCGGTTAATTAATTTATTTAACCTCAAATTTACTAAATGTTTAACATGATTATATGACATGTTTTAATGTCTTAACTTATACTTGATTACCTACATTATACCCCCTAGGGTTTATTACTTAAGCCATTCTTGTTTGTTTTTTTTTTACAAGTTTAGGTCCGACCGACCTTACCGGCCGACCTTACACAAGGTCGGTCCATTCCAGAACATATTACCGTCAAAATTTTCTACTCCGACCGACCTTGTAAGTTCGGTCGCTTGTTCGGTCCATTCCCGAGAGTTTTCCCTTTGAAAATTCAAGCCCCACCGAACTTACCAAGTCCGGTCCCATGTTCGGTTGATTCCAGAAACTTAATTCGTACACAAAATACAAGCCCGACCGACCTTGCAAGTCCGGTCCCCAAGGTCGGTCCATTCCAGAAACCAATTCTCGCAAGGTAAACTGGGCTCGACCGACCGTGGCAAGTTCGGTCGCAGGTCGGTCTGCTCCAGACCCTTATTTTTCCATTGCCCATTTACTCCAAACTTCTCCTAAGGCCTCCTAATGTTTTCTAACATCATTTGGTACACTTATATCCTCATACAACATCCATGAAACTCATAATCTATCACCTTAAACACTTACTCATTTCATACCGAAATTCCTAACACTTATGTTATTTTCTCCTTGGTTCTCTAAGTGGTGGTTCATACCTATGATAACCACTATATCAACAATGTTTCCTCACCACTACTACATCATCTCCCAAACATCTTTTCTTCCTAAACAATTCCTTAAACATCTTTACAAGTTTATAGCTTCTCATGTAACAATCCACTTCATCCCTTTTCACCAACAATACACAAGTCCTAAATACAATCTCATCAAGAATCTCGAAATGTCCCAAAGCATTCTTTGCATTCTAAATCCTCTAAAACATTGCCTAAGCCCTTTTTACATCTTTAAACAACTCAATGCATGTTTCTTCCACTAGTTGATCACCTTCCATACTAAACATTTCCTAGCTTACCAAACTCACTCTAAACCCTTAGAACTTCTTGCTTCTTACCTAAATTTTGACATAGGTTCTCCTAGAACATTACTAAACCAAAACACATTGTTTTCTCCATTAAGCACACAAGAACACCTAATTCACCAAGAACACTCTCACACACAAAGTTTCACCAAATTTACACTACATCACAATATAGTGCATAATTTAAATTGCATGGCACTTAGGCCCTTAAAATGCATGGCTCTTAGGCCCTTAAAGTGCATAACTCTTAAACACTGAATTTCCACAATATATATGCCTTTGACCTGCAAATACACACAACAACACATATGTCCTTTTACTAATCTCCTTGAGAACATTTCATTAGGTCATTATCATTAGCTCTTTAAGTAGTTTTAACAAGCATTATAAGCTCATTTCTCCTAAGGCATTAAACACATTAGGTTAGCATGTTTACCTCTTTTCACACAAACCTCTTTCTTGTTTCCTTGTTTAAAATCGGCTAGGTATTTGATTCCTTGTCAACTACTAAACAATATACAAGCAATGTAATGAGTATACAAGCTCCAAGCTTAAACTCATTGTAAACCCTAGGTTTTACATTGTTTCAAAAACATTAAGATAGTTGTTTTACCTTGGTATTTGAAGAGAGTTTGAATATCTATCAAGAGAGGACTCCACCAAGTCCTTGAAAGGTTGGAATGAAGCTAGAACAAAGCCATATAAAGAGCACCTTCAATGGGCATTTTCGGTCAACAACAAAACATGGAGGAAATGAAGTTTTTATTTGAGATTCCTTACCTAGAAGCAAGGGAGAACAATAATATGTAGAAATATAAGCTCAAGCTCCTTCAATGGTGGAACTCCATGGCACCGAAATGGTGGTCTTGAAGTTTTGAGAAGATAGAAATGAAGAGCTTGATGAGAGGAAGAGAATGGTGGTGTTTGTTTTTGATTTGGTTAAGTGAGCTAGAAATCACAAGTGATCAAAGATGGAGTTTTTGATGGTGGTGGTGTATTATCGTGAAAGAGAGAGCAAGAATGGAGAAGGTGAAGTGTTGGAGACGGTGGGAATGCAAGAAAGAATGAAACAAATGAGATAAGTTTGCTTTTGTAAGATATTTTAGCTTAAAGTAAATAGTACTTGCTTTATTACTTGTTTATTTACTTAATAGGCTAGCAAGAGTGGTGACTCACCACTTAAGAAACCGGCCCCCATTATGATATAAGGGATTTTTAGTCTTTATTGACTCATTAAATTACTTAATATAACATATGTTACAAACTAGCTTATAAAAGTCACTATTCGTAAAAACAAGGCACATAGAAGTGAAATTTTTGATTTACCATTGATATAGACTTCCAAATGTGATACTATATAGTACACATGTTAATTAAAGAGTAATGATGGACATTTAGCCATTCAAAACTCATTTACAAGACAATTTTTCAAAAATGCGCTTTAAGACTCCTTAAAGCACATTTTGTGTTTTAACTTGTTTTCAAGCTTGGTTTTCTTTGCTAATTGGTTTAATATGTTCATTAGTATATAAATAAGGTCTTGGTAAGTTCATTAGGTCTTAACCAAGCTTATCCCAAGCTTAGAGCACATTTTGGCTCTTATTGACCTTAAAGCACATTTTATGTTTTCTATGGTTTAAATTGCTTACTAATGCTTCTAAGACTCTTTTTAGTCTTAATATACCATATTTAAATGTTTAAACAACACAACTAGGTTTGGGGTATTTCACTAGCCCTTGTTTGCATTATAAGAATTTCCATATTTTGAACTCTTGGTTCTTCTTGCTCTAGCCGATTTTGGCTTCTATTTTGGGCTAGGAATCTTGTCCTCTTGCTAGTCAAGAACTTAATTCATCCATTGGAAGGTAACACTCTTTTCTAAACCCTAAAACCTAAATTCAAGGGTTAGTATAAAATGAATACTAAGTAGTTGTGTATATTGGTGTGGGGTGCTGTAGCATTGCCCACTCTTTGAGCAAAAACCGAGAACAAGAGAAGAAAGAAAGAGGGAAAGAAGAGAAGGAAAGGAAGGAAAGAAAGACTAGTAAACAAGGTAATTACTCTTGCCTTGAATTAGTTTTGTATGGTGCAATGTAATAGTTTTTAGTAGTAAAATGAGTAATGTATTTGAGTAATGAGTAGTAGTAATGTAGTAGTGTAATGGAGAAGAGAATCAAACAGTTTTTGAACTTGTAAAGAATGTTTAAAAAGCTTGGGTAAACCTTGGGTAGTATATGTATGTGTGCAGGAATTTTAATGAGTGTAGTGGAGTTATTATGTGAGTATAATGCATTGAATAAACAGGTTGTGTTAATGGGCAATGGGTGAGCTGAAATTGTATCTCCGTAATGCGGTGAGTATTCGGTAAGTAAGAATGGTTGATTTGTAATGTCTGCCATGCGTGTATTGAATGTATGTAGGTGTGCCTTGTGAATTGAATGTATTGAATTGTATCGTATAAAGCATGTATGTATGTATAAGTGAAACGAACCGCATGTACTCGACCAAATAGTTGGCGTACCCTCGCTAGTACGCGGGGTATGCGGTTATCATATTCAGCGTAAGCTGATCCCCTAGGGGGAATGTTTTTATTCTACAGGTGCCCGTGAGGCGTGATGGTAGAGTAAGGACCGGATGTATTTTGTTTTGGTGTAGTTGGTAGATTTGGATGGTGTACCGAGTTGTACACGGCTAAGGCCTTTTGAGTAGCCGGTGTACCATGTGGCACACCTTTTTGGATAATGAATTCATGATTGGAAAGAAAGGAGTAGGTGTATAAACTCTTGATTTTTAGGAAGTAGTATTGGAATGTAATTCGTATAATTTGGATACTCGGTAATCAGTTGAAGTAAGTATTTGGTATTGTAAGTAAGTAGTATGTATTCGGTTATTCTAATCGTCTGACCGTTACTGTAAGTAGTAGTAGCCTTATTAGTCTCGGATGGCTAACGGCATTGTATCACCCGCCGGGAGTAAGTAAGTATTCCGCTGCGAGTAAGGTAATTATGGGAATGATTAGAGGATAATGGAAGGATTAGCGGTTGGGGTGTTACAAGGGTGTAGCATGGTCAAGGTAAATGAAGAACAATGTTAAGGAGTGAAAAGGATGGCAAGAAATGTATAGGTAGGTATAAGTTTAGGAGTGATGAGTAGTAAGTGCAAATGAGAGGAAATTATGCATGGAGATGCAATATGACTTTGAGAACTTTGAGAAGTTTGAGTAAAGGAAATGGGTATGCATAATGATGCTTGAGGAGTAGTTAAGATGGTTGTGAAGAAACATTAAGATTAGTTGAGGTCTTAGGAAAAATTACAAGTTGGAAGTGTAAGAAATCAAGTGTTAAGTGTAAGAATTTAGTAAGAATCTGAGTAAATGTTTAAGGAGATTTTTGGATGGTTTAAGAAGGTATTAAGGTGTTTAAATGATGTTAAAACATGTGGGGAAACATGTGGAATGGTTAGGAAAAGATTGGATAAGAATAGAGGTTGAAGATGCACTAGTATGCATAAGTGTTGAAAATGGAAATTGAAATTGGTGGAATTGAACAAGGATTTGGATGATGAGTTTAACCAATGATTTAAGTAGGTTTTAAGAGTGTTTAAGGAGGTTAAACATGTTTAGGAAACATGTGAAAAGATTGGGGAAGAAACGGGAAGAAGAACGGAGTTGAAACGAGTCAAATAGAGCATTTCTAACTTCGACCTACCCAGGGCGTTGGGTCGATCGGTGGGTCGGTCGGGCTAAAATCTGCAAAATCGAGTTTCTGACTTCGACCTACCCAGGGACTGGGTCGGTCTGGAAAAAGAAAAGAAAAGAAAAGAAAGGGTGGTATTAGTAGTCCACCATTAGAAGGGTGATGATGATTAGAAAGGTAAGTATATAAGGATTTGAGAGATTAAGTTAAGTAAAGGATCTAAGTGTTTAAGGTTAAGTTTATAAGAACTTAAGTGGTTTTAGATGGGGATCATTAGCGGCTAAGTAAGTTAAGTAAATTGGAAGTAATTAACAACCTTAATTGGATGAATGTTGTAGGGTTTGAGTATTTGGACTCCGGAGGAGAGTAAGCAACCGAACAACCGACGGTGTACGGTATGGTTTTCTTGTGACCTGCTTGCTAACGAGGTGTCCCTCGGCTTGTGTGCTATTTGTTTATGTGTGTGCCGACTAAACAAGATAAAGCATGCAACCGTTTTTATTGCAGTTATTGTGTGTGTGTTTTCGTTACACTAACACACGTGACTTGAGATTAGCTACTAACTAAGTTTAGTACACATTGGAATGAAATGAGGAATTACACTTTTGTAACGGTTGGTTAATACCCGTGAAGGTTTAACTAACACTTGGTTTATAAGATTTTCACTAACTGGAACTTAAGGGGAGTGAGGAATCCGGGACTGACTCCGGTCATGCATGTTAAGGAAAGGGGGTCGGTATCTGAATCAGATCCGACTTCCGCTTAAGGACTTGTCTTCGGACTTGTTGCTTAGGGCCGAAAGTCGACTCAGCTACCTTGGATTTCCGTCCAAGGTAGGGGGCAGATTAAGATGGTGCGGTAGGATCACCTAAATCCTTAAATTAAGATAAGTTGTTTATTCAACCAATGGAGTTAATAGCTCATTGGCTAGGGTTACTTTTGACCCGACAAAAATAAACACTGAGATATGATACAACCATTTCTATTTAAAGAACGGTTGTACATTGAGATTAAGATTGAGGAAAGTTAAGATGGACTGAGGTTAAGTGGAATTGGAACTTGAGGAGTTAACTGATTAACTCAACTACTAAGGGAACGCTTTTAAGTCGTTCATTGTTCATGAACTATGCTTGCTCATTTGTGGATTGTTGTTTTATTGCACTTCTTATTATGATTGTGTATTTAATCAACTTCATGCTATCGACAATTAGTCATCGTAGCCCCGTTAGCTTAGGGGTCATAAGAGAATCGTACCAGCAAAGGTGCTAACCCCCTCGGGGGCTGTTGTTTACATTTTGCAGGTAAGCGCCCTATGAAGACTCGTCACGAGAGTAGGGGTGGTTAGACTTAGGATGGGTTTTATATTTTGAGTACGAGATGCGCATGTGCACCCGTCTGTTAATAGTTGGACTTGTGGAGAATATGCTGATACTTGAGATACTAGCAAACTCGGTTGGTGTGTATTTTGGAATTAAGGTGTTAAGTTTGCGATAACCACGATTGGATTAAGTTGGGGTGTTACAGGAGGAGGTGTTACGGTCTCTTCCTCCGTATTGTTTGGTTGGTCTACACATTACACGGGCTCGGGTGCCACTTATAAGCTTTCATATAGTGGAGTGGCATCTCCCGGATCGTGTGACGCGGCAGTTTGGTGGGAGACAGGTTCCACCGGCTGATCCTTGGACAGACGAGGACGATGCACGGGTTGATCTGCACAACATTGACTTGAGAGGTCGCACCGATTGGAACTGGGCAACTCACCATTCGAAGTACATTGCACTGTGGAACCTGCGCACTGAGAGAGTCGTCGATCTACAGTTCGATGATCCTGGTCCTGCGTACGAAGAGTGGTACGGTCGCAACACGAGGAGATACATTGGCCATACGGGAGCTCTATTGGGATACATGGTGAGTAAATCTGACTTTACTTGTTTTATTTTAGTATTATGGTATATTATTTTGTTATATTCATATGTTGAATTGTGGTGTAGGGGGAGACCACAAACGAGGTCATCGGCATGCTAGAGGCAATGCGTGTCTATGATGCTCTCATTAGTTTACGGACGATGAGAGACGAGTGCAACAACACGTACTATGTCCTCCCACGGCCACAACATGTCCCAGCAGTTGCCCCTGACGATGAAGAAGCAAATGCCATTGCGGATCAGGGTGGAAGAGAAGGGTGTGGTCGTCGTCCACGTGGTCAAGGTATAGGAAAAGGACGTGCGCGTGGTCGAGTTGCTGAGCCAATACATCATCAAGAGGCGTTTGACTCGCTGGTAGCATGACCATGTCTCGGGTCGTTGATCCTACGCAGCAGGTCGACACTACTGGGTTTGCGTATTTTGCGAGTAGCTCCGGGGGTCACCATGCATCATCCTCCGGTGCTGCGACGAGCATGGACTTCGACACCACCACGCTGTCTTCAAACCTAGCTTTAGTTTCTACATCCACTCCTGGAGCACCGTTTAGAGATAGCGATTCCCGACCTTAACACGATGTAGGGGGATCTTAGTGGTCGTGCCCTAGATCCTACTCTAGCATCAGCGGTTGAAGATTCTGCACCTAGTGGGACTAGGACATATGTACAACGTAAACGTAGATGATGTAGGTTACATTTTATAAACAACTTGATTTTGAGATTGTATTACTATTGTTTATGTTTTCTATCTTATAAATTATTACATTTGGTTCACATTTTGATTTCTTGTGTTGTCGGAATGTTACAAATGTTTTGAATTGACTCTGAGTATCATGATTATGTGGTAATTCATAATATGTACAGGTTGTTTGTAATGAATTTATGGTATACAAACCTTGAAAAATTTTCCAAGTAAGTGTTGTTCAATTATGGTGTTCCAACAATTGAAAAAAATTTCAAGTGCTGTGAACAGGTGAAATCGTCTCTTCTTCATGGTGATTTCAATAGAAATCGTCTCTTGAAGAGACAATTTCTAAATTTATAATTGATGAAATTTCTCCCGTAAGTGTTATTTTAGGAATTAGTTTTGGTTGGAGGTTAATATGAGTAATATTTTTGTTGTGGAGTGTTATTTCAGAATTTTCCCATTCGAAATGTGGGCTTTTGTAATCAATTTCATTGTGGTTAATGAAAAATTAATTTGGCACAAATAGTGTCACTTTTTTTTATTCGCTTATGCACTTATTTTTCAAATCGACCGTCAATCTTCTAAGGTCCTAGTCTAGGCACATCTAAACCTTGGTGTTCTATAAGTTCTCTAACAATAAATTAGTCAACACTTACAACATTCCAACAGTTGGTACCAGAGCAAGTTTGGCTTAGGAGTAACCTGAACACACCCACAAGCTAGTGAGAAGCCTCTACTTCTTAGTTTCCCAGAAAAGGATATCTTCCTCATCACAAGCTAAACCCAACTGCCGCAACCTCCTCTCTTGATAGTATTCCTGGGAGTCCAACTCTAATTCCCTCTGACTAAATATCTTCACTACATGTTGAAGTACCTTCTTCTCCCCCAACCGAATATCAACTGCCAATAAGAACCTTGGATCCAAGTTTCCTTGCCTCTTGAGTTTCTCATCCTATAAAAGCATGCATAGGATAGCTAGTTAGAAACTGAGTATAATTGCTAGACATGTACCAAGCTATCGACATGCTAAATGTAGTAATTACACACAACTATCATATCCTAGATAAGCAACCAATGCTGAGTAAACAAACCTCATCGATGTTCGTGGGGTAGCCGGACAAAGCGCTTCTGCAGGAATCCATCATTACTTGACAAACAAGTTCTTCATTTGCTCTACTGAGTGGAAGTTCCAGATGACTCCAAATCTGTCCTCTGAAAAGAGCTTCCAATAGAAACGCATCGGTTCCTCCGATCGCAAGTAGCCTGAGGTATAGAATCATGTTTGGGGGCAGAGGTTGACCCAAAGTGATGTCAAAGTATGCAGTTTCCCCAAGACCATTCATTTCGGCAACATCTAGCTTATCTCCATAGAAAGGGTCAGATTCAGGTATAGACAACGTCAAGGTGTATGTATTTCGATCTTCCCTGGATTCTGCAAATCCGTAATCTAATGCTAGCTCAGCATTGGTTTTGTTTAAATCGTATTGAATCAACACCTGCGTAGCAACTGATTAGCTGTATGAAAAAGTTGAGCAGCTAACTAAAGGTGGAAATTAGCTAAACGATTAGCTGCACAGATACCCAATAGGAAGCATGCAATACACACATGACATACATCGAAGTGGAAGAAAAGAAACAATACCTGTTCACCAGCCTTGACAGGGACAGGGGATCTTAAGGAGAAAAGCAGATCCCTAGAGAAAAGACCAGCTCCTTTGATCTCATACGCATATCCTTCACTTGTAATATCTGGGCTGTGATTGATCTGCTCAATCACATTGGTAAATGATAATTCAAAAAGAGAGACTGCATACAACCAGAAAGATATCTAAAGTGCCGAAACCAAGTGAAATTATTGAGAACCAATTAAGCTAAAGTATTAGGAGAGAGCACAGAAAACCGAAGCACAAAAATTGCGGAAGTTACCAAGTCAGCCAGTGGGATCAGAACAATGCTTTCACGGCTTAGCTGTGTAAATGCTCTTGACCTTAGCATGCCAAATGCCCAAATAAATTCTTCCATTCTTATGGAAGATGGGAAAAGTCTCGTGTTGGGAAGTATTACTTCTTGTTCCGCTTTCATGAATTCATTCTGTACAAGTTCCTTCACACCCAATGTTGTGTTCAACAGCTGGGATCCTGCAAACAAACACCATTTGGTAGCAACAACACCATCAGAAAAAAAGTGGAAGCGGCATCTGTATATGCTTCATAAATAACCTTCCGTGATGATATTGGCTGAACAACCATCCATTTCTTGTAATCTGATTTACAGGTTTATGTTTCAAGGATCAAATTCCGTACTCGGAAATAGAGATAGCTAGCTCAGGTTTATGACAAAAAAAAAAAAAACTAGCACATGTAGTATGGAAGTATGAAGCACTACCTTGAAGCTGAGATAGCTCCTCTTCTGACCTGCGCTGAAAAGAAAGCATGACCAATTTCACAGCACGGTTTATCAATAAATATGCAAACTGAGATACATAACTTATTTGTACACGAACAAACAAGAATTGAACACTGTTGCCATAAAAAATGATACAATCAGAATAAAGAAAAACCCACCAAAATATGGGCGAATTGGTGAACTCCGGAAGGATATCAAGATAAGGACTCCAAAGCGATCAGCCGCCTTCTGCCTCTCTCTGACCAGAAATAAAGCCATAGAAACCCAAGGCTTCAGCCCACTGCAAGCAGGCCCTATGTCAGAAGCTGCCACCATATCCGGGTTGATCCAAAAGCGCTTGGGGACTTCCAGAACGACCTCATTTCTGCCAATGTCTCTCTGAGCCACCAACCCCAGTCCTTCTTGAACCAGTTCGGGCTTAATCGAAGATTTCGCAGGTGAGACAACGCCTTTGTCAGATAACCAAAGCCAGAATGCCTCAACTGCCTGCAAAGTATCAACTTCCGGTTCCCGGAAGCATGAAAGGGAGAAGCGAACCCTGGATTTCGGAGATGGATAGTTCCTACTAAAAATTGAGCCGGTTTTGATGGGGCAAACGAAAGCAGATCCTGGGATGCCGCAGAAAACCGTGGCCATCTGTCTATCTACTTTGCTCCGCAATGCTCCCTCCTCCCTTCTTGCAACTCAGGTTTATCTTTGTAGACTATTACTTATGCAGAACGTACCTGTAGCCAACTGGCTACATACCTCCGATTTTTTGATTTTTGATTTTTTTTAATGATTGGCACATGGCGCTGCACGGCGCTATACAAAAATTTTTTAAAATATTTTTTACTTTTTCAATCACAAAAACTTTAAATTATTGTAACTTTTGATATATAAGTCCAAAATGAAAAAAAATTATATCAGTGTTCACCTAAATTCAAGCTCTTCAAAACAAGACCAGTCATGGATTATTTTGACAACTTAAAAAAATAATATTTTTACATGTATACCATGATATTTTAATGAGAGGATGTATGTATATGTTTTAATGTGAGAATGTACATGTTTTAATGTGACGATGTACATGTTCAAATGTGAGAATGTACATATTCTCTAATGAACATCTGTACATGTTTGTATGGCCATATGTACATGTTTGTATGACCGTCTGTACAAGTGTTCTTCCTTATATGTACATGTTTTAATCTAAGAATATACATATTTAGTGATTCGTACAGGTTTATGTGACCTTCTGTGTTTTTAATGTACATGTTTTTACGTGAGGATGTACATGTTTTAGTGAATATTTGTACAGGTTTATATGACCATCTGTACAAGTTTTCTTTTACATTCTGTGCATTATACATGTAAAAATAATTTTTTTTAAAGTTGACAAAATATATCCATGACTGGTCTTGTTTTAAAGAGCTTGAATTTAGGTGAACAATGATATAATTTTTTTTCATTTTGGACTTATATATCAAAAGTTACAACAATTTAAAATTATAGTTATTATTATATAGATAAAGAAAAATGATAAAATTCTTTAACAAAAAAGAAAAAAAATGCAACGATCAGTTGTTGCTTCTTGTTGCTGGCGCGCGCTGACCTCCCCTCTTCCCTCTATTTTTTTTGTTTAATTTGACTAAAATGTCCTAACTGTAGCCATCCTACATACAATCAGGTGTAGGCAAGAATTTGCCTTACTTATGTTATATTTTATACTATTATTTTGAGTTTGTCTATTTTTTTAGAAAAAGAAAACTTGAAATATTTTGAAAAATTATTTTTTTAACATGTGTTTTCTCCTATTTTACATCAAACAACTTTTTGATTTTTTATTCAACTTAAAAGATGTTTAAATACTATCAAAAATTGATAAAACATTACATGGACAATGTCAAAGGGTTATATTTTGATCCGGCGTGAAATCCAAAGTTTTTACACTAATATTTGATCTGTGGAATCTACTGAAACTTGTGACATGTGAATGTATTTTCATTGGATCACACATGTAACATGTGAGCTTAAAACCTTCATATTAGACACTGGACCAAAACATAACATTTTAGCACCATCTATGTAAAGTTTCATCAAGTTTGGACAACATTCAAACATTATCTCCTAAGTTGAACAAAAAACGAAAAAGTTGTTGAATGTAATACAGGGGAAATCACATGGATAAGGAAAGTAATTTTTAAAACCTGATAGACGGGTTATGTAATTTTGTTAAACGTCATATAATTTTCCCTTTTAAATTTCATAGCATTATTGCACCATTTCATCAGTCTCATTTTGAGTTGGAAAAACAATAGAATGTCACAACAAAATGAAGTAGAATTCATTAAATTACATTTATACAATATACTAGATTATAATTTCGCTCCTCTTCATAAAGTCGAGTCACTTATCACTTCATTTATACAAAAAAAGTCACTGATCACTTCATTTATAAAAAAAATGTCACAGATCAATTCATAATTTCTATAACCTTACACAAAGTATTGCTTAACTGTAATATGCTAATCTAACCACTAATTACAACCTTGAATGTAACATTTGTCACAACATAGATTAGACTATAATTTCACAGAAAGTTGATAAGTGCGGAATTTATCCATGTTTATATGTTTAACTTGATTATTATTTTATTAGATTTTGTGATCAATTCCCTTACTTATGTGTTAATTGATCTTATATGTGAATAACTCTCCTTACTTGTGGTTTTATGCTTAAACAGGTGAAAACGCTGAAGAAAGGGTATAGAAACGCATGCCAAGAGGTTAAGGATCAAGATTGGACAAAACCAAAGAAAAAACAAGCTTTCTGGTGAAATTTAGGAGTGGTTCGGATAAAAAGACCTAGATCGATTCTAGAGAAACCTACTGCCAAGATTTAGGTGTGGTTCGGGTATGTGTCCGGACTTACAAACCCGGCCACACAAGGAAGGAACCTTCTGCCTATTTTAGCACCCGGTCCGGGTGTGCATCATGGGTAAAGACCCAGTCCAGGCAATATATCTCGCGTGGATCGACTTTGTGAGTGGTCCGGGTATTAAAGTCGAACGTTAACGTGGACCACATCTGTTCTGTCGCGCGAAGGAAAAGTTCGTGAGAAATGTCTGATTCAAGCCGGGCCAAACGTCTGATTCAAGCCGCGTAACGTTTTATTAATGCAGTAGAGTATATATTCTAAATTTTGATCAAACGATGAGGAATCTTCAATATGAGAAAAATTTCCCAACCCTAGCCGTACTTGGACATAGACGACAGAGAGCCGCAGACAGCAAAGTCAATGGGGCAAAAGATAGAGACCGGATTCTTCATCAGTTATACGACACAAATTAGATGGCATTTCTTTTTCTCTTTATCATTGCTATTTTATTTATTCTCCAAGTCTGACTAATTAATTTGAATCTTGGTTTATTATGGAACTCTAGCTACTGGCTTCCTCTTCCTTTTGTGTTATAGTTTAATTCTGTAAAGATTGTAGTTTTATTTTTTGCTTTGCTTATATTCTCTGGTGATCCCGACAATTGCTAGAGAGATTTAGTTTGTCCGCTTACAAGTGAGAACTACGACGTGCAATAGACTATAGGAATACTACCTGTAAAACTTGAATGGTAATTCCACAGTATTAGCTGACTATAAATCACATGAGACCTTCACGTTATTAGTTAATTAGTAAATTCGTAGCGAGAGTTAGGATTTAATAATTGCTAATAAGAATCTATTTTGTGGGAGACTGAGAGTAGATTAATTTAGATATGAGGTTGCAATATATAATTAAGAAAACACATAGGAAGGAGAACTGAAGAACTAGGGGGTAGGGAGAAGTAGTAAACCAGGATTCCTCTGTTTAGTTCATTTAAAGTTCAACTTGTACTTGTTTTATTTTAGTTTATTATTTTCCTAAGTCAAACGCCCAATTTCATGTTATTGTTTTCATAATTAGCTAGTTAGATTTAGATATAGTCTCTCAAACTAGACACTGCCTTCTTTGGTTCGATAATCTAGAGAATACTTTCTATGAAAACTTGCTACGATAGACTGATACACTTGCCGTTAGGTTTTAGCCCGTACAAGTTTTTGATGTCGTTGTCGGGAGTCACGGTTATGTAGTTTAGTCTTTACTTTATTTTTCTTTTATTTATTTTGTTTAATTGTTACAATTCGGTTTGATACTGAATTTTGTTTGATTTATAGTTTTTTATTTCAATAGTTATTTTAGTTTTTAGGATTTTGTTTCGACTGATTTTATTTTTGTTTCTACTGTTTTATTTTTCTAGACTAAGTTAATTTTTGTTTTGTTTTGTTTTTGTTTATTTATTTTTATTGTTGTTTATATTTTTTCTTCTTTAGTTTGATTTTGTTTGATTTTAGTTTGTTTTTTCTTTTATTTTTTTTGTTTTGGTTCTGTTTATCTTACTTTTACTTATAGGATTTTATTTAGTTTGATTTTATTTTTGTTTTTGTT
Source organism: Limonium bicolor (assembly GCA_023374045.1). NCBI lineage: Eukaryota > Viridiplantae > Streptophyta > Magnoliopsida > Caryophyllales > Plumbaginaceae > Limonium > Limonium bicolor. The sequence goes on from CM041776.1 coordinate 206,724,920, forward strand.
CATGTTTGTTTTTGTTTATTTTTTTACTTGTTTTTAGTTTAGTTTTCTTTTCTTTATTATTTGTTTATTTTATTTGTATGTACATATTGTTATTTTATTTTCTTCTTTATGTATAATTTTTTTCTTTTTGTTTCGGGGTACTTTGATCTGATGGTTGGATATTACAATTTGCCAGGAGGTTGGCCTAGATATTACAACCAATGGGTTGTATGCGAAGGTGTGGAGGTGACCACAAGCATGCTTAGTGTCCATCTCTAGATTGAAGGATGTCATAAGAGATTTTATATTGTCTTGTCATCCTCAAGAACAACCGTCTCCTCAACACTATTATACTGCATGGAGTTACAACCAGTCAGTTGTCTGCCAGATGTGTGGAGGAAACCATTAGAGGTCTCACTGTCGGGTTAATTCCTTTAGATTGGAGGATTCCATGAGAGATTTCTTATCGGATTACAAATCAAGTTATGCTAGGCATGAAATCCTCATGATGCACGTGCAAGCCTTGGGAGCTCAAATAGTCCACCAACTTAAAAATGAAACGGCTCATGGGGTTGAACAACCTACTGCAACAACTATGTGGAGTGTTACGCGGCTTGATCCTTCGATCTCTAAAGTTACAAACACACCTGAGGTGGAGATCATGAAGAGACCAGAATTAGAGAATGAGCGAATCAATGAAGCTACAGAGTTAGAGAATTATCTAATTTGTGAAACTACCCGGTCTATTCCTTCTTCACCCATATCTGAGCCAGAAACTCCTCCAGTCGACCTCCTTCCTGCACTTGCTGATGAGCCATCAGAGCAGAGATATCTCATTGACTTCAAAGGGCCCTTGAGTCCTCTTGAAGTTGATTTTCCCGTAGGTTCATTCTGAGCTTCCATTAGACGACAAGGATGCATACACCCTTGAATTTGAAAAGGAGGCCTGTGAAATTTTGAGCCTCACGTAAAGGATCACCCATCTCAACTTGACCATCTAACACATGGTCGATGGAGTTTTCACTTTTACATTAATTTGGAGTGTTGAGGTTACCTTTCTGTTTAATCGGGGACGTTTTATGAAGATATATAATGTCTGCCCCATCCACCCTTTGGCGCTCATATCGAAATTCATATTTGATCCCAGATGACCTCAAAGGTATGGTCTAGATAAAGACCTTGAAGAAGGACAGCTGGCTGGGAGGCAACCCAGTGTTACATTTTATTAGATTTTAATTTCAGTTTTAATTTCTCTATGTAGTTTTTTTTCTAATTTTGATTTTCCTAATCTATAACTCCATTTGTAGTTTTTGGTTGTTTTTAGTATTTTTCTTTCAAATGAGTTCTTCATGATGGTACTACATGCAAGCTATGCAACTTGAGCAAAGCTCAGGTGTGGGATCATTCATCCAACAACAACAAATCGAGAGGAGTTCTAATTTTAATTTCTTTTAATTTTTATTTTTGTTTCTGACTACTCTACTGTGCTTCCTTTGGAATTTTAGTGTTTCTCAGAGTGTTCTAAGTTTTTCACTCCTTTCCTTGTCACACAGTGAGGACATTGTTTATCTTAAAGTGTGGGATAAGGAGTGACCTTCATTTATTGTTTCAAGCCACTAGTTTTTGTTTGTTTTCAGGTGATAAATAATGCTTCTTTAATGCTATTAAATGTTCAATTGTGGGTGATAATGTTTTTGGAAGTTTGAAATTGAGCCTAATGACAACCTCAAAAAAATTTCTGCTTAAAAGCTAATAAATTATTTTCTTAATTTTATTCAATTTTCACTGAAATCTGATGAACTGGCTGATTGGTGAGATTGAATGAGTTTAGTTTTGGAACCTTGGGAATGAATTGAATGTTTGGAATGAAAGGATAAGTCAAGGTACTCCTCTGATAAAAAAAATTCCTAAACCGAATATGGCCTCTTTTATCCAGTTATTAAGTCATTGATGTGCTTTATCACCTATCTACCTAAGGTCTCGGGTCTGGGATAGTTGGCCCAACGTTGTTACAAGGATAAAGAGAAAAAGTCTGGGTAAAAGAGCAGATGTGTAGTTAATTAAAATTTGTTTGTTATTATTTCTTGAAGAACAAAAGGTTATGCATGTGAAGTATTTAATTGTAGGTTCTTCTAGTTTTTTATCATGAGTGTGTGGTATTGAAAGGTATTCCAGAATAAGACATTACTTCTCGCCCCTTGTCATCCGAAAGAACAGAAATGAAATTCGTGAAAGGTCCCGAGCTAATCTATGTTTAAGTTTCTACAATCTAACCCCTTCATGCTTTTATTTAAATTATTATGTTTTTATTGTTTGCGAAAACTGATAGCTAAGAGTAGATTGATTTTTTTGATTGTCAGTTTGCTTGTTTTTCCTTCCACTTATGCTCGATCCTGAAGTTCAATATTACAGTTTGGAATAGTTATATTCTTTATTTGCTTGAGCACAAGCAAACGCTAAGTGTCGGGTAGTTGATAAGTGTGGAATTTATCCATATTTATATGTTTAACTTGATTATTATTTTATTAGATTATGTGATAAGTTCCCTTACTTATTTGTTAGTTGATCTTGTATATGAATAACTCCGCTTACTTGTGGTTTTATGCTTAAACAAATGAAAAATGTTGGGTCTAGAAACACGTGCCAAGAGGATACAAATCAAGACGGGACCAAACTGAAGCAAAAATGAGCTTTTTAGTGAAACTCATGAGTGGTCCGGGTCTTAGTCCAGACAAAAAGACCTGGACCAATTTGAGAGAAACCTATTGCCAAGATTTAGGTGTGGTCGGGTATGTGCTCGGACTTACAAACCTAGACCACACAAGGAATGAACCTTCTCCCTATTTTAGCACCTGGTCCAGGTTTGCATCGTGGGAAAAGACCTGGTCCAGGCTATATATCTCGTGCGGACCGACTCTATGAGTGGTCCGGGTATTAAAGCCGGACGTAAACCCGGAACACATCTGTTCTGTTGCGCGGAGGAAAAGCTCGTGAGACGTCCGGGTATTGCACCCGGGCGTAAACCCGAACCAAATGCCTGATTCAAGCCTCACAACATTTTATTAATGCAGCAAAGTATATAATCTAAATTTTGATCAAACGATGAGGAATCTTCAATTTGAGCAAAATTTCCCAACCCTAGTTGTACTAGGACAAAGATGACAGAGAGCCGCAGACAGTAGAGACAATGGGCACAAGATAGAGACCAGTTTCATTATCAGTTCTACGACACAAATTAGATGACGTTTCCTCTTCTCTTTATCATTGCTATTATTTCTTTATTCTCCATGTCTAACTAATTAGTTTGAATCTTGGTTTATTATGGAACTCTAGCTTGTAATTTTCTTTTCCTTTTGTGTTAAAGTTTAATTCTAAAAAGATTGTACTTTTATTCCTTGCTTTCTTTATATTCTTTGGTGATCCGTTCAATTTATACAGACTTAGTTTGTTCACTTACAAGTGAGAACTGTGGCGTGCAATAGACAATAAGAATGCTACAAGTAAAACTTGATATGGTAATTCCTTGGTATTAGTTGACTATAAACCATATGAGATCTTCACGCTATTAGTTATGTAGTAAATTTGTAGCGAGAGTTTAGATTTAGTAATTGCTAGTAAATCCATTTTGCTGGAGACAGGGAGTAGATTAATTAAGATATGAGGTTGCAATCTAGAATTAAGAAAACACATAGGAAGGGGAATTGAAGAACTATGAAGAAGTAGTAAACCAGGATTCCTTTGTTTAGTTTGTTAAAAGTCCAACCTTTACTGGTGTTATTTTTTGTTTATTATTTTCCTAATTCAAACCCTCAATTTCCTGTTATTGTATTCTTAATTAGCTAGTTAGATTTAGATATAGACTCAAACTAAACACCGTCTCCTTTGGTTCGATAACCTAAGGAGTACTTTCTAGGAAAACTTGTTACGATAGACCAGTACACACTGGTGAAATAGAAGGCTTAAATGATGGCTAATTATTCACGGGTTAAACATAAACCATGACTAATTAGAGGGCCGAATTTAATTAATTCCATTTTCAGAAATAAGCGTAATAAAAATGGGTTCGGAGGTAGGCGCGCGTCCTTTAATGTGTGGTGTGTGACTTTAGATTACGGTTATCAGTAAACCGTAATCTAAAGCCCTCGTCTAAACGTGCGCTCACTGACGGTCAATGACGTCGTTTTAACCTGACGCCAACATTTTCCAACACTATTTGAATTTTTTTACGTCCCTTTAGACGCGCGTAATCTAAATGACAGTTAACTACGTCGTTTTACCAGCTTATTTTAACTAAGACTAGTTTTAATGTTAACAAATATATCAGAAAGATAAATGAAATTCATAATAAATATGTTGCATAACGTTGATCGAATAAGACTCATGGCCCAGTGGCTGTGGGTCCATGAGTCAATGTCATTGATCTTGATTTCGAAACCCAACATAGGCCATATTTTTTCACGCACTATCTTTTATTTCATTGGACTTTAGATTATGGTTCTATAAAAAACCTTAATCTAAAGTCTAACTTTAGATTACGATTTTTTATAGAACCGTAATCTAAAGTCCTTATAACCTGAGAATTTGCCCGTTTACTTCACCTTAGTACCCTGTAACCTCTGCCTTCTCCTTCTGCGAACACTTCTCTCTCGGTACTTCCTTGTCCTCTAAATTGTTCCTCACTCCCGCCACCTTAGTAACGCCCATCGCCGCCGTTCACCGCCCACTGGACGGGCTCGGAGGGTCTCCCACTACTGGTCAACGTTGCCGTCTCTCTCAACCTGCAGGTATGCGATTTCTGAAATGTGTATATGCATGGCAGAAGTGTGTATCCATGTCGATTTCTGAAAACTGTAATAGCAAAAGGTCTAACCCTGTGCATATATGTGTGCCCAAATTCACTTGGAACCTAGTTTTTGGGCTGATTCCCGAAGCATTGCCAAATTGCATTTGTTGTGCGCTGCTTACTAATAGCAATTTTGCAAACCTAACTGTCAAATTGCATTTGTTATAGTTATATTTCTTTGTTTATTATTTTGAAGAGTAAATTTGATTTAGTGATTCTTAGCATTTATTTTATAGTTAATACAGTCTTAGTCTAGTTTTAAAAATAAAATTAGTTTATAAGTAAATTTGATCAGTTTATTATTCTTATTATATTTAGTTTATATTTATTTACATCTTGTATATGCCATGTGGATTATTGAAGGTTGAATTTGATGTTGATAAAAGTGATTGGAAATGTTAGAAATTAGGGGAGATGCTGTCGAATTTTTGGCCGCGATTAGCTAGCATTTTTAACTTAAATTTTTTGATGAATTCTAATGTTGTCATTTCTTTGTTTATGCATTAGGACTACGACATTATTTTGGCTTTCCACCTCAATTGTCTCAGCATCGCTAATCGTCGACTAGATCAGGTAAGATTTACATATTTACCAGATTTAGTATTTGAAAAACTATTGAACATTGTTATCCGTCCAAGATACCTAATAGAGGTATATCTTGGGCAGTCCCCGTTGGAACTGTCCATGATCATTAAATCTCACACTAGGTGTGAATGTGTTTTTAATAGTAGTTTATTTATTATTTCAGCAGTATCTCTTTATTGTTTTTCAGGTGCATATATTATTGATTAATATCATAATATCATGCATTTGAAGCTGTAAAGAAGACTGCCGAAATTTTCAATAATTACATATTAAATACCTTCACCGATGGGATTTACTGTGACTAGATGGATTTAGGTTGATAACATACAAAAATTTAAAGACTTAGTCACAGGTTACGGTATGAAGTGGTTTGCATTCACATATATCAGCTAGAAGGAGATGGAACATTCGTGATTACAGTGGCAAGTTAGGCACAAGTTTTAGAAGATTCGATAAGTTTTGCACGGTGTTGGTGAACAATTTGAAACCTTAGATAAGGGATACTATTTTGTCTGTATCGACTGCCAAAACAATCTGAGGTATCGTGGGGTTTGAAATAGTTAAGGACATCTGATCCGCCGTGGTTTACAAGGATTACCAAGACATAATCCGATGACATGGTCAGAGCGTGGTTGATGTTATTAAGCCCAACGGAAGAGTTATGGTCAGGCAAACACAAAACATAACTTGGACGCAATACTGTGCGGGTGATCTGGAAGACACTACAGTTGACGTTGAGTCAGATTTCTTTGACGATGACATTGAGACAATGCTCGAGATGTGGAACGCATCACTCTAACACGCCATACAAGTATTAAAATTTGATTCATCCAAACACCACTGTACCCTGGGTGTGACCCTACAAAGTTAAGCAATTTGATGTCGTCCTAAAGCTATTCAACTTGAAAGCGAATATGACTGGAGCGACGTAAGTTTCACTAGCTCCTGGAACTATTAAAAACATTTCTGGTGGACAACGTTTTACCAACGACTACTTACTCAGCCAAAAATTGATGTGCCCAATGGTATGGAGTACCAGAAAATTCATGCTTGTCTAAATGGTTGCATTTTGGAAATCGGATGAATTGTTGAAAGCTGGTTCAGCATGTAGAGAATCACGTTATCTGAAGAAAGAACAAAATGACATCAGCGGTAAAAAGGTTCACTGACTAAGGTACTGTGGTACTTGCCTATCATCCAAGGTTCAGGCGTTTGTTCTCTGTTGAGAAAACACAGGAATCTTAGGTGCATTCATTTCACAGGAAGAAGGATGGCAGATTGAGACATCCCGCTGAGCACCACATTGGAGAAACATAAACATAAATTTTCTGATTTGGGTAACGAACTGAGAAACCTAAGGTAGGCTTGTGTACGAATGGGGATTAACCCTAACGGTACTTTGAGTAGCATACACAATACCGACCCGTGCTTTTGGTTATTTACAATCTACCGCCTTGGTTGCATGAAACCAGACACATCTTGTTGTCTCTGTTAATATCAGGGTCTGAAGCACCGGGCAACAAAATTGATGTCTTCCTACCAACCTTTGTTAGAGGATATATACTCTTTGGAATCAAGGGGCTACGGTCTACGACTCATTCAACAAAGAGGACTTCATTTGCATGCTATGTTGTACTTCACAATCAATGACTTCCCCGCCTACGGTAAATCTTTCAAGCTATTCAATCAAGGGCGTGGGCGTGTCTGATTTATTGTTGAGAATACTTGCAGCATCCGCTTGAAACATAGTGGAAAAAACGTGTACATGGGCCCCGAAAATGCTTCCAAAAGGACATAAGTACCGAAACATGGTGAAAGAGTTTGACGGAAAACTGATCACATTGTGGCACGCCAGCCTTTGATAGGTACAAGATTTACAAGAAGGTGATAATATTGTCAACAACTTCGGGCCGCCTACCAAAATGCTGAAAAAAGTGTCGGAAAAAGAATCAATATTTGAGAACTTCAGTACTGGTAGCCTCTGAGGTTAGACATTGTATTGATGGGATGCATGTCGAAAGAACGGGGGCGAAAGTATCACTAGCACCCTATTGAACATAAAAGGAAAGACAAATGATCATTTAAAAGGAAGGAAAGATTTAATTGAGTTGGGCATACGCACAGAACTTGGCCCACAAGCACGTGAAAAACATGCATTCTTGCCTCCCACCTGTCACACTCTGTCTAAAGAAGAGAAACAAACTCTATGCAGTACCTTTCACAACATCAAGGTGCCTTCCGTATACTCCTAAAACATAAGAAGCCTAGTGTCCATGATAGATATGAAATTAGTAGGAATGAAATCTCACGATTATCATGTCCTAGTGCAAGAATTTTTACCAACTACAATGCGTGGGATCTTGCCTGATGCTGTCATACACACAATCATAAATGTTAGTGTGTTTCTCAAAACCATTTCGTCTAAGATTCTTGATTTGAACACTTTGTCTAAACTACAAAAGGATTTTATTGTTACAATGTGCCAGCTAGAGATGTATTTTCCTCCCCCGTTCTTCGATATAATGATACATATGCTCGTGCATCTTGTAAGAGAGATTTTGATGTGCGGTTCTTTATACCTTCGCTACATGTATCTGTTCAAAAGGTACATGAGAGTCTTGAAGAAGAAAATGAGGAACCGTCATCTCCTAGAGGGCACTGTGATAGAGGAAGTTGTAGATTTCTACACCCATTACCTAGAACGTGTCAATACCATTGGACTTCCACGTTCGAGACACGAGGGCAGACTGAAGGGTGTTAGTACGGTTGGACGGAAACTGAAGAGAGTTGATATAGACACCCTTAAAAAAGTTCATTTAGTTGAGCTGAGTCATCTTGAAGATGTTGAACCGTACTTTGATGAACCCTTATGTGTTTTAAGAGCAAAATATCTAGACATGAGTGACGTTAGACTACATAATGAGAAGAACAAGACATCTGTCAGTTGGTTCAGAGACAGAGTGTTGTCCGATCGGTCCATGAATGTGCCTGAACTGATTAAAGTAATTACATTTGGACCAAATCTAGATGTCATTTCTTATGAGGGGTATGATGTCAATGGCTTCACCTTTTTCGCAGAACGTCAGGATCGTAAGTTAAAGGATCAGAACAGTGGCATAGATCTTGAAGTTTATCAGGACTTATATGACATCAGCAATGTGGGTTGAAGTCCAATCTTAGTAAAATAATTATATTTCGGTGTTATACAAGACATCTGGGTATTGGACTACAACAACTATGAAATGTGTATTTTCCGGTGTAACTGGGTTGACAACAAACATGGCTACCGTGAGGAAGAGCATGGTATGAAACTGGTTGATTTATGTAGAGCAACTCCCACGGTTGAGCCATTTGTTATTAGGAAGAAGGTCAAGCAGATATTTTATGTAACTGATCCCTACAGTCCTAGATGGTCTGTGGTGCTTAAAAGGAAAAGAGGAATAGTTGGTGTGGATGGTGTGGTTGATGAGGATGAGGATGAGTATGAGTATGACGCAAAAGATGAAACTTAAACTGTTCCCATTTCATTGGAAGAGGCTGAGGTCACTGGTCATTGTGAGTATATACGATCAGACCATAACGAGGGAATGTGGATTGATAAATAATGTTGTATGTAAGTTATTACCTTAAAAGTTTATAAGTAATTAACAATCTTCTACTTGTTGCTTGTATATGAGCATTGTTAAATTTTGCGTATTTTTTCGTGTCATTATCTAATACTTAATTTATTTCAATTCTTGCACGCATGGACGAAGACTTCGATTTACATTGCGACGAGTTAGAAGATGCTGCAGCGGGGCAAACTGATCAGCAAATGTACCGGTTCCTTCTACCGGTGCCCCTTCTACCGGAGCCCCCTCTATGAGTGCACCTTCTACGAGTGCTACTCAGAGACCCAGAGGTAAAGGCCCAACCCATGGGCTGAAGCTGGCAGAAACCGGATGAGATCAATCTTGTCTAGGACAGGTATGGGAGGTATTGTGGGGGCTACAAGTCATAGTTCGCTAGTACGCTAGGGACTCTGTCAAGATCACATTTTTGCATCAACCACATATAGCCACAAGTCCTAAGAGAAGTTAAAGAGACCATTTGGAAGAAGGTGCAAGAACGGTACAAGATCCCAGAAGAAGTGAAGAAGACCGTTCTTTCACACGTGGGCGCCAAAGCTAAATCATTCCGCCACTACTTGGTGGAGAACTGGATCAACAAGGAGCCCCCATGCGACCCTCCGCCGTATGTGGTGTACAACGGCATGATCACCAAAGAGGAGTGAAGGGTCTTCGTTGAGTAGCACTCCACTCCTGAGTTCAGGGTATGTTTGTGTACTCGTTTCTAAAATAATATTCATAATGTTTTATCCCTGATTTTCTAATTAATTTTCTATTGTAATGTCTTAACAGCAAAAACAAGAACAAGCATGGCAAAACCGTGAAGCGAATGTCTCCCCCACACCATGGGATGAAGGGGATACATGGGCAGCCTCGATTAGTGGAAGCAAGCTAGTTTGCTAATGCGAAGGAACGAGGACGACAGTGAATGCCCAATCGAGGACATCTCTAAGGCAAGTAGGGTCCAGATGTACCTACTGGGATGCCAGAGAACGGACCAGAGAAGGTCAGAGGATATTTCCTCACGCTGAGACAACACAATAGCTACCAAATTATAAGTGTTTGAAACTGTTATTAATAATTTAATTCTGACTCAAGCATTTGTAGATCTTATATTTAGTGCTAATTCTTTGACAATTGGACAGTATGAAGCGGCACAGAGAGGAGAAATAGACATACATGCTCCTCCTTCTTAAGAGGACCCTCTCAATCAAGCGCTCAGGATGAAGGATCACCTGGGGTGTGTTAGAGGATATGGGGGAGAAGTGCGTCAGAAGCATGCATTCACACATCTGCTAAGAAGGGTCGGATGAGTGTTGTTGATGTCGAGGTGATACTTGAGCGTAAGCTAGCTGCTGAGTGCCATACTAACGAGGAGAGATTGGATGCAGAACGCTGAGCTTACGAGAAGAGGCTGCAGAAAGCGTTGGGCGTGATCGCATGCGAGTACTCAGCAGCATGATCCTTCTATACCGTCTTCCTCGTCCAGTTGTGCTCCGGCCGCTGACTCGTACCCGTTTGCCAACATTCAGGTTAGCTTTGTTTTAGTATTTTTCTTCTTAAGACAATTTAAAAATATTATATTGGAAACACTTTTTACTTCGAGCAATATCTATGTTTATTAAAGGAGCAAAAAAATGTTGTCCAAGTACCATTCGACAGGAAGCCTGTAGATGTGGCTTACGGGATAGTGTTGCCATCAGGGGCACACACGCTCATTAATTTCCAACGTCTCCATAATCTACGCGTGAGTGACCTTGGACTTGATCATCGAAGGATGAGAATACATACCTTCCGATGGCGTTTGAGAATAAGTGCACGCTAGTTGAAGCGAAGGAAGACATATTTCCCTAGCCAGCATGTTATATTGTTGTCACCAATGAGGTAAGACTGTTTAACAAAATATTAGTGTCTAATAAATCAATTATATAGCATTTGTTTTGTATAATTGTTCAACATATGTTTAAATGTGATAGGATAGATCCTGAGATTCCTCGCGACAGAGCCCGTAATGATGAAGAGATTAACCAGCCGGTGGCGCCTGTCGCAGTACGATGGAGTGTGTTGTAGATAGATGTTTAATGTTACTATAATAATCAATTTATAATTACCTTTATCTTCTTATGAATTATTGTTTGTGTGCGTTTTGATCAATGTGAGCTATTGGATATGTAGGCTACTTCTCAAAAGTCTATGCCTGCAACCGGGTGCAAAGGGTAAGAATCCCAGTGGACCCAGGGTCAAGCCAAAACTTCTGAGGCGCCGACAAGTAGGTTCGCACTGTCAGATAAGTTGGTTAAAGCCTTAGGGCCTCGTCAGGTCAATCTTTATGACAAGATTATTGTGAAGGGATCTCAATGCATCAACTTCATGTTGACACTTCCAAAGTCGCTGTTTCACTACGAAGAAGATATGACCACGTTGATCAACTTTGGGGACATCAGAGAGATGATGTGCAGAGATTTCCTGACCATTAACATCATTCAAGCTTATGTAACTTAAGTGTTCATTTCTTATATTTCAAAATCTTATATAATAAGTAACTATGAAGTCACATTAGCTAACTTTTTATAGTACATGTGATATAATAGATGTTTACTTACAAGATGCCATGAGAAGAATGTCACCGCCATATTTGCGGTGTGCCTGGAACGTTTATCTTTTGACTCAGTCACTAGGGACCCGAGGAGGTTTTGTAGATACATGAAGCATTGCTTCAATGTTGCTGAAAAAGAGAACAAATTATTTATGCTAATGTCGTATCACCATATGTGAGTTCTGATGTAAATTTACATACTAATTAGCTAACTTTTGTACCTTCATTCCTCATTTGATTTTATATTTGAAATTATAGTCACCACTGGGCTTTGTTTATCTTCTGCACTACCACTTCTCTCTGCTCGTTCTAGATCCAATGGGACAGTGGAAAGAATTCAACATTGAAGACTTAATCAAAAGGTGAATTTGTATTAGTGCTTAATTATTTGTAAGTTTTTTGAACTAAAATTAATTTACTCTTTCATTGTGCTTAACACTTTTGTTAATATGTGACACTGCTCATAAAGAAACCCCTCTCGGAGGTGTTTAGTGAAATGACTATCATATACATCAAGGTTCAGGTAATTCATTTATTTCATTCGTGATGCTTATCGTTTTACAATTGTTTTACACTTGTGAATTTTGGTAATTTAGTGCCCTAGGCAACCGGATTCCAGGAGCTGTGGGTACTACGTCATGCGGTACATGTACGAGGTCTGCGGGTACTTCCCAACATTTGAAAACTCTGAAAAGAAGGCAATACGATAGATGATGTTGTCTTGTATTTAATTCTTTGTGTTTGTCTTATCTTAATTTCATTATGTGTTCCATTCCTTTTCTTGTTCCAGATTATTGAGCACTTTGGCAAATTCAAGACTTATGGGTCAAAAGACTTGATTCATGTCATAGAGAGCATGCCAACCTTCTTTTTTAGAATGGAATGGTAGGCTAGCTAGCTTTTTGTCTTGTATATGTAGTGGTATGATAATGTAGGCGGTTATTAGAACTGAAAAATCTGAAATGAAATGTATAACAGATTTGTGAATTGCTAGCTAATGTACGATTTTGTAAATTAAGATTGTAACAGACCTGTTTGTAAAATGTCTGCTATAATGAAAGCTGCATATATTTGTTTGAGCTGTAACAGATGTTGTTATCTGTTGCAATTGTGCGCATAGATGTGTGTGTTGTGTTCTATTTTGTACAAATGTGTTGCAATTGTTAAGTTTGTGTATATCTGTTGCAATTGTGGCAGTTTCTGCACATCTGTAACAGATTCCTGGTTATTTTAATAAAACATAAGAATCAAAAATACTTTACATTATGAATCCTGAAACCGTCATGTAATCCCTTAGCGTGCACGCACCATCTGGTTTTAGATTACGGTTCTATCAGACACCGTAATCGAAAGTGTAGACCTTAGATTACGGTTCTATCAGATACTGTAATCTAAATTCCAATGATGCATGTGCGCCAAAACACTTTAGATTACAGCTTTTTAGAACCCGTAATTTAAAGCCCGGGACGGGTGCGACTGGAAAACCATCTTTAATTACGATTTTAAACCGTAATTAAAGACGTCTCTGTCTTAGGTGACGGCCGCATTAACTACGGTTCAGAACCGTCATTATACACGGTTTTGGACCATAATTTAAGCCTTTCATTCCACCAGTGACACTTGTCGTTAGGGTTTAACCCGTGCAAGTTTTTGTCTTTAGACTCTGGTCCCATATCAAATGGAAATATGGCCTTCACACTCAATGGGTGAACGTTGAGCTTCCACCTTACATCACTTGAGCACGGGTGGAGATGGCCTTGATCCTCTAGGTAAGGATCAAAGTTTGATGGTTCCTACTTCTCAGTTTCAAGGATGTAGACATTTCCTCATCTTTGGGATGAAGCTCCTAGGAAAAGCCTTGATGGAAATCAACTTCAGAGGGAGGTACAGGTTCCTTGAAGTCAATCTGGGTACTCTCCTCTGAGGACTCAGAGGGAGGTGATGGCTCTTCCTTCTCAAAGTTGAGGATGTAAGCATCCTCAATGTCTTGATGAAGCACAAGGGGGGAGACATTTTGTAGTTGACTTTAAAGGGAGGAAAGGACTCCATTAAGTTGAAGTAGAAACTTTCCTATGATGGCTCGTCTTCAAGCTTAGGCAGATGGTTAAATGGCGTTAAATTTTAACAAGGGAGGAGAGGGAGAGCAACTTAAGTCCTTAGCAGGCTGCTCGCCTTATGAACCGTTTTGTGCTCAAGGCATTGCTTTATTTGGCTCACCTGATAGTTGAATGCTACAGTCAACGAGTCCATGTTGGAGGTGCCTTGCTCAGTCGGGTGCTCCACCTTATGAACCATTCCACTCTCAGGTGGTTGCTCCATTCGAGCTGACTGAGCTTGCTGGTTCATATTGAGGGTGTATAGTCTTTACGTGAGCTCCTTTCAACTGGGGAATTAACCTTTGTTGTGATCACAGAACAATGATTGCGCTCATGGTCTCCTCACACTCAGGGGGGCTATTAAGGAGTGAAAGTGAGGCTTTTGCACAGGGGCCCCACTTATTTTGGGCCCTATATTTAAGTGTTATGTTATTTTTTAGCTAAAGTCAATAAGTTAATAGTCTATATAAAAAATTATAATTAATAATTTAAAAAAATATGATAATTTATCACTGAAGTTTATTACTGTATATAATATATCAAACAATAAACTAATTAATAGTAAAAATATCTTAAAAAATACTATTCAACAAAGTTTTTTTATTAAAAATATGTATATGAACGATTAAATAATTTTATTTTTTAAAGAGTGTATCACTTAATTAAATATTTATTAATCTAGATATAATAATTTAAAATTATAGTATCTTTGAAAAATAACTTTTTATTGGACAATTAATAAATTAATAAGTGATGAGTATCACTTAAATTTATATTAACTTTATAATTTAATATTTTTATAAATGATTTGTACTTACACCGGTAGGGCCTCCAAATTTATTGAGACGGCCTTGTCCATACTCTTGGCACACAATCCGATGGTTGGTGTCTTCTTTGGTGGGGTGTAGCTTGACAGATGAGATAAGGTCCTGTGAGCCTCGATTTTTGAACCACTATCGTATGTTGATAAGGATCTGATCGGGTTCTAGGTCCACTTATAACCTAAGCTTAATGACTATATCATAAACATTAATTACTAAGTCCTAAGTTAGCTCACTGAAACCTAATTAGAGTCGTAACCTAATTTTAACCTAGGGAAAATTAGAAAAGGTAGAGTTCGGGTTCAGGGGCTTGGTATTAGACTAATTCAGGGTTCAAATTACTTTCATTACCCCTTTAGGTCTTTTTTCTCTACTTAGATTATTTACGGCTTATTACGAGGTCGTTTTAACCTTAGTGTGCAAGCTTATGATTTTTTTGTATTTTTGACAAGAAGTTAAAGTGGAAATTAAAGCTACCTAAAGTAGGGTTAAAGAAGCTGAATTTGGTGAAATTTTATTCTGTCATTGGCTACGGACCTAATGTCCGAGACCCCGAACCCTAGTTAACCTAAATAGTCAGAAAAGTCGAAAGAACAAGAAAACGAAATTTTGAAAAGTTCAGGGCCACGGATGGCGTTCGTGGGCCCGAACATGAATTATTAAAACCTTAAAAAAATCTTGAAAATCAATTCATGCCACCATCCGAGGCTGTCTGTGGCCCTGGACAGGTCGTTCGACCCGGACGAGCCGTCCATGGGCACTAGGGCTGCCCATGGTAGGTTATCCGCCTTATTCGGTCAATCGCTCTTGGTTAACCGGGTCTTCGGTTTTTTGAAATCTAATTCTATTACCATTCCATTTAGATCGGTTAACCGGATTCGGTTAACTGTGTTAATTTGGTTTTCTGAAATCCGATTTCATTACCATTCCGTTTAAACCGGTTAACCTTTAGTTCGGTTCGGTTCTATCGGTTAGCCTTGTAGCCGTGTATTTTTTTATTGATGAGAACCATACCATTAATATTATAGTACAACATTGATTAATCACCTAAATCAGGAGTGACAAATCAAACACCTGTGACAAAAAATATAATATTGTGTATATTTCATTAATAGCTAACATTAATTATCATATAAGGTGAACATTAACATTTGAAGATTTTGATTGTTTATATTGAAATACCCTTAACCAATTAAGCATGATTTTAACATCTAATCAAATAAATCAAGGCCTAAACATGCCTTAACAATCAATTGAAAACAACAATGGTCATCATAAAATAAAAATTACACCTTGTGACCATTTAGGGCAAATATGTGTCCCAATGAACTCCTTAGGATCCAAATTTTATTACTAAGCATTATAACTCATGAGTGAACATAAAAAAATAGTTACCAAAGAAAACCAAGCTCTAGAATGAGTTATAACACAAAAGGAGCACTAAAACTCCTTAAGACACATTTTTACAAAAGTGTCCAAAACTTGAATTTGGATGGCCAAATGGCCTTGTATATACCCTAGTTAACATGTGTACTACTTAGTATCACATTAGTAACTCTAAATCAAGAGATTTACAAAAGTTTCACAAGTTTGGCACCAAAATGTGAATAGTACCCAAATAGTGCAAAATTAAGTCTTAATTGACTAAGTTGGTCAATGGTCAACATTGACCCCCAAAATATCCTAACATGGGCGGTAATAAGGGAGTGGATGACAGCCTCTTACTCAGCCACAAATATCTAAACATGAGTCATCATTTACTATGCATTAAAGTAGCTTAACTTACCTTATAAGCAAAATTTGACTTTCTCTTTCCTCTCACCCACTTCATCCGAGTTCCCAGCTCTCAAACGCTATCATTTCACCATTTTTTACTTGGAGTCAGCCAAATTCAAAAACCAACTCACTTGAATTAAGGTAAACATTCAAAACATGTTATATGTCATTCTCTTCATCTTTCCTTCCTCTTTCCATTGATATAACTTCCAACCACTTTCACCCACTCATCTAGCATGAGTTGGTGTTCAAAGGCAAGGTCCAAAATCATCTGAAACTCAAATTTAAGGGGGAAGAAAGCTTAGGACATTTCTAAGGTAAAAACATGCTTTAAGCATGTAACTCTTCCTCTACTTCAAATCTGGTTGCATTACTTAGCTTCCTTGGCTTATTTTCTTCTTCTTTACATGCTTGTTCAGTTGGTATATCAAGAGCTTCAAGGAGTAGCCAAATCCATGCCAAAAACTCGATTTTGGCATTTTCAACAAGGTAAAACCTAGCCATCTTCCAATCTGAATACTTACGGTTTTATACTTAGTTTAAAGAGTGTTTTGACACTCTTCTTACTTCTGAAAATAGGGCCGAAAATCTTCCTAACCAAGCTTGATATTCTAAGGTAAAAGTTCATGTTTTCATGACTTATAATTACTCCTATGGTTAGTTCACGTTTAAAACCTAACCATGTCCTTATCTTGTTGATTTAAACATGTCAAAGAAGCTATAGAAATTTCCTCTAAGTTGCCGTGGCCAAACAAGGTATAAAACACCTTAATCTCATCTTTGGTATATTAATATGCTTTTAAACTTATGTTCAATATATTGCTGAGAGTGGACTAGTTAAATGGTCATTTTTGACTTTAAAAATGACTAGGAAATGTTATAGAAAACTTTGGCTAATTAATTAAGTAACATAATTGTCAAATTAAGACATTATGTGGAAGATTGGTAATTATTGGAAAATTTAAGGTAAGGCCGAGAGTTTATAGCATTTTTGAAGATATTTAAAGTGTAATTTTATGTTAAAAATTCAAGGTTGTAATAAGGCCATGTCATTCGGTCATTTTATTAAATTATTTAATGTTTTATTTACATTTAAATTAATTATTAAAATTATTATAAACTTTGGGGCTGAAAACATAAATAAACAAAATTATATAGGTTGTAGGTGAATATAGCCGAAAACTAGGTGTTAAAAGGAGTTTAAAAAAAATTATAAGATTTTATAAAGTTTTGAGGTAAAATTGTAATTATGGGAAAAATTGGGGTAATACTTGTAATTACTAAAAACTTGTGGTCAAAACCATGTCTAGAGGTCAAACATTGACCATGTAGGAGACTTTGACCAAATTTGGTAATCTAGTAATTTAATTACCAACTTATATTAAGTTATGTGTTAAATTGTAAAAATTATATAACATTTGGAGTGGAAAGGTACCGAAAGTTTCTGGGTAGAAATAGTTATTATGACAGTTATAACATTTTGGTAAAGTTTGGTGATTTTTGGAATACCATGAGTGGTTTTATTAAGAAAAGTGTATAATATATAATTTTAATAACATTAGAAAGTATATGTTATAAACTGGGGTCAATTGGTAAATATAGAAAGTTAAAGGGGTGGAAAATAATTTAGAACAGACGCTATGGTTTGTTCGGAAATTCGGAATATAAATAACTATATGTTATACTTATTATAAAGTTAAAATGTTATATTATATGGCATACATAACATTGTATAAAATGTGTGGTCAAATGGTAATTGAAGAAAGTTAGTGAGATTTGGAAATAATTTTGGACAGAGGTGTGGTCTGTTCGGAATTTTTCATATATATATAACCATAGGTTATACAGATATAAGGGTATAAATATCATAATATAAGATATATGATGTAAATGTAACAATGTAATAACATTTGG
This sequence comes from Limonium bicolor, assembly GCA_023374045.1. Taxonomy (NCBI): domain Eukaryota; kingdom Viridiplantae; phylum Streptophyta; class Magnoliopsida; order Caryophyllales; family Plumbaginaceae; genus Limonium; species Limonium bicolor. Next base: position 206,743,138 of record CM041776.1, read on the forward strand.
GGTTATTTAGTAATTTCCAAAAGTATGGGTGAAAAAGAATTAAAACCGAAAGACTAGGGTCTGTTTGGAAATTTATAACATATTATAACTATATGTTATAAATGGTAAAGAGGTATAAATGTATAAAATATAGTTTATGACTATAATGTAACATTATATAATTAATGTGGTAGTTTTGTAAATAAAAGAAGTATAATGGGCTGTACCGAAAATATAAGAGTTGGAAAATGAATTTTAGAATATGGTCTACAATGTTATAAATGTTATAACAATTGTATAGTATTAATGTGATTTAAATAGAACTAATATAACTAAGGGTATTCACATGAAATAATGTGACAAATAATGAATAAATGGAATTTATAAAATAAAGGGTATATTTGAAATACCCCAAACCTAGTTATGTTGTTTAAACACCTAAATAGAGTGTAATAAGACTAAAAAGAGTCTTAGAAACCTTACTAAACAAATTTAAACAAAAGGAAACACAAATGTGCTTTAAAGTCAATAGAGCTAAAATGTGCTCTAAGCTTGGGATAAACTTGAGTAAGACCTAATGAGCTTACCAAGACCTCATTTATATACTAATGAACTTATTAAACCAATTACCAAAGAAAACCAAGTTGAAAACAAGTTAAAACACAAAATGTGCTTTAAGAAGTCTTAAAGCACGTTTTTGAAAAATTGTCTTGTAAATGAGTTTTGAATGGCTAAATGTCCATCATTACTCTTAATATATATGTGTACTATATAGTATCACATTTGGGTGGCTATATTAGTGGGAAATCAAAAATTTCACTTCTAAGTGCCTTGTTTAGGTGAATAGTACTTTTTATAAGCTAGTTTGTAACATATGTTGTATTAAGTAATTAAATTGACAAACAAAGACTAAAACACCCTCACACTAATAAAGGGGGCCGGTTTTTATAAGTGTGTGACTCACCACTCTCTAGTTAATATTATAAGTAAGTAAAGAAAACTAAGTAAACTTACTTTTTACTTTATAAACATAAATATCTCCTAAAAGCAAGTTCTATCTTCATTCTCATTTCTTTCCTTCATTCCCACGGTTTGCAAACACCTCTCTTCTTCCTTCTTCCTTGTTCTCTCTCGGTAATACTACTACCACCATGGAAGTTCCAACTTTGACCACTTGCTAAATCTAGCTCACTTGTCCAAATCAAAAACAAAGACCACCAATCTCTTCCTCTCATCAAGCTCTTCATTCCTATCTTCTCAAAACTCCAAGAGCTCCATTTCGGTGCCAAGGTGTTCCACCATTGAAGGAGCTTGAGCTTGTATTTTGACATATTATTACTCTCCTTTGCTTCTAGGTAAGGAATCTCAAAGAAAAATCATGTTTCCTCCATGTTCTTACCTTAACCGAAAATACACATTGATATAGCTCTTTGTGTGACTTTGTTCTAGCTTCATTTCAACTCTTCATGGACTAGGTGGAGTCCTCTCTTGTTATATATTCAAACTCTCTTCAAAGATCAAGGTAAAACAACTACATTAATGTTTTTGAAACAATGTCAAATTAGGGTTTACAATGAGATGAAGCTTATAGCTTGAATACTCATTTTAATGTTTTTATATTGTTTAGAACTTGTCAAAGAATCAAAATACCATACGGTTTTGTAAGGAAACAAGAAGGAAGTGTGGTGGAAAAAGAGGTAAATCTACTAACTTAATGTTGTTTAATGCCTTAGGAGAAATGAGCTATAATTGCTTATTAAAACTACCTAAAGAGCACATGGTAAATGACCTAGTAAATGTTCTCAAGGAGACTAGTAAAATAACATATGTCTTGTTGTATGTAATCGCAGGTTAAAGGCATATATATTGTGGAAATTCAGTGTTTTATGATTTAAGCACTTTAAGGGCCTAAGAGCCATGCATTTTAAGGGCCTAAGTGCCATGCAATTTAAGTTATGCACTATATTGTGATGTAGTGTGGATTTGGTGAAGTTGTGTAAGAAAGTGTTCTTGGTGTTCTTAGTGTTCTAGGATGTTTAATGATGAAAATAATGTGCTAAGGTGTAACAAATACTAGGAGAAACTATGTCGAAATTTAGAAAATGCATGAGGAGTTCAAGATGTTGTAAAGGAATTTTGATGAACTAGGAAGTGTTCTAGAGTGTAATAAGGACTTAGGCATGATCTTGAGGTTTTAGTATGTACCAAAGTCATTTTGGACTTAGATGAAGGCTTAGGATAACTTTGGTAAAATAAGGAGGAAGTGTAAGCTTAGGAAAAGGGATTTCAAGAATGACTTAAGGAGTTTTAGTTTGTAAGAAACAATGTTAAAGTAATGATGTTGTGTGGAAGAAATATCTAGGAATAATGATTGGAATAGGCAAGGAATGCCACTTAGAAACTTAAGGAGAAGACATTATAAGTGTTGGAGGCTTTGGAGAAATTTGGTTAAGTGTTTAAGGTTGTAGAAAATGAGTATAATGGCACGTCCGAACTTCCGTCCGAACTTGGAAGCTCGGACATGCCCTGTTACGCTTACAGTTTTCTGGATTTTAGGTAGTGTCCGAACTACCGTCCGAACTTGGAAGTTCGGACGCACCTGTTATTTCTTAGGGAATTATCCTCGAACAGTGTCCGAACTTGGGAAGTCCGGACACATGTTCGGACGTATGGATTTCAGGTTAGGATTTTCCTCGACTCATGTCCGAACTTCCGAAGTCCGGACACAAGTTCGGACATGTGTCTGTTTTCTGTCTAAAATCACGGCTGGTGTCCGAACTTGGAAGCTCGGACACAAGTTCGGACAGGGCACTATATGGACCAAAAATTATTGTTTTAAGATGGGAATTGTTACCTAAAAATAGTAGTTGGTTAGTAAAGATATTATGAGGTTAAGCAAGACATGTTAGGTGAGTTTTAAAGGCAATTAAAAAGGATGAAAAGTTGTAACAAGTGTAAAGTAAAAGTAAACTAGTAGTGTTGAGTAGATAATGCTAACAATGGACTAGTGCGTTAATTAACCGACGTTACTAATGTGTTTAGGATTCTTCCAAGGTGGAAACCAGTCGAGGCAAGGACCGAGGTATGGTTTTCTTGCAGTCTGTTGCCTACCGGTTTACACCGGCTTGTGTGTTGGTTGTTTTTCTGTGTGTTTATGACTTTGTAAGATTAAACCATGTAAAGAGTTTACAGTTGTTAAATATTATTATGTTGTTAAGTGTGACTCTCTCTTCCCTTGTGTGGGTCTTACAAGACTTGACCTATGATTGTGAATTGTGTGATGTGTTCAATGATGAGCTACTAACAAGGGCTAACGGGGGAAGTGAGGAGTCCGGTCTGTTCCGGCCACGCGTGTGAGTATGGGAGTCGATGTCATAACCGGTTCGATTCTCTCTGTATGTTATGGTTAAGTTTCCAATTTGGTTTCTAACCTTCCCTTTAGCTTAACCAAGGCTATTTTACTGACTCACGTCGGGCCACAGGGGCATACTATGTGTTTTGTTTCGGTGTGCTTGGATCACTATATCCGAGGCACCTTGTGTTAAGTTAACCGTTCAATCTAACCGGACGGTAACGAGTTATGTAACGAGCTAAGTATGAGCGTGGCAACATTCTCTAGGCTCTCAATGGGGACTAATTGTGTTGGTTCTCTTCCTAAAAGGAATTGTATGTTGTGATGCGTGTTATGATGTGTACAATACCTGTGTTATGTTATATATGTATATGCTGCGTGTTTTAAAATAAATATCATGTCATCATGACAATTGGTTGCGCGTATCCCGGTAGCCGATGGGCTGCGCGTTAGCCATACCAGCAAAGGTGCTGACCCCCTCGGGGGCTCCATATTTTTATTGCAGGATGAGGATCGAAGAGGCAGAGTGGCTCTAGGTCCTAGAGAGTAGTTTACTTTTGGATGTACTTATGGATGTTTGCCCGGGATGCGCCTGTGCTCCCGTGGCGTATTATATACTTGTTATGGTGGATTACAGTGATAGTATACAGTGAAGGATTTTGTAAACACTCGGTATTATGTTGATGTATATATGTGGTTGTTAGTTCTATGCTCGGGAGTCTGATCATCAGACCGGTACATTTGTATTTATTCAGCCTTGTTAGCCACGTGGGTGGTTGACGGCATTGTAGCACCAAATAGTTACCGTTTAGTTGTTTATTTTCCGCTGCGATTCCAAGTATAGTTATGTGCGTAGTAGGGGTGTTACAAAAAGTGGTATCAGAGCGAAGTATCGCTCTGATGACTAGAATACCGAGCTTAGGGATATACCGAGTTAGGAAAACTAACTACAGATACCTAAGTGAACATATTTGGAAAGGTTGACCACTAACTAAGTGTGGAGATACCTTATTATCGGGAAGCGTTACAATCGTTGGACCGATAAGTGTGCAAGCATAATGCTAATGGGATGTTCATATAAATACAGATGGCAGGTAGACCACGAGGTAGAGGCCGCGGGCGCGGTACTGGAAGTATGGGTGACCAGGGTGATGATACTACGGCACAGACCATGGCTGAGGCAGTTGCAGCCGCCGTAGCTCAGCTGGTACCCGACTTAGTTGCTGCTATACAGCAAGGGCGACAGCCTGGAGTTCAGCCACCACCACCACCGCCACGAGAGACCAATTGGGTCAAGGCGTTGGCTGATCTGAGGCCGCCCTCATTCAGTGGGGAGACCGATCCCCGTAAGCTCGAGGCATACATCTCCGAGATGGAGACCGCCTTCGAAACCCTAGCACCACCTGAGCAGGTCAAGGTACGACTTGCTGCTTACTACTTGAAAGGCTCGGCACAAAACTGGTGGAAGCTTGTGCGCGAGGGTAAGTTGCTGATCCGACGTTCCAGTGGAGGGAGTACACGGCTCTGCTGCGAGCCAAATACTACCCTATACATCTGCAAGAGGCCAAGCGCCTGGAGTTGGACAACCTGAGACAAGGGGATAAGATGACGGTAGATGAGTACTACTCAGCCTTCATCGGACTATCCACCTGCTACCGGATCTGGGTTACTCAGACCGGATCCTTGTGAACCGTTCTACAACGGACTGAACTATCGCCTACGCTACGGCATGGGGCCTACTGGATATACCACCTTGCAGGTAAAGAAATTACAGTGTAATGTGAATAAGTGTGTACAATGTGTTAATGTGTTGTGAGTTTATTTGGCGGGGCATAACTGACACCCTAAATATAGGAGTGCTATCATGCCGCTGCTATCGTGGAGATCACCGTCCGTCTGAGGGACGAGGAGAGTGCGCTTAAGCGCAAGGCTCAGAACGAGGGCCAAGGCACGCAAGGGCAGTGGGGAGGGAAGAAGAAGATCATACCCCCAGTCCCAGAAAGGACAGCAACAGGGTGGCAAGGGCCAGACCCAGACCACCACTGCTGATGAGCCTCTGCAGCTCACCTATGCGTATGCGGCCAAGCCCCTACGTTCTTACCCACCTAAGGGTAATTGTCTAATCCTGTGTGATAAGTTAGAGTATATGTTAATAAGTTGTGAAACAAGTATTAATGGTGTATTGTGATAGCAGCTAGCACGGGCTCTGGACCGGAGCGCCACTATTACTGCAAGTGGTGCAACGGCGACCACCCCGGCAAGGACTGCAAGGGTAATGATGTTCAGTGCCGGTACTGTAAGAAGATGGGTCACCGCGACCATGAATGCTGGCAGAACCCGAACAGTAGGAACTTCAGGCCCAAGGGGCAATGGAAGGGTAAGGCCACTGCGACCACCGATGGCCAGAAGACGGCAACCAGCCACCCCCAGATCAGAGGTACACGGAGTCCCAGAAGGGGAAGGGGTCGGGGTCCAACAAGGCCACCCTGAATGTGGTGGACCGGTCTGAGGCGCCAGGGCCCTCTTCTAGACCAGGTACCGCCTAAATTGTTAACTGAAATAAGTGTCTGCATACCGCATTTCATGCATGTGTGTGAGTGAGTTTAAATAAACAACCATGCGAGTGAATAAATAAAGTATAGTGTGAGATTTACCTAATTAGAGTACTCTAAACTTAAAGGAACCTTCAATATATGTTATCCTATCCCACCCACACCAAACCCTGAAGCAACCACCATCAACATCACCAACTTCCCATTGGAGCAATGTCAGGTCATCCAGCCAGGTATGATACTCTAAATGGATACCTGACACCGGAGGCACAGATCCATATCATCAGACGATGCGACGAACTTGGAGCAAAACCAGGAGGGTTTTACACACCCGAATACCCGAACGGAGCAAGGATGCAATTGAAGATGATGTGCATGGGTAAGGACTGGAATCCTTACACCAAGTCATATCAAGAAGTTCGAGCTGAAGATGGAGCAACAGTATCAAGTATACCAGAGGAGTTCCACGCGGTCGTTAACCATGCCGTGGGAATTGCTCAGCAAGTTGAAACGGAATCAATTCCAAGTGTAAAAGCAGATTTATGCATTGTGAACTTCTACCAGAAAGGTGGACGGTTAGGTATGCACCAAGACAAGGACGAGTCACCCGAGTCTCTAAGTAAGGGAGTACCCGTGGTGTCTTGGTCCATTGGTGATACCGCAGTCTTTGTATATGGCGAGCAGAAGCGTGCTGATCTCGCAAAGAAGCTACTGCTGAAATCGGGAGATGTACTAATCATGGGTGGACAATCAAGGATGCTATACCATGGCATCAGAAAGATCAAACTGAACACCGCACCGTCGGCAGTGATCAATGCCACACACATGAAACCCGGACGTTTGAATCTGACCTTCAGACAGTTTTAAGCCTTGTGTAATTATGTGGTAAACCAGTATGTATTAAGGATTGTAAGTATGAATCATGGCGACAGTATAAGCCAATGAATGTTGTAAAAAGAGTGTGTTAATGAATAAAGTGGAGTTGTTTGAATCATGTCAAAGTGTTGTTACCCAATACTTATTAGTTTGCCAATGAATTAGGCTGTGCACTCGGAACGGGAGGTACTGAGTGTCTGCAATAAGGCAGAAGCCGGCAAGAGCGGCACGATCCTCACCGGTACCTTTCCAGTCAATGGCGTGGATGCATCGATCTTGTTCGACTCTGGAGCCTCACACACATTCATTTCGCTATCATTTGCGAAGAGGCTGGGGTTAGATGAAGAGATGCCAGACTTCGTGGTCACTCTCCCGTCGAAAGAGCGGATCAGATGTACCCGCTACTACCGAGGTGCTGTTGTTCGAATCAGGGGTGAAGAGTTTCCGATCGACTTGATAGAGTTCGACGGACTAGGCTTTGATGTGATTGTCATGAACTGGTTGGAGCGGCACAAGGGCAGAATTCTGTGTGCCGAGCATCGACTGCTTCTTCGGAGTCCATCTGGGGTTACAATATCTTACCGCCAGAGGCCCAGGGAGCCTTCGACTCAGATCATCACCGCCATGGCTATGTATCACGAGTTACGACGAGGGAGTGATGTATACCTCTGCTATGTTCAGGACATAGAGAGAGACCCTGAGTTTAGCCCAGATGTGCCGGTAGTGTCGGAGTTTCCTGATGTATTTCCTAAGGAACTGCCGGGCATGCCGCCAGCACGAGAGGTTGAGTTTGAGATTGACTTGATTCCGGGCACCGGACCCATTGCGAAAGCGCCTTACCGTATGGCTCCAGCAGAGATGACAGAGCTCAAGGAGCAGCTGAGAGACCTACTCGACAAGGGCTTTATCCGCCCTAGTGTGTCACCATGGGGAGCGCCGGTCCTCTTCGTGAAGAAGAAGGACGGTAGCCTCCGCCTATGTATTGATTATCGGGAGCTGAATGCTGTTACGGTGAAGAACCGTTACCCTTTACCACGCATCGACGATCTATTTGATCAGCTTAGGGGAGCATCAGTATTCTCCAAGATAGACCTACGTTCCGGATATCACCAGATTGCCATCCGAGACAGTGATATCGAAAAGACAGCTTTCAGAACTAGGTATGGGCATTATGAGTTCACAGTTATGCCGTTTGGCTTGTCAAATGCACCAGCAAAGTTCATGGACTTAATGAACCGTTTGTTCCAAGATCAGTTGGACAAATCTGTGGTAGTCTTCATCGATGACATACTTGTGTATTCGAATCCAGGGGAGCATGAAAGCCACTTGAGAGATGTTGCAAACATTGAGAAAGAACCAGTTGTATGCTAAATTTTCGAAATGTGAATTTGGTTGAACCAAGTATCATCCTTGGACATGTGATTTCTGAGGCCGGGATCGCTGTTGATCCGGCAAAGATAGATGCAGTGCGCACCATGGCCTAGGCGAAGACAGTTACCGATATCAGGAGCTTCCTCGGTCTGGCAGGTTACTATAGGAGATTTGTGAAGGACTTCTCCAGTGTCTCGAAGCCGATGACTTCCTTGATGAAGAAGGATGCACCATTCGAGTGGACAGTCGACTGTGAGAGAGCTTTCGCGAGTCTCAAGGATGCTCTGACATCTGCACCGGTTCTGACATTACCAGACGGTCCAGATGGTTTTGAGGTCTATTGCGACGCATCAGGCAGGGGTATGGGTTGTGTGTTGATGCAACACGGGAAGGTCGTGGCTTACGCCTCCCGACAGCTGAAGAAGCATGAGGAGAACTACCCTACCCACGACTTAATTGGGGGCCATTGTCTTCGCACTGAAGATATGGCGACATCACTTGTATGGGGTAAGTGTGACGATCTATTCTGACCACAAGAGTTTAAAGTACTTGTTCACTCAGAAGGAGTTGAACATGAGGCAAAGAAGGTGGGTTGAATTTCTGAATGATTATGACATCAATTTACAGTACAAGGAGGGTAAGGCAAATGTGGTAGCTGACGCATTGAGTCGCCGAGCACACTCTCTCCATTCGCTAGTCTCTCATACTGGCTTGGTTGAAGAGGTGCGGAGTGCTCAGATGACGGATCAGTACATGATGGAGATTAGACAGAAGCTTATTGATGGCACATTCGAGGGTCAGAAGTACGACTTCAGACTCCACGATGATGACCTGATTAGGCTTAATGGCAGATTGTGTATACCCAGGAGTAGCGCTGAGCTGAAGGAGCGCATATTGAGTGAATCCCACTGTTCTACTACTTCGATTCACCCCGGAGCTTCAAAGATGTATAAAGGTATGAAAAGATACTTCTGGTGGGCTGGAATGAAAAAGGATGTGAATGACTATGTGTTGAGGTGTCTCACTTGTCAGAAGGTCAAGTTTGAGCACCGACGGCCTGGTGGTATGGTGCAGCCAATGCCAGTGCCGGAGTGGAAGTTCCATGACATATCTATGGACTTCGTAGTAGGGCTTCCGCCTACAAGGGGAGGTCTGAATATGATTTGGGTGGTAGTTGACCGACTGACCAAGGTGTCTCGATTCATTCCGATGAAGGACACCTGGAAAGTGGCAAGATTGGCAGAATTATTCGATAAAGAGATTGTTAGACATCATGGTGTACCAAAGACGATAGTATCCGACAGAGATACCAGATTCTTATCAGATATTGGAAGTCTACACGAGAGGCACTTGGTACTGAACTGAAATTGAGCACGGCGTTTCACCCACAGACCGATGGTCAGAGTGAGCGCACTATCAGACACTTGAGGATATGCTACGTGCATGTGCACTTGACTTTCAGACCAGCTGGATTGATAAGTTACATCTGATCGAGTTTAGCTACAACAACAGTTATCATGCATCGATCAAGATGTCTCCCTTCCAGGCATTGTACGGTAGACCATGCCGCACGCCATTATGCTGGGATGAGTCGAGTGAGACGGTCATTATAGGACCAGAGTATCTTGAGCAAGTTCAGGCAGAAGTTCGCCAGATCAGAGATAATATGAAAGCAGCTCAGATAGACAGAAGTCGTACGCAGATGTGCGCCGACGTGACCTGGAGTTCGCCGTGGGCGATCAGGTATTTTTGAGAGTATCCCCATGAAGGGAGTATTTCGTTTTGGCCAGAAGGGCAAGTTGAGCCCGAAGTATGTGGGTCCTTATGTTGTGACGGAGCGGATCGGCCCGGTAGCTTATAGACTTGATTTACCCGTCGAGCTGGGCAAGGTACATGATGTATTTCATGTGTCCCAGTTGAAGAAGTATATGTCTCATCCGCTCATGTGCTTCAGCCTGAAAGGCTAACTTTAAGAGCCGACCATGCGATCAGTGGAGACTCCGTACGGATTCTGGATACTAAGACTCGAGACACTCGCCATAAGTCTGTGAGACTGGTGAAGGTTCTCTGGTCTAACCAGGACGTTGGAGGAGGCCACTTGGGAGCTGGAAGATAAGATGAGGCGAAGTACCCGTCGTTGTTTACTTCTTAGTGTTTGTATGTATAGGGTACGGGGCGTACCCCTATTTAAGGGGGGTAGAGCCGTTTCGGTTATGTATATGACATGTATTTGAATACATTGTCTGTGTTGGTATTGTCATTTGTATTGGCATGTTGTTAGTGTTACAGACCGCTAAGTCTGAATGATGTTGTGATGTTTTGTTGTTTGGACCATGTGTCCGATATGATGTAAGATGGTTGTAATGTGATATAGAAGTGTTGTTAATATGTGTTCCCATGTTCTAATGTTTAAGTTATGTGGAAGTATGACTTTAGGGACAAAGTTCTTTTAAGGGGGGTAGATTGAAATACCCCAAACCTAGTTATGTTGTTTAAACACCTAAATAGAGTGTAATAAGACTAAAAAGAGTCTTAGAAACCTTACTAAACAAATTTAAACAAAAGGAAACACAAATGTGCTTTAAAGTCAATAAGAGCTAAAATGTGCTCTAAGCTTGGGATAAACTTGAGTAAGACCTAATGAGCTTACCAAGACCTCATGTATATACTAATGAACTTATTAAACCAATTACCAAAGAAAACCAAGTTGAAAACAAGTTAAAACACAAAATGTGCTTTAGAAGTCTTAAAGCACGTTTTTGAAAAATTGTCTTGTAAATGAGTTTTGAATGGCTAAATGTCCATCATTACTCTTAAATATATATGTGTACTATATAGTATCACATTTGGGTGGCTATATTAGTGGGAAATCAAAAATTTCACTTCTAAGTGCCTTGTTTAGGTGAATAGTACTTTTTAAGCTAGTTTGTAACATATATTGTATTAAGTAATTAATTGACAAACAAAGACTAAAACACCCTCACACTAATAAAGGGGGCCGGTTTTTATAAGTGTGTGACTCACCACTCTCTAGTTAATATAAGTAAGTAAAGAACTAAGTAAACTTACTTTTTTACTTTATAAACATAAATATCTCCTAAAGCAAGTTCTATCTTCATTCTCATTTCTTTCCTTCATTCCCACGGTTTGCAAACACCCTCTCTTCTTCCTTCTTCCTTGTTCTCTCTCGGTAATACTACTACCACCATGGAAGTTCCAACTTTGACCACTTGCTAAATCTAGCTCACTTGTCCAAATCAAAAACAAAGACCACCAATCTCTTCCTCTCATCAAGCTCTTCATTCCTATCTTCTCAAAACTCCAAGAGCTCCATTTCGGTGCCAAGGTGTTCCACCATTGAAGGAGCTTGAGCTTGTATTTTGACATATTATTACTCTCCTTTGCTTCTAGGTAAGGAATCTCAAAGAAAAATCATGTTTCCTCCATGTTCTTACCTTAACCGAAAATACACATTGATATAGCTCTTTGTGTGACTTTGTTCTAGCTTCATTTCAACTCTTCATGGACTAGGTGGAGTCCTCTCTTTTATATATTCAAACTCTCTTCAAAGATCAAGGTAAAAACTACATAATTTTTTTGAAACAATGTCAATTAGGGTTTACAATGAGATGAAGCTTATAGCTTGAATACTCATTTTAATGTTTGTATATTGTTTAGAACTTGTCAAAGAATCAAAATACCATAACGGTTTTGTAAGGAAACAAAAGGAAGTGTGGTGGAAAAAGAGGTAAATCTACTAACTTAATGTTGTTTAAGCCTTAGGAGAGAATGAGCTATAATTGCTTATTAAACTACCTAAAGAGCACATGGTAAATGACCTAGTAAATGTTCTCAAGGAGACTAGTAAAATAACATATGTCTTGTTGTATGTAATCGCAGGTTAAAGGCATATATATTGTGGAAATTCAGTGTTTTATGATTTAAGCACTTTAAGGGCCTAAGAGCCATGCATTTTAAGGGCCTAAGTGCCATGCAATTTAGTTATGCACTATATTGTGATGTAGTGTGGATTTGGTGAAGTTGTGTAAGAAAGTGTTCTTGGTGTTCTTAGTGTTCTAGGATGTTTAATGATAAAAATAATGTGCTAAGGTGTAACAAATACTAGGAGAAACTATGTCGAAATTTAGAAAATGCATGAGGAGTTCAAGATGTTGTAAAGGAATTTTGATGAACTAGGAAGTGTTCTAGAGTGTAATAAGGACTTAGGCATGATCTTGAGGTTTTAGTATGTACAAAGTCATTTTGGACTTAGATGAAGGCTTAGGATAACTTTGGTAAAATAAGAGGAAGTGTAAGCTTAGGAAAAGGATTTCAAGAATGACTTAAGGAGTTTTAGTTTGTAAGAACAATGTTAAAGTAATGATGTTTGTGGAAGAAATATCTAGGAATAATGATTGGAATAGGCAAGGAATGCCACTTAGAAACTTAAGGAGAAGACATTATAAGTGTTGAGGCTTTGGAGAAATTTGGTTAAGTGTTTAAGGTTGTAGAAAATGAGTATAATGGCACGTCCGAACTTCCGTCCGAACTTGAAGCTCGGACATGCCCTGTTACGCTTACAGTTTTCTGGATTTTAGGGTAGTGTCCGAACTACCGTCCGAACTTGGAAGTTCGGACGCACCTGTTATTTCTTAGGGAATTATCCTCGAACAGTGTCCGAACTTGGGAAGTCCGACACATGTTCGGACGTATGGATTTCAGGTTAGGATTTCCTCGACTCATGTCCGAACTTCCGAAGTCCGGACACAAGTTCGGACATGTGTCTGTTTTCTGTCTAAATCACGGCTGTGTCGAACTTGGTGTAAGCTCGGACACAAGTTCGGACAGGGCACTATATGGACCAAAAATTATTGTTTTAAGATGGGAATTGTTACCTAAAATAGTAGTTGGTTAGTAAAGATATTATGAGGTTAAGCAAGACATGTTAGGTGAGTTTTAAAGGCAATTAAAAAGGATGAAAAGTTGTAACAAGTGTAAAGTAAAAGTAAACTAGTAGTGTTGTAGATAATGCTAACAATGGACTAGTGCGTTAATTAACCGACGTTACTAATGTGTTTAGGATTCTTCCAAGGTGGAAACCAGTCGAGGCAAGGACCGAGGTATGGTTTTCTTGCAGTCTGTTGCCTACCGGTTTACACCGGCTTGTGTGTTGGTTGTTTTTCTGTGTGTTTTATGACTTTGTAAGATTAAACCATGTAAAAAGTTTACAGTTGTTAAATATTATTATGTTGTTAAGTGTGACTCTCTTTTCCCTTGTGTGGGTCTTACAAAGACTGTGACCTATGATTGTGAATTGTGTGATGTGTTCAATGATGAGCTACTAACAAGGGCTAACGGGGGAGTGAGGAGTCCGGTCTGTTCCGGCCACGCGTGTGAGTATGGGAGTCGATGTCATAACCGTTTCGATTCTCTCTGTATGTTATGGTTAAGTTTCCAATTCGGTTTCTAACCTTCCCTTTAGCTTAACCAAGGCTATTTACTGACTCACGTCGGGCCACAGGGGCATACTATGTGTTTTGTTTCGGTGTGCTGGATCACTATATCCGAGGCACCTTGTGTTAAGTTAACCGTTCAATCTAACCGACGGTAACGAGTTATGTAACGAGCTAAGTATGAGCGTGGCAACATTCTCTAGGCTCTCAATGGGACTAACTGTGTTGGTTCTCTTCCTAAAAGAATTGTATGTTGTGATGTGTGTTATGGTGTGTACAATACCTGTGTTATGTTATATATATATTGCTGTGTGTTTTAAAATAAATATCATGTCATCATGACAATTGGTTGCGCGTATCCCGGTAGCCGATGGGCTGCGCGTTAGCCATACCAGCAAAGGTGCTGACCCCCTCGGGGGCTCCATATTTTTATTGCAGGATGAGGATCGAAGAGGCAGAGTGGCTCTAGGTCCTAGAGAGTATTTACTTTTGGATGTACTTATGGATGTTTGCCCGGGATGCGCCTGTGCTCCCGTGGCGTATATATACTTGTTATGGTGGTTTACAGTGATAGGAATACAGTGAAGGATTTTGTAAACACTCGGTATTATGTTTGTATATATATGGTTGTTAGTTCTATGATCGGGAGTCTGATCATCAGACCGGTACATTTGTATTTATTCAGCCTTGTTAGCCACGTGGGTGGTTGACGGCATTGTAGCACCACGTTTAGTTTACCGTTTAGTTGTTTATTTTCCGCTGCGATTCCAAGTATAGTTATGTGCGTAGTAGGGGTGTTACAATATTAAATAAACCTTAGGAGTTGTTGTAATATAATATAAATGTTACATAATATTAAGATTGAAATCTTAATATAAGTTGTATTATATAAACAAACTAGTAAGAATAATTCTCTTACATAAAATGGTAAATGTAGCATTTAAATACAAGGGTTTATAATTCATGAAACTTATATATATACATATATATACATACATATACATACATACATACTAATCTAAAATGCGTGAGGCATATATATATATATATATAAGATGAGTATATATTATGGTAGGAAACCATAAATAATTAATGGTGAATGATAATACATGAGCATAGTTATAAACTATAAGTTACTAAGTTTTAAATTTAAATGTAGCTTGTTAATGGGTTAAGTAATGCAATGTATTATAATGAATGGTGGAATAATAATGATACCATATAGTATCATTGCATGTATACATGCAACTATAGGTTATATGCTTAAGTTAAAAATGAACAAGATTAAATGCATACAAGTGATTATAAACATGAGTATACAAGTATAATTATGATATATAATAGTTTGGTATGAGTGTGGAAAGGTTACTAAACCAATAGTGAATGACGTGAATTATAAACAAATTAAACTCAACAATCGAAATTACTACAAACTACTACAAGTCTACGTAACAAAGCCGCTATTTAGATAAACCCGTACAACTAACTGTTGAAATTCAGGGATGAACTGTCAGGATTACAAAGTGATTCGGAAATACCAGATCTGGTTAGTCATGGAGACTAACTCGTAGTGATAGTAATATTCCAGATCGTACGTCAGACAGAGGCACCAGACGAGCATAGGTTATTGAGCATCCTAGGTCTTGGTGTATGGTATGTGGACTGTGTGGACTGAATTGTCCTGAGGACTTCCTCGGGTTCAGTCAATATTGATTGTGTTTAAGATGTGTGTGCTTATGTGCATGTATGTGTGAATTAAATGTATGCCTCATGTTTTTGTATCGCATCGTTTTATTATACGTGAATGTCCATCGAACTAATATTATGTTAACTATAGTTCAACTTATATAAACATACATATACGCGTGTGAAAGTATAGTATTGCTATCTAATAAGTATGACGGTTATTACTGTCACAATAACCTAAGTAAAATACTTAGGAACGAGACACGGCTATACCGGTCTCTAGAGCATGGATCTCGAACATGAATATGACCTAGACTGCTTCTAGGTTATTGCGTAAGACCTCGAAGGCAGCTATATAAAATGTATTCTCCATAAAACTAAGAGTATATCTTAAGAAATATCAAGACACTTAATCCTATGAGAGAATTGGTATGTGATGAGGGAGGAAATCCAGTGTAGTTTACGAACTACCTGGTACGCATTGTGATCACTGAGTGGATACCCGATCAGGTGCCGCTCTAGGAAATTCCAACGAGCCTACATAGATCGTTGGTCAGATGGTACCTGCTGTTGGTACACAGCTACGCCTTTTTATGGATGCCTTATTAAGGCATAGTGGAAGACCAGGGGCCTCCAACCTCTGGTAAACATGAGCACCTTTGTGTACGGGAGGACTACTGTCCATTTAAAAATTAATTCGGGCTGTTCTAAAATGACACCCAACTGATGATGTGAGTAAACGTGGTGATGTTAGATGAGGCCTTGAAGGCCGAATATTAATACAAGTATGAATACCGTTCGCTAAAAGCGATTACGTACTTTATTGCACTTATTCGATATATTGGTTTATGCAATGTTGTATGTGAAATGTGGTGATTGTATTAAGTGGATGACTCTGTGTTTATGCATGATATTTACAGTATTCATTATAACTGTAAACCAGACAAAGCATATAATCAATCTAATGCTAAGACGGTTAAAATACTAAGTGACCAATAGGGTCTAAATGCATACCTAGCATACTCAGCGTTTATCGCTGAGCCTCCATGGTGTTTTACAGGACGTTGATCGCGTGGAAGCCGAAGTGCGGGACCCGGGTAGTTAGGTTTTATTTTACTTACCACACATGGAATTCGTTTGTATAACTATGTTAGACTTCAGATTGTACGTTGATACCGTTGTGTATGTTCAGGGATGGGTAGACGCTCACTTGTCGTTGGTTGTGATTATGGAATTAGTATGATATATAGGTATTTATCTCGTTATCACTACGGTTTAGTATTGTTGTTTATTTTGTTGTTATATTTAGTTTTGCTTCTTTACTCGCATGGGTGAGTATGACATGTGACACCCGAGTGAGGATTATTATCGTTGTTTAAACTTTCGCTGTAAGACGTCTTTAATTATGCTACGAGAGGGATTATACATGTTTATCGAGAGGGGTGTTACATAATCGGTTAACCATGGTTAACCGAGCGGTTAACTGTTCTAGAAAATCTAATACCGTTACCAAAATCGTCAATTTACACGGTCGGTTCGATACCATACTGCAAGAACCAGTACGGTTAACCTGAAAACAGGTACGGTTCACTTGGGTTTCGGTCGGATACCGCGGTTTTGGAATTTTTTGGGCAGCCCTAGTGGGCACGGACTACCCACGGTCGGTGGCATTCGTACGTTTCCCGGTGGTGTTTTTGGCTAAAAAATCATGGGTGTGTAGCCTAAAAGATTTCCAATATGTTAGTAATCAAAAGATTTAACTTGAAGTCGAATTAATTATGAAACTTAATTCACAAGTTATCAGACAAAAATGAAGAAAAACGCTAATTCGGGAGCAGAAAAAGTTTGGTTTTATTCCAAAATTTCACAGAGGGTTAATGAAGTTGAGAGAGTTAGAAAGCCTAAATTCTAACCTATTTTACCTTCGAATTTGAGATGATTCTTCATGTCGGGATTCTTCGGAGGCCTCGTTGGTGCCGGTTCCAGATTGAGTTTGACCCTAGCTTCTGACCCCTTGTTGTTCTTGATGTTCTTCACGATTTGGTTGTGTTTTGATGAAGGTTTGATGATGGTCGATGTTGTAGGAGTTGGGAAAGGTGCTTTGATGTTGACTTCGGAAGGTTTTCGATGTGCTTTCGGTGCTCGGTTGTGTAAAAACGCGAGAGAGCTATGACGGCTGTGAGTTCTGATTGCCTAGGGTTGTTAGAGCTGTTGTTTGATCAAGGTTTAAGGTTCCTTATAGAGGCTCCACTAAAGATAAAGTAATTTGGTAAAAACTGAAGTTTACCAAGCTTTTAGATAAGTGGCTTCCCCAGGGAATCTGACCATGAAATTTTAACAACATGTAGAGGATGATATTTCTGATTTTTGAAAAGAGAAATTAGAATTTTTTGGATATCAAAATATTTGTACATTTCTCGTCAGTTTCAATCAACAATTACTAGAAAATTATTGGAAGTTCAAAAAATCAAAATTCTAAGGACATTATGCTCCAAATGTCATCCCCTATCATGTATTAAGATTTCAAAGCATTATGAGTTGATTTGAGTCGTCTTTGGAGGAAGATAAATCTTACGGGGTGGCTCAGAAGCCCTAAAAATTACGAACTAAACTACTCTAACAATTAAACAGATTGCAAGAGATTTATAAATTAACAAGGAATAAAGCTACAATCTTCATTGAATCAAATATAAAACACAAAAGGAAGTGGAATTCACACTCTAGTGATCTATAGTAACCAAGATTCAAGATAACTACGTAAACATTGATAGAAAAGAAACAATAATAGAGGAAAAGAAGAACACTGTCAAATATGTAGTGGAACTGATGATGAATTCAATCGTTGCTCTACTATCTCCCACAAACTGCCCTCTGCCTCTTCTCTGTCTCTACGACTATGGTTTATGCTCTAGTGTAACACCCCTCTCCATAATCACGTAATAATCTCTCACGTAGCAATAAATAAAATGTCTTACAGCGGAAGAATAAATAATAACAACAATACTCACTCGGGTGTCACCGGCCATTACTCGCCCATGCAAGTAACGAAGCCAAACTCTATCCAACTTCCAACATAAACAAACTGCTAACCGCCGTGATAATGAGAAAACTCCTATACATCATACTAAGTCCATAACATAAACATCGACAAGTGAGCGTCTACCCAATCCCAATTATACATAACCTTACCATACACTAGTACAAAAAGGGCCTATTTCGGCGGTTGTAAAAGGCCTATTTCGGCGGTTCTAGAACCGCCGAAATGGAGACCGCCGAAATAGATGAGACCCTATCTCGGCTCGGCGGTTGTACAACCGCCGAAATAGGCGTGTTTTAAATTAAAAAAAAAGGACCTATTTCGGCGGTTCCTAGCTAACAACCGCCGAAATAGGTCCTTTTTTTAAAAAAAAAAATATTTCGCGTCGTCTTCAACCTCACAGCAACAGTTCCGGCGATTTTCAAGAGGCGCAACCACGAGAATGAAGGCGCAGAGCATGTAAGTTCGCCACGAGAGAAGAAAATGAACACGTACAGGCGCAGAGCATGTAAGTTCGAGTATATTACCGGTTCCCGAGAGATAAGATAAGTTCGAGTATATTACCACAAGGAAGAAGAACACAAGCGCAGAGCATGTAAGTTCGCCTGCAAAATTACCGTGAGATTAGAGGATGAAGAAAGGTGTGCAGAGCATGTTTATTTGCCAGTTAGGGTTGCGAATTTACCGTGAGAGAATGGGATGAAGTGAGAGCAAGTGAAGAAGAGAGGCGCAGACCATGTTCGCCATGAGAGCAAGTTCGCCAGTGAAGAAGAGAGGCGCAGACCATGTTCGCCAGTTAGGGATACGAAATTAGAGAGAAGAAGATGAAGAGATAGAGGCGCAGAGCAAGTTCGCCAGTTAGGGATACGAAATTAGAGGCACAGAGCAAGTTCGCCAGTCGGTGAGCAAATATATAATAAAAGAAAGTCTATTTCGGCGGTTTTACTAACAACCGCCGAAATAGACTAAAATTTAAGCGGCCTTTTGAAAATTTCGGAAAAAAATCCCGGAAATGAACCTATTTGGCGGTTGTGGATAAAACCGCCGAAATAGGGCTCCGAGATTTTTGTAGTCTGGAAAAAAGACACCTATTTCGGCGGTTCCTAGCTAGGAACCGCCGAAATAGGTGTCCTCGGAGCCCTATTTTGGCGGTTTTATCTACAACCGCCGAAATAGGGGCGCCGAAATAGGCGTTTTTTGTACTAGTGATAATACAATTCCCCATCTTCATTGCTATACAAACCAACTCCCTGAGTGGTAATCAAACTAAACTCTAATTACCCTGTTCCCGCACTTCGGCTTCGGCGATAATCAACAACCTGCATATGGTGTAGTATCAGCGATAGACGCTGAGTATACCGGGCCTGGACCCTAATGGTCACTTAGTCATTTTAACCGTCTTATTTTAGATTGGTTTCATGCTTTACCATTTACAGTTTATAAACAATACTGTAATATACATGTATAATATACATAATCCTCCATTCAACAATCATAAATATTCAACCATTCATCCAATCCAAACATTCATTTAATATCTCATACAACAATTGTATATCGAACGTATCGAAATAACTCCAGTATAATGTACCATGTACAATCGCCGTAGCGTACAGTTACAGTATAATGTACAATGTACAATCGCCGTAGCGTACAATTTTCATAGTTAATTTAATTTGGCCTTTAAGGCCCCATCCAAACCATGTTTAATTAATACCAGTTGGGCGTCATGTTAAGACACCCTATAACCTCACCATGGACAATAGTCCTCCCGTACACACAAAGGTGCTCATTTCGCCAGAGGTCCGGAGGCCCCTGACTATTCTCTTATATCTCGTAAGACGTCCATATAAAGGCCGTAGCCACCTGACCCACGATCCAGTTTGGGCTCGTATGGGTATAACCTGGAGCGGAACCCAATCGGGTACCCCTCAGTGATCACAAATGCGTAACCAGATAGTTCGTAAACTACACTGGATTCCTCACCTCAATCTCACACCATCTCTCTCTCATATTGTTTAAGATCTGCTCTTAGTCTTATGGAGAGTATATTTATTAACCAGCGCCCAATGGGTCACGCATACCTAGAAGTAATCTAGGTCATATTCATGTTCGAGATCCATGCTCTAGAGACCAATAATGTCGTGACTCGTTCCTAAGTGTTTTACTTAGGTTCACCATATACTTAATTAATACTATGGTATTATATCAAGTAACCGTCATGTTATCACATTAACGTATATGTATGTTTATATAAGTCGATCTATAGTCGACGTAGTGTTAGTCCTGTGGGACGCTCGTGCATAAATAATTAATGCAGTAGCACACAATCACATACATGTATCCAAAACACTTAACACACAAGTGATACAACAAATCCGAGCCCAAGGAGTTTCCTTAGGATAACTCGGATCAAACCCCTTTACATACCGTTCACCAAGACCTAGGATGCGCAGTGTAGACCACTAGCTCGTCAAGCGCCTCCGTCTGAAGTATGATCTAAACGGTAATAAAACTATAAGTCAGTCTCCATGACTAACTACATCCGGTACTCCGAATAACAAGTAACCCCGACAGTTCATCCCCGTTTCCTACAGTTATTTGTTACGGGTTTCTCTAAACCGGTCGGCTTTGTTACTTTAAAACTCGTATGTCAAAATATTTCAACTATTAAGTTTAATTCATTATTTTTCTTTAATCTTATCCACCATTAATATAGGTACATAACCTATAGTTGCATGTATGCATGCATTATTATATATATTATTTTTCCACCATCCATTATAATACATTGTATTATATAATCCATTATATTTAACAAATAATATTTGCATCCAAAAACTCATAACTTATAGTTCGTAACTATTTTTGTAATAACCACCACCATTATATTATATGGTTTCCAACCATAATATATATCCATCCCTATATACATTATTCTTGTGTATGTATATATTTACCACGTAGGTAATTTTCATGAGTTTAATAAACTCTTATATTATATGTTACATTTTATCACTTATATTAGATGATTATTCCCATTAGTTGTATCATATTTATACAACTTATATTAAGATTATTATCCTAATATTATGTAACAATTTATGTTGCATATTTACAGCTCCTAAGGTTAATCAATAAATACCTTAGTTTATAAATCCCATTTAATTATAGTTTGTCACATTATTTAATGTGAATATCCTTCCTTATATTAATTCCATCTAAACCACATAATTGTTATAACATTTATAACATTATAGACCTTAGTCTAAAATTCATTTTCCAACTTTAATATTCGGTACAGCCCTTGAATTTATTTCAATTCTATTTTGACCACATAACATTATGTAATGTTATACCATATACTAATATCATTTGATATGATTTTTATTTCCTTTAACTATAACCTATAGTTTTTATACAAAACTATTATATATTGCCGCATAGGCACATATATTAAACCTTATTCTTTTCCATAAACCATAGTTTCCTTTATTTACAAAATCACCCCATTATTTATACCATGTTATATACCTTTAATATAACATTTTTAACTTATAAAAAGGTATAACCTATAGTTATATATTTGTAAATTCCGAACAGACCTTGTTCTGTTTTATAATTGCCATTTGGCCCTATTTATAACATATAGTTATAATATCATTAAAACTATATATTATACACATATCTTATTAAATACTCTTATATAATTCTAAAAATCACCAAATTTCACCAAAGGGTTATAATTACCCTTATTAACCCATAAACTTTCAGTATTTACTATACCACCTCATATATTTCTCCAAAGTGTCATAATGACATATAACTATATATTATACATATATAGTTTATTTTAGTTCCAAAATCAACCCAATAAATTCCTAAAAATTCCTAATAGCCCATGGGTGTTTATAATACCATTATACACCCTTAATTTTCGGTAATAACATATTTACCACATATGTTATATAATTGTTACAATAAAATACTTATCTTATTATAAAACCTTAAATAAGTTATCTAACTTATTAATTTGGTCAAAACCTACCATATGGTCAAGGTTGACCACCTTAATATTACCTTGACCATTAATCTCCACATATTACGGTTTATGCCCATATCTTTTCAGAAATTACCATTTAACCCCAAAACTTTACATAATCTTATAATTTTTATTTAAACTCATTTAAACCTCTAAATTTCGGCCTTATTAATATATAGCCCCCAATTTTAATTAATTACACCTAATACCCCATTTCTTTGCGGTAATGCATTTTCACCACTTAAACTTAATTAAAAGCTTAATGCATAAATAAATTTCCTAAAGTACATGGCCTTATTACAAACATTAGCTTATAAAATAAATTACACATAAATGCCCAAAAGTACTATAAACTCTCGGCCCTTACATATATTTTTCCTTATTTACCAATTTTCCACATAATGTCTTAAATTTGACAATTATGCTTATTAATTAGTTATAAAATTTATTAAACCATTCCTTAATCACCTAAGGTCAAAATAAGACCTTAAATACCTTGTTCACTCACAGCACAATTATACACATATGTATAATTACATATCAATATACCAAGTGAAGGTTTAAGTGATTTATACCTTGTTTTTGCCTAGATAAGGCCTTGTTTGGCCACGACCTGCTTAGGATAAAGTTTCCACAGCATCATTTGCATGTTTTCAAACAGCAATTAAGGCATGATTAGTCTCCAAGCAAGATCTAACCATAAGAAGTGTTAATGTCAATTTTCAAGGTAAAATTTACCTTAGAATACCAAGGTTCCCAAGGCTGACTTCGGCCTAAATTTACACAAGTTAAAGAGCATCAAAAGAGCTACTAAAACCAAGCTTGAAACTGGTATAACTCAGATTAGAAGATGGCTAATTTTACCTTGTTTAAAGTGCCTAAAATGGTGTTTTTGGCTTGGATCTGGATATACCTTGAAGCTCTTGATATACCAACTGCATAAGTATGTTAAGATGAAGATAATAAGGCTAGGAACAAAGTTTCACAGCCGAATTTGAAGGGAATCAAAAGATATGAGCTTAAAGCACATTTTTATACCTTAAGAACAAGATTAGCTTTCTCCACCTTCTTCCCTTGTTAAGGCCGAGATACACCCTCCATTTAACCTCCAAAACAACCTAAGAACATTGATGGAAGTGATTGATGCTTTGCTCCATTGAAAGAGGTAAGAATTGTGAAGAAAATGAGCATAAAATGACTAATTAAGCTTACCTAGGTATCAAGGTGTTCTTCTCTGTTCTTGGTGACTTATCCACGGTTTTAGAGAATAAAATGGAGAGGATTGAGCTGCTGTGTCGGCAGGGAAGGCAGCAAATGAAGAAAAGTAAGCTAATTTGCCTTATAAGTTAAGTTTATATTAATTAATGGAATAGTAATGGTGATTCACCAAATTGATTAGATATTTGTGTTAATGCTGTGTGAACTGTCTTCCCAGCTCCTTGCTGCCGACCTCCAAGGGCTAAGATGGTCAACTAATTGACCATTGACCATACTTAGTCAATATTGCTTAAAAATGCACTATTTGGGTTACTATTCATACTAAATTGTCATTTTTGATTTTTAATTTTCAAAATTTGATTTAGACTTTAAAATATAGTCTATCATGTCACATTAATATTATAAATGATATACTCCAGTCTTTAAAATGACAAAAAGTCATTATCTTAGAGCTCATACACAAAAACGTGCTTTAAGGTGTTTTAGTGCACATTTTGTGTCACAGGGTGTTTCTGAGCTCTGTTTTCTTTGATAATTGTTTTTTTGTGTTCCTTACATGATATTTGATCATGGTATCCAATCCTATATCATTTAGAGGTCATTAGACCTTTAAGGTTCTCTTAGAGCACATTTTTGCCCTACGATTGACCTTGAAGCATGTGAATGCTTGTTCTTTGTGTTGAGTGTTTTCCAACAATTGTAATATTTTAGTAATGTGTTAATATGCTTAGGACAAATTTTTAGGTCCTAAGTAATTCGTTTGGGTATTTATTTACCCTAAACAGTCAAAGGGTGCAATATGTTGCTTTGTGTTGACCACCGTTGTTCTCAGTTGACTTTTAAGGCATGTTTAGGCCTTAATCAATGTGATTAGATGTTTAATCCATGATTTATTAGTTTGGGGTATTTCAATCTACCCCCCTTAAAAAGACTTCATCCCGAAGTCGCTTAATCAAATAGGTAAGTATATAATATATGACTACCCATTATTCCCATAATGTATATCTATGTGATACATCATTTACACACCGTATTGCGCTTCTACAGCACATAGCCATCACTTTGTGGCGTTAGTTCAATCATATATGGATATAGGTGATCCATCAGCACCATCATTTCCTATCAGTTCTACCAACCCTGACAACCTCCCCGAGGTGTCCATAACAATCCATCGTTCCACATTCCATATCTAATGATTCATTTCGTATCTAAGCGATACCATATGTAATCATTCTACAGAGCAATCTAAATATATATATCACAAGTAGCATAAGAGAAGTACTATACACATGGGTGTAAATACAACATTCCAACAGGTATCTCATAAGATACATACATACAAGTGCACATCACACACAAACAAACCAAACACGTACGCCCCGCGTACCAAACATACCAACAAAACCTCGTATGCCCCGCACACCACCAATTCACTGTATGCCATGCATACGAAACAAACAAAACTTAGTGCACACATGTGCACAGCTAAGAGACTCTACCCCCCTTAAAAAGGGTTACGCCCCCGTACCCCACAAGTATACTACAACCGCTCAACAAGGAGCGCTGGATACTTGGCTCTCAAAGAGTTCACCAAATCATGGATTATCCTCATATCAGAGAGACGGGTATGACTCTAGCCCTACAGGGCTCCACAATACATAAAGGGTGAGGCACTCAACTATTTGTGCTCTCTCCCAAGTTCATTCTAATGGGCCCACTCGCTCCGTATTGAGGTGCAGACCCATGAACATAGGCTCAATTTGTCTCTTTTCATTGTTGTGTATCCTGTCATTTGGATCACTAGCATACATGTGTGTGTCTTCTCTCACTGATATTCAGCTTGAGGTATAATATGACATCGGCTACTGTTAGTACTTAGTGCTCTTTACACTTGTCTTTGTAATACAAGATGTACCAGCCTACATGTCCACGTAGATGAAGCTTGTCATCTGTGTCTCCTGGTGGTCTTGTTCCGGAGTAACACACTGTTGTAGTTCTTTGATACACACTCGTGTTGATATCTATTATATCTTTCTGTATTCCCACTAGATTAAATAACTGCACAAGTGCAATACCAAACACTCAGTCCTACAGAGTGTAGAGGCGTAAACTCTCAGCAGCTAATATCTAATGAGTCCAACAGATAAGATGAGCGAATTATCATATGAGTGGTACATTCCAAATCCATTGTTCCTTGCTTAAAGTATCTGCTAGCATTTAGCTTGTCTCTCATCATTGCGTAGTCACGCATTTCAGTCCACATCATCTGGTAGATTTCCTCTAGATTGCAAAAAGTTGATTGATCCTTATGAGGGTTCTACATATTATTCGTCCATAATGGTTTTCATGTGTCTTTCTTTCGGTTTGACGCCCTTGAACGGTTTCCCTGTCTTCACTGTATACTGTCTACTGCTCTCTGTTGAAGGTTCTTGATTTCTTTAGCCCGTTGGTTTAACTGCGGCTCTTCTCGTCCATCTTCGAGGTAATCTGCATCACTGTCCTTAGTATGGAGTTGACTACTTCTCGTGTTCCTAACACTACTTGTCTACTTGCATGGGGTACGTACTGATACATTACTACTTACCCGATTAACTCATAAATAAGTCTGTCAGGCCCACATGCTCTTATCGGAGTGCGGTCGTCCCATGTCTCATTTAGTAAACTGGTAATGTCTGTCACACGGGTATTGTGAAGTATTCTCTGTCAATCTCCCTTTGATGGATATCCTTTTTTTCTTCTCTTTCTCTTTTTTTGTTTATTAGCTCATGTTATCGGTTATTTTGTAATAAGTGTTATTGCCTTAATGGCATCATTGGTATTTGTGCCATAAGTCATAAGCCATAACGCCGACTTGTAAGTAAAATCTGTGCTATATTTAGCAAACTTGGTTCTCCTATCGATCTCATTGAGTGCAACACATATTCCTTTTCTCCCTGTTTATCCTGATCATATCTCACCCATATTTCATATTCGTTCCCTCATCCGTTTAATTGGATATATTGCAGATTGCATAATAGCTTGAGCAACTTGGCTCTTCACTTCCCAACCATCCTCATTGACGGTGGTGCATCTACAAAGGGGATGCTTGTCCATAAGGACTAAACATGTATCACTAGTAGTGATTAGCATTAAATGCGGGTATACTCTGATGGTATTTGGCTAATAAGCCCTGTCTGAAAATTCCCAAACAATTAAACTGGTGTGGTTTACAATCACAGTGGCTGTATAGTTTCTCCAGTTGCAGTGGTTGGACTAACGGTCCTTCCAAAGTTGCATAGGTTTCTAATCTTAAGGTTTGTATGAAAAAGTTTGGAAAACATTTTTTTTGGTATATTTAATAAAAGACTAAAAAGTAGTAGTTGCAGTTGCAGTAGCAATAGCAGCACTTGCTCTGTCAAGTGCACAAGACAGATGGAAATTTCAGTGGTTTACTTGTCATAGCGCTTGCAATAGCAAGTGCGCCATGCAGGTGGAAATTCTGGTTCAGTTATTACCGGTCTCATTGACTCTATGTCGTCGAGTATGGCTACATAATAATGTAAGCTTTAACATCCTGTTCATATATATAATCCGTCAAGGTTCCAAGGTCACTCACATTGAGTCCACATAACTAGTCTCATAAGTCATACACAAAAAGGTGAGTGGTCAATGACACACTCCCACATATTCATAACATATCTCTATCTAACATCCAAGGTAGGTACACAACATAGTAAGCAAAAAGTCTTCCACCAGCGGTCTCATGGAGTTCAGGGTACTGATGCCCTATCAACTCCCTTGCCTTTATAGGCTCCAGCATCAGTAGATGTCTGGCCATCCTGACCGCCTCGTGGTACTCCAATCCTCCAACTGAGGTCTTCTGAGTATTCCTTGGTGGCCTGTAATTACGGCTTTCTGGGTTCATCCAGCACTCGAACTCCGGTGGCCCTCTTTCCTGCAACAGCGACACTCAACTTTGCGGCCATCGCAGTCGACCCCAGGATGGTCCTTCCCACAACGTTTACAATAGAAATGGCGCTGGGGTTGTCCGGTGCTTGATGATAGCATTTAATTTAAGTTAATATCTGATGATATAAAGGTTAAGGTTACAGTTGAATTTAAGAGGTAGGTGTTCTCACCCTTAGGAGGTGCATATCTCATAGGTTGAGCATCAATAGCTGGGCTGGTCAACCGAAGGACGGGCTCTTTCCCCTTCGCTCCCTGGTGACCCTGCTGCCCTTTCTTTTGAAAGAATTTCCTGTTTAAGGTTTCAGGTCAGCATTCATAAAGTATTTAATATGATAAATAATCTAGAATGGGATAAGTCCTCACTTTCCTTCTTCTGGCCATCGCCTAGAGATGCTCCTCACCCTCAACTCTCCCTCAGGGTTCTTTCTCTTCTTTGCCCCTAGAGTCTCTTCCCGAGTCTGGAGCATTAGCTCAGTCCTCGAGGCAGCGTCATAACACTCCTGGAATCTCATTGGTAAGTTCTCACAAAGTTAATCGGTAGTGTAGTAAGTAAGATTTATGGCTTTCATGTTAATACCTGGATGGTAGTGTAGAGGGTAGCACCCATCGCCATCTGGATGCGAAATAATAGTCCTCCCCGGAACTTCTCGACCTTCACGGTCTCTGAGTAATCCACACCGGGGATGAAGTCCAGTAGACCAATGAATCGAGCGTAGTACTCATCCACGGTCAGACCTCCCTGAGACAATGTCTCAAACTCATGGCGCTTCTTCTGCTTGAGATGCGCCGGGTAGTACTTCCCTCTCAGCAACTCGACAAAGGCAGCCCACGAAAAGTCGGGCGTAGCCAGGTGATGGTCCTTGACCAACCTCCACCAAGTGCTGGCTGCATCCTTCAGATGGAAAGCAGCAATGACAACCTTCTGGTTGGCAGGTACTTGTAAAGCTTCGTAGGCTTCTCATGTTCAACAATAAAAACGCTCCAAAGCTACGGGGTCTGGCTCCCCAGAATATGTAGGTGGTCGGGTCTTGCTAACTGACTTCAGCCAGTTCGTTTCCCTGGGCTGTGGCGGGTGGGCTGGTGCTCCTCCTATTTGAGTACCAAACTGTGCGAGTACGGCAGCAACCGTCTCTGCAACTCCTGGAATGACGGGGTCACCGCCTCCACCTCTACCAGTACCACACCCTCTAGTTCCCCAGACATCTGTAGTACAGTATGTCACAAAAACTTGGTAAATTTACCGTACACAACCATAGATATTGAATTGCCTTTAAGGCTAGTATATTACGCAATTTGCGTTACTAACTCAATATCTTTAAGACGAGTCGTCTCGTACCTCACAAACGTTTCCATTAATTTCCCAAGTCCTAAGATCACTGTCTTAACCTATTTTCTCGTCATCAGAGCGGTACTCCGCTCTGATACCACTTTTGTAACACCCCTCTCCATAATCACGTAATAATATCTCACGTAGCAATAAATAAAACGTCTTACAACGGAAGAATAAATAATAACAACAATACTCACTCGGGTGTCACCGGCCATTACTCGCCCATGCAAGTAACGAAGCCAAACTCTATCCAACTTCCAACATAAGCAAACTGCTAACCGCCATGATAACGAGAAAACTCCTATACATCATACTAAGTCCATAAACATAAACATCGACAAGTGAGCGTCTACCCAATCCCAATTATACATAACCTTACCATAATACAATTCCCCATCTTCATTGCTATACAAACCAACTCCCTGAGTGGTAATCAAAATAAACTCTAATTACCCTGCCCGCACTTCGGCTTCGGCGATAATCAACAACCTGTATATGGTGTAGTATCAGCGATAGACGCTGAGTATGCCGGGCCTGGACCCTAATGGTCACTTAGTCATTTTAACCGTCTTATTTTAGATTGGTTTCATGCTTTACCATTTACAGTTTATAAACAATACTGTAATATACATGTATAATATACATAATCCTTCATTCAAACAATCATAAATATTCAACCATTCATCCAATCCAAACATTCATTTATATCTCATACAACAATTGTATATCGAACGTATCGAAATAACTCCAGTATAATGTACCATGTACAATCGCCGTAGCGTACAGTTTACAGTAAATGTACAATGTACAATCGCCGTAGCGTACAATTTCCATAGTTAATTTAATTTGGCCTTTAAGGCCCCATCCAAACCATGTTAAATTAATACCAGTTGGGCGTCATGTTAAGACAACCCTATAACCTCACCATGGACAGTAGTCCTCCCGTACACAAAAGGTGCTCATTCCGCAGAGGTCCGGAGGCCCCTGACTATTCTCTTATGTCTCGTAAGACGTCCATATAAAGGCCGTAGCCACCTGACCCACGATCCAGTTTGGGCTCGTATGGGTATAACCTGGAGCGGAACCCAATCGGGTACCCCTCAGTGATCACAAATGCGCAACCAGATAGTTCGTAAACTACACTGGATTCCTCACCTCAATCTCACACCATCTCTCTCTCATAATGTTTAAGATCTGCTCTTAGTCTTATGGAGAGTATAATTTATTAACCAGCGGCCCAATGGGTCACGCATACCTAGAAGTAATCTAGGTCATATTCATGTTCGAGATCCATGCTCTAGAGACCGACAATGTCGTGACTCGTTCCTAAGTGTTTTACTTAGGTTCACCATATACTTAATATTAATACTATGGTATTATATCAAGTAACCGTCATGTTATCACATTAACGTATATGTATGTTTATATAAGTCGATCTATAGTCGACGTAGTGTTAGTCCCGTGGGACGCTCGTGCATAAATAATTAATGCAGTAGCACACAATCACATACATGTATCCAAAACACTTAACACACAAGTGATAAACAAATCCGAGCCCAAGGAGTTTCCTTAGGACAACTCGGATCAAACCCCTTTACATACCGTTCACCAAGACCTAGGATGCGTAGTGTAGACCACTAGCTCGTCAAGCGCCTCCGTCTGAAGTATGATCTAAACGGTAAAAAACTATAAGTCAGTCTCCATGACTAACTACATCCGGTACTTCCGAATAACAAGTAACCCCGACAGTTCATCCCCGTTTCCTACAGTTATTTGTTACGGGTTTCTCTAAACCGGTCGGCTTTGTTACTTTAAAACTCGTATGTCAAAATATTTCAACTGTTAACTTTAATTCATTATTTTTCTTTAATCTTATCCACCATTAATATAGGTACATAACCTATAGTTGCATGTATGCATGCATTATTATATTATATTATTTTCCACCATCCATTATAATACATTGTATTATATAATCCATCATATTTAGCAAATAATATTTGCATCCAAAAACTCATAACTTATAGTTCGTAACTATTTTTGTAATAACCACCACCATTATTATATGGTTTCCAACCATAATATATATCCATCCCTATATACATTATTCTTGTGTATGTATATATTTACCACGTAGGTAATTTTCATGAGTTTAATAAACTCTTATATTATATGTTACATTTTATCATCTTATATTAGATGATTATTCCCATTAGTTGTATCATATTTATACAACTTATTTTAAGATTATTATCCTAATATTATGTAACATTTATGTTGCATATTTACAACTCCTAAGGTTTAATCAATAAATACCTTAGTTTATAAATCCCATTTAATTATAGTTTGTCACATTATTTAATGTGAATATCCTTCCTTATATTAATTCCATCTAAACCACATAATTGTTATAACATTTATAACATTATAGACCTTAGTCTAAAATTCATTTTCCACCTTTAATATTTTGGTACAGCCCTTGAATTTATTTAAATTCTATTTTGACCACATAACATTATGTAATGTTATATACCATATACTAATATCATCTGATATGATATTTTTATTTCTTTAACTTATAACCTATAGTTTTTATACAAAACTATTATATATTGCCGCATAGGCACATATATTAAACCTTATTCTTTTCCATAAACCATAGTTTCCTTTATTTACAAAATCACCCCATTATTTATACCATGTTATATACCATTTAATATAACATTTCTAACTTATAAAAAGGGTATAACCTATAGTTATATTTTTGTAAATTCCGAACAGACCTTGTTCTGATTTATAATTGCCATTTGGCCCTATTATAACATATAGTTTTATAATATCATTAAAACTATATATTATACACATATCTTATTAAATACTCTTATATAATTCTAAAAATCACCAAATTTCACCAAAGGGTTATAATTACCCTTATTAACCCATAACTTTCAGTATTTACTATACCACCTCATATATTTCTCCAAAGTGTCATAATGACATAATAACTATATATTATACATATATAGTTTATTTTAGTTCCAAAATCAACCCAATAAATTCCTAAAAATTCCTAATAGCCCATGGGTGTTTATAATACCATTATACACCCTTAATTTTCGGTAATAACATATTTACCACATATGTTATATAATTGTTACAATAAAATACTTATCTTATTATAAAACCTTAAATAAGTTATCTAACTTATTTAATTTGGTCAAAACCTACCATATGGTCAAGGTTGACCACCTTAATATTACCTTGACCATTAATCTCCACATATTACGGTTTATACCCATATCTTTTCAGAAATTACCATTTAACCCCAAAACTTTACATAATCTTATAATTTTTATTTAAACTCATTTAAACCTCTAAATTTCGGCCTTATAATATATAGCCCCCAAATTTAATTTAATTACACCTAATACCCCATTTCTTTGCGGTAATGCATTTTCACCACTTAAACTTAATTAAAAGCTTAATGCATAAATAAAATGTCCTAAAGTGCATGGCCTTATTACAAACATTAGCTTATAACTAAATTACACATAAATGCCCAAAAGTACTATAAACTCTCGGCCCTTACATATATTTTTCCTTATTTACCAATTTTCACATATGTCTTAAATTTGACAATTATGCTTATTAATTAGTTATAAAATTTATT
The DNA here is from genome assembly GCA_023374045.1 of Limonium bicolor. Classification (NCBI taxonomy): domain Eukaryota; kingdom Viridiplantae; phylum Streptophyta; class Magnoliopsida; order Caryophyllales; family Plumbaginaceae; genus Limonium; species Limonium bicolor. The sequence continues at coordinate 206,775,652 of CM041776.1, forward strand.
AAACCATTCCTTAATCACCTAAGGTCAAAATAAGACCTTAAATACCTTGTTCACTCACAGCACAATTATACACATATGTATAAGTACATATCAATATACCAAGTGAAGGTTTAAGTGATTTATACCTTGTTTTTGCCTAGATAGCCTTGTTTGGCCACGACCTGCTTAGGATAAAGTTTCCACAGCATCATTTGCATGTTTTCAAACAGCAATTAAGGCATGATTAGTCTCCAAGCAAGATCTAACCATAAGAAGTGTTTAATGTCAATTTTCAAGGTAAATTTTACCTTAGAATACCAAGGTTCCCAAGGCTGAATTCGGCCTAAATTTACACAAGTTAAAGAGCATCAAAGAGCTACTAAACCAAGCTTGAAACTGGTATAACTCAGATTAGAAGATGGCTAATTTTTACCTTGTTTAAAGTGCCTAAAATGGTGTTTTTGGCTTGGATCTGGATATACCTTGAAGCTCTTGATATACCAACTGCATAAGTATGTTAAGATGAAGATAATAAGGCTAGGAACAAAGTTTCACAGCCGAATTTGAAGGGAATCAAAAGATATGAGCTTAAAGCACATTTTTATACCTTAAGAACAAGATTAGCTTTCTCCACCTTCTTCCCTTGTTAAGGCCGAGATACACCCTCCATTTAACCTCCAAAACAACTTAGAACATGATGGAAGTGATTGATGCTTTGCTCCATTGAAAGAGGTAAGAATTGTGAAGAAAATGAGCATAAAATGACTAATTAAGCTTACCTAGGTATCAAGGTGTTCTTCTCTGTACTTGGTGACTTATCCACGGTTTAGAGAATAAATGGAGAGGATTGAGCTGCTGTGTCGGCAGGGAAGGCAGCAAATGAAGAAAAGTAAGCTAATTTGCCTTATAAGTTAAGTTTATATTAATTAATGGAATAGTAATGGTGATTCACCAAATTGATTAGATATTTTGTGTTAATGCTGTGTGAACTGTCTTCCGCTCCCTTGCTGCCGACCTCCAAGGGCTAAGATGGTCAACTAATTGACCATTGACCATACTTAGTCAATATTGCTTAAAAATGCACTATTTGGGTTACTATTCATACTAAATTGTCATTTTTGATTTTTAATTTTCAAACTTTGATTTAGACTTTAAAATATAGTCTATCATGTCACATTATATTATAAATGATATACTCCAGTCTTTAAAATGACAAAAAGTCATTATCTTAGAGCTCATACACAAAAACGTGCTTTAAGGTGTTTTAGTGCACATTTTGTGTCACAGGGTGTTTCCGAGCTCTGTTTTCTTTGAGAATTGTTTTTTTTGTGTTCCTTACATGATATTTGATCATGGTATCCAATCCTATATCATTTAGAGGTCATTAGACCTTTAAGGTTCTCTTAGAGCACATTTTTGCCCTACTTGACCTTGAAGCATGTGAATGCGTTCTTTGTGTTGGAGTGTTTTGTCCAACAATTCCAACAATTTTTATATTTTAGTAATGTTTTAATATGCTTAGGACAATTTTTAGGTCCTAGTAGTTCGTTTGGTATTTATTTACCCTAAACAGTCAAAGGGTGCAATATGTTGCTTTGTGTTGACCACTGTTGTTCTCAGTTGACTTTTAAGGCATGTTTAGGCCTTAATCAATGTGATTAGATGTTTAATCCATGATTTATTAGTTTGGGGTATTTCATCTAGTGTCCAAGATATCTCCATCTCTCTTTGCAATTTCTTCTTTAGTCTTCTCCTCAATTTGTAAAACACGGTGCTTCTATCCTCGTTCGATCCGGACATGTGTCCGGGAGTAATAGCCGGACCACATGTAATGAGACGTCCGGGCGATTAGAAAGTGTCCGGATCTGGACAGTGGGCCGGGTGACCATATAATTCGTGTCTCCTTCTCTGTAGAAACTCTCGGCATGTGTTCGAACTATTATATACGAACACATGCCCTGACAAAGCTTCATTCACACTCGGAGGTTGTCGGGCCCTGCAAGTCCGGACTTAGGGTCGGACACAATTTCAACAGGGCCTAGATTCTTCGTTTTAGCTTTGTTTTGCTCTCTGTTTGTTGTGTTATTATCCTTAAGAAATGAAGAATGAAATTCCCAAGATTTTTTTCTGCATTTGACACATAAGATGCATCATTTCTCATCTAAACACAAATATAAGAAAAACGCATGATTAATGAGAAATATTGCCCTAAGTACAACAAAATAATATGTGAATTAGACCTCTAGAAATAGATATATTTTGTACTTATCAGCCACACTATGAATATCTAAAACATAACCCCACCCACATTCTCTATTTTTGTAACACCCCTACCGCTAATACCGTCATTACCGTCTAATCTCCTTACACATCTAGATGCACGCAGTGGATACTTACATACACACGATGGGTGATACAATGTCGTTTAGTCACCCACGTGACTAACAAGGCTACTACTACTACATACAACATCGGTCTGATGGACCGGAATCTCGAGTACTACACATCTACAATACATACTCCATTTACCAATCCAATACTACAATGCTCCATTCAACACTTTACTCCATTACAATACCATACAACACAATTACATAACCGAGTTTACTAGGTTCCAAATGCAAATACAATACTTCTTTCAAGTTCTTATGTACTCATTAAGAGTCTACATCTACCCGTTCCTCACTCTACATACAAGGCTCCAAGCCCTTTACGATTCTCTACTAACTACAGCTCATCATAGCTATCCGGGCGTAGTTGCCGTCTCTTGCAGTGGTTGTAACTGCTTCGGGTACCTGCACACTAAAAACGTTGCCCCTAGGGGCTTATCTTACGCTGAATATGACTTCCGCATACCCCGCGTACTAGCGAGGGTACGCCGACCACTTGGTCGAATACATGCAATTAATTTTATTCAAACATACATGCATATATGCTCTTATACACAATACTACAATACTTACGCAAGGAATACACACATACACTTCAATACATACAAGACAACCATACATTACAACCGATACTTACTTACCTTCCCTGAATTACACAATACACCATACATACACAGTACATACTCATTACATACTCAATCCATACACCATACACACACAATACCCGGTACCTGTTAGCTTCATTTGTCCACCCGGGTAATCGGGTGGAGATTAGTCTTTTACTCGGGATCAATGACTTACACTAGCCAAGACCATTACACATACAATACTTACTTACTTTACTACTTACTCAAGTCAAGTCGTCGGGACCTCCGGCCCGGGGACTACTCTGTCCCACCACCGGGATTTACTTGGTTCACCAATCCAGGATGCTACCCATTTAGGGGTTTGGGCCGTGGACCAGTTAAAGAACTAGGAATCGGATCCAACCTCTTGTGTCTCCTCATCCTCACGCGTGGCCGAAACTATATCGAACTTCTACTCATTCCAATTTACTCGATACTTACGTTAGGAGTTAGGTGGTTATGAATTAGTAGAAGTCAATCACACTCAAGCCACACAATAAATACATTACTCCCATACACATACTCACAAGTACAAAACAATATACAAGTACACCACGAAGTACATACACACTTATTATCATCCATACATTTCATGAATTATACAAACTGATTGTTCAAGACAAATATATCAAGAACAATGTAAACAAGCTCAAGTAGGTGCAATATAGTCCGATTCATGCATTTATCTTATTAGGTGATCAAATAAGAACAGAAATCGGGGTAACCAGGTTAAGATACACAGCATGAAGAAATCATACCTTTTTTTTGGAATTTACTTTACCGGGTGTCTCCTTGTTCCTTAGTCCTTACTTGTTCCTCGAGTCCTAGTCTCGAACCAATGACTACATGCCAAATGGTTCAATCAATACTAAGTATTACAATACATACATGATTACTACTCCCGTACTTACCCCGTTGTCCCGTTGTTTCGGTTTTCTTAAGGTTCATATACTTACAACTTCCTTAATTACTTCCCATACTTGTTTTCTTACTCATGTACTTACTTCCTTACCATTATTGCTACATTGATGATGTATTACTAAAGCCCCATATATATGTACATATATGTATATATATATATACATACATATGATTACTATGTTATTATTATTATTTTTTTTTGACTCGACCGACCTTACCCAGGGTCGGACCCAAGGTCGGTCAAAGTCATAAGTTCATTGCTGGAAAATTCAGGCCCGGCCGACCTTGCAAGTCCGGTCCCAAGGTCGGTCCATTCGAGTGAGTTACATTACGTGAAAATTTCAGGGCCGACCGACCTTGCAAGTCCGGTCCCCAAGGCCGGTCCATTCCAGAAGGTTTACGTCTTTGTAAATCTGGGCTATACCGACCTTTCAAGTTTGGTCCCAAGGTCGGTCCGGCCCAGTATTTCAGTTTTAAAATCTGTTTTCAGTTCTCTACTTTACCCATTGTTTCCCCAATCTTCCTACATGTAATCCTACATGTTCAATCACTACTTAGGCCCTCCAAATGCCTTAGTTTATCCTCCAACTTCATTACTCATTCCTAAATCCACTTACACATTTCCTCACTTCATTTCAACACTTTTACCAATTTCCTTTCCTCAAATGCTACAGATTTTTACTTCCTCTTATACCGTTCAATACTCCCTCTACCAATGCTACTCCTAGCATCCCAAATACATTTCCAAGCAAATACAATATCTATATCCAAGTCCAACATTCATTTTACTAAGTCTTGCACTTTAATTCTTCGTAGTTCCTCCAATGAAATCCAATACCTCTTGCTACAGATTTTATACTCTTCCATTCACATACCACTACCACCATTCCATGGTCATTAAACATCTCTACTATCCCCAATACACACCTTGGTTCTCCCATTCACCAAGTCATCCCTAAATGCACACTTCCTACTAAAATTTTGTCATAGTCATCTACTTTTCTTACTTAGCCATACATATCCCTTCACACCAAATTCATTCCTAATCTAGCCACACCCTTACATGGGTCCTACCAGCAATAAAAGCAATTCCCAATACATCAATACATCATCAATTTCAATACCAATATACATACACAATCATTTGGTTTAAGGCCTTCAATCCACATACTTACTCACAAATTCTTAAACTTCCACAACTACAATACCAATTCAATGTTTAGGTTCTTTTGTTTGTATACCCATTCTCATTACTCTAATGCATTAAAATTAAGCATTTAAGGAAGAGCTCTTACCTTGAGCTTTTAATTTCCTTCATTCTTTTCCAATTCTCCTCTTCCTCTCTTTCTTGCACAAATCGGTTATGTGGGGAATGGAGTTTCCAAACTCCATTCCTATCACCCAAATCACACAAATAAGTATAATTAATATACTAACCCTCAATTTATACTAATTCATTGAAGTGTTTAGAACACAAATTCTAAGGTTTACGTTTTGAAGCTTTTAAGAGGGGTTTTAGCCCTTGGTTCAAGAAGGTGAATCCACCACCATTGCAAGGTTGAATTGAAGCTCAAAAGAGAGAGAGAAATGGAGTATTACAAAGGGGTAAAAATCGGCTATGAAGAAGATGAGGAAAACATGGGGTTTTCATGAAGATTTTTACCTTAATGGAGAGAGGAGACTCCAAGCTTTATTTGGTACCACTTTCTCTTCAAATGGGCAAAACCCATGGAGATGAACTTTCTCATTTTGAGATTTGAAAAGAGAGAAATGTAGAGGATGATGAGGAGAGTAAGAATATGTAATTATTTTTACATTTGGAGCTCACATAGAGGTAGAGCATGGAGGTAAAGTGGAAAAGCCATTGAAGCTTTGGAAGAGCTTCAAAATCTCCCAACAGAGGAGGGAGAAGAGAGAGAAATCGGTGGGGAAGGAGAAGGGTAGGAGAGAGATGAGGGAAATGAGAGAGTGAGGTGAGAGAGAGGGGTAAAGTAACTTTTTACTTTTCTCTTTTGCTTTTTGGTTCCCTTTATTTAATTAGCTAGTTACAAGTGTGTGTGAGGGACTTATTAACCTATTAAAATCGGCCCCTTACAGTATTACTATTGGAGCGTTTTTTCGTCTTTTACAGAAAACGCTCTTTATGTTACCCGGTTTAGGTACTATTCACTAACCGGGCCCGTTTTCCGAATTTCTTGTTTCTTTAATTTTATCGGTTATTAAGATTCCATTTATGCTTAATTATCGTTATTTAATGAATTATAATTTTTACGGGTTCGTTTGACCACTTAAAGTCACGTTTTTGGGTTTTCTTAAAAAACGTGCGCTAAAGTCTATTAGCGTTTTAGTGCGTTATTTGGATCCGTTTTCTTCGGGAGTTGTTCCCAATATTATTTTGGCCTTATTAAGCCTTTAGAATCCATATAATACGCTAACCGAGGTCTCGTACCTCCTATGGTTATTTAACGCTTATTTAGCGTTTTTTCGCTTTTTAAGCGTTTCTTTCTTTATTCTTTTGGATTTATTTTTCCTCACCAATATTACTTAAGCGTTATTAGCTCTTAAATACCTATTAGGATAATTTTAATCTCCATATTTAAGTTCGAGGTATTTCAATCTACCCCCCTTAAGAACTTTGTCTCAAAGTTGTTCGAGGTTATGGGATTACTATCTTACTCATTCATACTTATCTAATACTAAAGCCATACATTCCTCCTCCTCCTTACAATTCCCAATCCAATACTCAAGGTTTCTACATACCGTTCCATACCATGTACCCTCATTACTCCAATCTGCAAACGTTCCACCATCCGGTTTTCCATATAAGAGTTATACATACATACAATGCAAAGCTATCCCCAAAACAATGCAATACACAACACAATCCCGCAGGCACTCAGGTCATCTAGACACAGGACTCCTCTATGTCCCGCTGCCATTGGAATAATACAACATGATATACTACTATCTTCTCCGATATAAGTTCTAGCAATTCTCAATCCTCAGTCTAAGGGAAATTCTTCCACATTACTAACTAGAAATTTTTCTAAAACACACAACTCCAAATTCGATTTATATTCATTACCTTCTATCCTATGTGTGATTCTTGTGACCACTTGAAGGGAGCTTCAAGAACCATTCGACCCTGATGTGATCAGCATCAGTGTTGAACTCTTTCCACCCCAATTTGTGTTCAGTTTCCCTTGATCTGATCAGGATCAAGTTCGACTTCCCACGTCGGTTTCAAACAATCAAATAATTCAATTATTTCATTTTCTATATTTTTACTCTTCCTAGTCAAATTATAATTCATACAACTCTAAAGGATGGAATTCAGTCCATCAATCATTCTCAATCTACTTCCCAATTACTTTACTCCGAGATTCAATGCCTAAGTGCTCGTTTCAACAACTTTCACTACTCTCATCCATTACTCTCCATTATCTCTCAATATTCTAACTAAGGAATACTATATTTATGAATTTCAATCGTCATCAATTTACTTCCAATAACATACCTAGTACACTACTCCTAGAATTCATTCATCTACTACTCTCATTCTTTCGTACTATTTCTTTAAGGGCTATTATACTTGTGGAGCTCCGTCCACTACTCATTCTTGATTCCTCACAATACTCTTAGTGCCTAATACCATAATTACAATATGAATGAATACTTATGTTTATTTAACATAAGTACCGATCATCAATTTGGTTCTCATTTGTGCTATGCACATTGTAGTTTATGTGTTTATTCATGAAGCTTACATTAAGAGGTTTTCACTCTACCCCCCTTAAAGGGATTATGCCCACTTAATCTACCATATGTGATTATTGAACATTGGTTTACTAAGTTTGGGGATTCTGAAGCATTTAGCTTCCCTACGGTCTACTACATAGTGTACTCTAGTCAGAGGGTCTTAACCATACTAATGGTTTAGTCCTTGCACCAAGAATTCCTATATGAGTTTATTTAACTCATAATTAATTCGGTTCTAGCCTAATAGGCTTCAAGTGTTATAGCCATTCTATTATACTTACTAGGTACATTATCTCCTAGTTAGGGCCCACTAGCTTCTGCTGCGCAACCCTGATAACTTGGGTTACTCACCCTTCATGTTATCCTTAATGTGCTACACATCGCCTTTTTATCCCTCTATTGTGGGAATAAGGTTTATTGACAAGTATGGTATTCTTTTACCGTGTTTGGATTCTACGGGTTTAGATTTATAACCAGCTCTCTGGCAATCTATTTTGCATACTATTCGTACTCCCACGATTATTCGCTAAGTTTCTCTGACTTATTGTCGGGCAAGGTTAAGTCACTACTAAGTTGTATTGCTTTTTTGTTGTCGCTAGCTTCTGAATCATACCAGTTCTCCTGGTTCAGTACAAGTGTTCTTTACTTGTATGACCTTGCATTTCCCATGCGTCGGTCCTAGTGACTTTCTTAAGTCTTCTTTCACCTTTTATTCCAATGGAATTCACATCTTGTGATAGTTAGTGTGTTTTACACTCTTCGTGCTTCTTTGGCCTTAGGCTGCACGGTTGTTGCTAAGCTTGCTTAACTGGCTCATGCCATGTTCGTTAGTGAAAAGAAAGATTTACTACAATTTACATTTCCATATTCCTCGCTATCCCACTAGATCATTAGCTGCACAAGTGCAATACCAAAACACTCAGTCATACAGAGTGCGGAGGCGTAAACGCTTGGCAGTAAGTCACTTATGTGATAGGAATGAATATTTCTGCCTGTCGTCTCATACTTATACTCCGTATCTTTGTCTAACTACTTCTCACAGCGGTCGCTTGTTGTGCACCGTATTCTTACTCATTATATAACATTGCTTTTACTGTTTCTGTTACTGTGGTAGTTCCTCTTTACTCATTGCCATTGTCATTGGCACCATTTCCCCATGGTGTAAATACACTAGGAGTTTCCTAGTTCGTGTGTATGACGGTTGTCGTAGCATATCGCAATATTATCATCTTCCAATATGGAGATGTTTTATTTCAATTTGGGTTTCATGTGTAGGTTAACTTGCCTCACATTCCTTCATCATTTATGATACACTTACCAAGTATCTTGGTTGACAATGGATGAAATAATTTGTCGGGTTACGAGCTCTCTTGAGCGTCGGTCATTCATGGTGTGCAATGTGCATTCACTTGGACTGTTTTTGACAATTGTCGTCTTTCCATTGCTGAGCATTGGTTATAGGCTCTAGCTGTGCAGTATTACTTGTATGTACTTCACCGGGACATCCCAAGAAACTTCAAGGGTTTTTCTGGCCCCGTCCTATCATTGTTAAATGAAGTTCTTGTTGAGAGGCTTTTTTCCACTCATAGGTCTCATGGCAAGGTTTACCCTGTTGGTGTTCACGTAATGGTTCACCACATGCTTGGGTGCATATGGAGTATGCTTACTCCTTTAAGTCGTAATGGTTTGGAAATCTCTTTTCCTTGTTCGATTGCTTTTTGGCAATTTCTATATGCGCAGGCTTTATTGTTATAGTAGATGGAAGCCTTTTCTACGGGTTCACATCTTTACCACATTGGTGGTCTTTGGTTAATGAGGGGTATCTTCCTTTGGGTTTCCCGTAGTGTCCAAGTGTAGACTAGGCCATTGTTGGCGTTATTACGATTCCTATGCCTCTGTGTTTGAAATACCCCAAACCTAAGTATGCTAATTAAACATCAAGTTATGATGTAATAAGGCTAAAATATGCCATAGAAACATTGGTAGACAATTTAAACCAAGGAGAACACAAGAAAACACCGTAAGGGTAATTGAGGCAAAAATGTGCTCTAAGCTTGGAGTGACTATGATTAGCACTCAAATATCATTATAAGACCATATTAACATGCTAATGGACATGTTAAATCAATTACCAAAGAAAACCAAGCTCAAAAACAAGCTTAAACACAAAATGTGCTTTAAAACTCCTCAAAAGCACCTTTTTGAGAAATTGTCTTAGAAATGAGTTTTGAGTGGCTAAATGCCCATGATTACACCTTAATCAACATGTGTACTAATTAGAATCACATTAGGAAGCCTAAATCAATGATAAACCAAAAATTTCACAAATTTGTGCACTAATTTGTGAATAGTGCCAAATAGTACCTAGTTTAAGCCTTTAGTCAACATAAGTCAATAAATTGGTCAACAAAGACTAAAAGTCTCTTATTACTAAAGGGGGGAACGTTTTTTGAAGTGGTGACTCACCACATGTGCTAGTAAGTAAGGAAAGAGGTGGGAAAGTGAGTAAATTCACTATTTGCTTTAAAATGACAAATATCTTATATTAGCCTTCTCTCTTCTCTCTTCTTCATTTCTTATTCTTCCACTGAATATTTCTTCTTCTTCCTCTCAAGGAAACCGTGAGTTCTGCCACCATTTATGATCCACCTTCATTTGCTCACAAAATCTTCATTTTAGCTCCAAATCAAAAACTAAACACATATTATTCTTAGTTAGCTCAAGCTCTAGCTTTCTATCTTTCCAAAACTCCAAAAGCTTCATTTTGGTGCCAAAGGAAAACGCCATTGAAGGGGGAAAACTAGCTTGAGGTGTTCATTAGCTTCTCCATTCATTCAAGGTAAGGAAAATGTAAGAAAAATCATGTTTCCACCATTTCTTCACATTTCCGAAAATTTCTACTCATGGGGCTTCATTTTTATGCCTTTTTCTAGCTTGTTTTCTATTCTCCAAGGGCTAGAGGAGGTCCTTCTTGATTCATATCCAAGTCTACCATAAGACTTCAAGGTAAAATATTCATTTTAATACCTTAAAACACATTTTTAACCTAGGTATGATTCCTTAAGGTTAGTGTGTTCATGAGCACTCATTAGAGTTATTGTGGATTGATTAGAACATTGGCAAGGAAATCTAAGTTGGTGGCCGAAAATTAAACAAGGAAAACCAAGGAGAAAAGTGTGAGGAGAAGCTTGGAAAAAACAAGGTAAAGCACTTACCTTAAGGTGGTTTAAGGTTTAAGGGGTGGTATTTAGATAAGTGGTAATGTAGCTTTAAGCTTACATTATGTAATGGGTTATATAACCTAGGAAAAAGAATGTAAACAAGCTTGTGAACTTGTGACTAAGGATCCAATGAGAATGAGATAGTAAGATAAGTATAAGGTGAGTTATGAGCACACTTATATTGCTATGGGAGCATTGTTGTGTGTATTCGCAGGTTGAAAGCTTTTATATGTGGGAAATTCAGTGTTTAAGTTTAAGTCATTTAAGGGCCTAAGAGCCATGTCATTTAAGAGCCTTAGTGCTATGCAATTTAAGATTATTGCACTATATTGAGTTTGTTATAAATGAGTTGGTTTGGGTGAGAAAATATGATGAGAAAGGATTTGATGTGTGTGAGATGATTGAATGAGAAAAACAATGCATTTGGGCATGAGAATATACTAGAGGAGCTATGGTGAAAATTGAGTAGAAAACCAAGTGTTTAAGTGGTGGTTGTGAGTTATTATGACCTAGGATTTACTAGGAGTCATTAAAGGAAATTTGAGTGGAAATGAGTTAACAAAGGTATTCTTGAGGATTTGAATGACCTAGAGTTGTCTAGCATGAATTAGAGGATTGGTGGGTGTATTAAACACCCCAAAATCATGTTAAGAGGAATATTAAGACTTGAGCAAAAATCTGGATGAAAAGGTGTATAATGCTTAAAGGTGATTTAGGTATGAACCAGGGAATATAATAATGAGAGTTTTGGGAAGCTTGTGTAATAGTGATGATGCTAGTAGTGGATTAATAAGGTTCTAGTCTTGATGGTAAGGAGTGGACTTGGTTGTTGGAAGAGAAAATTGTAAGAGGATGTTGTAAATTGTCAAGGAAAATGACTAGGAATGTATAAGAGTGTCTAACCATGAGAATGGTGAGTAAATTGAGTAAAGGAGATGGGAATGTCTAAGGAGGGTGTAGCATGGTCAAGGTAAATGAAGAACAATGCTAAGGAGCTAAGAGGATGAAAAGAGATGTTTAGGTATGTTCAAGAGTTTGGGAGTGGTGTGTAACAAATGGAAGGAGAGAGATCTGTGCATGGAGATGCAAGATAAGTTTGGAAAGTTTAGTAAAGGAAAGATGGATGAATGATGATGTTTGAGGAGTAGTTATATTGGTTGAAAGGAAACACTAAGGTTAGTTGAAGTTTTAGACAAAGTTTACATGTTGGAAGTGTAAGGAATTAAGTTATAAGTGTTAAGAATTTAGTAAGAACTTGAATGATGATCAATGAATTTAGAGGTGAGTTGATCCATGAGTTAGGAGGATTTTAAGTGCTAAAATGGTGTTAGAACATGTGTTAATACATGGGGAAAGATTACAAGAAGATTGGGCAAAAGAACAAGTGTGGAAAGAGGTTCAAAAATGTAAAATTTAACAGTTTAAAGTGTGGTCCGGGACTTGGTCCTTGGATAAAGTCCCAGACCAGCACTAAAAACATGCCGAAAATTCAAGTTTAGATTGGTCCGGGACCTAGGTCTTGTAATAAGTCCCGGACCAGCACAAAAAAACCACCGAGAGTGCCTTTCAGAAGTGGTCCGGGACCTAGGTTAAGTAACAAGTCCCGGACCACCCTTAAATAAGTGCCGAGAGTGAAACCAGTAATTGGTCCGGGACTAAAGTCCAGGACCATGTCCCGGACCAGCCATTTTTACAAAGGAAGTGTGCTTTTTAAGAGGTAAATGGAGGGGGCTTGTTGGGTAATGTTATTATAAGGTTGTTAAGAGTTGTTTGGTGGAGTTTTAAGGCCATTGGAGGTGTGAACAAGTGTGAGTTAAAATGAGAAGCAAGTAACATAAGTGGTTAAGGTTAAACTACAATGACTTAGTGGTTCTTAGTTGGAAATCATTAGTGATTAAGTAAGTTAGGTTAATTAAAAGTAATTAACCACCCAATTCGATCAATGTTTTAGGGTTTGAGAATTTGGACTCCGGAGGAGAGTAAGCAACCGAACGACCAACGGTGAACGGTACAGTCTTCTTGTGACCTGCTTGCTAACGAGGTGTCCCTCGGCTTGTGTGCTATTTGTATTTGTGTGCCCACTAAACAAGATAAAGCATGCAACCGGAATATTTTGTTTATTGTATTGTTGTGTGATGTTTGAAAACTAACACAATTTACCGTGAGAACTTACTAACTAATGTTTAGTAAATAATTGTGTGAGATTAAGGAACACTCCCAAATATTGTTTTCTTAGTAACCGAAGGAGGTTAACTAACAAACATTGTCTTGAGACTTCTACTAACTGGAACTTGGGGGGAGTGAGGAATCCGGGACTGACTCCGGTCATGCATGTTAAGGAAAGGGGGACGGTATCTAAAGCAGATCCGACTCCCGCTTAAGGACTTGTCTTCGGACTTGTTGCCTAGGGTCGAATGTCGGCTCAGCTACATTGGACATCCAGTCCAAGGTAGGAGGCATTAAGATGGTGCGGTAGGATCACGTAAATCCTAAATTATAAGATAAGTTGTTTATTCAACCAATGGAGTTAATAGCTCATTGGCTAGGGTTGCTTTTGACCCGACAAAAATAAACATTGAGATAAGATACAATCATTTCTATTTAAAGAGTGGTTTGTATTCTTAGATTAAGATGAGGTTTGAGATAAGTTGCAACCATTTCTATTTAAAGGATGGTTTGTATTCTAAGACTGAGATAAGCTACAACCATTTCTATTTAAAAAATGGTTTGTTATATAAGATTAAGATAAGGACTAAGATTGAGGTAAGATAAGGTTGGATTGAGAATAAGATGAAACATAACTTAAAGAGTTAAACAATTGACTCACTCATTAAGGGAACACATTTAAGTCGTTCATTGTGTTTGAACTTTGACTGTTCATATTTGGCTTGTTTTTATTGCACTTTCTATTATGTTGTGCATCTAATCAACCTCCAAGCTATCGACAATTAGTTGTCATAGCCACGTTAGCTTGGTGGCCATGAGAGGATCGTACCAGCAATTTTGCTGACCCCCTTTGGGGGCTGTTTTTATTATGCAGGTGAATGACAAAAGGCGACAGTCCTGAGAGTAAGATGGGGTAGATGTATTACGGGTTTAAGTGTGACCTACGAGTTGTGCATGTACTCTCGTATGGTAATTTGAGTTAGTAAGTTGTATAGGATGCGAGGAGATTGTAAGATTGATATGTATTTGGTTAAGGCTTGTAAGTACTAATGTTCGGTATATTCTGTTAGTCAGACCGTGGCAAGGTCCTGGAGTGTATTAAAATCCGCTGTGACATTTATATATTTGTTGTTAAGCTTGCAGTAACCACGATTGGATTGAGATGGGGTGTTACAAAAAGTGGTATCAGAGCGTAGTTACGCTCTGATGACAGGAATTACCGAACTTAGGAGAATACTAAGGTTGAGTTTGAGTTATGGGTTAAGGGTTGAGCGATAGAGCGAGAGGTGCGTTAGTTAGGACTTCCCGGTGCTTACCGGAAATCCATAGTACCTAAACCCGCCCTCCACATCCCTAACTTAGAATACGGGGAACGAATGCCAAAGAGAAGAAAGTCTTCTCTTACTCGGGGAAACCCGATCTGGTAGTTAGCTAACAGTAAGCAATACGAGAAACATCTTGTTGTACAACAGTTTACGAGAACTTGAAGGTTTTAATTGGAGCGCACCGTGGAAATAGGCGCTACCAACGGGATTTTTACCAATAAAAGAACGGAAATTACCGGCAACATGGGTCGACATGCTACGTAGTCGAGATACACCGCAATACCAATGATAAGAAAAGCACTATGAGTGCAATGGATAAGAAAGGATAAGCGACATGAGTACGGTCAGTGGTCCGCATGAGCATAACAGTGGGATAATACAAAGCATGAGAATTAAGACTACCGAAAGGTCCAGTTAGAAATGGGAACTCCAAACCCCGTACAATGAGAAAGGTTACAAAACCTGGTCGACATAGCACAGACGACGATAAAAACGCGTACAAATTGGATATTAAAGTTGGACTACGACGTAGTGCCTGAAGGAGAATCATTACTTAGTAATATGTGGAAACAAGAGCGAGGATTAAGGCATTAGTAAATAACAAGGAGTTCCCTCAGAAAGAGGAACGCCCTGATAAGTGACAGTACTGTCAAAACGACAAGGAAACTGCTAAATGGTCAGTTGTCCAAAACGAAAGAACATCGAAGGAGTCCCGAGGACTACCAAAGATATAGAAACTAGGTGGAAGTACCACTATCGACCTACACAGTACCGGTAGCCCATCCTGCATGGCGCACTTGCTGTAGCAAGTGCTACCACGGTTAAGTTACACGGAAAGCCATCATGGCGAGATAGTAGAATGCTACAGTTGTAGTAATACCGGACTGTAAATCTATAAGAATGAGAGAAAGAGACCTTGGAAAGGCCTGACGGCCTAACCATGATGAGATGAGTCGACACACCAGTCAGTAGGGAGCTGAACTTGGACGAAATACTAAACGATAAATATTAGTAACGGTACAACCTACTACAACAACAACCGACAGTACGGTAAGAACACCAATCCAGAACCTCAAGGAGAGGAACCTAAGCGGTCGCTCAATAATCCGAGCAAAACACCATGTAAGCAACAACATACAAGGAATGTATTAAGAGATACAATGAAGGCAGTCGACAGGACGACTTCCAGCAGGAACGGGATAGAACTCCCGAGATGACCATTAAGCATACCAATAACAACAATCCTCGTTGAATATGTTAGTAAACCCCGGAAACAAGGACAGAGGGAGTAAACTTAAGTTATAGCCTACCAAGGGTTAAGGACATACGATTCCCACAGAGGAAAGCTCAGAGGATTACCCCCACAGAGCGGGCATAGTCGAGCCGAACAAATTGATGATGATAGTTAGTATTGTTTGCCTAACTCATTAACACCGAAGTATGATTGATCACTGATGGTGGCGTAGTCAACAAATGTTGAACGAAGCGTTGAGAGGGAAGCACATGATGACCTGGATAAATATCCAACGTAGACACCGTAAGGCAGATGCCTAATACGAACCAGTCCATAATTAGTTAAAAGGGCGCAAGTCTATGGAAACGACGGTATTGTCATAGACACTGGTTAACCTCAGATCACTCGAATAAACATCCATAGCAGGAAGCAGGATGCAGCAACTTACCATGAAACCCAATACTACATTTAATATGTAACCTAACGGTGGACAGTGTTCAAAGAACCCGAAACTTATGAGGATAACCTACAGATGAGTAAGAGTACAAGCAGTGAACCGAGCCCCGGCTCTCACTCAATGACATTAAGCAGTAAGAGCCTACGAGCCAAGGATGTTAACCACATCAGAGCCCGAGGCGTAGTAAGATTGTAAGAACACTTAATTAAGCTATGAATGAACTACAAATTGTAGACATGAACGGTTACAACACCTATAACTTAGATTGTGGAAAATATTGCCAGGAAAGGGCACTAATGAGAATAATGAGATGGTACATTGTCAGGGGCGGAGAACGAACCATTCCTTTTAGGGCGGGGATACCTCTCCTTGTTGTGAGGCCATGAGTGGGAATAAACCCCTCAAAAAGGGCTTTCACTTATTAGTGATATAATACGCTTTTATTAGACAATGAAGACCGTAAACCTTGAGATTATCTTAGAACATACCAGATACACTTGAGTAGTAAGGGAGGCTGCATAGACAGACCTCATATCCAACACCCGGGATTTAAGAATCAGTAATCATCAGAGATAAACATTGTGAGTGCACAACATGGCACACCAGGTGACCAACGCTCGGAAGAGCTTGTGATTCACTAGATGACTTCTTCAGTAACCGATTAAATTACATGGTAGATAACATCAGAAGGGATGGACGAACGTGAGAAAGACTGACCTACATACGAAACTGAAATTCAAGCAGAACACCTTTATATTAAGAGACAACCATTTTACAACACGGTACGACAACCGTCATACACCGAAATTAGAGAAACCCCAGTGTGTTTACACCATGAAGAAATTGAGTATAAGATAAGATGTTAGAATAAATGAGTAAGTAGTTGCACCATTAATGGGCAACAGAGTAAAGACCAACTACCACGGTAGTAGTGGTCGTGAGAACAATACCTATATAAGTGGATTAAGTCGTGGTGCGCAGTAAAGCGACCATTATGTATAAGCCGTCAAATATTGACACTTAGGCAATTAGATTTACGAGCTAAGACCGACATAAGTAAGGAAATAAGATGGTAGACGAACTGTGCATTGATGCCAGTAGTCTAGACCAGGCGAGGTGAGAATTCACAGGAAGCAAACTTTCCATTCCTTACGGAACTGGAAGTGCGTTCCTAGTAGACCAACATGAGAAACAAGATAAGAGGCTCTATGGAAAGAGACCTCAGTTACTAAGAGATCGAGTCAGTACAGGAATACAGAAAGGAGCTAAAGCATACAATACCTAAGAACACAGTAAATGAATTTCTCTTGATTAAGTTCAGAAAGAACAGTAAGTGTTATCATAGGACGATGAAAGAGGAGATCGACAACAGAATACTTCATAGTTAGCAATAGCTAAACGTGTGACAGATACTACGAGTTTACTAAAACGAGATGTGGGACGACTGCACCCCACAGGGGCTTGCAGGCCTGACAGATTCATTTATGAGTTAGTCGGGTAAGTAGTAATGTACTAGTAAGGTACCCCATGCATGTGGACGAGTGGTGTAAGGAACACGGGAAGTAGTCGACTCCGTACCACGGTCAACGACACAAGAGCAGACAAGAGCAGCTACTACCACAAACAGCCGAAGAGAAGGAACTCAGTTGAACCAACAACACAAGGAACCAGAGAACAAATAATTAAAAACTATGAAGTGCGAAGAGCACGGATTGTTAAGTACAGACATTGGACATGTCTTAAGAAGTTAAGGATAAACTGTAAAGCGCAATAAGCACTAAACAGTAGTTTCAGATTAAGCATCATCCTCAGACCAAAGGTCAGTTGGAAAAGAACGATTTAGACACTTGAGAGAACGCTAAGAGTATGAACGTTAGATCTCCAGAGAGACTGGATAGACAAGCTACAACCCATCAAGGCCGTGTATATATATAAAGTTAACACGTGTCCATTAAGAGATCTTTAGTACTAAATTATAAGCATACAGGATGAGGATATACAATACTATGAAGGATAAGAGAGGCAGTTAAGCATAAGACTATCAGAGTCGCGCAGCAGAAGCTAGCGGACCGGTAACTTAAAGAGGTTTCACATACCTGATGAACGCGGAAAGGGAATGATATACCACACATCTTCCAATGGAACAAATATAAGACTTATCAACTGAATGCCTTAGAACCTTTGGGTTAAGACCAAACTAAGTTAAGAAAATTGTATAAGTACCGTTAAGAATCCTCGATACAGAGACTAAGCCATTAACCTAGTTATGACCCTCTGATCGAATTATAAGTGAGATAAGGGACATGGAAGCTAGAATGCTTGGTGAGAATTATACATCTTGAACCTATGTTCAAGGATAGGATGATGTTGATTACGTGGGCGTAATCTATTTTAAGGGGGGTAGAGCGAAAACCGCTTAGCGTATGTTTATGTATTGAATACATAAACTACGGTGTGCATAGCACAAAATAATTTGAGAATTTGTTTTACATAAACATTTTGAGATAAATCATGGTTATTGCACACAGAAGATGTGAATACCATACATATTAAGTACCTATCTTGTTAACTCCGGTGTGAGTTCAAGTTAAGAGAACTGGTGAAGAGGATTAAGGAGACTTAAGGAATATGAAATATATGAGATATGGGTCGATATGAAAGTATGTGCGAGATAAGGATAAGATAACACTATGAGATATTATTTGATATGAGTATGAGGTAGGAAATAGTAATGCTATGAAGTATAAAATGATGAGAATTGGTATGGAACTGATATAGAACTTAGTAGGAATTTAAGTCTTGAGGTAATTACTAAGAGATGAACTGGGAATGATTGATGGACTAAGTCCACACCTTGGAGATGTATTGATTACGATTAGAAAGACTAAAAAGATAGAAAATTGGACATGAGTGAATTATTTGATGTTTGAAAATGATGTGGGAGGTGAAACTTGATTTTCTAGGGATCAAGGGAAACCAAACACAAATTGGGGTGGAAGGATGGTTCAACACTGGTGCTGATCACATCAGGGTTGGATGATTCCTGAAACTCCTTACCAGTGGTCACAATTAAATCACGCTATGGATAGAGGCTTTAGGATAAAACGAAATTGGAGTTGATTGTATTTTCAAATAGAGGGAATTATCCCTCACTTGACCTCGTAAAAAGGATTTCCTTTTTACTGAGTCTCACCCATGAAGTCGAGGACGCGTGAGCCTTTGTCTTCGGACCGGTGACATGGGGAGAACAAAGTTGTTTTGTATTCTCTCCCATGGTGGCGTGGACAAATGTGCCTTTGTCTACGGACCGGTGACATGGGAGAATACGATGAAAATTATGTGATTGTTTTAATCATCAAAAGGAACAAAGGGAATTTTGAGTGCTACACATGCTTAAGCATGTTGTGTGATACTCCCTCCGTCCTGAATTGACCGTCCTGTTACTATTTGGACATGTCGTTTGACTTCAATTTTTAACATATAAGATAAATTAATTTTGAAAATTTAAGTTTTGCATATGATTCCTTACGTGATAAACTATATGTTACAAAATTTAGTTTTATAAAATTATTTTATCTTATATGCTTAATATTGAAGTGGAAAAACGTGCCATAAAGCAAACAAGACGGTCAATTCAGGACGGAGGGAGTATTTGAGTATAAGTTCATAACAGACCTAACGAGTCATAAGTTTAAGTACATATAAGCATGATCAATATGATATATGGAATGAGGTAAGCCATGTGTTCTAATAAAATAAGATGCATGGGAACTTTGGGGACAAAGTTCTTTTAAGGGAGGTAGATTGAAATACCCCAAAGCTAAGTATGCTAATTAAACATCAATTTATGATGTAATAAGGCTAAAATATGCCATAGAAACATTGGTAGACAATTTAAACCAAGGAAAACACAAGAAAACGCCTTAAGGGCAATTTAGGCAAAAATGTGCTCTAAGCTTGGAGTGACTTTGATTATCACCCAAATATCATTATAAGACCTTATTAACATGCTAATGGACATGTTAAATCAATTACCAAAGAAAACCAAGCTCAAAAACAAGCTTAAACACAAAATGTGCTTTAAGACTCCTTAAAGCACCTTTTTGAGAAATTGTCTTAGAAATGAGTTTTGAGTGGCTAAATGCCCATGATTACACCTTAATCAACATGTGTACTAATTAGTATCACATTAGGAAGCCTAAATCAATGAGAAACCAAAAATTTCACAAATTTGTGCACTAATTTGTGAATAGTGCCAAATAGTACCTAGTTTAAGCCTTTAGTCAACATAAGTCAATAAATTGGTCAACAAAGACTAAAAGTCTCTTATTACTAAAGGGGGAACGGTTTTTGAAGTGGTGACTCACCACATGTGCTAGTAAGTAAGGAAAGAGGTGGGAAAGTGAGTAAATTCACTATTTGCTTTAAAATGACAAATATCTTATATTAGCCTTCTCTCTCTCTCCTCCCTTCTTCATTTCTTATTCTTCCACTGAATATTTCTTCTTCTTCCTCTCAAGGAAACCGTGAGTGCTGCCACCATTTACGCTCCACCTTCATTTGCTCACAAAATCTTCATTTTAGCTCCAAATCAAAAACTAAACACATATTATTCTTAGTTAGCTCAAGCTCTAGCTTTCTATCTTTCCAAAACTCCAAAAGCTTCATTTTGGTGCCAAAGGAAAACACCATTGAAGGGGGAAAAACTAGCTTGAGGTGTTCATTAGCTTCTCCATTCATTCAAGGTAAGGAAAATGTAAGAAAAATCATGTTTCCACCATTTCTTCACATGTCTAAAAATTTCTACTCATGGGGCTTCATTTTTATGCCTTGTTCTAGCTTGTTTTATATTCTCCAAGGGCTAGAGGAGGTCCTTCTTGATTCATATCCAAGCCAACCTTAAGACTTCAAGGTAAAATATTCATTTTAATACTTTATAACACATTTTTAACCTAGGTATGATTCCTTAAGGTTAGTGTGTTCATGAGCACTCATTAGAGTTATTGTGGATTGATTAGAACATTGGCAAGGAAATCTAAGTTGGTGGCCGAAAATTAAACAAGGAAAACCAAGGAGAAAAGTGAAATACCCCAAACCTTAATAAGTTGTTTAAACATTAAATAATAAATTATTAAGACTAAAAAGAGTCTTAGTAATATTGGTAAACAATTTAAAAGATAAGTAAATACAGTTAAATGCCTTAAAGGCAATAAAGGGCGAAATATGCTCTAAACTTGGGATGGTCTTGATTAAGACTTAATAAACTTACCAAGACCTTACTTATATATTAATGAGCCTATTAAATCAATTACCAAAGAAAACCGAGCTTGGAAACAAGTTAAAACACGAAATGAGCTTTAAGGAGCTTTAAAGCATGTTTTTGAGGAACTGTCTTGTAAATGAGTTTTGAATGGCTAAATGACCATCAATACTCTTTAATTAATATGTGTACTAATGAGTATCACATCTGGAAGTTTAAAATAATAAGAAATTAATATTTCACTTCCATGTGTTTTGTTATAGTGAATAGTAACTAAAATAAGCTAGTTTGTAACTTATGTCAATATAAGGAATTTAATTGATCATTAATGACTAGTTAACCCCTTATATTTAAATGGGGGCCGGTTTTGTAAGGTGAGTCACCACCACCTGCAATCAAATAAGTGAAGGAAGACATGAATAAAACTATACTACTTTATAAAGCACTATTTGCTTTACGTAACAATTATCTTCGATAGCATTTGCAATCAGTGAATCCTCTTCATTTCCTCTTTGCTGTCTCACGTAGACTATCCCCTTCCTTTCTCTCTTTCACGAACGAACCAGTACAGCACCATATGCCATCTTCAAACCCATGTAACTTCTAGCTCACTTATCCGAATCGAAAACTAAGACCACCGATCTCTTAGTTTCATCAAGCTCTTCGACTTAGTCCTTTCAAATCTTCAAGAGCTCCACTTTGGTGCCAAGAGGAATCTCCATGGAAGGAGCTTGAGTTCATCTTCTTACGTATTATTGTTCTCCTTTGCTTCAAGGTAAGGAAACTCAAGAAAAAATGGTGTTTCCTCTATGTTTTATGTTAATCAAATAGCTTAATATTCCTTTGGAAAATGAACGTACGTTGTCTACTGAAACTACCTAAAGAGCCAATGGCAAATGACTTAGAAAATGTTCTCAAAGAGATTAGTAAGGGACATACGTACTGCTGTTTGTATTTGCAGGTGAAAGGCAAATATATTGTGGAAATTCAGTGTTTAAGATTTATGTAATTTAAATTGTGCACTATGTTGTTATGTGGTGTATATTTGGTGAAGTTTTGAGTATAAGAGTGTACTGGGAAGTCTATACACTTGATGGGTGTAAATAACTTACGCAGCAGGACATGAAAATGCAGTACGTCAATTTCTGTAGCTTCGGTCCGGGACTTAGGGTCTGGATGACCTCCCGGACCATATATCAAAATAAAGCCGAGAGTTGTACGTGGTCGTAGGTCCGGGACTTGGGTCTTGTCCAAGGACCCGGACCAATCCCTTAAAATACCCGAGAGATTTTTGGCTAGTATGGTCCGGGACTTAGGACCTGGGTGAAGTCCCGGACCACCCCATGTTAAATAACCGAGAGTACACTAGCATATGGTCCGGGTCTTAGGATGGGGACAAGGTCCCGGACCGCTATAAAACATGGTTTTTAGGTATTTAAATGGTGTCTAATGATGGGTATAAGTTAGTAATGATGTTATAAGGATGTTAAGGACATGTTAGGTGAGTTGTAATGACAATTTGGTGGGTGAAAGGTTAAGGCAAAATGGAAGAGAAAAACAAGTTAAAATGCAAAGGTATTTAACTAGTTAATGGGGTTGAATCATGGTCTTTCGACGTTACACAAACATATTACCCCAATGTTAATGAAGGTAACTTTAATGTACCAGTTGTTCGAGGAACGTAAGTGGACATGTTAGAGTGGACTCCGGCGATAGGTATGGTTTTCTTGACAACCTGTGTCCTACCGGATTACACGGCTTGTATGCCAATGTGTTTTTCTGTGTGTTTGCCACCTTGTAAGATAAAACATGAAATGAGTTTATAGTAATTCATTTATGTGGCGAATCTGGTCTCCGATACCGTTTAACCTCAAATAAGTGTTAAACCTTAGCTAACTAAAACTAGGAACACATGAGAAATCGGTATACGCGGAGCTAACGACCCAAACCTTGGGAACGTTCTAACCACGGCTATGTGTGAGTTAGTTGTGTATGGTTATTGTTTGCAAGTGTGTGAACCTCCCTTGCATGTTTAACACGGTTGTGATACCGAATGGTGTGTGGATGTGATAGGTTCCATAATGGAGCTCTAACTACTTACTTATAAGTATGTATGTACTAATGGGGGGGAGGAGTCCGGTCATGTTCCGGCCACGCGTGTGATGGACGGGAGTCGATGTCATACCCGGTTCGACTCTCTTGGTGTATGTTATGATTGTTTACTCATTGGGTTTCCAATCTTCCCTTTAGCTTAACCAAAGCTATATTACTGACTCACGTCGGGCCACAGGGGCATACAATGGTTGTACTTGTGTTTGTGTGGTGTGTTCGGATCACCAAATCCGATCCACCTTTAGGAAGGTTACTCGCCCGACTATAAGGACGGTAGCGAGTGTTATGTAACAGCTTAGTATGAGGTTGGCTACCATCTCCAGGCTCATTATGTATATTAACAATGGTGGAAGGTTCCTAGTGCGAACCATGTTATAGTGTTGTGTGTTTAAGTTGTCATGGACTGTGGATGTGAATTCCGGTTAATAATAGGAGGTGTTTAAGGATAGTGCGATTGATGGGTAAATGGCGTCTGTTAAGGAAGGAACTCCGTTAGGAGGAGAGCCACTCTAGGGTTAAGGAAACAATGTTAATTTTTATGTGTGGATGTGTGGATGTGTTGGATGTTTTTGAACCCTATAGTTGGGTGTATGCAGTGTTGTGTATTTATGGCTTATTTGCAGGATTTAAATGTAATCAACAGCATGCTAAGACGACAATTATTGTGCGTGGCCCGATAGCATGCGGGCTGCGGGATTACCATACCAGCAAAGGTGTTGAGCCCCTTGGGGGCCACCCTTTTCTCCTTTTTCTTTTCTATTTCAGGTACAAGGAGCTGGAAGCCGTTCGAGAGTAGGACGGGGTAGATGTTTGAACATGGGTAGCCCTTTAATGGTGTATGTATTATAGGTGTAGTAAGACCGAATTTGTTATCGGCATTGGTAAATGAATACTCGGTACAGTGGGGGATGTATATGAAAATAATTGTTGGAAATGGAATAAGGATTGTATTGTGTAGTTGCTCGGGGATCTAGTCCATCAGACCGATACAATGTGTATGTATTAGCCTTGTTAACCACGTGGGTGGTTAACGGCGTGTAACACCAATGGGTTAAGTAATGTGATGGTTTATGTTTTCCGCTGTAGATGGTTATAAAGTGCGTTGTTGTGGATGGGGTGTTACAAAAAGTGGTATCAGAGCGAAGTGTCGCTCTGATGACTGAATTACCGAGCTTAGGAAGTACCGAGTTAGGATTTCAGTACATGTGGGTTAAGGGATGAGGGATAGCGTGAGAGATACGCTAGTTAGGAGGACCAGCGAATATTGGAACCTACTATATACATCCCACCCTCCACAATCCCTGGTTATAACTGGAAAAGAACGCGAGAGAGATGGAAGTCCTCTCTTACTCGGGAATACCCAATCTGGCTGTATTTAAATGTCCTTATAAGTACGGAGAACCTGTCACTCGGTAGATTCTGAAAGGTAGAAATCCCGGAGACGGCTCCCAGGTGAACAACTGTAACCACACTTGATAGCAAGGAATGAAGAATCTTGTGCATGAGAAAATAGAATTTCCAGCAACCTGGGTCGACATGCCGAGCAGTCGAAAACTACCAGCTTGCAACAGGCAAGAAGTGAAATAATGAAACCCGAGACGAGAGTCTACGGGATGGCAAATGTTAGATAATGACACCAACGGAATACCAACCGACAAAGGAACTACAACGTAGTACTCAAATAAGAGACAAGTCTCAGTAATCACGACAAATGCGTGGAATGGACTACGAAGAGGATACAATAATAACTAAAAAGGGGTCTCCCAGAATGGGAAACACCCTAGTAAATGATTATTAGAGAAGGACAATGAGAAGTTGTGCAGGAGATTAGTTACCAATTCGAGTATCCAAGTAAGGGCCCATGAGGCCACTGAATACTGTGCAGACAGAAACAGTACCGCAGCCGGTACATGTTGAACCGACAGCCAGTTAACAGGGCGCACTTGCCGTGGCAAGTGCAGCTATAACAGGGCTGTTCGAAGAGAAAAAAAAAATGACGCCTACAAACTACTTAATAAAGTACCCAGGAATTTAATGTGATCACTGTAACCGTGGAAGGGCTTAACGGCCTAACCTTTGTAAATGGGAATACACCAGTCAGCAAGAAGCTAGACTTGGTTAAGGCAAGAAGGTGTTGTGAAACCAGGAGAATTTTCTTTCAAACTCAGATTTATTTCAAACTCTTTCGTTTCAAAACCAAATTCTCTTTTAAACCAATACTTCTTTTACCCTTCTTTCAAACCAGTTTACCTTTGAATAACCGGACGGAAACCGGTGAACCCGAGGGTAGCACCGACGGTATGGATGGAGTTCAGAATAATATAACGATGGATAAACCTTCCCTGGAATGAGTTCGGGAAGCACGGAATGTATATTGTCAGAGGACAATATAAGGGAGTTGACAACAGAATACTTCACTTAGGCGTGTGACGGACACTACGAGTGTACCAACTGCGTTGTGGGACGACCGCACTCCGTTAGGAGCTTGTGGGCCGGCAGACCTTCTTATAGGTTAACCGGGTAAGTAGCAATGTATCAACAGGATACCCCACATATGTATACAAGTGGAGTCTGGAACACGGGAAGTAGTCGACGCCATACTACGGACCGAAGTAAGAAATTACCAAGAGTGATGGAAGTAAAGGAACCAGTAAGATCAACAAGACTAAAAGAATCAGTGAATTTAATTTAAGGAAACGTTTAAAGGTGAGCAAGTGCGAAGTGCACTAGTTGGTAAATAGGGACATGGAATATGTCATAAGAATCCTGAGGGATGAATGTAATAGCTGGAGTAAGTACCCAGCCTATAGATGGTGAGGTAGATGCCTACTATGGTTATGTTAATGTGCAAAGATCGGGATAAGACTCCCGAGATGATCATTCGAGATATAAATCTCACTAAAGAGGATATTTCACCAGCCAAGAATGTAAGACAGTGTAGTTAATTAAACGCACTCATAAGTGCAAGCCAGATGTAGTGGCATAACTTAGTACACCCAGGAGCTGTCCTTCAAGGGGTGTTTGGATCAACAGTGTTTGAACGGAATAACATGGCAGAAATGCAAGGGTTGAAACTAACACCCAGTTTAATCTTAAGGCGTCAGGAGGAACTCTGACATCCTTGAAGAGACATCCCATGAAAGGCATGACGACCTGGTCATGGAGCCCAGTACAACCCGTAAACTGTGTAATATTGTTTGAAGTAGTAAACGAATGTGAACAGCCTACAATGAGCAGAGCTAGAGGCAATAGGGCTTATAAGCCACAAGTAAATGTGTTGAGTAAATATTAACTGGATTACAGGAGTTTATGATTATACAAGTAATTGAGCGGAGAACGAACCACTGCGTTAAGAGTGGGGATACCTCTCGATATGGTGAGACCGCAGGAGCGGTAGTTATGTGAAGCAAGTTCAAGAAATATTGGAGGATGGACCATGCCGTTATTACCCTAGAATGACTTGAATAAAACCACCATAGGTGCGTGATGCTAAATGTGTAGCGAACAACGCTTAAGGAAAATAAAGGCTCGAGAAATGGTGTATTCAGAAATCAGCCAAATAAGTGGCAAGGCACAGTGTAATGGCGGAAGCTAATATAATAGCAGGTGCAGTGTGAGTTGATGTTATATAATGAGTAATCGCACGGCGCGCAGTAAGCGACCGTTGCATGGGTATTGCTAAATAATAACATAGCCAGCAGGCACAGTTATGAGTTAGACACAATGAACATGTAAGATAAATGGTGATATACAGGCTGGGCAACAAGCCAGTATTTGATACTATGTGATGAGGAATACAGTGTAAATCCCTTGCAATCGCATAGGAGATTTACTGTCAGGAGTTTACGCCTCTGCACTCTGTATGACTGAGTGTTTTGGTATTGCACTTGCGCAGTAATGATCGAGTGGGATAGCTAGGAATTGGGAAATATTAATTGTGGTGGATGAAGAAAGAAACCTGTAATACCATAATGACCGATATGTAGGAAATGCAAGGTCATACTAATGGAAATGGTACTGGTGCGGAACTAAATGTGGAAGCAGGACTGGCAATAAGTGACTACAGTAGCACTACTATCAAATATCGGTATGAAATATACCTCAGGTGTAGGAAATAACTGAGAGAGCACTACACACTAGGTGGTAGCTCAACCTCAACCGACAGTAAGTCGAAAGGAATCGAGGCAATCATTGTAAAATACATAGCAGTATACACAGTAAACTACTGTGGAGGTGGATGGGAAGTTTTGAAACTCGCCGAATTCGCTCAGGGTAAGAGATACCATGCGTCGGTTGAGAAACCGTTATTACCTAGATAAGGGTGATAACCAGGAATGTATAATACAGTAAGAATAATGTATGAGGCAAACTAAGCTCTAAATTATCAAGAATCGCATAGCAGAAACTAGTGAGCCAACGATTCAAGTGTTGGATGTGAGTTGTGAATATGAGTGAATGGCTAATTATTAAAGCCTAGAAGTTTCACAGGCCAGAATCGAAACTGGTTATGAACTAAACAAACTCTAAAGAGAATTCTTGGTTAGGGACTAAACCGCCAATATGGCTAAGATCCTCAACCCAGAACACAGTGTATAATAAACCGCGTGGGGATTAAACACTTCACGACGGTAGAATGTTATAGTACAGTGAGTAAGTGATCGATTACGTGGGCGTAATCCCTTTTTAGGGGGGTAGAGCGTAAAGCCGCTTAGTGTGTTTTACTGTACAAGTGAACGTGAACTATGTTGTGCATAGCACAAAAATAATTTGTTATGATGGTTGGCATGGTTAATAATTGGTTATGATGGTTGGTTTGGTTAAAGGGTGGTAATTGCGCACAGAAGATGCGAAATACTATTGTGGTAGGTGTGACTACCTTGGTAATGGTTGTGGGTAAGTACAAGTACTAAGGAGTAAATAAACTCCTGGGGAACTAAAGCCCCAATGTGTGTGTTCGCATAATACCAAATAACACGGTGTATGGTATTTTGATTAAAGACGTGTATATATATTAGTGTGGTGATTTATGAAGGGTATGAAACTGACATGGAACCTAGAAAGAATTAGATTCCCTAGGTAACTTACTTAAAAGCGAATGGAGGTAATTGATAGACTAAGTTCTACCCCTTGGAGATGTAATGATTATGACTAGAAGGATCAAAAGATAGAAATGGAATATGCTTGAATTAATTGTTGGTTGAAAATGAAGTGGGAGGTGGAACTTGATTTGCATGCGATCAAGGGAAGCCGAACACAAATTGGGGTGGAAGGATAGTTCAACCTGATGCTGATCACATCAGGGTTGGATGACTCTTGAAGCTCCCTATAAGTGGTCACAAAAACACCATTAAGAAAGGATGCAAAGAGCATAAGTTGGACTTGGAGTTGTATTGAATTTTCAAAAGGGTTTTCAATTGGTATTTCCAAAAGTGGATTGATATTTTGAATAAAGGATTCTCTTGTTTACCTAACCTGGTAAGGATATTTTTGTAGTACTTGCTCACGAGCTGAGGACGTATGAGCCTTGGTCTTCGGACCGGTGACATGAGAAGTACATATGTTAACAATTAAGTGAATGTTTTGATCTCCCAAAGGAACGGGGACCAGCAGGTGTCCATCGCGACCGGGTTCTGCGGGGATCACAGTGTAATGTACTCAACGTGGGACTCGAGCCCATGAAGATGGAAAAGGTATTTCTATTTGTTATACGTTCTAAGGCATGTTGTGTGGTATGTGTAATAAATGTTACTTGACCATGAGTCTTGATGTGGTTCAGTTCTGAATTGATTATGTTACTTGGGCCTATGAGTCCAAAGGTGGTCATGTTACCCAGACCTGAGAGTTTGAGGGTTGTTATGTGAGTACAATACTGTTAAGGTACCCGGACCATTGAGTCCGAGGTAATTATGTGAGAATGATATGTTATGAATGGATGTGTATGTGTACCCGGACCTTCAAGTCCGAGGGTGTGGTGTAAGGTGTGTTGGTTATGGAAGTGTTTTATTATACAAGTAATTCCGTATTCTAACCAATGATATGTGGGAAGTGGAACTTCGGGGACGAAGTTCTTTTAAGGGGGGTAGACTGAAATACCCCAAACCTTAATAAGTTGTTTAAACATTAAATAATAATTATTAAGACTAAAAAAGTCTTAGTAATATTGGTAAACAATTTAAAAGATAAGTAAATACAGTTAAATGCCTTAAAGGCAATAAAGGGCGAAATATGCTCTAAACTTGGGATGGTCTTGATTAAGACTTAATAAACTTACCAAGACCTTACTTATATATTAATGAGCCTATTAAATCAATTACCAAAGAAAAACCGAGCTTGGAAACAAGTTAAAACACGAAATGAGCTTTAAGGAGCTTTAAAGCATGTTTTTTGAGGAACTGTCTTGTAAATGAGTTTTGAATGGCTAAATGACCATCAATACTCTTTAATTAATATGTGTACTAATGAGTATCACATCTGGAAGTTTAAATAATAAGAAAGTAATATTTCACTTCCATGTGTTTTGTTTATAGTGATAGTAACTAAAATAAGCTAGTTTTGTAACTTATGTCAATATAAGGAATTTAATTGATCATTAATGACTAGTTAACCCCTTATATTTAAATGGGGGCCGGTTTCGTAAGGTGACTCACCACCACCTGCAATCAAATAAGTGAAGGAAGACATGAATAAAATACTATACTACTTTATAAAGCACTATTTGCTTTACGTAACAATTATCTTCGATAGCATTTGCAATCAGTGAATCCTCTTCATTTCCTCTTTGCTGTCTCACGTAGACTATCCCCTTCCTTTCTCTCTTTCACGAACGAACCAGTACAGCACCATATGCCATCTTCAAACCCATGTAACTTCTAGCTCACTTATCCGAATCGAAAACTAAGACCACCGATCTCTTAGTTTCATCAAGCTCTTCGACTTAGTCCTTTCAAATATTCAAGAGCTCCACTTTGGTGCCAAGAGGAATCTCCATGGAAGGAGCTTGAGTTCATCTTCTTACGTATTATTGTTCTCCTTTGCTTCAAGGTAAGGAAACTCAAGAAAAAATGGTGTTTCCTCTATGTTTTATGTTAATCAAAATAGCTTAATATTCCTTTGGAAAATGAACGTACGTTGTCTACTGAAACTACCTAAAGAGCCAATGGCAAATGACTTAGAAAATGTTCTCAAAGAGATTAGTAAGGGACATACGCACTGCTGTTTGTATTTGCAGGTGAAAGGCAAATATATTGTGGAAATTCAGTGTTTAAGATTTATGTAATTTAAATTGTGCACTATGTTGTTATGTGGTGTATATTTGGTGAAGTTTTGAGTATAAGAGTGTACTGGGAAGTCTATACACTTGATGGGTGTAAATAACTTACGCAGCAGGACATGAAAATGCAGTACGTCAATTTCTGTAGCTTCGGTCCGGGACTTAGGGTCTGGATGACCTCCCGGACCATATATCAAAATAAAGCCGAGAGTTGTACGTGGTCGTAGGTCCGGGACTTGGGTCTTGTCCAAGGACCCGGACCAATCCCTTAAAATACCCGAGAGATTTTTGGCTAGTATGGTCCGGGACTTAGGACCTGGGTGAAGTCCCGGACCACCCCATGTTAAATAACCGAGAGTACACTTAGCATATGGTCCGGGTCTTAGGATGGGGACAAGGTCCCGGACCGCTATAAAACATGGTTTTTAGGTATTTAAATGGTGTCTAATGATGGGTATAAGTTAGTAATGATGTTATAAGGATGTTAAGGACATGTTAGGTGAGTTGTAATGACAATTTGGTGGGTGAAAGGTTAAGGCAAAATGGAAGAGAAAAACAAGTTAAAAATGCAAAGGTATTTAACTAGTTAACGGGGTTGAATCATGGTCTTTCGACGTTACACAAACATATTACCCCAATGTTAATGAAGGTAACTTTAATGTACCAGTTGTTCGAGGAACGTAAGTGGACATGGTAGAGTGGACTCCGGCGACAGGTATGGTTTTCTTGCAACCTGTGTCCTACCGGATTACACCGGCTTGTATGCCAATGTGTTTTTCTGTGTGTTTGCCACCTTGTAAGATAAAACATGAAATGAGTTTATGGTAATTCATTTATGTGGCGAATCTGGTCTCCGATACCGTTTAACCTCAAATAAGTGTTAAACCTTAGCTAACTAAAACTAGGAACACATGAGAAATCGGTATACGGAGCTAACGACCCAAACCTTGGGAACGTTCTAACCACGGCTATGTGTGAGTTAGTTGTGTATGGTTATTGTTTGCAAGTGTGTGAACCTCCCTTGCATGTTTAACACGGTTGTGATACCGAATGGTGTGTGGATGTGATAGGTTCCATAATGGAGCTCTAACTACTTACTTATAAGTATGTATGTACTAATGGGGGGTGAGGAGTCCGGTCATGTTCCGGCCACGCGTGTGATGGACGGGAGTCGATGTCATACCCGGTTCGACTCTCTTGGTGTATGTTATGATTGTTTACTCATTGGGTTTCCAATCTTCCCTTTAGCTTAACCAAAGCTATATTACTGACTCACATCGGGCCACAGGGGCATACAATGGTTGTACTTGTGTTTGTGTGGTGTGTTCGGATCACCAAATCCGATCCACCTTTAGGAAGGTTACTCGCCCGACTATAAGGACGGTAGCGAGTGTTATGTAACGAGCTTAGTATGAGGTTGGCTACCATCTCCAGGCTCATTATGTATATTAACAATGGTGGAAGGTTCCTAGTGCGAACCATGTTATAGTGTTGTGTGTTTAAGTTGTCATGGACTATGGATGTGAATTCCGGTTAATAAAGGAGGTGTTTCAGGATAGTGCGATTGATGGGTAAATGTCGTCTGTTAAGGAAGGAACTCCGTTAGGAGGAGAGCCACTCTAGGGTTAAGGAAACAATGTTAATTGTTATGTGTGGATGTGTGGATGTGTTGGATGTTTGTTGAACCCTATAGTTGGGTGTATGCAATGTGTTGTGTATTTATGGCTTATTTGCAGGATTTAAATGTAATCAACAGCATGCTAAGACGACAATTAGTTGTGCGTGGCCCGATAGCATGCGGGCTGCGGGATTACCATACCAGCAAAGGTGCTGAGCCCCTTGGGGGCCACCCTTTTCTCCTTTTTCTATTTCAGGTACAAGGAGCTGGAAGCCGTTCGAGAGTAGGACGGGGTAGATGTTTGAACATGGGTAGCCCTTTAATGGTGTATGTATTATAGGTGTAGTAAGACCGAATTTGTTATCGGCATTGGTAAATGATACTCGGTACAGTGGGGGATGTATATGAAAAATTGTTGGAAATGGAATAAGGATTGTATTGTGTAGTTGCTCGGGGATCTAGTCCATCAGACCGATACAATGTGTATGTTAGCCATGTTAACCACGTGGGTGGTTAACGGCGTGTAACACCAATGGGTTAAGTAATGTGATGGTTTATGTTTTCCGCTGCAGATGGTTATAAAGTGCGTTGTTGTGGATGGGGTGTTACAAAAAGTGTGAGGAGAAGCTTGGAAAAGCAAGGTAAAGCACTTACCATAAGGTGGTTTAATGTTTAAGGGGTGGTACTTAGATAAGTGGTAATGCAGCTTTAAGCTTACATTATGTAATAGGTTATATAACTTAGGAAAAAGAATGTAAACAAGCTTGTGAACTTGTGACTAAGGATCCAATGGGAATGAGATAGTAAGATAAGTATAAGGTGAGTTATGAGCACACTTATATTGCTATGGGAGCATTGTTGTGTGTATTCGCAGGTTGAAAGCTTTTATATGTGGGAAATTCAGTGTTTAAGTTTAAGTCATTTAAGGGCCTAAGAGCCATGTCATTTAAGAGCCTTAGTGCTATGCAATTTAAGATTATTGCACTATATTGAGTTTGTTATAAAAGAGTTGGTTTGGGTGAGAAAATATGATGAGAAAGGATTTGATGTGTGTGACATGATTTAATGAGAAAAACAATGCATTTGGGCATGAGAATATACTAGAGGAGCTATGGTGAAAATTGAGTAGAAAACTAAGTGTTTAAGTGGTGGTTGTGAGTTATTATGACCTAGGATTTACTAGGAGTCATTAAAGGAAATTTGAGTGGAAATGAGTTAACAAAGGCATTCTTGAGGATTTGAATGACCGAGGTTTGTCTAGGATGAATTAGAGGATTGGTGGGTGTATTAAACACCCCAAAATCATGTTAAGAGGAATATTAAGACTTGAGCAAAATTCTGGATGAAAAGGTGTATAATGCTTAAAGGTGATTTAGGTATGAACTAGGGAATATAATAATGAAAGTTTTGGGAAGCTTGTGTAAGTAGTGATGATGCTAGTAGTGGATTAATAAGGTTCTAGTCTTGATGGTAAGGAGTGGACTTGGTTGATGGAAGAGAAAATTGTAAGAGGATGTTGTAAATTGTCAAGGAAAATGACTAGGAATGTATAAGAGTGTCTAACCATGAGAATGGTGAGTAAATTGAGTAAAGGAGATGGGAATGTCTAAGGAGGGTGTAGCATGGTCAAGGTAAATGAAGAACAATGCTAAGGTGCTAAGAGGATGAAAAGAGATGTTTAGGTATGCTCAAGAGTTTAGGAGTGGTGTGTAACAAATGGAAGGAGAGAGATCTGTGCATGGAGATGCAAGATAAGTTTGGAAAGTTTAGTAAAGGAAAGATGGATGAATGATGATGTTTGAGGAGTAGTTATATTGGTTGAAAGGAAACACTAAGGTTAGTTGAAGTTTTAGACAAAGTTTACATGTTGGAAGTGTAAGGAATTAAGTTATAAGTGTTAAGAATTTAGTAAGAACTTGAATGATGATCAATGAATTCAGAGGTGAGTTGATCCATGAGTTAGGAGGATTTTAAGTGCTAAAATGGTGTTAGAACATGTGTTAATACATGGGGAAAGATTACAAGAAGATTGGGCAAAAGAACAAGTGTGGAAAGAGGTTCAAAACTGTAAAATTTAACAGTTTAAAGTGTGGTCCGGGACTTGGTCCTTGGATAAAGTCCCGGACCAGCACTAAAAACATGCCGAAAATTCAAGTTTAGATTGGTCCGGGACCTAGGTCTTGTAATAAGTCCCGGACCAGCACAAAAAAACCACTGAGAGTGCCTTTCAGAAGTGGTCCGGGACCTAGGTTAAGTAACAAGTCCCGGACCACCCTTAAATAAGTGCCGAGAGTGAAACCACTAATTGGTCCGGGACTACAGTCCAGAACCATGTCCTGGACCAGCCATTTTTACAAAGGAAG
Source organism: Limonium bicolor (assembly GCA_023374045.1). Lineage (NCBI taxonomy): Eukaryota > Viridiplantae > Streptophyta > Magnoliopsida > Caryophyllales > Plumbaginaceae > Limonium > Limonium bicolor. The sequence goes on from CM041776.1 coordinate 206,810,353, forward strand.
TGTGCTTTTTAAGAGGTAAATGGAGGGGGCTTGGTGGGTAATGTTATTATAAGGTTGTTAAGAGTTGTTTGGTGGAGTTTTAAGGCCATTGGAGGTGTGAACAAGTGTGAGTTAAAATGAGAAGCAAGTAACATAAGTGGTTAAGGTTAAACTACAATGACTTAGTGGTTCTTAGTTGGAAATCATTAGTGATTAAGTAAGTTAGGTTAATTAAAAGTAATTAACCACCCAATTTGATCAATGTTTTAGGGTTTGAGAATTTGGACTTCGGAGGAGAGTAAGCAACCGAATGACCAACAGTGAACGGTACAGTCTTCTTGTGACCTGCTTGCTAACGAGGTGTCCCCCGGCTTGTGTGCTATTTGTATTTGTGTGCCCACTAAACAAGATAAAGCATGCAACCGGAATATTATGTTTATTATATTGTTGTGTGATGTTTGAAAACTAACATAACTTACCGTGAGAACTTACTAACTAATGTTTAGTTAATAATTGTGTGAGATTAAGGAACACTCCCAAATATTGTTTTCTTAGTAACCGAAGGAGGTTAACTAACAAACATTGTCTTGAGACTTCTACTAACTGGAACTTGGGGGGAGTGAGGAATCCGGGACTGACTCCGGTCATGCATGTTAAGGAAAGGGGGACGGTATCTAAAGCAGATCCGACTCCCACTTAAGGACTTGTCTTCAGACTTGTTGCCTAGGGTCGAATGTCGGCTCATCTACATTGGACATCCAGTCCAAGGTAGGAGGCATTAAGATGGTGTGGTAGGATCACGTAAATCCTAAATTATAAGATAAGTTGTTTATTCAATCAATGGAGTTAATAGCTCATTGGCTAGGGTTGTTTTTGACCCGACAAAAATAAACATTGAGATAAGATACAATCATTTCTATTTAAAGAGTGGTATGTATTCTTAGATTAAGATGAGGTTTGAGATAAGTTGCAACCATTTCTATTTAAAGGATGGTTTGTATTCTAAGACTGAGATAAGCTACAACCATTTCTATTTAAAGAATGGTTTGTTTTCTAAGATTAAGATAAGGACTAAGATTGAGGTAAGATAAGGTTGGATTGAGAATAAGAGGAAACATAACTTAAAGAGTTAAACAATTGACTCACTCATTAAGGGAACGCATTTAAGTCGTTCATTGTGTTTGAACTTTGACAGTTCATATTTGGCTTGTTGTTTATTTCACTTTCTATTATGTTGTGCATCTAATCAACCTCCATGCTATCGACAATTAGTCGTCGTAGCCACGTTAGCTTGGGGGCCATGAGAGGATCGTACCAACAATTTTGCTGACCCCCTTTTGGGGGATGTTTTTATTATGCAGGTGAATGACAGAAGGCGACAGTCCTGAGAGTAAGATGGGGTAGATGTATTACGGGTTTAAGTGTGACCTACGAGTTGTGCATGTACTTTCGTATGGTAATTTGAGTTAGTAAGTTGTATAGGATGCGAGTAGATTGTAAGATTGATATGTATTTGGTTAAGGCTTGTAAGTACTAATGTTCGGTATATTCCGTTAGTCAGACCGTGGCAAGGTCCTGGAGTGTATTAAAATCTGCTGTGACATTTATATATTTGTTGTTAAGCTTGTAGTAACCACGATTGGATTGAGATGGGGTGTTACAGTGTTACCATTTCTACAGAAGGCATGAAAAGTAATTAAGAACTTCGTCAACTGTATACTAGACTGATGCTCTAGTGACAATGACACTGAGGTATCCATTGCTCCAAGCCACTCATTATGTCGGCTTTGATTGGGTTGTTTAGTTGTCGATCCATTTGTCGTATGTAATGATATCTCTTGCGAGTCTTGTTGGTAAATAGTGTGGGTTTTGCAACCGTTTAAGTTTACATAACGTAGTTGGTTTATGGCTTTTAAGCCAAATTGCTGCGAGCTATGCTCTTTGCAAGCTGCTTATACATGTTTCCACTCCTTGTATGCCCATAGGTTGAAGGTATTACTGGGCTCCATGGGAAGTCGTGACATCACGCTTCCGTTCATAGGAGGCCCCTTTTTGGCATTCTGATGTTACTCAGTGCCTTTTGTGATGTAGGGTATTTCATGTTAAGTGAAATCCCTTCGGTGTCCTAACCGAGTGTTCGTTTTAGCTCTCGTGCTGTTATCATGTCGCTGTTGCTCGACTGTTGTCAATCCATACACCCTTCAAGGATCGCTCCTGGGTGTTGTTGGTTCCGCCGTTACATCCGGCCAATGTTTATGATATGTGGTGTCCGCTTTACCGCCTTGTGGTATTGTATTTGAACTATCCCTTTTTGGGTTATAACGTCTCCCGTTCTTGGGTAGACCGTAATTGTACTTGGGATTCTCGTCCCGTTTGTTGAACATTGTGGTGAACACATTAGGCATTTGTCTTATGGTGTTCAGGCTGGACATACTTTCCAGTTGTAATGTAATTGCTTGAAGTCCTTGTGACATGCCCAATGTCTATACTTATTAGTTTGGGCTCTTTGCACTTCCTAGTCCTCATTCCTTATTTTCAGACGGGTTCTCTGAGTTCCTTTATACTTATTACTTAGCTGAGTTCCTTCTCCTTGATCGTTTGAGGTGTCCAGCTGTTCTGCTTTACACTTACCCATGGTCCGTAGAATGGAGTTGACTACTTCCCGTGTTTCGTGCACTACATGTATACATACGTGGGGTACCATGTTGATACGTTACCACTTACCTAACTATGTGTCAGGCCCGTAAGCTCCTTCGGAGTGCGGTCGTCCCACATCCCGTAATTGGGTACACTCGTAGTGTTCGTCACACGCCTAGGTGAAGTATTCTATTGTCAACTCCTCTTGTATCATCGTATGATACTCAACATAATCCTGTTGGTTTGGTTTTTAAAATCCAAGGTTTAAAAGGAAGGTTGTGGTTTTAAAAGAAAACTTGGTTGTAAAAGAAAATAGGAATCTTCATGGCATTTCAATGCCGGTTGCTTTTGACCGGGTCTAGCTTCCCGCTGACCGGTATGTTCTTAGTACAAGGGTCGGGCCGTCAGGCCTTTCCAAGGTTTCATTCTTCCAGGTTTAGGATGTATGATCCTGTGGTTGCTTCATTGATGCCACGGTGCATTACTATGCACCTGTGGGGTGTTAAAGTTCCTTTACATGCTCCTGTTCTTACTGCACTTGCCGTGGCAAGTGCGTGGTACTGGTGGTTTTTGGGTAAACTTATTCTGATCACGGTACGGTTTCCACTCGTATTTGATAGTCTTGTTGACTCTTCCCTTGATCTGAATGAAATATGTTGGGATACTCGATCCTTTAAGTAACTTCTCAATGATCTTGACACGGTTGTCTTGATCGGGGTACTTCTCCAATCCTTGGAGACTCCCATTTATTCGTCTTATGTTTTTCCTTATTGCTCATTCCCACTGGTTTACCGTGGTTATTGAGCCTTAGCTTGTTTAGGCACTACGGTTGTAGTTGCATCAGATTATATCTTGTGATTGTTCTTGTAGCCACTTGAGCTTGTAGGCCAGGTATTGTAACCTTTTTGGCGTTGTAGTTCCGGAGTTAACCGTTCCCGACTATGTCCTTAGTCGGCTAGCATACCGTTAATGGTATTATTTAGCTATTACTATCTCGTAGACTTGTCTCGGGTTTTGTTATTGTTCCTTTTTCCGCTCCGTTGCACGCTTAGTGCTCCTTCTCCTGCTGCTGGTCGATCAGTTAGGTTTCGCGACTGCTAGGCATGTCGCCCCATGCTGTTGTAAGTTGTAGTCTCCTTATGGTTGGAGTATTCGTTCAACCGTTATTACGTGCGGGTACTGTTGTTCGACCGGAATCCATCTCCGGGACTTCCATTCCTTGGAATCTACTTTATGTCAGTTCTTGTTTACCGAACGGTGGTTTCACAACTGCCAGATCGGGTTTTCCCGAGTATGAGAGGACTTTCCTTCTCTCTGGCGTTCTTCCCAAGGTATACAGTGGGGTTTGTGGAGGGCGGGTCTGGTATTGTAGGTATCCGGTACTCACCGGGAGTTCCTAACTAGCATATCTCTAATGCTATCACTCAGCCCTTAGCCCTAAGCTTCTAATTCCTAACTCGGTATTTCCTAAACTCGGTATTTCTAGTCATCAGAGTGATACTTCGCTCTGATACCACTTTTTGTAACACCCCTACCGCTAATACCGTCATTACCGTCCAATCTCCTTACACATCCAGATACACGCAGCGGATACTTACATACACACGGTGGGTGATACAATGCCGTTAGTCACCCACGTGACTAACAAGGCTACTACTACTACATACAGCATCGGTCTGATGGACCGGAATCCCGAGTACTACACATCTACAATACATACTCCATTTACCAATCCAATACGACAATGCTCCATTCAACACTTTACTCCATTACAATACCATACAACACAATATACATAACCGAGTTTACTAGGTTCCAAATGCAAATACAATACTTCTTTCAAGTTCTTATGTACTCATTAAGAGTCTACATCTACCCGTTCCTCACTCTACATACAAGGCTCCAAGCCCTTTACGATTCTCTACTAACTACAACTCATCCTAGCTATCCGGGCGTAGTCGCCGGTCTCTTGCGGTGGTCGTAACTGCTTCGGGTACCTGCACACTAAAAACGTTGCCCCTAGGGGCTCAGCTTACGCTGAATATGACTTCCGCATACCCCGCGTACTAGCGAGGGTACGCCGACCACTTGGTCAAATACATGCAATTCATTTTATTCAAACATACATGCATACATGCTCTTATACACAATACTACAATACTTTACGCAAGGAATACACACATACACTTCAATACATACAAGGCAAACCATACATTACAACCGATACTTACTTACCTTCCCTGAATTACACAATACACCATACATACACAATACATACTCATTAAATACTCAATCCATACACCATACATACACAATACCCGGTACCTGTTAGCTTCATTTGTCCACCCGGGTTAATCGGGTGGAGATTAGTCTTTTACTCTAGGTCAATGGCTTACCCCAGCCAAGACCATTACACATACAATACTTACTTACTTTACTACTTACTCAAGTCAAGTCGTCGGGACCTCTGACCCGGGGACTACTCTGTCCCACCACCGGGATTTACTTGGTTCACCAATCCAGGATGCTACCCATTTAAGGGGTTTGGGCCGTGGACCAGTTAAAGAACTAGGAATCAGATCCAACCTCTTGTGTCTCCTCATCCTCACGCATGGCCGAAACTATATCAGACTTCTACTCATTCCAATTTACTCGATACTTACGTTAGGAGTTAGGTGGTTAGGAATTAGTAGAAGTCAATCACACTCAAGCCACACAATAAATACATTACTCCCATACACATACTCACAAGTACAATACAATATACAAGTACACTACGAAGTACATACACACTTATTATCATCCATACATTTCATCAATTATACAAACTGATTGTTCAAGACAAATATATCAAGAACAATGTAAACAAGCACAAGTAGGTGCAATATAGTCCGATTCATGCATTTATCTTATTAGGTGATCAAATAAGCACACAAATCGGGGTAACCAGGTTAGGATACAGAGCATGAAGAAATCATACCTTTTTTTGGAATTTACTTTACCGGGTGTCGCCTTGTTCCTTAGTCCTTACTTGTTCCTCGAGTCCTAGTCTCGAACCAATGACTACATGCCAAATGGTTCAATCAATACTAAGTATTACAATACATACATGATTACTACTCCCGTACTTACCCCGCTGTCCCGTTGTTTCGGTTTATCTTAATGTAACACCCCTACCATTAATACAATGCTTACCGACCAATCTCCTTACACATCAGATACACGCAGCGGATACATACTTACATACAGCGGGTGGTACAATGCCGTTAGTCACCCACGTGACTAACAAGGCTACTACTTCTACATACACATCGGTGATGGACCGGAATCCCGAGTACTACACATCTATAATACATACTCCATACATCAATCAAATACAACAATGCTACATTCAATACTTGCTCCTCCATAATTCATACAATACCATATACTTAACCGAGTCTACTAGGATCCTTATACAATTATAATATCGCTTCCAAGTTCATACATACTCACTAAGAGTCTACATCTACCCATTCCTCACAACTAACTTTCTAAGTACAAGGGTGTGCCGCCGGTCTCTTACCTTGACCACATCCGCTTCGGGTACCTGCACACTAAAAACGTTCCCCCTAGGGGGTCAGCTTCGCTGCGCATGATAACCGCATACCCCGCGTACTAGTGAGGGTACGCCGACCACTTGGCCGAATACATGCAGTTCATTTTCATACAAACATACATGCATACATGCTCTTACACACAATACAATAATACTTCCGCAAGGCATACATACATACCTTCATTACATACAAAGAATACAATATACCATCCAATACATACTTACCTTCTTCCGAAATACACATACTCATTACATACACAATATACAATTCTTGTTAGCTTCATTGGTCCACCGGGTTAATCGGGTGGAGATTACTCTTTTATCTTTACTCCTTACATACACATACATACTCATACTCACATACTTACTTACTCTTACTCTTACTCATGTTAAGTCGTCGGGACCTCCGGCCCTAGGGACTACTCCGTCCCACCTCCGGGATTTACTTGACTCACCAATCCGGGATGCTACCCATTTAAGGGATTTGGGCCGTAGACCAGTTTAAGAGTCAGCAATTGCAGCCAACCTCTTGTGACTTCGCATCCTCACGCGTGGCCGAAGCTATATCGGATTTCTACTCATTCCAATTTACTCACTTAAGTTAGGAGTTAGGTAGTTAGGAATTAGCAGAAGTCATTCATACAAGCCACATACACAACTACAATGCTCAATACTCATTTATACAAATACAATACAATACTTAAGTACAATACAAGATTCGAATACCATTCATCATTCATATATTTCATGAATTATACAAACTATTGTTCAAGACTAATATCGAGAACAATGTAAACAAGCACAGTAAGTGCAATATAATTCGATTCGGCATTATCTTATTAGGTGATCAATAAGCACACAAATCGGGGTAACCAGATTAGGATACATTGCATGAAGAAATCATACCTTTCACCGTTGGTTACTTTATCAGGTGTTCCCTTGCTCCATGGTTCCTTATTTGTTCCTCGAGTCTTAGTCTCGAACCAATGACTACATGCCAAATGGTTCAATCAATTCTAAGCATTACAATACTTCATAGCCGCTACTCCCATTATCCCATTGCTTTGGTTTAACTCAACTTATACTTCCCACTTCTTAACTAATCCTCTTACTTGTTTCCCTTTTACTACTTATTTCTTTACATTAGTGTTACATTAATGGTGTATTACTAAGTCCCATATATGTACGTATCTATATATATACCTACATATGATTACTATGTTACTATTATATTTTTTTATTATTATTATTATATAAGTTGGGGCCGTCCGACCCACCGTCCGACCCAACCCATGGGTCGGACCGTTCCAGTAAGTTTCGGTTCTGTTGTCCAGACTCCGTGACCCACTGTCCGACCCAGACTCTGGGTCGGACGAAGTCAGTAATTCGTCCTCGATTTTTTTTTTGCCGGCCCCCACGTCGACGGGGGGTCGGACCGTTCCAGAAAGATTTATTGCCGTTGCCTAAGCCCCGTCCGACCCACTGTCCGACCCAGACTGGGTCGGACGGTAGCAGAACCTTGCTACAACCCTTATTTTCTCTTCCCAATTTCACCATTGCTTCCCCAATCTTCTACATCATCTAACATGTTTTAGTACTATTTAAACATTCTAATCACCTTAATTCATCCACCAAATCCGTTACTAAATCCATCAAACAACTTACACAATTCCCTCACTTCTCTTCCAACACTTGTAACAGTTTTTGTTACACTTATGCTACAGATTTAAAGCTCAATGCTCATATCCAATACTCTCCTACCAATACATTACTAGCATCCCAAATACATTTCCAAGCCATTTCATTACTATACCCAAGTCCAACTCTCCTCTTACCAAATCTTGCACACTATCTTCTTAGTTCTACAATGCAATTTAATACCTCCTTGCTACAGATTTTTATATCCTTTCATTCCCTTACCACAACTACTACTCCATAGTCATTAAACATCTCTACTCACTCCAATACACACCTTGGTTTTCCTATTCACCAAGTCCATACATATACATATTCCTACCAAAATTTTGCCATAGTTCCTCTACATTCTTATTCTCACATAATGTATTTTCTCATCAACTCATTCCTAATCTAGCCAAACCACAAGGGTTCTATCAGCACATACAAAATCTTAGTACACCATTACTTCCTCAACCCACATTACTAATGCATACGCAATACACTTGGCTCTAAGGCCTACAATTCACATACTAGTTCACAATACTCAAACTTCCCAAAATGACATTACTAATACATTATTTTGGGTTCCTTAATTAGTTCACCCATTCCCATTACTCTAATGCAATTAGAACTAACATTAGGAAGGAGCTCTTACCTTGAGCTTTTAATTCCTTCTTTCTTTCTCATTTCTCCTTCTTCTTCCTTTCTTGCCCAAATCGGCCATGTGGGGAATGGAGTTGCCAAACTCCATTCCCATCACCCAATGAACGCAAAAAACACTACAATTAATATACTAACCCTTAAATTAATGCCAATTCATTGAAGTGTTTGAAATGAAATTTCTAGGGTTTACCTTTGGAGAGTTTTAGAAGGGGTTTAGCCCTTGGTTCAAGAAGGTGAATCCACCACCATTGCTAGGTTGATATTTTGCTCAAAGGAGAGAGAAAACAAGGCATTACAAAGAGGCAAAAATCGGTTATGGGGTAAGGTGGAGAAAACATGAGTTTTTCATATAGTTTTTACCTTAATGGATAGAGGAGACTCCAAGCTTTACATTGGTGCCATTTCTTTTGAATGGGGAAAACCCATGGAGATGAACTTCCTCATTTTGGATTTTGAAAAGAGATAAGTGTAGAGGATGATGAGGGATTACAAATATGTAATTTTTTTGTGATTGGAGCTCACATGGAGGTAGAGCATGGGAGAGAAGTGGGAGTTGCCATTGTTGTTGTTCGGGGAGCTCCAAAATCGCATCCCAAGGGAGGAGGAAGAGGGAGAGTACGATGGAGGTGGAAGAGGAAAGAGAGAGGTGAGTGAAAATGTGAGAGTGAGGTGAGAGGGAAGGGAAATAAAGTAGTTTTTACTTTATGCTTTTTGCTTTTTGGGCTCTTATTAGTTAGCTAGTTACATGTGTGTGTGAGAGAGTTATTTGACTGATAAAAATCGGCCCCCTACAGTTATTAGCTGGAGCGTTTTCGTCTTTTACAGAAACGCTCGTTATTTTACCCGGTTTAGGTACTGTTCACTAACCGGGCCCGTTTCCCGGAATTTCCTCGTTTCTTTTTTTTATTGGTTTTAAGCTTTCATAAATGCTTAATAATATTTATTTAATGACTTATAATTTTTACGGGTTCGTTTGACCACTTAAATCATGTCTTCGGGTTTTCTCGAAAAACGTGCGTTAAAGCTATTAGCGTTTTAATACATTATTGGATCCGTTTTCTTCGGGAGTGTTCCCATATATTATTTAGGTCTTATTAAACCTTTAGAATCCATATAATACTCTAACGAGGTCTCATACCTCCTATGGTTATTTAACGCTTATTTAGCGTTTTCCGCTTTTTAAGAGTTTATTTATTCTTTGGATTATTTTTCCTTACTAGTATTAATTAGGTACCATTAGGCCCTTAAATACGTATTAGAGAAATTTTAATCCCTATATTTAAGTTCGGGGTATTTCAATCTACCCCCCTTAAGAACTTTGTCCTCAACGTGTTCGAGGTTATAGGTTTACAATGCTTACTCATTCTTACGTGTCTAATACCAAAGCCATACCTTCTTCCTCCTTACAATTCCCAAATCCATTACTCAGGGTTCTACATACCAACCATACCAATGTACTATAATTACTCCAATCCGCATTACTACCAACCATCCGGTTCCTTATTACAAAATTTATACATACATACAGTGCAAAGCTATCCCAAAGCATGCAATACACATTACAATCCCGCAGGCACTCAGGTCATCTAGACACAGGACTCCTCTATGTCCCGCTGCCCTTGGAATAATACAACCTGCTACACCACTATTCTCCGGTATAAGCTTCTAACAAATCCTTATTCTCATGTCTAAGACTATCTTTTCAATACTACTAATTAGAAGTTCCTAAACAACACAACTCCGAATTCCAATTTATATCCATCACTTCTATCCATGTGTGATTCTTGTGACCACTTGAGGGGAGCTTCAAGAATCATTCGACCCTGGTGTGATCAGCACCAGTGTCGAACTATCCTTCCACTCCAATTTGTGTTGGTTTCCCTTGATCTGATCAGGATCAAGTTCGACTTCCCACATCAGATTCAACCAAACAAATAATTTAATTGTTTTCATTTTCTATCTTTTACTCTTTCTAGTCGTGATTACGAATTCATACATCTCCAAAAAGATGGAATTAATCCATCGATCATCCTCACTCTACTTCCCAAATGTTTTACTCTGTGATTCGATACCTAAATGCTCACTTCATAGCCTTCGCTACTTCCATCCATTACTCACCATCATCTCCAATTCTATCCAAGAAATGCTATACCTATGAGATTTAGTCGTCTTCAATTTGCTTCAATAATTTACTTCGATTCCACTATCATAAACTTCATTCATCTACTATCCTCTTCATTCGTACTACTTCTTCAAAGGCTACAATACTTGTGGAGCTCCGTCCACTACTCATTACTTTTCTTTTACTAATACTCTTACATTGGTGTTACAAGATGGGTATATTCCTCCTATGGTATTTGCATGTCTAATGCCTAGTTACCATAATTACAATATGAATGAGCACTTATGTTTATTTAACATAGTATCAATCATCAATTTGGTTCTCATTTGTGCTATGCACATTATGGTTTATGTGTTTATCCACAAAACTTACATTAAGCGGTTTTCGCTCTACCCCCCTTAAAAGGGATTACGCCCTCGTAATCTACCATATGTTATTATTATTAAACTTTGGTTTAATCAGTCTGGGCAAACTGAAGCATTTAGCTTCACTACGGTATACTATATACTATGCTCTGGTAAAGGGGTCTTAACCATACCAATGGTTTAGTCTTTGCACCAAGAATTCCTATAGAGTTTTTAACTCATAATTAATTCGGTTCTAGCCTAACCGGCTTCAAGGCGTTAATAGCCATTCTATTATACTTACTAGGTATATTGTCTCCTAGCTAGGGCCCACTAGCTCCTGCTGCGCGACCCTGATAGCTTGGGTTACTTACCCTTCGTGTTATCATTAGTGTGCTATACATCACCTTTTATCCGTCTATTATGGGGAATAAGGTTACTAGACAATGCGGTATTCTTTTACCGTGGTTGAACTCAATGAGTTTAAGATTATAACCAGCTCTCTGGTAATCTACTGCACATGCTATTCGTGCTCCCACGATTATTCGTTAAGTTCCTCCGACTATTGTCGGGCGAGGTTAAGCCACTATTTAGTTATAGCGCTTCTATTGTCAATAGCTTCTGGATTACACCAGTTCTTCTGGTTCAGTACAAGTGTTCTTTACTTGTATGACCTTGCATTTCTAGCGTCGGTCCTAGTGACTTGATATGTTTCCTTTCACCTTTTACTCCAATGGAATTCACATCTTGTGATTGTAGTGTGTTGTACACTCTTCGTGCTTCTTTGGCCTTAGGCCGCACGGTTTGTTGTTAAGCTTGCTCAATTGGCTAGTGCCATGTTCGTGGTGAAAGGAAAGATTTACTACGGTTTACATTCTCCATATCCCTAGCCATCTCATTAGATCCTTAGCTGAACAAGTGCAATGCCAAAACACTCAGTCATACAGAGTGCAGAGGCGTAAACGCTTGACAGTAAGTCACTTATGTGATAGGGAAGAATATTTCTGCCTGTCATCTTGTATTTATACTCCGTGTCATTATCTGCTACTTCCTCATATCGGTCGCTTGTTGCGCACCGTATTCTTACTCATTATACAACATCGTTTTACTGTCTCTGTTACTGTGGTAGTTTCTCTTTAGTCACTGTTACTATCATTGGCACCATTTCTTTGGTGTGTATACGCTGAGGGTTTCCTATGTTCGGTATATGACGGTTGTCGTAGCATACCGCAGTATTATAATTCTACTGTGAAGATGTTCTCTACTTTAGGTTTCATGCGTAGGTTAGCTTAACCTCATATTCCGTCATCTTTGTGATACAACTTACCAAGTATCTTGGTTGACCAAGGATGAGATAACTCAGGGTCATAAGCTCTCTTGGGCGTTAGTCATTCATGGTGTTCAATGTGTATTCAATAGGTTGTTTGACAATTATTGTCTTCCAGTGATGAGCATTGGTTATAGGCTCTAGCGGTGTAGTTCTACTTGCATGTACATCACCGGGATATCCCAAGAACTTCAAGGGTTTTCTGGTCCCGTTCTCCAATCGAGAGTATTCTATTACTGATAACTGAAAGTTCTTGTTGAGGGGTTGTCTCCACTCATAGGTCTAATAATAAGTTTGCTATGTTGGTGCTTACGCAATGGTCCACCATATGTTTGGGTGTATATGGAGTATGCTTACTCCTTTAAGTCGTAATGGTTGGAAATCTCATTTCCTTATTCCTTGCCCTTGGCAATATCTATTGCGTGGGCTTTATTGTTATAGTAGATGGAAGCCTTTTCTAAGGTTCACATCATCGCCGCATTGGTGGTCTTCGGTTAACGAGGGTACCTTCCTTGGGTTTCTCGTAGTGTCCAAGTGTGGACTAGGCCTATGTTGGCATTATCATGATTCTTATGCTCTGTGCTACCATTGCTACAGGAGGCATGGCGGTAATTAAGAACTCCGTCAACTGTATACTAGGCTGATGCTCTAGTGACAGTGACATTGAGATAGCCATCAGTTCAAGCCACTCATAAAGTTGGGTTTGAATTGATGGTCAGTTGTTGATTTCTTGTCGTATGAGGCAATACCTCTTGTACGTCTTGCTAATAACTGGTGTAGGTTTGCAACCATTTAAGTTTGTATAACATATTTGGTTTACGGCTTCTGAGCCTTATTGCTGCGAGCTATGTCCTTGCAAGCTGCTTGTACATGTTCCCATTCCATGTAACCCCATAGGTTGGAGGTTTTGCTGGCTCCGTGGTAAGTCGTGACATCACGCTTCCGTTCATAGGGGACTCTTAGGCATCTGGTGTGATCAGTGCCTTCCGGTAAATTAGGGTATTTCTGTTAAGTGAAATCCCTTCGTATCCTAAACCGAATGTCCGTTCCAGCTCATGTGCTTTTATCATGACGCTTGTTTAATTGTTGTTGTCTCAGACACCCTTCAAGGATTGCTCCTGAGTGCTGTTAATTATGCCGTTACATCGGCTAACGTTTATGATATGTTATCACTATACCGCTTGTGGTATTGTATTTGAGTTATTCCCTTTGGGTTATGACGTCTCCCGTCTTGGGTAGACTGTTTACACCTGCTCCTAGTGCTTAAGACTAGGTTTGACATCCCCTTCAATGATGGATTATACTTGTGGTAATCTTGGGGTTGCTCTTGGGAAACTCCGCCCCGTTTTGAGCGTTGTTAGGTTCACGTTAGGCATTCGCCTTACTGTGTTTAGGCTGGGTATTCCATCCAGCTGTCAGGTGATTGCTTGGATGTTTGAGACATACCCATGTCTATACTTGCTAGATGTGCTCTTTGCACTTTACTTAGTTATTCCCATCTTCAGATGGATTCTCTGAGTTCCTTTATACTTGATTGTCTGAGGGTCCCGCTATTCTGATTTGAACTCACTCATGGTCCGTAGAACGGAGTTGACTATTCCCGTGTGTCGCACACTACATGTATACATACGGGGGTACCGTATGGATACGTTACCACTTACCCAACTATATGTAGGCTCGCAAGCTCCTTCGGAGTGCGGTTGTCCCACATCCCGTAATGGGTACACTCGTAGTGTCGTCACACGCCTAGGTGAAGTTCTATTGTCAACTCCTCTTGTATCATTCCATGATACTCACCGTAATTCTGTGGTTTGGTTTTAAAATCCAAGGTTTAAAAGAAAGGTTGTGGTTTGAGAGAAAATTTTGAGTTTTAAAATGTGGTTCGGTGTTAAAGAAGTCTCTCATGGCATAGCCATGCTTGAGGTCTTGACCAAGTCTAGCTTCTCGCGACTGGTATATTCTAAATACTGTGGTCGGGCCGTTAGGCTTTCCAAGGTTCCATACGTCTGGTTGTTAGGATGTGTGATCCTGTGGTTGTTTCATTACGGTCACCGTATTACTATGTACTTGTGACGTGTTAGTGTTCCTTTACATATCTCTGTCTTTACTGCACTGCCTTGGCAAGTGCGTGTATCGGTGGTTTTTGGATAATCCTATACCAATCTTGTATGGTTTCTGCTCGTATTTAATAGTCTTGTTGACTCTTCCCTGGATCTTATTAATTCATGATTGGGGTACCGATCCCTTAGGTAGCTTCTTGGTGGTCTAGACATGGCTGTCGAAATTTGGATACTTCTCCTCTCCTTGGAGATTCCCATTCTATTTGGTTTAGTGTTATTCCTTGTGGCTCTTCCCACACATCTGTGGGGTTACTGCCTTCCTGTTTAGGCATACTCTTGTAGTCCTATTGGATTATATCTATGGTGTTCTTGTAGTCGTCTAAGCTATATTGGCCAGGTATTGCAACCTAATGGCGTCGTAGTTTGGAGTTAACCACTTCCGACTATGTCCTTCGTCAGCTAGCATACTGTTGTGGTATTATTCAGGTATACTATCCCGTAGATTATGTCTCGGGTTCCGTTGCTGCTCCCTTTTCCATTCCGTTGCACGGTGAGTGCTTCTTTCCTGCTGTTGGTTGACTAGCTAGGTTTCGCCTGCTAAGCACGTCGCCCCATGCTGTTGTAAGGTGTAGCCTCCTCGTGGTTGGAGTGTTCATCCTACCGCTATTACGTGCGGGGTTGTGGTTCAACCGGTATCCATCTCCGGGACTTCCAGTTCTTGGAATTCCCATATGTCGGTTCTTGTTTACCGGGTGATTGCTTCACAACTGCCAGATCGGGTTTTCCCCGAGTATGAGAAGGCTTTCTCTCTCTGGCGTCCTTTCCCAAGTTATACAGTGGGGTTTGCGGCGGGCAGGACTGGTATTGTAGGTATCCGGTACTCACCGGTAGTCCTAACTAGCATATCTCTAATGCTAACACTCAGCCCTTAGCCTAAGCTTCTAATTCCTAACTCGGTATTTCCTAAACTCGGTATTTCCAGTCATCAGAGCGATACTTCGCTTGATACTACTTTTGTAACACCCCTACCATTAATACAATGTTACCGACCAATCTCCTTACACATCAGATACAGCAGCGGATACATACTTACATACAGCGGGTGGTACAATGTCGTTAGTCACCCACGTGACTAACAAGGCTACTACTTACATACAGCATCAGTCTGATGGACCGGAATCCCGAGTACTACATCTATAATACATACTCCATACATCAATCAAATAAACAATGCTACATCAATACTTGCTCCCATAATTCATACAATACCATATACTAACCGAGTATACTAGTCCTTATACAATATAATATCGCTTCCAAGTTCATACATACTCACTAAGAGTCTACATCTACCCATTCCTCACAAACGACTTACTTTCTAAGTACAAGGGTGTGCCGCCGGTCTCTTACCTTGACACATCCGCTTCGGGTACCTGCACACTAAAACGTTCCCCCTAGGGGTCAGCTTTCGTTGCGCATGATAACGCATACCCCGGTACTAGTAAGGTACGCCGACCACTTGGTCGAATATGCAGTCAGTTCATACAAATACAGACATACATGCTCTTACACACATACATAATACTTCCGCATGCATAGATACATACACTCATTACATACAAGGACAAATTACCATCCATACATATTACTTCTTCCGAAATACACATACTCATCATACACAATATACAATTCTGTTAGCTTCATTGGTCCACCGGGTTAATCGGGTGGAGATATCTTTTACTCTTACCTTACTACACATACATACTATACCATATTACTTACTCTTACTCTTACTCATGTTAATCGTCGGACCTCCGGCCCTGTGGATTACTCCGTCCCACCTCCGGGATTTACTTGATCACCAATCCGGGATGCTACCCATTTAAGGATTTGGGCCCGGACCAGTTTAAGAGACAGGAATTGCAGCCAACCTCTTGTGATCCGCTCCTCACGCGTCCGAAGCTATATCGGACTCTATACATTCCAATTACTCACTTAAGTTAGGAGTTAGGTAGTTAGGAATTAGCAGAAGTCATTCATACAGAACACCCATACACAACTACAATGCTCAATACTCATTTATACAACATACATACAAACTTAAGTACAATACAAGATTCGAATACCATTCTCAATCATTATATTTCATGGAATTATACAAACTATTGTTCAAGACAAATATCGAGAACAATGTAAACAAGCACAGCACTAGTAGAAAAAAGGCCTATTCGGCGGTCCAATGGGCCTTTTTCGGCGGTTGTGAACGCCGAAATGAGCACCGCCGAAAAGGGTGTGAGCACTATTTCGGCGGTTTACAACGCCGAAATAGATGTCCTATCTCGGAGGTTCTTAGAGATAACCGCCGAGATAGGCCCCTGGGATTGACCGTGTGTGAGATTGACCATGGGTCTATTAGACGGTTCTTAGAGAACAACCGCGAGATAGACCCATGGTCAATCTCACACACGGTCAATCCCAGGGGCCTATCTCGGGGTTGTTTCTAGAAACCGCCGAGATAGGTATGTTTTTTTTTGTTTTTTTCCATCCCAGCTATATATATATATATATTCACCACATTTGATTCAATCAGACCTGTAATAATGCTTATCACAGGGAGCTCCAGCACACATTTAAAAAGTTATAAAAGCTCCCAATTAATACCAAGACGCACCACAATTTGATAGTTAACAAAACCAATGCAATTACACTTACTTTCACACTTTCAATACAAATAAAAAACACCATTACAATTCAAATCTACCATTACACCATCCAAAAGTGTACAGAGGATATTTACATATCGAAAAAGTTAGCAAACATCTTCATGATCATCATTCATTAAACTTGTGCAGACGAACTCGACCATTCCTCAAGCATCTCGACAATTTGAGCCATCATCATGACCATCTTTGAACATTTGTTCGTAAGCCTTGAAAAAAAATGAAACATTAATATAAAGTACAAGTCTAACAACATGTAAAGAGCATAACTGAAACTTTCAGAGAATGTTACCATGTCTAACGCATTGCTCTGGTAAAAGGTTCCCGCTCCTACTATGTCATCATGATCTCATGCCATTATCCACATTCTGACCCCAAGGCGCCCGGACACTATACAACGCACATATTGACAGTTATAAACAAGTTTAAACATTATCCCAACAAATTTCAATTAATAGAGTACCTTGACAGTGTTCCAAGGGATGTTATCTTCCTTGTTACCCTGGAGTCTTATGCGCTTTCATGGAACTATATATCAGCAATATATATAGTTTTAAGCATCAGTAGAAAATTATGAAACAGTTAATGTATGTAAAAATGTTGTTTACGATAACAAACTAATTACCCCAGTATTGCGGTGGTGATCTTCGGTCTCTTGCACCCGCACCAAGTGAGTCAAATTGCAAGATTCGGGTGCTTCCCTACCCAGCACAAACAATGACCAATGCGACTGTCCACAAATTACCAATGGGTTGAAATCATTAAGCAACTAACACAAACTATATGTTTTAGATAATACTAATAGAAATAGTCAAATATCATACCCTGAATGATATGGCAGCATAATAAATGACTTTTTCGAACATTCATAGAGGGCATTCGTCATATATTGCATAAGGCCTTGCGGATCACTTGTCATCTGGACTTCATTGCACATAGCAGGACACAGGAATCCAAATCTTTGATCTTGATAGACATTGATCGCCTTATCATGCACCCACCTATGAGGCAATATCATTAGTCATTAACTTTATATTCAAACATCTAATTCATCACCAATTAATGAATTGAAAATATAAAAGGTAGAAGTACTCACATGGCGGCCGACTTGATAATCGACACATTCAACCAATCCCTCCTGAAGCACTCCTCGAAGTCGGACATATACATCCCAAATCGATGTATATCTTCTCCTTGAACTATAGTGAAATATCCGCTCGGGATCTTCCACAATGAGGGAATCACTATCCGGTGGTAGCACCAACAACGAGGAATGCAGAATCTGCATATTGGTCGACAAGCCGGCCAATATTCTCTTCTCCACCAAAGCAGGTCTAAGCACAAAATTTGTGGATGCCTTTGATTGCACAGGTGTGGCAATTCTTTTTCCTTTGCCCTTATCAGTCTTCGGTGGGGTCATATCCTATGATATTAGTCTAATTAAGTATATGGATGCAAGGTGGTACACCAATAGTTTTATAGCAACGGTTAAGAGTAATACCTGCCCAGGGAGTCTGACCAATCGTGCAGGCCACTGCACTGTCGCAGTCTGTGCAGAACGCACGGTAGGTTTTGTGGGACCGGCACCGGTAAACCGACGTCAGCATGCTCTGCAACAAATTCGTCTACAAGCACTCGTGCATGGTAATGTCGGAGTGGTTCACCGTGCACAATATCACTTGGACGAGAGGGGAAAAGTTTTCCCCATGCAACCATGACCTCTTCTACTCCAATTTGTAAAAACAGATGGCACTCAGTGGGTGCCTGAGTGTTATGAACTTGTTTAGATAAAAATTGAGAATTCTTCTATGATGATATTAGTGATCAAGTTAAAAATCATAATCGTCATGTACTCAATTGAAATGTAAGTCTAACCTGTAGAGATGCATAGGGAAACGGATCAGCCGAGTGGACACTTCTCACTACCGGTGGTCGAGAAACCTCTTGGCTTTCATGCTGCTGTGGCTGAATCCTTGATATAGCCTGAGCGATCCTCTCGTCGACGTTCTGAGTAATCCTCTGCTCCATCTCAGACATCGCTCTCAGGTGCTCCTCGTAGCTAATCGACTGTCCCCGGCTGATTCTGGACCCGGGTGCGCCAAATGCCTGGCGGATACCAACGTGCCCACCAAACCCAATGGCACGACCTGGATGATCCTTCTTACCAAGAGCGCGTGTAAGAGGATCATCATTCCTCTGTGAGGTCCAGGTGCCCTGGGTGAGCTGAGAGCTTAATTCACCCTAATATAACACACAAATACAGTTATTAGTTTAACATAAGTTCATATACAAAGGAAATGAACAGTTTGACTGAAAATGAAATGATATCACTTACCATTTGAGCAATGACTGCTCTCGTGGCTTCATCATATTGAGGATTTTCGGGAGTAGAGTTCTTCGGAATGTGGCTTAACTCCCACACTTTCATTCTTCTGCCACTGGCATCCAATGAGCCATCCGTGGGCAGATATCCCTTTTGCTCCCATTCTGGTACCCTTTGAGCAATACTTTTTCCACCTAAGTGGTGAGGGTACAGATTCTTCTTAGCATTTGCTTGTTGTTTCGCACGGAGAGCCTGCATAAATTAATGGGATCATGTTAAGTGAAATTGAACACAAAAAAACATAAGAAATTAAGATTAATTTATGTATGTATGACAATAAAGTGCCCTGGAACTCAGGTGTGTGACGCCTCTCAACAAATTGTACCATTGCTCTTCTGTTATGCCCTCGTAAACCTCCCATGGTGGTCTCACACCGTCTCCACCATGATCTGGCTCATCTGGATCTTCTGGAGTAGGCATCTTGTAGATGTACTTGTCAGCCAACTTATTCTTGTGGTCCCGGAACTGTTTCGACATCGCTGATAGCACATCGTTTTTAAGTGCGGGATCCACGGAAACGAGACTACGTACATGATCATTCAGTTAGTAAAGTAAACATAAATGTTCTATTATTTCACAAAAGATCATAGTAATAATGTAGAGATTTACCTGAAGACGCTGAAACATAGTATCCTTCAATGATTGAGGCACTTGCTTCCAGGTGTGGTTTATGTCGCAATATGACTTCACCAAATGGCTACCGTAAGCGGTGAAGTCATTCTTCCAATTTCCATGGGGCTGGTTGAATTGATTGAAGTCGACCGGTTTTGTAGGAGGGCCCTTG
Source organism: Limonium bicolor (assembly GCA_023374045.1). NCBI lineage: Eukaryota > Viridiplantae > Streptophyta > Magnoliopsida > Caryophyllales > Plumbaginaceae > Limonium > Limonium bicolor. The sequence goes on from CM041776.1 coordinate 206,830,647, forward strand.
TTAGCCTTCAGCCCACGTGTTGCACCTCTTTTCTTCTGCTTCTTCGCCTCTGGTACAACCGACTCCTCTTCGGTCTGCTGTGAAGGGCCAGCCTCAGTCTCGTGTACTGCTACCTGGTCCTTCTTCTTCTTTCCTCCTCTCGTGACCCGCTTACTTGGTCTATTCGGCTGTGGCTCAGGTTCTCCAGTGGAGATAAGCCGTCCAATGGGGTCATCTATAGGGTGATCATCCACTGCAAAAAAACGGCATGACTTTTGCATAATTTTACCTATCCCATGCTTTTATTAAGCATTCACCAACCATTCATCAACACAAATTTCCATCACAAATCAAACTAATATAAACTTTATCCATCAAACAAAATTTTAATAATTTGTGGAAATAAAATACAAAGTAAAATAAAGACACAACTATGCCTATTATTAGCATTCACCAATTATTCAACAACACAAATTTCAATCATAAACCAAACTAATATACCAAATTCATTCATCAAACGAAATTTCAATAATTTGTGGAAATCAAATACAAAGTACAAAAGAGAAAATGATATGTTAGATTATATTACCGGTTCGAAAATGAATTGCTCTCCGCTCCGCTTTCAATCTACCATCAAATGGTAAAGAAGCTCCTTAAGTATTTATCTGTAGAGACACAAAGAGAAAATGATAAGTTAGATTATATTACAGTGAATGAGAGAATGAAGAGTTAAATTAAAAAAAATACCGGTTCATAAATGAATTGTTTTCAGCCCCTCTTCTCAATCGGGCGTGCGAGACGCGTGTAGCAACACCAATCTCTACAGAGGCAACGCATAAAGATTGAACAACATTCAGATCAATTATAATAATTTTATATTAAACTTAACGAATATACAATACTCATATATATAAATACATTCTCACACCTCTACTTCAAACCGCTACTAAAACGGCTAATACCTCACCTACTACAATATTTTTCTACTATGACTGCTTGTTCACATTTTGATACTAATTTATAAAATACGAATTAAATTAACTAAGTGAGTATAACTCCCATTGTTGGTAGTGAATTTAAAATAAGTTTAACTCACAGTAATTGAATTAACTAAGCCCGAAAAACTAACTAAATTCCTTAACAATATTTTTTTGACAACATATAAATAATATTTACAACAAATTAATTTATTTACGTACATTTTGCTACTAATTTATAAAATACGAATTAAATTAACTAAGTTAGTTTAACTAACTAAATTCACTAACTACAATGGGAGTTTAAACTTATTTTAACGTATATTTATTCTAAATAATATATGATGAAGATACTAAGAGTATGTTTGAGCACCATGCTCTAGAGATCGACAATGTCGTATCTTGTACCTAAATGTTTTAATTAGGTTATTATTTCATAGCCCGGGCATATTATATATATATGTTTCTTGAAATATTAAACCTTAAATTATGGGTTACATTTATTCTCCCTCTTATGTAAGATGATTATTCACAGTAGTTGCATTATATACAACTTATATTAAGAATTTTATCTTAATATTATAATACTTATATTATATGCTTATAATTCCCAACGTTTATTAATACCAACCTTAGTTTATAATTCCATTTACTCATTAATTGTCACATTATTTAATGTGAATATCATTTCTTATACTAGCTTCATTTAATCACATTAATATCGTACAATAGTTATAGTATTTATATCATAGCAAACCATAGTCTAAAAAATCATTTTCAATAGGTTATTTGCGCTACAGAATTATAGTTTAATAAACTATGTTTCGACCACACAATATATACGATGTTACATTTATATCATGATATCATATATATGATATTTATATCTCATTAAACATTATAACCTATTTTTAGAAAACACATTAATTGCCGAAGAGGCAGTTATGTTATAATGATAATTTCATCAACTTCTCATAGTTTTTATTTATTACTATATCACCACATATTTATACTATGTTATAAATATCATATATTATGACATTTTAACCTTATAATAAATATAACCTATTATTTATTTTTTCCAGAATTGCCGAACAGACCTTAGGTCTGTTCTAATTTATTTTTCCAGCACATTAAGTTTCTATATTACACATTCACCACATATCTTATAATATATTACATATAGCATATATTATATCATGTTAATATTTGTAACACATTAACCTATAGTTTTAGGCTATAAAAAATACGAACAGACCTCATGTTTGTTTTAAGTTCATTTTTCAGCCAAGTTTTCTTTCCTTATTTACATATTGAGCACAATTTATAGTATATACTTTCTAATGTCATTAAAACCATATATTATCAGGAATAGACAGATCGATTCAAAATAGTCCGGCAATTTAAACAATCTAACTATACTTAAAAGAAGGGCAAAAAACAGCACAAAAATTCACTCGAACATTTCATCGAACACCTTGTGTGCATACATAAATTTAATAGTTTAACAACCAAATCTAGCAAAGATTTCACACACACAATAAAGCTAATCATCCACAATCACAATTTAACAACAATTTAACAATATTTACAACAAATTAACAATTAATAAAACAAAATCAAAAAAAAAACGTGAGAACACTCACCTCTGTTCGCCTCTGTTGCGTGGCGGATTGAGGCCGGCGACGCCACACGAAGACCACCACCGACGGCGCGACACCGGCGACGGCGAGAGGAGGAGGGCGGCCGGAATACGGCTGTGGTGGCGGTGGTGGCTTCGGAATCGCCGAGGAACAGAGAGCGAGAAGAGGGGTTAGGGATTAGCGGTAATTGAAACGTAATTGTTTCGAATCGGGCTGGGGGGTTAATTAAAAGGACCTATTTCGGCGGTTCCTAACAAAGAACCGCCGAAATAGATGATTAAATTTAAAAAAAAAAAAATAGAAACACCTATTTCGGCGGTTTCGGGTAAGGAACCGCCGAAATAGGTATATTTAATTTTTTTAATATTAAAAAGGGCCTATTTCGGCGGTTCATATCTAGAAACCGCCGAAATAGACCCCTTCTTTACATACTGTTAACATCTCGGGCCTCTATTTCGGCGGTTTTATCTACAACCGCCGAAATAGGGGCGCCGAAATAGGCCTTTTTTCTACTAGTGAAGTAAGTGCAATATAATCCGATTCATGCATTTATCTTTTTAGGTGATCAAATAAGCACAAATCGGGGTAACCATTAGGATACAAGGCATGAAGCAATCATACCTTTCACCGTTGGTTTACTTTATCGGGTGTTCCCTTGCTCCATGGTTCCTTATTTGTTCCTCGAGTCTTAGTCTCGAACCAATGACTACATGCCAAATGGTTCATCAATTCTAAGCATTACAATACATTCATAGCTGCTACTCCCGTTATCCCATTGCTTTGGTTTAACTCAACGTTCTTATACTTCCCACTTCTTAACTAATCCTCTTACTTGTTTCCCTTTACATACTTATTTCTTTACCATTAGTGTTACATTAATGGTGTATTACTAAGTCCCATATATATGTACGTATCTATATATACCTACAATGATTACTATGTTATTATTATATTATTATTATTTTTATATAAGTTGGGGCCGTCCGACCCACCGTCCGACCCAACCCATGGGTCGGACCATTCCAGTAAGTTTCGGTTCTGTTGTCCAGACTCCGTCCGGCCCCTGTCCGACCCAGACTCTGGGTCGGACGGTAGCAGAACCTTGTTACAGCCCTTATTTTCTCTTCCCAATTTCACCCATTGCTTCCCCAATCTCCTACATACATCCTAACATGTTTTAGTACTATTTAAACATTCTAAATCACCTTAATTCATCCACCAATCCATTACTAAATCCATCAAACAACTTACACAATTCCTCACTTCTCTTCCAACACTTGTAACATTTTTGTTACACTTATGCTACAGATTTTAAAGCTCAATGCTCATATCCAATACTCCTACTACCAATACCATTACTAGCATCTCAAATACATTTCCAAGCCATTACATTACCTATACCCAAGTCCAACTCTCCTCTTACCAAATCTTGCACACTATTTCTTCTTAGTTCTACAATGCAATTTAATACCTCCTTGCTACAGATTTTTATATCCTTTCATTCCCTTACCACAACTACTACTCCATAGTCATTAAACATCTCTACTAACTCCAATACACACCTTGGTTTTCCCATTCACCAAGTCATCCATACATATACATATTCCTACCAAAATTTTGCCATAGTTCCTCTACATTTCTTACTTCTCCACATATGTATTTTTCTCATCAACTCATTCCTAATCTAGCCAAACCACAAGGGTTCTATCAGCACACATACAAAATCTTAGTACACCATTACTTCCTCAACCCACATTACTAATGCACATACGCAATACACTTGGCTCTAAGGCCTACAATTCACATACTAGTTCACAAATACTCAAACTTCCCAAAATGGCATTACTAATACATTATTTTGGGTTCCTTAATTAGTTCACCCATTCCCATTACTCTAATGCAATTAGAACTTAACATTAGGAAGGAGCTCTTACCTTGAGCTTTTAATTCCTTCTTTCTTTCTCATTTCTCCTCCTTCTTCCTTTCTTGCCCAAATCGGCCATGTGGGGATGGAGTTGCCAAACTCCATTCCCATCACCCAATGAACACAAAACACTACAATTAATATACTAACCCTTAATTAATGCCAATTCATTGAGGTGTTTGAAATGAAATTTCTAGGTTTACCTTTGGAGAGTTTTAGAAGGGGTTTTAGCCCTTGGTTCAAGAAGGTAATCCACCACATTGCTAGGTTGATATTTTGCTCAAAAGGAGAGAGAAAAACAAGGCATTATAAAGAGGAAAAAATCGGTTATGGAGTAAGGTGGAGAAAACATGAGTTTTTCATATAGATTTTACCTTAATGTAGAGAGGAGACTACAAGCTTTACATTGGTGCCATTTTCTCTTTGAATGGGAAAAACCCATGGAGATGAACTTCCTTTTTTGGATTTTTAAAGAGAAGTGTAGAGGATGATGAGGGGATTACAAATATGTAATTATTTTGTGATTGGAGCTCACATGGAGGTATAGAGCATAGGAGAGAAGTGGGAGTTGCCATTGTTGTTGTTGGGGAGCTCCAAAATCGCAGCCCAAGGGAAGAGGAAGAGGTAGAGTACGATGGAGGGGGAAGAGGAAAGGAGAGGTGAGTGAAAATGTGAGAGTGAGGTGAGGGGAAGGGAAATAAAGTAGTTTTTACTTTAATTGCTTTTTGCTTTTGGCTCTTATTAGTTAGCTAGTTACATGTGTGCGTGAGGGAGTTTTTGACTGATAAAAATCGGCCCCCTACAGTTATATTAGCTGGAGCATTTTCGTCTTTTACAGAAACGCTCGTTATTTACCCGGTTTAGGTACTGTTCACTAACCGGGCCCGTTTCCCGGAATTTCCTCGTTTCTTTATTTTTATTGTTATTAAGCTTTCATAAATGCTTAATAATATTTATTTAATGACTTATAATTTTTACGGGTTCGTTCGACCACTTAAAATCACATTCGGGTTTTCTCGAAAAACGTGCGTTAAAGCTCTATTAGCGTTTTAATACATTATTTGGATCCGTTTTCTTCGGGAGTTTTCCCATATATTATTTAGGTCTATTAAACCTTTAGAATCCATATATACTCTAACCGAGGTCTCTACCTCCTATGGTTATTTAACGCTTATTTAGCGTTTTCCGCTTTTTAAGAGTTTATTATTTCTTTTGGATTTATTTTTCCTTACTAGTATTAATTAGGTACCATTAGGCCCTTAAATACGTATTAGAGAAATTTTAATCCCTATATTTAAGTTTGGGGTATTTCACTTAAGGTTTATATACTTACAACTTCCTTAATTACTTCCCATACTTGTTTTCTTACTTATGTACTTACTTCCTTACCATTATTGCTACATTGATGATGTATTACTAAAGCCCCATATATATGTACATATATGTATATATATACATACATATGATTACTATGTTATTATTATTATTTATTTTTTTTGTTTTGACTCGACCGACCTTACCCAGGGTCGGACCCAAGGTCGGTCGAAGTTAGTAAGGTTCATCGCTAGAAAAATTCAGGGCCGACCGACCTTGCAAGTCCGGTCCCAAGTCGGTCCATTCCAGTGAGTTACATTACGTGAAAAATTCAGGGCCGACCGACCTTGCAAGTCCGGTCCCCAAGGTCGGTCCATTCCAGAAGGTTTCCGTCTTTGTAAATCTGGGCTCGACCGACCTTGCAAGTTCGGTCCCAAGGTCGGTCCAGCCCAGTATTTCAGTTTTAAAATCTGTTTTCAGCTCTCTACTTTACCCATTGTTTCCCCAATCTTCCTACATGTAATCCTACATGTTCAATCACTACTTAGGCCCTCCAAATTGCCTTAGTTTATCCTCCAACTTCATTACTCATTCCTAAATCCACCTACACAATTTCCTCACTTCATTTCAACACTTTTACCAATTTCCTTTCCTCAAATGCTACAGATTTTTACTTCCTCTTATACCATTCAATACTCCCTCTACCAATGCTACTCCTAGCATCCCAAATATATTTCCTAGCAAATACAATATCTATACCCAAGTTCAACATTCATTTTACTAAGTCTTGTACTCTAATTCTTCCTAGTTCCTCCAATGAAATCCAATACCTCTTGCTACAGATTTTATACTCTTCCATTCACATACCACTACCACCATTCCATGGTCATTAAACATCTCTACTATCCCCAATACACACCTTGGTTCTCCCATTCACCAAGTCATCCCTAAATGCACACTTCTTACCAAAATTTTGCCATAGTTCATATACTTTTCTTACTTAGCCACACATATCCCTTCACACCAAATTCATTTCTAATCTAGCCACACCCTTACATGGGTCCTACCAGCAATAAAAGCAATTCCCAATACATCAATACATCATCAATTTCAATACCAATATACATACACAATCATTTGGTTATAAGCCTACAATCCACATACTTACTCACAAATTCTTAAACTTCCACAACTACAATACCAATACAATGTTTAGGTTCTTTTGCTTGTTTACCCATTCTCATTACTCTAATGCATTAAAATGAAGCATTTAAGGAAGAGCTCTTACCATGAGCTTTTAATTTCCTTCATTCTTTTCCAATTCTCCTCTTCCTCTCTTTCTTGCACAAATCGGTTATGTGGGGAATGGAGTTGCCATTCCCATCACCCCAAGCACACAAAATAAGTATAATTAATATACAAACCCTCAAATTTATACTAATTCATTGAAGTGTTTAGAACACAAATTCTAGGGTTTACCTGTTGAAGCTTTTAAGAGGGGCCCTTGGTTCAAGAAGGTGAATCCACCACCATTGCAAGGTTGAATTGAAGCTCAAAAGAGAGAGAGAAAATGGAGTATTACAAAGGGGTAAAAATCGGCTATGAAGAAGATGAGGAAAACATGGGGTTTTCATGAAGATTTTTACCTTATTGGAGAAAGGAGACTCCAAGCTTTAATTTGGTACCACTTTCTCGTCAAATGGGCAAAACCCATGGAGATGAACTTTCTCATTTTGAGATTTTGAAAAGAGAGAAATGTAGAGGATGATGAGGAGAGTAAGAATATGTAATTATTTTTACATTTGGAGCTCACATGGAGGTAGAGCATGGATGTAAAGTGGAGAAGCCATTGAAGCTTTGGAAGAGCTTCAAAATCTCCCAACAGAGGAGGGAGAAGAGAGAGAAATTGGTGGGGGAAGGAGAAGGGTAGGAGAGAGATGAGGGAAATGAGAGAGTGAGGTGAGAGAGAGGGGTAAAGTAACTTTTTACTTTTCTCTTTTGCTTTTTGGTTCCCTTTATTTAATTAGCTAGTTATAAGTGTGTGTGAGGGACTTATTAACCTATTAAAACCGGCCCCCTTACAGTATTACTAGTTGGAGCGTTTTTCGTCTTTTACAGAAAACGCTCGTTATGTTACCCGGTTTAGGTACTATTCACTAACCGGGCCCGTTTTCCGGAATTTCTCATTTCTTTAATTTTATCGGTTATTAAGCTTCCATTTATGCTTAATTATCGTTATTTAATGAATTATAATTTTTACGGGTTTGTTTGACCACTTAAAGTCACGTTTTCGGGTTTTCTCAAAAACGTGCGCTAAAGCTCTATTAGCGTTTTAGTGCGTTATTTGGATCCGTTTTCTTCGGGAGATGTTCCCATATATTATTTTGGCCTTATTAAGCCTTTAGAATCCATATAATACGCTAACCGAGGTCTCGTACCTCCTATGGTTATTTAACGCTTATTTAGCGTTTTTCGCTTTTTAAGCGTTTCTTTAATTCTTTTGGATTTATTTTTCCTCACCAATATTACTTAAGCGTTATTAGGATCTTAAATACCTATTAGGATATTTTTAATCACCATATTTAAGTTCGGGGTATTTCAATTTTCCTAAAAACCTATTCTTTAAGAAAAACCATGAGGATGTGACACCTATAAACATTTTTGTTGCTCAGTTGAAGTTACAGTTATTTGTTTTGATGACAGGAAGAAGAAAATGATGATTTAGAAATAAAGATAAATGAAAAGAGAGAGACTGTGGGTGTGATTGTGTATTAATTATTGTCCTATGTCAATGTTATGTGGCGGGGTTGCTTGGTTAAAGAGAATTAATGTATAAACAAATGTATTTATAGTTTTGGGGGCCCACTACCAAGATATTAGAGGGTTGAAATATATATGAATAATCTGAAGTGTTAAATTGTAATATCCTCGAGAGTAATTTACTCTATTTTTTTCATTTGCTTAAATATAACTATTTATTGTCCTTGTATTCCTCATTATTCTTCAAAAAGATTTAGACACTCCACATATCTAAATAAATCCTACTCTCTCTCACCAATCAATGAATAGTGCTATTTATGTACTAATTTACATTTTACAAACTTTTAACCATTTGATCATTATGTGCATATTATACCACTAGCTAATTAACTAACTTTTAAATCATAAAGCTCAAATCTTTACTAAATCACTAAACATAAATGCAAATCATATATTACTAACAAAAAATCCATTAACTAATAGGCTCTGTTCTCTCATCACCTTTATATTTATAGCTAGACTAATGTAGCTTTAAACATCATGTGTCTTATTTTTGTTGGTTTTTATTTTGAGTGGAACCCACCAATTGTCTTAAAACGCACCTCTATGTTAAATGTAGTATTTGCTGCTTTTTTATAAAGCTCAACATTAATCTGGTGAGAGAACTGACCCTAAACTAGAGGTGATCAAATGGGCGGACGGGCCGGGTTCGGGTTAGGTTTAGAAAAATTTTTAGGCCCGTCGAGCCTATTTATAATGGCCAAGCCCATTTTTTAAAATTTTTAGGCCAGGCCAGTCTCGGTTTTTTCCTGACTCTGCCGCTACCTAGTCCAGTTTTTTCATTTTTCTTTTATAAATAATTAATAAAGTTTTAAATAAAAGTTTGAATAAATAATAAAATTTGACATAAAATTAAATCATTAATAAAATTCTAAATAAAACTTTATATAATATATATATATATATATATTTAAACTTGAGTTGGGCCATACTTTTTCTCGGGCCTAAATTTTTGCTAGAGCTTGGCCTGATTTTTTGTCCAAGCCCGCCCGATTTTTTTTTCAAGCCTGGTTTTTCAGGTTGTTTTTTTCGAGCCGAGCCAGGTTGAGTTTGATCACCTCTACCCTAAACCTTAAAAGAAGAGGGTCACTACATGCAGTCGAATTTTCAATTCGCTCTATTGGAAAATAACCTACGCACAGTCGAGTTTTCACATATTACAAGCGGCTCAATCAAAGGTAATTTTTTTATGTATTTGCAGTTACATTTTAAGTTAAATTCGCGTACAAAAAAATAGGACATCAAATAGAAAAACGGTCAAAAACACAATAAAGCACGACAATTTCTTCCTTGGAAGCAGTCGTTGCCGCCCACTCAACTGGGCAAGTGTCTACACCCACTCAATCGCGTGGCCATTGATGCCTGCCCAGTTGAGTGGGCGGCGACGCCTGCCCAGTTGAGTGGTCGGTGACGCCTGCTTCCAGGAGGATTTTGTCGCTCATTTTTTGACGTTTTATGACTGATTTTTTCTATTTTGTTTTATTATGATTCTACATCTATAAAAAACTATAAACGAAGACAGTTTACAGAATGTCCATTGTCATGCGAAGTGGCAACATAACAGATTCAAGTGACCCAAAACTTTTAAACATATTACAAGGGGCTCATTCAAAGGTAATTTTTTATGTAGTTGCAGTACTTGTAAGTTAAATTCGCGTACAAAAAATAGGACAAAAACATAAAAAAACAGTAAAAAACGCGATAAAACGGAACAATTTCTTCCCTGGAAGCAGGCGTCACCGCCCACTCAACTGAGTAGGCGTCGACGCCTGCCCAGTTGAGTGGGCGGCGATGCCCACTAAGTTAAGTGGGCGACGACGTCCGCCCAGTTGAGTGGGCGGCGACACTTGCTTCCAGGGGATCATGTGGCTCATTTTTTGACGTTTTATGACTAATTTTTTTGACATAACAGATTCAAAGCATACTTGATTCTGTATCTTGCCACTTCGTGTGACTAGTTGAAACGGTGTCACTATCAACAATACGTTTGTCTATTTTTTTACCTAAATTTAACTTAAGTACTGCAAATTCATAACATTATATTAGTGAATAAGTCCCTTGTACGTCCTCGTCACCGTTAGTATCATCCAGATGGTGCTAGCTGTTTTTTGGAAAATTTGTGTGTTTGGGCGCTATTTTAATATATCATAATTTTTAGGTGAATATTATAATTTTTGAAAGGTAGTGTGTTTTGGGCACTATTTGTAATATATCACAAGTTTTGGGTGAAATTATAGTTTTTAAAAGTATTAGTGTGTTTGGGCACTATTTGTAATATATCACAAGTTTGGGTGAATATTATAGTTTTTAAAAGTATTAGTGTGTTTTGGGCACTATGTAATATATCACAAATTTTGGGGTGAATATAATTTTTTTTAAATATTTATAGAAAATTTTAAACTAAGAGTTTTTTTAAATTTCGACTGCGTGAAGTGGAAACCCAATTGAGCATATGGGTTCGGTAAAACAATCCTTATCTAAATATGCTCAAAATCAAAAGCTAGCGTTGCCAATCATTCTTTTGCAAAATTATAAAAATGAGTTTATTTAATCAACTCACTTTTTCTCTCTATACTCCCTATAGTCACATACATCAATTGGCATATCAATTTTTTACATTTTCTCGTATGTACTTTTACTAAGTCATTTGACATCAGCTATAGAATATTTTGTTAAAGAAGGAATAGTCTCTACAATACAAATCAAGTCGCAGCACATTCGGGAGGGTTGTAAGAGGTTTATAAAACCCTAGCGACGAGGCTCAAATCTTCTGTGCTCTCTCTCGCGAGATCGTGTACCCGCGGACGGGACCGGAGCCTCGATATGTCTTCTTCACCTTCCAAATCCAGTCAAGCGGACGCGGAACAGCTTAATACAGAGCGTCAGCCTTCACAAAACCATATCCCAGCTGAAACTAAAGTTGAAACCAATGATGAAATCGATCGAGATCAAACCGGTGGTAAAGACGGAGAAGGAGGAGATGTAGGGGAACAGGAGGAAGAAGACGAAGGGGAATGCGGCTTTTGTTTGTTCATGAAAGCTGGAGGGTGTAGGGAGAGCTTTACCAATTGGGAAACTTGTGTGGCTGAAGCAGAGAAAAAACAAAGAGGATATTGTAGAAAAGTGCTTCGAGGTAACTTCGAATCTGCAGAAGTGCATGCAGGCTCATTCCGATTACTATGCGCCCATACTGATGGCAGAGAAAGCAGCCGAAGAGGAAGCTGTCAAAGCGTTGGAGCGAGAATCAGGAGAGAATAACGGTGAGGTATCTGTGGATTCGAGTGTAGCCCAAGAGAAAAACTCAGAGTAGTTGAAATTGATGCTAACAAGAATAGCTTTGGGAGATTTCCTTTTCATTATTTTTATTCCATACATTTTTAGGCACCTGTAGTTCTAAATATAGAAGATTTTGTTCTTCGGAGGGAAGAGTCAGAGATTATAGTTTGAAGTTGAAGGCTTTTATTTGTGACTGAAACTATTATAGTTCCTGTAAAGGATATGGAGTTGAGGGCGCGGGAAGTTTGGAGCCTCAAATGTATCATTTCCCAGATAATTTATGGTGAGAAAAATAAAGACGGACATGATCGGTTTTACCTCACATATTTATTTAAGATATTGACATTTTTATGCAAGATCCAACTTTGAATGTTTAAATAGTTTTTCATTGACTTGCTGATCGATTTCCTGTCATTAGATTTACTCTGTTACTTACTCTTTATGTTTTTGAGGTGATGTCGAATTCTAAAACTGTCTTTAATTAAGGATATGAATATGTGCAAATCAGTGACCCAAGACTAAATAAGCGGCAGATGCATGAAGTGGTTCACTTCGCTGGAGTTTGGCTGATCTTGTGTATGCATTGAGCACTGATGAAGTAATATTATTCTTCATTTCAAGCGTGTGTTCTGAATATGTCAAGGAATTCATGCAATTTACAGTCGTATTCTTCTTCAGTATATGGTTATTCATTTTGGTATCGATGCAAATGATGCCCCTTTCAGTTGGTGAGCATTGTGTGGATACGTGAAATCCCATACTTTCAATGCTATCTGTTCTTTCTGTGAATCCATTATTGATCTGTTCAAACATCATAATTTTTCCAGTGAGAACAAAGTTATATTTTATCTGTCTCGTTTGAAGTTGTTAGTTGAGGAACTTATAAGTGTGATAATTCGGCTAGATGCTGGAAGACCTTGATAGAACAAATACATAGTCTTATTCTCATTGAGCGCTGAAGGGTATGTAGTACTTTTTAACTAGACACTTAACCTAAAGGACGCATCTTGTCATAGGTATGGTATTGCTTGATATTATGCATGGTATATGATTGTAGGAGGATGTATCGATGGTTGTATATCTCTTCTTCTTATCTAAGCTAAATTGTTGCAAATGTCTTGGTGTATATGTTGTCACTTTTCTAGGTAGTTTGAAAATGCATATGGCAAATGAAATTGAGCACTAATCTTGATTGGTGATTGTGGGATTTCAAGCTGTTTCTGAACATTTGTACTGAATTCTCCCTTTTTGCATGGTGTATCAGTATACTGCCTAGGAATTTGGGAAATTGATATCTTACCCTGTCTTGTATTTGTCGGTGTTTAATTCACAAATGCTTGATTAATCAGAGTTTTTGTTGTGATTTTCTTGTAATGAAGGCCTGAGAAGTAAGCTCAGGAAATGGGTCATGGATCTAGTTGTCATTAATTATTTGATTCATATATATGAAGAGTCTACTTATCTTTATCAAGCTGTCCTCTGTTCTCCAGTGCTTTGACATTGATGATCATCTTGCTACCAGGGCTGCCATCACAGCTTCTGGTTGGGCCTCATATTGGCACAGGTGATTGTCTGATTTATTTGCTGATTTCCTTTGATACAGATTATGTCTGTTTTTGTGGTACTATCGAAGTCTCAATTTTCATTGATTAGCTTATCCCTGTTCAATGAAGAATTACTTGTAGGTCGTCAATTGCACAAGGGCTTGGGAGAGGGTATTAATGCTGTCATTTGTATTTTCTAAGGTTTTGTTTTGAATAATTTGGAGTTCAATCATCCCTGTATGGATCATTCAAACTTTAGTGGCTCTTCCTGTTGTTCAGGGCTTCCAGTTGCACTATATTTGTATTGTTCATTTATGAATGGTGAAAATATTAGCAGATTATGTTGTACAGCAGGCGGTGAGGAGGTCTATGGCAAGCAGTGTTGGGCGCGTTATTTGCCTCATTGCTTACGATGACCACTGCTTTCAGAGCAACTTAACCGTTTGGCTGGAAGAAGGATGTCCGCTTTGCTTCAACCTAGATTGGATTGAAAGATTAGGTGCTAGTCTTGCACTCATAAGTGAAATAGGTCAAAACTTGTCGTACATGTCGCACTTGTGGTTTATGTCCCCTTTTTCCCTTTATCTAAGCCCCCCTGTCTTGTTCTTTACCGCATTATCAAAGAATAGCTTTCAAGTTTCAACACTATCTTCCAAAAAATTATGGGATCGGTCAGGGGGAAGAAAGTCGCTGGCGGGGAGGTTGAGAACTAATGCTGGCGACCGGATGGAACCAGCAACCGAAACAGAATCAGAACCGGTTTGGAACTGGAACAGGTTGGAACCGAAACCGGTGGAATAATATTGGAACTGTTTTTAATACGACATCGTTTTGAGATGTCTATATCGTGTTTGGTTTGACAATATAGTTGTTGAAATCACAGTATTGAGACTACAACAACTATTTTTTTAATCTCTTATGGCTACTAACGGTTATATTCGGCCAAACCCCCCCGCCCCCCCCCCCCCCCCCCCCCCCCAAAATCACTTTAATACCTATTTGATCACTATTCACATCTTTCTTATTATTACATTTTCTTATGCAATTAAGATAATTAAGGTTGTTTGGTGTGGTTGTTTTACAGCTGTTTTGGTCAGGTTAGAACGTAAGACCCACATGAAACCCATAAATCGAACAAAGTGTAAGCATTTTAGCTACTAGAAATGTTCATTTCACACATTAACTCGGTTCCCACATTCATGCAAAATGTCTAGAAGTGCCGAGAATGAAATAATGCAAAGAAACCCATATTCCAACCTCCCATCCAGATTTTCAAGTTGATGAATAAGACCAAATTGATGAGACACAATTTGGCTATGATCAACAATAACAGTTTTCACCTCCTTATTTCTGCAAGGTGAAAGTTATACAATTTCTCAACATGAATCTACTAACATGGGGAGCACGATCAATGTCCCCCATTCGGCAAGCTGTAATATTATTATAATTTATTTTGTACATACTTCAATTTTAATTGCATTCTTAATTACAGTCTAAATCAATTTTTTTTCAATTTAGGTACATTCTCTACACCAGAATTTGATACCCACAATCTTCTTCAAGAAAATTTGATCAAGATGATGATGCCGACATGCCAGCAAATAGAAAGAATTGACTTCTTGGGAGTGGTCATATTTCACAAAAAAAGATCCTAAGAAGGCCGAAACATACAAACAATATTGCAATATTTGTAATAAGGGACTCGCATGGGTGGTAGGCATTGGAACCGGATCCTTTGCAAAGCAAAACATCTACAAGGATACTGCAACAGGGTGCTAGCGGCCAAACTCAGTGTAACACCCTGGTTTCTACCAGTCCTAACTCTAACAATAATATCAATATTACAACGAAAATAAAGAAAACCTTTGGGGGTATTACCGCCACACCCACACAAGTGAGTGCTAAGGCTAAACTTTCAATCAAACTCCATTAGCCATAACATTCTCTTGCAAAATATTGAAACAAAAACAACTCATAAGTCTCGGTACTCAATAAGAGGCCTATCTCCCAAAATTCTAGACAAACTTCCAGACTAAACTTCTAGAACAAACTTGAATAAACTTCCATAACAAATCCCGGAATAAACTTCTAGAACAATCTCCAGAATAAACTTCCAGAACAAACTTCCAGAACAACCTTCCAGATAAACTTCCAGATCAAACTTCTGGAATAAACTCTTAAACAACCTTCCAGAATAAACTTCTAGAACAATCTTCCGGAATAACTTCCAGCACAAACTTCCTTAGAAAACATAACTTTATTACTACTAGCTAAACTAGGTCATGGCGCATTTCAACCCAAAGCCAACTCTTCAGCTATCAAAACCTACAGTCATAATCACAAACAAACAAGGAAAGAGACTGCGTAAATCATAAAACTAAAGTAAGTATTGAGGCACTTGTAAAATTTATTTTATCTGAATCATTTACCAAGAAATGACAGACAACACTATCAGTTCATTTAGATTCCACACAATTCAAACCAAATTACCATCAGGCCAAACCTTTGATTGTAACTGAAATACCCCGTAATTAAAAACAGTGATTAATTAGGCTAATTATATTTTTGAAAGCTTAATTACACTAAAATAAATACTAGGGAACAAATCCCGAAGAAAACGGACCTTTAAAATGGGTTAAAAGCATAAACGAACCTTAAAGCGCGTTTTTCGAGGAAACCGGGAAAACGTGACTTTAAGCGGGTCAAATAGACTCGTAACAATTTTGGTCAACTAAATAATCACTAATAAATATTAGTGAAGCTTTAGAACCAATAAAATTAATTAAACGAGAAAATTCCGGAAAACGGGTACCGGTTAGTGAAAACTGTAACAACCGGTAAGTTGTGGGGTAAGAGTGCAAATAAAGAAACTTAGTGTGTCCACTTTGCAAATAAAAAGTTAAAAATCTGTGAGATGGGCATGTGGGGGCCGATTTTTATGAGTCTCCCCACTCTCTTTATTTGTCTTTAGTAACAAAAGGACAAGAGAATAAATAAAAAGAGCAAAATTTTATCTCTCTCTCCCTTACTCCTCCTCCCCCACGTTTTTCTCTTCCCTCTATTCTCTCTATTCTCTCTTCTTCCCTTGCACTGCGACAGCCATGGAGAAGGGAAGAACTCACACAACTCCTCCCTTCTCTCCTCTTGTTAACCCCTAATCTTGCTCAAAAATTACAAAATTAGTACCATTGTAATCCCCTTGCAAAGGAGAAACTTCCCTCCTTTCAAAAATCCGAAACTCCACTTTCATTTTATGGGTGTTCACCATTTGGAGATTTGAAGCCACCATTAGAAGCACCTTCACCTCCTTAACATCTTGAGGTAAAAAGAAGTTCGAAAATCCATGGTTTCTAGCCCTTGTTTGCATTTTAAGAATTCTCAGTTTTGAACTCTTGGTCCTTGTTGCTTCAGCCGATTTTGGCTTCCTCTTGGGCTAGGAATATTGTTCTCTTGCTAGTCAAGAACTTCATCTACTCATTGAAAGGTAACACTCTTTCTAAACCCTAAAACTTAAATTCTAGGGTTAGTATAAAATGAGCTAAATGGTATTGTGTATGTGTATGTGCTGTAGCACTTGTGTGTGTTGAGTCTCATTGGGACCGAGAACAAAGGAAGAGGAAAGGAAGAGAAGAAAAAGGAGAAAAGAAAACTAGCAAGACAAGGTAATTGTGCTTACCTTGAACTAGTTTGTGTATGTGGTATTGTAACAGTTTTTGGAGTAGTAAAATGAATAATGTATTGAGTATGAGTAGTAGTAATGTAGTAATGTATTGGAGAAAAGAATGTAACAGTTTTTGAAGTTTTAAATGATGTTAAAACTTTGGAAAACATTGGGTAGTGAATGTGTATTGTGCAGGATTTTTATTGTTGTTGTAGTAGTGTTGAAGTATTGTACAACAGGTTGTGAGAATGAGTACATGTGAGCTGAAATAAGTGTGGAGAATGTTAAAAAATAGGGGAGACTATGTCAAATTTGTGTAGAAAGAGAGGACTTAAGTTGTTTAAGAAGAGGAAGTATTTGGAGAGTTTAAAGGAGTGGTTTTGTATTTTGAAACAGATTGGGAAAAGAGTAGGTTAAGGGAATGGAACTAGGATGTGAGTAATGAATTTGAGATGCCAAGAGTAGCATTAGTGAGAGAGTAATGAAGGTAGAAGTTTGAATGAAAATCTGTAGCAATGAAGAAAGAAAATGGTATAAGTGCTGGAATGAAGGGAGAAAAATGGTGTAAGTGGATTGATGGATTAGCAATGAGTTTGATGGATGAACGAAGGTGAATTAGAGGATTTAAATGGTGTTTAAACATGTAGGAAACATGTGGAAATGAGTAGGAAAAGATTGGGTGTGAATTGAGTAGAGTTTGGGATTCAAATAAGTAATTAAAATGAGTACTGGGCTGGACCGACCCTAGGACCGATCCTAGCAGGTCGGTCGACCCGAAAATCAGTAATCCCGAAAGCTTCTGCATCCGACCGACCCAGGGACCGACTCTGTCTGGGTCGGTCGAGTGGGAATCTTTGGTGGAAATGTCTTCTGAACGACCGACCCGGGACCGACCCTGCCTGGGTCGGTCGGAAGAAATTTTGAGTCGGATTCTTTCTGTACCGACCGACCCAGTGGACCGACCCTGGCTGGGTCGGTCGGTCTGAAATTCTGTAATCGAGTCTCTGCACCCGACCGACCCAGGGGACCGACCCAGGGTGGGTCGGTCGGGTAAAAAAAAAATGTTTTAATTATATGACTATAGCAATCATATATACATATATATATGCCTATATACCCGTATGCATATATATGTAGTAATACACCATTGATGGAGTAATAATGGTAAGGAAGTAAGTAATTTGTAAGAAAACAAGTTTGTGAGTAGTAAAGAAAAGAATGGTTTTTAAACCAAGTATGAATGTAAAGAAGTAGTAAGTATACATTGAAAGTATTAATGAGGGAGTAAGTTAGATCAATAATAGATCATTGATCATACTACTTCATGTATGTATAGGAATCAAATAGTTGATCCCCAAAGGAACCGGTAGAACGTATTCGACGGTGAACGGTATGATTTCCTCATGCCCTGTATCCTAACTTGGTTACCCCGATTTGTGTGTTTATGTGATCACCAACAAGATAAATGCATGAATCGGATTTATATTGCACTTATATGTGTTTGAACTATATGTTCTTGTTTGTGCTCTTGAACTCATAGTTGTATAATTCATGAAATGAATGGATGGAAATGAGTGTATGTAAGTATGAGTACTTGTGTATGTATGTATGTATGGAAGTAAGTATGGACTTCTACTAATTCCTAACAACCTAACTCCTAACATGAGTAATGAGTAAAATGGAATGAGTAGAAGCCCGATATAGTTTCGGCCACGCGTGAGGATAAGGAACCACAAGAGGTTGGAACCGAATCCTGGCTATGATCTTTTCCTTGGACCAATTCCCTTTGTATGGGTAGCATCCTGGATTAGTGGGCCACCCTAAAGCCCGGTGGTGGGAAGTAGTATTCCCTGCCCGGAGGTCATACCGACTTAACTGGAAGTAAAGTATGTAAAAAGTATATTGTATTTGTATTGGTCTTGACTATTGTAAGTCATTGACCGGAGTAAAAGTATTGAACACCCGATTAACCCGGTGTGTAATAAGGCTAACAAGACCTTGTATGTATTGGAGAATTGTATCTCCGTGATGCGGTGAGTATGGTAAGTATGAATGAATGACTTGTATTGTATTCCTTGTATGTATTGTATGTATGTATGCTTGGTAAAATGAATGTATTGTAATGTATTGTATAAAGCATGTATGTGTATGAATGAAACGAACCGCATGTACTCGACCAAATAGTTGGCGTACCCTCGCTAGTACGCGGGGTATGCGGTTATCATATGCAGCGTAAGCTGACCCCCTAGGGGGAATGTTTTTACTCCACAGGTACCCGCGAGGCGTGAAGGTAGAGTAAGGGCAGCATGTAATTCTTTTTGGAGTAGTTAGTAGGAATTGGAATAGTGTACCGAGTTGTACACGGCTAGAGCCTTTGAGTAGCCGTGTACCATGTGGTACACCTTTTTGGACATTGAACTCTTAATTGGATAGTAAGGAGAGGTTGTATAAACTCTTCATTTTTGGGAAGTAGTCATGGAATGTAATTGCCTAATTGGATACTCGGTAATCAATTGTAAGTAAGTATTGGGCATTGTAAAGTATGTAGTATGTATTGGTTTATTCTAATCGTCAGACCGATACAGTAAGTAGTAGTAGCCTTGTTGGCCTTGGATGGCTAACGGCGTTGTATCACCCGCCGGGAGTAAGTAAGTAAGCAAGTATTCCGCTGCGAGTAAGGTAAGTATGGGAACGATTAGAGGATTATGAAAGGATTAGCGGTTGGGGTGTTAAAAAGTGGTATCAGAGCGAAGTCTCGCTCTGATGATTAGAATCTTAAGTGTAGTGATTACCGAGTTAGGATTTCAACCGTCTTAAGACGGATATTTAGAAACCTAACTAGGAACTACCGTTAGCAATAACGGATACCCTTAACGTCTGCAAAGACGATACCATTGCTTGAATGAAGACCATGAGGTCATAGTATCACAACATCTAATGTAATCCACACTTGTTCAGATGTCAGGACGAGGTCGAGGCCGACCTAGAGGAGAGACATCTGATGGACCGGGCGCGCAGACGATAGCTGAAATCGTCGCCGCCACGGTAGCGCAGATGCTACCGGAAGTAATCACCGCTGTACAAACAACACAGCAAAACACAGCAGCAGCAACAGCACAGCAGCCCGACCCACCTCATCCCCGAGAAACGAATTGGGTAAAAGCTGTCGCCGACCTTCGACCTGCATGCTTTAGAGGCGAGAGCGACCCCGCCAAGCTCGAGGCCTACCTCTCCGAGATGGAGACGGCCTTCGAGACACTTGAGACTCCCGCTGGAGTTCGAGTGAGGATAGCTGCGTACTACCTCAAAGACGCGGCTATGGACTGGTGGAAGCTCGTTAAGGCCGAGCACATAGCTGACCCTGCTTCGGATGGGAAGCATTCACCTCTCTTCTCCGACTAAGTACTACCCCGAGCATGTCAAGACCAAGAAAAGGCTTGAGCTCGATGCACTAAAATGACTGAGAAGATGACGGTTGATGAATATTACCGCACCTTCACCTCTCTTCTCCGACTTCTACCCGACCTTGGGTATACCGGCCAAGTCTTGGTCGACCGCTTCTACGGCGGATTGAGCCATCGACTCCGGTATGGCATGGGCTTCACTCGGTTTACCTCCCTTCAGGTAAACAAGTTGAACCCTTAAAAAGCCATGAGTAATGTGAATTAGTATTCCCGTATGTAAATGTAACCTAATGCCTAAGTAATTCAGGAGTGTTACCACGCTGCATCTCGAGTTGAGATCACCTGCCAGCTGAGAGATGAGGAACAAGCGCTGAAGCGCAAGGTGAGCGGCAAGGGTAACCCCTCCGATGAACAAAACCAATCCAAACCCTGGAAGAAAAGGAAGGGGAAGCACTCCCACCAGCAGAAAAATACATCGGAGACGGCGGTGCCCATGCTGAGAAGGGCAAGGCAACTGAGCCATTACAGATTGCCTACACCGCACCAGTGGCAGCGAAGCCACTGAGGTCTCAGCCCTACAGGGGTAAGAAACCGAAACCGAATTAGTACACTTGTGAATTGTAAGTATATAGAGTATTGTAAGTATACCAAACCTTGCTAACTTGAAAGCTATAGGTTCTGGATTTGGCCAAGGAAAGAACCAATCTGATGGCCGCAGCTACATCTGCCGTAACTGCAACAAGGATCATCCCGGCACAGATTGCCAAGGAAGGGAGATCCGCTGCTTCACTTGTCAGAAACCGGGCCACCGTGCCAATGCATGCCCGGAGAATTCTAAGCCCAAGGGCAACTACCAGGGCTACAAGCAGCGTGAGGGCAAGGAGGTTGCATCTGGCGATGCTCATGCCCAGCACACCTCACAGGGACAGGGGTCCCGAGGTCCGCAGAAGGGCGCACCGCAGAGGCAGCCGGCCTTACACATCATAGACCGTGATGGGACCGGGACTAAGTCCGGCCCAGGTAAAACCACTGTAACCTTTAATCCTTGAAGAGCATGACTAAGTATTAAAGTAATTGTATGAATGAAAGCATGAATGCGTAAGTACTTGAAGTATGAAATTGAGCATGAATAAGTAACATGGAAGTATGTATTGAGCATGAAATGAATTAGTAAGCCTAGAACTTATTCTAGATGAATTTACCACCTTAGGGAAATTCCATATCTGTTACCCAATACCTTCAAACTCACCTCATGAAGAGACCGACATCGCCAACCACCACTTCAACAACGAACAGTGTCAGGTCATCCGCCCAGGTATGATTTTATTAAAAGGATACCTGACACCCGAAGCACAAATTTCAATCATCCGACGATGCAACGAGTTAGGAACGGGTCCAGGAGGATTTTATACACCCGAATTCCCCGGTGGAGCTACAATGAAGCTGAAAATGATGTGCTTGGGAAAGGACTGGAACCCTTATACCAAGACATACCAAACAACGCGAGCAGGAGACGGAGCAACACCTCCAGCAATACCCCCAGAATTCCAAACGCTTGTCACACAAGCTGTAGAAATTGCACAACAATGTGAAGATGAACCAATCCCTGCACTTGAAGCAGATTGTGTATCGTCAACTTCTATGAGAAAGAAGGACGACTTGGCTTACACCAAGACAAGGACGAGACAGCGGAATCTCTTGAACTAGGAGTGCCCGTAGTGTCTTGGTCCATTGGTGATGACGCCGTATTTTTGTATAGCGAGCGGAAGCGTGTGGACCTCGCAGAAAAATTGGTATTGAGATCAGGAGATGTTCTAATCATGGGTGGAAAATCAAGGTTGCTGTATCACGGGATCCAGAAGATCAAGTTGAATACGGCACCACCGGCAATAATCAATGCCACACACATGATACCAGGACGCCTGAACCTTACCTTTAGAAAGTATTAATCTTGTAGTAGCATGTAATCCAGTAGTAACGTGTATTAGAGACACAGTATGTATGATGGTTGGTTATTCAATAAAAGCAGTGTTGGTTATTAAATTCCACTTGCGTTCCACCATCTTTACTTATAATCTCATGAATCAATAGGTTGTGGACTCGGTACCGAAGGTAACCTGAGTATCCTCACCGAAGAACAAGCCGGCAAGAGCGGCACCATTCTAACGGGAACCTTCCCAGTAAACGGCATCGAAGCCTCAGTATTATTCGACTCCGGCGCCTCTCACACCTTCATATCGCCATCTCTTGCGAAGAAGTTGGGGCTAGATGCGGATGAGCTACCGAACTTCTTGGTTACTCTCCCATCGAAGGAGCGGGTACAATGTACCAAGTATTACAAATCAGCCACCATTCAAATCAAAGGTGAAGCGTTTCCCATTTCCTTCATCGAATTCAACGGATTGGGATTCGACTTAATTATTGGAATGAACTGGTTGGAGCGGCACAAGGGGAGAATCCTATGCGCCGAGCACCGATTGCTGCTCAAGAGTCCATCTGGGGTCACTGTTTCATACCGCCAGAGACCGAGAGAGCCTTCAACTACAGTCATCTCCGCCATGGCAATGTATCGGGAGCTCAGAAAAGGGCATGAAGTGTATTTATGTCACGTGCAAGACCTGGAGAGAGATCCAGAGTTCAGTGACGAGTGGTAGCAGTAGTCTCAGAATTCCCTGATGTATTTCCGAAAGAGCTACCTGGTATGCCACCACAGAGGGCGGTAGAATTTGAAATCGATCTTGTACCGGGTACTGGTCCCATCGCTAGGGCACCATACCGTATGGCACCGGCAGAAATGGCAGAACTCAAGGAACAGCTACATGATCTTCTCGACAAAGGGTTTATACGCCCGAGCGTATCACCCTGGGGAGCACCGGTCCTCTTCGTGAAGAAGAAGGACGGTAGTCTCCGCCTCTGCATCGACTACCGCGAATTGAATGCGGTCACTGTAAAGAACAAGTACCCATTGCCACGCATCGACGACCTGTTCGATCAGTTGAAGGGAGCATCCGTCTTTTCTAAGATTGATCTCCGATCCGGTTACCACCAAATTGCTATCAAAGAGCAAG
The DNA here is from genome assembly GCA_023374045.1 of Limonium bicolor. Lineage (NCBI taxonomy): Eukaryota > Viridiplantae > Streptophyta > Magnoliopsida > Caryophyllales > Plumbaginaceae > Limonium > Limonium bicolor. The sequence continues at coordinate 206,854,257 of CM041776.1, forward strand.
ACATTCAGAAAACAGCATTCCGAACAAGATATGGCCACTACGAATTCACGGTGATGCCATTCGGTTTGTCTAATGCACCAGCCAAGTTCATGGACCTAATGAATCGGTTATTCAGTGATCAGCTGGACACTTCAGTAGTAGTATTCATTGACGACATCTTGTGTATTCGAAGTCACCAGAAGAGCATGAAAACCATTTGAGAAAAGTACT